>JAWWNH010000181.1:5450625-6875000 GCA_034641385.1 Darevskia mixta
AACCTCACCCGTCCCTGTCTCTCACAGGCTTAGACCATGAGGACCTCCTCTAAGAGTTGATGATTGGTCTCATCAATCTTTGTTCCCAACTAAAGGCTTATCTCCCAGCAATGTCTTGTGGTCCAGAAGGTTTGGTGGGGTTCTGTCCTGGGCCTGTTGTTGTTCAACATATTTATCAATGACTTAGATGAAGGAATTGAAAGAATGCTCATGCATTTTGCATATGGCACGAAACTGGGAGGGGTAGTCAGTGCTGTGGAAGACAGAATTGGGATCCAAGATGACCTTAACGGATCCAATTTGAAACCACACCGGTTTGCTTAGCTTTGCAAATATCCTAGCAGTTTTATTGCTTCTCAGTATGTTCCTAGATCACTACCTAGCCATCAAACTGGCTGGTAGGTGTTTGCCCTGGCTAGTACCGGTAGCTCCTAGCCCTCAATTGCCCTCTGGGTTTGCTGGATGACAATATCCATTTTCAAGGAAGCATCTTTTGAGTTGTTCTTAGCAAAACCGAAACCACCAGAGGAGTTTTATCTTCATTGAACACGACTTAAAAATACAAACACGCAGTGGCATTAAGCAAAAAAAACCCCAGGTATTTGGCATGCCAGCAGCCTGGTTCAAATCAAAGCATTCACATAACGTACCCCAAATCCTCCGGTTCAAAGACAAATAATACACGCTGGATTTCCCTGAGTCACAGCTGGGTAATCTCCTGGATAAACTGTGCCTTTGTTAAGCACCGAAGACAGAAAGAGTAAGAACAAGCCCTGACTAGCATCACTATAGAGAGGTCTACCTTGGCCTGGTGGTGGCAGAAGCGGCACACACAACAGCTCCCTTCTATCATCACAACAGCCCTGTGAGGTAGGCTGAGAAGAGAAATAGTGACCAGCCTCAAATCACCCCAACTATATGGAACTGGCCGAACTGACCGGGAAACTACGTGACCAGAGGGAGGAGACGGTGGAACAAGATTGGAAGAAATTTAAAGTATATTTAAAGGACTATTGTAAGATTTAAAGACTAAGTTGGAAGAAATGACAGCTTACAGATTAGAAAAATAGAATTAAGTAATAAAGACTGTTGATTTTAGGTTAAGACTTATATTAGAAAAGAACATAAGTTAGGATAACGAATAACATTTAAAGATGTCAAGAAATTACTAAAGATGATTGGAAATGAAACGCAGTAGGGGAGACGTGAGGAAGTCACCCCAACATGATTAGGCAAATGGAAAGGGAAAATTTGATATGTGTTGTCTTTGTGTAATTGTACCAAATATTCGATATTATGTTAAGATCTATGTTTTTGTTTATTGTTTATGTAATCCTGTCAAAACCCAATAAAAATATTTAAAACAAAAAACAAATCACCCCATAGAGCAGAGGTGGTGGAACTTTCCCAGAGCAAGCTTTTGGGGGGCCACATGCCAGTGGTGGTGGTGGGGGGGGGGTCAGAGTCAAAAGTGGGTGGAGCAACTGAGATGAGATTTACCTTGATACAGTAAGCTAGTTTCTGCACATAACTCCCTTTGTACATTCAAGCGAGCAAGAGGCACGATCCGAGTTCAAGCAAAGCAAAAACCACTTTTTTGGGGGGGAGGGTGAAACAGGACCAACAAGGGTCAGGTAGCAAGGATTGGAAAGCTGCATTCAGGCCTGAGGCCTGCAGTTCTCCCACCCCTGTGACAGACTTTATGGCTGAGTTTGAATCTGGGTGTTGCATCCAGCTAAGTCAAATTCAGAGTAGTTCCATCAAAATTAATAAACCCAAGTTAGTCGTGCCCGCAAACTGTTGGAGTAATGTGAACACTGGGTTAAATCACACGGTGCTTGGCCTCATCTTGAGGAGCACATCCTCCATGTCTGGATGTTCTGAAATAAGGGTGTCAGGTGCACTGGGTTACCATGGCAACAGAGCCGAGGTCGAGTGTATGACTTGCCAAGTCATTCACCTTCCCATTGGTTCAGGAATGTAGATATGGGCATAATAGTCTCTAGGGCATTGCTTTCATTATGTCCTGTGGCATGTCCTTTTTTCTGGAAATCATTTTTTATTTGATTTTACAAGGGCAAATCAGTTACAATACCAAATGCATATCCATAAGATGAGATTTCTCTGAATCTCACGACTGAATCCCCTCCATGGGTCCTATTGTCAACATTCCCAACTGCATGTGACTTGACTGCATAGGCTTGCCTATACAAAAAAAATGTTTTCAGCGTGCTGAAAAGAGTATATTGAAGGCTCCTGCGTGGTGTCAATAGGCAGGGAGTTCCATAGTGTATGTTACAAGGCCAATTTCTTACAAGTGCAGAACGAGTATTTAATAATACTACTACTAATACTACTACTACTAATAATTTTATTATTTATACCCCGCCCATCTGGGCTGCTCCCAACAAATTATTAAAAACACGATAAAACATCAAACATTGAAAAACTTCTAAAAGTCAGATAGTTGTTTATTTCCTTGAAATCTGAAGGGAGGGCGTTCCACAGGGCGGGTGCCACCACCGAGAAGACCCTCTGCCTAGTTATATAATAATAATAATAATAATAATAATAATAATAATAATAATAATAATAATAATTTATTATTTGTACCCCACCCATCTGGCTGGGTCTCCCCAGCCACTCTGGGCGGCTTCCAGCAAACATTGAAATACATTAACACATCACAGATTAAAAACTTCCCTAAACAGGGCTGCCTTCAGGTGTTTTCTAAATGTCATGTAGTTGTTGATCCTTTTAACCTCTGCTGGGTGGGCGTTCCACAGGGCGGGCGCCACTACCGAGAAGGCCCTCTGCCTGGTTCCCTGTAGCTTTGCTTCTCGCAGTGAGGGAACCGCCAGAAGCCCTCGGCACTGGACCTCAGTGTCCGGGCTGAACGATGGGGGTGGAGACGCTCCTTCAGGTATACTGGACCGCGGCCGTTTAGGGCTTTAAAGGTCAGCACCAACACTTTGAATTGTGCTCAGAAACGTACTGAGAGCCAATGTGGCACCACTTCTGCAGATGGAAGCGTTTGAGTGGGCATGTACAGGGGGAAGGCGATCCTTCAAGTAAACTGGTCCCAAGCTGTTCAGGGCTTTGATAACACATTGAACTTGGACTGCCACTGCAGATCTCTTGAGCAGAGGTGTTATATGCTGAGAGGGTCTCATGCCTGTCAGCAACTGTGACACAGCACCGTGTGCTAGCCACAGCCTCTGGACTGAGCGCAAGGGAAGCCCCATGCCCAGTGCATCGCGGTAATCCAACCCCAAAGTCCACGTCGCCAGAACTACCGCTTGCCACAGGTACGTGACAAAGCTTGAGACCATCTGCTTCGAGATGAGTCACCTTTCTAGTGACACTGTGTTCTGCCAAGCACAATTATGCGGCGAGATTCAACACCTGATAAAGGTGGAGAAAAATGCCCAAGCACAATAAAGAACAAAAGAAAAGGCTATCTAAGGATAACAGAGGCAAAAGAACACAGGGTCTGGATTGGGCACAGCTAAGGGTGGGCAAATCTGTCACTTTCAACTTCCCTCAGTTCCTTATTTTTCCGATCTTGAGTTCAGCTCTTCAAATTTCCTCATTGCTTTGCTATAATAATAATAACAACAATAGTAATAATAATAATTCCTCCTGATGGTTCATCAGTATTTCAATGTGAATTTCCGCCAATAGGCACATTTTTGTATGCATGTTTGCCTCATGTAATGTGCTTTCGTGTGTTATTTTCGCTAACATGCATTTAGATGCATGCTTTACCCTAGCATATAGGCATGTTGGTAAACATTACTTGGCCGGAGAACGGCACTGCTAAATTCAGAGCAGGGCAAATCTCAAAGGCTGGCTGTGTTTTGGTTCACGTATCGTTTTGGGAATTGTGCATTAAGTAGGAACTGAATCAAAGTCTTCTCCCACTCATAGACATGGAGAACTTGTGGGCCTCCAGCTCCCATCAGCCCCTGCCAGCACAGCCCTCTTGATGGCGCTGTTGCTACCTGGTTAGTGCTGATCATTGACAGGGCCTCCTTAGTGGTGGCTCCCCATTTTGTGGAATGTTCTCTCTGGTGAGGTGTATCTGTAGGAGACTCTCCCCATTTTATTTCATCTCTGAAACCATTTTGCGCAGTTAGAGCTGTACAGTTACTAAATGTTTCCTAAGACAGCAAGTGAACTGTTTTTAAGTGGAAGTTTGCACAAGTCTATGTGCTCTTACAGTTCCCAGCGCAGCAGAAAGGACGAACGAAACACGAGATCGGCCAAGCATCGTAACTACACTAAGTCAAGCAGAGAACATCACACACCACAATTGCCTCATTGTGTAAATCATGTTTAGAACACCACAACACACACGTAACTGGTTGTAGAGTTACATAACATTATATGTAATAAAACTGTAATTTAATCGTCATATCAAAAAATGGCAAAGCACAGTTCCTGATGGCAATAACATAGGTAAAAGGAAAAGGGACCCCTGACCATTAGGTCCAGTCGTGTCCGACTCTGGGGTTGCGGCACTCATCTTGCTTTATTGGCCGACAGCCGGCGTACAGCTTCCAGGTCATGTGGCCAGCATGACAAAGCTGCTTCTGGCAAACCAGAGCAGCGCACGGAAATGCCGTTTACCTTCCCGCTGCAGTGGTACCTATTGATCTACTTGCACTTTGACGTGCTTTCGAACTGCTAGGTTGGCAGGAGCTGGAACCGAGCAACAGGAGCTCACCCCGTCGCGGGGATTCGAACCGCCGACCTTCTGATCAGCAAGCCCTAGGCTCTGTGGTTTAACCCACTGCGCCACCTGGGTCCCTTGGCAATAACATATCATATTACTATTAACCTTCTATATGTATTTATTGTCTTAAAGTCCAAGGATTGTCAAGTCGAACGATTACAACGTACAGTTCCTGTTGGCAATGCCATTTCATACTGATATCTTCCTTCTGCATTGTCCTATGTCTTAAAAGTGTAACAAAGGAAACTTCCTTCTGCATCGTCGTATGTCTTGAGAGTGTAACAAATGGAACTACTTAGTAACAACAAGGCATTTCTCAGGATACACCCTTGTTTTGCCCATTGGGCTTCTTCAGCGACAAGGTTTCCAGATTTTTCAGTAGGTTTTTTCAGCCGAAAGTAGTCCACAGGAACGCAGAAGCTGCCAGTCAGAGACGCTCCATATCAATGACCATTGAAACTAAGCTATATACCGGTAGGAGCAACCCCTGCAATGGGGCAGGTACATTAGGGGATTAGCTGTAAGTCTGTTTGACTATTAAAAAAAATACTAAACATATTTTTAGATATTCTTAATACTTTTAATTTAATTGCAGTGTTTTGCTACATTGTTGTGTGCTGTCATGCTCTCCTTTGGAAGAATGGACAGGACAGAAATTTTAAAACCAGCCACTACGATGGATCTAGAGCAGGATCTAGAACTCAATCTTGCTTTCTTTGCAGTGATGTTTTATGCTACTTAAAATCCTTTTTCAGGTGGAGATGGCAGGGATCAAATTATAGGACTAGGAACATGTGCAGACAGACATTCTCTCCTGGAAGATGTCCCCCCCCCAGCTTCTCCGATCCTTTTCTTATGGGAACCACCAGTTCTTGACACACATGTAAAGGCAGATTTTAGGCTCCAGGGGCTTGGGGTTTTATTTTGGCTAAAGCGGCCTAGAGATCCCACAAGTCTCTTTGTTCTCCTGAATCCAACAGCTCCATCTGCAAGCTGACTGAGGCTCCAGAGACAGGGCTGCCCACAACCAACACACAACTGCCACCATTAAGGGTGAGCCCTTATCAAAGAACCCAGCAATTATGTGGATTCCCTGGCTTGTCCTGAAAGCTTCCGCTTTTTAAAGCACTCCGTGAGCTGGCACCAACAACTGCTGGGACTGAGCCATAACCTACCATTGTCCCAGGATGTGCGGGGATCAAAAGGGAAGGTTGATTATCGAGTTAAAAATAAAATAAATAGCACACACTAGGACAAGTCTATTCTCATTTCCTGGCCCTCCAAAACCTGGAAGGTCTGCCTGCAAACAGTGCACCAGCGTGATCATTAGCTTAATCTTTACAGGGGTGGTCAAGCTTAGGGTGCTGAGAAAGCATCATGGGTGCCAGTCACAAAACGGCTGCCGGAAGAGAATGGCATGAGACAGAAAGAGAAAAGACCGCAAGATGGTATGGGCATGTCCGTCCACAGGAAAGGCACCGACCTCAGCTACCACGATCGCTCAGAAAGAGAAGCTCTTTGCACCCCTCTTCTGCTTGGAACAGAAAGGCAGATGGATGTGCAGTCCCGGCAGCCAAGGAAAATGTGACCATGTTCCGTGCAGGAGACTTTGAGTCTGTGCAAAGAGGAACTCAAGAGCAAAGGCTCACATTGTGGATTTTTGAAGGGATGTTTAGAGACCTTTTACGGGCACGGTGGTACTGCTCAGATTTGGTCCCCCTTATTCTGCACCTCAGCCTCAAGTACAGGAGGGCCACTCCCAAGTTGTTACAATGCAGATCCCACTGGGATTCAAGAGGTTTTCGGCCCAGCTTGTGGTGGGAAACTGCCAGGATCCATGTCGTTGAAGAAATTTATGGTGTAACTCCCATATTGTGTCCAGTTCTGAAGGGCTCACCTTCTCTCATAGCCACATACCAGGGTCCAAATCCCCACTTCATCATGCAGCTCACAGGATTATGGTTGTAGGGATTCACCGAGGACAGGGTGAACTATGTCTACCACCTTGAGTGCCTTCGATAAAAGGGTGGGGTATAAATGCAATAAATAAATAATTCTTGCAAGTCATTTTGGGGTGTACTGACCTTGACTGACCTGCACCAACCATGGAATAACATTTTAGGATTTTTACCGCCGTTGTGACCTTAGGGCTTCAAAACGCCTATATAAATATATAATTCCTCTGCATGGTGACTGAAACAGCTACTACTATATCCCAGCTTGTCCTAGCCAAGCTCCCTTTCCAATCTGCTCCTTGCAGCAGCATCAAGATCCACTGTAGACAGTTTAGAAGCTCAACAGCAGCCACTAGTGCTCATTCCGATTGCTCATCTCAATGCTGTGGTTGTAGAGAAGTTGAAACGCTGCTCCACCTTTTAAACTGGAAGCCAGGACCTACCAGTGCCTCACCTGGAAGATGAACCTGGTTGCTGCCAGCAGCTCTTAACAGTTCTTCCAGTTGCAAACAGAGGGTTGGAGCCAACTAAGCTTTTGTTTTGGTTTTTAAAGCGTAAAGGTAAAGGTACTCTTGACCATTAGGTTCAGTTGCGGACGACTCTGGGGTTGCGGCGCTCATCTCGCTCTATAGGCAGAGGGAGCCGGCGTTTGTCCGCAGACAGCTTCCGGGTCACGTGGCCAGCATGACTAAGCTGCTTCTGGCGAACCAGAGCAGAACACGGAAACACCGTTTACCTTCCCGCCAGAGCGGTACCTATTTATCTACTTGCAATTCATGCTTTTGAACTGCTAGGTTGGCAGGAGTTGAGACTGAGCAACGGGAGCTCACCCCGTTGCGGGGATTCGAACCGCCGACCTTCTGATCAGCAAGCCCTAGGCTCTGTGGTTTAACCCACAGCACCACCCGCATCCATTTTTAAAGTGTACACCCGTTCAAATTAATGGACCTAAGTTAGTCATGCCTGTTAATTTGAACGGGTCTAATCTGAAGACTAGCATTGGATTGTAGAACCCAAATATTCCACAGCTATAGCTAGAAACATTTGTGGTTATTTTTAGCCAGGTGTCTCATTTTAAATATACAAACAAAGCTATCCATAAAGGACTCTTTGCTAAATATATAGCCTAAGCAGTGACTAGGGACGCGAGTGGCGCTGTGGGTTAAACCTGCTCCTGCCAACCTAGCAGTTTGAAAGCACATCAAAGTGCAAGTAGATAAACAGGTACCGCGGGGTCAAAATTTAACCAAAAATCTGATTTCCCCCCCTTTGATAAAAACCCTCCTGCTTCCACCGCCAAACCTTTCAGGGGACTATTTGCAACAGTTTGGCACCATTTTTGAGTGAATTGGAGAATGTCAGATTTTTGTTGAAATTGTGACTGCGCGGGTTGTTTTTTTTTCCAAAAAAATGTTTTTCCGTGGGTTAGGTCGCCGAGGCCTGATTTTTTCCCCTACGTACCCCCCCTTCCAACGCCAAACCTTTCAAAGGAGAATTTGCAAGTTTGGCAACATTTTTGAGTGAATTGGAGAATGTCAGATTTTTGGTGAAATTGTGACCCCGCGATGTTTTTCCCCAGGTTAAGTCACCAAGGCCTGATTTGTTTTCCTATGATAAAAATCCCTCCTGTTTCCACCGCCAAACCTTTCAGGGGAGAATTTGCAACATTTTGGCACCATTTTTGAGTGAATTGGAGAACGTCAGATTTATGTTGAAATTGTGACCTCGCGGGTTAGGTTTTTTTCAAAAAAATGTTTTTCCGCAGTTTAAGTCGCCGAGGCCTGATTTCCCCCCCTATAAAAAACCCTTCTGTTTCCAATGCCAAACCTTTCAGGGGAGAATTTGCAACAGTTTGGCAACATTTTTGAGTGAATCGGAGAACGTCAGATTTCTGGTGAAATTGTGACCCTGCGGGTTAGGGTTTTTTAAAAAAAATATTTTTCTGCGGGTTGTCGCCGAGGCCTGATTTTTTCCCCTTTGATAAAAACCTTTCTGTTTCCACCGCCAAACTTTTCAGGGGAGAATTTGCAACTGTTTGGCACCATTTTTGAGTGAATTGGAGAATTGAACCTGGACAGCAGTTCAATCAAGCACCAGTGAAAGCTGACATGTGGGAATGGCTCCACCAGTGCACCCCTTCAGGGAACCCATTAGCAAAGCAGACCCCACCAGGATTGAACCCCATCCCTCCAACATCAGCAACTGACAACACTTGAGACAGCTGGGCATGGTTTTGGGAGAAATGGCCTTAGCAGCCAAGAATGGCCCACGGGTCAGAGGTTCTGCAGTCCTGCTCTTACACACATGGCATGAACTGTCCTGCAGAACTTTGAATCTCAGGTCAGTATTCAACTCACTTGGTGACCCTAGGCAAGCCACTCCCCCCACAGCCCCCTGCTTCTCTACACCCCCTTGCTGATTTCTTGGAGCGGGAAACTCCATTTTTGCCTATGCACTCAGACATTGCTACATAAAATGAGGCTTTAAAAGGAGTAGAGATGTACAGGAAGCCAAGTTCAACACCCCATACAGTGGTACCTCTGGTTACGTACTTAATTCGTTCCTTAGGTCTGTTCTTTACCTGAAACCGTTCTTAACCTGAGGTACCAGTTTAGCTAATGGGGCCTCCCATTGCTGCTGTGCCGCCGGCGCACGATTTCTGTTCTCATCCTGAGGTAAAGTTCTTAACCCAAGGTACTACTTCCAGGTTAGCGGAGTCTGTAACCTGAAGTGTTTGTAACCCGAGGTACCCCTGTACTGCATTCTTCACCTGTCCAGCAGTGGAGAAACCCTTATTAACTATTCCTTAGTTAAGATTTGGTGTTGGGGAAAAGCCCCATGGGGTTATGCACGGGCTAAGAACAAATTCGTTTCGTTTCCAATGCGGATACTAAACAACCATCCTAGGCGAGGACAGAGGCAGGTTTTTAAATATAAAATCAAATACTTTAATGAAAATCTGGGAACAGGAAGACAGCTCAGATATACCACTAAAACGGATATTCCTGCGCTGCATACAATTTCTCTCTTAATATAAACACCTTCTTATAAGCAAGCAACGGGAGGGCAAACTATCAGTTCTTCAAGAGTTTTTAAAGATCCTGAGTAGAGAGTTTATCTAAACCACATAAAACCTTATATTATATGAAAGCATCCGAAGTCCTGAGCTGGTGGCCAGCACCAGGCATTTCACCACGTTTTTAAAAATAGACCACTTCCAACACACTGAATCTAAATACTTTCACATTTCCACAGAGTTCTTTATGCAAAAAGAAAGAAGGGGGTGAGGAGAAGTCTTTAGTTGAGGAATTTGAATTTCTCAATATTCAGTATGCAGGTTACAAAGCCCCCCCCCCCATTTAATTCAATTCATTTGCACTTTGTGGGTGAAATTCAACGGGTTAAGGCCTTTCTCTGTCCTTACTGTTCCAACACCAGATATATACACACACACAAAAAAGCCGCCTAATATAGGCATCGATTCTTAAAAAAAAATAATCAAAAATCACCTTGTGTTCTACAACGCAATCAAGTCCACTGCGAAATAAACGAACAAGGACTGCTGTTAGCACCAAGCAATGCTGTATGGTCTGAGTGTCCAAAATCCTATGGGGCTGGGAAGGGCAATGTCTGAACACTCTGACCAGCCTCATAAGGCAATTCTCTCCACAGAGTCCAATATTATCTGGAAACAGTCCTGCTTCTGTAGCAGCAAAGGAGCATCGCCTGTCGAGCACAGACAGATGATCCAGGAAGAGAGGGAGGCTCTCCCACATTATGAGGAGACTCAAAAGACACCTGCCCCTCCAAAAAAAAAACCCAACCATAGTAAATGGGACATGTCACAATTAAGTCCTTCTAACTATCCTTCCTTGCACCAAGCAGGAACCAAGAGTTTTAAGTCTGTGAGCCCCCGGAAGACAGAGCGAGAGCTCGAGTTGGCTGTTCTCTGGTCCTGCTCATCTGCGATGCCGGCTGTGGCCTGGGTGCTCCCTCTCGTAGCGGTGGCCTGGCCTCTCGTAGGAGTGGGGCCGCTCGGGCCTCTGATCCCTGTAGTAGTGGCTCTTCTTCTTGTACTTCCCAGAGTGGTCCGAGCGTTCTCGCGAGCGGCTCCGGGACCGTGACGAGCTCCTACTGCGGGATTTCTGCTGCTTGGGAGAGGTGTATTTGTACCCCTTGGCCTTCTTGTAGCTCCTCATC
The DNA here is from genome assembly GCA_034641385.1 of Darevskia mixta. Lineage (NCBI taxonomy): Eukaryota > Metazoa > Chordata > Lepidosauria > Squamata > Lacertidae > Darevskia > Darevskia mixta. The sequence goes on from JAWWNH010000181.1 coordinate 5,461,519, forward strand.
TTGGAGGCTTTGTAGCTTGAGCTGCCATGGTTGAACTGCCGCGGGGGAGAGTCACTTCGGCTCCTCGAGCGGCTGTGGGATTTGGAGCCGCTCGATGGGGAATAGCTTTCACTCTTCCTGGTGGAGGGGACAAGGGGGAAAAGGCTTCAGTTTGCTAGCAAATTTGAGAAAGACACCCCTGTGGCTCCAATCGTGGAACAAGAACAGGCTGGTACACCCCACTGGGAAAACAGCATTTCTAGGCACCTGTGGATGGGTGCTCCAGGTCCTATCACAGAGCTGTGCGCTGTAGGCTCAGATCAGGCACATTTTGACATTAAAGATGTTATCATCATCATCAGGTGCAGCAGAAACATTGCAATGGCTGCAGAAATACTGCTGTGGCTCTGGCAACAGTGGGGCTTGGGGAAGAGAGAAGCAGAGTCTCTCTGGGCTTAATGTGATTGGCCTGAGCAATTGTGCCTATCCCCACACATGTTCCCCATGATTTCAGCAAATGAGGACCAGGTGTTTGCCAAGGTAAGATCTCCCCTCCCTCACAGCTTTTAAATCCATGCTGGAAATTAAAATGCCTGTTTCAACTTCTCCTTGTATATCTACATTAACGGGTGAAGCAAGCAATGCTATGACCTCGCATGACCGAATCAAACACATGGAAAACTAGGTCAAGGAAAAGTCTAGGGTAAATCCCTTTCCCCTGTGACATCTAACAGGAATGCTTTCCCCTAAATGCAGAGATTCTCTTTCTGTGGTGGAATACAGAGTCAAGTGTTGCAGCCTCTGTGAGGACAAGACCCCAAACTCATATGAAATGACATTGGTGGCCAATCACTACCACTACATTCAACTGAGATGCTGCTCTAGAGAGGTACGGGGTTGCTCTTTTCCTAGCTTAAGGTTGGAACTCTAGTCCCTTCCAGAGCACACTGCAGTACATACCTCTGCTTTGGAGATGGTGACCTTGAGGGAGACCTGGAATAACTCTGGTCTCTACTTCCGCTCCGACTCCTGCTGTCTCGGCCTTTCTGAACGCTGGAAGGTTAAAGCAAGAGAATTTGATGTCAAAGCAACAAGTGGCCCAGTCACCCCCTCAACCTAGGTACACATATGCCCAAGGCAAAAAAACAGGATAACCCACTTCTGGGGCAACACTGTCACAATAAGGCTGGGATAAAGTTATCAGAAGCAGGTCACAGTTATCTGGACTCAATATGATCTAGAGATGTGATGACCTGGGTTTCCAGAAAGCGTGTCCCAAATCCTAAAAGCTACTTCAGCCTGTGCTAATATCACCCCAAAGAGGCTGAGAGACGCTGTTGCCCACAACATAATTTAAATCAGACAGGAGGCAGTAGCCCTGGAAAGAAGCTTTGGTCTTATGGAGCAGTGCTACAGACCTGCACTGCTGCAAAAGCATTCAAAGAAATAGATACAGGGGGGAAAGAGACCAGTTTATCGTGCAAGGCCCTTACCCATTGACAGGACTGTTGGATTTCATCCGCTTCGTCCCTTCCATTTTCCGCTTGGCGTTTTTTACTGCCTGCACAGCAAGTGGGGAAGGTTTGGTGCCTTTATTTTCTTTTGGAGACTCTAGAGATGCGTAAGAGGAAAGTCCAGTCAAAACTTAGGGATGACATGCTTCTATGTACCATCACCCACAATGCACTTTTACAGATAGGGGGTCATATCCAAGTAAGTTCTACTCAGAGTAGACCCACTGAAATGAATGGACCATAGTCAACCATGCCCAGGAACTTCAGTGGGTATATTCAGATTAGGGCCAGCATTGAAGACAAGCCAGGGCCTTCAGATTACAATGTTCCATGTCCAGAAAAACCCTGGAAAAATTAAAGTCAGGAGTGCTGACACAAATCTGAAAGTTCACCGTAACGAGAGCTTTGATCAGAAAGGCTGACAACTACTATTCAAGACAACAACAGGTCTTACTTTACTTAGCATGTTAGGGTGCAGCGTACATGCTAAATGGGATACAACTTCAAATGTGATCCTGCATGTGTAATTTACCTGTGTGACATTCCATGTGGCTGACAGCTCCTTTAAAACTAGGTTGCCGCCACCCATTTGTTTATCATTACTCTAGCCTGGGGAGGCATTTCATTTTGCATGTGCAGCTGCAGAGAACCAGATTTAAATGAGACACCAACCAGATGGAATGCTGTACCGCCTTCCTACATGCCCAGCCATCAATTTTAATTGGGTCACTGTGTTGAAGTGAGGACTAAAGTCACCCTTCTCCTATAAAAGGCAGCAGCACATGTGAGCAGACATCTAATTTGGTACAATTAAGGCCTAAACCTTAATAAGGATGGGGGGATTCGGCCCATATCTAGAGAAATTAGGCCTGGTCAATGCAGAGCAGGTAGGCAGCACAATGAATGACATGCACAGGTTTATTTGGGGGGTCTGTTTCTTAATGCTCTACCCTAATAACTCCTTGCAAGGAGAAACCAGCACTGCATATAAAGAACTAGAACCTTCCCAGTGATAGGGTAGTTTTCCATTTGCAAGGAGTTTTGTTTTTAAGGTGGGAGGGCATTAAAAAATGATACTGCACTCATATTCCTGGCTGTCCTGAGATAGGGTGAGGAACCACACATATAGGACCAGGGATACCAACCAGTTTTGGGAGCAGGAGAAAATCCTGACACGGTATCCAAATTGGGTGTTCCGTCTGGTAAGAGGCCTTTGGCTTGCGCTTTTGCCTCTTCAATGGCAAGCTTTTTCTTCTCTACTCGGCTTTCCAGGATAGCTAGATCAACCTGTGGAAATGGGTGTGTGCTTTAGCAAAATATTGTTCTGGCATCTACATAAGAGCATTGCACAGACAGGCTTTCCCCCACAGGCTTACAATGGAAAATGCGAGGTAAGGCAAGGGAACAAAACACCAGGCACTTTTATAAGAATCGCTACTGGCAAGGTTACCTTCTTTATTAATCAATATTGCTATTATTATGTGCACAATTTGGGCTGCAACACAAATCCCAAATCTGTAAGGCAGGGAGGATGGAACAAAATTCTCCAGGTACTCAACATGAAAAAAAAGAAGTTTAGGTTCTGATCCCCAGAACTTGGAAAGTATGTGCCCTGAAGTTTTAAAAACACGCCAGTGTGCTTTCCCACCCATTTGAAAAACTCAAAAGAATAAGCAGGACCAACCTTTTTACGTGTGTATAATTGCAAAATTTTTGTGCATATCTCCTGGATTTCCTCTTCCGTAGCTCCAAACAGCAGGAACCAGTGAGGGCGGTTTGGAAGTGGAATCTGTAAGCAAGACAAAGTTCACCATTAGTCACCAAAAAACTCCAACCCTTTCAAAATCACTCTAAGGATCACTTCACCTTTCAGACAATAATCACTCTCTTAGCCTTTTACTGTTTATAACCAAGGAGATAGGTGGTTGTGAGGGGGTTAAGTGGTGTGATTTACATCAAGGCTACCTTTCTCCTTAGGTCTGAGCTCCCACTTTCCTTCTGTGTATGGAGGGTACTGACTTGGGAAAGGGGGAAATGTCTATGTAAGTCACCATTTTCTGGACATGAGAGCAAAAATAAAAAGGCAGCCACTACTAAATCCTCCACATTTGTTCATTAAACACACTCAGCGCGGCAGTAAAAACTCCACAAGGAAAACAAGAGCATCTTATATAGCATGAGCCAGGTTAACACCAACCTCCAGGGTCCTAGCAGCAAGGTAGATGCAGGCGCAAGCGATGCTCTCGGGGTGGAACCTTACAAAGACATCTGTCCGCAGGCTGTCATTCATGTAGTTCCTGAGAAGACAAAAAGGAGGGGGAAAGTTGCAGACGTCTGCTGAAATCCCCTGCTTTGGCTATGCTGTTTTTAAGGCACACTGTAGCTAGCTGTCTAGGGCATTCTACAGCTGTTTGAATCCTAGATAATCCTGTGAAACCTGACAAGAAGTTGGGAGTGCACAGATTTGACAGGGAAGGACAACTGCCAAGTATTTATTTACTGGATGTTGGCATTTTATGAAAGAGAACCAATTTTAACTTCACTTTTCTCCCTGCTATGAGCTACTGGCCTGTTCTCATGCAAAACAACATCAAAATTCATTTTATTTTACGGTAGGCACAACTTTTGAAGCATAATTTGAAGAATTCAAAATCTAGGTTTTATCCCGTCACGCAGAGCGACATGCAAACTTGAAAACGGACAGTCTGAAGTCACAGGTCCGGCTAGAAGTTCTTTGTCGAAGGAATGGGGCTTTTCCCAAGCATTCAGAATCTTCTGTTGCAAGCTTCTTTTCAAGGGACCAGTCTCCACTCAGGAAAGCATCCGACACACAAATTGCTTTTAGAGAGAGCAAGAGAGCATCACAGATATTCAGTCCAGGTGTCTGGTATTGTCACTGCTGAAGGACCAAAGGTTCTTCACTGGGTTGTCATTGGGCCGCTTCCAGACTGCCCCACTGTAACAAGGTTTCTCAACACAAATGTTCACAGAATGAGGCAACTGTAAAAAATATTGCACTGTAAAAATATTGCACAAAGTCCAGCCAGAACATTTCACGCATTTCTGTGACCTTAAAATGGAAATCTGAAGGATAATTCCTTACAACACACCAAAATGCACAGTGGAAAAAACCCAGAACAAAGTTTAAACAGTTGTAAAATGGAATGGGCCTATGGTTTGTGCCTGTCATAAAGGTGCAAATTAATATGTGACCAATGTCACTATACCCAATCAGGCTATGCACATAATTCCTACATAATTTGTTCAAAACCAAAGCAGCTGAAGAATACGGGGACTCTGGCTTTGGGTAACAATGATTTTTAGTCTTCAATTAGCAGGTTTTGAAAAAATACTATGGTTAATTGGATCCAAAATGTTTCCACTGCCATTTAGACTAACCCAGATGAGCTGGGATTTTGAAGAGTAGGCCAGCCCTTTAAAGGCTTACATCGTTCTTTAAAATGGGACCTCGAAAGTCCTATTTTAGGTGCAACCAAAGGGACTACCTGGGTGATCCTGTATTTCTTTCCCCACACTGAACTGCAGTTTCTCACAATATAATCCAAGTTCCAAAAGCATTTGTTATGATGCGTGGAGGAAGGAACCCGCTGCAGAAATACATCCGAAGTTTTACTGGATATACAGAAGTAGATATGGGCAAGACACACAGTTTAAAAAGTACAACAGAAAAATTTGAGGTGCTATGAAGTAACATATCTTCTTATTGCAATGCTTATGCTTTCAAGTATGAATTAAGTTTTTAAAAACCCAACCCCACAAAGATTTTAAACCCAAGTTTAATAAAAGAGTCTGTGTGTTTTTTAAAAGGACATAAAATGGGAACAAAGCATCCTGACAGTAACACAGACTTATCTGAAAAATGCACAAATAAAATTTAACAAGTTAAAAAAAAAAATCACAAGCAGCAGTCGGCCAGTTTTAACTCGACTCGTGTACGCATACCACCTGTCTAGAGCCAGCCTTCTCTCTGTGGAGCCTGCTTGGGTTTGACTGAAGACGGCAGTTATCCCTGCACCATAGCGCTTGGGCAGCAGAGGAGAAGTCTTAGTCACTTACCCTCAGAGGCTACCCTTTGATCAAAAGAGTACAGAAAAGAAGAGTCAAAAGAGGTTCTCCTTCAAAACAGCCAGACAGTTTTAGTCAGTAGAAACACAAACTTTGCTTTCAGGTCAATTTTTACATCATGTCAGTTTTCACAGGTTACCATTTGTCAATGTATGCTTTCTTGGGAGCGCCCGGGGTGGGGGTGGGGGGGTGGGGTGCGGCGGCGGCAGATATTTCATATAAACACATTCCAAGAAAGGGGCAGGTAGACTACATATGGATACAATACATTGCATAACCAATATCAATAACTGTATGAGCAGGGTTGTTTTTCCAATAATTTTCAAGTAAAATATATGGCATAAAATGCATGACGGTATGGCAGAAGTGACCACTTCCCCACACTAGGAATTAAGGGGGTATTATCTATGGTTAACACCTTTTTCAGAGGCAGCATACTTCTGAATGACACATGCTGTTGGGCAAACAGGGGAGGGCAGGTGCCTTCACGCCCTGCTCCTGAGCAATAACTTGAATGGGCAGGAGTAAAAGGAAGAAAGAGCAAAGGGTGCATTTGTGAGGGTTTAAAGCTCTCTTACCATTTAAGACAGTGTCTGAATCTTTAACAAAGAGTCTCGTCAACTTGGGGTGATAGAAGCGGCATTCCAGGCTAAGACTGGAACCATACTCATGCCATGAACATGGCAGTGGAGGAGAAAAGCACTGACCCCACACATGACATATTTTTGCCATTGCCCCGCTGGCCTCAATAAAAACAAGAAACATCAACTTACCATGAGGTCTGGACCAGGTGTTGGTTACGTTCACATTCTAATACCTGAAGGTACATAACGATTATCTGGAAGATACGGGTGATTGAGTTATACAGGTGATCCAAGTGGTGGAAAGAGGTTTTCATCTAGATAGAGGGTACCCATGCAATGCAGGTTATTCTACTCTGGATCAATGGCCTGATAAGACTCCACGGTGTGCATAAAACGTTAAGAGTATGTTTTAGGATGTCAGAGAAGTGGTACTCATGAGAGTATGTGTGCAGCAAAGCTTCTTTCCTCTGCACTGAAGTCGGCAGCTACTGTCTCCCAAATGTATAATTTTAATCTGCTCACAAGTGTCTCTTATTTTACCCCAATATTATTTGGCAGCTTTCCTTCTTCAGTGCTTGCTTCAAAGATACAGAAGTAACAAAGAGGGAAATGGTGGAAGCACTTCTATACAAAGATTTGTTGCAATGTATTAGTAACACAGGTCAGATTTTTGGAGGGAGAAAGGGGGAAGGTAGAGAGAAGAGTAAATGATCTACTGAATCAAGACCCAGAACCACAATTTTTCATTTTTTCAAAAATAGAAAATACAAGAAGTACCAACGAAACAGAGTGGCAGATGAAAACTATGGACTCTGTGGAACTGACAAAGCTAACAGGAAAAATCCGAAACCAGCATGATCAAGTATTCCAAAAAGACTGGAGTAAGATTACAGAATATTTAAAAGATTATTGTAAGCAATTAACATCACTAGCAGGGTTGTCTGAAGACTTGTAATGAGAAATTTTCTCCCTTTTAAAATTTATTTAAATTTTGATGGTTTTTTGGTAAGGAGTTTATTAGAACTGGAAAATGTACAAAATGCAATAATATAAAGGTTAATTATGAAAGCCAAAAGGCAGGAGGGAAGTAAGTCGAAGGGCTCTAAAGAGCCAGAGACGTAAAGTGGATAATAATGGTGTGATTGTGTATTATTAAATGGAAAACCAGGATGTTCCAACAAATGAAGGCAAAAATATCATGAAGGATGGTGGAGATCTGAGGACTGAAAAAGTAAGAGAAGATGGGAGCCTGCACTAGTGGGTTATCATAAGCTTCTACTCATGGTAACCCTACCTACTACTGAAGGGCTCACATTTCCACAGCTGACAGGTGTCAAACCAGATTTAATTAACCTTAGAAAATGCTACAAAGTATCCTGCCCATTTTAAAATCCTGCCCTTCCTTTACAGGGCAGAATTCAATGTTACAATCAAGACTTACAATCTTGTGAGGTATGTCAGGTTTTGTAGCGTACCCTGTCCAAGACGATCCAGCAAACCTAAGACATCATCTGGGCTTTAACCTCTTGAGCATCCTGGGGGAGCCAGCCATGAGTGGCTAATGCTGAAGTAATGATTTAAGGAGCAAAGCTAGAACATGAGCACCAAGGGCAGCTGAGGTAGAGGAAGAGAAGGGGATTGTGCCATGCCTGAATGGAACGAGGGAGGCCTGTAAGCTTCAGTTGGGAACAGAATTGGGTCCATATACCTGATTACCTCTCCAGCACTGCCTGCTTACTGGCACAGTTAATCAGACATAAAACTCAAGAGATGCTAGAGTGTTGCCACCTATGAAGCGGGATGTGGTAAGTGACGTACCAGCCATGACTGCACAATCGGGACAAAATAAATTGAAAGCGGCCAACGAAAACTGTCTCCGTGCTTCTTTAAAGTGATAGCACATGTCTCAATTATTTTCAGGGCAAAAAGTAAGCCAAATAGTAAAGCATACAAAGTGGAAGGAAAAGAAGCAGCCACCAGTCCCTCTCTGAAGTAGGAACATCTTAGCAACACAAATGTAGTTCTGCACTGTGCCACTTGTAGGGCTGACCCGCTAAAGTCTTATCACACACTACCCATTAGATACACAATAGTGTTGTTACCTGCTTGCACAAGAATAAAGCTGCTTTCATGCCAAGGACTTGGAATGGAGAAATCAAGCATAGCTAAGTCTAAGCAGCACCTAATATCTGAAGCAACCAGTCTTCATTCACCAAATGAGACAGGATCAACTAGCAGGCAATTCTTGAAATGAGAAACAAAGACTGCAAATGGTTTGGCTACATTAAGAACAGGCCAATTTCTTATCCCACTGCTCAGAAGGCAAACTTAAAAATACAAAAGAAATACAAACCTTGTGGGGATGCTTCACGTGCACACAAAATCCCAACTCTTTCAGAACTCTCCTCTCAGCCTTTATAATTTGGTTCTTCAAGTTAACGTACTCTTGATCCAATATCAAAGGTACAGGCTTCCTTGGATTTTTTTTAAAGGGGGGGAGAATAGAAAAAAAATCAGTTTAAAGCCCTCCTACAAAAGTAGAGCAACAATGGGCATACCTCACTGGACATACCTCAACTTTGGTGTCTCATGGGAACAGCATGAGAAGATTAAATTTGAACCAAGTTAACTAAGGAACTGGAGAATTGACTGTGGAGACTTCCAAGTCTGTAGCTGTCTAGGCAACACTGGCACTGGTCTCCTTTATGAACCCCAAACTTCCCTTTGGAACAGCCGACTCATAGGAGTCGTGCAAACTTACTCCAAAAATGACCCCTCCCAAGAAGAAGCTACCAAAATCTCAGAAGCACCCACCTAAGCAATCTTTCAACCCTCTGAAGTTATCCTATTACAATTTGAAATTGTAAAATTTCACCCAGACGCCACTGAATTATGGCCACTAGTTGAGGAGGCAATCCTAGAAAAGTTGGAACTCACTGAAACTTTATTTCCAATTAGGTTTTTTGGGGGGAGGGGGGGTTCAGGGACATTCTTTGGGGTTGCATGAAATCCTCCAGAGTTTTGGGCAGGGGGTAATGGAAGTCACAAATGGCCCTTGAGTAATTACCATGATCCCTGGAAACAGATACTGTGTGAAGGCAAACAATTGGAGTAACAGTTGACTTACTTTTTCTCTCTCAGATACCGAAGTCTGTGGAACACATTAATGACATCTCTTATCCGCCTTGGGGCTTCTTCAATTTTCGATGCCAAGTGAACACAGGCCATCGACACATGCTGTAAAAGCATATGGAACATAAGCTAAGTTTTATTCTGATCTTTTACTATCTCCAACAGTTGAAGGAGCAATAACATGCAGAATATGGCCATTTGACTAGTGTAAGCATCTTGTACAAGGAGCTTCACCATGCATTTATGGGCACATTGAGAAAGGGATATGCATTATCTTTGAAAGCTCTGAACAACTTGGGACCAGGGTGCTTGAAAGACCATCAGTTCAGATTTGACCTATCAGGGACACTCCTTCAGAGAGCTTATTTTCTTATGGCTGAGTCCCAACTGTGGAACTCTCCTCTAAAGGAGAGCCAAATGACACAATTTTTTTATCCTTGAAGAGACCACCAATAGATTTCTGGAACTTTTTGCCTCAAATGCAAACTATGGCAGAAAACCATTTTTAAAAAAGTTTTCTAGAATCTCAGGGTTAAGAATCACTATGTTACAGAGATGGCAGAATAGCTTGCAGAATACATTTCAATGACAAACTAACACTTCAGCACACTTGCTTGGAATAAGTACAGTTGAGATCAATAGGAATTATTTGCAAATGAGTGTGCTAACACTGGGCTAACATGCAGGAAGTTCAGCAAACTAGTTTACCATGCTTAATCAATAAAATCAAATTGACCCCAATTATTAATTGCATAGAACAAACACCATACCTCCATGGAATGCTTCACAAATGATTTTGTATAAAAGAAACGCTGGAATAACACCTGCCCCGTAGCCATGGCCACCTAAGAAAGAAAAGTGAGAATCTATATTAATATGACAGTAAATAGAGATGTTTGAAGGAACAGACCACAACTGATTCGGCACCTGCAAGACCACTATAAATGATTTAAGCCCTGACCAATTACAAGCCATGGATATTTAAGAAATGTTGACTATATAGTTGGGAAGGCACATTTATTTCCTTTTATCCCCATACCTTACCTTTCTTTCTTAGCTCTGCACTAATGCAGCAGTGAGCTACCGTGTTTTAGCAAATCTTTCCTATTCAACATTGTAACATTAGCCATACCTACTCTGAAATAATTCCAGCGAAATTTACCGTATTTTTTGCTCCATAGGACACTCCGGACCATAGGGCGCACCTCGTTTTTAGAGGAAAACAAGAAAAAAAAATTTTTTTCTGGTTTTCCTCCTCTAAAAGGCTGGGAGCGGCGGCGGAGGGGTGCTGCTGGTTCTTCCCCGCCAACCCCGATCGCAGGGATGGCGGGGAGCAACTAGCAACATCCCTCTGCCGCCCCCCGTTCAGCGAGAAGCATCCCTCCCCCGCCCCTTTGCCACTTGCTTTAAAGCCAGGTAGGGAGAAGGGACGAACCAGAGCGTTCTCCCCTTCACCCTACCTGGCTTTAAAGCCGGGGGAGAGCTGTCCTAACGCTGCGCAGCATCAGGGCAGCTCTCCCCCGCTTGTTTTAAAAAGCCAGGTAGGGAGAAGGAAGCATCCTCCCCTTCACCCTACCTGGCTTTAAAGCTGGGGGAGAGCTGCCCTGACGCTGCGCAGCATCAGGGCAGCTCTCCCCTGCTTGTTTTAAAGCCAGGTAATGGAGAAGGAAGCGTTCTCCCCTTCACCCTACCTGGCTTTAAAGCTGGGGGAGCTGCCCTGACGCCGCTTGTTTTAAAGCCAGGTAGGGAGAAGGAAGCGTCCTCCCCTTCACCCTACCTGGCTTTAAAGCTGGGGGAGAGCTGCCCTGACGCTGCGCAGCATCAGGGCAGCTCTCCCCTGCTTGTTTTAAAGCCAGGTAATGGAGAAGGAAGCGTCCTCCCCTTCACCCTACCTGGCTTTAAAGCTGGGGGAGCTGCCCTGACGCCGCTTGTTTTAAAGCCAGGTAGGGAGAAGGAAGCGTCCTCCCCTTCACCCTACCTGGCTTTAAAGCTGGGGGAGAGCTGCCCTGATGCTACGCAGCATCAGGACAGCTCTCCCCCGCTTGTTTTAAAGCCAGGTAGGGAGAAGGAAGCGTCCTCCCCTTCACCCTACCTGGCTTTAAAGCTGGGGGAGAGCTGCCCTGACGCTGCGCAGCATCAGGGCAGCTCTCCCCTGCTTGTTTTAAAGCCAGGTAGGGAGAAGGGAGCGTCCTCCCCTTTACCCTACCTGGCTTTAAAGCCGGGGGAGAGCTGTCCTGACGCTGCGCAGAGCGGCTCATCCCCACTTGTTTTAAAGAGAGCCAGGGAGAAGGGGTGAACGCTCCAGTTCACCCCTCGTCCCCAGCTCCCTTTAAAGCAAGCTCTGAAGCGGCTCATCCCAGCTTGCTTTAAAAGGAGCTGGGGACGAGGGGTGAACCGGAGCGTTCACCTCTTCTCCCTGGCTCCCTTTAATACAAGTGGGGATGAGCCGCTTTGAAGGGGTGAACGCTCCCCCTTCAGAGCGGCTCATCCCCGCTTGCTTTAAAGGGAGCTGGGGACGAGGGGTGAACGCTCACCCCTTCTCCATGGCTCTCTTTAAAGCAGTTCCTCCGCGCTGCCCGTGGGGTGGTGGAGGAAGCAGCAGCATCTCCGCTGCTTTCTCCACCACCCCGATCCCAAAAGCAGGCTTTTGGGTTCGGCCCCGGGGTGGTCCCAGCTGCTTCCTCCACTACCCCACGAGCGGCGCGGAGGAACTTCTGGATCCTCCCTGCAGCCTCCATTGCAGAAACAAGCCTGTTTCTGCGAACGGAGGTGCCGGGAGGATCGAGCAACATCTCCGCTGCCGCCCCCACCTCCCGCCGAACACGGCGGGGTGGTGGTGGTGGAGGGAGGCAGCAGGGAGCGAAGCGGATGTTGCTGGATCCTCCCCGATGTTGCTGGATCCTCCCTGCAGCCTCTGTTCGCAGAAACAAGCCTGTTTCTGCGAACGGAGGTGCCGGGAGGATCCAGCAACATCTCCGCTGCCGCCCCCCACCTCCCGCCAAACGCGGCGGTGGGTGGGGGAGGCAGCGGACTGAAGCCTTCGCTCCATAAGACGCACCAACATTTTCCCTTCCTTTTTAGGAGGGAACAAGTGTTCTTAGGGAGCAAAAAATACGGTAATATGGCTTACTCCCAGGTAAGTGGGTTAGGATTGTAGCCCAATACTCCAGCATGGATCCAAAATCCTAGTCACACAATATGCCTTCTATGTGTGTGACTGCCCTAGTACTGTGAAGCCAAGCACTTGCTAGAGGAAAGAAACCGTCATTGAAGACCCTCAAAAGATACCCTTCCTCCTCCACAGATAATGTTTACACCATTTCTATCTTGCTCTTCATCAATTTCATGATACCAGAGTGAATTACAATAAAATAAAAACAGCAACATAATTAAAAAGGGGTGGAGTGAACTCAAGAGAACTTCTTGGTGCTCTATCAATTGTATGATGGGAAGGTGGGAGTCACAAGTATTTTTAGGTACAAAACTAGCCAAATTGTAACCATCCTCATCCAATGACTCTAACATGGCTAGTGAGTTTGAAACATTTGCTTGGTGTTAATACAGGTCTTCAGACCATACAAAGTTTACCCACCCACATTGCTTTGCTCATCTAAGCTTCCCCCCAAAGAGCCAGCAGTTAAATTTAAGAGCTAAATGAAATAGATAGTAGTTCCTCCTCAAAACTAAGCAACACAGTCCTTTCAAAAGCCAATCAGTGAGCACAAAACATTTGATCACAGGCAGTCTGGAAGGAGAAACCAAGAGCAGATTCCCCTAAAAACATGAGAACAAAAACAAGTTGCTAGATACAAGGCAGGATGAATCAGCCACAGGGAACTCGTCACAGTTTCAGCATCAGAGAAATGTTACCAAAAACTCTTCTAGTTCGAACAGAAAAAAACAACAACACATCCTCCTCAAAAGGGTGGTAACCAGCAGGCTTGCCGGAATGTCTTGGCAAACATACAAGACTAGCAAGGGAGGGGATAGCGTCATTTCCGGGGAAGACCTGTTACATCACTCATTTCCTGGAATAGAACTACGGGCTTGATAACCTCTTCCATTAAGCAGGGTTTTCCCCTCTCTGCCTTTCTTGGGACCCTGAAATCCCCATGCCAGGGTGGGAAGGGGTCCTTATCGGAATCTTTAAGATCTACTCATGCTTGGCAGCCTCGGCTCCTCAGTTCTAGGGCTCAACTGTCCAGGAGGAAGGACAACCCCCCCCTCCAGTGCTAGCGAGGGAAACTGAACAAAGCAGCAAATCCAATCAACCACCTTTCTCCTGTTCTCCAAACATTTACATCCAAAACATGGGAGTTCCAGTCAGCAGGCTTTCCTTTATCAAGACCAGGTCAGACAGTCTCAAACAGTGCTTCTCCAAGTTGTTTTCCTTGCTTTTGGAAAAGACCACCTACTCTTCTTTTCCCTTAAAATACAGCAGCATCTTAGGAACCCTCCCAACTGAAGCCCCAGCACAAAGCACAATTATAACAGTACATTATCTCTACTGCATCTCTGTGTTATATAGCTTATATATAAAATTTCACAAACATATTACACACATAATGCTAACTTGTTTTCACCAGAAAGCCACCAAACTACTCTTCAAAAATGGTTTCTGCTTGGGGAAATGTGTGTTATAACCCATGCCCCAACAACACAATTCTACCACCTCTCAGCAAGCCTTAAAAAAGGTCCTATGTTCAATTTTTAATGTAAATCCTATCTCATTACACAAACACACACTCCTCCCTATAGAACTCTTTCCCTTTAAGAATATCCTGCCCCAATCCCAGATCAAAGAATCAGTCCATGTATTACAGCATTATCCTCCCAACAGTATCTGTCCAGTTTATAGTGAAAACCATTATTTGTAAATTGGCATCCAGCTCTTAGTATCCAGAGTTATACTGCCTCTGGGCATGGGGGGTTCCACTAAGCTATCAGTGCTAAGAACTAAGGACCTACACACCATGTATCTATCCAAATCCTTACCCCACCCATGGCAAAAAATCTAGATGTGGCTTGCTTTGCCAGTCCAATGGTTCATTTAGTCTAATGTTCTGTTTGACACAGCAGTCAACCAGCTGCCCATGGATTCCTCCTGTTCATTAATCCAGCCTTCATAATTTTATTTAATCCATTACAGGAAACAGTCTTTCTGTATCTGTCCAAAGGTCCACCTAGTTTGGTAGCCAGTTTCCAACTGTGACCAATCAAATACTTCCAGAAACCACATAAGCAAGGCACGGGAGCAAGAGTCCTCTCCTCTGGGGGCTCCACTTTGCTCTGAATGCAAAAGCCCCACTTTTGCTTCTGTGTCTTGGATACCACCCACGAACCTGAGTGTTTTGATGCAGACATCATGACTACCAGGCAAATTCATGAAGGTTGCTTAATGCTATAAAATAACTTGTTAAATTACCACAAACAGACTTATCCTTCAAAAGTAAAAAATTGCCTTTATGAATCAAGCCAGAGGTCCACTTAAATCCACTCTCCTTCTTGAATAAGCCACACTCAGAAAAGTATGTGTGTGATGGTGTACTCTTCCAGGACAGAACAACCTGGTATATGACTATTTTTTTAATGAATTCAACACCAATTTTAACAACAAAGTATTGTATTGTAACACCTTAAATGGTAAATATTAGATCCAGATGAAATTAGTTGTGCTTAGGTTCCAACTGATTTCAATGGGAACTAAGTTCTGGATCTAACTCCAGAAGTTCTAGGAGAATACTTTTTCTAGTCTTTTGAAGTGTCACAGGTCTCTCTTGCTTTTGCTGCAACAGATTAACAAGGCTACCCCTCTCAAAAAAGCTAATTCTGTTGCCAGGTACATCCAGAGGATCAGAGGAAAGCTGAGGTGCCCAGAAAGAAAAGTGGGTGGGGAATAAAAACAGAGAAGCTTGAACTTTATTGGCACCATGCTTTTGTTGCTCTCTATAAAAACAGGCTTCTCCACTTTCTTTCTGGGTATTAATATATTTAAACACAATGGAGAGTCATGCGTTTTAATCATATATATATAGAGAGAGAAAGAGATATATATAGCATGGTAGCACTTTTATTGTAAAATAAACTAGCTGCAATAATTAGCTAAAAGAGATCCAGTGTGGTGGTATAGTGTGGCGGGAGTATTAAACTTGGACCAGGCCAGAAAGACCCAGGCTCTCATTTCCATTCAATGAAATTACTGAGTGACCTTGGGCCAGAAACTTTTCTCTCTAACCTACCTCATTTTACTATTGTAAGGAGGCAGGATAGAAATGTAGTGAGCAAGATTTTCCCTCTGTAGAAATAATTCTTTATCTAAAGCTGTCTGTATCTTCCCAGGAAGAATGGAACTTTTTCACAGCTGTATAAAAACATACTACTAACAACGACCCAGGCTTTGAGAACACAGAGCTTTAGATGCTAAAACCAGAGCTAGGCAATATCTATATTAGTACTGTACTATCTAAAAACTCACCAAATAACACTGCAGCTTTTCAGTTTGCCAGAACACTTTCCATCTGGAGAGATGGTATAAAAAGCAAGAGCTTGGGGGAGGGGAAGAAAATGAATAAAGATACGAGGGCCGGGATGGGACAGCGCCTAGTGTTTCATTACGGAAGGTAAAAAGAATTGCCCCTCCACAATTCTTGTACTTTTCCAACTTATGAAGATGCTAAAGAAAATAGCTTACTTTTTATCATATACATGAATACATAGGTACAAAAGCCACAGTACATTACCTTTACCTGCAATTCTCTTACACTGACTTCTGGATCGCTACCTGAATGGCTCAAAGGCAAGATACATTTTTTTTTGTATGAACTAAATATGAACTAAGTTATAAAAATAAAAGCACTGGATTCTGAAGCCTCGATGTCTAGATTCAGATAGGACAAAAAACAACACGACAGATACACACTCAGAATCTGTAACAGGTTCTTTTCCAACCGTTTCCCCGAACCTTCCAACTGCCCTCAACCGCCCAACGAAGCCCCCTCCCGGTTCTCTCTGACCTTTTCTCTCCTTTCTTCCCCTTCCCTCCTTAATCCCATTTCAAGGCCTGCCTTCCCAGAGGCGAGTGCGGCCTAGGCCTTAGGTTTAGGCCTAGCGCTCGCTCCCTCCTTCCGCACCTGAGGAAGCCGCAATAGGATCCCGGCGGCCTGGATGAGCTCACAGCCGGTGACTCGGAGCTGAGCCTCGGTCTCGGCGTCCAGGCCGCTACCCATGGAAGGCGTAAAGCGGAGGGCGTCGGCCGACAGGAGGCAGTTCTCCAGCGTGATGAGGACCCCCGAGTACAGCCGGTCGCCGATGCGGACCGCGCCGGGAGGCGGGGGGAGAGCCGGAGGAGGGAGGGCTGGAGGGCAGTAGCCGCCGGAGGACGACGACGACGACGAGGACGAAGCCACGGCTGAGCCGGCGAGGCCGGGCCCTACCGTCGCCAGCGCTGCTGTTGCTCCCGCCGCCGCCATTATCGCCGCCATCTTGTCTCGACGTCGCTCTCCTCAGACTGACTCACTTCGCCTCCGCCTCCAAACCCCCGTCCGCGCCTACGTCACGCGCAAACCTTTTGTCCGCCCCCACCTCCTCCTCCTCATTGGCCAGCCGCAAAGACGCGCGCCCTCCTATTGGGCGAAAGCGCCGGCTTTTTCCGTTGTGACGCAACGGTTGGGAATTCAACTGTCTCAGAACGAGGCGGGTGAAGGTACGTTAGGGAGATGGAAGAAAGGCAAAGTTTTCCCGGCATGCGCTACGCGCACTCTCTGGCACGGCTGGCTCAAGTTGGGTAGTACCACTTCAGAGTGAAGGGGGAGAGTTTAAATAATTACGGTTTTTATCCTCTTTTCATTTTTTTTTAAACCCTCCAATAGAAAACCACCACCATGTCAAGAAAAAACCTTGGCACTTACTTATGTGAGGTGGTTTTAAAAAACACAAGTGAGAGCCTCGTACTTTGAAGTGGTACAGTCCAGGTTACGTCAGGCGAGAGAATAGGGCCCAAAATGCTCCCTCGCCTCAGTTGCTTCAATGCCTGAATCGACCACTCTCGACTCGAGCTAAAAACAAAGGAAGCTTAGGGTTGTACCCAACCAAGTGTTATTCCGAGTAGACCTACTGAAACTGGTGCGCCTAAATCAATCATGTCCATTATCTTCAATGGTTCTGCTCTGAAGAGAACTGTTTGCCACAACACTAGTTTTCCTGCCCTGTCCTCAAATTTGTTTTAATAACACAGAAATTGAACCTGTTTCCCAACTTCGAAATTTGGAGAGGGAAAAATTCCCCTTCGTTTTCAATTTGGCTTTCAGGCAGCAGTCCTACACAGACCCTCTTACTAGGGAGGAAATCCTGCCAACAGAAGTGGGGCTTCTCCGTGGGCATGCCTTTAAAAGCTGCACTCTTAAAATACTCCCTATTAGTAAGGTTGCAATCCTATACACACTTTAAGGGCAAGCCCCTACTCAGCATTGGATTTATTTATGGTGGTGTGGGCAATTCCCCCCCCCCCAAGGTGCTGAGCCGATGGGGAGCATCATCATCAGAAATAATAAAACCAGTAGTTATACTGGTACCTACTGAGAACAACTGCACCTAGTTCCTACCAGAGAGCAATGGCAAACTAAGCTGTCAGATAATGCCAAAATGGCAAAACTGACAGGAAAGCTCAGGAACCAAGAAGACAAAAACTTCCAGAAAGAATGAGAAAATTTTATAATTTATTTAGGAGACTGCTGTAAGCAGATGAAAACATTACCAGGATTTTAATCTCACTTGTAATGTAACAAATACTATGAATAATATGGATATAAAATATAGACTATAATATGCAGTTGAAAACGCCGACATTAGGACCCGCAGAGGAGATGGAGGGAGGTCTTGAGATTCAGAGAAATCTCTGTATATGGAAATGTATTTGGTTTTGTTATAAATTTGTATTTGTAAAATCAAATAAAAATGTTTAAAAAAACAACTGCACCAAAAGAAATTATTGTGAAAATAAGAAATAATTAGTGGGCATGCCAAATATTGCCCTTGCTCAGGGTGCCATATTACCAAAGTCCGCCCACCCCCCATCTTTGAACTCAATGTAGGAAAAATATTACTTCCGAGGACAAGGGGAGTAAGGATTGCTGCACTCTTATCCACTGGGTAGATTGTTTATTTCTGTCATTTATTTATTTGGAAAATGTAGATGCACACACACATGCCCTTCCCCAATGCATAAAAAGGTAAAGGGACCCCTGACCGTTAGGTCCAGTTGCGGACGACTGCATATGCAATCCCTAAAGCAGCTTAAAACAGCAATTAAAATAATCCCATAAAAGACATCAATTAAAACAACCCTAGGAAAGAAATCAAACACCTTAAGATTAGAAACAGTCTTGTCAGATACAAACAAAGTTCGGATTTTGTGTAACAGGAAAGTTTTAACCAATCTGTTGGAAAGAACTGTAAGAGGATGTCAGCTGGATTTCATGCGTAAGGCGGAAAAGATTCACGCATGTAACTACCGTATTTTTCGCTCCATAACGTGCACCGGACCATAACGCGCACCTAGTTTTTTGAGGAGGAAAGGGGGAAAGCCCCCCTTTTTGAGGATCAGTTCAAAGTTTTGCATCTTCTTTTGGAAGAAGAAAAGCCCCATTTGCAAAAGGATCAGCTCAAAGTTGTTGTGCTGCTGCTTTGCAAAGGAGAAAAGAAAGGGCTTTGAGCTGATCCTTTTGCAACTGGGGCTTTTCTTTGCAAAGGAAAGCCCCCTTTGCAAAAGGATCAGCTCAAAGTTGTTGTGCTGCTGCTTTGCAAAGGAGAAAAGAAAGGGCTTTGAGCTGATCCTTTTGCAACTGGGGCTTTTCTTTGCAAAGAAAAGCCCCAGTTGCAAAAGGATCAGCTCAAAGCCCTTTCTACAGTTTCCAAACAGATAATCTAATCAGCCAGTCACATGTCGCTGGGGAAACCAACAGCCTCCTCTGCAGGAGGACCTTATCTCTCTTCCCGATCTCTTTCTCTCTGCAGCGACCTTATCTCTCTTCCCGATCTCTTGCTGATCAGCTGTAAAGCGGCAGTCTTTCAACACCCCCTTCTCTCTTTGTAAAAGAAAAAGCTCGATCTTCTTTTGGTCCCTGGGCAATTCAGCTCCAGGGACCATGCATTCGCTCCATAACGCGCACAGACTTTTCCCCTTCCTTTTTAGAAGGAAAAAAGTGCGTGTTATGGAGCAAAAAATACGGTAAGTGATGAATGAGAGGTCACTCTAAAGCAGGGGTCAGCAACCTTTTTCAGCCGTGGGCCGGTCCACCGTCCCTCAGACCATGTGGTGGCCCGGACTATATTTTTTTTGGGGGGGGGATGAACAAATTCCTATGTCCCACAAATAACCCAGAGATGCATTTTAAATAAAAGCACAAATTCTACTCATGTAAAAACACGCTGATTCCTGGACCGTCTGTGGGTCGGATTGAGAAGGCGATTGGGCCGCATCTGGTCCACGGGCCTTAGGTTGCCTACCCCTGCTCTAAAGAGGAAATGTATCCCCCCCCAAAAAGGGCAGATCTGCATAAAATTAGCACTAGCTAATTTATATGTATAGATGCAAATTTAGAAAACAGGATGGAATTTAAGAATGCAAGGAACAGTATCTCACCATAGTGTTAGAAGGTGTTATAGGAATATTAAGGTTATATATATATATATATATATATATAAAATTAAATTTTCATAACTATATATAAACCACATGTTTGAAACCCCACAGATTAGGCCCAGAACAATTTCGCTGAAAGGTCAAAGTGGGAAATCTCCCCATTGTCTCTTTCCTCACAAATCCTGTCTTAAGGGCACACTCAAGATATGAACAGGGTGTGTGACCTGGATTCAGGAATTAGTGGTTATAATAACAAAAGAGTGGCCAAACCCAGATAATCCAATCAGGTGACCTGGCAGACGGGAAGAAACAACACACCCAGATTTCCATCCCTTATCTGGATGTTTCTGGGATGGTCTTGGGCCACACCCCTTCTGTGATGTATGTGTGGTTTCTGAGGGTGGTCTTGGACTCCAGGGCGGGCAATTTAAAATGTCTCCAGGGCGGGCAATTTAAAAGGGCTTGGACGCATGGCTCGGGGTCCCTCCCTCCTCCCTCCTGTGGGTGTGGGGAGCACCCTGTTGCAACAGTTTTTAATAAACTAGCCGCCTTGCTTTTTGTTACAACTCTGGTCTGGTCTCTGTCCTTTCTGCGCAGGCAGGGGTTTTCAAAATAATGTCCTGCCGAGGTTCAGGATTCCACCCAGAATTAGACCCTTTAATGGGATAATTTCCCCTAAAATTCTTACAACAAAGGCCATGCCCTGCTCATCTGTGTTAATTAATTGCTGACAGGCAACTTTGAAGCCCGCCTTTCTTGAACCCTTTTACCCTTTATTTCTTCAGCCGGACAAACCTTCAAATAGAGGGATGTCCTACATAAAGTAAGACCCATGCCTGTCTTAATCATGTCTCAGTCCCAGGCAGGAGGACAGGTCGGTATGCAATGAGATAAAGGTATCCTGGATCGAAGCAATTTACCTTTAAAGCCCTTTTCACTAATGCAGTGGGGCTTACGCGAAGTACACCTTTATCAGCTTGTGCATTAAAGAGCAGTAAATTCAATATTCATTGTGTAAACTTCAAAACAAAAACCAAATTTCTGCAACATTTTTACAACCCCCGCACTGGCAAGAATTTGACTACCCCAGGTAGAAACTTAGGCCGCAGTCTAGCTACCAAAGAAAATTAAGAACTTTGATAAATTTTTGTCATTCTTTTCAAGTGAGGCAGGGAAATCAGAGGACCGTGGACCACGGAAGCTTACACCATAAAACCAGTTTTTAAGGGGCCATAAGTCTCTTGTTTTTGCTGCACAGAAATTGTTAAGAGGGTTTTGTTTGTATAATGTGTTGCTTATGAAGATCGTGACCCTCCAGAGCAAGGCATTATGCACATTTACGACGGAGTCTCATGGCCCCTTCAATACCAGGGGACTACAAAGTTATGCAAACTTTGTTGAGAATAAGTCCCACTGAACTACTTCTGAATAAAAATGCAGAAGGTCAGGTCATAGCAGAATCTGCTCATCTTTTAATGTTTCTCATGAAATACACTTAATACTACTGTATTTTCCTTCGTATAAGACTACTTTTTAACCCAGGAAAATCTTCTCAAAAGTCGGGGGTCGTCTTATACGCCGGGTCGTATTTCTTATACGGCAAGTATATCCCAAACTCTATATTTTAACTGGAAAAGTTGGGGGTCGTCTTATACGCCCAGTCGTCTTGTACGCCGGAAAATACGGTAGATTTATTTATTTTTAATGCAAAGAAGCAATATGTTTTTAGATGGGTTTATTTTAAAAGATTTTTAAAAAGGAAAGGTGCTGTGCTCATAAATCACCAAGGCCCAGTGTATTCTTAGATCTGTTTAAAAACACCACAGTTGCATATTCACACCTCTTAAGATATGGTAAAAAGGGACCCAGGTGGCGCTGTGGGTTAAACCACAGAGCCTAGGGCTTGCTGATCAGGTCGGCGGTTCGAATCCCTGTGACGGGGTGAGCTCCCGTTGCTCGGTCCCAGCTCCTGCCCACCTAGCAGTTCGAAAGCACGTCAAAGTGCAAGTAGATAAATAGGAACCGCTCTGGCGGGAAGGTAAACGGCGTTTCCGTGCGCTGCTCTGGTTCGCCAGAAGCGGCTTTGTCATGCTGGCCACATGACCTGGAAGCTGTACGCCGGCTCTCGGCCAAAAAAGCGAGATGAGCGCCGCAACCCCAGAGTCGGACACGACTGGACCTAATGGTCAGGGGTCCCTTTACCTTTACCTAAGATATGGTAATGAATTTTGCACAATGGCTCCCGAGATCAAGGAGCAGGTAGAGCATCTGCCTTCTATGCACAAGGTCCCAGGTTCAATTCTCAGCCTTGCCAGACAAGGTGGGGAGAAACTCCTGTCTGAAACCCTGGAGAGCCGCTGCCAGTCAGTGCAGACAACACTGAACTACACTGACCAATCTGATTCAGTATAAGGCAGCTTCCTACGTACTGAACTGTCAGTGGGCAGAGCCTCACACTCCACTAGCCTTTTGCTCAGTTGAAAACCAAGGCAACAATTAAAAAATTAATTGCCAGGCACAAGTTCATCATACACAAATGACTTCTGCAGACTGAGTTATAATCCATGCACCTTAAAACACAACAAAGAGAATCTCTGTATCGCCTCAACAAATCACAAATCAAACTGGGTTGATTATGAGGGTTTGGAAAGAACTAATTTTGGATCACAGATTGGAGACAGAATATTTTTTTTAGTATAAATATTCCTGTTTTAATACTAGCACAACTCCACAAGCCAGCAACAGGCCCCTGCTTCATGTACATCTCACAATGCGTGAAAATATCCCTTCGGGTTCCTTTCCACCTCCCCGGGCGGCAAGAAGGCCTTCTTGTCCTCTCCTCTTGGCTAAAGAGGCTAAGGACTTGAATGTCTTCGGCTCGTAGATTGCCAGGTCGGCCAGCGTTTTCCGGTTCAGTTCCACTTGACACTGAAATATGGAAAAAAAAGAAGAGGAGGGAAACTTAAGAGGCAACTCAACCTTTCTGGAAGTGGATAAAGTACAGCAGGAAGCTGTTGATACGGGTTTATACCACGTTTCCTCCAAGAAGCTCAAGTTGACAATGCATGGTTCTTTCCCTCTTACCCTCAACGACACCCCAGTGAGGTAGGCTGTGAAGAGTGACTGGCTCAAGGTCGCCCAGAGAGCATCATGACCAAGTGGAGGTTTGAACCCCGGTCTCCTGGGTCCTAGGCCAACACTCCAGCCATTATCTAACACTCAGCCTAGCTGGAACCCGGTGTGAGCAGCAGAAAGAGCCTGAGGCAACGGTACAACATCTACTTTGCAGGCACAAGGTCCTGGGTTCAATCCCCAGCATCTCCAGGTAAGGAAGGAAGAGCCTCCCTGTCTGAAACCCTGGAGAGGTGCTGCCAGTCCGCGTAGACATTACTGACTTAGATGGGCCTATGATCTGAATCAATATAAGGCAGCTTCCTATGTTTCCCAAAGTGTGGAAAACTAAAAAGCAGATTTTATCTTATTTTTTTTTTAAAAGGTTGTGGGGAAAGGAGAGAGGGAAACACACAGAACTTGCAGCTAGCAAATTAAACGCAGCCTGTTATGGCCCAATAGGTGCCTAACAACTCATGCATTTATCCACATCACCATTTTCATTTTTGCAAATTTTTTTTGCAAGCCCTTTGCTCAACAGTCATTCGTGGCTGGTGGGCTCATCAAGGGGTGGGGGTCCAGAAGAGCTATTCCAGAAGCAGGCCGTATGCTAAGGAAGGAGTGAGGGAAAGCCACTTACTTGGGAGAGACTGCCACGGAAAACGTGGTACTTCAGACCATGCTCAAGTGATGCTGCTTCGATCCTGGTTCGCCAAAGCTGAAAGCAGAAACGGGAGAGTTCAGAGATACGTTTACTAAGGTAGCCATGTTTCTCTGGGCTGATCTAATGCGGATGTGGGGGAACCATTTCCAGCCTGAGGGCCGCATATCCTTCTGGGAAACCTTCCAGGAGCCACATGCCAGTGGTGGGCGGGGCCAGAGCCAAAAGGGAGTGGGGCAGCGAATGTAATTTTTACCTCCATGCGGCAGGCTAAAAGTAGGACCAGTGAGGGGAAAGGGGGTGTGGCTTGGGAAGCATCCCGAGGGCCAGATAGAGGTACGGAGGGCCACATTTGGCACCCAGGGTTGACCAGTCTTTTAAAAGCACCTTTAATTAAGTAAAAAAGAAACCTGTTCCGTTAAAGTATAAATTTTGCATTTCTTTCAATAAATGCAATTATTATTCATTGAATTTCTATACAGCCCTATACAACTCTCTTTATGGGTGAGAGAGTGAACAGAGCAAGCAACCCACACCTTAATCGGCACCACGCAAATTTTGCTGTGTTACGGGAACGCGCAAACCTCACAAACGGAGCAGCGTTCCTAGCCGCCATCTTTACCATTCTCATGTCCTTCTTTTTCCGATGTCTGGCCTTCGTGGCGTACATGAAAGCCCTCTCGACGGCGCGGACGGCCAAGCTGTAGCAACGGTTCCTCCGCCCACGGAAATGCTGGAAAGGCAACACACACACACTAAAAAAAATACCCAAATGGTCTTACGTTAAGAGAAGCAACACGTGAAGAAGGTTATCTCCTCTCACCTTGCACTTCGTCGCAGAACCCTGAATATTCTGCAATTCCCAGAGCTACAATTCCCAGACCGCTTAACAAATAATAATAATAATAATAATAATAATAATAATAATTTGGACCGTCTAGAGCAGGGGTAGGCAACCTTCGGCTCCCAGATGTTTTGGGACTACAACTCCCATGATCCCTAGCTAACAGGACCAGTGGTCAGGGATGATGGGAGTTGTAGTCCCAAAACATCTGGGAGCCGAAGGTTGCCTACCCCTGGTCTAGAGGGTCCAATCTGGACCGTCTAGAGGGGTTGGGAGCTGGGGGCACTGTTATACAGTGGTTCCGCTCCTTCCTCCTGGGCCGTGTTCAGAAAGTGGTGGTGGGGGAATGAGTGTTCAGACCCCTGGGCTCTCAC
This sequence comes from Darevskia mixta, assembly GCA_034641385.1. Classification (NCBI taxonomy): domain Eukaryota; kingdom Metazoa; phylum Chordata; class Lepidosauria; order Squamata; family Lacertidae; genus Darevskia; species Darevskia mixta. Next base: position 5,486,443 of record JAWWNH010000181.1, read on the forward strand.
TTGTGGGGTGCCTCAGAGTTCCGTCCTCTCCCCCATGCTTTTTAATATCTATATGAAGCCGCTGGGAGAGATCATCAGGGGGTTTGCGCTGGGTGTTCATCAGTATGCGGATGATACCCAGCTCTACCTCTCTTTCAAATCAGAACCAGTGAAGGCGGTGAAGGTCCTGTGTGAGTGCCTGGAGGCAGTTGGAGGATGGATGGCGGCTAACAGATTGAGGTTGAATCCTGACAAGACAGAAGTACTGTTTTTGGGGGGCAGGGGGCGGGCGGGTGTGGGGGACTCCCTGGTCCTGAACGGGGTAACTGCCCCTGAAGGACCAAGTGCGCAGCCTGGGAGTCATTTTGGACTCACAGCTGTCCATGGAGGCGCAGGTTAACTCTGTGTCCAGGGCGGCTGTCTACCAGCTCCATCTGGTACGCAGGCTGAGACCCTACCTGCCCGCAGACTGTCTCGTGCATGCTCTAGTTATCTCCCGCTTGAACTACTGCAATGCGCTCTACGTGGGGCTACCTTTGAAGGTGACCCGGAAACTGTAATTAATCCAGAATGCGGCAGCTAGACTGGTGACTGGGAGTGGCCGCCATGACCACATAACACCGGTCCTGAGAGATCTACATTGGCTCCCAGTATGTTTCCGAGCACAATTCAAAGTGTTGGTGCTGACCTTTAAAGCCCTAAACGGCCTTGGTCCTGTATACCTGAAGGAGCGTCTCCACCCCCATCGTTCAGCCCGGACACTGAGATCCAGCACCGAGGGCCTTCTGGCGGTTCCCTCACTACGAGAAGCAAAGCTACAGGGAACCAGGCAGAGGGCCTTCTTGGTAGTGGTGCCCGCCCTGTAGAACGCCCTCCCAGCAGAGGTTAAAGAGATAAACAACTATCTGACATTCAGAAAATACCTCAAGGCAGCCCTGTTTAGGGAAGTTTTTAATCTGTGATATTTTAATGTATTTTGATATTTGTTGGGAGCCGCCCAGAGTGGCTGGGGAGACCCGGTCAGATGGGTGGGGTACAAATAATAAATTATTATTATTATTATTATTATTATTATTATTATTATTATTCAACTTCCTTTTGGGGAAAGAAAACCATAGGGTTGTAGCCAATGCTAGTAGTACTCAGAGTAGACCCACTGATAGGAATGAACCTAAATCATGTCTGTCTATTAGGTGGTTTTAGTATTTAAACTGTGTTACTACGTCGCTTTGGGTGACTTTTTTTTTTTTTTTTTAGGAAAGTGACTAATAAATATAAAGCATAATAATATTAACTACAGTGGGTCTTCTTTGAGTAAGGACTAGAATTGGATACCGCCCACGTGTTATTATTATTTTAAAGAAAAAACAATGTCAAATTCAATGTCAACGCAAACTGGATTAAAATAAATTACCTCCACCCAAAAGCCGCCTTGGAAAATGAAGTTTTAGCATGTGTTGCTAATATCCTACATCCTTTTTTTTTTAAGCGTCTCAGTTCTTTTCAATAGAGAAGGGACTGGTGGAAGATTTAGGACTCAATATTTAGGACTCAAGAAGAATGACAACACCATGCAATGAGTGAAATAGGTAAAAACACTGAAGAATTAAAAAGAAAGATATTACAATGTCCTATATTATCTGATGCTTCTTGCAAAGTGAACTAAGCAGATAAAACAGAAGACTGCCTCCAATGCTAATGCTAATAATAATAATATTAATTTCAGCCCCTAAAACAGTCCTGGAGGACGGCTCGGCTGAGAGGCAGTCACCGGCCCAAGGTCACTCCCCAGGGGTCTTCCGACACTCCCGTTAATTTCGATGGGTCTACTCGGAGCAGGGCTTACTCGAACACAGACCAGGAAGCAGGCCTACCCACCGCAGAAGCTAGTGAATGAATGGATTCGCGTGGGTAGCGAGGTAACAGGCTGCAAAAGAGCGAAGGAGCTGGGGAGGGCAATAGGGTGGGCGTTACGGGGGGGGAGCAGGGCACCGATCCCCAGTTCTTACCCGTGCATGCTTCAGCACCTCCTGCTTCCGCCAAAAGCGATCGGTCAAACGGGCCCGGACCCAAAGGCTGGCCGTTAGGAAAACCATCCCAGCCCGCTTTCCCCACCGTCTCCTCTCCTCCTCCTCGGATTTGCAAAGGAGGAAAAGCAAGGGCGGAAGCCACGCGGTGCAAACTGCAAGGCTTCCCTTCCGGGCTTGCAAACAGCGGCGATTTGCAAGATAACGCTGTGCAAAGGGAGAGTCGAAGAGTTTGGAGGCAAACGCGCGCCCTCTGCCTTCCGCTTCTCCATCCAAATCAAAAGAACCAAAAACAAGACGCACCATACCTTTTTGGAGCACCAAAGAGCGCCCCCAAAATATAGGAACGGTAGTTTTGTTAACGGTGCTGGCTGGGAACTGTAGCTCGCTGAGGCTACTGTTCTCTGCGCGCTTTGTTGGCAGGGAAAGGAATGTGTTCTAAATGTATTGTGTTTAGGCTGCCAAGAGTCTTGTAATGCTATGCTTTCTCCCACCTCAGTCCTGGGAACTGTAGTTTACCCCTCCCAGAGCTACAGTTCCCAGCACCCTACCGTTTCTAGGATTCTTCGGGTGGGGGAAGTACTGTGCACTAAATGTATGGCATTTAGGGAGTAAAGCGTCTCGTAATGCTATGCATTGCCCTACCTCAGTCCTGGTAACTGTTGTTTACCCCCTCACAGAGCTACAGTTCCCAGCACCCATAGAAACTACAATTCCCAGGACTTGGGATGTGCTTTAAACGCATGAAATGAAGTTGTTGGGGCATCTTAAAGACTAAGGGCTGTTCCCAGGTCATTGAGGCAAAGATTGTATGCAGCGCCAGTCCCACTCGGAATACAGTAGACCCATTGAAATAATAATAATAAAAATATCTAAAAAGAAAACTAATGAAATTATCTATACCCATTTAAATCAATGGTCCTGACATTAATTTCAATTAATGTCTACTCTGGGCAGGATTAATTTTGGGCACAGCCCTAGCCCCACTTAACTGGGAGCAAGTCTCACTGAATTAACAATGCTTACTTCTGAGTAGACAGGAATGCACTGCAAGGGTTGCAAGCCAGCATTTGTCAGAGCAGATCCACTGAAAGGACTGCCTGGCATAACGTAATCCGAAGTGTGTTTTGTTGGGGATTTTGCCACTTACACGCCCATCTTTCCTCAGATCATGGTTGCCTCCCAGCCATCATGGCTAGTAGTCACTCATCTTCTCACCTTCCATGAAAAGCTTATGCTTTTGGAAGATGTAGTTACAGGTAGGTAGCCGTGTTGGTCTGCCGTAGTCGAAACAAAATAAAAAATAAAAAAATTCCTTCCAGTAGCACCTTAAAAAGGTAAAGGGACCCTTGACCATTAGGTCCAGTCGTGTCCGACTCTTGGGCTGCGGCACTCATCTCGCATTATTGGTCGAGGGAGCCGGCGTACAGCTTCCGGGTCATGTGGCCAGCATAACAAAGCCGCTTCTGGCGAACCAGAGCAGCGCACGGAAACGCCGTTTACCTTCCCACCAGAGCGGTTCCTATTTATCTACTTGCACTTCGTGCTTTCGAACTGCTAGGTGGGCAGGAGCTGGGACCGAGCAACGGGAGCTCACCCCGTCGCAGGGATTCGAACCGCCGACCTTCTGATCAGCAAGCCCTAGGCCTAGGCTCTGTGGTTTAACCCACAGTGCCACCTGGGTCCCTTACAGACCAACTAAGTTTGTTCTTGGTATGAGCTTCTGTGTGCATGCCTCGTGTGTGTATCTGAAGAAGTGTGCATGCACACAAAAGCTCATACCAAGAACAAACTTAGTTGGTCTCTAAGGTGCTACTGGAAGGAATTTTTATATTTTTTATTTTGTTTCGGCTTTTGGAAGAGGCAGGAGATAGGCAGCTGTGGCATTCCATTTTCCGCCAAAATTCTGACGTCCGATTCACTCGAAAGCGGTGCCAAACAGCTGCAAATTGTCCCCTGCAGCGGTGGAGACACCACTTTGCACGGTAGGCCATCAAACAAGCCCTCAGTGCCTTAACCCGTGGGGTCACTGTTTCGCCCAAAACCTGATGTCCACTTAACTAAAAAATGGAGGGGGGGGGGGTAAACTACAGTGGTGTACTGACTGAGTTATCAGACATAGTTTATAGTTGATATGCAATCTGTCCATTTCCATCCTCCATTTCCCATCTCCCCAATCTTAAATTCAGTCTTCCACATTCATGCAGCAATTTGCTATTTATTTATCTGTTTATTTTTAAAAAATCCTTGTGGAAATCCGATAGCATTTTCATGCTAATTTCACCTAATTTCACCTAATAAACACAGTTTTGCTAAATTTCCCCTTACACATCTGTGTATGCTGACTTCGCTAACACATTTTATTCATATATATTTTTAAAAATGCATGCTCTCCCATCATGTCTGTGTTTTTGTAAACATTACTTGGTTGGAGAACTGCATAGCAAAATTCAGAGAAGTGCAAGGATGTCTGCGGTTTGGTCTGTGTATTATTCCGGAAAGTGTGAATTTGGTAGGTTCCCCTTTAAATGCAAAGGGAATCAATTATCTTCCCCAAACTCCACCAGGGAATCCCTTTGCTATCATCATGATCAGCACAAAAACCGGTTAGAGGATTTAACACATCTCCATAGGAAACTCCCATATACTGAGTCAGACCACAGGGTCCATCTTGCCACACTGAGTGGCAGCAGCTCGCCAGGATTTCTGTTGGGGGTCTAGAGACCTATCTTTTACCCTACCTGGCAAAACACTCACCAGGGCCACTGATGGGTGTAGCCTGAGGGGAGTGGGTGTGGTTGGTGAGGGGTGTGGCTTGAGAGAGGGCGTGGTCTTGGGAGGGACTCAATGGCCAGCAAGCGAGACTTGGGGGCCGGCGTGCTGTTCTCCACCTCCAGAGGTTGCCTGGGACTATGCAAAGCTATTGGCTCGCCCTTACATTCATTCATTCATTCATTCATTCATTCATTCATTCATTACAGGCTTCTTCAACCTAGGCCCTCCAGATGTTTTGAGACTACAGTTCCCATCATCCCTGACCACTGGTCCTGCTAGCTAGGGATCATGGGAGTTGTAGGCCAAAAACATCTGGAGGGCCAAAGTTGAGGAAGTCTGATTTATTACATTCACACTCTAGGAAGCCTACACAATTCTCTTCCTCCCCATGTTATCCTCACAACAACCCTGTGAGGTAGGTTAGGTTGATGGACTGGTGACTGGCCCAAGGTCACCCAGTGATTTTCATACCCTTGGGGGGGGATTTGAACCCTAGTCTCCCAGATGTGGCGGTTCCCTCACTGTGAGAAGTGAGGTTACAGGGAATCAGGCAGAGGGCCTTCTTGGTAGTGGCGCCTGCCCTGTGGAATGCCCTCCCATCAGATGTCAAAGAAATAAACAACTATCTGACTTTTAGAGAGCATCTGAAGGCAGCCCTGTTTAAGGAAGTTTTTAATGTTTGATGTTTTATCGTGTTTTTAATATTCTGTTGGGAGCCGCCCAGAGTGGCTGGGGAAACCCAGCCAGGTGAGTGGGGTATAAATAATAAATTATTATCATTACACTTTAACTGCTATACCCGACTGGCTCTCTCATACACCCACCCACCAGTACCGTACTGATCATAGCTGTCAACTTTTGGATTTGAAAATAAGGGATGCTGCGAGGGCGGAGCAATGGCACCAAGTAGCCTCGCCACCCTGCGCTCCAGAGGCTGCGCACGAATGGGTGAGCGAAAGAGCGAGCGCATAGACAGCAGGCAGGCTGACTGGCTGGTTGGGCGTGAGGGTCTGGCTGCACAAGGCATGCAAGCTCCGCCCCCAGTCGGTCTCAGACTCCTTATTGGCAGCCGAGCAACGCAGCTGAGGAGCCTCCCTGGCCGGCAGGGAGGGAGAGGAGCTGCTTCCTTTGAAATCCGGGAAATTTAAGGGATATCAACAACCCGGGATAGCAGCGGGAACGGCATTGGAATAAGGGAGTTTCCCGCAAAAAAAAGGGAGGGTTGACAGCTATGGTACTGATGCTACAACTGAACCAATGTACATAAAACCATAAATAACAATACTAAAAAGACAAGCATTTAATATGTGATCAGACCAGGTGGAGGGCTGAGTCAGGAGGCTATAGAGTTGCAGGAGGGGGGAGACTGAGGTGACCCAGGGTCATCCAGGCTAGTGATGCCTCCAGGACTTGTCCTCTCTGAGACCAGCTCCTTTGCTGTCTCCTTCCACTGAGTCCTCTGGAAAAGGCTTGCCCCCTTTGCCAACAAGAGTTCCATCAAAGGGAAGTGCCCTTTCTCTGCAGCCAGGTGCAAGGGGGTTTTGCTCAGCCAGCCAGCGGCGTTGACGTCTGCCCCCTCGTCCAGGAGGAAGCTGACGACTGCGACGTGCCCGCGGCTGGCAGCCCGGTGGAGTGGAGTCAGGTTGAGGTGGTCCCTCTCATCGATGCTGGCAGCACCTTCCCTGACCAAGGAGGAGACAACTGGCAGGTGACCCTCAGTCGCAGCTTTGTGGAGGGCAGTGCAGCCGTAGCGGTCAGTCAGGTTCACAGCTGCTTGACTCTGGAGCAGAAGCTTCACCATCTAGCGAAAGGGAGAGGAAAATACAGCAAACAACGAGGCACTCATGTAAGCCCTGGACACCACTTTATCTGTAAGTTCCCTAATGTTTCAGGGGGCCCTGAGCTGCCATAACTGGCCTCCACAATAGGGGAGAGACTAAGGGGGAAGGGAGTAGGAGGGAAGCAGACACAGAGAGACGCAGGCAGAAGAAAAAGGCTGGAATGGACATTTGTTTCTGGAAGCAGCTCAAGTAGAAGCTGCAGGTCCATTCCAGCCTTTTTCTTCTGCCTGCGTCTGTCTCTGCTCGTCACCTTTTTGCTCATTCTCTAGGGCAGGAAGATGAAGAAACCTTAATCTGCTTTGATCAGTTGGGGTGAGCTCATTCTCTGGTTAGATCATGAACATTGGCTATATCTTTGTAAAGTCCTGGCAAGAAATTTGGTGTTTTGTGTTTCATTTTTTAAGTTTGTATTTTTTAAATTAAAGTTTAGTTGTTATTTCTTTTTTTCTGAAAAAATAATAAATAAGCTAATTTAAGTTTTAGCTTATTTGATGAATAAAAAGAATGCCCTTTATGATTGAGTATATGTACTCAATACATGTTTGGCTTACAAAAAAAACTCCCCCCAAGCCTAGGTGCACACCTTACCGAAATGCATGCTTATGATTTTTCCACCATACAGTTGTGTAGTGGCAAATTCCGAAGTGCAGGATCCTTTCCTGATAGTCATAGCCATGCTTCCTCACCACCATGTCCCCTTCAAAGATTTTACAGCCTTAGAAGGGGACAAACGCCAGCTCTCATCAGCCCCAGCCAATGTGGCCAGGGATCATGGGAGCTGTAGTCCACCAACATCTGGGGGGCATATTCCAATATTTGTGGAATATTGATTTATAACCAATTATTTTTGTGGGCTGGAAAAGTGAAGAGTAACTCTACTTGACATTCTGGGAATATGTAATACAGTGGTACCTTGGTTCTTGAACTTAATCCATTTTGGGAGTTCGTTCTACTCCCGAAATGGTTCGAAAACCAAGCTGCACTCAATCGGAAGCTGTGTCAGAAGTTCAGCTTCTGAAAAGCGTTCGCAAACCGGAACGCTCACTTCTGGGTTTGCGGTGTTCAGGAGCCGATTTGTTCGGGAGCCAAGCCATTCGAGTACCAAGGTACCACTGTAGTTATAGAAAAGTCTAAGCAGAAATTGAAATATGTACTGATGGGAAATGAAGAAGGGGGGAAATGAATGATAAAATGCTAAAATATTTTAAGTATTGAAATGGAATTAGGAGAAGTACGTAACATTGAGCAGCAAGTAAGGGAAGGAAGAGAAACAGCGTATGGAAGCAGCGTAGCAAGTTAACTTTAAAATTTGGATTAAATTTGGATTAAATTTGGATTAATTTGCTGTTAATTTGTTAAAATCTTTGAAAAGCAATAAGAATTAATTGGCTAACATCTGGAGAACACCACAGGCTCCCACCCGTGGCTGTATAGTAAAGGTAAAGGGACCCCTGACCATTAGGTTCAGTCATGTCTGACTCTGGGGTTGCGGCGCTCATCTCACTTTATTGGCCGAGGGAGCTGGCGTACAGCCTCCGGGTCATGTGGCCAGCATGACTAAGCCGCTTCTGGCGAACCAGAGCAGCGCACGGAAACGCCATTTACCTTCCCGCCAGAGCGGTTCCTATTTATCTACTTGCACTTTGACGTGCTTTCGAACTGCTAGGTGGGCAGGAGCTGGGACTGAGCAACAGGAGCTCACCCCGTCGCAGGGATTCGAACCGCCGACCTTCTGATCAGCAAGCCCTAGGCTCTGTGGTTTAACCCACAGCGCCACCTGCGTATAAAGACAACAAACAAACAAACAAACAAACAAACAATCTAACCTCATGATGGCCGTTGTTAGTAGCAATGGAGAGCGGCGTTCTCCCTAGGCCGTCCTGAGCATTCACGCTGGCGCCTTTGGCGAGCAAGAGCTTCAGAGCTTCCGTTCTTCTGCTCTCGGCTGCCACATGCAGTGGTGTGACACTCCCTCTGCTTCCTAAATCCGGGCTGACACCCTGCGATATCAGCAGGTCCACAATATGCAACCGGTTGTTGGCCGTCGCCCAATGCAGGGCCGACCACTGGCGACGGTCGAGGCTGGCTGGGTCCGTTCCGTGCCACAAGAGGAGCTGCACCACCAGGGTGTGCCCATTGGCAGCCGCCAAATGGAGTGGGGTGAGGCCTCCTTTGGTCGGCGCCTCCGCCGCTGCACCCCGGCGCAGGAGGAGCTCCGCCACTCGGCTGTGGCCGCTCCAAGCGGCGCAGTGGAGAGGCATGTAGCCGGAAGCGTCGCTGGCGTTGGCCAACGCTCCACGCTGGATGAGAAACTTCACCAACACGGCGCTGCCGTTCAAGGAGGCGGCGTGTAAAGGCGTCCAGCCGTTCTCATCTCTGAAAGGGTGGTTTCCCGTTACTTATTTGTTTTGTAAGATTTACCGTATTTTTTGCTCCATAAGACACACTTTTTTCCTCCTAAAAAGTAAGGGGAAATGTCTGTGCGTCTTATGGAGCGAATGTGTGGTCCCTGGAGCTGAACTGCCCAGGGGCAAAAGTAGATCGTGCTTTTTTAAAAAAATAGAGAGAAGGGGGTGTTGAAAGGAAGCCGGCTGAGCAGCTGCTCAGCAAACAATCGGGGAGAGAGATAAGGGAGAGAGATTCCAGCCCCGCCCCCTTGCAGAGGGAGGCTGTTTCCCCAGCGACATGTGACTGGCTGATTAGATTATCTGTCTGGAAACTGTAGAAATGGCTTCCTGAAGCTGCAGAACTGTGAGTTAAACCCCATAAAACAGGGTTTTTTTTCCCTTTGCAAAGTAAGCTCAACAACTTGGAGCTGATCCTCAAAAAATGGGGCTTTTCTCCTTTGCAAAAGAAGCTACAGAAATTTGAGCTGATCCTCAAAAAAAATGGGGCTTTCCCCCTCTAAAAACTAGGTGCGTCCCATGGTCAGGTGCGCCTTATAGAGCGAAAAATACGGTATATACTGCTTGGTTGTGAAATGGAACAGAACAGCAACTTCGAAGCAGTTTGCAAGGAGAATGAAACAAACCATTGAAAACAACCAGGGCTTCCCCCCACCCCCAGCCACAGCTCATGAGAGCTCAGCTCCGGCACATCTCAGGTGGGTACCATTGCCATTTGAAGAAAACAAGGGAGAAATTCACAGTGAGCTCTGGCACCTCTTCTTCTAGAAAGATAGCACTGGAAACAACTACAGTCAAACCTCGGTTGTCGAATGTAATCCGTTCTGGAAGCCTGTTCGGCTTCTGAAATGTTCAACAACCGAGGCGCGGCTTCTGATTGGCTGCAAGAGCTTCTTGCACTCAAGCGGAAGCTGCGTCGGATGTCCGGCTTCCGAAAAACATTCCAAAAAGGGAAGACTTACTTCTGGATTTTGGGCGTTCGGGAGCTGAAACGTACGATAACGGAAGCGTTCAGGAACTGAGGTTTGACTGTATTTAGAACATTCAAAATGAATTGAAACCAACGTTAAGCTGTAAAACCAGATTGAAACACTCACCCACATTCTATGTGGATAGATTTCCCTAAGCTAAGATGTTTTTAAGCAGGTGAGGGAGCCTGCCTGGTGTCAATCGGCAGGGAGTTCCAAAGTGGGGGTGCAGCCACACAAAAAGGTTGACTTCGTACAAATGAGTTAGGTTCTTAACTCAGCGTACTCCAACGCACGGCCCTCAGGGGCCTTTTTTGATGGCCCTCGGCAACATTTGACGCTCCCCCTGCAGCCCTTGCACTGCCTTCTCCAAGTTGGGTAAGTGAGGCACTGGGCTTTGGAAAGGAGGCATAAGGGCTCTGACAGAGCCCTTGAGTCCTTCTGCCTCATTCCCAAAGCCTGGTTAGCACTTTCCCAGCTTTGGGAATGAGGTAGGAGGGCTCTGGGACCCTGCCAGAGCCTCGTGCCTCCTTCCCAAACCAGTTCCTCACTTGGGAAGGCTGCACAAAGCGGGTTTTTTTTTAGGGGTGGCGACGGCGTATTAGGGTCCCACTCTCTCCCTCCCGTGCAACAATGCAGCGTGCAGCCTGCAGGTTTCGTGTCAAAGTACTGTTGCTGCCCCCTTGGTATGAGAAGTTCAGATCCTCCAAGTGTCCCTATTTTCCCGGATTTACAGCAAGTTGTCCTGCTTTCTGATTTGATCCTAGAATGTCTCATTTTTTTCCTTTGGAAGTCCCTGTTTTCATTGGAGAGATGTTGGAGGGTGTGGGGTTATGCGACCCCCGAGCCAAGGGAAGTTTTCAAATGTTTCATGTTTGATTACATTTTTATATATGTTGGAAGCCACCAACAGTGGCTGGGAAAACCCAGTCAGGTGAGTGGGATATAAATACTGTATAAATATACAGTGCTTTTTTCTGAGGGGATGCAGGGGTTACACATACCCCTAAACATTTTGTGATTCTTTGTACTTTTGTCCATTTACTGTATTTATTTTCCCCGATTTGAACTATAAAGTGGTGATTTCTTGAGTCAAAATGAGAGTACCCCTAAACATTTTTTAGAAAAAAAGCACTGAATATAAATATACCATATTTTTCCGTGTATAAGACTAGGTTTTTTTCCTAAAAAATAATGTCAAAAATTAGGGGGCGTCTTATACATGGACACATCTCCCCCCCCCATTTTCTTAAATCTGAGTCCCCAAAAATAGGGGGGGGGTGTCTTATACATGGGGGCATCTTATAGACGGAAAAAACAGTAAATAATACAGATAGATATACATATACATATAATAATATAGGACATCGCTATTTTCTTCAGAGAAATGTAGGAGGGTATGGAAGTTGGGCCTTCTTGTTCTTAACTAATAGCGTTGCTGACTCATAGGCAGCGCTACCTCAGGCCCAGTGCTTGCACTTCTTCCCGGACACCAGAAGGGGCAGCAGAGGGCCCTCTCTGTTGTGATTTTTGTCCAAGCCGAGTGGCTTCAGTAGCTGCGAGGAATGGTTTTACTTTTGCCCGTCACACAGACCCGTGAGAAAGTTGCTTTATCATTTCGTGCTTGGAATGTTTACCTTTTCTATACTGTAGTAATGTGAGCCTTTGGGCTCTTGCACTCTCCTTGCTAGTCCTCATGCTGGAAGGACGGCTAAATGGCAGCTCCGTGTAAACGGGTTGGCAGCAGAGATTTTCTCTGCACAATTACTTGGAATAAATAGATTTAGCCCTACTTAATGCCTTGTTGTGTGTGTTGTTCTTTATCTGGGAACAATCACATATAAATGCATCTCCGGACTCTTTGTAGCCGGGAATGATCGCACCTGAGATGTGCTCTGGCTTTGGGGCAGTCTCACAACTTGCCCCAGGCGGGGTATATCATAACACTCTCCTCTTGCCTCACCTGCTCTCTGTGTCTGCCCCTTGCTTCAGCATCTGCTTGACCAGGTGTGTGTCCCCATTCCGGGCCGCCTGGTGCAGCTCCTTCCAGCTCGGTTGCACAGCAGTCGGGATCAGGTGATTCTCAGGGATAAATTCATGGCTGTGCTCCCCAGTCAGGGTCCCCTCCGCATCCTCCTCCTCCTCGCTCAGCACCATCCATTTCCTTGCTGCCTCGGCCTCGACTCTGGTGCCTCTCGGGAGGAAGGACAAGAAACCCGTTAAAATGCTCTCAATCCTGACAATACATATTGGCTATAATATAGACATGGGAATGATTGTGGAATATGGATATAAAATTCACAGCATGTTACAGTTTAAGAGCAAATTATATGAAAATGATGTATTGATGGGATCTAACACCAAGTAAATTGGCAAAAACGTGTGAATCTAAATCAAATAAGTGTCAGAAATTCAAAGAGAAAGAAGGTTCTTTTTATTATATGTTGTAGGAAGGTTAAAGCTTACTGGTATATGGTATATAATGAATTGAAAAGGATGTTTAAAATAACGTTTGTAAAAAAACAAACAAACCAGAAGCTTTTCTTTTGGGAATTATAGGGATAGAACTACCTAAACTGTATATAAACTTATTCATGTATGCAACTACAGCGGCAAGAATGTTGCTCGGCCAAAAATGGAAAGAAGCAGAAGTCCCAGCAAAGGAAGAATGGGTACAAAAACTTATGGAATATGCAGAAATGGCGAAACTTACCGGAAGAATAAGAAATCAAGAGAACAAACTTTTTGTAAAAGAATGGAAATGGTTTATTGAATATTTACAGATAAATTGTAAACAGATAAGAACATTGGCAGGATTATTGTAATGACCTGCAGTTTTATAAGAGTATATTTTTAGAGTGGATGAATAAATGAGAAAATTAAGAAGATATTAAAAATAAATTTAAGGAACCGTGGAAAGAGAGGGGGAAGGAAGTCAAGTTTTGAAATGTCAAAATGATTGTAAAATCAGTGAAATGTATAAACCTGAAAAGTGTGTGTGTGTGTGTGTGTGTATGATGCTCTCATTCTTTCCAGAAGGGCTGTGGAAATGTTAGCCCTTGGTGGGGCTGAAACTAGGTGTTCAGGCAGCGCCGACAAACTGTCCAATTTGCACTTGGGCAATTGGTTGCCAGAGCAAAGTGACCAGGAAGGGCCAGGAAGGATCCTATTGACTCCCCATGTGTAGCCTGGTCTCTGGCTGAATTGGTAGCCCTAATACAAGAAGGTGGCCCTCCAGGAGTCTTTTTCTGGCCCCCGGGACTCTCCTCAAGCCACACCCCTTTCCCAAGGCCACACCCCTCCCTGCCCCTGCTTTGCACCCTCCTAGCTCTGATAGTTATTCTTGCTTGTCTGGAGAACAGAGAGTGGTGGTGCGCCAGTGTGTGCAGGTATTAGCCTCTTGTACATGGGCAAACTTTACATCCATTGCTCCACCCACTTTTGCATCTGGCCCCGCCCCATGCCTAGCATGGGACTTGCTGATACCCCAGGGCATCATACTGGATCTAGAAAGCGAGGGGAGGAGGGCATCACGTCTCTGCACATAGCAGGAACTGAACCTCCCTTTTGAGAACATTATCACTTAATGGAGAGAGCCAGAGAGAAATCTTTTTCTTACCAGTCATTTCTCTTCCACGCTCTTTTATTTACTTGGAGGTTGCTCCCGAACAAAACGTGGGTGGTTCCGAGTGCGAGGAGGCGCGTATGGCTGTTTGCTCCACTCGGCTGTCCTCATGCCCCAAGGTCTTCTCTCCTGCTCCTTGGAGGGTCCTCGGAGCAGCAACTCTCAGATTTGTTTGCGCAAGCAAAGCTTCGATTGAACTCACAAATGGACCATTCCTATGGAAAGGAAACCAGCGACCAGACCATATTTTACCCCTGCAAGCCTTTGCCCCGTTAATATCCAGCCCGTTCAGAAGCAGAGCCAGCAGCCAGCTCCCTTCGCCTCCTTGTTTTGTTACGATCCGTGCATTCTGGAGTGTACCAAGAGCTGTTTATTTAATGACTAAATGGATTCTAAGAAGAGGGAGGGGTGCCTGGCCGCTAATGGTTAATAGGATATTGGCCTGGCAGACTTCTTGGCTCCCCGCCTAAGGCACATTTGTAAGCTCTTCCGAGTCGAAGTTCTGAAACTGTAGATCAGGGGTGGGGAACCTTTTTCACATGGGGGCTGGGCGGGGGGCTTATTAATAGAAGAAATGCACTCTCCTGAGAAACACGACTGTGTCTGCACCCCCACAGCCCTACCCCTTTTTCCTTTGTAACCTTTGTATCTCAAACTTTTTGTGACTCTGTATCCTTGCCCACTGGTCTTCCAACGTTTTTGCATAAGAATACACAAACCCACCCAAGTCAGGAGAAGGGATCTTTGTTAAGCAAAATAAAGCTGTAGGGCAAATGCGCACACAAATAAAATCTTGTCAGGCGACTCCCAACAGTTGGGAAAAGACATCATCGTTAACGGGTTAACAGACACTCCCAAAGGCAATGACCACCTGGAAAAAACACCTTTTGTGTCTAAACATGACCCTCCACCAGAGGAACCCCCTCCCTTCTGACACCTGGTCAAATCCCTTACCTCACCCACGTAATGCTATTATCTCTTTTGTTCTGTACTGTGTCAAAAGTGTATAAAAGTTCGCCTGCTCTTTTGTTCTGGGTTCTTCTCCATCCTCTGTCATGTGAGCAAGAACCCTGTTGCCAACAGCTCTACTCTTTAAAATAAAATGGTCAGGCTTAGCAGCCGCTTTGCTTCTCACTAGAACTCTGGTCCGGTCTCTGTTTTTCGACAGCAGGGGTTTCAAACAACGTCCTGCTGGGGTTTTGGGATTCTACCCGGAATCAGACCCGTTTACCTGGAAACGTCCTCAAATTCTTACAACAGGGGCCAATTTTTTTTCTTTCTTAAATATCCATCTCTCATAACACTAGACCGTGTGAACATCCAATATAGTTGAATGTTGGATGGTTCAGGACAGTTAAAAGAAGGTACTGTACTTCTTCATGTAAAGGTAAAAGGTAAAGGTAAAGGACCCCTGGATGGTTAAGTCCAGTTAAAGGCGACTATGGGGCTGCGCGCTCATCTCGATTTTAGGCCAAGGGAGCTGGCGTTTGTCCACAGACAGCTTTCCGGGTCATGTGGCTAGCATGACTAAACTGCTTCTGGTGCAACAGAACACCGTGACGGAAACCAGAGCACATGGAAATGCCGTTTACCTTCCCGCCGCAGCAGTACCTATTAATCTACTTGCACTGGCGTGCATTCGATCTGCTAGGTTGGCAGGAGCTGGGACAGATAACGGGAGCTCACCCCGTCATGGGGATTCGAACAGCCGACCTTCTGATCGGCAAGCCCAAGAGGCTCGGTGGTTTAGACCACGGCGCCACCCGCGTTCCACTTCTTCATGTAGCGCACAGTTAAACTTCGGAACTCGCTTCCGCAGGACGCAGTGGAAGTCACTAAGCTATATGGCTTTAAAAGAGGACTGGGCAAATTCATGGAGGGCTGGGCTAACGATGGCTATGCTCTACCTCCGTGGTCAAAGGCAGTAATTGATTTTGAATGGCAGTTGCTGGATATTGCAGGAGAAGAGAGGGTTCTTGTGCCTGAATCCTGCTTGTGGGTTTCCTGCAGGTACCTGGTTGGCCGCTGCGAGAACAGGATGCTAGATGGGCCGCTGACCTGACCCACTTGTTCCTGACTGTAACCGAATCCTGAAAAGACAGAGGTGTTATGTATACTGAGTTCTCATGCCCAGGAGGTGGGGAGATGGCCTGCCCTGGACAGTGTTGCATCCCCTGGAAAGCGCAGGTGAGCAGCTTGGGGGTGCTCCCAGAATCAGCACTGTCACTAGAGGTGCCTCGCTTCCCCATGCTTTTTTGGGCAGAGATGGCTTGGCCACTCTACTCCATTCTCTGCCAACTTCCAGATTGGATTACTGCAATGCATTCTACATGGGGCTTCTGTGAGTTTCGCCCTCGCAGTGCTGCATTTCCCAGCACCATAAGCAAACTACAGTTCCCAGGATTCATCTCTCTCTGTGTGTGTGTATATGAGAGAGAGAGAGAGAGAGAGAGAAAGAGAGAGAGAGAGAGAGAAAGAAAGAAAGAAAGAAAGAGAGAGAGATGCTTGAAATGTGTGTTGGATGTGCTTTAAACACACTGTGGATCTGCAGGGCCACCCCTAGTCTAGCTGTAAGTAAGAAGGCTGGCAGGCAGGCAGGGGGCTGGCTGGGCAGACTAAGACTGGTGGGGCAGTGCCCTGTTTCCCCTAATGGACCATCCTCCACTGGTTCAGAAGCAAGAGGGATATAGCGTCATCCATGGAAGGCTGATGGATTCTTTGGGAGAGGCGGAACGGGATGGAGTATCCTGCCAGTGGGCTCTATGCTGGAACACTGAGTAGCACGTCCTGCTTTTACTTGCTAATGGTGTAGGATGCAATCCAGCTTTCACACCGCACCTGGGTCTGCCTTCTGATTTTGGTGTGGGCAGCGGCACCGGAGGAAGAGGGGGCGTCAAGCCATTTCCCTGGTATTAATGACTCTCTTGAAGCTGCTATATTCACCCCACTGGGGGAGGATGTTGGGCAGATGGGAATGGAGGCAAACAACAAAACAAGCAACTTGTTTCACCTGATTGCTGGTAAGTTGGCAACAACCACAGCAGCAATAACTGAGCACTGGTACTCAGAAAGCCAGAGGTTACCTTGTTGGGCCCCAGTGGAAAGAGGTTAATGATTTAAGTCCCTGCTCTTGCATCCCTGCACCTGAGCCCTGAAGCACGACCCCTCTGAGAAGATCAAGTGCGGCGAGGAATAGCAGGTCGCTGCGCAACAGGAAGAACCTCGCCGAGGAGGCATGTCGGAGCATGCCAGACTGTCTGTAACAAGATCTCTTGGTGTTGGTTTGTTTTGTTCTGCTAAAGTTGGCATCTCTCTGGCCCCATGTCACCCACCCAGAGCTTTCTGGGAGTGACAAGACAGCTCTGCCTGGAAGATCAAGTCTGGGCTACGACGGTTGTTTCATAGTTAGTGGTTTAACAAACAAACCCTCAGCACCTTCAACAAACCACGGTTTCCCAGATATTTTGTGGAAAGCCATTACGGTTTGAAGTGGTATGATACGACTTTAAATCGATAATACAGACAGGGCCTGACACAGATACCTAGAAGAAGCCCTCCGTAAGACTCCATTCTCAGCAGAGTTAACAAACGGAAGCAGCTCCTAGGATTCTTTTTGTTGGGGATAATTCAGACAGAATGTCAAGGTGTCAAAAAAGGTTATTTACTGCGGCTCATGTTTTGTTAGCCCCCAAATGGAAAACGAGCGAGGTCCCAACTGAAGAAGAATGGCAACTTAAGCTGATGGAATATGTGCAGCTTGCAGATCTCCCCCCCCCCCCAAGTATTTTTTTTATTAAAGATTTCTTGATTTACAAAAGTTTGTGCAATGTCTCTCTCTCATATTTTTTACATGTATCAATTTTTACAAATCAGTTTCATTTGTTGAGACATTGGGAAGAAAAGGGGGGAAAGAGGTGGACAGGGATGGGAGGATGGGAGGATGGGTGGGGGTGGGATCGAGTGACGATGTTTCTATTTTACTTAATATATGTAGGGTCGCAGCTTGCAGATCTAACGTATAGAATAAGAGAACAAGAAGAACATACATTTAGAGAAGATCGGAAAATGTTTATTGAATATCTGGGGGGGGGGTTGGATTTTGTACACTTGAAAACGTTGGCAGCATTAAGAGAAATTCAACAGTGTAAATCAGTTTTGATGGATGTAATAATGGGATACTGAATGGTTTCGTTTATGTAACATATGCAGGGATTTGTGGTATGCCAAATGAACCATGGAAAGAGAAGAAGGCAAGTCATTGATATTTTAAGGATGTTTAAATGAGTATTCAAAATTGTAAAACGGAAAATTTAATAAAAATTACACACACACACACACACACACACACAGAGTGTGACATCATAGAGCTTTAAGTGTATGGTGCGAATGGTGCCTGAGTCATCACCATGCCCCTGTTGTAAAAACAAGGACCGTGTCTCCAGCTGCCCACAAGATGGTGCTCTGAGTACAAGTGAGAAGGAGTTGCTGAAGAGCAAAACCCAGTTTCTAGATGGGTTGGAGGTGTTAGCCTATTGTGATGAAGATGGTCTTGCAGCACCAGAAAGACCAGCACATTTGCATTATGGAATAAACTTGTGCATCGGTGCCCACCATCAAGTTGCATGAAGTCAGTCAGCAGGTGCATATTTAGAACCATGGAATTGTGGACTTGGAAGGGACCCTGAGGATCATCTGGTCTGATCCTCTGCAATGCAGGACTATGGAGCAATGCAGGAATAGGCAGCTATCCCTTATAGGGATCAAACCTGCAACCTTGGTGTTTACCAGCACCACGCTCTAACCAACTGAGCGATATATAAAATATGTGCACCTAATTCAGGATCTCAGAGTTGCAGCCTAGTCAGAGTAGACACATTGAAGTTAACAGACAGGACTAACAGAGGTTCATGCATTTCAACAACCTAACTGGATACAACCCCCAACAATAAGCCTCAGAGATGTCATGTGTGGGCGTGACACTCAACGGCGCATCACGTTTGGTTTAACGACAGCAGCAGAACTCGCAATCCCTTTCTTTTTAAGATTTAGGTAACCTGGTTAAGCTTTAGCTGAGCTGTCAAGAGTCTTTAATTTCTCCCGGCTTTGGTCTGGTTCGAAGCTCTTTCTCTGCTCTTCATTATGCTGTGACTCCCTTCACCTGTTCCTGATTTTATTGTATTCAGAACTGGTTTTTATTGCATTTTGATTCTTTATATTGTGATACACTTTGAGGGCTGCTTTTATGGCTGAAAAGCTGCATATAAATGACTTTATAAGTAAGCAAAAGAAATCAGTAAGATCCATATGACTTATACATCAGTAGCTTAATTTTTTTATTTATTTAAGTGAGCTGCTGTTTGGAATCTCAGTGATGATGACCACCAACTGAGATGGCTTTAGAAGAGGATTAGACAGGCTCATGGAGGAGAGGGCTACAGATGGCTGCTACCTCCCATAGGAATGGGCTTTGAGCATCTTCAAAGCCCATGACACCTTTTCAGGCTTCCTCAAACTCGGCCCTCCAGATTGTTTGAGACTACAATTCCCATCATCCCTGACCACTGGTCCTGCTAGCTAGGGATCATGGGAGTTGTAGACAAAAATCTTCTGGAGGGCCAAGTCTGAGGAAGCCTGCCTTTGGTAAACTCCAGCTGGAGCACTTGCAGGCCAGTGTTTCCCAGTTGTCGGTGTTTATACTACATTTTTTTTTAGATTTGCCTTGAGACAGTCTTTAAACCTCTTTTGTTGACCACCAGCATTACACTTTCCATTTTTAAGTTCGAAATTTGTAGAGTAGTTGCTTTGGAAGACGATAATCAGGCATCCGCACAACATGACCAGTCCAATGAAGCTGATGTTGAAAAACCATCGCTTCAACACTGGTGATCTTTGCTTCTTCCAGTACACTTCTATTAGTTCTCCTGTCTTCCCAAGTGATGTGTAAAAATTTTCAGAGACACCCTTGATGGAATCTTATGAGGAGTTGGAGATGGCGTTTATAAGTGGTCCATGTTTCACAAGCATACAGTAAGGTTGGTAGTACAATAGTTTCGTAAACAAGCATTTTGGTTTCCCTGCGAATGTCCCGGTCCTCAAACACTCTGCACTTCAATCGGGAGAAAGGCGCAGTCAGGAAAATCTCTCTTCTTGAGCTAAGCCTCTGGAGAGGGTGGTTGTTTTCTCCCAATGCACGGAACCAGCTTCAGAGGAGAGATCTTATTTAGGATTGCAGCCGGGGGAAGAAAGTGTTAAAATGCCCCTTGATGTCTAAGAGACCCACATTACCTGCAAGAAACCGCCTCGCCCCTAGTTATACCACCGGTGCAACATCCACTTGAAATGCTGACCCATGCCAAAGCTTCTTTTCCAGTCCCACCCCCATTAAGGTTGGCACTGTTCCATCACCTTACAAAGGGCCCATGGAAAAGAAGCTCAAAACAGACCCAACCCATCTGTATAAAACTTGCTTCTGGGAATGCTCACGGATAGATGGATCTTATCAGCCTTTGAATGTATTCTGCTAATCTACATTAATGATTGCCCTTGTCAGCCAAGAATCCGGTTAAGTTTTCAAGGGAAGGCAAACTCACTGCTGTTTACAACTCCCCCAGCCTCATTTGCAATGCTAAAAGGCAGCTGGGAAGGTAATTAAACGATCTGTCATCCCTCGAAGTGCATCAGTGTTGTTGCAGGTGGGAGGTGTCAGGTATGAAAGAGGGGGAAGCTGGGCTCTTAATATTATCTCTTTGCCTTCATGAGATCCGGTCTAGTGGTGCGGTTACCACATTACTAGGCAGGTGTTCAAAGAAAAACTGCTCCCTTTCCCTTATGGGGTATTCCAGAGCTCCTATAGAGTCCTTAAGTGGGTTCCCTATTGGTAGGAGAAAATAACAGAGGCCAACCTGAGTATATTGAGAAGCAAAGCTGCTAGTAAGCCTGATCTTTATTCAAGGAACTGTTGCAACAGGGTCCCCACTCATCACACGCAGGAGGGAGGAGAACCCTGAACAATGCTGCGCAAGCCCTTATGTACGGTAGACTTTTGAAATTGCCTACCCTGTAGCCCAAGACCCCCCCCCCCAACATCATCCATACATCATAGAAGGAGGCGGTCTACAGCAGAAATCCTGTCTGCCAAGATACCTGATAATGGTCACTGATTGCATTACCTGATTGCATTCTTTTGTGATGGTTAATGTTTTAGTTCCTGAATCCAGGTCACAGGCTCACACTATTCATACACAAATATGCCCTTAAGACAGGATTTGCAAGCAAAAAGACAATAGGAAGGCTTTCCCCATTTGCCTCTCTTACTGCAGAGGAATATTTGAGGTCATTGGGAGAGTCAAAATGGCTTCAGGATTGCTCTCCCATACTATTTCAGACACATGGTTCATATGATTAGATATGTGTGCATTTATGAATATTTATTCTATATTTGAGACCTTAAAATTCTCATAACACAGGGTTCCACTAGGAACTCATTCACCCAGTCGATCCAAAAGGGGTTGAATTCGCCACCCAGGGCATCAGCTCTGACCCTATCTGCATATTACATTTAAAGCAGTATTAGAGAATCGTAGAGTTGGCAGGGAACACAAGGGTCATCTAGTTCAACCCCCTGCAACGCAGGAATCTTTTGTCCAATGTTGGACTCGAACCCATGACCGTGAGATTAAGTGTCTCAGGCTGTATCTAAACTAGGCTGCAACCTGACAATTTGAGTCTAGGTGTCCTGGGTGGGAGGGATGGGTATTCCAAGAGAGTGATTTATACAGCATTATAAAATATAACTGACTTATATGCTTGCCTTCCACAGCTGTCAGCCGCCATTCCAAGCCAGGGAGGTGGGGGCTGACTGAGCAAAATTGATTCAGAGCCAAGGGTTGGGGAATCGCTCTCTGTCTAAACACTAGATAAGGTTCATTACCACTTATCCTTTTTCGAAAGCCACCTAAGGGAATGAAAGTCTTTATTACACAAGCTGGTAGCTCGTTTTTCTTCCCTCCTGAACATTCGGCTCTGAAACGTCCTTTCTCTTATTTGTATTCCGGCAAAGAGCTTTCATCACGCCTGCTTTTCGTGACAGAGGTGGTGCTGTAGGGGGGTCAGGGTGTGCAAGGGCCCCTGTTCCTCGTAGAAGCCGGTTGCCCTCTATCTCCACCCCATGGCTTGAAGGAAAAGCCCCTTTCCCATAAAAACCATAACTGAATTGTAAACTATAATGGATAATAAGGCTGTCTGTGGCTACTAGCCACAATGGCTAGGTTCCCCTTCCACTGTCAGAGGTGGTTTGTCTCTGAATTGCTGGGGATCACAAGTGGGGAGAGTCAGTGGTGTAGGAAGGGGGTGCGGTGGGTGCGGGTCGCCCCCCTGGTGTCAGCACTGAGAGGGGGTGACAAAATAGCAAAAATATGTGTTTTTAAAATAAAATTTAAAAATATTGGGCTCATGACACTTTTTTTTTTTTTGGAAAAAGCAACTCCCCCACCCACTCCACACCCCTTCCTATGCCACTGGTAGCTAGGTGAGGCACTGTCCCTATAATTCCCAAGAGAAAAGCTTCTGGGTGTTTTTTTTTTACGAATGTTATTTTAAACATCCTTTTCATTTCATTATATATCATTTCCCAGTAATGTTGCTTTTGTTTTTTGAGATACACACACACACACACACACACACACACATTCCATTTAATAATAATAATATACATTCACATCATTATTATCCACTTTACCTCCCTGGCTCTTTAGAGCCTATCGACTTCCTTCCCTCCCACCTGCCTCATGGCTCTCAAAATTAACCTCTTTATCAGGCATCTCCAAACTGCGGCCCTCCAGATGTTTTGGCCTACAACTCCCATGATCCCTAGCTAACAGGACCAGTGGTCAGGGATGATGAGAATTGTAGTCCAAAACATCTGGAGGGCCGAAGTTTGGGGATGCCTGCTCTATATCATTGCATTTTGTACGTTTTCCAATTCTAATTACACTCATTACAAAATAGCTCAAAATTTAAATAAACATAGAAAGGTAGAAAACTTCTCATTAAGAGATAACCCTGCTAGTGATGTTAATTGCTTACAATAATCTTTCAGATATCGTATAAATTTACTCCAGTCCTTTTGGAATACTTGATCATGCTGGTTTCGGATTTTTCCTGTCAGCTTTGCCAGTTCTGCAAAGTCCACCATCTTCATCTGCCGCTCTTCTTTCGTTGGTACAGCAATGTTGCTTTTGAACTCGAGTCCTGCTTCTGAGTTTCCCACAGGCATCTGGTTGGCCACTGTGAGAACAGGATGCTGGACCAGTTGGGCCTCCGGCCTGTTCCACCTGACTCTTCCTAGGCCTACATTATATTATGCAGCCACTTTCCCCTCTGGCCTAGGCACTCTATGGATTCCAGTCACGCAAAGAGACCAGGGCAAGCTCCGGGATGCGGTGGCATCAATCTTCCTGCAACAGCAGCTGCTGTTGACAGCCACCGTTTGACAACATGCGTCGCCATGAATTTTTTATTCCACCTCTTCCCCCTCTTTTAGAAAAAAACCACAAACCTATATTTCACGGGAGAGGAGGAAGAAACTCTGAGGTGAATCATGTCAACGTTATATTTCACCTTCAAGGACAGATCTCCGAGCGAAGGTACAAAGCCGGCGTTGAATTCCTGCAATCAGATCTGATCTGTCCGAGATGGGTATTGCTCAGGCTGGGTGAGAATCAATATCAAGCTGGCGTGGGAAGAAGAAGAAGAAGAAGAGTTTGGATTTGATATCCCGCTTTATCACTACCCGAAGGAGTCTCAAAGCGGCTAACATTCTCCTTTCCCTTCCTCCCCCACAATAAACACTCTGTGAGGTGAGTGGGGCTGAGAGCCTTCAAAGAAGTGTGACTGGCCCAAGCAGCTGCATGTGGAGGAGTGGAGATGCGAACCTGGTTCCCCAGATTACGAGTCTACCACTCTTAACCACTACACCACACTGGCTCTCCCATGGAGAGACCTGGTTTGAATAGAGACATTAGATTCTTATACATGACAAAGCTATTTTTAACCTTCTCACCCTTGCGTTTTCCTGTAAGACCAATTGCAGTCGTTAACAGTCATCAACAGGTTTACCTCACCTATCAGCCTATCACCCATTCCCACCACCCTTCTGAGTAATACCCCTCCCCACCCTCTCACTATATATAAGGGTCTGGTGACTTCTGTTTCAGTGTATCTGAAGAAGTGTGCATTCTAGTTGGTCTCTAAGGTGCTACTGGAAGGATTTTTTTTATTTTTTATTTTGTTTTGACTATGACAGACCAACATGGCTACCTACCTGTAACTACCTCACAGGGTTATTGTGGGGATTAAATGAGGAAGGTGGTGGTGGGGAAGCATGTGCCCCCACATTGAACTCCTTGGAGAAAAAGGTGGGATATAAATGCAAGGAGCAAGCAAACAAATTAATTAATCTGCTTGGTCACTGTGAGAACACATTGCTGGACTAGATAGAGCTCTTATTAGGGTCTTATATCTTGCCTGCTGCCACCCAGCAACCTCTAACCAAGTAATGCCTCACCCCCCCCCCCAATGGCTAGAGAAGCTCACAGTTTGTGCAGGGGCTTAGCTGCTGGGACGTTTCTCAAGAGGAGTCTCCTCAGGAGAAGTCAGGGAAAATCCAGCTGCGAGCTGCTGCTCTTTGGGGTCAATTTTTGCCATCTCCCAGTGCTGCAACACTCTCATCCAGTCTTGTGATCGATTATGTGCCCCCTCCCATATTTTATTGCATTTGGCACCCCTGAATAAAATCAACAAGTAACAGAGGAATTGACCAGCACCACCAAGAAACTGTTGATGCAGGTTAGCTGAGGAAAGAAGCAGCAGAAACATGAGGAATCACGATGCGAAATAGCCTATCACCCATTCCCACCACCCTTCTGAGTAATACCCCTCCCACCCTCTCACTATATATAAGGGTCTGGTGACTTCTGTTTCAGTGTATCTGAAGAAGTGTGCATGCACATGAAAGCTCATACCAAGAACAAACTTAGTTGGTCTCTAAGGTGCTACTGGAAGGATTTTTTGTGTGTGTTTCGAATACAAAACACTGTTGCTGTATGTAGGTTTTATTTTATTTGTTTTTTATCTTATATTTTGGAAATGTACATCCAGTTTTTTTCCCTTTCATTTTTTTGGGGCCCCCCAAGAGAGTGGGGCCCTAAGCTATAGCTTGTTTAGCTTATATGTAAATCTGGCACTGGGCTTGGCTTATCTGCAGCTAGCTTTGTGAAGCTGCCCTGGGCTTGTGATCCGAAACTGAACTCAGCAACAGCGCTTGGCTTGCTTTCAATTAACCAAACTTTTTTCTTACTTCGTGAAATTTATGAGCTTGCTCAAAGTTTAGCTCTTTACTGAATACTAGTTGAATTAAGCCCATTAATAATGGGCGCTAGCGGCGGCGACGGGGACCCAGGGAGCGGCCGCCATTGCGGCTGCAGCGGAGAGGTTCGGAGGCTCGCGAAGCGCAAGCGCTTCGCTCGCGCTGCGCTCCAACCTCAGGCTCCTCCTTCTCTCTGCGCTCCAATCCGTGTGTCAGTGGAGCGCATGCGCAGTTGCGATTTCCACTGACACACGGACGGCGGACGCAGGGACACAGGGAGATTATTAGAGAGGAAAGAGATTATGGAGAGTTTGCCCATCCCGCAAAACTGTAACATCGTGTGAAGGGGAATGGATATGAAGATCTGCACAATTTTCCCTGTGAAACTTAAAAAAACAACAAATCTCAGATCTGTGCACAAGAGGGGTGCACTTGGACGTAAGATGTTCATCCATTCCTAGCCGGTGTGGTGTAGTGGTTAGAGTGACACAGAGGAGACCAGAGTTCAAAAACCTCACTCAGTCATGAAGCTCACCGTGGGCCAGTCACAGACTCTTAGCCTGGCCTACCTCACAGGGTTGTTGTGAGGATTAAAAGATGAAGGGGAGCACCCTGTACCCCACCTTTTGCTCATTGAAGAAAAAGGTGAGTTATAAATGCAATACATAAAACACAATAAATAGTCCTGAGGGCACTGGGTTTGAAAAGGTGGGACAACAGTGTTTAATACAGGCTGGGATAATTTCCTGGGGACACAGTGACCTTAAAGAGCTCGTATTTGCCACTTCCCTTCAACAGCTTTAGGTTTGTTGTTGTTTTTAGCTCACCTACTCACTTACATCATCCTCTTCCAAGTCACAGCTGCTCTCTCTGTCTGTGTGAAAAAATAGAACAGTGAAAATAAAATTAGATCTGGCCGCTGACAACTTTTTTTTTTAAAGAAATGAATACATCACATACTTCGAGTGTAGGAGGTGAGAAAGGAAGACTTGAGAGCAAACAAGTCTGTGTTTGGGATCGTCTGGGAGAAGGAGGGGATTAGAAAGCGTGATGACTTTAAGAAATATGGGTGGTGGCAAAGCCTTGGGCAGTGACTGACTGAGCTGCTGTGACATCACCAGAAGACAAGGATGGATATATATACACACACACACACACACACACACACACACACACACATATACATACATACATACATACATACACACTGTTTCCCCTTCTCTTACCATGGTTCATTTTACATAGTACAAATTCCTGCATATTTTATATAATCTAAACAATTCAATGTTTCATTATTACATCTATAAAAACTTATTTACACTGTTGAAATAATAATAATAATAATAATAATAATAATAATAATAATAATAATAAAATAATAATTTATTCTTTATACCCCGCCCATCTGGCTGGGTTTCCCCAGCCACTCTGGGCAGCTTCCAACAAAATATTAAAATACAATAGTCTATTAAACATTAAAAGCTTCCCTAAACAGGGCTGCCTTCAGATGTCTTCTAAAAGTCAGATAGTTGTTTATTTCCTTGACATCTGATGGGCAGGCGTTCCACAGGGTGGGCGCCACTACCAAGAAGGCCCTCTGCCTGGTTTCCTGTAACCTCACTTCTTGCACTGAGGAAACCACCAGAAGGCCCTTGGAGCTGGACCTCAGTGTTCGGGCTGAATGGTGGGCGTGGAGACGCATTATCTTAATGCTGCCAACATTTTCAAGTGTACACAATTTCCCCCCATATGTTCAATAAACATTTTCCAATCTTCTTTAAACTAATGTTGTTCTTGTTCTCTTCTTCTGTACGCTAGATCCACAAGCTGCGCATATTCCATCAGTTTAAGTTGTCATTCTTCTTTGGTTGGGACCTCATATTCCACCTCTACCCCTATGACTCCTTTGCTCATTTGGGATTATGGCAGAGTGAACAATGCAGCCATCCCCTGGAGATGAAAGACACACACACACACACACACACACACACACACACACACTTACACACTTTAATCCTCAAATATGGGCGACAGAGAACAAGTGTATCCCGGAGGAACATTTTGTGCCGTCTTTTTCCTGTTTATCACGCTAAGGATGCCATATGGGGTTTATTCTGTCATTCTGGCGGCTGTGGATAAAAGTCACTTGAAAAATTCCCCTTGGAGGTCTGGCAACCTGATCACCCTGTAGATCATAGAATCATAGAGTTGGAAGGGACACCAAGGGTCATCTAGTCCAACCCCCTGCAATGCAGGAGCCCTGCCCACCTTGAACCACCAACCTTCTTGTTCACAACCAGATGTACGGACCCATTGCACCACAGGAGTGCCTTGCTGCCTTCCGCTTCCAACAGTTTGGAAAACCAGGCGGCAGGGCGGCAGACTGCCGTCTATCAGACGAAAAGCGGGTGGTGATATTGCCTGAGGGTTTTTGGAAGCCTTGGCTTCAAAGACCGACCATGAGTCGTAGTATACCTGTGAGCGCCATCCTTGCCAGACCTGACCCGGAGTCCAGTGGTAGAGCATTTGTTGTATATACAGAAGGTCTCAGGATCAATCTCCAGCATCTCCAAGCAGGGCTCGGGAAGATCCATGCTTGAAACCCTGGGCAGCTGTTGCCAGTCAGTGTAGACAATACAGAGCTTGATTACTGAGCTCTGATTCCTGACTCTGGCTCAGCCCTTGGTCCTGCAAGCAAGGTGACAAGGTGTATTAATGGTGAGCACGGTTTGCGCCTCAAAGTGTCAGAGTGCCAGGCATCAGGGAAGCGGCGTCCTCCCTCCCTTTGGCTGTGGATAAGCAGAACAAAGCAAAAATAGTCTCTTACCATTTAAAGAGATTTTAATGATCACAGTGAAAGAACAGAGAGTCCATTCTCAGAGTGAAGGTGCTCCCAATTAAGGTTTTCACCCACTTCCCCCAGAGTCACCCTCGTCTCTTCCTTGTCTTGCAACTTGATCTTGCAACCACTGTGCCTTCTGTGCAGCTACCTTATCTAATCTCCGTGACCTTGGACTGATCGGCTGGACACTTTCCAGCGAACTGGAGTCTGTTAACTCTCTCTCTCTCCTGGTTCTTCTTCCCCTAGCTGTTCATCACCCAGCTCTTCCCAACTTCTGCCTTCTGAACTATGTCCCTCTGCGAACCACTGTTCCAAATCTATACTGTCCCACTGCTCCTGGGAAGATTCAGGATCCTGATCAGGAGCAGGGGGAGGGGGAGGCTCCCACCATTCCTCCTCAGTGCTGCCCTCCTCAGCACGGTCCCTGACACAGAGGGACCATGAAAGCCCCTCCATATATTTTCTTGTTCTCTTCACACAAGTCTGGCAGGAACACTTTCCTCGCTCCCAGAAAAAGTGTATCTCCCCCCCCCCTCCTCCAAAGGTGCCTCCTGGCAGGTTTGCAAGCTGCATTCCCACCCCCATAACTTGGCAATCTCCACCACGCTGGAGGGTAAACAACATTGAGATGCAAGACAAAAGCGAAAAATGCAGCGAGATTCTGCAGGCATGGTGGGATCCAAGACTCCATTAGGGCCCCATTCCCTGTACACATTTCCTTCACCCCATTGTCATCTCAACATCCTAGTTTTGTTTTGTACACTAGGCTAGTTTCTGCATGCACTCACACATGGCCATAGTTCCGTATCAGAGCACCTGTTTTGCATGCAGAAGGTCCCAGGTTCGATCTCTAGTTAGGAGTGGGGAAGACCTCTGGTCTGAAACCCTGGAGAGCTGCTGCCAGTCAGTGCAGGCAATACTGAGCTAGGTGGACTAACAGTCTGAGCCTGGAGAAGGCAACTTCCTATTTTCCTTTGAGAAGGGCCATGCTTGCATGGCAGGGGATCTGTTTTGCATGCAGAAGGTCCCAGGTTCAACCCCCAAAATCCCCGGGCAGGACTGGAAGTGTCCCCTGCCTGAAAACATGGAGGACCGCTGCCAGTCAGTGAGGAGAATGCTAAGCTAGTTGGACAGCTTCCTATGTCCCTGTGTTCACTCCTCTCTCCTCCTCTATTCAGTCAAGCCAGAATTATTATCAGAGTTCAGGGACACATTCCAGTCAGGCAAAAACACTCAGTTTCTATCTTATAATCAATTTCATTTGGATATCTATTTGGACACCCACCTGGCACCCAGTTCGTTTTGCCACAGCCTGATGTGCCCTTAGTAACAGAGAGGCGAGCTCTTTCATTGGTGGCATCATTGCTGTGGAATGCCCTCCCAGCTGAAATGCAAAAAGCCTCATCAGTATTGGCATTCCACCTGCCCTTAAAGACACACCTGCTTATCTCCTTTCTCCTGACTTGAATCTTTAGCTGTGATTCCTGCATTGCAGGGAGTTGAACTCGATGACCGTTTGGGTCCCTCCCGACTCAACCTTTCCACTATTCTGCCTCCTGCTTTGTTTGTTAACTGTTACACTGTTTTAATGGACATGTTTTTTAATGGACATGTTTTAATTATGGAAGTTGTAACGTAATTTATTTTACTAGAGTGGCTGGGGAAACTCAGCCAGATGGGCAGGGTACAAATAAATTTTATTATTTTATTATTATAGATATTTTATTTATGGGTACCCTGTTTCTCCTAAAATAAGACGTAGCCATAAAATAAGCCGTAGCAGGATTTCTACGCATTTGTGAAATATAAGCCATACCCCAAAAATAAGCCATACCCCGAAAATAAGACATAGTGACACGGCGCCTCTCCCTTAAGACGGCCTGGATAGGTGTGGCTATGCAGTGTACAGACACGGAGCGGTTAAAATAAGACATCCCCCCAAAATAAGCCATAGTGTGGTTTTTTGAGGGAAAAAAAATATAAGACGGTGTCTTATTTTAGGAGAAACACAGGTACCCTGTTTCCCCTTTTTTAATACGTAGTCATAAAGTAAGCCATGGCAGGGTTTTTTTTACCTTTGTGAGAAGTAAGACGTACCCCAAAAGTAAGCCACGGTGCCGCCATTGTTCCTGTCGCCTCCTCAGCCCCTCCTGTGTGCGCAGGGAGCCAGCGAACCAGTGAGAGGCACGGGGGGGGGGGGAACGCGCCTCTTGCAGAGTTCTGCCCCGCCTGCTTAGCGCGCAGGGAGAGGCGTGGGGGGGGGGGGAGACGCCTCTTCCTGCCCCGCCTATTCCCCGTGCGCAGGGAGCCAGCAAACCAGCGAGAGGCGCGGGGGGAAATGCGCCTCTTGCGGAGTTCTGCCCCGCCTGCTCAGCGCGCAGGGGGAGGCTGTACCGTACCATACTGACGTAATAAAAATAAGACATCCCCCGAAAATAAGCCACCCTGTGTTTTTTTGAGAGAAAAAAAGTATAAGACGGTGTCTTAAAAAGGGGGAAAGACGGTAGCTGTATTTTCAGAACTGATTTTACCCTTGTTGGCTTTTATTTGTTTGTGAACTGCTGTGATATTTCTTCTTGACATGCAAGGCAGCAAATAAATTCCAATAGCAGTAATAGCAGTAATAATAATAGTTTAAATTTGGACTGTTGGATTATTCTTACTGTTAATGCAAGCTGATGTTAAGGCAAACATAACTGACCAGTTATGCAAGTGCATTCTGTAATTTTATAAGCTGTGTGACTTGGATGCTCAGCTCACTCTTTTTACAGGATCTTTTATGTACTGTGGTCTTTTATGTCTTATGACTTTGTTGTTATTTTTATTGATTATTGTTGTCATCGTCAAGAGTGAATTTCTGTTTCTTATTTGCTGGTATTTTGAGAGTTAATGTTCTTGTGCACTATTATATTCGAAATGATATTGTTGAATGTTGCTTTATTTGATGTGAGTTTATTTCAAAGTCATGCGGCTTATTTGCTTTGGATTGGATTGTTATCAGATGTGTGACCTTTGTTTGTATATTTTGCGGCTTCAACAGCTTGTACGCTGCCTTGCGTACAGCAACATGGAAAGGCAGTGTACAGATTAAAAGTGAAATGAAAATGAAATGCCGATCTATTTATTTTCTTTCTGCAATATGTGTACAACTTGAGTTCATAATGGCCTGGTTTGATGGCACTGTGTTTAGTAAGTGGTGCTGACTGGGGAGGGGAGTGGGGGTTGAGGAGCAGCTCTTGCCAATGATTGGCTAGATGTCGGGGGGAGAGCGAGAGAGTCAATGAAACTGCCTGCAAACCCTGAAGCGCTGCACAGCGATCGGAGCCGGCTAGCAGTGAGGAAGCATCTGATGTAGACTAAAGGCAGGAAGATGCAGCACCCTCCCATCAAACTCAGGATCTGCCCTTCTGTGCTCACTGCTGTGCATCGCTGGGATCCTTGAACAAACCAAAGAATCTGGTCTGCTGATGTTTCTGGGGGATTTTGGAAAGGAAGAAAAAACTTTGGCAGAGAGAAATTCTGCCTTCCAGAACTGCAGAAGAGAGAGACAGAGAGGAGGAGGAATGATCTGAAGTCCAAAGATTTATTCTCGCAAAGGTGACTGCTAGATCTCTCCTTCTGAAGAGGCTGTCGAAGGTGATTTGAGCATCATGGGTTGTCACAGAACAGTGCAGGGACTCCTGTAGACCGAGACATCCCAGCGGAAGGCATGCCCGCAACAACCCACGTTCAAGTGTGTGGCTTCTCCCTCTCTTCCCAAACTTCCAGCTAGAGCATCTCTGCTTGAACAGAAGATCTGGACAAAGCCCAGGGCGAAGATCAACTTCTGTGGGAAGGAGGTTGGGGGGACAACCGGACATTGGAAATATCCACCAGGACTTGGTAGGTCTTCTCCACCCCATTCCATTTAATGCTTGGTGTTGGCCAATTGCGTAAAAGTGTAGCATTGCTGGATCAAACCCAAAGCCCATCAAATCCAGCAGAGGTCAGCCAGATCCTGCCAAGAAGCCTACACAGATTCTTTTGAGAAGCCTACATTAGCAACAACTTTCTCTGTTCCGAAGGCGTTCCAGGTTGCAGGGCAGAAAAGAGCAGGGGGATTTTTTGAAAAGAGAGATTTTTTGGTGGCTGGGGGCCCTGTTTGATCCCTTCAAAAATGTCTGATCAGGAGATGGATGACTATGACATGGACAGCCTGTCTGACACATCGCGGATGATCAAGGGACTTCCACCTTACAACATGGATGATCAACTGCTGCCCATGGAGCGCCGTAGCACCTGCAGCTGCTGGGCCTGGACATGCCTGGTGGCAGCAATGAACTCTTTGGCCTTCCTCTTGAACTTCCTCTTGATGGCCGCCATCTTTGCCATTGTGCTCCTGCCCACCATCGTGGTGGTCTACTTTGGGTTCCAGTGCCATTCCCGGGTAAGTGACATGCGACTTGCAGATGCTTCTGGTTAGGAAGCCCAATCCCTTACCTTGCACCAGGGGGTTAGGCAACGTGGTGCTCCCCTGCCCCATATAGCTGGACTCGGGGTGCAGGTGGAACTGTGGTCTAAACCACTGAGCTTTTTGGGTCTGCTGATCGGAAGGTCGATGGTTCGAATCCCCACAATGGGGTGAGCTCCCGTTGCTCTGTCCAGCTCCTGCCAACTTAGCAGTTTGAAAGCATACCAGTGCAGGTAGATAAATAGGTACTGCTGTGGCAGGAAGGTAAATGGCATTTCTGTGCACTCTGGTTTCCATCACGGTGTTCTGTTGCACCAGAAGTGGTTTAGTCATGCTGGCCACATGGCCCAGAAAGCTGTCTGTGGACAAACGCCGGCTCCCTCGGCCTGAAAGCAAGATGAGCACCACAACCCCATAGTCGCCTTTGACTGGACTTAACCATCCAGGGGTCCTTTACCTTTATAGCTGGACTACAACTCCCATCATCCCATAACATGGTCTCTGCTGTTTGGGGCTGATTGGAGTTATAATCTGAGAGGCACAGATTTCCCACCCCTGGCCAACTGTTCTTAGAATGGCTGATAAAGTCATAGAGTTCTCAAAGCATTTTTTCCTAGGGTGGTATTTTCCTGCATTAACTTTACCCATACATTTATAAAAGGATGGATGAGGCGGGCAGGACGTGATTACTAAATGGTGAAAGGTGTCCCCTCTGCACACTCCCAGATGCCCCATAGTCCGTGTTATTCTTTCACATGTTCCCAGGATGAGTCCTTGCATTCAAACAAAGAGGCTCCAGAGATAGTGGGAGGCCACATACATTAACCCCCCCCCCAAAGCGGCAGGGAGTTCCAACAGCAACTTGGCCCCACCAGAGGTTCATAGACTACAAATCCCATCACCCTCTACTCACTGGCTATAGTGGCTAGAGCTGATGGAAGCTGTAGTCCAATAACATATTGGTGGGGGAAAGGACCACCTCTTTCCATATGAACCTACCCAGACCCGGAGATCATCCTCTGAGGCCCTTCTTCATGTGCCTCCTCCTCTAGAGGTTCGGAGGGTGACAACACGAGAATGGGCCTTCTCTGCAGTGGCTCCCCGTCTGTGGAATGCTCTCCCCAGGGAAATTCACCTGGTGCCTTCATTATACACATTTAGGCGCCAGGCAAAAACCTTCCTCTTTAACCAGGCATTTGGTCGATCCGATTTACATCCTATGACCTTTTAAAATGTGTTCTTTTTGGGGGGGATATTAAGTTGCTGTTTTTATTTTTATTAGGTATTTTGTGGTTTTAGATCTTGAATTTATTCTGTGAACCGCTCTGATGGATCCCTGGGTATAGGGTAGTATATAAATTCTAATAATAATAATAATAATAATAATAATAATAATAATGGTTTCATTTTCCTTGTATTGGCAGGTTATGGCGGGTCTTTTATAAAAAAATTAATATCTTCTGTAAAACATTTTTTCTGTGCTTTCAGTTTAGCATGACACTGCTTTAGTTTAGGAAGAACATGTTGGGTAACAGGAGACATCATAGAGGCGTATTGATCATGGAGAAAGCAGTGTTGATGGCATTGGCCTCCTCCCTTGCCTACAACATGCTCAGAGGCAGTGCTTCTTAAAACAGGAATGGGGAACTTCAGGCTTGGGGGGTCAGGTGTGGCCCTCCAGGCCTCTCCAGCCGGCCCTTGGAACACTCCCCAAGCCACACACCCTAGCAGCCCTGCCAGGCTGGACTCTGATGAAGCCTCCTGCTTGCCTGGGTGGAGGCTAGAGAGGGGTGTGTTTGTGTGTGCTGAAATGGCAAAGATAAAAGTTATATTTGTGCCTCTGACCAATTTTGCCCCTGGCCCTGCCCACCACTGCCATGTAGCCCTTGGAAATCTTCCAGAAGGGAATGCGGCCATCCAACCTCTGCTTTAAAATGTCCCTTCAAAGAAGGGGAGTCCCTCACCTTCCAAGCTATCCCATTCCAGTGGGATGGGATAGCTCGGAAGACAGCTCTTGCTATCAGAAAGTTCCTCCTAATATTTAGTCGGAATCTCCTTTCCTGTTAACTTGAAATCCATTGGTTTGGTTCCTACCCTGCAGAGCAGTAGAAAACAAGCTTGCTCCATATGCCATTTGGCAGCCCTTTAGATACTTGAAGATGGCTATCATATCACCTCTCAGTCTTCTGCTCTCCAGGCTAAACATAGCCAACTCCTTCAACCCTTCCTCATATGGCTTGGTTTCCAGCGTGTTGAATTTCATTGCGTTAACGTATCATTTATATGTGTCATTTTGTATGTTTATGCTATAAACCGCCCTGTGATTTTTGGACGAAGGGCCGTATATGAATTTAATAAATAACGATAATAATAAATAATATAGAAAGCATTGGCTGGGGCCCATTGTGGGCTGGCAGAGCAGAATGCAGGGAGCGCAAACAGTGGGTGGAGCCAGAGCCAATGATTGGCTGAGTCAGAGCCACTAATATGCAGAGGCAACTCATTCTAGTTCTGATGCTCAAGGCAACATTGAAACCAAGGAGGTCAAACACCACCCTTTTGGTCTGGATGCAAGTAAGAAGGCAGCAAATGGGGGCTGGCTGAGGACTGACTGAGGTTGGTGGATCAGTTAACCATCCAAAGGGATGGTCTCCACTGGAAACCAATGGGCTTATGAAGTAGCTTTCATGGTCGAAGTCAGAGCTCAGGAAAAAAGCCAACACCACTTCAAGTTTTCAGCACCAGCCTGCAATGGACAGCGCCAATTTGCCAGTACCCATGCACCTTTCGCAGGACTTGGCTTTGACATTTCTCACTCTGTGGCTTCACATTCTTCTGTTCCGGAGGTTCATTCGGTTGCAGAAACCTGGCTGGACCAAAGCTCTGGCTTAGATGGGGTGTGAGAAGCTGAAACTTGGCACACACGCACAAAAATTTGGCTCAGTTCTCATTTTAAAGCCACTAAATGCAGCTGAACTTTCACGGGGACTTTTTGTTTTATTAATTGCAAACTAATGCAAATAACCTGACAAGCTAATTTAAGGCTGGGAAAATGAGAAACGGAAATGGATAGATTGGTCCGTCCTTATGCTGAGCAGGATCCCTCTTTTATTGGCGAATAATGCCACTGAAATCATCAGGGCTCGGGAAAGCATTAGTAAACACACCAAATCAGTGCCGTTCTATGCATGTTGATTTGGAAGTAAATCCCACTGGGCTGTATCAAACGAAGAGTGGAGTCGCAAAAATTAATGGACACAAAAAGAGCCTGTTGGATCAGGTCAATGGCCCATCTAATCCAGCATTCTGTTCTCACAGTAGCCAAACAGATGTCCTGATGAGAAACCCTCCAGCAGGACCCAAACACAGGGGCCCTCTCTTATCCTGAGGTTTCCAGCATCTAGTATTCAGAAGCCTCCAACCGAGCAGGCAGAGAATAGCCATAATGGCCAGTAGCCACAGATAATAGCTTTAAAGTTGCCCATTCCTCCTTTCAAGCCTTCCAGGTTGGTGGCCCTTCACTGCTTCCTTGGGGGGGGGGAGTGAATTCCATAGCTCAACTACGCGCTACGTGACAAAGTCCTTTCTTCTATTCTAGGAGAAATCTAACGTTCTAGGAGTTCTAGGGAGAAAAGCTTTCCTCAATCTATGTTCTCCATACCATGCATAATCTTATAAACGTCTATCATGTCATGGTCTAGGATGCATGTGTTGGGGGATGGCGTTTATCCTTGAATACTCTCCAGAATCCTTTAACATGAGAAGAGCCTCCTAAATAATAATAATAATAATAATAATAATAATAATAATAATTTATACCCCGCCAATCTGGCTGGGTTTCCCCAGCCACTCTGGGCAGCTCCCAACAGAATATTAAAAACACGATAAAACATCAAA
The DNA here is from genome assembly GCA_034641385.1 of Darevskia mixta. Classification (NCBI taxonomy): domain Eukaryota; kingdom Metazoa; phylum Chordata; class Lepidosauria; order Squamata; family Lacertidae; genus Darevskia; species Darevskia mixta. Next base: position 5,522,617 of record JAWWNH010000181.1, read on the forward strand.
CATTAAAAACTTCCCTAAAAGTCAGATAGTTGTTTATTTCCTTGACATCTGAAGGGAGGGCATTCCACAGGGCAGGTGCCACTACCGAGAAGGCCCTCTGCCTGGTTCCCTGTAACTTCGCTTCTCGCAGGGAGGGAACTGCCAGAAGGCCCTTTGAGCTGGACCTCAGTGTCCGGGCTGAACAATGGGGGTGGAGAAGCTCCGTCAGGTATAGATCAGGCCAAAGGCCCATCGAGTACAGCACACTCTTCTTGCAGTGGCCAAGCAGATGCCTTCGGGAAGCCCACAAGCAGGCCCTGAGCACAATGGCAACTCTCCCCTGCTGTGGTTTCCAGCAACTGGAATTCAGAAGCGTTACTGGCTCCAACCGTGGAGCAAGAGCATAGCCATCAACTCCCAACATCATGCTTGCTGGGTCAGATGAGAGGTGTAGTTCAACAATATCCCGAGGGCCAAAACGTTCCTACTCCTGCTGCAGATTTAAGAAAAGCAAGCATGAAAGTCGGAGCCAGGAGATGTGGGGAGGAATGCAAATTATTATGCCAGTGTGGTGTAGTGGTTAAGAGTGGTAGACTTGTAATCTGGTGAACCGGGTTTGCGTCTCCGCTCCTCCACATGCAGCTGCTGGGTGACCTTGGGTAAGTCACACTTCTTTGAAGTCTCTCAGCCTCACTCACCTCACAGAGTGTTTGTTGTGGGGGAGGAAGGGAAAGGAGAATGTTAGCCGCTTTGAGACTCCTTCGGGTAGTGATAAAGCGGGATATCAAATCCAAACTCTTATCTTCTTCTTCTTCTTTACATAACTTTTAAAAAAAAGCCCACGAAAATAGCTTTGCAGTAATTACCAAACCTCTGTGACAGTCTGGATAAATACAGCAACGTCTCGGCTGACAGGATCCTTCCCAGCACTGATTACTCACCGCAGTTTTTTATTTTATTGTCACAATATTTCTCTCCATTTCCTCGCCACCCTCGATTCCCCCCCCCCTTTTGCCAGCAGCAAGCCTGCTCTCCTGCTTTTGTCTGCGCTTGCCTTCATGCAGGCTGAAATCTCTTTAATTTCATTTTAATTAAGGCTGCTCCCTGCTAGATGCGGCCTCTGCAATTCGTCTATTCAATTAAACAGAGAAAGGAAGAGTGTGTGTGTGTGTGGGGGGGGGGATATCCGACCACCGGCAAAAACCGCAGAAACAGACTCCACCCTACACCCGCGGATCCCAGAGCGCTGTGCGGGCTTCCTTCCCAGCCTCCGCTGGACAACCTGCAATTTATTCAAATTGACAAACTAATTTCATTCTCATTAGGTATTCTGCACATGGGCTGTGCATGGATGCATAGCTCTCTGATTCTTCCGTTAAGGGGAGAGCTGAGAATATTTGGCTTCTTTTCTCCCTTCATCATTCTGCCTTGGGGCTCCTGAGGGGCTTGCGCTTGCCGGCTCAAGTTTTGATAGTTCTCAGATTCGCCCCCCCCCCTGTACAACAGTTGCGGGGGGGGGGGAAACATAAGGCTCCCCTACAAATGTGGCCCTCCAGTTCTCTCTCTCTCTCTCTCTCTCTCTCTCTCTGGCCCTTGGGATTCTCCCCAGGCCCCTCCCTTCTCTCTAGGCCTTCTGGCAGTTCCCTCACTGCGAGAAGTGAGGTTACAGGGAACCAGGCAGAGGGCCTTCTCGGCAGTGGCACCCAAGCTTTGGAACGCCCTCCCATCCGATGTCAAAGCGATAAATATTATAAGACCTTCCGTAGACAACTGAAGGCAGCCCTGTATCAGGAAGCTTTTAATGTGTGATGCTCTGTTTGTGTTTGTGTATATTCTGTTGGAAGCCACCCAGAGTGGTTGGTGCAACCCTGTGTCAGGGACCATGCTGAGGAGGGCAGCACTGAGGAGGAATGGTGGGTGCCTCCCCCCTCCCCCTGCTCCTGATCAGGATCCTGAATCTTCCCAGGAGCAGGAGGACAGTATAGATTATTGAGGGGAAGTGTGTGGAACAGGTCTCGGTGTTTCGATTTCTGGGAATAGAGTTGAGAGATGACCTAACCTGGGGAGCCAACAGCAAAGACCTGATGAAGAGAGCACAGCAGTGGTTATATTTTCTGAGAATCCTCCGGAAAAATAATCTCTCAAAGGACCTGCTGATGGCATTTTGCCACTGTACTGTTGAGAGTGTGTTAACCTATGGTCTGTGTGTGGGGTTTGGGAGTTGCACGGTCAGGGAAAGAACAATGCTGTCCAGGGTTGTAAAGACTGCGGAGAGAATAATTGGGTGCACTCTTCCCACCTTGGATCAAATCTATGCCTCCAGGTGCTATAAGAAAGCTGCAGAGATAGTGCAGGATAGTGCGCACCCCGGAAATGATCTCTTTCAACTTCTGCCTTCTGGAAGAAGGTACAGGGTTATAAAGACCAGGACTAGCCGCCTGAGAAATAGCTTCTATCCAAAAGCGATTTTGGTTTTAAATGCAGTGTAAGGTGGTCTCTAAGGGAGTGTCTAATCAGGGAGGGTATTAAAGTTTTAGGAGGTTAATTATGCATAGGCCGGATGGGGAATGAGTCGACAGGCATTTTCTGGATAGTAGGCTTGTCGGTTTTGCATGTCTGATGTAGATTCTCAATTTCGTTGTTCTGTATGGGACCATGACAATAAAGATTATTGTATCGTATCGAACAGTGGTTTGCAGAGGGACATAGTTCAGAAGGCAGAAGCTGGGAAGTACTGGACGGGGAACAGCTAGGAGGAGAAGAACTGGGAGAGAGAGGGTTAACAGATTCACTGTCTCTGGAAAGTATTCATCTGCTCAGCCCAAGGTCAAGAAGAGCAGATAAGGTAGCTGCACAGAAAGCACAGTGGTTGCGAGATCAGGTTACAAGACGCGGTAGTGATGTGGGTGACTAGGGAGGAAGTGGGTGCAACCCTTAATTGGGAGCACCTTCATTCCGAGGAATGGATTCTTTGTTCTCTCGCTGTGATCATTAAAGTTTCTAACTGGTAAGAAGACTCCTTCCTCTTTGTTCTTCTTATCTCTTTGTTCTTCCCTGTTTAGGGAAGTTTTTAATCTGTAACATGTTAATGTATTGTTTTTTAATATTTGCTGGAAGCCGCCCAGAGTGGCTGGGGAGACCCAGCCAGATGGGCAGGGTACAAATAATAAATTATTATTATTATTATTATTAGCCATGCCCTTCACTGGCTCTGGGACGTCTCTGTTCCAGCTTTCCGTTCCTTCAGGTGCCCTTTGCTGAGTGACTGTGCTGGCGAAACCAGGATCCTTTCCCAGCCTCTCACCCACCCACAAATTCTCGAGCCTCTGGAGCTGCCCGCAGCTCTTCAATGATTAAAGACTTCCTTTCTCCTTTTATCTTTTCGGTTACTCTTGAACTGATTTAAGAGCGTCTGCGCCGAAGCAGCTTTGAGGCACTAACTTAAATAAAGTGCCCGAACGAAGGTGTTCAAACGGCCTCAGTGTGCGGTTTTGTTTTGTGAACAAACCCTGGGATCAAGGGGGTATAAGGCAAAGCCATTTGTGGGGCCCCGTACAGCTCAAAAAGCAGGCTCTCCTACAGGGCTGAAAGCGCAATTTGTTGATCGGGAGATTAGTTGCGCATTGATTGCTGCTGCTGATCCAGCCCTCGCCTGGGAGACGGTTGTGGTTGTTTCCTTGAGATGGCTTTGCCATCATCGAGGAGGCAGATTGCTCAATTGGGCATCCAAGAGCGTCGCTGGCTAATAAAATGAACAAATGAGATGGGTTTTGCGGCAATCAGTCCCTGCGGAGAAGTGGCTGCATCCGTTGCTTGTTTTCCACATGAATGGAAATTTCCTTACGATAACCAAACCAGCCATTTCTGATCATACACGGGGTTTACAAAGAGAGGGAAGACCTCTATTTCCCTGATTCAGTTCCGTTGGAACATGAGAATCTGCCTTTTGCTGAATCGGTCTATCTAGCTCAGAATTGCCATCTTCAAATATGGGACACTCCCAGCCCTACCTGGAGAGGCCGGGGATTGAACCTGCAACCTTCTACTTGCAAAGCAGATGCTCTGTCCCTGAGCTACGACCCTTCCTTGAAGATATAGGAACATAGGAAGCTGTCGTATACTGCAGTATCTCAGACCCACCGTGTTCCTAATTTCCAGGGACAGTCCTGGATTTACAGAAGCCATCCCGGTTTCTGATTTGATCCTGGAATGTCCCACTTTTCCTTAGGATGTCCCTATTTCCATCGAGCCAAGGAGACAAGTAATTATGCAACCTTTAGGAGACATCTGAAGGCAGCCCTTACTTTTAACCTTTTTTGGGGGGAGGTGCCAGTACTGAGTACCCTTGAGTACCCCACACATCTTACTGGGTTGCCCCAGCCACTCTGGGCAGCTTCCAACATAGATAAGAAAGTAAATCCCTATACAGGATTGCCTTCAGATGGCTCGGGGATCGGATAACTCCATTCCCTCCAACATTTCTCCAATGAAAATAGAGATGTCCTAAGGCAGTGGTGGCTACCCTTGGCACTCCAGATGTTTTGGACTACAACTCCCATCATCCCTGACCACTGGTCCTGTTAGCTAGGGATGATGGGAGTTGTAGTTCCAAAACATCTGGAGTGCCAAGGTTAGCCACCACTGTCTACTCTTTAAAATAAACTGGTCAGGCTTAGCAGCCGCTTTGCTTCTCACTAGAACTCTGGTCCGGTCTCTGTTTTTCGACAGCAGGGGTTTCAAACAACGTCCTGCTGGGGTTTTGGGATTCCACCCGGAATCGGACCCGTTTACCTGGAAACGTCCTCAAATTCTTACAACATAAGGAAAAGCGGGACATTCCGGCATCAGATCAGAAACCGGGACGTCTTCTCTAAATCAGAGACATCCCTGGAAAATAGGGACACTTGCAGGGTCTGCTATCAATCTAGCTTTCCATCTACCTACCTACCTACCTACCTAATCTATTTATGTCTCAAGAGAGAAAGAGAGATATGTTGATGATGGCAAGTTTAATTTCCCTTTCTCCTTCCCTGCAGAACTTTCATACTTTTGCCTGGTTTGTCAGGTTTCAGTTGCACCTCTTTGACCTGCAGGAAAAGTGCGTAGAACAACAAGTCATGCCTCCCTTCAAACACAGTTAGCTCTTCTAAACACAGCTCCCTCTCTCTTCACTCAAAAGAGTAAGGGAATAGCGCGATGCTGTTTCAATCTGTACAGTCTCTGTGTCCCTCACTCCATTTTATTTTATTTTTTTTAGCTTCCTCCTTCCGGATATTTGTTAGCGCTGACATTTTCTCAGCCACAGAGGAGCAAGACCGCCTACCTCATTGGGGTTGTTTACTGTCAGTGTTCCAAGGAACGAGGAAGCTCTCCAAGATTTTATAGGTCCTAATTACCTGTCATGCAGGAAATCCCCCCCATCCACCATCTCAGCACATCCCGAAAGCCTATTGTTAAGCAGCCAGAAAGGTGTGGAGAAATGTTGGGGGGGGGGGGCTGGAGCAACTTCCTGGAAAAGAAGTGGCATGATGTTTGGGGGGAAATAGGAAGCTGCCTTATACAGAGTCAGACGAGTTTGTGTGTGTGTGTGTGTGTGTGTGTCCATGTAGCTCAGTATTGTCTACAGTACACCAACTGATAGAAACTCTGCAGGGTTTCTGTCAGGGGGGAACTGCAGACCCCCCTGCCAGTCCAGCTCTCAGCCAGTACAGGCAGCAGCCAGAGCTTTTGGAGACAGACCCCTCTTCCTCCTCCTCCTCCCCTTCTTCGTCGGGAGGGAGTGCTGGGGAGGACGAGGGAGTGCTGAGGCTTCAGCCAGCATCCCAGGGACCGGGTCAGGTTTCCAGGGGACCTAGAAGAAGGAGGACCAGGCACTTCCGTTTCCCGTGGTGCTGCGACTGGCGGGAGAATCGCAGCTCACACGGAAGTTCTGGTTCGGACTGAGCAGACATGATTGATGTTCTCTGCACATGAATGTAAATAACTTAGATAAAAGCCTTTTGGCAGAATGAGCTTTTGTCTTTCTTGGAACGTCCAGCCGAGGGGGAAGGGAACCCCCTACATGTGACAGTTTCTTTTTTTAAAAAATAATAATATTTATTCGTTTTATAAGAAAGCAAAATAGAACAAACAAACAAACATAAAAACATACAAAACATAAATACTTCTGACAAAATCATAACTTCTTATTAACATCAGTAAATGACTTCCCTCCGCCCGCCCCCCTTCTGAATTTCATTTCTAATCATCATTGGCAGTTTCAAAAAATTTATACTCTAACAAATTTTTCTTCTAAATCATTCTAAAAATTAACCTATATTCTACATCTATGCCAAAAGCCTATTCCTACTTCCCTAAGCAGTATTAAATATTACAATATTTTTTTCATATATAATTTACATTTTTTCCAATCTTCTTCCACCGTCTCTTCTCCCTGGTCGCTGAGTCTCACAGTCAGCTCAGCAAGTTCCATAAAGTCAACCATCTTCATTTGCCAATCATCTATAGTAGGTATATCTTGAGTCTTCCAATTCTTGGCCAGTAGTAGCTACTACTGGCCAAGAACCCTGAAACTCTGCAGGGTTTCAGACAGGGATCGCACCTCGGAAAGGACCATTAAAGGCCATGTTTGGACTGGGTAGTCTTCCTAGCTCTGCTGCGTCCTTTAGATCTACTGTTTGGTCCTGATTTCTGGATTTGCCCCCCAAGCTCCAAATCACGGTTCCCCCCTTTGCTCATTCTTCCTTGCCCCTTGTCTCCTAGCTCCTTAGTGGGTCTTGCAAACTGTTATTCTGAATAATCCCTTTTTATTGGGTAGGGGGCATTGGCTGGAGATGAGTTTATGGAGCCAAAGGGACAGTGGCCCCCAAATGTTTGGGAACTGCTGGTTTCTTTTCTTTAGGCTGCTGAGTTTTCCATCTCCTTTTTATTTTTTAAAAAGCAAGGAGGGGGGGAACATCAACCAATGCCCCCTCTCCATTTATCAGCTCCGCTCTCAAAGCCTGCCTGATTCTCTCTCTAAAAGGCCATCCTGATCAAAAAGGGTTATCCAAACCTCGGCTTTTGTCCACTTAATAATGTTCTCTCTATGTGCTTTCGGGCTTTTCTTTTCTTTTTCTGGGCCATTTTCAAAGCAGAGGATGGCGAAGAAGGAGAAAGCTTTCCTCTCTCCCTGCATTAGGCTCTGCCTGATGAGCAGATCCTTTCGCTGGACTAATGGCTAAAGTAGGCAGCCCTGAAAAGGAATCAGTCACGATGCCTGCAAGGCCGCCTTTTTCTCCTCATCTGTCCTTCTCTTCTGGGCCCCTTTTCCAGACCCTTTTCATTTCATTTCATTGTTTAGATATTTATAGACCATGCTGTTCATGGAAAATACAGCGAGACAGCATAGAACATGCAAAATTACAAGAAGATCATAAAAAAAAAAACATCAATTAAAAACCGGTTTTGGGGGGGGGGAGCGGAAATCACATTTTAAAGTCCTGCCTGAGTAACACAGTTTTCCGAGAGAAGCGAAAAGGTAAGGCAAGGATCATTCTTGCCCAGCTTCAACTGGCAGGGAGTTCCACAGGGCAACGCCTTCCACACCAGTAAAGGCCGACTGAACCTCAGGAGTGTGGGGAGCCAGAGGATCTCAGTGACCAAAGTGGAAAATCAGGTGGTCGTTGAAGGCCCAAGCTGTTCCAGGCTTCGTGAATTTTTGCAATCTCCCAGTGCTGCAACACTCTCATCCAGTCTTGTGATCGATTATGTGCCCCCTCCCATATTTTATTGCATTTGGCACCCCTGAATAAAATCAACAAGTAACAGAGGAATTGACCAGCGCCACCAAGAAACTGTTGATGCAGGTTAGCTGAGGAAAGCAGCAGCAGAAACACAAGGAAACATGATGCAAAATAGGCATTTGGGCCACATCTGCCACTGGTTATGAATTTGCATCATTAGTAAAGTGTCGCTGAAGCGCTTCCCCTTCTCACCAGCTGGGGGCAGACTTTCGAGGAGCTTGCCCTGCTGCTCCTACCTATCAATCAAGTCTAGCTTTGATGCAGCATTCAGAGTCTCAAGGGGAGATCTTCTGAAGCGGGCCCTGGCTGTCTACCCTTAAGGATGCTAGCTTGCCCTTTCGCATTTCAGTTTGGCTTTTTGTTCTTTGATCCAGCCTGGTGCGCAGCTAACAAGGGGGGAAAGCAGTCATCACTGCTTGGCTTTTTGAAAAGGGCTCCCTTTTGGCTGACGACTTTCATCCTTTCCCCTTTCTAGCAAGGGCAGCTCATAGCTGTTGACGAAACCTCTTGCCAGGGTGAATGGCCTCGGCGTCCATTTCTCAAACACGCAGCGGAAAATGGTTCTCATTAGACGTCGCGGCATCAGTAAGAGAACTTTGAAAGCTGCCTTGATGGACTCTGGGTTCATCAAGCTTGTGTTGTCAACCCTGGCAGGCTATCTGCGCCTCCACGGTTGGAGGCAGAAATGCTTCTGAATACCAGCTGCTGGAAACAACGGAAGGGGAGAGAAGAAGAAGAAGAAGAAGAAGAGTTTGGATTTGATATCCCGCTTTATCACTACCCGAAGGAGTCTCAAAGCGGCTCACATTCTCCTTTCCCTTCCTCCCCCACAACAAACACTCTGTGAGGTGAGTGGGGCTGAGAGACTTCAGAGAAGTGTGACTAGCCCAAGGTCACCCAGCAGCTGCATGTGGAGGAGACAGAGGCGTAGCAAGCCCAGGTGGTACCCGGGGCGAAATTTTTTTTTGTCACCCCCCCACCACTTTAATTTTAAAAAAATTAAAAAAAATTAAAAAGTGTCACCCCCCTCTGATGGTGCCACTTTGTGAGGTGTGGGGGGTTGTGTGTGTGTGTGTGTGTCTATTATCTCTCTTTTTAAAATAAAGTTAAATTAAAAAAAATAATAAAAAATGATAAAAATAAAAATAAAATAAAAAAAATAAAAAAAATAAAAAAGTGTCACCCCCTCTGATGGTGCCACTTTGTGAGGTGTGGGGGGTTGTGTGTGTGTCTATTATCTCTTTTTTTCAATGAAGTTAAAATTAAAAAATTTTTTTTTAAAAAGAATTAATTTTTTTTTTTAAAAAAAAGGTGTCACCCCCCCTCTGGGGTGGAACGCAGGGCGGCCCGCCCCCCGCCCCCCGTTGCTACGCCCCTGGGAGGAGAGGAGACGCGAACCCGGTTCCCCAGATTACGAGGCTGCCGCTCTTAACCACTACACCACACTGGCTCTAATGAGCTCTAATGAGCATGTTTTGCTTTTGGGTTTCCCACAGGCATCTGGTTGGCCACTGTGAGAACAGGATGCTGGACTAGATGGGCCATTGGCCTGATCCAGCAGACTCTGCTTGCGTTTCCTATAGGCAGGGGCTCCAAAAAAGGGAGAAAGTTTGAGAAATTGCTCCATTATGTCGTTTTCATTTCCTTCTCTCTAAGCTGAAAAGGCAACCTTTCCGCATCAGGGGGTTGCTCCATCCCCTTGATCCATTTCAGCTGCCCTTTCCGGAATTTCCCCCCGCCTTGCAACATCCAATATCCTGGCACCGCGGACGCCTTTCAAATCAATGCGAGCCCATTCGGCAACCTCTCCTCCCGTAGTAAAGGAGGACAAATATTACAGCCCTTTTTCATTTGTTTTGGGACAAGACAAGAATTTCCGTTTCTCGCCGGCCTCTTGGGTGACAAAAGAAACAGCAGCAGCAGCAGCAAGCAGCCTCGTTTGGACTCAGATGGTTTTAATTTCAGGCTGAGTCATAAAGCGCTGCTCATAAAGCCGGCATCTGTTTCTTTGCTCTGCGTGATTTGCAGCCGAAGGCGAAGCGGAGGCACGCTGGCCACAGAACAAGAGAGCAGGCAAGACAAAAGGCGGACAGGCTCTGATGGGCAGGGCGTCAAACCTTTCAATTAGCAAGCAGCAGAAGGCAATGTATAGAGGGGTGGGAGTTGGAGGGAGGCATCCTTTTCCATTCGCGACATGGAGCAGCGTTTCCATTCCGCTGCAATCCGCCTTCTTCCAAAAAGTCGACTATTCACTTCATTGTTGGCTGCAGCAAAGCCACATGATTAATTACGTAGCCTTTACATTATTCCACCCCATTCATCTCATTGCAAAGGAAACACAGTGCAAATGGGCAGCGAGGGGGAGCGCAATCAATTATTTGCATACTGGAACGAACAATAACAGTGGTCACCGATTGTACTTGCCCGGATTGATTTCTGGTGCAGACATGGAATAAATAAGTGAAAATCAGATGTTTATTTATTGGATTTACAGTCCATATTATTTTCCAGGGAGCTCAAGGTCACGCACATAGCTCTCCCCCCCCCCCGCCTGTTTTTTTCTTCGTACAGCCCTGCAAGGTAGGTCAGGCTGAGAGACTGTGACTGGCCCAAAGTCACCCAGTGAGCTTCACTGATGAGTGAGGATTCGAACCCTGGTCTCCCAAGTCTTGTTCCAGCACTCTAACCATTATACCACACTGGCTCTCTGTTTCTGTTGGGATTCTCCATTATCCCTAGTGGTGGCAGAATCATAGAATTTTAGGGTTGGAAGGGACCCCAAGGGTCATTTAGTCCAGGCACCCCCAACCTTTGGCCCTCCAGATGTTTTGGACTACAATTCCCATCATCCCTGACCACTGGTCCTGTTAGCTAGGGATCATGGGAGTTGTAGGCCAAAACATCTGGAGGGCTGCAGGTTGGGGATGCCTGATTTAGTCCAACCCCTGCAATACTGGAATAACAACTAAATAACCCCTGACAGGTGGCCATCCAGCCTTTGTTTAAAAACCTCCAATGAAGGAGATTCCACCACCTTCTGACCTAGACCATTCCACTATCAAACAGCTGTTGCCACCAGAAAGATCTAATGTTTAATCAGAATCTCCTTTCTTGTCATTTGAATCTGTTGGTTGGGGTCCTACCCTCCAGAGCAGCAGACCAATCTTGCTCCATCTTCCATGTAACAGCCCTTCAGATTATTTGCAGACAGTGATTGTATCGCCTCTCAGCCATCTCTTCTCCAGGTTAAATACACCCAACTCCTTCTCACTGCTGTGTCCTCCTCGCTGCCCTGACCTTGCAGGTATCCTGGCTTTCCCCTTGGAAACTCAAACTGTTACCGGTACTTGGAAACTCAAACTCAAAACTGGAGGTTGGATAGTTTTACAGCAGGTAAAAGCACAGCAGAGAACGTTTATGTTGCTCCAACACTTAACATACCCCCTGCACTCTATTCTTTTTTTAAAAAAATAACACCTTTATTATAAGTTCCAAAAGTAAATAACTATATGTGCACCAGACATGGTGAGACACAAACAAAAAAGAGAAAAAGAGAAACAGAACCCGTGCAGAAAGGAAAACAAAGGGGGAGGGGAAACCCCCCAAAACTGTATATTTTACAAGGTTGTTACTGTACTTCACCGGATCTTAACCTATTGACAGTATTTGTAAGAATGGATTCCAAATATCATTGAATTTGTCCATGGCAAGTCTGCGTTTATATGCAAGTTGTTGATACGTTGCGAGTTTGTATAAGTCTTCAATCCAGTCGTAGAAGGGAGCCGCATTTTTATTTTTCCAGTTTATCAGTGTCAGTCTTTTTGCTGTGGTATGGGCACGGAGAGTCCACCCGTATTGTCCTTTTGTAAGGTTCCATGTGCTGGGTATATAATTCAAGAGGATATTTTGCTCTGTAAATGTAAGGTTGTTCCGTACAGTTCTGTTGATGGTTTCAGTTACCTCCTGCCAAAAATCTTTCAGTATAGGACAATGAAAAAACCATATGTTTTAGAGAAGCATTATCCCTATTGCATCTCCAACAAACAGATACCTGAACTCTACTTTTGAAGAGAAGGGGCCCCCGGCTGTTTGCAGACTGAGTATCGCCTACACCAGGCATGGCCAAACTTGGCCCTCCAGATGTTTTGGGACTACAACTCCCATCATCCTTAGCTAACAGGACCAGTGGTCAGGGATGATGGGAATTGTAGTCCCAAAACATCTGGAGGGCCAAGTTTGGCCACGCCTGGCCTACACTGACTGTCTGCAGCACTCCAGGGTTCCAGAGAGGGATATCCCCCAGCCCTACCTGGAGATGCCGGGGATTGAACCTGAGACCTTCTGCATGCAATGCAGGTGTTCTATTACTGAGCTATGACACTTTAATGCCATTGCCGGACAATTCTCAAACCCTTTTGAGAAACCCCCAAGTCCCCTTGAGCAGAAGTGGGAAGCCATCTAGGTGAGAGCTGTCACCTGAATCTCCCGCTGGCCTGTTCCCTGGGTAAGAGCTTGAGGAGCTATCACTAGGCCGGGCAGACATAATGGATAATTAAACCTTTAATCTGATGACTGCTAGCGTCTCTCGGCAATTTATCAGGGCAGGCTGGCAAGCTGGAGATTGAATATACAACAGGGGGTTGTTGGGGGGAAAGAAGAGGCACAGCAGCCACAAGGGAACTCAATCTGTAGGCAGTTTCATTTTGTCATTTCATTTCCCTTTATGAGATTGAAGTCGATGGATGAGCCCAAGGAGCAACGGCTCATATAAGCTCACTTATTTCCCCCTCCTGGTTTTCTTTTCGAACGAGGAATGTTTGTCATGCTGAGAAACTCGACTCCATGATGACGGGCTTGTGGTAGAATCCTGGAGCATTAAGGCAGGGGTGGTGAATCTCAGGTCTGGGGGTGAGGTCAAATGTGGCCCTCTGTCTGGCCCTTGAGACTCCCTGCCCAGGCCATGCTCCTCACTGGGACTGATTTGCACCTTTTCTAGAGGTTCTCCCTCGTTGGAACATTGTCAGGGAGCCAGCCAGCAATAAATCACACGGAGTAAATAAGGTTAACTCTTTATTTAAAAAAAACCAAGGCTGCTTAGGGGAGCCAAAGCCTAATGGGCACAACAACTCTTATTGGTAGGTCTTGCCTCAAGGAGGCGTTATGAAGGCTGAAGACAGCTACCTAAATCCTCTCCTCTCCCAGGTACCCTCCCAAGCAATCTGAGACTCCTCTCTCTCCTCTGCCCTCTTCATACCACTTCTGGTCCTGGGATACCGGGGGGTTGGGGGTTGGGAGGGGAACTGGTCACAGCAGGAGGGGAAAACACCCTGGCATCTTCACCAGCCTGATTCATCTCTGCCTCTTGGCCCCCTTCCTCTCTGATTCTGGACTTCTCTCTGCCACCCAGCAAGATTCCTGGTTGGGGTGGGTGGGATGAACCCACGACTCCCAAGTTCAAGTCTGGCATGCTAACCATGACATCACACTGGTTCTTCAGTACAGCCGGGAATGTAGTCTCATGTGTTTGCTAGGACCATAGGAACCTCAGAAATTCTTGCTGGATCAGGCCAAAGGCCCATCGAGTCCAGCATCCTGGGTTCACTGTGGCCAGCCAGATGCCTCAATGGGAAGACCACAAGCACACTTGGAGTCCCCAGCAAATGATATTCAGAAGCACCCCTAGTTCCACAGTACGTAGAGCATCAGCTTTGAGCTGGAGCCGCGGTTTGTTGCAAGCTTGTTTCATTTCTAATTTCCTGCTTGGCCGAGTATAAATGCTACCTCTTGAAGCTGCCTTTTCATTGGCAAAAGTGAGGGATGTGGTTGGCACAGAGGGAAGGAGGAGCGTCATCCAACTCAGATTGCCCCTCATCATTGCTCATCGGTTGAGTCTCATCTTTCCCCTCCAACATCAAACTCCATTTTTCCCCCTCCCCTCTGGCTCTAACAGTATCTGTTCAGTATTAATTAACCTAGAGAGGGCATCAGACACAAATAATACCACCTTTTGACATCAGGGTGTAGAGAAGTGGTGAAAGGAGTGGGGAGAACTGAATGAAATGAATGCTTTGCAAATGGTGAATGGCTGAAAATTAATTTTCGGTGAGCGCAGTGGTGGCTATTGGAGTGACTATTATCTGCTCAGGCGCAGAACATCTGCTTTGCATGCAGAAGGCCCCAGGTTCAATCCCTGGCATCTCCTGGTAGGAGCTTATAGTTCTCCTCCTCCCCATTTCCTCATGGCTGAGTGGGGGATTTGTTTGCTTGCTTGCTTGTTTATTATATTTATATATGATGTTTTTCTTCCAAGGAGCTCAAGGTGGTATATGTGGTTCTCCTCCTCATTTCATCCTCACAACAACCCTGTGAGGTAGGTTAGGCTAAGAGATGGCCCAATGTCACCCGGTGAATTTCATGGCTGAGTGGGGATTCAAACCCTGGTCTTTCCCAGGTCATAGCCTGTCACTCTAACTTTTACGCCACGCTGGATTTGAACCCTGGTCCTATCAGGTCTCAAGCAACAAACCCAGAACAGCCAAGGCTGTTGGAAGTGCTACCCCCCCCCCCGCTTTAAATGTATGGTGTGAATGTGGCCAATAGCAAGTTGCAGAAGTGGAGCACACATTATTTGTTGTGGTAATGATTTACTTATTCATTTTGTATAATTTATACACTGCTTGATTGCAAAAAAAAAACAAAAAAAAAAAAACCCAACCAACAAACAAACCTCTACAAAAAACAAAACAGTAAAATCAATAAAAGCTACAGCCGCACTTCAAAAGTTAAAATACTAAAACAGATTAAAATTAGCTGAACTTTATAAGCATCTGGGAAGGCTTGTCTAAACAGGAATGTTTCCAGCAGTCACCAAAGAGCAAGTACAGCGAAGGTGGTTAGAGCGTGGTGCTGTGAACGCAAAGGTTGTGGGTTCAGTCCCCATAAGGGACAGCTGCATATTCCTGCGTTGCAGGGGGTTGGACTAGATGATCCTCAGGATCCCTTCTGTTATATATATAAAAAAAACCTGCTCCTTTTCCCTTATGGGGTATTCTGAAGCCTGTATAGAGTCCTTAAGTGGTCAGGAGAAAACAGAGGCCAACCAGAGTATATTGAGAAGCAAAGTGGCTAGTAAGTCTGATCCTTATTAAACTGTTGCAACAGGGTCCCCACACGCAGGAGGGTGGAGAACCCTGAACAATGCTGCGCAAGCCCTTATATAGACTTTTGAAATTGCCCACCCTGTAGCTCAAGACCACCCCCAAAACATCATACATACATCATAGAAGAAGGCTGTCTACAGCAGAAATACATCACAGGAGGCGGTCTACAGCGGAAATCCTGTTTGCCAGGATACCTGATAATAGTCACTGATTGCATTACCTGGGCAGCCTGGCCATTCTTTTGTGATGGTTAATACTTTAGTTCCTGAATCCAGGTCACAGGCTCACCCTATTAATGAACGAATAAGCCCTTAAGACAGGATTTGCAAGCAAAAAGACAATGGGAGGCTTTCCCATTTCTTTTCTCCTTGCAGAGGAATATTTGAGGTCAATTTGGGAGAGTCAAAATGGCTTCAGGATTGCTCTCCTGTACTATTTCAGACACATGGTTCATATACTTATGTATGTGTTTGCCTTGTACATTTATGAACATTTAATTTCTATTTGAGACCCTAGAATTCTGATAACATTTCCAACTCTACGATCCTATGATTCAATAGGCGGCCTGGCAGGGCCGTCTTAAGCATATCCGGTGCCGTGGTGCAAATCTCCCTCCAGCGCCCCCCACCCCCGTTTCCCAGAGGTTTTTTAGGGAGGACGGTGCTGCCGTCAGGGCTGGAGGAGGCGGGCAGTGGCTGGAGAGCCGCTCCTCCAGCGGGGAAGAGGTGGAGGCTGGACGCGGTGCCTCCCGGCTCAGCTGGCCGCTTCATGCCGCGGTGGCCACAGCAGATGGAGGCTCCGGGTGCAGCGCTGCTTCGGCGCAGCATGGCGGAGGCAGGCGAGGGCGGCGAGCTGATGCCCGGAGGCGCAGCTTCCAGCCTCCGCCTCTTCCCTGGCGCCCTCCAGAACTTGGCGCCCCGGCGCCCCACGCCACTAGCCTCTATGGGTAAGACGCCCCTGCGGCCTGGGTAATGTTGTAAGAATTTTAAGGTTTTATATCTATAATAATTGTTATTAATGTACCAAGCAAACAAGGCCACATGTCTGGAAACAGCACAGAAAGACAGGCCTCACACCATTTTGACTCCTAGCTGGCCAGGTACCAGATGGCCCATTTCCCTCACAAAGGACAGTCGTTAGCCCTGCATTTGCCCTGCCCTGCCAGGGCAGGAAATCAGAAAACCTTTTGTTTTCCAGAAATGTGTGTCTGGGAGGGGTCGAGGAGGAATGACCAGGTGTGGAAAATTCTCAATTTACCTCCTCTGACCCTCCCAAGTTGTGAGGTAGTTCTGATGTATCTGTGATGTAGGATGATGTATCTGGAGGTGGGCTGGACTCCAAGGGGGCAATTTCAAAAGTCTATATAGGGGCTGGCACACCATTGTTCTGGGTCTTTTTCCCTGCTCGTGTGTGTGTGTGTATGTGTGTGTGTGGAAAGCACCTTGTTGCAACAGTGAAAATAAAGATTTTGCTTCTCAATTTTTCTCTGGTTGGCCTCTGTAATTTGCTCCTACCGATGGAGAACCTGGAAAGGCTCTTGTGTACCCCATAAGGGAATAAGAGCAGATTTCTGTTTATTTCAGTAACACTGCCCTGGTCCCGATTCTTTCCCCTTCCCACAATGTCAGCCTCAGCTTATGACCTCCCCTCTCTCTCCACCCCCTTGCAGGTGCTCCACTCCACAGCCTCCTACTGCAAGACCATCCTGGACGACAACAGCTCCTCGGCCCTGATCATTCTCGGCTTCGTCATCATGTCTCCGCTGATCGTGGTGGCTATGGCCATCTACTGCGGCCTGGTCAGGCGTCTCCACCTCTTCCTGTGCTTCCAGCCTTGGGCCCGGGCCGTGTACAAGGGTGTGAAGTGGCGGTGGTACGAAGATGGGGGGCTGTGCGGCTGCGCCAAGGAGTGGAGTAGCCAAGTCAAGGCCTGGGTTTAAGCGCTTCCTGCTCCTTGGCCTGCCTGCTAGCACACCTCTCTCTCCGGTCCTCCAAACCTCATTTCCCCAGTAAGGGCGCAATGAAGAAGCAGGCAACGGCTAAACCCATCTAAAGGAAATTTCCATGGCTTCTTCTCCTTCCACCAGGGGGCGCTGGGCCTCCCATTGATTCTGGAACTTTCCGTGAGATGGTGCATCTTGCTTTCACCATGAACTCTGAGGTTTATCATAGGGCATAAGTGTGGGGGACATTTTCAGCCAGAGGGCTACATCTCCTGCCGGGCATCCTTCTGGGGTGGTCAGAGTGGGCGGAGCAACAAATGGGCGGAGCAACAAATGCAAATTTTGCCTTTGGAAAGCGGCCTACACACACACCTCCATCCAGACAAGCAAGAATCAGAATTCAAGGACACATTCCAGGCCAGGCAAGAACATTTGAGGAGGATGCAAGGCTAAGTTGGTGCAGTGTGTATGGCAGTGTGTATCAAGGGCCAGATAGAGAAGCCCGAAGGGCCACATGCTGACCTTGGTCCTGAGGTTCCCCACTCTCACCTTAGGGTAGCTACCACTCTCTTCACTTCAGCCTGCCATGCAAGGAACACAACATACCCTCCAATGTTCCTCAGATGAAAACAGGGACATTCTATTCTACATCGGTATCACTGCTTGAGCATTTCCTCCTGGTCAAGTACAAAAGTTATCAGAGGAAACGCAAATCTGCAGTATTTTAAGAACAGAAATCTTTGAATTTATGTGCTGCATTTAGGGAACACAAACAGCATAAAGTATCACTGTGGTGATAATATGAACCATAAACAACCAAAACCACCACACAATGGCTGAAACTATAATAAAAGATTTACTGGAATCCTCTTCTGAAAAACTAATAGTCTTTCAATAAAGCCACATGATTAACAAGCCATATATGCGTGATATAACAGAATGTATAATGTTCACGTGACTGAACCATTCAGCAACAGGTTGGGTATAGCAACAAAATCTTGGTGCCAACAAAACGTTCACAATTGGTTGATGGTGAGTAGATAGTAGGATTCTTCAACGGTTCAAAGCAAAAATCTCATGGATGTAATAGTAGATGAAGCATATTTATATGAGTCTTGCAACATCACCATCTAGCCGAAATCAACACAAGTGGCACATGAGAAGGACGAAGAAGACCTGTCCTCTGGATTACTCACAGGTTTCGCTATATAGCTTCATCAGTTCAGGTTAAGCATTCTGATTAGCACAACATGCGAAATATTCCACAGGCACAGCTAGGGATTTAGGGAAGCCTAATCAATGAATACAACTAACTGGCAGTGATACTGATGTAGAATAGAATGTCCCTATTGTCATCTGAGGAATGTGGGAGGGTATGTAACAAGAGAGTTCCGCCTTGCAGGGCCGTTGTCACAATTTCTGATTTAAGTTCTATCAATGCTAAGCAATATTATTTCTAGAGCTCCTCTGGCTATGATGAACAGGACAGCTGTCTTCTGAACCCACTGCCTTCTGGAGCTCCCACAACCGCTAAGAGAGCAGACTTTTGCTCCCACAGCAGCCACCCCTCGGCTGACAACCTGACAGGACCCTGGCAGCTCCCCCCCTTTAATAGTAGTCATCCATATTTCGAATCATTACCAAGGCTGCGATCCTAATCGTTGGGTTGTACCCCATTAAGTCCTGCTCAGAGTAGGCCTATTAGGATCAATGTACCTACGTTATGCTACATTCACACCAGACATTTAAAGCACTATGACACCACTTTAAACGTTAACAGCTTCCTTCAAGGGGTTCTGGGAGCTGTTTTCTATTAAGGGTGCTGAAATTCGTTCAGAGACCCTCCTATTTCCCTCACAGGACTACAATTCCCAGAATTCCCTGGGAAGAGGAACTGATTGTTAAACTTCTCTGGAGAAGGTATCACTCCCATCTACATGGCTTATACCAGTGATGGCTAACCTTGACACTCCAGATGTTTTGGAACTACAACTCCCATCATCCCTGACCACTGGTCCTGTTAGCTAGGGATGATGGGAGTTGTAGTTCCAAAACATCTGGAGTGTCAAGGTTAGCCATCACTGGCTTATACGTAACTGGGACACACCTGTTTTAAACAAACCCATCTACTGCCACACAGGTCATATGAGTCTCAGGTTTGGGGAAGAACCAGAATATCCAAGTAGGGATTACCAGCTGCCATTTTTGGGGAAAAAGAAAGCCACTATATTTCCCACATGCTTTGTCTTCACCACTGCCAGACATGCTTGGTCTCAACGTAGCTACCGGTACCTTCATGAGGAACAAAATGCACAATAGCTTTGAGGATGTGATTAAACCAACGTTCTTTCTCCCCAAAACTGCAGAGAGCCAGTTCCAATAAACTGTGAACTGCCATGGTTTTGCAAACACTCTTCCTTGGAGGAAATGCTTTCCTGGTTGATATCTTCAGAGGAACTCCTGTCCCAGAACCCATGAGGCACATCCTCTAGATGCATGATCCATTCACACAGACATCAGGCCTGCAAGTGTGTCCAGTGGCCAGATGGATGATGGGAATTGTAGTTCAGCCACAGTTGTAGGGCCAAAGATTCCCCACACCCTGCTCAAAGTAGACCCAGCTTGGCAGGAGGCTTCTCCTCTATCTTCACGCTACCTTTTAACAGAAACAAATGTGCACGCAGTATTCTATGATCCATCCGCTCGCCTTCCACAAATGCATATTATGTGCAGAACCTCTGGCTCGTTTAAAGTGCATTTCTTTAACCCGTTTACAGTGGGGTGGAGGGGGAGCAACAATCTCAACCCCCTTCTTTGAAATGGTGTGTGAAACTCTGCTGTCTGTTCTCTGTAACTCTTCCAGGTCCTGCTTCTGCTGTATAAATATGTGGTTGTCCTGGACTCCACCTGTACGATTTCCATGTGATACCTGATGCTCCTGCAATCTCTGCCTATATATTAAATATCATTTTTATACTAATAGATTTCCATTATTATCTTTTTAAAAACAACAAGCTTTTTAATTTGATTTTACAAATATAAATTTATAACAAAACCAAATACATATCCATATAAAGAGATTTCTCTGAATCTCGAGACTTCCCCTCATCCTCCATGGGTCCTAATGCCAACATTTTCAACTGCGTATTATATCATAGTCTATATTTTATATCTATTCATATTGCCCATAGTGCTTGTTACATTACAAGTGTTGTTAAAATCCTGCTCATGTTTTCATTTGCTTACAGTGGTCTCCTAAGTAAATTATAATTTTTCCCATTCTTTCTTAATTTTTTTGTCTTCTTGGTCCCTGAGCTTTCCGGTCAGTTTTGCCATTTCAGCATAGTCTTAACAGCTTAGTTTGCCATTCCTCTCTGGTAAGGACTCTTTCTTCTTTCCATATCTGGGCTATTAGCATATGTGCTGCTGTTGTTGCATACATAAAAAGTCTTTTCTGTTCCTTTGGTATGTCGGTACTTACAATTCCTAATAAGAAGGCTTCTGGATGGTTTTTTTTTAAACAAGTTATTTTAAACATATTTTTCAGTTCATTATATATCATTTCCCAGAAAGCCTTTATTACTTTACATGACCACTACATATGTGATAAAAGGTACCTTTTTCTTTACATTTCCAGCAGGTATTCATACTTGTTGTATGCATTTTTGCTAGCTTACTAGGAGTCAAATACCACCAGTACATCATTTTCATATAATTTTCTTTCAGCGTACAAGATGCCGTAAATTTCAGATCTGTTTTGCATAACCTTTCCTGATCTGCCATCTGAATATTATGCCCCAATAGATTTCCCTTATTCTCATCTCCCTCCTTCCCTTCCAGTAAATTCAGGACAACCAAGGAGGCAAGAGGATGCAGACATGGGTAGAGGAAGGGTTGACAATTTTTTGAGGCTCCTGGGCGTGTTTGGATTTTGGAGCAAGGGCCATGAGTGTGGCCCCCCTCTGATCACTTTTCTCACCTCCTCAGGATCAAACCCCTGTCTTCTGAGGGATACCGGTATATATATATAGTGTGTGTGTGTGTATATTATTCTGAGTCTTGAAAAGCACATAGAGCTGAAACAGGAAGTTGGGAAGAGAGTCACTTGCCCCACTTCCTCCTTCAGCATCAGGCTATGCAGTTTTCAATGCAGCTCATGACCAAGCGGGCAGTGAGCCCCTTTGTGGGCACCAGAGCAAGACTTCAAGGGCACCATTATGCCCACAGATATTATGTTGACGAACCTGGGTTGAGAGAAATGTCAGCTCCCCCCTAGCAATATATCCTGATTATACTCCATTAAGAGACTATGATGTTAAGAAGTTTATAAATTTTGTGTGTGTGTGTGAGAGAGAGAGAGAGGGAGAGATGTACACCATGGGTAGGCAAACTAAGGCCCGGGGGCCGGATCCGGCCCAATCGCCTTCTCAATCCGGCCCACAGACGGTCCGGGAATCAGCGTGTTTTTACATGAGTAGAATGTGTCCTTTTATTTAAAATGCATCTTTGGGTTATTTGTGGGGCTGCCTGGTGTTTTTACATGTGTAGAATGTGTGCTTTTATTTAAAATGCATCTCTGGGTTATTTCTGGGGCCTAGGAATTCGTTCATTCCCCCCCCCTCAAAATATAGTCCAGCCCCCCGCCCAAGGTCTGTGGGACAGTGGACTGGCCCCCTGCTGAAAAGGTTTGCTGACCCCTGATGTACACACACCCACACCCTAAGAGGAAGCTGTCATGCTGGTGTCTCTAAATCATCTTCAGAATCAGAATTTGCTGATTGCATTCCATCATTTGGCATCATTTTATAAATGTGGATGCCAGAGAACAATGTTCCTTCCGAATCTCCAAACACATAACATTGCTTTTCTATCAATGCTGTGGCTTTTCCATCAGCGATAGCGAAGAAACAAGCCCTCTTCCCAGCAACAAGCCTTGTTAATAATGTCGGCGGAGATTGAATTTGCCCTTTTTTCTATTATTTCCCCAGATGAGAGGTTTTAATATCATTAACGGAAAAATGAAATTGCTGGGGAGCCGCCATTAACCTTCCCGTAGCGCAGGAGAGGCTTTCAGGGGTGAAATAAAATTGGATTTCATTTCCCATATCAGGTAGCTAAAATGCCTTGATGACTTGGCCTTTTCCATGCCCTCTGATTCCCTGGGCAATCTGCCAATGTCGGCATTAAAAAGTTGTCGTCTATGGAGCCAGGCTATGACCCCATCTAGCTCAGTACTGTCTACACTGGCAGGCAGAAGCTCTCCAGGGTTTCAATGAGGGGACATTCCCAGCCCTACCTGGAGATTTTGGGGCTTGAACCTGGGACCTTTTGCATGCAGAGCCGGTGCTCTGCAACTGAGCTACGGCCCTGTTGCAAATCAGAGACCATCAACCAACTATTACGGAAAGATGCTTTGCAGAGCAATGTTTCCCCAAACTTGAGTCTCCTGTTGTTTTGGGACTACAATTCCCATCATCCCTAGCTAGTAGGACCAGTGGTCAGGGATGATGGGAATTGTGGTCCAAAAGCAGCTGGAGACCCAAGTTTGGGAAACACTGGTAGAGGTGAAAGCGGAAGGTGCCTGCCAAATTTTTTATTGGCAGAGCATTTCACTGGGCCGATGACACAGTCGATGACACAGTTTCTTGTTGCTGTCAGATGAGCCTTGGCAACTCAGGGGATGACCAATGACACTCCTGTGGATAATCTGAGTGTCCGAGTCAGGAGATCATAGAATCATAGAGTTGGAAGAGACCACAAGGGCCAACCAGTCCAACCCCCTGCCAAGCAGGAGGTTGAGGCAGGCTTCCTCAACCTCGGCTCTCCAGATGTTTTGAAACTACAATTCCTATCATCCCTGACCACTGGTCCTGCTAGCTAGGGATCATGGGAGTTGTAGGCCAAAAACATCTGGAGGGCCGAGTTTGAGGAAGCCTGAGATAAGGGTTTGGTCCCTAAGATACCTTGGACCTTAAGTTGCTCGGGGCTTTGTAAAATAAAGCAAAATGAGAAACCAAATTTGACAGGTTTGGCTATTCCTGAGCATAATCCAATCTAAATCTCAAGGATCAGGTCTAATTGATCCAGATGTGGCCTCTCATCTGTCATATCAAAGGGGGGTGGTTACTTGGCTGTGCTGGAGGCAGGGGACTGTTGGTTACCATGGAAATTCAATTCCCCCATTTACCTGATTGGGGAAGACAACAGGGATTTTCCTGCCAATTGCCTCTCTGATTGAGCCGTTGAGCCGAGCTTTGAAATGTGAATGGGGAAAATGCCAGGCAAGGGTCAAGCTGAAAGTTGAATCCAAAGCTCAGCAAAAGGATGTGCTTGGAATGCAGAAGGTCCCAGATTCTCAACTGCTCACTGGGAGTTGCTGCTGAAAGAATTGCAATGAACTACCGAGCCAAGTTCAAGGTGTTGGAAGTGGTGTACATGTAGGAATAGGTTTAGGCACTAGGAAAGAGTATATTGTTTAGTTATTATCCTTCCTTGCTCACATTAGTGAGATCAACAGTGCCATCCTTTGCAGCTTAAACTTGGAAGCTAAGGTGGGATTGATTTAACCTTCTAGAAACAATAATCCAGGTTGCTTTAATTAAATCTTTATTAATATTACACATACACATCCTATATAATAAAGAGCCTCTGTCCGTACGAACTCTTTTCCGTGTGTCAGTGGAATTCGCAACTGCGCTTGCGCTCCACTGACACAGGGATTGGACAGCTCTACTTTCCCCCCCAACAGGGACGCAGCCATTGGAGTGGCCGGAGAGGGGGGCGTGTCCGGGAGGCAGCAGCGGCGGCGCACGCGCGTTATCAGTTGGGGCAGCGCCGCCGCCATGCATGGAGCCTCCTCCTCCTCCTCGAGAGCCCCTCCGCTCCCGGCACGCACTTGCCGCCGCGGGCCCGCACCTCCGACGCCGCCTCCTCCAGCGCCTCGCGGTGCCGAGCCGTGATGTACACGGTGGCGCCCTCCCCGGACAGCTGCAGCGCGATGCCCTTGCCGATGCCCCGAGAGGCGCCCGTCACCACGCACACATGCCCCGACAGAGGCTTGGCCATGGCGGCGAGGCGAAGCGTTGCTAGGCGGGTGAGGAGCGTGCAGGCCGCAGCCGGGCTGGAGCGGCAGCGGCGGTGACGGCTGTCAGAGCTGCAGTGCCGGTCTGGGAGGTTGGGGCGCCCAGCTTAAAGGCCCTCCTCCCCGCGGCTCCTCCCGAGAGCAGGCAGGGCGGGATCGGCCGCCGCCGGCGGCGGCGGGTAAAGCGCGCACGCACGCCATCCGCGCAGCTGCACTTCGCCTCCCCAACGCGGCGCTCCCTCCACCTTCGCTGCGTCACCCGGAGGGGTCGGCAGGTGCCCGGGCGAGCTCTACCCATCCCTCTACCCGCTTACCTAAGCCTGTTGCCCAATGTCTGCGGGGGGTGACAAGCCTCCCTTCCAAAGCGTGGGGAGCAACCCGCTTTGAAACAACCCGCAGTGCTTACTCCTGACAGGTCTGCCGGATTTATGTATAAGCTAAGCAAGCTAAAGCTTATGGCCCCCCCCAAAAAAAATTAAAAGAAAAAACCATGGATGTACATTTCCAAAATATAAGATAAACAAATAAAATAAAACCTACATACAGCAACGGTGTTTGTGTTGTGTAGGCTCCCGGCCGGAGAGGGGGGCGTGTCCGGGAGGCAGCAGCGGCGGCGCACGCGTGTTATCAGTTGGGGCAGCGCCGCCGCCATGCATGGAGCCTCCTCCTCCTCCTCGAGAGCCCCTCCGCTCCCCGGGCGCGCCATCTTCGCCTCGGCCGCCGAGCCACAGCTCCGCCAGCAGCAACAGCAGAGCGCAGCGGCCCGCTCCTCCGACGTGCGCGCCTGGCTCAGCAGCACCAGCGGGCGGCCGGCTGCTTGGGTGGGGCGATCGGCGGAGGGCCGCGAAGGCTGGGCTGCTGCTGCTGCCCATGGCGCTTAGCGAGACGTTACCTAAAGCCACAGGAAGAGGCTGTCTGCCGCGCGGCCCCGGTTTCCTGTGCGCCCGCCTTGGCGGGGAGGGGAAGGAGGGACGGATGGAGCGGCCCAGCAGGGAAGGAGGGCTGCTGCGCGCACTGGCCGGGAGAAGGCGAGCCGGCCGCGCGGACCTTTCCTCTTCCGGGACGCGCGGCGCGGAGCTCCCTCGGACAGCTCGAGGGGAAGGAGGGCGGCGGGGTTTAAAAGGAAAAGGAGGGTGGCCGCCGCTCCTGCCATATAATTTCTAGCACCCGTTATCTAAACGGGCTTAATTTACTAGTCCTATATAATAAAGTTGCTGTGTCCCTGCGTCCAGTCCGTGTGTCACGGAATTGCGCTACTGCGCATGTCTGTGTCCCACACGGACGCAGGGATTGGAGCAGGCGGAGAGGGGGGCGTGTCCACAAGGCAGCGGCGGCGCACGCGGGTTGTCAGTTGCGCCTGCGCCGCTGCCTCGCATGGACGCAGAGGGCCGCCCCATCCTCGCCGCCGCTACTGCCGCCGCTACAGCCGCCCCCGGGGAAAACGAAGAAGGGGGAGGGAGCCCCTCTCCACCCCCCAGCGGCCGCTGTTCTGCCTCCTCCTCCTCTAGCGCCCGTTATTGAACGGGCTAACTTCAACTAGTAAATGACATAAATAACAAATCATACAGAAACAAAAAATGCACAATTACTAATATAACATTTAACTAGCAGCTTAAAATCAATGACTTCCAACCATTCTCACTATACTACAATACTTCCCCAACCCTGATGTAACAGAAGAAGAGTACTACCACTACTAGGCCTGCAGCTTATCTCTCAACAAGATGGCAAGATAGTCTTGCTATGGTTAGCTCTGCTTTAGAAAAACCTCCTGATGGGTTACTGCAGTGTGTTATTCATTGGGTTGCCTTTACAAACAGTTCGGAAACTCCAGCCAGTCCAAAGTACGGCAGTGAGGTTATTAATTAAGACTGGTAGATATGCAGTTCCCAAAGTTCCTTGGGAAAAGAGATGGATTCCTTGTGGGAAAGTATTTTCAAAGTGACTTTGAAAATAGTGCAGTTTGAGAGACCAAACCAAATCCGCACAATTAATCAACTCCCAGAGGTTGTGGCTTTCTCAGAGCACGTGCAAAGACTTGTTTTGGAAGTTAACTCCTGGCTGGGGAAGGGTTCGTTGAACAAATGCCGCAACCCCCCTGCGCTCTGCCTGTAGCCTAAAGCGAGTTCGCTTTCTGCTGTATCGTTTTATTGAGCTCCGTCACCAAAGATTAATGGGGTGCATTTGCATGCAATGCGGCGTATCATATCCAGGGTTCTCCTGCAGAGATGTGCAAACCTCAGGTCAACTACAACTTACGGGTTCAAAACGAAGCGCAAAAACGTGAAAAAAGCAAAGTAGGGACAAGTTAGTGCAGGGTTCATAAATATCCCAGAAGTGTCTGATTGCAACATTAACGTCCAGTGACCTTCATGAAGTCAAACGGATGTTCAGTCTTGGCAATATATTTTCCTAACCAGACCTCTGCAAAACGGCAGGCACACATGTTTGATGTTAGCAGAGAGATCCCGGCTGGACCAAGGCTGTATATCTGGGCATTTGAAGAGAGCACAAGTAGTAAAATGACTATTTGAGCAAGATGTAGGGCATTAACTATATATATATATCTAAGTCATTTACAGCGCTTCTTCAAAGCACACAGTAAAAAGCAGCAAACGTTTTAAAGCAAATGGATAAAAAGTGCTTCTCTGATCTGATATTGGGGCCCAACTGCCTGCAGTTAAGCAAGATGTGTTTGGCTGGAGGATCTTAGGACCAAACTCCATATTATAAGAAGAGCCCAGTTGGATCAGCCCAGTTGGATGCTGGACCAGCCCATCTGGTCCAGCATCCTATTCTCACAGTAGCCAATCAGATGGCTCCAGGAAGTCCCCTGGCAGGACATTAAAATAACAGCCGCCCCTCAATGTTATTCATAAGAGCCTAAGAAGAACCCGGGTGAACCAGCTTAGTGGCCCGCCTGGTTCAGCGTTCTGTTCTCACATTGGCCAACCAGATAACTATTATAAAAAGCCCACCAGCAGGACCCGAGTGCAGCAGAACTCTCCCCGCTTGCGATTCCTGGCTATTGGCATTCAGAGGTGTGCTGCCTCTGACAGCGATGGGGGAACATCAGGGAATCTGATCCCCCTGCCTCATGGCAGGCTGCCAGTAATGGAAAAAACAAGAAACTCTTAGCAAGGTATTTTATTCAATATTCACAGAGAGAGACATAGGAAGCAGTGTCTCAGATAATGGCGTTGCTCCGAGTAAAGTTCCGCCCCCCTCCATCTCTCCTACTGTACTTCATCCCTGAGCCGGTTTGATCTGTGCTTTCTGCCTCTGAGCTTTCTGTTCTACTACTCCCAATGCTTGCCTGGTCCTGGGAGGTGGGAGGGGGGTCAGGAATACTTTCTAAGGACACTGAGTCTGTCAGCTGTCTCTCTCCCAGCGCTGCTTCTTCCTGCTGGTCCTCTCCCAATATTTCCCAGCTTCTCCCTTCGGCAGCCTCTATGACCTTCTACAAACCACTGTTCTAAATCTATACTGTCCTCTTCTCGGGAAGGTTCAGGAAGAGGGGGCGGCGGTCCCTACCATTCCTCCTCAGTCCAGTCCCTGACACATAGTCATCACAGATCAATGGCAACATTCTGAGGGATTCTGCAAGGCCAGGGACTCGCAAGAACTTGGTCCTGATGCCATTTCACTGGAACAAGATCTTGGCTTTCCAGAAATAGGTACTGGCAACAAACCGGGGATGAGCAGCGCACTCGGGTTGAATGTTATCTGTTAACTCTGTTCTATCCCGTTTTCTCTTTGCTATGGTTATTGTTTTTATTTAAACCGTGAACCAAGACCGTGTACATTGACCACCACCAACGAACCATACGTTGCCTATATTATTGCAAATTCATTATGCTGTTTTTGTGACGTACAAATGGCATGAGAAGATTTGGTCTATTTATTTGTATCATTTATCACGCCTATGATCCCTGTTTATAAAACTCAATAACAAGTCGATTAAAAAAAAACTGAGAGGCAGCCCTCCTTCAAGTGAAGAAGAAGAAGAAGAAGAAGAAGAAGAAGAAGAAGAAGAAGAAGAAGAAGAAGAAGAAGAAGAAGAAGATTTGTGGGCCTAGAGAAAAGCACCACAGAGGTAAGGGAGAATTCTTCATACTGCTGCTTATCTGTTCAGCGTGGAATTTGCTTCCTCCCACTGGGCTTAGCTACAAACTAAGCGTGTGTAAGTAAATGATGCAAGACGAACTCATTACACGGCTGACATAGCAGCAGCTACCTGTGATTCCTTAGTGGGACGAGACCCTTAAGCCACCAGAGAGCTTATGTAAGAGCCATTTTGGCTGACGTGGCACCAAATTTAATTTTAAATTTGTTTCTAGCCAATAGCACATGAGAGCCAACCTGGATCAGTGGGCACAATCCCCTGATTGGTTGGGATTGTTTCAAGAAGGTCATTATAGTGTACAGATCAGAAAACAGAACTGTGACCAGTATATGAACAAGGAAAGTGGGGTGTGTGTGTGTGTGTGTGTGTGTGTTACAAATTTAATAAACTACTACCGGTACTACTACTTCTACTACTACTTTTTCTCTCTCTGAAGCCTCTTGATTCAACTGGAGCAGTTTCCTGAGTGAACATTTGGCTCAGCCCTTAAAAAAACAAGGAGATTGCTCAAAAATTGCTGAGGGTTGAATTATTCTCTTTTCCAGCTCATGGTTTTCTAGGATGCTGAGCGATGCATTTTTGACCCCTGCAGAACATGCCAGTTCTAATAAGGAAAACAAAGGGCTGTATAATTTTCCTGATGCTGACATGAACGTAAAACAACAACAACTGGATGATTTAATCCAAATATATATTCATTGAGTTTTAGGAATAAGGGTACATACTGAATAGCAAGAGAAGAGGGGGAAGAGAGAAAGGAAGAATGAATCATTTCCAAAGGCATCTGGATACATGAAAATCAAGTTTTCAGCACGACTTCTCTAATGCCACCGTTGCGAAATTAGCAGCTGCTGTGACGTCAAAGGAAGGATCTTGCTTTTTGCTGTAGAGCTGCATGCCTTGAATTCACAACTAGGCTTGTGTTGTGTTCCATGATTGCCTTGGGATTCCTTCTCCAATTTCTACGTAAGGCAGTAGAAGTCTCTGTTGGGAGGGAAGCAACAAAAGCATGCCATGAGCTACCCGAACCAGTGGAGGGTGATAGTCAGAAAGGCAACAGAGGACTCAGCTACACAGCTGCAAATAAAACGTTTTGAATGTGTTGTAAAGTGCAATGTACAATCGTGACACTAGACGGCGACGGTGAGCTATAGCAAATTCCATGCATTTTTCAAAACAATTTTTTTATAGCATTTTAACAACGTTTTCAACATGTGTGTAGATTCCACCCTATTCTTCCCTCGCTGATTCTTTCTCAGGTCGTGTGTCCTTATGCTTTCCTTCCTTCCTCCTCCTTCTCCAAGTCAGTTAGATTTGGATCTTCCTTTTGTTAATCTCTTGACCTGATGACTCCACGATGGTCCCATAGAAGCTTCTACTCAGAATGGCTTTGTTGGCCAGGAATACAAAAAAACCCTTAAGTTCCTTTATTCTTTCTTTCTTTTTTCCACTTTTTCCAATATTTTTATTTGGTTTTACAACAAATTTTAACATATTCACTGCTGATAATATAATCACAAAACAAGTTTCCAAATACGCCTTCCCCCAACTTCCCTTTCTGGTTTATAATGCATTTGCTTCTCCTGCCTATTATCTTATTCCTAATAATAATAATAATAATTTATTATTTATACCCCGCCCATCTGACTGGGTTTCCCCAGCCACTCTGGGCGGCTAATATAGTAGAGTTAAAATTATAGATCATTATTATAGTTTATTAGTTAATTGTAAGTGTCTACTCAAACCCTGCAAGTGAGTCCGTTTCCTTACGTTGCTTCTGTATATACAGTACATCATAAAAGGTTCCCAGTCTTTTTTAAAGTCTCTATTGTCCTAAGTTTCTTTATTCTTTCAACCAACAGTCTTGCCAGACTATTTATTTCTGCACTCTGCTGGGGTGTGTGTGTGTGTGTGTGTGTGCGCGCGCGCGCGTGCGTGCGTGCGTAACTCAAAAGGTCCCTGTCTCCAGCATCCTAGAGTCACCCAACCAGCATGTTGTTGGCATCCATCTCCTACTCAAGAGACAATGGAGTGTGCTTCCGGGGGTGAAGTCAAACTGCTGCGTTAGCAGCACCGAAGTGACTTCCCCTGGGCTGCCCAGACAACAGGACTCCCCTCTCGGCCTCGCTGATGTGGTCCAAAGGAAAGCAGAGCAATACATTTGGCACCAGCTTGGCTGCAGGAGTTGCTGGAAGAAGGCATGCAAGACGCCATCCAACAGTCTTAGGGACTCCACTCCAGATTTACCATAGGGTATGCTCCTATGCCTTTTCTTTTCCCAAATATATCCTGCAAGGTAGCAGAGGTTTAGGACAGGCACCCCCAAACTTGGCCCTCCAGATGTTTTGGGACTACAACTCCCATCATCCCTAGCTAACAGGACCAGTGGTCAGGGATGATGGGAATTGTAGTCCCAAAACATCTGGAGGGCCAAGTTTGGGGATGCCTGGTTTAGGATCAGAGTTTTCCTTCTCCTAGATGGGATACCTTCCCATGTTGATGAGCTCCATCGGCCCCTCACTTCCCTCTACAGCACATGCAGACACCACCTTCTTGACCGTTGGACCCACTATTGGTCTCATCTGCTCAATCCGCCAGAGCCTGTCTTTGCACACAGGGGAAGTCCCTAACAATCAGCATGAAAGTGGAACTTTTTAGTCACTGAAAAAAGTATTCTCGCCCTTTGTGCCTTTTGGAGCCAATCAAAGTAAGAGGAGGCGAATCAACCACTGAGGATTGGCTCCCAGGGTCACTCTGGAGAAAGCTTATGGGAAGAGCACCAAGGAGGAGTTGTTCTGCATGCTCCGAAGCTCAGCATTTAGGAACACTGAAAGCACAGTTTTCAGAGAACGGTGTGCAAGTTCTTTTACGTACAATGGGATTTCAAGGAAAATGCAACTTAACCCACTCAAAAATATTATACTGGAGCACTCAGAATGATTCGCCTGTGTATGTGCCCAGAAAATAGTAGAAACAGATAGAGGTCTGCATTGATCTCTAATTATTATTATTCCATAATTATAGGATTATTGCATAATTTTAGGGGGTTGTATATAACAGAAGGGGGCATGGCTATGACTATCATGAATGAACCCTGCACTTCTGAATTCGCCGCTACTGTGGATAGATATAATAATAATAATAATAATAATAATAATAATAATAATAATTTATTATTTGTACCCCGCCCATCTGGCTGGGTCTCCCCAGCCACTCTGGGCGGCTTCCAGCAAACATTAAAATACATTCAAACATCACAGATTAAAAACTTCCCTGAACAGGGCTGCCTTCAGGTGTTTTCTAAATGTAGGATAGTTGTTGATACTTTTAACCTCTGATGGGAGGGCGTTCCACAGGGCAGGCGCCACTACCGAGAAGATAGATAGATAGATATAGATATAGATATAGATATATAGATAGCCAAACTCCAACAGTATCAGCCTATAGACTCTTGAAATATTTGTATGGGCAAATCTGACCAGTTGCATGATGACATAGTAATATCTCATTATGCATGGTGATCCCTGATTGGCTAGAAGAGGCCCCCAAAGTTTGGCAGTTTCCCCGAGCTAAAGGTTTTGTGTGTATGTGTCTGTTGCCGGGAAGGGAGGGGAAGGGGAATAAGATCATTAAGTCTAGAATCAAAAATTACCTAACGCTTTCACTGTTATCTCTGATGAACAGAGCACCACAAAGTGGCCACCGGCCACTGTGTCCGTAGCATTACTTAAAGAGAGAACAAAACCCAGACCTACAAAGGCCCCTTATGCAACTCTGGCTTTTAAAAAATACCCCGTTAAATATTTCATGGTTGCTGCGGGCAGCATTTCAGGGCTCTCGTCGTCAGCCTTCTTCTGCGTTATGAAACATTTATCAGCCCGAGCCAGGAAGTCAACATCGCTGGCTGACAAGCCTGAAATTATTTGCAAACTGAGATGGAGCGAGTGAAAAGATATGTAGCACATGGCCCTGAGGATTATGCTAAGCAAAAGAGTGAAGCAGAGGAGGCTGATCCGTTGTGGCAAATGGGGCAGTGCCCCACAAACCTCCGTCTGCCCTCATCCTGCTTCCACCTGCCTGCCTTCCTATTTCCATCCAGTCCATGGGGTGGCCCTGCCTGTCAGCTTCTCCCTCCTCAGCCTCAGTGTCACCCTCCCCAGGAGGGAGGAGGATGGGGACAAAACAAGAATCCTTTGGCTCTGCCTGCCATTGGCTCTGGCGCCACCTACTGTTGGCCTCCCCAGCAAGACCACATAACACTGGTCTTGAAAGACCTACATTGGCTCCCAGTACGTTTCCAAGCACAATTCAAAGTGTTGGTGCTGACCTTTAAAGCCCTAAACGGCCTCGGTCCAGTATACCTGAAGGAGCGTCTCCACCCCCATCGTTCTGCCCGGACACTGAGATCCAGCGCCGAGGGCCTTCTGGCAGTTCCCTCATTGCGAGAAGTGAGGTTACAGGGAACCAGGCAGAGGGCCTTCTCGGTAGTGGCACCCGCCCTGTGGAACGCCCTCCCACCAGATGTCAAAGAGGAAAACAACTACCAGACTTTTAGAAGACATCTGAAGGCAGCCTTGTTTAGGGAAGCTTTTAATATTCGATACATTATTGTATTTTAATATTTTGTTGGAAGCTTCCCAGAGTGCCTGGGGAAACCCAGCCAGATGGACGGGGTATAAATAATAAATTATTATATATTATTATTTCACTCTACCAGCCACCACTGCCTTGCAGTACTGTCCTGGCCTTGAAATGGCAACTAGGTGGCTGGGCAAGGGAGCTACCAGAATAGAAATAGATGGTTATTCCAAAATAAGCAGGCAAGGATGCAGTTTGGCTGATGGTTTTGAAACAAGCTTTCTGTGTTTCTTAGCCCCAGAGACCTGTCAGGAGAAAAGAAGTAAGCATACCTCTCAGTAAAGATGAAGTCTATCTAGAGTACCCACTCCTAGGCAGAAGTGGGGTCTACAACAAAATGTTACAGTGTGGAGTGCTCCTGTTTAGGGCTCCAACCAGCCAGCCACACCCCTTCCCGAGAAATAATTCCAACCCTCATTTTCTCATAATTTCCAACAGTTAATCAGCACCTGCCAAAGGAATGTGGGACTGAGAAAGAGGAATGCTACCTACGTAGGGAATATGCTGAAAATGTGATTTCATCTACTTTAAGGAGATTTTCCAGCTTAAGCTGGCCCATCTCATGACCTGCCAACTGCACTAGGTAAAGATTTCAGCCCAGGGGGCTGAGCCGTTTCACTCAAACTCGATATTAACTTTGGAAAGAATGAATGGCATGGTGGCGATTCAAGGGAATGTTTGTTCTGAAATAATCAGGACGGAGGCTACAAGCACGTGGGCTTTGCTGCAAAAGTGATTTCAGGTTGTTCAAGAAGATCCTTGCCTCAACCTGACCCCAATCATATCCTACAGGTCACGGCAAATCATGAGCGACCATCCCAGCGTACTCTTCCTTCCTTGGGACAGGTAACCATTGATGTCTCACTGCCACCTGTGACACCCCTGTCCCCATTTTCTAAATGTGCTGTGTGTCAATCCTCATGATAATTAGAGCTGAAGACATTTAATAATAATAATAATAATAATAATAATAATAATAATAATAATAATAATATTTTATTTATACCCCGCCCTCTCCAGCCAAAACCAGGCACAGGGCAGCTAACACTGAATATAAATACAGTAAAAACATTTAAAAACAACAACAGTTGATTAAAATATAAGTTAGAATACAGTTTAAAATGCAGCTTAAAATGCAGCCTCATTTTTGTGGTAGCCTATAGATCAAAGCCATAAGGGGAGAAAACATCAAATATTCACCGGGGCCAACTATCCATGCTGGTCCTACATGGGCCAGCAAAAAAATTATATACAAATCCCATTTGCGTTTGAACATGTCCCCTTTGTCCAGCCAGGACTGCTTCTTCTTCTTCTTTGGTGATCACTCGTAGCCCAGTAAGATTGTCTTCCATAAACACGGTTTTAACAGTAAGTCTGTAAGTGACTGTGAAGGCCAGTTCTGGATCCACACATCCTTCCACAGTGGGGACATTGGTTTCCGGGTGGGAGTTGTTCACGGTGAGGGTTTGCCAAGCGTGCCTTCCTCTTAGCACATTTCTCCCTTGCGTCCTGAGTTTGAGCATCTTCAAAGCCCATGACACCTTTGGTAAAGGCTGTTCTCCAGTTGGAGCGATCACAGGCCAGTGTTTCCCAGTTGTCAGTGTTTATACTACTTTTTTTTTTTTTAAGATTCTGGTTTTTTTTAAGAATCTGTTTTTATATATTATTTTAATCCCATTAGCATTCAGTTACTTTCTCACGACTGTCTTTTATATGTTTTCAGCTTTTTCATTTTAAATTGTGTAAGCTTCCTTGAGTCCTGGTCTGGGGAAAAGGCAGGATACAAATAAATGGAGTAATTATTATTATTATCCGGGACTGCCCACACATTTTGCATCATTTGCTCTGCAAAAACCATTGAAATTAATGAACTTAGGTTAACCATGGCCAGGGATACAACCCTATAGGATGTTGTTCTTTAAAAAAAATATGGGTCGTATCCAGCACTGGTTCTACTACTGTAAATAATGGACATGATTAACCTAGGTGCCTTGCTTCAGACCCTCCAAGCATCCCTATTTTCCAGGGATGTCCCTGATTTAGAGAAGCCATTCTGATTTCTGATTTGATCCTGGACTGTCCCGCTTTTCCTTAGGATGTCCCTATTTTCATTGGAGAAATGTTGGAGGGTATGGAGTTATCTGAAGGCAATCCTGTATAGAGAAGTTTTTTTAATTTTTAATGTTTTATTATGTTTGTATATATGTTGGAAGTTTCCCATAGTGTCTGGGGCAACCCAGTAAGATGTGTGGGGTATAAATAGTAAAATTATCATTATGGAATCAGACATCCCTATTTTCATCAGAGAAATGTTGGAGGGTATGCTGTTTTCAATGGGTCTACCCCAAGTAGGACTTAGTTCAATTCAATCCTGAATTTCCTTCCTGGGCAGGGGGGATGCTCCAGTTAATGGAAAACAAATTTGTTTTGCATTTCGGCAACGAAAAGCCACAGCAGATGTCTCGTTGACATGCTTAATGGGTTTACAAGGCAGCCTGCTTAGAAACGGAGGTCCCCTACCCTTGTCAGAAACAGCAGGTTGTTTGTAAGCCGAGGCAGGAAAACGAGTGAGAAGAAAAGCCCCAAACAATCTGTTTTCTGGCTGCATTGAAAACAGCACATCATAAGCTCACAACAGGACCCTCCTGGCTGTTTTCTGTTTATTACATTGAAAAATGAAAGCGTAGGCTGGCTGGCCGACATTCATTTTGTCACCCCTGCAGGGAATCACCCATCTTGACTGCCTGCCTTTTGTTTGGCTTCGTTTCTCGGGGGGGGGGGGGAATAACTGGCGCCTGTCGAGTTAGCAAAACGACATCCCCGATTGGCTGCTTGCGGAAGGGGTGCTGGTGACGGTATCTCGGCACCGCGGCAAAATGTCCTCTCCAGCACTGGAGCCTCATTTACAACAGGTCATTTGGTCTATTGTCATGGCTGGGGGTGGCAAACGTGCAGCCTTTATCCAGCCTGTGGCTGCCATTTTGTTATTCCCAGAATGCTCTAGGGGAAGGCCTTCACAGCAACAACGGCCCCATGAGCAAAAATGGTCCCTGTTTTGGAGTGTTTTTATTTATTTATTTGTCCTGCTGTTTCCCTCTCTCTGATTTCAGTTGGGGCAATTTGCAAGGGAAAGGGCTGTAGTGCAATAGCAGAGAGGATTGGCTTTGCGTGCAGAAAGTCTGAGGTAAAATTCCCCACATCTCCGCTGAAAGGGGATCATGTGTCAGTAGATCTGGCAAAGACTCTGGAGAACCAGGAGACAAAACACTGATATTGAAAATCAGAATTGATATAAAGTACACCCCAGTATCTGGGACAGGATGTAGCTGGGTAGCAGAGCAGCTGCTTTGCATTCAGCTAGTTTGATCCCTGGCATCACCAGGTAGGGCTGGGATTGCCCCCTACCTGAAGCCCCTGACAACCCCTGAGAGCCCCTGTCAGTCAGTGTAGACAATATGGAGCCTGGTGGACTACAGGTCTGACTCTGTAAAGGAGAGCTTCCTATTTAAACCAGCCCCCTTTTTTCCAGAAGCATGGGAACTGGAATATTGCTTTATGTTTAGGGGAAAGGCTATAGCTCAGTGTCACACCAGCTGGTTTTCGTTCATAAGGTCCCCAGTCCAATCTCTGGCATTTCCACGTTGGGCTGGGAGAGAGACTCCTGCCCAAAACCCTGGAGAGCAGGTGGCCAATCAGTGAAGGCCATACTGAACTAGGTGGACCAAAGGCTTTAGGCTTACTCAATATAAGGCTGCTCTCTACGTTCATCTGGAACAATGCTATGCTATGACTAGAGACGAACAAATTTGGGCATTTCGACTCCTATCAGTTTCTAATTTCTCCAGTTCTCCGCATTTCTGCATCAGCTTGCAATTTTTTTTTAAAAAAGAGAAGTAAAAATCATTGTGAAATTCACCAGCAATTTTAGTGCAAGTGTCTCCTAGCAGATGCATTTATGTATATGCCTATTTGCCTGATACACACATTTCTTTTGCAGAAATCCACCCCAATCTAATGCCTTTTAAGATGCTACTTTCAAGCATGTATGCATTTTTACACACACACTCACCCCCCCCCCAAATACATTGGTACCTTGGTTCTCAAACTTAATCCGGTTCGAAAACCAAGGCACGGCTTCCAATTGGCTGCAGGAGCTTCCTGCACTCAATTGGAAGCCGCAGAAGCCGCGTTGGACGTTTGGCTTCTGAAAAACGTTTGAAAACCGGAACACTCACTTCCGGGTTTGCGGCGTTCGGGAGCCGATTTGTTTGGGAACCAAGCATATTGTATCCGGAAGTGCGAATCATGTCAGTCTGTGTTACAGTCCAAACAGAACGGACTTTTTCCACATTCCTAAATACTATACAGCTGGTTTCATTCCTTGTTGCTTGGTTTCAGAAGGGGTGTTGCAGAGTGCTTCTCAATACTGAGGGGTTTAGGCTAAGACCAACTACAGATCCCACAATTCTTTGAGGGCCCTGAAAAATGCCTTCCTGGGAATATGTCCTTGACCTCTGACCATGCCTCTTGCTTGCTTGGAGAAGAGGATACAGAGGGTGTGTGGATGCAGAAAGTGCCTTAATGTACAAAGGCAAAATTTGCATCTGTTGCTCCTCCCACATTGCCTCTGGCCCCGCCCACCACTTGTGTCTGGCTCTGGAAAGGTTGCTCAGAAGGGAAATGTGGTCTTGGGGTTGGAGAACCATCCCGAGACCTCCAGGTTTGGCCGGTATATAAATTCAATAAATAACAACAAATAAATAAAAAGTTTCCCCACCCCTGAGTTAAATCGTGATTTCTTCCCCTGAGCTATAACCATTGGTGACTGGTGCCCATTGGGACTAGCAGGCAGAAAAATGCAGGTAAGTGAGGTAGTCACAAGAAAAACCTGCATCCCACCAGGAGAATTTCACTAATAAATAAATAAATCTCTTCCTCTTTGATAATTTTTAAATGCCATTTCTTGGATGGTAGCAGGGAAAATACAGGGAAAATGTCTGGCCACACACGAACTAGAGCTTTTTACCGGTTGATACTGGAAATGTAATTGCTAGACTAGACAGGTCCTCAACCTGATCCAACACGGCTTTTATGTTCAATCAGAAAACAGCAACCAGAGTAACCTTGGCAAAGAATTTTGAAGTGCAGCGTAATCTATACCCCCAATTAACGCAAACATTTTCAGAAGTGACACTGTGCTTTTGCTACATTTGTCCTTCAAATAAATCAAAACAAGTCAAAACAAAATCACTGACAGCATCAGCTGGAATGTATATTCAGTATAAATATTGGTTCCTCTCCCGCTCTCCCTGCACTATTAGTTCCAGATTAAGAACAGTCGCATCCACAAGGGCCCTAGCCTACCCAGTCTTTGGTACTTGCACAAAGGATAGGGTTGGATCCAATGTTAGTCCTACTCGGAATAGACACATTGAAATTAACGAACCTTTGGGGTGCAGCCAATACTAGTAGCTCACGGTAATTATGTTCCTTAACTTCAGTGGGTCTACTTTGAGCAGGGCTAGTATCGGATGCAACCACAGGTGTGTGCATGGGGTGTTTAAAAACCCAGAGTTTGTGCCAAAGAGGAGAGAGTATGGAGCAGTAACCCCAGCTCCTTTAGCTGCCACAGGGAAACATTGGGAGAGAGACAGAGGCAGAAGAGGGGAGGAGAGAAGCAGGAAGAGATGCAGGCAGAATAAAAAAGCTGGAATGGATCTGCAGTTTCTGCCTATGTCTGCTCTGGAAAGGATGGTGGTGTGATTGGCAATAAGAGGCTGCTTTTAGAGTCAGAATTTGGTACTTGGATTCTCTCTCTCTTTAGTTTGTATTTCTTTAAGTAAAGTTTAGTTGTTTTGTTTTTTTAGTTTAGGTTCCTTCATTCATTTGATGAATGAAAACAATGTCCTTTATGACAGAGTATTCAACAAATCTTTGCTTTTAAAAAATAAATTAAATTTCCCTGGATGCTCATCCTAATAAAATGTGTTGTGCACGCCCATGGATACAACCTTCGGAACTATTTTTAATTGAAATGCATGCAAATTAAATCAAACGCGCACAATGACTCAAGGAAAATGCCTTCCATTGGGTGACAGAGCTAACAATTACAAACGAGCCTGAAGCTTGAGGAACGTCAAGCGTAAAAGATGAGAAACAAAAGCCCAGCCGTCGCGGGAGATAGCTCTGTCCTACGATGACAACAACATAATGATAGCTACTTTCACATTCCCATGTCTGGTGTCATGAATATTTTCTGGCTTCCTGATAGAGTAACTATTGCTCAGGCAACCACTGGAAACGTGTGGGCAGTTGGGGAGGAGAGGTTTTAATTTTGCCTCGGTCGTCTCACAATGAATACAAACAGACACATTCTGTACTGTCAAGACGGTTCTCTCCCTCCCCGCCCCAACATGTCTCGAAAAGAGTTATTGAAAACATTGTCACTCTGCATCTCGTTAATAGCTACACTGATGGTTATGGGTTATTATTAGTGCATTTAACAAATGGCAGCATGATGGCAGCATGATTATTCTATTTTGGGGGGCAAGGCGAGCTGGGATTCTTAACGTAAGAAGCAGAACAACATAAAGAAGAGCTCTGCGGGAACATATCTTTTTTTAAAAAAAAATAATTATTTGATTTTACAAACAAAAGGTTATAACAAAACCAGATACATAACCATAAATAGAGATTTTTCTGAATCTCCAGACTTCCCACTCTCCCCTTCGTGGGTCCTATTGTCAACATCTTCAACTGCATATTATTTTGCAATCCATATATTGTATCTCTCCATATTGACCACAGTATTTGTTACATTACAAATGTTGTTAAAATCCTGCTAATGTTTTCATCTGCTTATAGTGATCTCCTAAATAAATTATAATTTTTTCCCATTATTTATTGAAGTTTTTGTCCTCTTGGTTCCTGAGCTTTGCCATTTCAGAGTATTCCAACAGCTTGATCTGCCATTCCTCTCTGGTAGGGACTTTGTCTTCTTTCCATCTTTGGGCTAGTAGCATCCGTGCGGCTGTTGTTGTGCACATAAAAAGTCTTTTCTGCTCTTTTGGGATGTCAGTACCTTCAATTCCTAATAAGAAAGCTTTTGGGTTGTTGTTGTTGTTTTTTTACAAAAGTTATTTTAAACATTTTCTTCAATTCATTATATATCATTTCCCAGAATGCTTTAGTTATCATATCAAACATCTAGTGCAACATCCTGGTTCTGGGGTGACCATGTACCCTACTGTAAAGGGGAAGAGCTGTAGCTCAGTGGTAGAGCATCTGCTTTGCATGCAGAAGGTTGCAGCTTCAATTCCCAGCATCTCCAGCTAGGACTGAGAATGCTTCCTACCTGAAAACCCTGGAGAGCCACTACTGGTCAGTGTGGACAGTGATGAGCTAGGATGGACCTAGTGGTTCAACATAGGCTGTAGCTCAGTGCTAGAGTCCCTGCTTTGCTTGCAGAAGGTGCACCTGAACTCCCAGCAGCCAAGTCCCTGCTGCTTGCTGGGAGGGGCGGGGAGGAGATGGGATCATCGACCATCCATCCGTATAGTGCCTGTGGCCAGGGATGCTGGGAGTTGGAGTCAAAAATTTCTGGAGGGGCCACCAGGTAAGGGGCAATTGTCCATCCATGAGTGAGTAAAGTTACATTGGGAGGACATGATGCAATATTTTAATGCATCATGGACTCAGCAAGCTGAATTGTGGTCCACCTTGGCAGGTAAGGTGGAAGAGAGCCAGCAATGTAGCAGCAGGCCCACCAGAGAGCGCTTTGCCTGGGGCATCGCCAAACATACCAGCAGCCCTGACAACGGGAAGGGTGTAGGCAGGCAGACTGCTGTCATGGTCCGGCCCAGGCAATCCCAAACTCAGCCTTCCAGATGTTTTGGGACTACAACTCCCATCATCCCTAGCTAACAGGACCAGTGGTCAGGGATGATGGGAATTGTAGTCCCAAAACACCTGAAGGGCCGAGTTTGGGGGTGCCTGGTCTGGCCCAATGCAGGAACCAACGGGGCAACTGCCAAGGCTGGCCAAAGGCATCCAGCTCTTAGTAAGAAGCTTGCTGTGACAGAGGTTGAGAGCCTTTCATAACTTCTCCGGGCTCCACCTGCTTGAGAGAACTTCAGAGCCTTGGACTCCGCATAGCTGTCAACTTTCGGATTTGAAAATAAGGGATTTTAACAAAACTTTCGGATTTGAAAATAAGGGATGCCGCGAGGGCGGTGCAATGGCACCAAGTAGCCTCGCCACCCTGCGCTCCAGAGGCTGCGCGCGGACGGGTGAGCGAAAGAGCGAGCGCATAGACGGCAGGCAGGCTGGCTGTCTGGTTGGGCGTGAGGGTCTGGCTGCACAAGGCATGCAAGCTCCACCCCCAGTCGGTCTCAGACTCCTTATTGGCAGCCGATAAACGCAGCTGAGGGGCCTCCCTGGCCGCCAGGGAGGGAGAGGAGCTGCTTCCTTTGAAATCCGGGAAATTTAAGGGATATCAACAATCTGGGATAGCAGTGGGAAACGGCATTGGAATAAGGGAGTTTCCCGCCAAAAAAGGGAGGGTTGACAGCTAGGAGAGCTAGCCCTCTGGCCTGAAGACAACACTCCACAGCTTCCCTCCTGATGTGCTCCTGGAACTGCCAGACTGTTGGGATGGGATGGGAGCAATCTGGTTCTTCGGCATCAGATGTCCGTGAAGGTCCCGGCCCTGAAAGCCCTGGTGGTCTGGGAATTTCTACTGGGAGTTCTTGTCCAGCTGCCTCAGGTGCACTGGTCTCCCTGCCTTTTGCAGTCGTCTCTGAGCCCTGACTGAGACCCAGCCTCCAACTCTGTATCCAGATCACCGCTGGGTATAGGGGTCGTGACGCACTGTGCCTCGGCCCAGTCACTGTCTCTCAGACTCGCCTCCCTCACAGGGTTCTTATGTGGATAAAATGGCAGTGAAGCCAAACTGCACTTGGAGATTGAGAACACCAGCATGAAACGGATAAGATTTGCCAGGGCAGGAGATAGGTTGGGGAAAAGTTTTCTGACCACCCCCGCACATGTCCCCTTTTCTGCATTGAGGTTCAAACCTGGAGAAAAATGTGCTACAGGCAGCTGTGGGCTTTCACTGCGTTTCAAACCCGCCCCCCCTCCAATAGATGTTATAAAAATTGAAAGATCTACAGTTCACTGGTTTTTATTTCTAGGGCGCCTTTATGCCGACGCTCGCAAATTGACTCATTTTGTAAGCTCAGCAAGCCGATTCCCTCCCAAATAGGGTCGCCTGAACCCCATTAGACCGAAGCGGTTGCATTTCTGTCAGCCGTGCTGGTTTTGCCACGAAGCTGCTCATACATTGCCGGAGGTAAGCTTTCTCTCTCTGAAATGAAGGGTGCTATTATAAATGAGATAACCCAGTTCTAGTGAGTATTTGTTCTTTTGGGGGATTTTTTTTTTAATATAAAAAACCCCATCCTGTTTTTGTTGCTTAGCTCCAAACCAAAGAAGAAAAGGAAGGGGGAAGGAGGAGATTAGGAGCTGGTAAACATGAAACGAATTCATTTCTTGCAGGCATAAATATGGAAACCTAAGGTTTTCTTAGGTATTTTGTGAACATGCCAGCTGCCTGGGTTTGCACAATTTGCCAGTATTTTGTAAACATGCCAGTTATCTGGGTTTGCACAATTGAAGTGCACATTGGTGCAGCGAGTCCACATAAAAACAATCCACTTTCTGAGGTTAGGAAAAGTAATGGGAAAATACATAGGGAAAGTGTGGGTGAATGAGACACGTAAAACACCCCACAAACAAATTGGGGTGAAAACCGATCGTTGTATAGCCAACCCTGTACAAATGAGAACAAATCAGAACAAGGGCTCAATAAAGACTGGACATGGTCACATCCACACAGTACATTTGAAGCACATGGCTTGAGCTGGTTGCTCCAGCTCAGCCTCATGGCTCTCACAAGCCACTCAATGAGTTCCTATACCAATAATCTAGGATAGTGCAACCCAGTCAGATGGGTGGGGTATAAATTGCAAAATTCTTCTTCTTCTAGAATAGGGCATCCTTATTTTCATCAGAGAAATGTTAGAGGGTATGCTGTAGATTCTGTCTTAGGCATGCCAGGTAGGACTGGGATTGACCCTGAACAGAAAAAAGCAGCCATTATAACCAGTTTTTGAACATCAACACATTAACAAAGGTGAAAGTGGACATGATCATCCTTGAGAAAGTCCACCCTTTACCTCAAGGTGGCGCTGTGGGGCCACATCTAGGTCTCCAGCAGCCTCACTGTTGACATCTTTCAAATAAGAAACCAAATGTCTTCTTTGCCAATGTTACCCCTGCGAAAGCTAAATCCAAGGCGGGGTGTTCACAAACTGGGCTGTCCTCCAACTGAGTTCTACTCAGAGTATACGCCTAAGTTAGCCATGCCCATTAACTTCAGCAGGTCTACTCTGAGTGGCATTAACATTGGATCTTCTTCTTCTTTGGCGACCACTCGTAGCCGAGTAAGATTGTCTTCCATAAACACGGTTTTAACAATGAGTCCTTAAGTGACTGTGGAGGCCAATTCTGGATCCCCACGTCCTTCCACAGTGGGGACATTGGTTTCCGGGCGGGAGTTGATCATGGTGTGCATTTGCCAAGCGTGCATTCCTCTTAGCACGTTTCTCCCTTGCGTCCTGAGTTGAAGCGTCTTCAAAGCCCATGACACCTTTGGTAAAGGCTGTTCTCCAACTGGCGCGCATGCAGGCCAGTGTTTATACTACATTTTCTTAGATTTGCCTTGAGCACTAATTGAGCCAACATAACTTAGTGACCCCAAGTTAGCACACACACAGGGATTCAAATTCAGAAATAGAGTTGTATCCAATGTTAGCCCTACGTAGAGTAGACCCATTGAAGCTTTGTGGCTGCATTTTTGCATACTGCTTAAGGATTCTGAAATGTTAAGCGGTTTAGAAATGCTTTTAAACAGACCCAAAAAAGTGTTGCATCCAATGCTAGTCCTACGCAGAGTAGACCCACTGATGTTATCCGGCATGGCTAACCCTAAGTTCTCATAATATAAATTGGTATGGATGCTTTATTGATGTTTTGCATAATGCTTCCCAGACATTTATTGACCGATTTCGTATGTTTTGTAAGCCACCTTGATATATTTTATTATTATTTATTTATTGCATCTCACCACCTCCTCCAAGTAGCCCAAGGTCATGTGCACAACAACCCTGTGAGGTGAGGTTAGGCTGAGAAGATTGAAACCTTGGTCTCCCAGATCCTAGTCCAACACTCTAAGCACTACACCGCGTTGGCACAGTATTTTATGAAAGTACGGATTATGCATAAGTTGAAGCATACAGAATTGGATTTCTCCCGCATCTCCACTGCTGACCTCTCTGTTTGGCCACGACCCGGTTCCTTGTCATTTGTAGTCCACCCACCTTGCAGATGCCCCGTTGAGCATCTTCAACTGTTCCCCCTCTCCCACTCCTGTTGAAGCGGCTCAGCAGAATTTCTACCATCTCCAGGCCAGACGAGCAAATTAAAAGCGAAAGCTGCCAAGAATTCCCTGGAGGCCTGAACTGGTTGAGAAAACCAGCGACATGACATCTAGGAAGGTGACTTGTGTGTGTGTGTGCGACAACTGACTTCAATTTTCCACTTGCTTTGTTTGTTCTTCAATCTCCTGCCTCCATCAGATTGGGGATGTGGCGCATGGAGCTCAGTATTGTCTGGCAGCGACTCTCTAGGATTTTAGACCGGGATCTCTCTCCCAGCCCTACCTGGAGATGTCGGGGCTCGAACCTGGGACCTTCAGCATGCAAAGCAGATGCTCCACCACTGAGCTACGGGCTCAAGGGCAGGCAGCACAGAAAAGGCCTCTTAAGACCCAACTCAGACAGGGAATAAGTTGGGGACGGAGGAAGCTTTTTCAATCTGG
The DNA here is from genome assembly GCA_034641385.1 of Darevskia mixta. Classification (NCBI taxonomy): domain Eukaryota; kingdom Metazoa; phylum Chordata; class Lepidosauria; order Squamata; family Lacertidae; genus Darevskia; species Darevskia mixta. The sequence continues at coordinate 5,567,265 of JAWWNH010000181.1, forward strand.
GAGCCGCAGTCCCTTCTGGGGAACCTTCCAGAGGCCACATACTAGTGGTGTGTGGGGCCAGAGGCAAAAGTGGGTGGAACACCATCACATTTAGCTATGATTCCTGCAAGGCCAGGGGTTGGACTAGACGACCCTTTGGGTCCCTTCCAACTCTACAATTCTATAATTTTGTTCCTTTACACAGTAGACTAGTCTCAGCACACTCAATCACATCCCTCTCTGTCCTCTGTCCTGACAAGCAAGAGGCATTATCTGAGTTCAGGGTCACATTCTAGCCAGGAAAACAACAACAACACAGGGTGCAAGGCACTTGACTCCCCCCTCCCCAAAATCCTGGGTACTACAATTTACCCCTCACAGAGTTACAATTCTCAGCGCCCTTAACAAACTACAGTTCCCAGGATTCTTTGAGGCAAGTCATATGCTTCAAATGTGCATTGAATGTATAGTGTGGATCTGTCTAGTAACATCTGAAGAACCACAGATTCCCCTCTTCCTGTGTTAGATAAAAAACTAGTCTGAGACACTTCTCCCATCCATAAGGAAGACTTACTTTTAAGGAAATAAGAAAAGCCCTGCTGGATCAGGCCAATGGCCCATCTAGCCCAGCATCCTGTTCTCACAGTGGCCAACCAGATGCGTGTGGGAAACCAGCAAACAGGGCCTGAGCACAGGAGCATTTTTCCCTCCTGCAGTTTCCAGCAACTGGCATTCAGAAGCACCCCTGGCTCTGACAATGGAGGCAAGAACATAGCCATCACCATAGCCATTGATAGATTTACCCTCCACAAATCCATCCAGTCCTCTTTGAAAGCCGTCCAAGTTGGGGTCCATCACTGCCTCCTGCGGGAGAGAGTTCCACAGTTCAATGTGTGAACAGTCTTAAAACCCTTTGGGGCTTGGATAACCCATTTAGCCAGAGGTACTTGAGCAGGTGTCTCCTTAAGCCTTGCAGGAAAAGCACAGCCTCAGAAAGAAGGAATTTTGTTTTCTTCCCCCATCCTCAATAGGATAGATTTCGGCCAAGGAAGTCGATTCCAGGAATGATATCATGAGCCAGACGGACTTATGGGAAGTGTTTGCTGCTGCAGGGGGTGGGGGGCGGGGGGTGGGAGACAAATCTCTGGGGTCCTACTGATGCTGCAATGAGACATCTGTTCCGGGCAGCGGCACAATGGAGCATTGTCTCTCCAAATCCTGTATTGCATGTGCGGCGTTTGATATGACATGACGCTGGCTGGTGGCCGTCCAAGCACAAAAGGGAGTTGGGAGTCTGAAATCGAGACAGTTCGAAAACAATACCAGCCACAACATCCGGAGAGAGAGCCCTGAGGGGGTCGGGAGAGCGCAGGAGGCAAGCGAGAACGCCTGGTATGGAGGAGAACCATAGCTGTCAACTTTCGGATTTGAAAATAAGGGATTTTTCCAAACTTTTGGATTTGAAAATAAGGGCTGCCGCGAGGGCGGTGCAATGGCACCAAGTAGCCGTGCCACCCTGCGCTCCAGAGGCTGCGCGCGGACGGGTGAGCGAAAGAGCGAGCGCGTAGACGGCAGGCAGGCTGGCTGTCTGGTTGGGCGTGAGGGTCTGGCTGCACAAGGCATGCAAGCTCCGCCCTCAGTCGGTCTCAGACTCCTTATTGGCAGCCGAGCAACGCAGCTGAGGAGCCTCCCTGGCCAGCAGGGAGGGAGAGGAGCTGCTTCCTTTGAAATCCGGGGAATTTAAGGGATATCAACAATCCGGGATAGCAACAGGAAACGGCATTGGAATAAGGGAGTTTCCTGCAAAAAAGCGAGGGTTGACAGCTATGAGGAGAACGCGTCGCCAGTCGTGACTGGTAACCAGTCCAAATTGCAGGGGAGGCTGGTCCATTGGGGCTGGTCCATTGAGGCTTAAAGGGAACTGCCCCACCAATCAAAGCCTGGCACCTTCATGAGGTCCACTTTGGGCAGTGGACAGGGACCTGAGAGCCTTGGAAGCACTCACGTTTTGTGTGTGTAGGAACCAGTGAGAGCTGGGCAAATGGGGCACTGCCCCACCAACTTCGGCCAGCCCCCACCTGCCTTCTTCCTTACTCACAACCAAACCAGAGGGCAGCCCTGGCTGTCAGCTTCCTCCTCCGTTGACGCAGTGTTGCCTTTGAACATTGTTGCCATCGTTCATATATAAATTGCATTTTGCCACATCGCTGAAAAGGAATCTTTACCTTGATTTTGGAGTTAGTTTTTCCGCAGTAGCCATGGCCAGATTGGGCTATACCACAGAACCTTATTTAATCCCTCTAATATTTCCATCTTCATCCAATAACCATCCTGGTAGCTATCAATAAAAAGAGTCAAATTGTTATCCAAACCATCTTCATTTGGTCCATCCCATATCACCAGTAATGCTAAGCATCAAAGAGTGAGCTGGCAGTAAATCACACTGTTCAGGAGTTAACTCTTTATAAACAAAAACACAATCTTCAAGGACTTGGCTGAGTGTCAGGCCTAATGAGCAGTTGCTGACACTGAGAGTCCCCGCCTTCCCATAGCTGTCTAAGTCCCCTCCACTCCAGAGTTTCACCCAAGCAACCAGAGACTGCGCCTGCATGCAGCCTGTCACTGCTACACCCATTTCAGACCTCTTCTGGTTTGGGGAGGCAGAGGGGAGGGGAGCTTGTCACAGCAGAAGGGGGAGACACCAGTGATTCTTCACCAGCCTGAGTCATCTCTGCATCTTCACAGACAGGAGAACAGAAGAGTTGGGAGGTGTTATGAGAAGGGAAGGGAAGCCAGAGCAGCCAGCTGACACGTTGTCACTGGGGAGTATTTCTGACCCCTCTTCTCCCAGAACTCTGCGTTCGCTAAGAGTGCAAGAGCAAAGGACCCAGAGACAGTTGGCCACAGGCAGACACTGTAAGGGAAAATGCTGCTGCTAGGAAGGGAGAGAGGAGGAGCTCAGTTGGAGCAACACCATTATCAGTAGGCAGACTGCCAGTGTGGTGTAGTGGTTAAGAGCGGTAGACTTGTAATCTGGTGAACCGGGTTTGCGTCTCCGCTCCTCCACATGCAGCTGCTGGGTGACCTTGGGCTAGTCACACTTCTCTGAAGTCTCTCAGCCCCACTCACCTCACAGAGTGTTTGTTGTGGGGGAGGAAGGGAAAGGAGAATGTTAGCTGCTTTGAGACTCCTTCGGGTAGTGATCAAATCCAAACTCTTCTTCTTCCAAACTCTTCATTTGTCTCTTGCTATCATGAACGAATAAACTCATCAGAAAAGACTCTGCCTTGTTTTTCTCTGCTTCTTGCTGCCACCGGGGGAGGGATATAATTCCCGAAGCCTGACATGCCCTCACTATGCTGGGCTGAGCCAACCTATCAAAGCCAGCCTTTCCTTTCTGCCTCTGCTGCTGCTTCCAGCATAAGAACAAAAGAATAGCCTGCAGGGTCAGGCCACTAGCCCATCTAGTCCAGCATCCTGTTCTCACAGCAGCCAAGCCAGATGCCCATGGGAGACCAGTGAGCAGAACATGAGCACAAGAACACATGGTTTCCAGCAACTGGTATGTGGAATCATTGTTGCCTCCAACTGTGGAGGAAGAGCCTAGCTATCATGGCTGGTAGACGCCAATAGCCCCTTTCTCCATGAATTTGTCTAATCCTCTTTTAAAGCCATCCAAGTCGGTGGCCGTCACTACCTCCTGGGGGAGACAGGGTGTAACCCCTGAAGAGAGCAGCATGTAGCTTGATTCACACTGCTTCCCTGTTTCCCCTTTTTTAACACGTAGTCATAAAGTAAGCCGTGGCAGGTTTTTTTTAACCTTTGTGAGAAGTAAGACGTACCCCAAAAGTAAGCCATGGTGCCGCCATTGTTCCCGTCGCCTCCTCAGCCCCTCCTGTGTGCGCAGGGAGCCAGCGAACCAGTGAGAGGCACGGGGGAAAAACGCGCCTCTTGCGGAGTTCTGCCCCGCCTGCTCAGCGCGCAGGGAGAGGCGCGCGGGGGGGGGGGAGACGCCTCTTCCTGCCCCACCTGTTCCCCATGCGCAGGGAGCCAGTGAACCAGTGAGAGGCACGGGGGGAAACGCGCCTCTTGCGGAGTTCTGCCCCGCCTGCTCAGCGCGCAGGGGGAGGCTGTACCGTACCATACTGACGTAATAAAAATAAGACATCCCCCCCCAAATAAGCCACCCTGTGTTTTTTTGAGGGAAAAAATTATAAGACGGTGTCTTAAAAAGGGGGAAAGACGGTTTTCCCACCAAACCAAAAGAGGATCATCTGTTGCTCGGAACTGTGTTGATTTATTGCATAGCAGACACCTGCCCTGATGGGAAGGGCAGCTGCAAACATACTGATGAATCACAGCAAACCTTCGACCAGCAGGAATTATTAGCATGGGGAAAAGCTCCCTCTGGCTGCCAATTGTGGCATTATGTTGTGGGTTGGGATTGGGGGGCGAGAATTTCAGTTCTGTTCTGTCCTAGTTGAATTACGTTTTAACTCTTATATTTTATGTGTTTTAGCTTTCTGTATTTTATCCATATGGTTTTTAGTTTTTCCTTGTCTGTGAAGAAGAAGACAGGAAATTAATAATAATAATAATAATAATAGCAATAATAGTAAGATTTGAACTAGTCAACTGTTTAATTATTTTTGCATTATTTTATTCTGCCTAATTCACACTTTGTGTCATGTTGCCTGAATCAATACGCAGGCATCCTTTGAAACACATACTTCTCCGAACTGTGTGATGCGGTTCACTGAGCAAATGACATGTACAAAAATGTGTGCACTGAGGGGAGAAACTGCCTTAAAAAATGTTTTTTGTGGGTGAAAATAACATGCAAAAATGGATTAGATGAAGGGAAATCGCCTCCCCCCCCCCCCGGCAAAGATGGTACGTTAGGCAAAATTCCATGCACATATGTATGACAGGGGAAATGTATGCTAAAATACTGATGAATTTCCTTAAGGGCTTAAAAGACCCCACTGTCTCAGAATGTGAAGGGCTGAACTTAAGCCTAGAAAGAAATGAGAAATGGCAAGAAACCAACATTGATGAGTACGTCCATCCCTAGTTGTGGGGTTCTTCAGACATCGCCCAAGATGAAGCAAGGTAATTCCTTCCTGAACCCAAAATCTTAATAAGCACTAAAGAACATCTCACCCTTCAGCTGAAGAGGCAGTGTGGTGCAGTGGTTAGAGTGCCAGGCCAGGACTGGAGGGACCTGAGTTCAAATCTCCGCTCAGGCATGAAGCTCCTTGGGTGAACTTTGGACCCACCACCTAGCTTATACCACAGGGTTGTATTCAGGATAAGAAGGGTGAGAAGGAAACAATGGACACCACCTTCATGTTCTGAATTCATCTTGGTTTGGGGAGGGCTGAGAGAAATCTGGGTCTACCTTTCAGGGCACAGATGAGGGAACCTGTGGTCCTCCAGATCTTACTGGACTACATCTCCCATCATCCCTGACCATTGGATATGTGGGCTGAGGCTGATGGGAATTGCTGTCCAATACCACCCAGAGGACCACAGCCTCCCCATCCTTCCTTTAGCATCTCTTTCATTTGAAGCTGTGTTTTCATATGTCCGGTTTCCAGCTGAGCCCAGAAGAGGAAGTCTAAAAATAGTCCAAAGCGGGCTGTTTGCATGGAACCTGAGCCCAAGAGGAAACATTTGGGGAGAGTATCTGGGTGGAGAACATTACAACATTTCCACCCTGCGTTGGGAAGACCAGAGAACTTCCCCCATGGGGCTTTGCATTGAAGTGAACCACTCACTCGCTGCTTATGAAGGCTATGTCCTCCCTCCAACTGTCAGAGACAAGGTGCCTCTGAATACCAGCTGCTGGGAATCCCAAGTGGGGAGAGAGGCCCTGTGGAGTTCAGGTCCTGCTTGGGGGCTTCCCATTGGGGCAACTGGTTGGCCACAGAGAGAACAGGATGCTGGACTAGATGGGCTCTTCTTACATTCTCAAGGTCTATAACTATGCGATCAAATCATTGTTCCCAACTGCTTCTTCCATCTCTATGGAGACCTCAAGGCTCCACCTTTCCTTGCTGCTGAAGGAAAGAAATACCATTTCAAGGCATTGATAATTATAATAATAATTTATTATTTATACCCCGCGCATCTGGCTGGGTTTCCCCAGCCACTCTGGGCGGCTCCCAACACAATATAAAAAATACAAAACATCAAACATTAAAAACTTCCCTAAACAGGGCTGTTCTCAGATGTCTTCTAAAAGTCAGATAGTTGTTTATTTCCTTGACATCTGAAGGGAGGGTGTTCCACAGGGCGGGCGCCACCACCGAGAAGGCCCTCTGCCTGGTTTCCTGTAGCTTCACTTCTCGCAGGGAGGGAACCGCCAGAAGGCCCTCAGAACTGGACCTCAGTGTCCGGGCAGAATGATGGGGGTGGAGACGCTCCTTCAGGCATTGAGGAACTTGAAGATCCAGCAGTATTGCCAAGACACCTCAATCCACACACCAGGAATGGGGAGCCCAGGCCTTCCCGATCTTTTGAAGCCTGAAGACCACAGTCCCTTTGGGGCAACCTTCCAGGGGCTGTAGGCCAGCGGTGGGTGGGGCCAGGGGCAAAAGTGGGCGGAGCAACAGATGCAATATTAACCTTTGTGCAGTAGGCTAGCTTCTTCACACCCACCCCTCTCCATCCTACATCCCAGACCCACCAACATTCCTCAGATGAAAATAGGAATATTCTATTCCACATCAGTGTCCCCCCCCCTCCCCATGCATCTTCGTCTGCAGAGGCCAGGGCAGGGGATGCAGAGACAGAGCAAAGGAAGCCGGAGTCAAGAATTTCTTAGGGGCATTCAAGTGACCTGGATTTTGTTTGCATACAAACAGGAAGCGTTGTTTATTGAGTAGGGAGGCGGGTGAAAAGGAGCAGGAACCATAGATCTAAGAAATGTGTTGGAGGGACACGCGGATCTGATCTTCCAGTAACATGTTGAAACACTGTATTGAAGGGAAGGCCCCTTGGGAATTCGGGACTCTGCGTGACAAACTGGAAAGCCGTGATGGTCCCGGCATTTTCGGGGCAGTCAGAGGGTATGACATCCAGGCAATCAAGAGGCACAATCAGAGTACAAGGACACATTCCAGCCTGGCAAAAGCCCTCGAGGAGGGTGTGAAGCAGGACCGATGAGGAGTGTGACCTGGGGGGAGTCCCAATGGCCAGATAGGGAGGTTTGGAAATTTGCATCTGGTTCCCAGAGATGGTCTTAACCTCGAGCTGCAGTTAGCAGTCAGTGGGTTTGGCGCACAGCAGGAAATCTTCCTTCTCAAATCAGCAGGATCTTCACGAGACCACGAGGTGGAGTGGAGTTGTGAACTCTCACTGGGCCTTTTAGCCACATCAGATCAGGGGCGTTCCATGCCTCTCGGCTACCCGGGGCGGGAAGCCAAGAGGCACCCCCCGGGGGCGGGGCATCATGGCGTGTACGTGCGTCATGACGGCATGACGCACGCGCACAGCGCGATGCCCCGCCCCTGGGGATGCCGGGCGGCGGCTTTGGGACTCTCCCCCCTGGCTGCTGGCCCGCCCCTCTCCTGCATGCCGTGGCGCCGCAAGCCAGCCAGCGGCGGGTAGGAGGCTATTTTCGGCGCTGCGCTGCCGGGGCGGAGCCGCAGGGGCGGCCAGTGAAGGGGGGTGACACCGCTCCTCGCTGGCCGCCCCTGCGGCACCACCCCGGCAGTGCCGAAAATAGCCTTAAAAATAAAAAATAAAAAATAATAATTAATTTTTTTTTTTTTTTTTAGCGGATTTTTTCACCCCCTGCTGGGTGGTGCCCGGGGCGGCCCGCCCCCCCCTTGCTACGCCCCTGCATCAGATTTTGCCCTAGTCATGTCCAGGGACAAGGAATTCTTTAAAGGTTGCACATTCCAACCAGATTATCTGCGTTCACTGGATGAGACATCCCTGGATTATGTTTAAACTGTGAATCAGAGGAATGGGATGCTAAAACCTTTCGGTGACTCGGGAACATGTTATATGCATTCCCCATCTTTGCAAAATCCATCCGGCAAACATTCCCTCACTCCCACCCCGTCTAAATCAGTCCCCTTTCAAGCTTGCTGCTCCCCCCCCCCCACAAATTTGTCTTAAAGACTTGGGATAAACAGCTTTTATGGAAAGAGATTTCTCCTTCGGAAGCCCAGCTCACTTACGATTCTATTAATTTATCTGGATGTGATTGAAGTGTATGTACATAACATCCCAGGACACGGGTGGCACTGTGGGTTAAACCACAGAGCCTAGGGCTTGCTGATCAGAAGGTCGGCGGTTCGAATCCCCGCAACTGGGTGAGCTCCCATTGCTTGGTCCCAGCTCCTGCCAACCTAGCAGTTCGAAAGCACATCAAAGTGCAAGTAGATAAATAGGTACCGCTGCAGCGGGAAGGTAAACGGCTTTTCCGTGTGCTGCTCTGGTTCACCAGAAGCGGCTTTGTCATGCTGGCCACATGACCCGGAAGCTGTACGCCGGCTCTCGGCCAATAAAGCGAGATGAGCGCCGTAACCCCAGATTCGGTCACGACTGGACCTAATGGTCAGGGGTCCCTTTACCTTTACCTTTACATAGCACCCCACTACCTGTTTTAACCCGTAGCCCAATTTAGTGGTTCTTCACATCAGACAGTAGCCTGCAGATTATACGTTCTCTACACCTCCTGGTTATCCATTCCAGCTGCTAGTGACCCTTTGATTCCAGCCCTTCCCTTCCCCCAGAAAAAACATTTCCAAGAAACCGTGCCAGTCCACTTTGCTCAGACTAACAAGCTATCCACAGCCTTGGAGAAGCCAAGTGGGAGATGCAATGAGGAATAAACACTCCTGGTGAGATAACCTCTTTGAGATTCTTTCTTTGCAACCATTGATGCAAACGGTTTTCTGTGTGCACATACAATCTTTTCGTCCCCCTCAGTAGCAACTGATTAGCCAAGCGGAGGAATGTGAGGGAGGCTGTTTTGGATAGCAGCCCCCAGAGAGAGAGAAAACTATAGAGAGGAGGGTTTTTTTCTAGGTGCCAAGAGGTATTTAACTCTCTCCTGTTTGGAGTTCGCCCTTTGGGCTAAACAGGGAGATGGAGGACTTCAACTCCCTCCTGCCGCAGCCAGCATGCCTAGCAGTCAGGGACAGCAGTAGGGAACAGGGGTTGTTAGATGACAACCAGAGAGATGGGAGAAATTTGTCCCAGTGCACCTTTTAATGGGAACTGATTTAATTCGCACTTCTTGAAATGATACGTAAACCAGAATGAAGCCACGCTTCCAAACTTGCACTTCTCTGAATTTTGCAATGCGGTTCGCGAACCAAGGGATGTAAACAAAAATTCTTATTCTAAGGTAAAGCATGCTTGAAAATAACTGACAGAAATGCCTCATGTTAAGGAAATTTGCCCTCCAATATGGGTACGTTGGATAAAGCTTGCCTACAAAACTGTATATATTTGGAGAAACAGGCAGTAAAATGCTGTTGAATTTTTGTGAGGACTTTTGTTCTTTAAAAAATAAAAATGGCAAACTAATGTAGAAATGTGAAACAACTGAATTTAAGATTGGGGGGTATGAGAAATCGAGGCCCCATCATGAAACAGCTATGGCTTCTCCCAAGGAATCCTGGGAAGTGTAGTTTGTTGAGTTGTTAGAAGGCCCCTGTTGCCCACCCAGAGCTATAATCCCCAGAGTTCCCTGGGAAGGAGCAGTGACTGTTAAACCACTCTGGGAACTGTAATTCCCATGGAACTCTGGGAATTGTAGTTCTGTGAGCTGAATAGGGGCCTCTTAACAACTCTCAGCACCAAGCAACAGAGTTCCCAGGATCCTTTGGGGGATGCCACACCCATTTAAAGTGCTATCACAGTGCTTTAAATGTACGGTGTGACTGCGGCCTGAAGGAAACCGAAATGGACAAGTTTGCCCATTGTGAGCTGTGGCGATCATTTGAGTAGCCGTGCTTTAGTTGTCAGTGTAGGATAAAGAAGAAGAAGAAGAAGAAGAAGAAGAAGAAGAAGAAGAAGAAGAAGAGTTTGGATTTGATATCCCGCTTTATCACTACCCGAAGGAGTCTCAAAGCGGCTAACACTCTCCTTTCCCTTCCTCCCCCACAACAAACACTCTGTGAGGTGAGTGGGGCTGAGAGACTTCAAAGAACTGTGACTAGCCCACGGTCACCCAGCAGCTGCATGTGGAGGAGCGGAGACGCGAACCCGGTTCCCCAGATTACGAGTCTACCGCTCTTAACCACTACACCACACTGGCTCTCTTAAAGATAAGTGGTTGATCCACAGCGTACAGTTGACATGACACTGAAAGCTCATGACTCCCCGCAAAGAATTCTGGGAACAGTCATTTTTTAAGGCTGTTCAGAATTGTAAGTCGGGGTGGGGGGAGAACCCACAACTCCCAGGGTCCCTTGGGGGAAGTCAAATGCTCGAAATGTGCATTGAATGCACTTTAACTGGAAGGTGTGAATGTTTGCTAAAAAAGGGACCCTTTTGTACACTCACTCCTGGCACGTTTTGATGCCGTGTTTGTCCCAAACCAGCAAACAATTCGCTTTGTAGCTCGAGGGGCGAAATGACTGTTTTGCTTCCCTTAGTTTCATGTCCTGAGGTTCTGTTTACGGCTCCTTTAAAAAGCTCCCCCAGAGTTTCAGACGCTGAACAAAAAAGTCACCACCTGCAATCTTCCTTTTTGTGCATGCCTGTTGTTTGTTTGATGGCTTCAAGGATGTCTGGCGAGAACACGAAAACCAAGTGCCTTGTCTTGGAAAGAGCTTTTTTCTTTTCTTTTCTTTTCACCGTTCAGCCTCCAGACGAGTTAAGTAGCCTTGGGGAAGTTTCTTTCTTTCCCGAGCCAAGAAAGCATTTAGATGCTTAGCTCTTGCAAAACATAAAATCCCGATTGGATCTGAGGCGAGAGGAGAACGCTTCCAGGTAGTGACTGCTCTTTCTCAAAGGCAAGATGGTCTGAGCCGCTACTGCCATTGGAGAGGAAGGAGATTGCCACCTGCTATGCTCCTGGATCTCATGGAGAGGGGAGTTAGCTTCAAGAGAGGCACTGCTCTCTATCAAGGGCAAGAGAGAAATCTGTAACTTTTAAGAATGGCAATTTTAAGGCCTTGCGTACGAGCTTGCTTTTTCCTCTGCCCTCCCCTTCTTTGTTTCCTTGTATGCCATCGCTTGTAAATTTTTTAATCCAGAGGGCAGGGTGCAGTTGTCTTAACACGGATTTTTCAAAAGCCTCTCTTGAGAGCCTTTTGAGCTAAAAGGTGTGGTATAAATGCCATAAATACAATAAAATAAGAAATAAACCAAGTGGGCTTTCACTGCTGATTCTTAGCTCACAACCCTTCTCCGCTGCTGCCCCCCACCCCCGCAGCTGACCTGACTTTCCTCTGAGTTCTTTGCTGCAGCTCGGAAAGAAAGGAGCCCTTGGCTGTGACCTGGTTCATGGGAATTCACCAACTGCCCACTCCTTCTACAGCTTGCTGTGCAGTAAGACAGAAATGCCTCAAATGGCGGAGTGTCAGGCTTGCAGGAGGGATGTTATTATTATTGGGGCTAAGCCAAAACAGGGGACACATTTCGCTGAACATTTACACACGCCCAGAGCACCGATGCCCGTTTGAAGCCAATTGCTCAAGGGGAGCAAGCAGAGGTGGAGACAGTCGCCCATTCAGAGGGATGGAGCACGGACCCTCACTCTGATCTGGCTTTGTGACACCCACATGTAGCCCAATCTGTGTTGACCACCAGGAAGCTAATGCAGAGCAAGGGCAGTAAGTTGTTGCTGCTGTTGTTTTCAATCCAGTGGCGGAGCTTCATGCTCTGGCACTGGGGAGGGGCAGAGAGCAGGCGGGGGCGGGGCTGGTGCGCATCCTGGGGGCGTGGTGCGCCACCCGCAGGGGCGTGGTGCACATCCTGGGGGCGTGGTGCCCAGCACAGGCGGGGCAGCCGCGATGGCACCCCAGCGGGATCGCGCTGCCGGGGGCGGTGCGCCTCCCCCGCACTCCTCTTCCTCCGCCAGAGAGCGAACCAGGACAAACAAGGTGGTGGTGGTGGTGGGAGCTATCCTTCAGAGAACATTTGAGGTGTTCCCTCTTCCCATCAAAAATGTATTCCCGGAGAACTCCTCCAAAATAAAAAATAAAAATCCCATTGCAGAAGAAACCCGATTTGTACCTTTTCCCTTCAGAAAGTTGAAACAACACCGTCTAAGCCAGTGACCCTCACCGTTTCTGGTGGCAGTGAGTTCCGTAGGTTAACTCACCTTCCTTGTTGTAGCTGACTCTTGACCTGCTCCCTTAGGTTATCCCCTAACACCAGTTAGGGACAAAGGGGAATAAACCCCCTTCTCTCCACACAGAAGGGATAACGTGGGTATGAAATTGAAGGGAGGCCACAAATGGGTCCAATTTTCTCTTTTGACAGGTGCATTTCTTTAGCATTAGTCATTGCCATGAGTGTGTGTGTGTGTGTGTGTGTGTGTGTGTGTGTGTGTATACATACATATGATATATAATGACTAAACGGGCTGTGTGCCATTCATATGCTTTTTTCTCCATAGTTTACATTCGGGGCTTGGAACGGCTAGTGTTTGCTTAGCATTTAAATGGCATCATTAATTCCAGCGCTGAGTCCCAGGCTGGCTTTCTCCTCTCTCTCTCTCTCTCTCTCTCTCTCTCTCTCTCTCTCTCTCTCTCTCTCTCTCTCCCCCTCGGCCTCTGTGTGTGTGCTGTGAAGTAAGTAACTCCTCCATCCCCCGCATCTCCATCCATCAAACGTTGCTCATGAAAATGCCGTCACGGACAGGCCTCCGGCCAGAACCGAGCACTGTAATGAAATCACCATTCTTCTCCGCTCAGAACCTTGCCTCCCCCCGGTGCCTGGCTGATGCATTTGCTCTGACTGAACTCTCTTTCTAGCTCAGGTTGGAGGGAACCTGCCACAGCGAGTAAGAGGCGACAAGACAAAAGTTTATAAAAATTAGGCATAGGGTAAATTTTAATCTCCCTTTCTCCCGGCGCTAGAACTCACAGGCACCCGAGGAAGCTGAACGTTGGAAGATTCAGGGTAGACAGAAGAAAGCCCTTCTTTACACACCGTGAGAAACTATGGAACTCAGTGCCACAAGAGAAGCAGTGATGGCCGCCAACTTGGACAGTTCATGGGGGAGAAGGCTCTCAACGGCTACTAGCCATGATGGCTATAATGCTGAGGCAGTAATGCTTCTGTATTGTCAAGATTCAGCTACATTAGAAAGAAACAGCCATTTGAAGGTGCTATAAACATGCAACACCAGATGGCGCCAGAGAGCAGGAAATTTTAAAACATGATTTTCTATAAAGATTTTTTTTCTTTTGTTATAACAATCTAATTTCTGTATTATTTACAGCGGGGTTTTTCCTGTGTTTAGATCCACCCCCAGTTGCTGGAAACCTATCAATTTACTTTGGCCAAGCTACTCATTTTCCTAATCTTAATTCAGCTTTCCGCATTGCCACAGAAATTTGTGGGGGGGGTTTTAAATAAAAAAACCCTCATGGAAATTCATTAGCATTTTAGTGTCAATTTATCACAATTAACATATTTTTGTATGCAGTTTCGACTAATATACATACACCTCTGCATGCAATCTCCCTGAATACAATGCACTTTTGTATGTTATTTCCATTAATATAATGCGTGTTTCTGCCCGCTTTACCCTAACGTATGCATTCTTGCACACATGACTGGAAGGTGCATTGCAACATTTGGAGGAGCGTGCATTTTAAAAGATCGCCGCGTTGCACTTCACACATTGTTTCAAGACATGTGAGTTTTGGTAGGTTTGCCTTTAAAATGTGAACATAATCTAATTTCCCCCAATCTCAACATCTCAAGGGTTAACGTGTGTGTGTGTGTGTGTGTGTGTGTGTGTGTGTGTGTGTATAGCCAGAATACTCATTAAGGTGTGGTTTTTTTTGTCCTGTTCAAGACTTGAACAGAACAAAAGATATAGCACAGCTTAATAATTAGAACTCTGCAGACATCACTTCCAGGAGGTTCTTCCTCCCTCCTCCCCCGCCACCCCAAAAGTAGCCCATCAGTAAGAGAACAATTATAAACCTGTGAAGCCATGTAATTAAATAAGCCATGAGTGCTTTTTCTGCAATTAGCTTCCCTGTTATTAGGGGGGTGGTTGTGTCATCCATTTTCAGAGACTTCTTACATGCTGGATTTCAGCCAACCCATTTCCATATACTACACAGCCTTTGCTTTAGCTCAGTGTTCCTCAACCTTGGGTCCCCAGATGTGGATGGACTACAACGCCCATCATCCACAGAGAGCTTAGCCTGATGCTCAAGGATGATGGGAGTTGTGGTCCACACTCATCAAGGGACCTAAGTTTGAAGAACATTGTTTCAGCTTGAAGTCAAGGCTCCTTGTTTTGAGACCATTGGCTGCTTTGGTTCACCTTTCCACCAGCAGTCTCTGCAAATGATAGCTTTACTATCAGTTATGTTGGACAAAGGCTTATGAATAGCCTGATTGGGGAAAGGGCCACAGCTCAGTGGTTAGAACATCTTCTTTGCATGCAAAAGGTCCCAGGTTCAATCCCCAGCATCTCCAGGTAAGGCTAAGAATGTCCCCTACCTGAAAGCCTGGACAGCTATTGCTGGTCAATGTAGACCAGAGTTTCCCAAACCAGGGTTTCCAGCTTTCCGGGCCATGTGGCCAGCAGGACTAAACCGCTTCTGGTGCAACGGAACACCGTGACAGAAACCAGAGCGCACGGAAACACCGCTTACCTTCCTGCCACAGCAGTACCTATTTATCTACTCTCACTGGTGTGCTTTCAAACTGCTAGGTTGGCAGGAGCTGGGACAGAGCAACGGGAGCTCACTCCATTGCGGGGATTCGAACCGCCGACCTTCTGATCAGCAATCCCAAGAGGCTCAGTGGTTTAGACCACAGCGCCACCCGTGTCAGGTTGTATAGGTGTGTAGATAAACTATAGAGCATAAAGACACCACGGACTCTGTTGTCCCTCATTCCAAGGAAACCAAACCCTGGGTAAAACACCTGGAACCCGTGAAATCTCACACCACTTTGAGATTGGAGTGGCATACAACAATATATAAAAGCTATGCTGTGATTATACACACACACACACACACACACACACACACACACACACACACATGTATATGTATATGTATATGTATATGTATATGTATATGTATATGTATATGTATATGTATTTTGTTGTTGTTCAGTCGTTCAGTCGTGTCCGACTCTTCGTGACCCCATGGACCAGAGCACGACAGGCATGCCTATCCTTCACTGCCTCTCGCAGTTTGGCCAAACTCATGTTAGTAGCTTCGAGAACACTGTCCAACCATCTCATCCTCATGTATATGTATATGTATATGTATATGTATATGTATATGTATATAGTCCATCCTGAATTTACAAACGTTCAGCTTCTTTGGATGTTCACAAATTCTAGTGTCATGAGAGAGGGAGAAAATATTCCCTCTGTCCACTTTTGCCATGCAAGGCATCTAGTCTAGCATCTCTTTCTCACCATGGACAACCAGATGGTCCTTTGAGAAGACCCGAAGTGGGGCCTGAGTGCTCCTGTGCTCTCCCCACTTGCAATTCCCAGCAATTGGCATTCAAAGGCACCTTTCTCTGTTAATACCCTCCCTCTGGTTATCTCCCCCCCCCAAAAAAAAACCAACCCCTGTTGCATTTATTCTCCCGGCCCCCCTCTGGAGGCAGTGTCTCCAAGCAGTTCTGGGAACCCATGGCATGAACTACTGGCCTCATAAATATTTGGAGAATAACAAGCAGCCCACAAGTAGGTGAAACGCTCCTTCCTTGCCAACCTGTGTCCTTGGGTTTTATCAGAGATCTGGCTTCTTGTTTCGCTGCTGAAGTAAACAAAAGCTCCCTTGAGATCTTCACGCTCGCAGGCTGTTTTGTAGCAAAAAAAAGAGCGGGGCCCGCTCTCTCCGCGAGCTGCGTCATTTGTAAGGGGGTGGATGGAATAGCTCCTTCGCCTCACTGACCTTTCCTTTGGGGGCCAAAAATGACCCAGAGAGGCTCAAGAACAACAGATGCTTATGAGCAAAAGAAGCATGAATTGTCTGGCTTTTCCTTTGTGGGTGAGGTGGGGGCACCCTAAATTCCCCCTTCCCTGCCAAGAGAATGGGAAAGATTTTTCCACTCTGACATGGGTGGAAGTCAAGGTTCTTGGGAAGTTTGTGGTTTTGCGTTCAACATTGGTCCTACACAGAGTATACCCACTGAAATGAATGGGCCTGGCCAACTTGAGCCCATTTGCACACGTAAATAACTTCCTCTGTCTCTCTAGCCCCAGCGTCAGCTTTAAGAGAACCTGTTTGTGGCAGACGTTGCTTCCCAATTTGGATTGCCTTGAACCTTCTCTGGAGACATAGACTTAAATGCCCCATTCAGGGGAAGTGAAGGAAGTCACAGTAGCCTCTCCGAAGGTACTCTATTTTTAACTTTTTGCAAGACTCCTTCCTTCTCAGCTGGGCTCCTGGCTTTGCCAAAGGAAACACAGAAACGGTGTTGCACGCATCCCTTTGGGGCTGGTTTGAAAGTGAGCGAACAGAGTCTGAAAAAGGAACTGGGCATGCCAGACCAAATCTGCTCCAGGTGCCCAGTGCCGGATTTAGGTATAGGCTAACTAGGCTGAAGGGACGCGGGTGGCGCTGTGGGTTAAACCACAGAGGCTAGGGCTTGCCGATCAGAAGGTCGGAAGTTCAAATCCCCGCGATGGGGTGAGCTCCCGTTGCTCGGTCCCTGCTCCTGCCAACCTAGCAGTTCGAAAGCACGTCAAAGTGCAAGTAGATCAATAGGTACCACTGCAGCGGGAAGGTAAACGGTGTTTCCGTGCGCTGCTCTGGTTTGCCAGAAGCGGCTTAGTCATGCTGGCCACATGACCTGGAAGCTGTACGCCGGCTCCCTCGGCCAATAATGAGAGATGAGGGCGCAACCCCAGAGTCGGTCACGACTGGACCTAATGGTCAGGGGTCCCTTTACCTTTACCTTTAACTAGGCTGAAGCCTAGGGTCTCTAAATCTAGGGAGCCTCGCCAGCCCTCCCGCTCCCCAGCGGGCACTCTCCCCTCTCCCAAAATTGCAAACCCAAGACTTCATGCGAGGGCAGGGCAACTTGGGCCTCTAAATCAACAGGTGCACCTTCCACAAACACTGCCAGAAGATATATCTGGTGATGGCCACTGGGGGAGGGGTCAGCCCATGATACATTTTTTATTGTTTAAGACAGGGGTGGGGAATCTGACCCTCCCCCTGGGTCCAAATGCCAGAGATTGCCAAACTTTTCATGTCAGTGACTCCCTTTTTAGACATGCATCATTTCGTGATACACTAATTCAGTTTTACAATAACAACAACAACAACAACAACAACAACAACAACAACAACAATTTTTATTTATACCCCGCCCTTCCCAGCCAAGACCGGGCTCAGAGCTGCTAACACCCATAAAATCACGACAAAACATACAAAACAATCAATTAAAATGCAGATTAAAATACGATTTAAAGTTTAAAATGCAGCCTCATTTCTAAGTAGCCCACCAACCATAAAGGAATGAAACATCCTTTATGAAACATACTAGCAAACCAGAGGTTAAACTAACCCCCTTTCCAGCCCAGGAGGAGTGCGGGGAGCGTTTGTGCAACACACCTACACACTATAGTCGGCACACTAATATGTCACAACACACAGTTTGGAAAGCTCTGCTCTAGACCTCTCTACCTGGTCCTAGGTAAAGGTAAAGGTAAAGGGACCCCTGACCATTAGGTCCAGTCGTGTCCGACTCTGGGGTTGCGGCGCTCATCTTGCTCTATAGGCCGAGAGCCGGCGTATAGCTTCCAGGTCATGACTAAGCCGCTTCTGGCGAACCAGAGCAGCGCACGGAAACGCCGTTTACCTTCCCGCCAGAGCGGTTCCTATTTATCTACTTGCACTTTGACGTGCTTTCAAACTGCTAGGTGGGCAGGAGCTGGAACAGAGCAACGGGAGCTCACCCCGTTGCAGGGATTCAAACCGCCGACCTTCTGATCAGCAAGCCCTAGGATCTGTGGTTTAACCCACAGCGCCACCTGGGTCCCTACCTGGTCCTAGGTGACTCTGCCCAAATCAAGAGTCCCACTCCAAGCCACATTGCTGACTGGCTCTCCTTTGCACCCTGCCTTGTGTGTTTCTGCCTGGATGAAATGTGTCCTGAGAATACCTCTTGCTCGTTTGGATGGAGGATAGAGAGGGGCGGGTGAGCGTGGGTAGAAACTTGCCTCCTGTGCTAAGGTGAAATTTGCATTCCTTCCTCCACCCATCTCTGCCTCAGGTGCCACTTGCCACTGGCATGTGGCCCTCAGAAAGTCGCCCAGAAGCAAATGCCTCATGCTGGGAAACGTTCTCCCACCTGGAGCCATGGAGAAGAGTGGGCAAAGACAGAGGAAGCTCCCATCAGAGCCAAAACAAAACAAAACAAAAGCCTCGGCCTCAGATAGCCCAAGAAGTCGAGCCTCAGATGCCCTGGGATCTTGGCTCTGATCTAATGGAGTTTCTGAAGCGTGAGGTAAACTTGGCTGTGCCTGAACAAGCAAGGCTCACTTGAGTCAGGTGCCTGCCTTTAGTGTTCAGCGCCACAGCCGCACACACCCCTTTTCCCCTGGAGGGGTTTTACCTCATGCGGTTTCCATGATGCTCCCTGCTCTTGGCTTGGCTTCTGAGGAACAAGTTGGCCATTCTATTTTCATCCTGGCCGGGTCACAGCCCTCTAAGCAGAGCAGGCGGGGAGGGGGGGGAGGAAACATGGAAATGGGACCCTTTGCCCAGCCAAGGTCACACAGGGCGTAGAGAGAGTTTCTGCAGAGCCTGAGCTCTGGTTTCCCAAGGGCATTACGTGGTCAGCTTCCAGGGCCTTCCTCTTCTGAGCAGAGAAATGACCCCCCATGAGGCTCTCCATTATGGCCAAGCACGTACCTGCTGTTTATCCACTCTCTTTGCATGCAGAAAGTCCCAGGTTCAATCCCTGGAATATCCAGGGCTGGGGGGGAATTCATGCCCCAAACCCAGGAGAGTTACCACACAATAGAGCACTAGGTGGGCCAAGGATCTGACTTGATATACTTAAATTATTTTTATTTCATAAGATTTATATGCTGCTTGATTGTAGTAAAAACCTTGAAGCGGCTTACAAAAAGATAGAACGACGAAATCAAGAAAAAACGACAACCATGCTTGAAAGTATACAGAAGTTAAAATACTAAAACCAGTTAAAATTACCTCAACTTTCTAAGCATCTGGGGAGGCTTGTCGAAACAATATTTTTAGCAGGCGCCGGAAAGAGTACAGTGAAGGCACTCCATCGGCAGGGAGTTCCAAAGTGCCAGTGCTGCCACTCTAACCAATCGGATTCTTACAAGTGGCATCTTCCTGTGTTTCCTATACTCAGTGGGACTGGTAGGGCAGAAATCAGAGCCTATGATAGGCAGGGCGGGGCCAATGAATTCTAGTTTTGTTCCCATCCTCCTCCTTGTCGGTGATCAATAGGACTGGTAGGGTATAAGGGCAGGAGGCCAACAGCAGGTGGCACTGCAGCCAATGACTGGAAGAGCCAAGTAATTCTAGTCCCCCTCTCCTCTACAAGGGCAACACTGAGGCTAAGGAGGAGGAAGCTGGCAGTCAGGGCCAGCCATTGAACTGGATGTTAGCAGGCCAGTGAGGACTGACTAAGGGCAGACTGAAATTGCTGGGGCAGTGCCCCTTCTGCCCTAACGGACCAGCCTTCACTGCCGGCACCATAGAAATGGGAGAGCTGAGCAGGCAGGGAAAGAAAGGAAACATTAACCAGTAAACTGTGGTTGGCCTACACATTTGGGAGCTCTGAAGACTGTTTGAGCGCTAAACCATGGTTAGGGAAATCCATGGTTTGCTGTATTTTCCAAACTAAGCCTTTTGGTTATATCAGATCTGTCCTACCATTATGATGATGACGACTTGTTGGTTCCCTGACACCCACCAACAACATTTGAGCCTCATAGCTAGCTTGGTTGCATGACACGGGAAGGCAGAGTTCAAGCAGCGTTCCTGAGCCTACTTCACAGCTGATCATCAGTCAACCGAGGCATCCGTTTACATTCTTACGGCCCCGGTGCTGAGAAGCATTCGCTCAGAACCGGGGAGCCTCTTGCCAAGAATGAAGTGACGCTCAGGAAACGTTTCCTGCCGAGAGAGTCTCAGTGCTCATCAGCCCGGCAATTAAAACACGCAGATGTTCGCAGCCTCGAGAAATTACGAGATGGGCCCTGCCACAATGAAATGCGAAACCAGCTTTGATTTTCACAAGGGACTTTCCAGCATCAGATCGAGGTCTAGGCTGGGATTGAACATGGCGCCCTTCTCACCCTGCCTTCCCTGTGCCAACCCTGCTTTGGGAGGCTGGGATCCTTCCAGCCTTGCAAAGCGGCTCAGGGCTGGCATCACTTCGGTGGCCAAGGCTGGGCTGGCATGTGGCGGGCTCCCAGCCATGGTGAAGGCATGTTCCGCCACTGGACGGAAGTGCTCTAGGATCCTGCTTGGGCGCCTTCTTGCCTGCATTTGGAAAGACAATGCGAGGGCAGGGGGGGTGGGCAAATTTTGGCCTGGCACATGGCGCCATAGCATACCTTGGAGTTCTTGTTAATATGTACACCAATAAGAAACAGACCAAGAACTCAGGCCAATATAGCATTCAATAGTGAGAATAATCCCTACTAGCAAGTCGAATATACAGTATTTTTCATTCCATAAGACACACTTTTTTCCTCCTAAAAAGTAAGGGGAAATGTCTGTGCATCTTATGGAGCGAATGTGTGGTCCCTGGAGCTGAACTGCCCAGGGGCAAAAGCAGATCGTGCTTTTTTAAAAAAGAGAGAGAGAAGGGGGTGTTGAAAGGAAGCCCGCTGAGCAGCTGCTCAGCAAATGATCGGGGAGAGAGATAAGGGAGAGAGATTCCAGCCCCGCCCCCTTGCAGAGGGAGGCTGTTTCCCCAGCGACATGTGACTGGCTGATTAGATTATCTGTCTGGAAACTGTAGAAATGGCTCCCTTTACTGAAGCCGCAGAACTGTGAGTTAAACCCCATAAAACAGAGGTTTTTTCCCTTTGCAAAGTAAGCTCAACAACTTTGAGCTGATCCTCAAAAAATGGGGCTTTTCTCCTTTGCAAAAGAAGCTACAGAAATTTGAGCTGATCCTAAAAAAATGGGGCTTTCCCCCTCTAAAAACTAGGTGTGGCCCTTTTTTAATATTTATTATTATTATTATTATTATTATTATTATTATTATTATTATTATCTTTAAAATTCTACACAAAATATCATACAATACAATTCCATACCATTTCCCCTTCCCCCTCCTCCTCCTCCCTCCCCCCAGGACTTCCCCCAGCTTCCATTGCTGCTTTATTAGTTCATTATTCTTCCTGCATATTGTCCATTTAACATTTGTTTTCATGTTGTTCCAAATCTTGATTATTAATAACTTTTCAATAAAGTTTGTGGATGTTTATTCAAATCCTGCCAGCGAATCTAATTCAGTTTGTTGTTTTTCCCCCAAATAATTTGTAAATAGATCCCAGTCTTCTTTAAAATCCCGATTGTCCTTTTCACGCAATTTATTTGTTAATTTTGCCAGTTCCGCATAACTCATCAATTTTTCTTGCCATTGTACCTTTGTTGGTAACTCTTCTTTCTTCCATCCTTGTGCTACCAAAACTCTTGCTGCGGTTGTGTCTTCGGAATATCTTTCCCTAAAATCCCTAATAAAAATGCTTCTGGTCTTTTAACAAAAGTCATTTTAAACATTTTCTTCAGTTCATTATAAATCATTTCCCAATATTTTTTTCACTTCTTTACATTCCCACCACATATGATAAAAAGTCCCTTCTTTTTCTTTACACTTCCAACATGTACTTGATCCAGATTTGTACATTTTTACCATTTTAACTGGCGTGATATACCATCTATACATCATTTTCATATAATTCTCCTTCAATAAGGAACAATCTGTAAACTTCAATTCTACTTTCCACAGTCTTTCCCATTCTTCAAATAGTATATTATGTCCAAAGTCTTGTGCCCATTTAATCATCACTGATTTAACCTCTTCTTTCGTTTCCCACTCTAACAAGATACTGTAAGCTTTCTTTAACAATTTCTCCTTCCCCTCTACCACGATGCAGGAACCCTTTTAACCATTTGAAGATTGGGATGGGTGGACCGGTGCCAGGGATTTTTGCACCCTAGGCGAGGGGGCGGGCCACGTGACGTCATTGCGCATGACGTACGGTGCCCCGCCCCCTGCCCTGCTGGGCGCCCCGCACCACCGCGGTTTTCGCCGCTGGTTGGGGCGGCACCGGGCCACGGCGGGGGGCGAGGGGCAGGCTGGCCAGTGCCCCCTCCATTTTGACGCCCCCGCCGCCGCGGTTTTCACCCCAACCTGCTTGCTCCGCCGCTGGTTGGGGCGGCGGCGGGGGGCGGGGGGCAGGCTGGCCAGCGCCCCCTCCATTTTGGCGCCCTAGGCAACTGCCTAGTTCGCCTAAATGGACGCGCCGGCCCTGGGTGCAACATTATATTCTCTCTAGGCATGTGTGGGGCTGCACGAAACACACAGCCCTCCTTCAATGCGCGCACACAATGTAGCGAAATCTTCCTTTGCCAAGAAGACAGAGGAATAAATAAGGAAGGCTGATCTCCAAAGGAGGAAGCAGACCCGGAAGCATCCCAAAAAAATTCCCATCTGGGAGAAAAAAAATACAGTGAGCTGAGTCACTGTCGTAAGGCACAGAGTTAAGAACAAAGGATCCTGTCCCGGCTCTTTTGAACCTCCCTGATGTCTGGAATTTGTCTCCAAGACTGCCCTCCTCTCCCAGGGTCCTGAAGGGTCTCGACGAGGGTTCTTTCATCTTTGATTCATTCCTTATCACAGCAAAACGACAATAAAACAATATTTTAAAAAACCAGAAGGAAAAATGTAAAGGTCACTTTTTGCAGGAAGGTTGCAACCTGCCGGTTTCATCCCCCGGGGGTTGGGTTGGGGCTAAATGAACCAGCTGCAGCTGGGCCTCATCCAGCCTGAGTAAATATTGAATCTGGCTGGCGAAAAGAGAGATTTCTAAGGTGTAGGTTGTTTACTTGGCTAAATTGGGATGTGCCCTTGTGCCCTCCGCTTTCTTGGTTAAAAAAGAAGAAGTCTTTTTTCAGCCCTGGGATATTAAAGGCCCTTATTTGTCCATAGTGAGAGATTTCACTTTCTTGGGTTCCATGATCACTGCAGATGGTGACAGCAGTCACGAAATTAGAAGACGCCTGCTTCTTGGGAGAAAAGCAATGACAAACCTAGACAGCATCTTAAAAAGCAAAGACATCACCTTGCCAACAAAGATCTGTATAGTTAAAGCTATGGTTTTCCCAGTAGTAATGTATGGAAGTGAGAGCTGGACCATAAAGAAGGCTGATTGCCGAAGAATTGATGCTTTTGAATTATGGTGCTGGAGGAGACTCTTGAGAATCCCATGGACTGCAAGAAGATCAAACCTATCCATTCTTAAAGAAATCAGCCCTGAGTGCTCACTAGAAGGACAGATCCTGAAGCTGAGGCTCCAGTACTTTGGCCACCTCATGAGAAGAGAAGACTCCCTAGAAAAGACCCTGATGTTGGGAAAGATGGAGGGCACAAGGAGAAGGGGACGACAGAGGATGAGATGGTTGGACAGTGTTCTCGAAGCTACTAACATGAGTTTGGCCAAACTGCGAGAGGCAGTGAAGGATAGGCGTGCCTGGCGTGCTCTGGTCCATGGGGTCACGAAGAGTCGGACACGACTGAATGACTGAACAAAAAAAATTTGTCCATATCATGGAACCAAAGAGATTTGGGAGATATGTGACATCCTGCCTAACCCCATCCTAATCCTTATCGTCCACACGTTAGCCAATCACATCGGAAAACTGCAGTGTGGTCACCGATAAGACCTATACCACCATATGGAATCTGCAGAGGCTGGTCCGTTAGGGTGAAGGGAGCACTATCTCATCAACCTGTCTCTGACTCCACTACCACAATGCCTTGTTGAAATTAATGGACCCAAGGTAGTTATGTCCATAATATCCACTGGGTCTGCTCTGTTACACCATAAAAGGATTTCAGTGGATTTTGACAGTTACAGTCTACAGCTATTCTTATAGTTTTTAATTTAAACATGACTCAAAGGGACTTGAAAACACAAGAGAAACACTAAAACCAATTACAATAAAGACAAGCAATAAAAAAAAACACCGGGGGGGGGGGGGGACAAACAGAGCTATACAAATAGGCTTAGCATAACCTTCCCAGCAAATGAGTCCACAGATACTTAAAAACACTTCAAACTAAGAGCCAAAAGCCCAGGTAGGAAGGAAAGTTTTCAGCTGGTGCCTAAAACTGGACAGAGGGTGGTAGGCAAACCTCCCTGGGGAGAGCATCCCATAAGTTGGGAGCCAGCCCTGAAAAGGCCGTCTCTTGTGTTGCCACCCTCCGGACCTCCCATGGAGGAGGCGCATGGAGAATAGACTTAGGTGATGATCCCGGGGTCTTGGTGGGTTCATATGGGGAGAGGCGGTCCTTGATGTGTTGGGGTCCTGAGCTGCATAAGGCTTTATAGGTCAAAAGGAGCACTTTGAACTGGGCCCAGAAGCTAATTGGTAGCCAGTCGGGCCAGGATTGGCTTTAGGAGTTAAGACCGTCTTGCCAGGTGAGAAACCCGGCTGCTGAATTCTGCATCAGCTGCATTTTCTGTACAATCTTCAAAGGCAGCCCCATGTGTAATGCACTGCAGTAATCTAACCTGGAGGTTACCAGAGCATAGGCTACCCCTGGCCAGATTGGGGAGTAGCTGAGCCACTTGTCTAAACTGATGGAAGGCACTTGTGTCACCAAGGCAACTTGAGCCCCAAGTGATAGAAGAACCCCCCCCCCCAACTTTGTACCTGATCCTTTGGAGGGAATGTAACCACATCAAGACCTAAGCCAAGTCCAAAGCCTACAATGAATGACACCAGCCTGAAACCCTGAAGAGCTAGTGCCAGCCAGCACAGAGTGCAATGTGGTACCCCTCCAGATGTTGTTGGGCCATTGGCCATTCTAGCTGGGAATGATGGGAACTGGAGTCAACAACATCTGGAGGGCACCCTGGTGGACAATTCCAGCCTAGATGGACCAATGGTCAAGAAGTTTCATTTATAATAAGAAGAATGGATTGTGAAACTAACGGAATACGCAGAATTGGACAAGATGACGGAGAGAATCCGCGAACAGCGGGACCAGAAGTTCATCAAAGACTGGACTAAATTTACAGACTATTTAAAGGAAAATTGTATTCAATTGAACACATTGGTAGGATTGCAAGAGGCTTTGTAGAGGAAGGAAGAAATATTGTTGTTAATACGAAGATATAGTGATTAATTTTAGAAAATAATAATATAAAACAATGATTGACTTTGGAAATATAGATATAAGGAATAGATATTAGAATATCATAAGGAAGGTTTGATGGAAGTCACAGCCATAAAAAGCCAAAACGGTATAAGATGTGAAGATAAATGTGCGAATTTATTATTGTATTCTTATAAAATCAATAAAAAATGATTATTAAAAAAAAGAAGAATCATCATTTAAAATAACTTGAAATCATGGATGAGAAGAAGATACAGCAGTAGTTATGAATCTGATCATGATTCCTAATTTGGGAGAATCACATAAGGAGAGAGAGAAAATCCTATTGGGCCCGTCTAATCCATCCATATTGGTGGTCTGCTCACCAACTCTTCTGGGAGCAAATCCCATCATTTCCAGAAAAGGACAGGCAGCCACCTGTGACTCCATCTTTTCCCTTCTCTCCTCTTTAATCCCAAATTGGCCTTCATTGTCACCACTTTACCCTTGTACACAATGCAGTGTTTGTCACAGGAAGTCTTTTCACGAGCTTCCTCGTATTTGAGGGCTGCCGAAGCACACCCAAAGGAGTAAACATCACACAGTCGTCCCTCGATTTGTGCCGTGTTTCCCGACATGGCCGGGTCATTTGTTGCCGTAACATCCGAGAAGGAGAACAATACCCCAGCATTAAAATCTGCCCTCCAGGTGACCTGCAGAGGCTGGGTGTGCTGGTATCCTGATTCTATATCTGTACACAGAGCACCGGAGGCTCAGGAGGTCTTCCAGGGTCTTCTAACGGTGGAGTCAGAAGATGGCACATGAAACAAAACTTTAAAAAAATCCTTCCAGTAGCACCTTAGAGACCAACTAAGTTTATTCTAGGGACCCAGGTGGTGCTGTGGGTTAAACCACAGAGCCTAGGGCTTGCTGATCAGAAGGTCGGCGGTTCGAATCCCTGCGACAGGGTGAGCTCCCATTGCTTGGTCCCAGCTCCTGCCAACCTAGCAGTTCGAAAGCATGTCAAAGTGCAAGTAGATAAATAGGAACCGCTCTGGTGGGAAGGTAAACGGCGTTTCCGTGCGCTGTTCTGGTTCGCCAGAAGCGGCTTTGTCATGCTGGCCACATGACCCGGAAGCTGTACGCCGGCTCTCGGCCAATAAAGCGAGATGAGCGCTGCAACTCCAGAGTCGGACACGACTGGACCTAATGGTCAGGGCGGGGTCCCTTTACCTTTACCTAAGTTTATTCTTGGTATGAGCTTTCGTGTGCATGCACACTTCTTCAGATACCTCAGGCACTGGCCCTTCCAGCTTCATCTGGTAGCAGTGCCTCTGAGGATAGGGATGTGAGGTCCTCACCCTCAGGTTTGGAGCCCTCACAGGACAGGAATCTGACCCCTGACTCCTGATGCTCTCTTTGCGTCATTAATTTATTTCCTGCCTTCCCCCCCATAACTCAAGGCGGCTCACAAAGGCACTCTACTTGCCATTGCTGCTGCCACCAGGGCCACGCGGCGGCAGGAAATGAGACGTCAGCTGGGGGCGGTGGTGGGGGCACCTTCCTGTTTTGCCTCAGGCGCTGGAACAGGACAGGCCACCCCTGAGGGGCCTCCTAACAACTCTTAACAATTGACGCTTCCCAAGATTCTTTGTAGAGGCCATCACTCTTGAAAGTAAAGGGCTGAGGGGGCCTTGTTTTAACCTCAGCCAAATTCCCGTCTCATTCCCCGGCCCCTGGTTTTTTGTTCTGCGGAGTTTGGCCCTGTTTCAGGAGCCTTTCACTGCCTATTTTATAGCCTGTCATCCTCTTCGACCTCAGGCATCTCATTTATCCCCGGGAGAGATACCAAGAGTTTTCTTATTCTTGCAAGTTGAAAGATTTGGACACGATCCCAGGGAACAATGGCTTGGGCTGCTGAAGAGGAAAGAGTCCCTGAAAGAAGCCAGTCTGCTGTGTGCTTATTTCAGAATCTATCTCCCACACCCCAGACAGCTCTTGCCACTTTCCCCCCTCTAAGTTACATCCAGATCATCCATTAAAAATGTTCAAACACTAGTCAAGACTCACCTCCAACGATCTTGGAAACTGTAGTTTGTTAAGGGTGCTGAGAGTTGCTATGAGACCCTTACGAAACTACAGTACCCAAGATTCTTGGGCTGGGGAGCCATGACTGTTAAGTGGAATAAGAGTGATTTAAATGGATGGTGCAGGTCTAACCTTGAGAACATAAGAACATGATAGCTCAGTTGGTTAGAGCAAGAGACTCTTAATCTTAGAGTTGTGGGTCCGAGCCCCACATTGGGCAAAAGATTCCTACAACAGATTCTCCTTCCAACTCTATGATTCCGTGAGAAGAGCCCTGCTGGATCAGGCCAATGGCCCATCTAGTCCAGCATCCTTTTCTCACAGTGGCCAACCAGGTGCCCATTATGGTGAAGCCCACAAGCAGGATATGAGCACAACAGCAACACTCCCCACTTACAATTCCAATCAACTGCTGTTCGAAAGGTGCAAGGTCTCCCATTATGGAGGCAGGGCAGAGCCATCACGGCTAGTAGCCATGAATACCCTCCTCCTCCAGGAATTTGTCCAAAAATCCTTTAAAGCCATCCAAGTTGGTGGCCATCACTGCATCCTCTGTGAGCAAGGTCCATCGTTTGACTATGCACTGTGTCCTTTTATCTGTCCTAAATCTTCCAACATTCCGCTGGATGTCCCGAGTTCTAGTGTTATGAGAGAGGGAGGAAAACGTTTCTCTTTCCCCATTCTCCATGCCATGCATAATTTTATAACTTTCTAGTAGCAGCTGCTGGGCTGAAGGAGGGAAAGGGCATGTTCCCCCCCCTCCCCCATTTGGGGCCCCAAATCTAACTTTGTTATTTTGGATGTCATTGTGTGTTGTGGTTGCTGCATTCCAATGTATCTGGGGTTGCAGCCCAACTCATAGCTGACCCACTAAAATTAATAGGCATTACTACTAACTCAGGCCCGTTGATTTCAATGGCCCTACTCTTGAGTAGAAATTAGCTGGCAACAATCCTTAGAACCCGTTTTTGACAACTGCGGGGAAAGCTTTAAGGACGATAAATTCATTCTGATTTGTACCTCGCCTATTTATTTTGTTTCCACATGTGATTTTGCGTTCCATCAGAAACAAAACACAACGTTTTTTGTTTCTGGAATACTTTTACGCTTAGTTTAGATGTATGTTATTTTGATATGCCCCAAGGGCTAATTCAATAAAATTCTATTCTATCCTATGCTATTAATAGAAGGCTGTCATGTTAATTTTGCAGAAGCAAATTAGAATGTTTAGAGATAGATGCTGGAAAATAGCCAAGAAGGAAATGATGCTCGCTGTTGGTTCAGAGCAGAAAGTTGGTGAGGAATTCAGTTCAGCTCACAATTTAATGCAAACTAATTCACATTTCTTGTTCTTTAAAAAAAGGCTGGAGGGAAGATATGCTCCTGGGAGAATTGTTTAGCTCAAATCCTGCTTGATGATGCCCTGTTCTTGCTGTAATGTTTACAGCTAACAATGCTTAATCTAACAATGTTTATTCTTAGGTTAACTATACCTGGCACTTTTTTAAACGATCAAGTGTTCAAAATACCTTACATCCATTATGGTAATAATCCTTATAACAACATTTTACGCTGAACTTGTAGTATCATTCCCACATTGCAGACTAGAGGCTGTGCCTCTGCTCACATTGCTTGCCAACCTTGCCTATCCCCCCCAATGTCAAACCCCACCCCCTTACATCTCACCAAACCGTATACCCCTCCCCTTACAGATCACCCAAACTGTGCCCCTTCCCTTACAGGTTACCTAAACCCCCATCTCATCCCTTCACAGATCACCCAAACAGATCTTCACCCATACCTTCACCTATTGATGGCCATGCAAAATGCAGCGTGACAACAGCCTTACAGTTTTATTATTAAGTAAGATAGGGGGACTGAGAAAATACCATCTTCATAGAATCATACAATTTGGAAGGAGACCTTGAAGGCCATCTAGCCTAGTGAGGGAGAGCCAGTCTATTCCTCTAGGGTGTAGATGGGGAACCTGTAGCTCTTGACATGTTGTTGAACTCCAACTCCCATCAACCCCAGCCAGCACGCCCAATAGTCAGGATGGGAACTATGGTCCAGCAACATCCAGAGGACCACAGGCTCCCCATACCTACTCTAGGGAATTGGTACCATAGTCCAACTGCTCTTACTGTCAAGAAACATATCCTAATGTTCAATTGACACCTGCCCTCCTGCAGATGAAGCCCATTATTAGATCTAGACCTGCCCCCTGAGGCAAGTAGCAAACAAGTCACAAGAACATCATAAGAACCTGCAGGAGCATGCCAATGGCCCATCTAGCCCAGCATTCTGCTCTCACAGTGGCCAACCAGATGCCTGTGGGAAACCCTCAAGCAGGATTTGAGTGCAAGAGCCCTCTCCCATCCTCGGTTGTCCAGCAACTGGTATTCAGAAGCATTACTGCCTCCAGTTATGGAGGCAAAGCCAAGCTATCGTGTTTAGTAGCCATTGGTAGCCCTCCATGAATTTGTCCAATCCTCTTTTAAAGCCATTCATTTTTTTTATTTTTTTTAAATAGTTTTTCTTGGGTTTTTCCACACAGATAAACAAAAACTTAACATAACAAAAAATACATATAAACTACAAATACAAAATACAACAAAAACAAGCATCATATTTTCCCCTTCCTCTTTCCTATTCATCTTGGGGTGACTTCCTCCAGTCTCCCCAGCTGCGTTTCACTATTAATCATCTTTAGTAATTTCCTCTCATCTTTCCTTGTTTTTTCTTACCTTACTAATGTTCTTGTCTTATAATATCTTAACCATACATCATATATTTACTACTTACTCCTAATTCTATTCTGTAGGCTGTCACTTCTTCCAGCTTTCCCTAACTCTGAATCTTACAATAGTTCTTAATATATACTTTAAATTTCTTCCAATCTTTTCCCACCACCTCCTCCCTCTTTTAAAGCCATTCAGGTTGGTGGCCATCGCTTTCCTCTGTGGGAGCAAGTTCCAATAGTTTAACTATGTGCTGTGTGGAGAAGTGCTTTCTTCTATCTGTCTTCAACTGTCCAACACGTCCAACTGTCCAACATCCAATCATTGGATGTCTGCAAGACTTTCTCTAGCCCTTTCCAGCAAGGCTCCCAAGCATCCAATTTGCTCTCTCCCAGTATACCTTTCTTCTAGAAGCCGAGGTAGGAAAACACAGCCTTGCCAGGCACTCGCTTGGCTGCCTGCACCTTCTTGGGAGTCAGCCTAATCTATTCAGACAACGACTCGCATCTGCGGTGAAGAAGAGGAGGACATGGATCTGTTCTGACAGCAGGGCCCTTTACAAGTTCGACCCACCCAACAGGGCTAAAAATAATAAAAAATCACATAGATGGGAGGAGGCGAGAGCTTCAGCGAAGCAATTCTCCGGCTGACGTGGAGAGCAGAAAACCCTTCAACTGCGTGACTTGAGTTCTCTTTGCTTTACAGCTCTTGCTCATTTGTTTATTTCTCTTGATTTTCCTTCGTTTTGCCCTACCCCTGCTTTGCAAGCATCACGGAGTTGGACCCCTGCTCTCCTGACGATGTAGCCACCTTCGTTTTTGGCAAACCATTGGTCCACCTGGCTCAGTATTCGGGGGACCATTTTTCAGCCCAAAGGCCAAATTCTCTTCTGGGCAACCTTCTGAGGGCCACATGCCAGGGGTGGGTGGAGCCAGAGGCAAAAAGTGGGTGGCGCCAGAGGCAGAAGATATTGGGCATAATATAAAATTTTCATCTTGGGAAAGGTTATGGAGGGAAGATTTAAAATCTACAGCATGCTGTACGTTGAAAGAAAACTATATGAAAATGATGTACCGTTGGTATCTGTTGTTGTTGTTGTTGTTTAGTCGTTTAGTCATGTCCGACTCTTCGTGACCCCATGGACCAGAGCACGCCAGGCACTCCTGTCTTCCACTGCCTCCCGCAGTTTGGTCAGACTCATGTTGGTAGCTTCGAGAACACTGTCCAACCATCTCTTCCTCTGTCGTCCCCTTCTCCTTGTGCCCTCCATCTTTCCCAACATCAGGGTCTTTTCCAGGGAGTCTTCTCTTCTCATGAGGTGGCCAAAGTATTGGAGCCTCAGCTTCAGGATCAGTCCTTCCAGTGAGCACTCCGGACTGATTTCCTTAAGAATTGATAGGTTTGATCTTCTTGCAGTCCATGGGACTCTCAAGAGTCTCCTCCAGCACCATAATTCAAAAGCATCAATTCTTCGGCGATCAGCCTTCTTTATGGTCCAGCTCTCACTTCCGTACATTACTACTGGGAAAACCATAGCTTTAACTATACGGACCTTTGTCGGCAAGGTGATGTCTCTGCTTTTTAAGATGCTGTCTAGGTTTGTCATTGCTTTTCTCCCAAGAAGCAGGCATCTTCTAATTTCGTGACTGCTGTCACCATCTGCAGTGATCATGGAACCCAAGAACCATTGGTATCTAACACCTACTAAATAAGCAAAGATGCATAGAACTGCTTCAAATATTTGTTGGAAATGTAAGGAGAAAAAGGGCACATTCTTCCATATGTGGTGGACGTGCAAATTAACAAAAGCATTTTGGGAAATGATATATACTGAGTTGAAAAAAAATTTTTAAATAACTTTTGTGAAAAAACCAGAAGCTTTTCTATTAGGAATTTTAGGTGCAGAAATACGAAAGGAACAGAAAAGACTATTTATGTACATGACAACAGCAGCGCGGATACTTTTAGCCCAAAGATGGAAGGAAGATATAGCCCCGACCAGAGAAGAATGGCTGATAAAGATGATGGAATGCTGAAATGGCAAAAATGACTGGGAAGATCAGAAATCAAGAAGATAGAAATTTTACTAAGGAATGGGGAAAACTTAGCTCGGAGAACACTGTAAACAATGCTTGTAACAATGCTTGTAATGTAACAAGAACTATGGGAAGAAAGGGAATTTTAAGAAAACTGAGAATATTATAAGATGCAGTGGGAAAAGGGAATGTAAATGGAACCTGTGGAGAGGCGGAGGAAAGTCCAAGGATTCAGAGAATCCTTTGTGTGTATGATTATGATTATTATTTGAATATAAATGTAAATTGTGAAAATCAATAAAAAAATGTAAATAAAATAAAAAAAGTCAGCAAGAGGCATGCTCAGAATTTAAGGGTATGTTTCAACCAGGCAAAAAATACTACCGGTATCATGGTAGAAAGTAAGGTCAGTGAAGGGTCTGCCCTGGATAATGTTCTGAGAAGAAGGAGAGGAGGAGGAGGAAGAGGAGGAGTTTGGATTTGATATCCCGCTTTATCACTACCCGAAGGAGTCTCAAAGCGGCTAATATTCTCCTTTCCCTTCCTCCCCCACAACAAACGCTCTGTGAGGTGAGTGGGGCTGAGAGACTTCAAAGAAGTGTGACTAGCCCAAGGTCACCCAGCAGCTGCATGTGGAGGAGCAGAGTCGCGAACCCGGTTCCCCAGATTACAAGTCTACCGCTCTTAACCACTACACCACACTGACTCTGGAGGTAGAGAGGCTTGGAGGATTTTGGTCACTAGCCTGAGGCTCCCCACTCCTGACCTACGTTGACTGGCCACACTCTTTCCCATCGTTCCCAGGTCTGTCTATAGATGCCAGGAATATCTGGGTCTTTCTGGGCACAAAGTATGTGCTCTACCGCCGAGCTTAGAGCCCCCTCCTTACAAATGTAGCAGTGCTCATTCTCTTTCGCTGCTTCATAATCCTTTTGCTTCTCTTTTGCAACAGGCTGCGGAGGTAAAAATGAAAGCAAGGAAACGGCAGAGCAATGTAAGAAGAACCCCGCTGGATCAGAACAAAGGCCCATCTAGTCCAGCATCCTGTTCTCACAGCAGCCAGTCAGATACCCACAATGGGAAGCCTGCGAGCATCAATGAGCAAAGAGATCACATCCAGTTTGCCTCGCCTGTTTTCTCTAAATGTCCTTCAGATTTACAAACTCACAGAAGTCTCTGACTTCAGTAAAACTGACTGATTCACTGAGCAATGCAGGAGAAAAAGAAGCAAAGAGGAGGATAATTTTTATATAGGACCTGTGCTTTTTTTTCTAAAATAAATGTTTAGGGGTACTCTCATTTTGACTCAAGAAAATCACCATTTTATAGTTCAAATCGGGGAAAATAAATACAATAAATGGACAAAAATACAAAGATTCACAAAATGTTTAGGGGGTATGCGTACCCCTGCGTACCCCGCAGAAAAAAGCACTGTATAGAACCATCACAATATCTCACCCAGGCACAATCCATACAACCTGAGGATGTTGATCTGTCAAAAGACTCTGAAGACTCTGCCCCAAACTTTCAGAAGAGGTGTGGTCTTCTCCACTTCATTGGAACTGAATGTGTCAATTTAGGTTTCGCTCAGTTTTCCAGTTTTCCATTCTGAAGTTGAGCTCCTGACACCTCCACAACAGTTTGCAAAAATTATTATTTTTGAAGTTCTCATGAAAACTCACCAGCACTTTAAGACAGATTTCCCCCATAATATAAACATTTGGGGATGCAATTTTGCCTAATGTGCACATTTTTGCAAAGCGATTTCCACTAAGCTGTGTCCACTCAATTGCTTTGATTGGCAGAATTGGCGCTACTGCAGCTGCCACATAATACTTGTTCCACATCTGTAAGAACTCAATCATTCAGTGTGGCAGCATCTACTCTTTGGAACTCCCTGCCCATTGAGGTCAAGCAGGAGCCTTCTCTGTACTTTTTTCAGAGCCTGCTAAAAACATTCAAGTTGAGGAAATTTTAACCTGATTTAGTATTTTAATTTTTCTATGTTTTAAAATGTACTTGATTTTAATGTCTTATCTTTTGCAAACCATTTTGAGGGTTGTTGTTGTTGTTTACAATAAAGTGATGTATGGATTTTATGAAAAATTAAATATAATATAATATAATGCACTTTTGTAGGTTGTTTTCAGCAACATATGCATTTGTATGTACACATTAACCTAGGATCATTTTTGTATGCCTCACTGGGCTGGAGAACTACATTGCAAAATTCAGAGAAGTGTAAATTTTAAAAGATGTGTTCGGTTCACATATCATTTTGGAGAGTGCAAGTCTGGTAAGTTTGCCTTTAATACGAACCAAATCAAATTTCTCCCCCACCTCCCATTGGAGCCAAGGCCTCCAGAACTGAGTAGGGCACATTTAAGAACCAATAGCCTCACGGGTGGTGCTGTGGTCTAAACCGCTGAGCCTCTTGGGCTTGCCGATCAGAAGGTCGGCGGTTCGAATCCCCGTGATGGGGTGAGCTCCTATTGCTCGGTCCCAACTCCTGCCAACCTAGCAGTTTGAAAGCACGCCAGTGCAAGTAGATAAATAGGTCTGGCGGGAAGGTAAACGGCATTTCCATGCGCTGCTCTAGTTTCGGTGTTCCATTGCGCCAGAAGCGGCTTAGTCATGCTGGCCACATGACCCGGAAAAACTGTCTGTGGACAATCGCCGGCTCCCTCAGCCTGTAAAGCGAGATGAGTGCTACAACCCCAGAGTCGTCTGTGACTGGACTTAACTGTCAGGGGTCCTTTACCTTTTACCTTTTTTAGCCTCAGCACTGGAGGTGGAGCTAGAAACCCTGACCTCCCTGCAGCCTGTTTACAGCCTCAGTCGGTTTCGAACCATTGCTGAAGCAACATCTTAAGTCTGCCGCTCTTGGCTGCCTCCCTCCAGGCCGACTCCTGCACAGCTTTGCATTGAGCTGTCCATGGTCCTAAGTGACCTCCAGAACTTTGCTGAAGCAACATATTATACCTGCTGCTCTCGGATGCCTCTCTCCAGCACGATTCGTTCATATGGAGCTGTCTGTGGTCCTGTTCCCTCGCCTGAACTCTTTCTTCACCTTCCTAGTCTTCCCTGAGCACTCTGCCAAGAACAGGATAACAACACAAGGATGTTCACGTGAATGCCCTAATGCGTTGAATGAATTTGTGAGGGGGTTATGGGGCTGAACTACGTAACTGTCCTCCCCCAGTAAAGAAAAAGGGAACCAAAGTGACCAGGGAGCAACTCCCCTAGGAGGAAAAGCTTCAGTGTTGGTTATTTGTTTGTTTGTTTGTTTAGTTTAGAATGGGGTGCCCTACATATATTGCTAGATTACAACTCCCATCCTCCCTGACCATTGGCTATGCTGCCTGGGGCTGATAGGAGTTGGAGGTCAACAATGACTGGGGAGCACCACATTGGCTATCCTTGATTTAGATCACAGAGTCATCCAATGAAACAATTTGGTAGAAGATTCAGGGCAGAAAAGAGAAACGACTTATTCATACAGAATAGAGTTAAACTCTGGGATTCGCTACCATGAGACGGGGTACATGGGTTTCATACATACAGGGGAACTTGCTTTTTACAGTGTATTTGCTTTTTATCCTCACAACAACCCTAAAAGCTAGGCTAGGCTCCGAGAGAGAGACTGGCCTCAGATTACCCAGTAAGGGATAGGGCCAAATGCAACCAAGAGGATTCAATTCTCTCTCCCCAGTGTGGGTGTAGTGGTTAAGAGCGATAGACTCATAATCTGGTGAACCGGGTTTGCATCTCTGCTCCTCTACATGCAGCTGCTGGGTGACCTTGGGTTAGTCACACTTCTTTGAAGTCTCTCAGCCCCACTCACCTCACAGAGTGTTTGTTGTGGGGGAGGAAGGGAAAGAAGAATGTTAGCCGCTTTGAGACTCCTTCGGGTAGTGATAAAGCGGGATATCAAATCCAAACTTTTCTTCCCCCCCCCCATTATTTTATGGGTTTAATTAGGGTTTAAAATCCAGGGCTAGATCTGGGACAGTTGTCCTCCTGGCAGGAGCTGGCTGCAAACACTCTGGCGGGGGTCTGCCCTTCTCTTCTCCCGTCTCCCAATTAACCTCCATCTCCAGGGCTTGCCTCTATGACATCACCAGGGGCCACCCCTAGGTTGGGCTCTGAAACTTCAGGGTCTGGGATGTTCCTCACTTCGCAAGCCTAGGTGCACATTCCAAGACAGTGTAATCCTCACACTGGTTTAATGGCAAACCAGTGATGTGGGAGAACTTCCTCCAATGTTCACCCATCCAAGAAGTAGCGAGATCAAGTGTGACAGCCCCCAGCCGCCATCCACAAATCCAAGGCCTCATTTGTTCCGAACAATTTGCAAAAAATCCTGGATCTTCTTCCAGGCTCTGCTCAATACAGAAATGTGTCCAGCAAAAAACCTTGTTCCAGCATGTTCAAGTTACAAATCATATAGACGCTTTGGAAGTTCTGGAAGCTGTTTTGCTCTGCAGACGCAGCGTAAACTTGGCACAGAGAGGCCTGCTCTGATTTGGGGGGTTGTTTTCTTCATAGGTCTGTTCCCCCCCCTTCCTCCTCCTTTGTACAAAAAGCCCATGGTGTCCTCTCCAGCTCGGAATGAAATCATGTGTCGCTCGCTCGCCTGCCTTCAAGAGAAGCCAAGAAAGCATCTGTGTCTGGAGGGGATCGTAAATATCGCCGGGCACGTCCCTCCCCGCTTTTGCCAAGCTCCTCTTTCTCTCAAAAGGACACAGATGCCATCCATAAATGCACATAAATTGCTACTGGTGGCGGCCGGCCAACATTGCTGCTGGAAAGAGACAATGGGGATGTTCTGGCATAAAAGGAACAATCTACACGCACAGACCCCCAACAGCGGCAGACACTCTCCGAGTGCTGCAGTGACGGGGGCTTCAGCAGAGATGAAATACTCCACAGTACTCCACTGTAAACCAACCAGGGACAGAGGGGAAAAATTCAGTTTAGTTCACATTTACCGGTAAGGGTGCACTGTACCTAATTTGCCAAACCTCCAATTGTCCCCATTTTCCATGGGAAGTTCTAAATTTACAGAAGCCGTTCTGGTTTCTGATTTGATCCTGGAATGACCCGCTTTTCCTTAGGACAGTGGTGGCTAACCTTGGCACTCCAGATGTTTTGGGACTACAACTCCCATCATCCCTGACCACTGGTCCTGTTAGCTAGGGATGCTGGGAGTTGTAGTTCCAAAACATCTGGAGTGCCAAGGTTAGCCACCACTGCCTTAGGACATCCTTATTTTCATCAGAGAAATGTTGGTGGGCATAGAGTTATGTGACCCCCTGAGCCAAGGAGATAAGATACAACCTTTAGATGACATATCCGCTCCACTTATCTGTGGGGAGGAGTTGCGGTGGACCTCGGGACCACCCACTCACTTCCGGGGGCAGGGACGACGTCCCTTGCCGCCCGGGAGGTTCCCGGCCGCGTCATCCGCCAGCCAGCCAATCGGCTGGCCCAGGGGGCGGGGTCGCGGCCCCGTTTAAATCCCTGGCGCGAGCCGAAACGCCTCCTTTTCGGCTCGCGTCTTCGATCTGCTCGCGTCTTCAGGATCGTCGAAGCTCCTCCTCCCATTCCTTGCTGCTCCGGCTCCTTTGCCTGCCCTCAGATCCCCAGCGCTGCATCTTGCCGGCTTCGCAGGTGGCCCGCGATCGTGCCCTCGGCCGCGCTACATTGGATTGGCTGCCTGCCATCGCGCTCCTCGCCGGCCCGTCTCGGTGCCAGGCGCGTGCTGCGCTTCCTGTTCTCCTTGGCGCACGGGAACCCGCCTGGTGCGCGGCGTGCGATTTCGGCCTCGGGCGCAGCTCAGCCACCGCCGGCCACCATCTCGCCGGATTCTAGCTGCCGGAGCTCCGCGGCTGTTCCGGATCACCGCGTGGAGCCACGGTCGCCCCCCCCGAACAACGGAGGCGTCTGGCCTGGTCGCAGTGAGTGTGCTGGGGCAGCCGGGACTTCGGAGCGAGGGGTTTTTTCCCAGGCGGTATTTGCTGGGAGCGTGGGGCTTCCCTTGCAGCAATTTCCTGGGGAAGGTACTGTTTTCCAGGGCTGCATTTCCTGCTTTAACGTCCCCACTGCCTTCGCAGCTTCATGGTGCTAGTGAGGGGGGTTGGATTTTTTCTTTTTGCCGTCATCTCTGCCATCCGCTGACGAGTAATAAAAAGTTTGGTGGGTCTGGGAGCGCCTGTGGTTGTTTACTGCTGGGCAGAGTCAGCTGGCGGTCGCCATTTTGTTCTAGTCACGTGCACGCTTACTGCCCCCTTTCTGCCTTAGGTCGCCATTTCCGGAACGCCTGTAGGTTTGGGTGTCCCGTGAGGTGACTACTGGCTGGTAGGCCGCTTGGGGTGCCTCTCAGCAGCACCCTTTAAGGATAATAAATAAATACATATATACATACATAAACAATATATATATATATATATATATATATATATATATATATAATAAATAAAAAAATAATTCAAGGACTGGGCTGTGGTTCTGTAGCTACTTTGCATGCAGAAGGTCTCAGGTTCTATTCCCAGTAGGCTGGGCGGGGACTGACTTCTGCCAGATACCTTTTAAGCTGTCCTCCCAGCTATCCATTGTATATAGTTTGCAATAATTGAAATAATTAATCAAAATTGATACTGTTTAGTTCAATAAATAAATAAATAAATAAAAAAATAAAATAAAAAATAAAAAATAAAATAAAATAAAAAATAAAATATAAATAAACAAATAAAAAATAAATAAACAAATAAATAAATAAAATAAAATAAATAAATATTAGCGGTTTGGGGCCACGCTCATATTAGCCCCTCAGTGCCGCTGTTTGTGCAAAGCAATACTGTGTTGTTCTGGTTTAGCATATTCAGGCGTGTGGAAGCCTTGCCGTCATGGCACCTAGGAAGAAGCCAGTTGATGCGACCTCTGCTGGTGAATCAAGTCGTGCTACTCCTTCCCAAGCCTCTGGAGCCACAAACAGTTCTTCAATTGCGGGTCAAGCTATGGGTCAGCTAGGGACAACTCTTGCAGGTATGGCGAAGAATCCTCGCGCCCTGCAACAGTTTTTTAATGAATTCGAAACCATGATGCAACGGTTTAAACCGCAAGGGGTAGAGCAGGACTCTGACTATCATTCTGGTACAGTTGCGGTTCCGGAATCAATAGCCAGTGGATCAGCCGGATCTCAATCTGGGGATGAGTCCGATGTAATACAAGGGACATCCCAGGTGCTATTTACCCATTCACAGTTGACCCCTTCTGCCGATCAGGTTGGGCCTACCCCATCCCAGGCGCTACTTACTGATTTACATTTGGCTCCTTCTGCCGATCAGGTCAGGCCTACTCCATCCCAGGTGCCACTTACTGATTCCCAGTCGGCCCCTTCTGCTGACCAGGTTGGGCCTATACCCAAGCCTCGCAGCAGCAAGCGTGTCACTACTTCGCGGCCAAGCAGATCTAAAAAGCCTACCGCGCCCGCGGGGCAGATCACTGGCGCCCAAGCGCGCGCCGTGGTCCCCCGTGCTAGCAAATCTAAAAGGCCTCCCGCACCAGCAGAGCAAGACACTGGGGTCCAAACGCGTCGCCCTACCGCAAGGGGCTCTCGAAGCACTGGCGGACAGCGTTCTGCGCAACCTGTGCAGGCACCTTCTAGGGACCTCCTTCAATTGGCGTCCTCCTCTGGTTTGGGTAACCTCCTCCAATTAGTATCTTCTTCTGGTGCGGGGGACCTCCATCAATTATCATCTCCCTCTAGTAGTGTGCAGGATAACTTCACTTCTCAGGACCAAGGCGTTTACGCATCATCGGACGATGAAACCGCACTCCCCTTCCCGCAGGCTACCATGGCTCGTAAGAAACGGAAGCACAAGAAACATGCGAGTAAGAAGAGCAAGAGATCCAGAAAAGACGACTCCGATTCCGATTCAGGTACGTCATCCTCGTCTTCCTCCTCGGGTTCCGATAGTGATGAGCCTCTGGACTCATATTGGGGCGAAGGAGAAGGGGTGCCAGGTTTGCCTCTTTGGGCGTGGAATAGGCGGGCTAATTCACACAGGAAGAAGTTCGGAGGGACACTAGAATGTAAGAATGGGGCTATGGTGGAAGATGTCAAGGTCTCCACTAACAGACCCAAAGACATTATCCTAGGAAACCACCTCTCCGCTAAGACCAGGGCAAAAATACTAAATGGTGAATATGTGGATATATTTAAGCTCGTCCCCCTCGATGAGCTGCATGACAAGGCAGAAAGAAAGCGGGAGTACAGCAAGCGTAGATACAAGTCCCCTAGAGTCGAGAAAACTTTTGAGAATTGGTTAAACGGTTTCCAAGTTTTCTCCTGTGTAGTAGCTGCAGCTTACCCCAAGAGGGCGATGCACCTGATCGTTTATCAGTCATTGGTGCGGACAGCTTGCGCGATGGCTGGGGAGACAGCGGCGATTAGATACGATAAGGCTTTCCGAAGTAACGCTGCACTCTTACCCACCGCACGATGGGATCGAGTCGACCAGTTCCTCTGGCTTACTCACGTGGGTCCTCATATCGAGAAAAAACCGTTGGACCAAGGGAGGTTCCCGAAGCCTGACTTCAAAAAGGACCAACGCCGCAAAGTGTGCTGGGAGTATAATAAAGGGCTGTGCCAGCGTCAAAGTTGTAAGTACTCGCACGAGTGCGAGAAGTGCCTTGGCAATCACCCAGCAGTTTCATGCTACAGGGGCCGGCAGCCTTTTCGTGGGGGAAGGGGGACTCACCAGCAGAACAGACAGGTTGGTCAGCCCCCCGCCCCTGGAGGCTCCCGTAGGCAATAACTCTCTCACCTTAGCCGTCTCCCCCATCAAGCTCGACGCCCTAAAAACTCTTAGATTTGTATCCAAATAAAAAATCTTCAATCTACCTTTGGCAAGGGTTCTCTCAGGGCTTTAGAATCCCAGTTACATTCACTCCTCACTCCAAGGATCCCCCAAACCAGAAGTCAGTAAGGGAGATGCCGGAAGTAGCGAGAAAGAAAATAATGAAGGAAATCAAGGCGGGGAGGGTGGCTGGCCCCTTTAGTAAGCCTCCCATCCCTAACTTACACATTTCCCCTTTGGGAGTTGTGCCAAAAAAGGCCCCGGGTGAATACCGTCTAATTCATAACCTATCATATCCAAAGGGTGGATCCGTGAATGATGCTATACC
The DNA here is from genome assembly GCA_034641385.1 of Darevskia mixta. Classification (NCBI taxonomy): domain Eukaryota; kingdom Metazoa; phylum Chordata; class Lepidosauria; order Squamata; family Lacertidae; genus Darevskia; species Darevskia mixta. The sequence continues at coordinate 5,608,819 of JAWWNH010000181.1, forward strand.
AGATGAACTATGCTCAGTGAAGTACGTTCCTTTTGACCACGCTATAAAACTGATTCGGTCTTTTGGAAAGGGGGCCCTCCTTGCAAAATGCGACATAGAATCGGCTTTCCGTCTCCTTCCAGTACACCCCCAAGATTTCAGATGGTTGGGCTTCAAGTTTGAAGGTTCCTTTTTTATAGACAAGGCAATGCCTATGGGGTGTTCGGTAGCGTGTGCCGCCTTTGAGTCGTTTAGCACCTTTCTAGATTGGGCCCTGCGCTACAAGACAGGTTTGTCAGGCGTCACTCACTATCTCGATGATTTCTTGCTTTCCGGTCCCCCAAATAGCGCCGCTTGCTCCTCTCTGCTTAAAGCCTTGGCCTCTCTCTCTGAGGAACTAGGCGTTCCTCTGGCAGAGGAAAAAACCGAAGGCCCTGTAACAGTAATGACTTACCTAGGCATTGAGCTGGATACGGTCGCCCAGACCTCACGTCTTCCAATGGCAAAGTTAACAGCCCTTAAGGCTCTAATCTCGCAAATTCTTCCTCTAAAAAAGGTTACACTCAGGCAAATTCAATCCCTGCTCGGGCACTTGAACTTTGCCTGTCGCGTGGTGGCCCCTGGGCGCCCCTTTTGCTCACGCTTAGCAAGACTATCCGCCGGTCTAAAATCTCCACATCACAGGGTGCGCCTCCCAAAGTCAGTGAAGGATGACCTCCAGGTTTGGCTATTATTCCTAGAAAATTTTAACGGGGTATCTTTATGGCAGGACTCGCTGATGCTCTCAACTGACTTTCAGGTCCAATCGGACGCAGCAGGATCCTTGGGTTTTGGTGTGTTTTTCAAGGGGCGCTGGTGTGCTCAACAATGGCCAGAGAGCTGGCGTGGTAGGGCTATTACTCGTGATCTGACCTTCTTAGAATTTTTCCCTATACTAGTGGCGATTCACCTTTGGACCGACGAATTCAAGGATCGCAGGGTCTGCTTTTGGACGGACAACCAGGCTGTAGTCAATGTGCTGGCTAGACGATCTTCCCGCTCTGAGAGGGTGTCATCTCTGCTTCGAGCTTTTGTTTTGCGGTGCCTCCAATTTAATATCATGTTCACGGCCAAATTCATTCCTGGGGTCAATAACGACATCGCGGACGCGCTCTCTCGTTTTCAGATGGACCGCTTCCGGTTGTTAGCACCAGAAGCCCAGCAGTTGCCAGAGACTTTCCCGGAGCACCTTTGGAGCGTTGGAGACGAGTCGTCTTGCAGGGAGTATTGAACTCAGTGGCGCCTTCCACTCTTAGGTCATATACCAAGGCCTGGACGGAGTTCTTAACTTATCGGTTACATTTCTGGGGAATCGGTTACCTTTCTTGCCCCACTACCTGTCAGGTGTTGGTATACTTAGTTCATCTACTTGACTGCGGCCGTACTGCTAAATCTTTTAAGACCCAAACAGCCGCCATATCCTTCTTCACAAAATCCATATATTTTACTGATCCCTGCGCCGAGTTCGTTGTCCGCAGGGCAATGGAGGGGTGGCGTAGATCGCAACCGTCATGTGCTGATGGGCGTAGGCCCGTGACTTTCGATTTACTCACAAAAATACGCTACAAATTACGCTCCATCTGTTGGTCCAAATACGAAACCAGACTGTTTTCTGCTGCCTTTTCAATTGCTTTCTTTGGTGCCCTGAGAATTGGAGAATTGGTCCTTGAGGGCGATCCTGGCCCCACCTCTAGAGGTTTGCTACTAAGTGACATTCAACTATCTTCCTCCGAACTAGTCATTTACATTCGCCGCTCAAAAACCGACCAGAAAGGGAAGGGCACCCTGATACGGCTTCCTGCCACCAGGCAAGCTGGGCCTTGCCCAGTAAAAGATACCTCCCGTTACATCGAGCTTAGAGTTCCTGGTCCTGGCCCATTCCTAATACATCAGGATGGGTCCCGCCTTACAAGGCTGCAGTTTACCAGGGTTATGCGCAAAGCCATCGAAGCATGCGGACTGCCAGCCAGGGAGTTTGCCGCTCATTCTTTCAGAATTGGGGCCGCCTCCACTGCTGTTCACTGGGGTCTGTCTGCCGATAGAGTAAAAGACCTGGGCCGATGGCGATCGGATGCGTTCAAGGGCTATATTCGAGGCTGTTCCTCAATCTGAGCAGCCTACTTACCCCCATTTGTCATTTCCTTACTTTTCAGGGTCTAGGCGCATGGAGATCTGGATTGCTGGTCACAGTATCGTCCATTGGGCCCGGGAGAGGGCGATCGTCAGCGGCCTTGGTACCCAGTTGGGTTTTTCTTCACATATCCGAGTTTCCTGGATTTCTAGGCGCGGGATGCGTTGGAAGGAGATGTTGCCAATGATTAGGTCCAGGGCCGAGGCTCTGGCCCCCCCCGATGCTCTGGTTTTGCAGTTGGGAGAAAACGATTTGCCGAGTCGGAAGCGCCTGGATTTGCTCAACGACATCATAAGTGATTTGGACTTTCTGGCTTCAAACTTTCCTAAAATGACTATTATTTGGTCCTATCTCTTGGAGAGACGCACTTGGCGCGGTAGCAACTCCCCGGCCGCAACAGACCTTGTCCGAAAACGCTTGAATCGCTCAGTGGCACGGAAGGTGCTCTCGCTTGGTGGCCGTGTGATCCCGCATCCCGCTATAGTTTACAGCAAGATGGCTTTGTTTCGCGACGACGGCGTGCACCTCTCTGAGTGGGGAAATGACATTTTGTTGGCGGACATAATTGAGGGAGTGAACTGTTGGTTGCAGTTGTGAGGGTATGTGGCGGCGAGCTCTTCGGGCTCTTTTGGCGGTTAGGCATTGAGTGACCTTATGATGGGGGGAGGGGAGCCCTGGCCATCGGCTGCCCCTCCAAGCTGAAGGGTATTCTGCTAAAAGAATCCAGGGGTGTGGATCTTGTCTGAAGTCCGGGCGGGGGCTAAGGCCATGCCACGACCCCTTTGGGAACCCAGGGGGGGCACGAGTCGGTCTCCGCCGACGGTGGAACCCCCCTCCTATTGGAGGTTTACCCTTCCAAGACTTCCTGCCAATCGGGGCGGAGTCAGATATAGTCAGGTCTACTCAATGCCTAAGCCAATACCGCTCACATACTGTAACCAATAAAAAGTTGTGGCCAAAATTAATCCCACAAACATTAACTTTATATCTTGTCTCCTTGTGTTTTCATTGTCTTCAAGGGGGTGGTTGCGGGGTCTCGACACGCAAATCCGCTCCACTTACCTGTGGGGAGGAGTTGCGGTGGACCTCGGGACCACCCACTCACTTCCGGGGGCAGGGACGACGTCCCTTGCCGCCCGGGAGGTTCCCGGCCGCGTCATCCGCCAGCCAGCCAATCGGCTGGCCCAGGGGGCGGGGTCGCGGCCCCGTTTAAATCCCTGGCGCGAGCCGAAACGCCTCCTTTTCGGCTCGCGTCTTCGATCTCCCACCCTCCCTCCCTTTAATCTAATTTCCTACTCTGACCTTGCTCGGTTTGGTCGCCTGTTTTGCGGCAGGGGCTCGGTAGAAATTTTTCCACTTGGCAGATTGGCCTTAGCCATTTGGTTTTCGTCTACCGCCTAGCAATCGTCACAACTTTTGTAAGGTGGCGGTTAGGCATTGAGTGACCTTATGATGGGGGGAGGGGAGCCCTGGCCATCGGCTGCCCCTCCAAGCTGAAGGGTATTCTGCTAAAAGAATCCAGGGGTGTGGATCTTGTCTGAAGTCCGGGCGGGGGCTAAGGCCATGCCACGACCCCTTTGGGAACCCAGGGGGGGGCACGAGTCGGTCTCCGCCGACGGTGGAACCCCCCTCCTATTGGAGGTTTACCCTTCCAAGACTTCCTGCCAATCGGGGCGGAGTCAGATATAGTCAGGTCTACTCAATGCCTAAGCCAATACCGCTCACATACTGTAACCAATAAAAAGTTGTGGCCAAAATTAATCCCACAAACATTAACTTTATATCTTGTCTCCTTGTGTTTTCATTGTCTTCAAGGGGGTGGTTGCGGGGTCTCGACACGCAACTGGACATAGCTGTCAACCTTTCCCTTGTCTTGCAAGGAATCCTATTCGGAATAAGGGAATTTCCCGCAAAAAAAGGGAAAAGTTGACAGCTATGCATCTGGAGGCAGCCATGTATAGGGAAGTTTTTAATGTTTTACAGTGGTAAAGGTAAAGGGACCCCTGACGGTTAGGTCCAGTCACAGACGACTCTGAGGTTGCAACGCTCATCTCGCTTTACTGGCCGAGGGAGCCAGCGTACAGCTTCCGGGTCATGTAGCCAACATGACAAAGCCGCTTCTGGCGAACCAGAGCAGTGCATGGAAACGCCGTTTACCTTGCCGCCGGAGCGGTACCTATTTATCTACTTGCACGTTGACGTGCTTTCGAACTGCTAGGTTGGCAGGAGCAGGGACTGAGCAACGGGAGCTCACCCCATCGTGGGGTTTGAACCACCGACCTTCTGATCAGCAAGCCCTAGGCTCTGTGGTTTAGACCACAGCACCACCCGCGTCCCTTTACAGTGGTACCTTGGTTTAATAACAGCTTAGTTTATAAACAACTTGGAACAACAACCTGCAAACCCATAAGGAGGTGTTTCAGTTTGTGAACTTTGCCTTGGAAGCAGAACATGTTTCGGTTCTGTTGAGTGTGTTCCATTTGTAAATTGAGTCCCCCACTGCTATGGGAAAGCACACCTTGGTTTAAGATTGCTTTGGTTTAAGAACGGACTTCTGGAACGGATTAAGTTCATAAACTAAGGTACCACTGTATTATGTTTTTATATGTGTTGGTTGCCACTCAGAGTGGCTGGGGCAACCCTGTCAGATGGGCGGGGTAGAAATAATAAAATTATTATCATGGAATAGGGCATCCCTATTTTCACTGGAGTAATGTTGGAGGGTATGAATTTGCAGCTCCTAAAACAATATACAAAGGCAGGTCCTGTGGAAATATAATAAAAAACCAACCATGCACAGATTCACCATAGCCCTTTATTCAGGTACCTGAGAGAGTCTCCATGTGATGGCCTGGGATTCAGACTCAGACGCTGAACCTGAGGGATCCCAGCCTGCACAGGATTCCCTGCCTCCAGAACCAGCAGAGCTGGGGCTAGGGCCTGAGTCTGAAGGGGCCTCACCTGTGCTGGATCCTCAGGTGCAGGCATCTGCTGAGTCTGCTCTGGCTCCTGATGGGATGGAGGACCCACTGCCTGCAGGTGCTCCACTCCCAGCCCTGTCAGGGGAAGCAGAGGTTGCCTCTGGGTCCGGTAACCCTCCAGCCTCTCCTGAGCTGCAGAGGCGAAGGGCAGAGAGGCGAAGGGAACTGAGTGCTCGCAGGAGGAGTGCTCGCCTCCAGGCCAGGAGAGGCAAGTCACCAGAGGATCAGGGCCGCCCTATGCCTCGGGCAGATAAAAGCCGGCCAGCCCCAGCCCCAAGTTGCAGGAGCAACATCATTGCTGACCAGTTCCTGTTTGATCCCTGTCCTGCTTTCCTGCCTGAGCTCCTGACCCACCTTGGTTCCCTGCTTGTCCACCCGTTCCTGACTTTGCCTGACTCCCTGCCCTGCACCCTGCTTCAGTTATTTCGGACTGCCTTTACGTGTACCTCTGACCTTGGACCGGACTTAGACCTCGCCATTTGGATACCCCACGGGACCAGCACACTCCAGCCCCACGGGAGTCACAGAGTCCTCGGCACGTGTAAAATGCGAGGAAGATTTTGTAGATTGTTTGACACGTGAGGTTCGACTTTTGCTTCCCCAAATTGTGCTGGAAAAGTACAAAGCAAGTTTCAACTCGCTTTCAACCTTTCCTTTAAAAAACTGTTTGCTCTGCATAGCAATTGCCTTCCTGTCCCAGGCAGTTTGCGGTTACACGTGTAAGAACATTCTCCGCGATATTTGTTCCTTTCGCAGCTAAGTGGCCAACTTCACCTTTTGTACCAGATTGCGCTGCTTCCCATTTTAACTCCCCGTTTTAACTGGTTCAGCATCTTAAAATCCTCAATCCTAAACCAAACTTGCTGATTTCCCTGACATAAGTTTTCAGTGTTCCACCTCCAGACAGGAAGCTCTTTGTTCTTAAATGGTCCCTAATCAGTTCTGGAGACCTTGGCTTCAATCAGGGCTGCGGGAGAAGTTTGATTCCATTTGCATTTTCAGGCAAACCTACCGAAATCACACTCTCTGAAATGATACATGAACCGAAACACAGACATTCTTTGAAATCCGCATTTCCCCAAATTTTGTAGTGCGGTTCTGCACCCATGTGATGTGTGCACAAATGCATATACTGGGATAAAGAATGCTTGAAAATACATCTGTCAGTGAAAATAATGTACAAAAACGCAATATGTTGTGGGAAATTGCTTTGCATAAAAATGTGTATCTGTTATGGGGATGGCATAAGAAAGAAATATGTATGTTAGCAGTAAAATACTGGTGAATTTTCATGAGGACTTTTTTAAAAAGTCACGAAACTGATGTGAAAAAGTGGAAAATTGAACTTAAGGTTGGAAATGTGAGAAATTGAGAGAAAGTGAAATTGACAGATTCACCTGTGCCCAAAACCAACCTTACCAATGGATCTTTGGGCTGATGGAGATATAGTAAATGGATATCATCTCTAGTCTTTTCTTCAGTTGAATCAGACCAATAGCATTCCTGCTACTTTCTATAATCTATGTATCTATAATCTGTCTGTCTGTCTGTCTTTCTGTCCGTCCATCCATCCATCCATCCATCCATCCATCTAATGTCATCCAGTTAAATAATGATAGGCTGTTTGGTCATCCGACATTCAAATTAAATGCATTTGCATATAGTCAAAGCATCACTGTGGCTGCTCTTTGTGAAATCTGGAAGGGCATGTGGAATCAGATGGAGGCTGTTTTGCCTAACACACCACTGGAAGGTCTGTCTGATCCAAAACTCTCCCCGAGGGATCGCTGCAGAATTGCTTCTTTGCCAGCTGTAAACATCTGTCTTAAATCTTGCACAGAGGGCAGCTGTGGAGGTCAGTCACAGCTAAACACTAAAACCCTTTGGACTTGTCAATATTGTGTCTTTTAAAGTGTCGGAGGATTAAGCTTCTCTCAGTAAGCAATTATTTTCCCTTGGCATTTTTTTTTTTTTTTTTTGGCTGAGATCGCAAGTCGCTATGCTGGGATGGGGGAGAGCATGTGGCCTTGCAGATGTGGTCGGACTAAGAACGCCCATTGCCCCTGAGCGCTGGCCATGCTGGCAAGGGGCTGATGAGAGCTGGGGTCCAATCCCATCTGCAAAGCCACAGGTTCCCCATGCTTGTGCTACAGGGATAATATGGTCTCCTGAAGTCCAGGGATCGTCAAATATCAGAATGGGGTTGTTAACTGTTGAAACCATGGCTATGAGTGATTGCCGAAAAAGAAGAAGAAGAAGAGTTTGGATTTGATATCCCGCTTTATCACTACCCGAAGGAGTCTCAAAGCGGCTAACAATCTCCTTTCCCTTCCTCCCCCACAACAAACACTCTGTGAGGTGAGTGGGGCTGAGAGACTTCAGAGAAGTGTGACTAGCCCAAGGTCACCCAGCAGCTGCATGTGGAGGAGAGGAGAAGCGAACCCGGTTCACCAGATTACGAGTCTACCGCTCTTAACCACTACACCACACTGGCTCTCAAGAAGAAGAAGAAGAAGAAGAAGAAGAAGAAGAAGAAGAAGAAGAAGAAGAAGAAGATGATGAAGAAGATGATGATGATGATGATGATGAAGAAGAAGAAGAAGAAGAAGAAGAAGAAGATGATTTTGCGGAGTGTGTGTTTGAGTGCAAAACTGCCCACATCTCCGAGAAGGTAGCCATCCACCGCATTGCCTTCCTCCTTAGGTTTGGAGAGGACCGCCTGACACTTATTTCACCCTGCTTCTTCTCATTATCAGTCTCCTCATCTGTTCCAGCTGGTGGAGTGGGGGGGGGGGAGAGACAGAGAAAAATCAGGCTGTCAACACACTACTCTTTCCTGGCCTCTTCACAAGCTTCTGTCTTGGGTTGTAAATACCCCCATCTATTTTAAAATGGAAATAAAAAGCCTTTGCATTAGGGAAAGAATGCACTCGTCACCACCTTCCATTCCGTAAATGAAACATCACGACTCAAATCAATGTATATATTTTTCCGTTGCTTTGGCCCGGAGGGGCTTGTGGAAAAATGTGATCATTCTATATGGGCTGTGTGGCTGCGCGAGACTCTCTCAGCAGGCTGCAAGGAAGAGACGTTTGGGCGGAACTTCTAGATTTTCTCTCCATAGGCAACAAAATAAACCTTAGGTCACTTCCTAGCCTCGGGGAATCGGACAGTTTGCTTGGCTGTTGCACCTTGGGAAGCCGACCTCAAATGTGGAGTCGATTTGGAAGCATGAATCAAGGTGGAATGGAACAATAAACACGGATCTCACCATTCAAAGCTTTCTGCGGCCAAGATTTCTTTTCCCCCCTCACTGAGACGTGAGAACTTGGGAGCAGAAGTCCACCTACCTCAGAGATGAGAACTGCGTGCTGGACTACAGCTAGGAAGGGGGAGAGAGATTCGATTCAGTTTCCATTTAAAGGCAAACCCAAGTAATTCACACTTTCTGAAACAATATGCAAGTGGAAATACACATTGCAAGAGGCCTGGCCTACAGGGCCTTTCGGGTTCCTTCCAACCCTACCTTTCTATGAAACGCAGCTATCCTTTGAAATTCTCACTCCTTCGAATTTTGCAGCGCAGTTCACCCACCAAATAATGGATACAAAAATATGCCAGGGTAAAATGTGCACATAAATTCATCCACTGGTGAAAATAACATAGCAAACGTCCACTGTATTAGGGGAAGTTGCTTTGCAAAAAATGTGTGTATTAGGAAAAAATTGCATACAAAAATTTGTTGCTGGTGGTGGTGCTAGAGTGGGTAAAAATGCAGAAGAAAAACAAATTACAGCCACAGGAAAAGGGTGGGTCCTGAAAACACCTCCCAGGTGTCAAAGGCCAAGTTAAAGAGGTGCATCTTTTTAATGAGGACTTCTTGTTGTTCCTTTGTCTTAAGGGAAGGGCTGTAGAGCATCTGCTTTGTGTGCAGAAGGTCCCTGGTTCAATCTCCGACATCTCCTGGTAGGGCTAGGCAGGGCCGGCGCGTCCATTAAGGCAGACTAGGCAGTTGCCTAGGGCGCCAAAATGGAGGGGGCGCTGGTCAGCCTGCCCCCCGCCGCCCCAACAAGCGGCGGAGCAAGCAGCTTGGGGCGAAAACCGCGGTGGCGGGGGGTGCCCAGCCGGGCAGGGGGCGGGGCACCGCTCCGCAATGTACGTCATGCGCAATAACGTCACGTGGCCCGCCCCCTCACCTAGGGCGCCAAAATCGCTAGCACCGGTCCTGGGGCTAGGAGAGACTCCCTGTCTGATACCCTAGAGCAGGGGTCAGCAACCTTTTTCAGCAGAGGGCCGGTCCACTGTCCCTCAGACCATGTGGTGGGCTGAACTATATTTTGGGGGGGGGAGGGGGGGAAATGGACGAATTCCTATGCCCCACAAATAACCCAGAGATGCATTTTAAATAAAAGGACACATTCTACTCATGTAAAAACACCAGGCAGGCCCCACAAATAACCCAGAGATGCATTTTAAATAAAAGGACACATTCTACTCATGTAAAAACACGCTGATTCCTGGACCATCCGTGGGCCGGATTTAGAAGGCGATTGGGCCGGATCCAGCCCCCGGGCCTTAGTTTGCCTACCCCTGCCCTAGAGAGCTGCTGCCAATTAATGTAGACCAGGGTTTCCCCAACTTGGGTCTCCAGCTGTTTTTTGGACTACAACTCCCATCATCTCTGGCTAGCAGGGATGATGGGAATCGTAGTCCAATAAACAGCTGGAGACCCCAGTTTGGGAAACCCTGGTGTACACAATACTGAGCTAGATGAACCAACTGTCTAACTCGGAATAAAGCTGCTTCCAATGTTCCTAGGGAAAGACTCTTCCTTATACCTGTCGATTCCTTCTCTCTCTGTGCTTATCCCACCTCCATCCCAGCGGCTCTGCCGTTCCTTTGCGACTCAAAAGCGGAACGTGATTTCTCTCTCTCCCTCTCCCCGCTCCCCCATTCTTCTTTCCCAGCTCCCTCGGAATGCCACGTCACTTTGGGTTTTGCCACTCGCCCTGAGTGGTTGGCATGGTGCGACAGGCTGGCTTCCCTCGGGCGTCCTCATGTGGCTGGCACTCTGATCCAAAGCGATTTTGCAGACCCGCCACCCGGTGCCAAAGGCAAATGGGAGACAGGACTGTGCAGGCCTCTGTTCGCTTTCCTTTGCTAGGGAGTCACTCAAGGGGAAGCAGAACTGTGGAAGTGTCCACCTAAGATAACCCCCCTTTCAAAAACTATGCATCTTATTACTGCTTCCTTTAAGAGGAACCAAAACCCAGGTGGGCTTTCTTAGTAATTTTACAATACTTCTTAACCCCAACCCTGCACCATTAAGGTCATGGAGTGGGTTGTAACTAAAGACAGGGGACTGTGTCAATTTCAGCTTTTCATTTTTCCACTCTTAAGGTCATAATTTTGCTTTTAAAAAAAATTCAGGAAGTCTTATGAACGTAGAAAGTTGTCTTCTACTGAGTCAGACCTTTGGACTATATACCTCAGTATTGTCTACCCCAAGGCCCCATTTGCACTAGACATTTAATGCAGTATCTTCTTTCTTCTTTGGCGATCACTCATGACCAGTCCAACAAAGTTGGTGATACTGCATTAAATACATAGTGCAGATGGGACCTACGCAGACCCTCCAAGTGTCCCTATTTTCCAGGGACAGACCCAGATTTACAGAAGCCATCCTGGTTTCTGATTTGATCCTGGAATGTCCCGCTTTTCCTTAGGACGTCCCTACTTTCCATCGGAGAAACATTGAAGGGTATGGAGTTATGTGACCCCCGAGCCAAGGAGATAAGTAACTATACAACCTTAAGAAGACATCTGAAGGCAGCCCTGTATAGGGAAGTTTTTTTTTTTAATGTATAATGTTTTATTATGTTTTTATATATATTGGAAGCCACTCAGAGTGGCTGGGGCAACCTAGTCAGATGGACGGGGTATAAATAATAAAAATATTATTACAGTGGTACCTCAGGTTACAGACGCTTCAGGTTACAGACTTCACTAACCCAAAAAATAGTTCCCTGGGTTAAGAACTTTGCTTCAGGATGAGTACAGAAATCGCGCAGCGGCAGCGGGAGGCCCCATTAGCTAAAGTGGTACCTCAGGTTAAGAATGGTTTCAGGTTAAGAACGGACCTCCAGAATGAATTAAGTTCTTAACCCGAGGTATCACTGTATTATTATTATTATTATTATTATTATTATTATTATTATTGAATAGGTTGTCCCTATTTTCATCGGAGAAACGTTAAGGGTTCTCTCCTAGCTGACTTAGATATGCTGTGAGTTGAACCTGTGACCTTCTATGTACAAAACAGATGCTCTGCCACTGAGCTACAGCCCTTCCCTTATGACATCGGAAGACAGGAAGCTGCCTTATAGTGAGTCAGAGGATTGATCCACCGAGCTCAGTATTGTCTGCCCTGACTGGCAGTGTTTCAGGCAGAGAGCCTTCTCTAGCCCTGCCTGGAGATCCCGGCGACTGAACCTGGAACCTTCTGCATGCAAAGCAGATGCTCGGTCACCACCGAGTGACAGCACTTCCCCCAAGGAAAATCAGCCATAAGGAATGTACAATGTCATTATTTGGCTTGGGGGGTGTCTCGGAGTAGTTAAAAATAGTGTTGGTGGATCAGCCCAAGAGTGAGATGGGAGTCAACACTGTTTCGATGGTCTGAGGTGTCACCTTTCAAACTGGCTTGTGGGGGGACTTCTTTCATTATTTACGGCAGAGTTGGATTCCATGCAAAAGTGATGACAAGTGACCTGTCTGGACTGCGACACTTGTTGCCAGAAACATTGCGACCTGGTTTTCACCCTGCTGTGTCATTCCCTGGATGATTGGTTTACAACTAGGTTATCCGTCATTAGATATATACGTACGTACGCATGATTTATTTCGTATTTATTTCAACAATTTATATACTGCTTAATGTCGGCGTCTCTCAGCACTGCATTATAAGGTAATGGGAGATACAATAAAGATGCAATCAGTTAAAATCAACCAGAAGATCAGAAAACTTTCTTAAAATGCCTGCGGAAATCAAAGGGCCCCTACAGATTGGTCATTTTCCCTAGGTGTCTTCTGCAACCTGCTATTGGTTCAATAATGGTGCATTATACTGGACTGTCCACACATCTTTCTGCTTTATTTGTTGTTCTGCGATGCTTCCCAAATGTGGCAGCATGAAGACTTTCTGGAGGGTCAACACTTGTGCTCTAGGTCAACAAAAGTGGAACTGGATTATTTGTGTGGTAAAAAGCTGCAGGATTTCAGCAGGACATGCTGAACGTGCACCGATGAGAAACGAAGCAGAATGCCCGTCCCCAAACATTTCCACTTTGCAAAAATGACTGGAAGTGGTATTGCATATATATAACCGATATGTTGGGTATATGCCTTAAGGTAAAGGTAAAGGAACCCCTGACCATTAGGTCCAGTCGTGTCCGACTCTGGGGTTGCAGTGCTCATCTCTCTCTATAGGCCGAGGAGCCGGCGTTTGTCCGCAGACAGCTTCCGGGTCATGTGGCCAGCATGACAAAGCCGCTTCTGGCGAACCAGAGCAGCACACGGAAACGCCGTTTACTTTCCTGCCAGAGCGGTACCTATTTATCTACTTGCACTTTGATGTGCTTTCGAACTGCTAGGTTGGCAGGAGCAGGGACCAAGCAATGGGAGCTCACCCCGTCACAGGGATTCGAACTGCCGACCTTCTGATCGGCAAGCCCTAGGCTCTGTGGTTTAACCCACAGCGCCACCCGTGTCCCTACAAGGCGTGGAGGAGGAGAATTATGTGTGGGCCACCTTGAGCTCCTTAGAGGAGCAGTGGGAGTCAAATATAAGAAATAAATACCAGTACTACATGTGAGATTCCCTATTTCTCTCTCCCCTGTTTAACCCTCTCTCGATAGAGTGCTTCCTTAAATTTGTGGACTTATTTTGGCTGGTTTGAATGAATGGGCATGTGAGTCTGAGTCACTCAGATAGTATTACTGAACTCAACATTTGACCAAGCCAGCTGCAACCCTAGGCCAACTCTGCAACCTGTGATTGACTTTGTATCATAACAACCAAAGGACGGGGCGCTCTTGAGTGCCACCAATTATTTGGTTTCCATCTTTTATGGGCTGCCTCAGACATGCCCATGAGAAGCTTGGGAAAGATTTCGGCAGCTCAATCTCTGGCACTTAGGCTGCAATGAAAGGCTGCAGTTGCCAACTTTTCCACTGGACTGAAATTGCATCTCTCCCTCTCTCCAGAGCAGGTTGCGTTGTTCTCTGTATCCCATCCAGGAATCTGGATTTGGCAACCCCAACCTGGATCAGGCCACGGATAGCTTACAGATGGTACAGTATGAATGCCAGTTTATTTCCAGGGACTTGCCCTGGATTGCAATCAAGCGCCTAATTTTCTAGAAATGTTCTGGTGTTGGTGTTTACTAGCAAATCCCCCGGGACTGTGGGGATCCCCAAACTTCCACCCTAAAGTCCAACCCATACTTGAGGGAATTTAAGCACTTAAGAAAAACAAAAACACCCCGAAACAAACCCTTTCATATTCTCAAAACCAGAAGTCTTTTAAAGGGGGAAAGTCAGTTGTTAAAATTCCTCTGGAATTTAATACCAGGAAGTTTGTGTTGACAAAAATGTCATTGGGGTGTGTGCAAAAATATGATCCATCCGTAAGACCTTAATATGTTTTTATGAAGGGAGGAGATGGGAAATTATGACAACTCTTTCAGTGGCCAGGATGGATTTGCGTGGGCTGTGAGCAGCGTTTCTTTTAATGGGTTTTCCACTGGGGAAAAGTAACACGGAATAACAAGCCGCAGATATGGAAAGATTTCTCCCCTTTAAAAAGGAAGTCAAGGGCCTTGGGATATATTGGGAGGAAAGGCAGAAGGGAAGTGGAAGAGAGCCAGACTTGACTTGTCCCAGGGAGATTATCAATTTTGTCCAAAATCCTACCAACTTTTTTTCAGAAAGGGCTCCTATGCATTAAGGCAGCTGTATTGCAAGCAGCACAAATCCATCCTGTGCCCTCCCTGTGTCTCCAATGCAGGAAAAGCTTCACCTGATGAGTAACACTGACTTCCCTAGATGCTGAAGGCATAGGAGCTTTGCCACAGGGGAAAGTTGGCAACCTCAGGACTGTGATGACACGCGTAGTCTCTTGGGAAGTAAAATCCCACTGAAATCAGTGGGAATATACCTCCAAAAGGAGAAACACACACACACTCTCTCACACACAGGTTTCAGTTGCACCAGGTCATGTTGTAGGGTTGCCACCTTTTTTAAACCAACCAGGTTCCTGTGTCTTTAAAAGTACCTGCTAGAAGTGTAGCAGGTAGAGTGGTGCAAACAACTTCCTCTCCACACCAGGGAATTTCACCAGCTACCAAAAACAAAACAAAATAAAAATCCCTATGTGTCTTAAAGGCTACAATTGCCAACTTTTTCAGTTGCTAAAGGCACTGGAGCTTTGCCAGAGGAAAAAAGTTGGCAACCGTTTGTGAAACCTTGCTTGCAGAGGAACAACAACTGGATTCACAGCATTTAGCAGGTGACACTTAAAAAAAATGTAAAGTTTTTCCTAATGCAATTTAAGTACCCCCCTCCCCAAAAAAATAAAACAACCTCCGAAGCACAGACATCAATGCCACTGCCTATTAATTGCCTCAAATCGAGCCGCTGCTCCAGACACAGCTACAGAATCCAGGGGGGGAGTTGGCAACTCTACTCAAAGCACAGGAACTTTTTTCAAGGCTGGCATCCCAAGGGACTGGCCTGGCCATGCCTGCTTTTTAGCTGCCCGCAATTCCGCGGAGGCTGGCCTAACTTTAAAAAAAAAAGTCAGCAGCACCCACAAGAGGAGAAGGAGGGGGGTGTTGTTCTGCAAGCCACTCCTGTCAGAAAGGATTTACGACTTGGAAAAAGAAAAGGGGAAGAGAGCGAGGGAGACAGAGAGAGAGAGAGAGAGAGAGAGAGAGAGAGAGAGAGGAAAAAACTGACTTGGATATTTCGCAAGAGAGCAGGGAGATTTTTCTTCTCTCTCTCTCTCTTTGCAAAGTCTGGAGAGGGTGGGCATCTCAGCTCAAGGCGAGAGTGGCATAGAAAGCACCAATCTGAATTCTCTCTGCGTGGTCCTCTTAACATGACTGCGCCCAGACTTCCCTTCTGTCTCTCCGGCGGCGTCAAGGTTCTGGGTTTAAGGTAGCTGCGCTCGCAGGAGTTGCTATGAGTTCCAGAGCTCTGCTCTTCCTTCTCTGGCTTCATGTTGCGCTGGGACAAATCCTCCTTCCAAGAGGTGAGTGAGTGGCTGACTACGGAGAGAGTCTGTTCTCCTCCAGCTCTGGGTTTTGTTGCTTGTTGCCTCTGTGCGTCTTTACTTCTTTATCTTCTTCTCTTTTTTTAAAGGTGCGTTGGGTGTTCTCCAAAGTCAATATTAACTGGAGTTGCTTTCGCACACAATTGAGTTTGTGCGCTTTCTCTCCAAGGAAATGCCAAGGGAAAGAAAGGGTGCATAACTTCGATTATTTATTTGTTTATTGCATTTATATACCCTCTTTTCCTCCAAGGAGATCAAAGTGGCATGCGTGGTTCTTTCCCCCTCCTCATTTATTTTATTTTATCTTTCAATTTTTTAAATACTTTTCAAGTTTATACATTTCACTAATTTTTCAATCATTTTAACATTTCAAAACTTGACTTCCTTCCCCCTCTTTCTGCGGTTCCTTAAGTTTATTTTTAATATCCTCTGCATATCCAGATTAACTCAATTTGCTCATTTATTCTTCTACTTTAAATATATACTCTTATAAAACTGCAGGTTATTACAACATGGCAGGATTATTCCTCCTCCTCATTCAATCCCCACAACAACCCTGTGAGGGAGGTTCGGCTGAGAGGCAGTGACTGGCTTCCAGTGAGCTTCAGGTCTGAGTTGGGATTTGAACCCTGATCTCCCAGGTCCTGGGAATTGTAGTTCACTCCTAACAGAACTGCAATTCCCAGCACCCTTAACAAACTACAGTTCCCAGGGTTCTTTGGGGGAAGCCATTTACTTTCAATGTGCTGTATTTGTTTATTACATTTATACCCCATCTTTTCCTCCAAGGAGCTCGAAGTGGCATATGTAGTCCCCCCCTAATTTGTCCCCCACAACAACCCTGTGAGGTCGGCTGGGCTGAGAGTCTGTGATTGGCTTCCAATGTCACACTCAGTGAGCTTCATGGTCTAGTGGGGCGATTTGAACCCTGGTCTCCCAGGTCCTAGTCTGATGCTCTAACCACTACACCACGTTGCCTCCTCTTGAGACAGCCTCTTCTTATTTTCCTAACCCACACACCCCTCTCATTGCACCTATGCTCATAGTTAGGCGTGTAACGCTCTCAGAGAAACCGAGATGAAAAGATGCTGTCCGTTATTTTACGCAGCGCCAGCCACACACGCAACGTTGCAGAGAGTCACGTAGGCAAACAAACAGACAACAAATCTCTGCCCCAGTGAACTTACAGTCTCTGCTTCCTTGGTTCCCACCACCAGAGGAATGCAGGGCAATGCAGTGACGTGTATTTTACAACTTTGTTTCGGTGGGTGAGCGTTAAGAGGGTTGCGTCTCGATGGGAGACTCAAGGATGCTTCCAGAGACCTGATGCTATTTTGCAGGTGTGATTTCATCACGTCTCGGGAAATTTAGGCTGTGCCATGAAAGTTGCTTTGGAGATTTCCCCACCAAAACTGAACTTTGTTTTTTGCAATAAGGAGAGTGATGGGGAGATGTGTGTTAAGGTTTCTCGAGGCAACCCGGTTGAAACTCTTTGCAAACATATCTGGAATGAACGCTCGGTAAATCGCCGATGGAATCTGACCGGCAAGTTTTGTGCAAGCGAATCGGGCTGAATTCTCAGTCAACCGGTTGTTCTGAAGCACTAAGGTGCTTTTTTAACAGGCAGTTTCTGCACATTTAGCAAAGTCCCTTTCAGTTAGTCCAAGCCAAACAGTTTGCTGCTGGAAGATAAGTCCCATCTGCTGCGGAATTTGACATGGCCCACATGTTGTTTTGTGGGTAAACCACCGACGACACTGCAGCTACTGGTAAGCAAGACATCCCTGCTCGGATGGTTCCTGCTAGGAATTATAGCCAGTGTGGTGTAGAGGTTAGAGTGCCAGACTAGGACCTGGGAGACCAGGGATCGATTCCCCACTCAGCTGGGAATAATAATAATAATAATAATAATATCTGTTTAGGGAAGTTTTTAATCTGTAATATTTTAATGTATTTTAGTGTTTGTTGGAGGCCGCCCAGAGTGGCTGGGGGGACCCGGTCAGATGGGCGGGGTACAAATAATAAATTATTATTATTATTATTATTATTATTATTATTTATTTGTACCCCACCCATCTGGCTGGGTCTCCCCAGCTACTCTGGGTGGCTTCCAACAAATATCAAAATACATTAAGGTTGGGCCAGTCACTATCTCTCAGCATAGTCTTCCCCACAGGGTTGTTGTGAGGATAAAATGGGGGAGAGGGAGAACCCAAGGCGCCACTTTGCACTCGTTGGAGGAACGATGAGCTATAGATATATTGAATCAAAATAAATAAGGAGACATCGAGAATCATAGAATTGTAAAGTTGGAAGGGATCCCAAGGTTCACCTAATCCAGGGGTCAGCAACCTTTTTCAGCCGTGCGCCGGTCCACCGTCCCTCAGACCATGTGGGGGGGCCGGACTATATTTTTTTTTGGGGGGGGGGGAATGAACAAATTCCTATGCCCCACAAATAACCCAGAGATGCATTTTAAATAAAAGGACACATTCTACTCATGTAAAAACACGCTGATTCCCGGACCGTCCACGGGCTGGATCGAGAAGGCGATTTGGCCGCATCCGGCCCACGGGCCTTAGGTTGCCTGCCCCTGACCTAATCCAACCCCCTGCGATGCACAACTGCTTGAACACGTAAAGAGAATAATATCAATAATAATAAATGTTGTTAATAATAAATATAAATCGTAATAATGGTTTATAGCCGATGCTACTCCTGCTGGGAGTAGACTCATTGAAATTAAAGAACCTTAGTTAGTAAGGACCATTGATTTCTATGTGACTGAAACTGATCTCAAACTGATTTTAAATAGTATGGGTTGTATTCTGGTCCTAGTCAGAGTTAACCCATTGATATTTATAGCCATGACTCACTTATGTCTGTTCATTTCAGAGGGGTTTGTTCAGATATTGGATACAACCCATGTAAGAATAATGTAATAATGTAATAAAAATAAAACAGAAGGAGACTTTGCAGGTGGTGGTGGGAATTGAGAACAACTCGTTGAACGTGTAAAGTTGAACAGGAGAAGTTCCTGCTAACTCTCACCATTTAGAGAGAGCTTTTTAATTTGGCATTCTATGCATTTTGTTCTCAGTGGTTCTCAAACACTTTGAGGCTACTCAGTGCTGTTTGTCTGGAAAAAGAGGTGCTGGAACTCATCAGGAACACCTTCCTTGTTCTCTTAGAATGGCAATGGCGCCCACCTGAGAGGTGCCGGAACTCACCAGAGGTGAGGGGGGAAGCCCTGGGGCTACCACCCCCTTGGTCCCATAAACTATCCTCACTGGCCCCTCCCCTATAAAAAGCATGATTCAGAATCGCAGTTTGCACAACCCACCGAGGAAGATAACAGCACAATAAAATTCAAAACAGTAACAGTTAATTGCGCACTCATTCAGAATCCAATTAAAACTGTTTAGTTTAATAAATTCAGCCAAATTGAGGGACTTGATCCAGTGATACATGCTTTCCAAAGTCTTTTACACCTCCAATACCCCACTGCCACCCGCTTGCCTCTTAAAAGGTAAAGGGACCCCTGACCATTAGGTACAGTCGTGACTGACTCTGGGGTTGCGGCGCTTTATTGGCCAAGGGAGCCGGCGTACAGCTTCCGGGTCATGTGGCCAGCATGACTAAGACGCTCCTGGCGAACCAGAGCAGCACACAGAAACGCCGTTTACCTTCCTGCCAGAGTGGTACCTATTTATCTACTTGCACTTTGATGTGCTTTCAAACTGCTAGGTTGGCAGGAGCAGGGACCGAGCAATGGGAGCTCACCCCGTCGCGGGGATTCGAACCGCCAACCTTCTGATCGGCAAGCCCTAGGCTCTGTGGTTTAACCCACAGCGCCACCCGCGTCCCTGCCTCTTAGCGGCCCCCTAAATAACCCCATTGCCCCCCCCCGGCAGGTAGTACTGCCCCCTTTGGGAAACACTTCTAGATAAATAAACATGTGGTCATTTAACTGGAGATAGCAAGGAATGAATTGACCTTGAGACCTTCCTTTTCCAAAGCATGGGCTCTGTCACTCAGCTCTGCCCCACCCACTCAGCCTCCAGTCTCCCTGGCTTCAAAAATAATAAAAATAAACAGGGCTGAACTCTCTCTATGAGAGCAACATCCTTCATAGGGGTCTGAAAGGTCCTCAGATTTATCAGGGACTGATCTGGAGATTGTGACCCTGATACAAGGCAGGTCAGTTCTGCACACATAGCAACACTGGTTCTAATATGCAGCCCAGACCCTTTTTGCGCAGTGGGGAAATACAACTTATTTTGCAACCGGTGATGTGAATCACAAGGAACTCGGTTGTGTACTTAAAGCAGACTTTGCTAATCTGGTGCGTTCCAGATATTGAGGAATACTGTTCCCGAAATATTTTTCTGCTCTCCTGCAAATCTTAGGGGTTCCTCCTGTTAGCAACACCACTTAAATAACCCAGACAGAGCCCAGAGAGAAAAGAAATCGTGATAACGCTTTACTGAGGAAGCTGAACAAAAACAATATATACTTTGAGGGGAAAGGAACAAAAAAAAGGTTTTGCCTTTCTTAGCTCAGGCCTCGTCCGTAGCTGGGAGACATTCAGCCAGACACGCAGAGGAAAGTTGCAGTGCAATTATTCTCCATCCAAGCAATGTGTACAGAAAAGTATATTTTAGGGGAAAGTGTGCATATAAATTAGTGAAAATAGTGAGGGTGTGTGTGCGCATATTTGTCAAAACTGCATACAAAAGTGTGTTTATCTGGAGAAAACTGCAGTAAAATTCTTAAGAATTTCAGTCACCATCATTTTATTATTTATACCCGGCTTTTCCTTAACATGAAGCTTCACTCCACAGATGAGGAACCATTCTTAGACTGAGGGCCGCATTCCCTTCTGGGTAACCTTCCAAGGGCCACATGCTGACGGTGGGTGGGGCCAGAGGCAAAAAATGGGCGGAGCAATGACTGTGAAATTCTTACCTCTGCACACTCCTCTCTCTCTCTGTCCAAGCAAGAGTTCAAGGGCCCATTCCAGCCAGGCAGAAACCTTCAAGGAGGGTCCGGGGCAAGGCCAGTTAGAGAGGCGTGGCCTGAGGAGGGTGGGTGTGGCCAAGGAGGAGGTGTGGCCTGGGGAAGAGTCCTGAGGGCCAGCTAGAGAGGTCTGGAGGGTGTCATCTGGGTGCTGGGCCTGAGTTGCAAGGAAAGGCCAACAGAGAATGAGGAGAGGGTTAGGGTTGAATCCTGACAAGACAGAAGTACTGTTTTGGGGGGACAGGGTGCGAGCAGGTGTGGGGGACTCCCTGGTCCTGAATGGGGTAACTGTGTCCCTGAAGGACCAGGTGCGCAGTCTAGGAGTCATCTTGGACTCACAGCTGTCCGTGGAGGCGCAGGTAAATTCTGTGTCCAGGGCAGCTGTCTACCAGCTCCATCTGGTACGCAGGCTGAGACCCTACCTGCCTGTGCACTGTCTTGCCAGAGTGGTGCATGTTCTGGTTATCTCCCGCTTGGGCTACTGCAATGCGCTCTATGTGGGGCTACCTTTGAATGCGACCTGGAAACTGCAACTAATCCAGAATGCAGCAGCTAGACTGGTGACTGGGAGTGGCTGCTAAGACCATATAACACTGGTCCTGAAAGACCTACATTGGCTCCCAGTATGTTTCCGAGCACAGTTCAAAGTGTTGGTGCTGACCTTTAAGGCCCTAAACAGCCTTGGCCCAGTATACCTGAAGGAGCATCTCAACCCCTATCATTCAGCCTGAACACTGAGGTCCAGCGCCAAGGGCCTTCTGGCGGTTCCCTCACTGCGGGAAGTGAGGTTGCAGGGAACCAGGCAGAGGGCCTTCTCGGTAGTGGCGCCCGCCCTGTGGAACGCCCTCCCATCAAATGTCAAGGAAATAAACAACTATCTGAATTTTAGAAGACATCTGAAGGCAGCCCTGTTTAGAGAAGTTTTTAATGTTTGATGTTTTATTGTGTTTTTAATATTCTGCTGGGAGCTGCCCAGAGTGGCTGGGGAAACCCAGCCGGATGGGTGGGGTATAAACATTATTATTATTATTATTATTATTATTATTATTATTATTATTATGCGCCTTGGAAACCAAGCTGCTTCTGTGCTTGTTTTCTGACACCCAAGAGGGGATGGAGCATCACAGCTCTGGCGCTGTGCCGGGATTCCTCCCGCCTCTGGCTGCCCACATTGCTATAGCATTGTTGATTGCCCTCTGCCACCCATTTGCATGCTATTATGGAATCACAGGGCACTGGGCTGACACAGCTGTGTTTTGCAACAAAAATTCCTAGCTGGGCAGCAGAAGTACATTATATACACACACACAGAGAGAGAGAAACAAAACTGAGTTGCTGCACCAAAACTGTAAGGGCTAAACAAGACTTCTGTAGCAGCAGCTACAAAATTACTCAGCATGGCACTTATGTGAGTGGAATTGACTGCATGGTTTTTGTTAGGTAAACCTCAGCTGCTGGGGAAGCCTGAGCACCCTCAGGACTATAGGGGTGGGTGGATGAGGAGGGCTGATTTTAACTCTTCGTCTCCTTGCCATGGTCACAACAAATGTTGCCTCTCCGAAGCTACTGTCTGCACTTCTTGAAAGGCAGGCAGCAGGTCATGGAGACAATTGATATTGTGTCTCCCTGGCAGGTAGAGAGATCTGCTCAGATTTCCTCAGAATTACTTCTGTGGCATGGTGGTTTGTAGCACTGGACTAAGTCCTGGCAGATCTGGGTTCAAATCCCCCACCCAACTGCGTGACCTCGGGCCAGTTGTGATCTCTCAACCTAAACTACCTCACAGGGTTGTTGTAAGGATAAAATGGGGGAGTGGCGGAAACCATGGACGCCACCCTTGAACTGCTTGGACGAAAGGCAGGATGAAAATGTAATAATAATAAAAAATAATTTAAAAATTACAGGAAAAAGCAACACATTCCTGCAGCTAATGTTGTGGCGCTGTGGGTTAAACCACAGAGCCTAGGGCTTGCTGATCAGAAGATCGGCGCTTCGAATCCCTGCGATGGGGTGAGCTCCCGTTGTTCGGTCCCAGCTCCTGCCCACCTAGCAGTTCGAAAGCACGTCAAAGTGCAAGTAGATAAATAGGAACCGCTCTGGCGGGAAGGTAAATGTCGTTTCCGTGCACTGCTCTGGTTCGCCGGACGCGGCTTTGTCATGCTGGCCACATGACCTGGATTCTGTACGCTGGCTCCCTCGGCTGGCTCCCTCGACCAGTAAAGCGAGATGAGCACTGCAACCCCAGAGTCAGACACAACTGGACCTAATGGTCAGGGGTCCCTTTACCTTTACCTAATGTTGTGTCTGGATATCAACTAGAGAAGCCACCAGTCTAAGGTCCACTTTTAAAGTGGTATCATACCACTATGAAGAGTCATGGCTCCCCCCCCCAAAGAATCCTGGGAACTGTAGTTTGTTAAGGGTGCTGAGAGTTCTTAGGAGATCCCTATTCCCCTCTCAGAGCTACAATTCCCAGAGTGGCTTAACAATCGATTTCTCTGAGAATTGCAGTAGTGTGTGGGGATTGGGGAGGGGAGGGGTATCCTGACCAGCAGAAATGAGAAAACAAAGGATGGGTACAGCCCTCCATGTCTAATTGAGCTTTGAGGGGTGCCTGGATGTCTGCAGCTTGTCTTTCCCCGGGCACTGGCAACCCACGCTATGCCACCGAACAAGAGTCCTGCTGGATCAGAGCATGTCTCCATCTCCTCCCAGTGTCCTGTTTCTCGCAGTGGCTTCCACGAAAGAGGCCACGAAGGCAGCCACCCGCTCCTGATATTGTTCTCCAGCAATTGGTATTCAGAGATAGACTGCCATTGAACATGCAGTATCTATTTAGCCATCCCTGGCTCATAGCCAGAGGTGCACTTTTCATCCTCTGTGCTTTCCTCTGCTTGATCTCGGCCGCTTTTGCCACGCATGCAGCAGGGAGGTCCACAAGTAGATAAATTATTGCTCCACCCGCCTCGCTCTTTCAGATCAGCTGGCAGCATCTGATCAGATCTGGCTCTGCTATGAGATCATTGTCAACATCAAGCATCATTAGAACAGACCCAGCTGCTTCTGTTTTTTTTGGGGGGGGGGCTCTTTGGAAAACCCGACTGTTCCTTCTGGCAAGGCTGAACTCCAGGACTTGGATCGTAAAGCACAGCTCCCAAAAACACCAAGAGCCAATTGGCTCCAGGCGCAAGAGACCGCTTTGCCCCCCCTCTATATTATTATGGGGAATGTGACGGTTTAATTGGCAGCCAGGACCCTGGAATCATAAAGCTGGAAGGAGATGGAAAGCCAAGACATTAATGAAGTGGGCTTTTCATCCTCCAGAATATCCCCAAATTAGGCCCGTATAGCAGCTTCTAGTCAGCAAGTCTGGGCTTCCACCCTATAAAAAAGAAAAGGAAAAGGAAACTCTCCCTACTGGAGCCACAGAACAGCTCATCTCCCCCAACTGGGGTCTGTTTTGCTTACAGCATGTTTACTTGGGCACAGGGGCGTTTCTAGCCCCTTGGCTACCCGGGGCGGGAAGCCAAGAGGCACCCCCGGTGGCGGGGCACCACGGCGTGTGCATGCGTCATGACGTCATGACGCATGCACACAGCGCGATGGCCCACCCCCGGGGGTGCCGGGCGGTGGCTTTGGGAGTCTCCCAAAGCCGCCGCCCGGCAGTGCCGGCACCCCTTCGGGCGGCGGCTGCTCGTGGCTGCGCATGGAGGGGTGCCGGCACTGCCGGCCGGCGGCTTCGGGAGTCTCTGCAGCCCGCAGAGACTCCCGAAGCCGCCGCCCGGGCTCCCTCAGCGGAGCGCAAGTCGGGGCAGGGAGAGGGGCGGGCCAGCAAGGAGGGGTGTCACCCCTCCTCGCTGGCCCGCCCCTCTCCATGCCCCGGCTCCGCAAGCCAGCCAGCGGCGGAAAAAGCCGCTGGAAGGGGGGGCTATTTTCGACGCTGCCGGGGCGGAGCCACAGGGGTGGCCAGCGAGGGGGGGGTGACACCACTCCTCGCTGGCAGCCCCTGCGGCTCCACCCCGGCAGTGCCGAAAATAGCCTTAAAAGAATAATTAATTTTTTTAAAAAAAAAGCCCAGGGGGCGGGGCCACCGCCCAAAGTGTCACCCCCAGCAGGGCGCTGCCTGGGACGGCCCACCCGCCCCTGCCCCCTTGCTACGCCCCTGCTTGGGCAGATGTACCACTGCATCAGCTGCAGTGCATCTGCTTTGCATGCAGAAGGGCGCAGGTTCAATCCCTGCCATCTCCAGGTAGGGACTAGGAATGGTCCCCTCTCTCGGCGTTTGAAAAGTTCCTGCCTGTCCGTGTCGGCAATACTGAGCTATCTGTGTGATGTTGGCTACGACCTACCGTGTTAACCCACAGGCACGTTCGTTCAGTAGATGCATCAATTAACCCACTAAGCCTTGCAGAATTGGTCAAACGATCTTTCATCCGTCCTGGTTTTTAAAGCAAATCATTGTATTGATCGAGGAAGGGATGGAGAGTCTGACAGCCTTGGGCGGGTTGTGCTATCTCTCCGGGTCAAGCCTCCCTCGCAGGGCTGTTGTGAGGGTCAAACCCCCCTCTGAGCTCCGCGGAGGAAAGACAGGAGGACACCAGCAGCACAAACCATAGGTTTGAGCTAGCTTTGGATATGACAGAACAGGAGTGGGCCACCTTTTCATAGGCAGGGGGCCGCATTCCCTTCCAGACAACCTTCCAGGGGCCATTCACCACTGGTGGGCGGGGCCAGAGGAACAAGTGGGCGGGGCAGTAAATGTAAATGAAGGCTGGTTTCTACGCACCCTTCTTTCTATCCTTGCAAGCAAGCAAGCAAGAGGCATTAGTAGAGTTTAAGGACACATCGCAAGCACTCAAGCAGGGAAGCAAGGCAGTACCGTAAGCGGTGTGCCACGGGGAGAGTCCTGAGGGCCAGACAGAAAGCCCTGGAGGGCCAAACATGGCCTGAGGTTCCTCTTCCCTCTGACAGAACACAAGTTTGAATTGTGTTCGAGTCGCTGCTTCAAACAGACTGCCTTCCAGCAGGCAGAGGTGGCTGCGATAGCTTGAGGCTAGGAAGGAAACAGCACCTTCTGGGGTTCCACGATGGGATGATATCAGGCAGTTTGTTTTTTGTTCTTCCTCCTCCTCCTCTCCCTGCTCCTCCTGGCGTCGCTTTGTCATGGAGCTGGTATGCCTCCCTCCCCATCCTTTGATGATTAAGAGACCCAACCTGGAAAGAGGTTAATTAAACAGTTAGGTGGGGCAGCTTCCATTGCCTGAGGAGGGTGTGCCATTAACCGGGGTGGGGTGAGGAACGGCATTGCAGTGATCCCAAGACAGCTGTGCTTTTGGGGTGAGTATTAGGAAGAACTTTCTGGCAGTGAGAGCTGTTCAACAGTGGAGCAGATTCCTTTGGAAGCTGGTGAACGCTCCTCCATTGGAACTATTTTAACAGAGGTTGTATGGCAGGGGTAGGCAACCTAAGGCCCGTGGGCCGGATCTGGCCCAATCTCCTTCTAAATCCGGCCCATGGATGGTCTGGGAATCAGCGTGTTTTTACATGAGTAGAATGTGTCCTTTTATTTAAAATGCATCTCTGGGTTATTTGTGGGGCATAGGAATTCGTTCCTCCCCCCCCCCCAAAAAAAAATATAGTCCGGCCCACCACATCGTCTGAGGGACGGTGGACCGGCCCATGGCTGAAAAAGGTTGCTGACCTCTGTTGTATGGCCACCTGTCAGGGATTCTTTAGCTGCGATTCCTACATCACAGGGGGTTGGACTAGATGACCCTTGGTGTCTCTTCCGACTCCATGATTCTGTGATTCTGTGAATGGGCTTTTCTTTATTCCAACTGCAAGCTCTTCACCTAGAGCAGCCTTTGTGAGCCTGGCGGCTTCCAGATGATTTGGGACCTCAATGCCCATTAGACCCCCCCAGGCTCCTCTGTAGATTAGAGCTGCAGAACCTGAAGAGAAACTCTTTGGAGGAGAATTTGCTCTAGCTGGTTTCACCTGCATTCAGCGAGTCTTCTCTGGGTAGGGCTAGCATTCATTGGACACAAACCACTGCCTCCAACATTGCTCAGATGCTGCTTGGTTGGCATTTGGTTGGCCACTGTGACTTGATGGCTTGATCCAGCAGAGCTCATCATATGTTCTTATGAAATTGGAAAGAGAGCAAAGCCATTGGTGGTCTCTTAAGTAGAACAGATGAACAGGGCCTGCTTCCCTTTATTTCCTCTGCTGCCAAGCCTGATGGAATAGCTGCTGGTATGGCCACATTCTAAACATGCATGGGATTGCGATGGTTTAAAACTAAAACCAGCACTTTAAGTTTTGCTGGGAAACTAATAGCTAGCAAATGCAGATATTGTAAGACCAGGGCAATGCGATTTGATCTTTGGACCTCATGTAACAACGTGCTGGCTGCATTCTTGACCAAATTGACATTTCCAGGCTACCTTTCAAGGCAGCCACACAAGAAAGCAGAGAGATCTTAACTTTGAAAGGTCAGACACACAGTCTGAAGAAAGATTGGGGCGGCTGGGCAGGCAGGGAATGCAGGCAGGTTGCAAACTGGGTCAAACTTTCAGGAATGGGTGGTGCAGGGGAATGGAATTGTGGGCTCAGGGAATGGAGGCAGCCCTGCCCCACCTCTCTTTCCAGATCTTGGGACTCCCCACAAGCGATGCTCCTCACCAGTCTCCTCAAGTGCTTTCCACCTGGCTGGAATGTCTTTTGAACCACAAAGATGTCCCTCGCTTGCTAGTACGAAGGATGGAATGACGTTTGTGTGTGCCAGAAGTTGTGTAGCAGCTTCTGACTTTAGCATGGTCTACCATACAAGGCAAGGGCGGAGAATAAATTCAGTTCTGTTCACACGGAAAACTGAATCTCTCAAATTCACACTTTCCGGAATAATATATGCACAGCCCTCCTTCGAAATTCTCACTCATCTGAATTTTGCGACCCAATTCTCCAACCAAGCAACATTTCTAAAGGTGCATCTATCTCAAGGGAAGGCATGCAGAATTGTGAAGATATTAGTGAAAATAACAGAGAGAAGTGAATTCTATCAGGGGAAATTGCTTGCAAAAAGGTGTGCATGAATCAAAGCCACCTCTGAAAATGTGTTTATTGGGCAAAATCTGCATGAAAAATGCTGTAGGAATATGGAGAACTGAATTTAAGATTGGAAGAAAATGAGAAAGTGGGAGAACTGAAGCCAAAAGATCCTTCCATCCCTTGTACAAAAAAAGAGTTGCATTTGTAGTTGCTCCACCCACTTTTCCTCAGGCCCCTCCCACCATGGACATGTGACATAACAGTGGACGGTGTCCCAAAAGAGTTACTCCCTGCTTCCATTCGTGAAGGGTATATTGCAATTCTCTTTCCCCCTTTCTTCAGGTGCATTTTTCCCCCTCTCGTAGTTTCTCCATCAAATGTAATTTGCGGTCCCCGAGAGAGTCTGAGGTTTTCTTTACAGCTGCATATGACCAATCATCCATTTCACAACCGTGGTCAGTTCCCTTCATCTTCCTCCTCCCAGCGCTCACATTCTTGGCGTGGTAAACCTGAGTCAGTTGCAATGCCAGCGCTGAAACAATATCCCTGTTTTCTTTCTCTCCTAGTGAGGGGTGAATCTATCCGTGTGTGTGTGTGTGTGTGTGTTTCTCGGCTTTTCGTTCTTCCAGTTGTAAGTTCCATTTTGCACACCAGCTTGCAATTTTTCCAAAAAGTCCTCATAAAAATGCAGCAGCATTTGAGAGAAGCTGCCTTATACTGAGCCAGACCATTGGATCAATTTGGTTCAGTATTACTGTCAGGGATTTGCCCATCCCTTCCAGTCCAGCTCTGAGTGTTTACAGGGAGCCGCAGCCTGTGTTGACAACAGATTCATCTTCGAGTGAATCTGGCAGTCCCTGGGAGTGCCAGGTGTCCAGGGAGTTACTGGGAGACCTGGCACCACCCAGCAGACTAGATCGGAGGGTGAAACGTCATGTCCGGCGCATATATCACGTAGGAAGAGAAGGCGGCAATTTTGGCTGCCAAGACTGTGGTGTTGGCGCCAAAACAGGAGGGAGGCACTTCCGGATTCTGCTAGTGATTGAACAGACATGATAAGACTGAGCTCTGCACTGTAAATAGCTTGGCACTGAATAAAAGACCTAAAGACAAACGGCTTTTGGCATTTCTATTGAACAACCAATAAGAAAACCTGACAATTACCTACACCAGGTTTTCCCCAACTTGGATATCCAGCTGCTTTTGAACTACAATTCCCATAGTCACTGGTCCTGCTAGCTAGGGATGATGGGAGTATTAGTCCAAAAACAGAGGGAGATCCAAGTTTGGGAAACCCTGATCTACGCTGACCTGTAGCAACTGTCCAGGGTTTCAGACAGGCGACATTCCTGGTTCTAGCAGCAGATACTGTGAATTGAACCCGGCACCCTCTGCATGCTAAGCGGATGGTCTAACACTGAGCATCTTCCCCCAAATTCTTCTGTGCACTTTCTTCTAACAGGCTCATTTTTGCAATCTATTTTTTTCTAGTATAGACGTCTGCCTACACACTTTGCCCTAGAAATATGCATTTCTGTACATATTACAGTGGTACCTCTGTTTAAGAACAGCTCTGTCTACGAACTATTTGGTTTACGAACTCCGCAAAACTGGAAGTAATGTCCCAGTTTGCGAACTTTACCTCAGTCTAAGAATAGAAGCCGAACGGTGGAAGGGCACCAGTGGCGGGAGGCCTCATTAGGGAAAGCGCGCCTCAGTTTAAGAACAGTTTCGGTTTAAGAATGGACTTTTGGAACAGATTAAATTCATAAACCGAGGGGCCACTGTAGTTGGCTGGAGCACTACAAAACTCAGAAGTGCAGAAATGTGGCTGCTTTTTGGTTCGCTTGCATTGTTTCAGGAAGTGGTGGGTTAGGGAGGTTTGCCTTTTTTATAATCTTTTTTATTTGATTTTTCAAACATAGATTTATAACAAAACCAAATACATTTCCGTATACAGAGACTTCTCTGAATCTCATGACTTCCTCCCCATCGCCTCAGTGGGTCCTAATGTCAACGTTTTCAACTGCATATTGTATTGTAACCTATGTTTTATATCTATCCATATTATCCATCATCTTTGTTACACTACAAGGGTTATAGTAATCCTGTTAATGTTTTCATCTGCTTACAGTGGTCTCCTAAATAAATTATTTAAAAAATTCCCATTCTTTCTTGATTGTTGAGCTTTCCAGTAGGCCTTGCCATTTCATTGTAGTCCATTAGTTTAGTATTCCCAGCTCGGGACAGTCCGTGGCCCAGCAAATTTCTTGCCTCCGGCAGAGTATGTGAGAGAATATATGCCAGGAAGTTTACGGCTGCAGACTTAAATTGCCTTTCATCGCTTCCAGGCACGGTTGTCCAGCACAGAGGAGGAAAGGGATTAGTAAAAGCAAGGCACCTGTGGACACGACTTCCTCCAGACTCTGTCTGTTATACATTGACAAGGGGCCTCAGTGTTGGCTAAGGCATGAGAGCGATATTGTTCTGCATGGTTCTCCACGAGTTTATACCAGATCCGTTTTCTTGTGAGAAGACACGTGCTGGAGATGTGTGGCCCTTTTTTCGTAATACTATTTTTATTTTTATTTTGAATAATAGATGTTTATCAGAGGTGGGAAACTTCAGTCCTTTGATGCCAAAAGTGGCCCTTCCAAGTCCCTCAGAACTCTCCCCAGGTCGCACCCAAATCCCATTTTGTACCCTCTCTCAAGTTTT
The DNA here is from genome assembly GCA_034641385.1 of Darevskia mixta. NCBI lineage: Eukaryota > Metazoa > Chordata > Lepidosauria > Squamata > Lacertidae > Darevskia > Darevskia mixta. Next base: position 5,639,068 of record JAWWNH010000181.1, read on the forward strand.
TTCCGCCTGCCTGGTGATCTCTGGTCATGTCTCTATCCTCCTGGATAGAGGATAGAGAGGGGTGAGTGAGTATGGCTGGAGAAATCAGTCTACAGGGCAAAGGTAAAATTTGCATTCATTGCTCCACCCATTTTGTTTGTGTTTTCTTTTAAAAAAAAATAATATTTGGTTTACATATTTAAAACTGTAATCACACAAAATCAAAAGATTTCTCTGAATTTCTGCACTTCCCACCTTCCCCTCCATGGGTTCTGTTGTTAAAGCTTTTCTACTGCATCTTTTTTCAGTAATCCAAGTTTTTTATAACTCCATTATGTCCATAGTTCTTGTTACATTACAAGTGTTATTGCAGTATGCTAGTATTTTCCCATTACTTATTAAAGTTTTGGTCTTCCTGGTTCCTGAGCTTTCCGGCCAGTTTTGCCATCTCAGCTTAGTCCATCAACTTCTTCTCTGGTAGGGACTTTATCTTCTTTCAATCTCTGGGCTAATAACATCCGTGCAGCTGTTGTCACATACATAAAAAGTTTTTTCTGCTCTCTTGGAATTTCAGCACCCACAATTGCTAATAAAAAAGCTTCTGGTTGTTGTTTTTTTATAAAAGCTATTTTAAACATTTTTTTCCAATTCATTATATATCATTTCCCAGAATGCTCTTATTCCCTTACATGTCCACCACATATGTTAAAATGTGCCTTCTTTTTCTTTACATTTCCAGCAGATATTTGTACCTGTCTTATACATTTTTGCTAACTTACTGGGAATTAGATACCAACGGTACATCATTTTCATATAATTTTAGTTTAATTTTCATGTTTAGTCAGATGTAAGCCCCCTTGATCTCAACAGCTCTTACTCCCTAGTAAGATTAGAGCCAACATGTATTTTTTTTTAATGTTCTGCTTCATTAATTCTCTTATGATTATGATTATTTGTAAAATCTTTTTATTAAGTTTTATGTTACAAATTTAAATTCAAGCATTAAACACCAACATCATCATTTAGGATTCCCTGAATCCTTTGACTCCCCTCCGCCCTTCCATGGTTACCATTATCCATCTTTTTTCATCTGCTTCACTTATTTTCTCTATTTTTCTTAAATAATCCATTTTTACCTACATTTTTAGTGCATTACAAGCGTTACTCAAATCCTGCTAAAGTTTTTAGTTGTTTACAGTGTTCTCTAAGATACATTGTAAAAAATTTCCCATTCCTTCTGAAAATTCTTCTCTTCCTGGTTTCTGATTTTTCTCGGTCCATTTCGCCATTTCTGCCCCATTAATTCTCATCCTGTGCCTGTTCTAGGTCCTCGTCCCATCGCTCCGGATTTAGAAGGGGACCTTCTCTTCCTCCTGGACAGCTCTGGTAGCGTCTCCTACTACGAATTCTCCCGGGTCAAGGAGTTCATCGCCGACCTCCTCAGGCCATTTGCCTTCAGCCCGCACGATGTCCAGACTGGGGTTGTCCACATCAGCACCATGCCCACGATGGAGTTCCCCTTTGACCGCTACCTCTCCACCGGGGCGGTCCAGCATGCCATTCGCAGCATCCAACAGGTGATGGGCGACACCAACACAGGCAAAGCCCTCTCCTTTGCCAAAGACATGCTTTTCAGTGGGAAGGCCGGAGCGCGGGCTGATGTCCCCAAGGTGATGGTATGGGTGACCGACGGCTTCTCTACAGATGACATCTCCCAGCCAATGCAGCTCCTGAAGGACATGGGGGTCACGGTTTTCATCGTCAGCACGGGGCGTGGGAACTACTTGGAGCTGTCCGCCGCCGCCAGCCAGCCTCCGGAGAAACACCTGCATTTTGTGGACGTGGACGACCTGACCATCATTACCAAGGACCTGAGAGACTCCATCGCAGGTAATTGGGTAGCGTGTCAAAACAAACAAATGCCCAGCCAGATCTGAACTAGATCTGTTGGGTCTTGTCTCTGGCCTGCCTAACTCCCAGAATGCAGTTCGGCGGAAGTCCCAGTACATTGTGGGTACATTAAATTGACACATACACAAAGCCTACTATAATACATAAAAGGTAAAGGACCCCTGGATGGATAAGTCCAGCCAAAGGCGACTACGGGGTTGCGGCATTCATCTCGCTTTCAGGCTGAGGGAGTCAGCGTTTGTCCACAGACAGCTTTCCGGTCATGTGGCCAGCATGACTAAACCTCTTCTGGTGCAATGGGACACCGTGATGGAAGCCAGAGCGCACAGAAATGCCGTTTACCTTCCCACCACAGCGCTACCTATTTATCTACTTGCACTGGCGTGCTTTCAAACTGCTAGGTTGGCAGGAGCTGGGACAGAGCAACGGGAGCTCACCCTGTCATGGGGATTTGAACCGCCGACCTTCCAATCAGCAAGCCCAAGAGGCTCAGCGGCTTAGACCACAGCACCACCCAGCTCCCTTGGCCTGAAAGCGAGATGAGCGCTGCAACCCCATAGTCGCCTTTGACTGGACTGGTCCTTTACCTTTTTTTTACCTTGTAATACCTAACTAAGGCTTTACATCTAAGAGTGTGTCCCCCCCCCCCCGGGAATGACTCTCTCAACTTCATTCCTGCAGTTCTTCTTTGAGAGTGGAATCCCATACATGTCATTTACTTAGAGGTAAATTCCACAGGGTTATCTCCAGTTAAGTCCAACTCAGAGCAGACCCATTGAAACAGATGAACCTAAGTTAGTCATGTCCATTAACATCAATGGGCCTACTCTGAGCAGGACCAGCATCCGCTATACCCCATGGTTTCCAAACTGTGGGTTGTATCCAATGCTAGACCCATTGAAATGGCAGAGTTAGGCCATATTCACACCATACTGTTATGCCACTCTAAACAGTCACCTTCATCATCATCATGCCTATCTGACTGGGTTGCCCCAGCCGCTCTGGGTGGCTTCCAACATATGGCTTCCCTCAAAGGATTCTGGGAGCTGTCATTTGTTAAGGGGCGAGGAGAGACATTAAGAGACCCCTTTCCCCCCCTCCCAGAACTACAATTCCCAGAGTTCCTTGGGGAAAGGGAAGGACTGTTAAACCACTCTGAAAATTCAAACGAAAGCAGAAGCAGGGTTGGAAATGGCCAGTGTTTGTGTATTTGCGCCATGCCTAGAATGGAAATAAATCCAATAAACATGACCAGCGATCAATCTTGTTGTTGCTTTTAGTCCGCAAACAAGGCAGCCACCCACAATTTGAATTGCATGTCCATTGCTTTGAAATGAATGGGGCAGAATGGCATGACAGTGCCGCTTACATGATCCGTTACTTGAGTTACATGATTTCAGCACATCAGATGATGAGGTGAATAACCTAACTATTGGCAGAAGACAAATTCCAGCAGAATGGAAACTGGGCGACAGGGCAGAACAGGGAAAGGATGCCTTCTTAAATCCCTGTCTCTTAAGAGGTCCGTCAATCAATCAATCAATCAACTTTATTTCAGCTTTAAGCTCATAACACAAGACAACACAAGAACAGCAGTTACACTCACACAGTTGAATTTAAAATTATTGGCAATAAAATTAGTGGTAATCAAAACTTAATAAGTATACAAGATAGTGTGAATATTAATTCCAAACAATTTCAATTTCCAATCAACAGTCCATTCCGTCTCTTGTATGTCAGAATGGAAGTTAAAATTTTTGCCATTTGTAGGGTTACAAACAAAGGGACCCAGGTGGCGCTGTGGGTTAAACCACAGAGCCTAGGGCTTGCTGATCAGAAGGTCGGTGGTTTGAATCCCTGCGACGGAGTGAGCTCCCGTTGCTCGGTCCCAGCTCCTGCCAACCTAGCAGTTCGAAAGCACGTCAAAGTGCAAGTTGATAAATAGGAACCGCTCTGGTGGGAAGGTAAACAGCGTTTCCGTGCGCTGCTCTGGTTCGCCAGAAGCGGCTTAGTCATGCTGGCCACATGACCTGGAAGCTGTACGCCGGCTCCCTCGGCCAATAAAGCGAGATGAGCGCCGCAACCCCAGAGTCGGTCACGACTGGACCTAATGGTCAGGGGTCCCTTTACCTTTAGGGTTACAAACTGGTCAGTGTCTTGCAATAAAAAAGCAAGAAGGAAGTCAACCGGGTGCCCAGACAGTTTTTGAATTAATGGTTGCACTAAATTCTTCCAGGCATTAAGAGGTCCGTCTTTCAAGAAGGGAATCCAGCAAACTCCAGATCACAAACCTCGTTCCCCAAGCAAAGGCATTTTCCCCACAGCTGCAGGCAGCTCTTGGGGCTGCTAATGGTTTGGAAACTCACGCGGGTTACTATGGAGCTGGGAAAGCTTCCACCCATTCCTTGGCAACTTTGCACTCCTTAATCTTAGGGGATGGTTTTTATTTCATGTATTTTTATTATTTTTTAAAGTCCCCTCTGCATCTTGAACAGTTGCTTAGCACTGAAGTATTTCCTCAGTCTTGTCTTGCTCCACAGCTCTGGCACAAATTCATTTCACCAGGAATAATAATAATAATAATAATAATAATAATAATAATAATAATAATAATAATATTTTTATACCCCTCCCATCTGGCTGGGTTTCCACAGCCACTCTGAGCTGCTCACAACAGAATATTAATGATGATGATGATGATGATGATGATGATAAAACGACAAAACATCAAACATTAAAAACTTTCCTAAACAGGGCTGCCTTCAGATGTCTTCTAAAAGTCAGGTAGTTGTTTATTTCCTTGACATCTAATGGGAGGGCGTTCCACAGTGTGGGCGCCACCACTGAGAAGGCCCTCTGCCTGGTTTCCTGTAACTTCGCTTCTAGCAGTGAGGGAACCGCTAGAAGGCCCTCGGACCTGGACCTCAGTGTCCGGGCTGAACGATGGGGGTGGAGACGCTCCTTCAGGTATACTGGGCTGAGGCCATTTAGGGCTTTAAAGGTCAGCACCAACACTTTGAATTGTGCTCGGAAACGTACTGGGAGCCAATGTTATATGATCCTGGCGGCCACTCCCAGTCACCAGTTTAGCTGCCGCATTCTGGATTAGTTGTAGTTTCCAGGTCACCTTCAAAGGTAGAGCGCATTGCAGTAGTCCAAGCGGGAGATAACTAGAGCATGCACCACTCTGGCAAGACAGGTAGGGTCTCAGCCGGGGTACCAGATGGAGCTGGTAGACAACTGCCCTGGACACAGAATTGACCTGTGCCTCCAAGGACAGCTGTGAGTCAGTCATGGGCCAATCCGGGCCCACTAATCTTTGACTTTCCAACCATGTCACTGGGTGATGATGTCACTGGGTGATGGCAGCCAATGCGACGGCAGCTGCTGGGCAGGGCTCACTCCTGCTTGACCAGCAAGTTTGGACTCTCCGCTCGTCAGCTGGGGAGTGGAGGGCCTAAATCCTGCTGGGTGCTGTGGGGAAAGCACTTGGGAGTTAGACCCCTCCATCCGTCCCTTGGGTCAAGTTTAACAGATGAGCAGGAGCGCCCACTGACATCATGTGGCCCTCCAAGTCTCCCTCTCTGGCCCTCAGAACTGTACCCAGGCCACACACCCTTCCCCTTGGCTCCCCACACCCTCCCTGCCCCACACCTCCAATATGTTTGTTTGGCTTTCATGAGTGTCCCGGAACTCTGCTCTTTCTTGCTTTCAAAGCACTTATGAACCGTTCGAGATTTAAACGTCTCTTGGCAGTGTACAGCATTAAAAAAAAGGAATGACGTCGTTAACACAGAATGACAGCAAAAATACCAGCAAAGTAAAATCATATAAGAATAAAATGAATTGGAATTTTAAAGGATTAAAAAAAAATCTCTTGCTTATTTGGATGTAGGATAGAGACGGAGGGGGGGCGTGCTAGTCTGTATGAAAAGCAGCCTAGTGCCCAAAGGTAATAATCAGATTTGTTGCTCTCCCTGCTCCCCCTTGGATGGAAAAAGGTTCCAGGAGACTGTTCTCTGTCCATTCAACCACTCTGTTCAAGAATATAAAGAAAGGTCAGGCCTTGGGAGGTTAACCATCTCCACTGCCATGGAAACCTCTGTGGCCCTTGACTCCTTTGCAGCACATGGATGCGGCCTTCAGAGCAATGGGGGGGGGGGAGCCTTCCATTTTTCACCCCAAGGCCATTCCCCATCTTGCACCCACTAATAATAATAATAATAATAAACTTTTATTTATACCCCGCCCTTCCCAGTCAGGAACCGGGCTCAGGGCGGCTAACAATCATAAAAACCACAACAAACCACAAACAATCAATTAAAAACACAGATTAAAATACAATGTAAAATTCCAATTTTAAAATGTCACCTCATTTTAAGCAGTCCACCAACAGACCAACAGAATAACATAACAAGGCAATTAAACTCCACCCAACCCAAAAGCCTGGCGAAACATTTCAGTCTTGCAGGCCTTGCGAAAGGATGCCAGATCCTGCAAGGCCCTCGTCTCCTGTGGCAGACTATTCCACCACGTTGGGGCCATGACCGAAAACGCCACTAGCACCCATCAGGACTCCTCTGAGCAGATAAAGCCATCCTCGCCAAACTGGTGCCCTCCAATGTTTGGGGCTGCAGGTCCTGTTTCGCTGGCTGGGACTGGACTGGCAGGAGTTGTCTCCCGAACCCCCTTGGAGGGCACCAGGTTGGCGAAGGCTGCTGCAAAGCCACAGATCAGAATGATGACCAGCTTCTGAGCTGCGGGGCTGGGAGGGCGTCCGAACCACCCAGACTTGGCAGCCCAGGAGGACGCCCAGAAGTTGCACTATGATATCATAGGAGGCCTTTTTTTTCAAAGGCCCCCTTTGTCGAGAGGCACAAGGCGGGCATTGTTCCGTCAACTGGGCTGGTTTCTCCTTGAATTCCCCGCATCTGCCAGCAGTTGGTTGGCATTGCCCGCAGGGCTGGCTCAGCTCAAGCCAAAGCAATGCTTCCTGGCTGCCCATCTCTCCCTGCCCTGCCTCCGTGGACTCCCTTAACCTGGAAGAGGCAGAAAGGAAGAATTCTCCTCGGCTGTATGTGATCTGTGCAAACCAGAAAGGCCAGCTTGTGCTTTTCAGAGATAGACACACCACACGGTTTTGGCCACAGAGCTGGATTTGCGGGATCACAACCAGTTTGCCCGTACTGGGTGCTGAGCTGAGATGATGCCGCAACAATGACAACAACGGAAGGCGAGAGGCAGGGGGCACCAAATTTGGGCACCGCACAGCGAGCTGCTGAAATTTTCAAGCCCAAACTCCGTCACTGCTTCCATTTCAGAGTGCAGGATTCCCCCAATACTGTTCTCTGTTTGCTGTCCCACAGGTGCAAAGAAAGAGAGGGAATGACAGGGCAGGCACAGAATTCAGAGGGTTGTTGAACTCACAGGCTGATATTATTATTTTTTGAGATTTGGGCAGTGATGCCCTTTGGGGCTGATAGGACGGAAGGCAGGGAGAGTGACAGTAGGTGGCGCCAGAGCCAATAAAAGGCAGAGGCTACTGATTCCAGTGTTGTCCCTCTCATCCTCTTCCCTGCTGAGTTCCACAAGGTGCAACACTGAGACTGGGCAACCTCTTGGACTGGTTGTAAGAAGGCAGGCAGGTGGGGGCTGGCTTGGTGCAGAACCTTTCTCAGCCTGAGGGCCACATCTCCTCCCGGTGCCGCAAGCCAGTGTGCGGAGGGCCAGAGGCAAAAGTGGGCGAAGCAACCAATATTGCAGCTGTCAGTCAATCTGAACAACTCTGAACTAGGTGCCCTTGGCGCGGCATTAGATCAGATCCACGCCATAGATTTAAAGCCCATGCATCGAAAGCATGGGGCTTCCCCCAAAGACTCCTGGGAACTGGATTCTGGGGGTTGGAAATCCAGGCATTTGCAGGTTTCTAAAGGAGACATTTCATCGACTCGTGAAGATTGGCTGTAAGCCGGCAAGTTAGGCGTCCGGGGCGCCTGCCAAAGTTCGATCACCAAGTTGACAGGGCGTGTGTCATGCCAAAATGAGGTGCAGCAGGAAGGCATGGCCTGAGGTTCACATGCCTATCGCACGCTTGACTACCTGGATTTCCCCACCCCACCCCCCGCTTGTAGCTGCTTCTTCTCAGCCTAAGTGATGTCACCTTTCTTATCTGGGGCTGTCTGTGTCTGCAGCAACAAGTTGCGTTAGCAGACCGGGCCGAACGAGCACAGGCAGCAACGGTGCGATCTCTGCCCCCCCTTCCTTTTATAGCAGGGGGGAAACCCTCTTCATCCTGAGAGCCACCTTCCCTTCTGGGCAACCTTCTGCAAGGGGGGGAGGGGCCATGCCAGGGGTGGGTGGGGCCAGAGGCCAAAGTGGGCGGGGCAAGAAATGCAAATATTGATTTCAAAAACATGGTAAACTAGTTTCTACACACACGGTCATTCACTCCTCCTTATCCTTCAGCCAGGCAAGCGAGGGACGGGGTCAGAGTTCCAGTTGCAAAGCATGTCTGGTGAGGGGGCGTGGCCTGGGGAGAAGAAGGGTGTGGCTGGTGAGGGGTGTGTGGCCTTGGAAAGGGGGTGTGGCCTGGAGATGGGGTGTGGCTGGCGAGGAGGCATGGCCTGGGTCAATATTAACTCAGCAGCAAGACGGAGGGAGCCTAAAAGCCAAATAGAATGTCATGAAGAAAATGCCCTAGAGTTCATTTTTAAAGAGATGCTTTGGAAACAGCTACTTCAAGGGGGAGAGAGCTGCTCACCAGCTCAGAGAGGAGAAACGGCACACGAAAGCTTTAAGACAATGAGGGTTTGAAGCAGAAAGAGAGAGAACACTATCAGGCAGAGGTGGTGAGCCTCAGTCTGAGGGGCCAAATCCGGCCATCAGGACTCTTCCCCTAGCCACAAACTTCACTGGCCTGGCTCCTTGGGTGTTTTCGCTTAGCTGGAATGCGTGCTTGAACTCTGATCATGCCTCTTGCTTGTCTGGACAGAGGATAGAGAAGGGTGTGTTTAGAAATTACCCTGTAAAAACTTACATTCATGTTCCGCCCCCTTTTGCCTCTGGCCCCACTTACCACTTCCACACTTTTCAGTGCAATTCCCTGACACATCCCTTCCAACAACAAAAAAGGCAATTCTCCCCCCAAAGCATTTTTTTATTTTTATCTTTTTTTGCACAAGAGCACCAAACCCACTTTAACTGAGCAACCTGCATTTATTTGACTCATCTGCAAAGTAACAACATTGTGGGTGTACCCAGTGTAAATTTCCCCATGTTGCAGATGGGAGGACTGAGGCTAAGAGAGAGATGAGGGACAGGGAGAATTTATGCATCGCCTACAGCCAGCTAGTAAGCCATTAAGATCCGATTTCCAAATCTCAGCTACGGAAATCAATGAAGCTTTCAACGTTCTCAGGTTTGTCAGAGGGCTTGCATCTGTCTGGACGCTTGGGGCGGGGAGCGACGTGATCCTGCATAGTTCTAGCAACCTGGCGGCCCTCTGGGGTAATGCCTGTACAGTTTCAAGGCCTGCTGAGCATGCTGGAGAGATTTCCATGCCTTGGCAGGGCCTGGCTTGGGATGGGCTGGAGCCTGTCTCTGTACAGTAGCAAGCAGAAAACTGGCCAGGCCAAACGCAAGGCGCTCACACGCCCCTGGCCTGACTGGTGCCTGGTTGTTATTTTTTTTAACTGAAGGCAAAGCAGGCTTAAAGCTTCCTCCAGACCTGCAGCAAGCCCCTTCCTCCCTCTATCGACTTCCCTCTTTCACTGACAGCCTGGCAGCTAAGGGGGTGGGGTGGACAGAATATGTCCTTTAAGGCAGTGTTCCCCAACCTTGGGCCTCCAGCTGTTTTCGGACTACAATTCCCATCATCCCTGACCACTGGTCTTGCTAGCGAGGGATGATGGGAGTTGTAGTCCAAAAATAGCTGGAGGCCCAAGGTTGGGGAACACTGCTTTAAGGCATAGCTGTCAACCCTCCCTTTTTTTGGTGGGAAACTCCCTTATTCCAATGCCGTTTCCTGCTGCTATCCCGGATTGTTGATATCCCTTAAATTTCCCGGATTTCAAAGGAAGCAGCTCCTCTCCCTCCCTGCCGGCCAGGGAGGCTCCTCAGCTGCGTTGCTCGGCTGCCAATAAGGAGTCTGAGACCGACTGGGGGCGGAGCTTGCATGCCTTGTGCAGCCAGACCCTCACGCCCAACCAGCCAGCCAGCCTGCCTGCCGTCTATGCGCTTGCTCTTTTGTTCACCCGTTCGCGCACAGCCTCTGGAGCGCAGGGTGGCGAGGCTACTTGGTGCCATTGCACCGCCCTCGCGGCATCCCTTATTTTCAAATCCGAAAGTTTGAAAAAATCCCTTATTTTCAAATCCGAAAGTTGACAGCTATGCCTTTAAGGGGCACCATAGGGCAGGAGTTTGAAGCATGAAACTGGGTCCCCATTCTGCAGAATAAGAAAGAAGACATCCCACCAGCCACTATGGCAGGGCTGCCTTACAACGTATGGCGTAATAAACATTGCTTTGTTGTATCCAATGCTAGACCTTCCCAAAGTAGACCCATTGAAGTGAATGATCATACCTAACAGAGGTTCATTCATTCGAATGGGTCTACATGGAATGGAACACAGTTGGAGACATCCCACCGCCACCAAAAAACAGGGGCGGGGGACCTTTTTCACCCCCGCAGGTCAGATCCTTTTCTCTCCCACCCCACCTCTTGAGGGCCGAGTGTTATTGGGGGGCTGAGCTGCCCACCTGTCAATCAGCTGGTGTCGCACTGATGTCAGCCGACCTTTTCGGCACATTAAAGTCTGGTTTGCTGGGCTCTCCTGGTGTCGCCCTCATAACCAGGAAGGGATTTAAGCTGGGGGTTAATCAAGGTCTTCCTTGGGTCTGCAGGGAGATGTTCATGCGATTGAATAGGAGACAAGGATGAATATTTGGCTGTTCACTCCAGGAGTTGGGAACATCTAAGATGTCGCTGAGCTGCTGTTCCCCATCAGCAGCATAGGGCTTTAAAGGTTCTGACCTTTAAAGCCCTATGCGGCTTAGGACCCTCGTACTTACGGGACCGCCTCTCCTGGTATGCCCCACAGAGGACCTTAAGGTCCACGAATAACAATAGCTTAAGGGTCCCGGGCCCCAAAGAAGCCAGATTATCCTCCACAAGGGCCAGGGCTTTTTCAGTGTTGGCTCCGACCTGGTGGAATGCTCTGTCCCATGAGACTAGAGCCCTGCGGGACCTGATCTCCTTCCGCAGGGCCTGTAAGACAGAGTTATTCCACCTGGCCTTCAATCTAGCCTGATCCCCTATTCCTTTTCCCCCTTCCCTTTTTTCTGAAGAAACCCTTCTGGGTCCCCACATTAAAATTCCTCCCTGGTCTCCCTACTGGCCTAGCAAGACTAACTTGGCCAGTTAGCCCTGGTGATCCCACTGATGTTTGTTTTTTATGCTGTTTTTAAAGTTGTTTTTTATCATTGTTTAGTATTTGTTGTTAGCCGCCCTGAGCCTGGTTTTTGGACCGGGAAGGGTGGGGTATAAATAAAAAATTATTATTACTACTACTACTACTACTATTAGCCCCTGCTAGCATGGTCCAAGGCCAGAGGGATGCTGGGCTCCCCAACCCTATCCTAGACCCAAGATTGAAATGCAGTGATTTAGGAGTAGCTCACAGCCCCGAGAATAGTCCTTAAAATTCTCGGGCCCAAGCTTGAGATCTGCAGACCCTGCCTCCTGGAATGTCCACAGCTGTTTGTTTATTTTTATTTCATTTATTGAATTTGTATATGAGGCATTCTCTCCCTAATTAGAAGGGAAGAGACCCACCAATTTCTAACCTTCAAATTGCTCACACTAATGTAGATGATGTTGTCTCTGCTTCCACCTGCTGGTCTTGGGGGAGAGATGCAGAGAGCAGAAGCACACTGGGCAGGGGCAGGGGGGTTGATTCACCTGAGCCTCTCCTCCTTAATAAGTACTTTTAATCTAAACATAATATAAAGTTGTCTGATCATATTATTTCAATATTCTCTTATTGGTTTTCACTTGTCACATTTTACCGCTTGTTTTGAGGCTGTTTTCTTTTCTTGTTTGCCATGAATTTCCCTTGCTTCCGTAGCCGATTTTTACGTGCAATGTTTCTTTTCGTACTCAAGAAGATGCCTTACTTAATCGTGCTTCACAAAATGTAGAAACACTCTGATATTTTTGGGTGTTTGCTGTTTATTTCAGATACCTTAGCCTATGTCGCAAACCGCTCAGAGTTTTGTTTAAACAGAAGCGGTGTGTGAATCGTCTAGATAGGCAAATAAATAATTTCATGGACGTGTCTAGCCCAGAGAAACTGGAATGGATATATTCACCCTTCCCTACCTAAGGAAAAAACATCGATCAATGAATCACCGTCCCTTTCTCCACTCCAGGTGTCATCCAGGCCAAGCGTCTGCGTGCGACGGAGATCTCAACAAGCAGCTTCCGCCTCCTTTGGCCCAGGTTTTTGACACGGGAGACGGGCTATTACGTCCTGGAGTACGCCCCGACCGGAGACCCCAGGCGGAAACTGACCAAGCAGCTGACAGGTGACCACACCAGCTTCCTGGTGAGCAACCTGGTGCCCCAAACCACGTACGAGGTCGCCCTCATTCCCGAGTCCAACGAGAGATACATGCCACCCCAAACCACCAGGGTCACCACCTTGGAAGGTAAGACAAAGAAGGTCGGGGGGGGGGCACAATGGAAAGCCATCCTAACTGAGCCAGTGGCCAACTGAGAGGCAGAAGTTCTCTGGCCATTTTGACTGCTTTGCTCCTTGTTCTCCTGTCTGTCTTCGTTGTGGTCGTGCAGTGTGGCATAATGGTTAGAGCAGTGGTTCACAACCTTTTTTTGGCCATGCCCCACCTAAGCATCTGTAAAATCCTGATGCCCCCCCCCTGTGACATATAATTCTTATTATTCAAAAAGTGAACTCCTATTCACGTGGAGGGAGCCTAAAAGGCCATTAATTGTTAACTCATTCTTGAATTGCCCCCCCCTAAAAATCTAATTGCCCCCCTACGGGGCGTGTGCCCCACATTGGTAACCATGGGTAAGAGCAGGGGTAGGCAACTTAAGGCCCATGGGCTGGATGCGGCCCAATCGCCTTCTCAATCCGGCCCACGGACGGTCTGGGAATCAGCGTGTTTTTACATGAGTAGAATGTGTCCTTTTATTTAAAATACATCTCTGGGTTATTTATGGTGCATAGGAATTCGCTCATCCCCCCCCCCCCATATAGTCTGGCCCACCACATGGTCTGAGGGATGGTGGACCGGCCCACGGCTGGAAAAGGTTGAAGACCCCTGGGTAAGAGGCCTGGGAGACTAGGGTTCTAATCCCAACTAGGCCACAAAGCTCGCTGGTCACTGCCTCTTGGCCTAGCCTACCTCACCTTTGTACAGTAGGCTGGTTTCCACACAGAGAGAGACCCCTTTCTATCCTCCATCCAAGCAGCCAAGCATTACCTCCTGAACTATGCAAGCTGGTCTTTCGAAGAACAACTGCTTAAGAACTGGTGCCCATGTTTGATTCCCTTCCCTTTTCCCTTGCTTGTTTGTTGTTTGTTTGTTTGTTTGTTGTTTAGGTAGTAAGTCTGCAGGAAGGGTCTGCCTCGTTTTAATTGCATGTCAGCTAGGGCTGCCATATTTCAAAAAGTAAAAAAAATCCAGGCACAGTTGCTCAGCTTTTCTGAGCGATCGTCCAAAGTCGCTCAGCTATTTTTGGGCAACCGGCAGCAGCGGACGGCAGGGTGGTGAGCGGGCTTCTGAAATCACTGTCTCCAAGGAAGCAATCGCTGCACAGCGCTTCCGCCGGGGAACAGATGGAATCCCAGACATTTACTATTAAATTAAAATTCCCCCGGGCATCAATTTTGCCCCGCCCCCACCCCAGACACTACCGTAATTTTCCTTTTTATATGGTGCCCCTAGGGACACGGGTGGCGCTGTGGGTTAAACCACAGAGCCTAGGGCTTGCCGATCAGAAGGTCGGCGGTTCGAATCCCCGCGACGGGGTGAGCTCCCGTTGTTCAGTCCCAGCTCCTGCCCACCTAGCAGTTCGAAAGCACGTCAAAGTGCATGTAGATAAATAGGTACCGCTCCAGCGGGAAGGTAAACGGCGTTTCCGTGCGCTGCTCTGGTTCGCCAGAAGCAGCTTAGTCATGCTGGCCACATGACCTGGAAGCTGTATGCCGGCTCCCTCGGCCAATAATGCGAGATGAGTGCCACAACCCCAGAGTCGTCCGTGACTGGACCTAATGGTCAGGGGTCCCTTTACCTTTATGGTGCCCCTATGTAAGCCAATCTGGGAGGCTTTTTGGCTAAGGCGCAGGGTTCAAATGCTCTGAATAAATAGTAATGAATAAAATAAATTGTCAGAGTTCAAGGATACATTCTAGCCAGGTAAAAATTCCTCAAGTAGGGGCAAAGGAGGATCAGTGAAGGTGTGTGGTCTGGGGATATTTCAAGGGCTACTTAGAAAAGCCTGGTAGGACACATTTGGCCTCCAGGCATGAGGTTTCTTCCTGCCCCAAAACTAGATGGTCACATTATCTGATCGGATATAAGGCCCTTCCAATGTAACTATGGGATTATTATTATTTAAATAGATTCAATCCAGCCTTCCCAAGGTTTGCTGACCCACACAATAGATGTGGAAGCGATTGGTCATGTTTTCCTTTCATTCACTGCAATGGCAGCTTCAGGATTTTAAGGGCCGAGAAATAATTACCTCTGCTTCTACCCGGATAAGCAAGTTTTCATGTCACGCACCTAATTCTTGCCATTGGTGAAACTCCTCTCAGTAGGAGAAAGAAAAACCAGGAAGCAGATGGTGAGATGAGGTTTGGTGTGGCTCAATCTCTGCATTGTGTCAGAAACTACTCTTGAGGGTGTTATTATGGGATGCTAGTGCCGTTCCACTTTGGAGCAACTCTTACACTTTGTTCGCTTATGTCACAGCTGGGATAGATAAAAGGAAGGGCTTCTTCATGCGGCCAAGAGCCTAAGTATGAAATTTGCTCCCATGAGAGGCAGTGAAGGCCAATAACTTTTGGATGGCATTAAAAGAGGGATAGAGAAATTCACGGAGGGGGATAAAGCTGTTGGTGGCAGCCAGCCACAATGGCTATGATCTGCCTCAGCTTTCATTTATACCTAGTTCGGGAAATAAATTAATAATAATAATAATTTTATTAATCATACCCCGCTCATCTGGCTGGTTGCCGCAGCCACTCTGGGGCAGCTTCCAACATGTATAAAAACATAATTAAACATCAAACATTGAAAACTTCCCGATACAGGGCTGCCTTCAGGTGTCTTCCGAAAGTTGTGTAGCTCTTAATCTCCTTGAGATCTGATGGGAGGGCGTTCCACAGGCCACTACCAAGAAGGCAACTGCTGGAAAGTTGTCATAGGAACCCCAATATCAGGAGTCCTTGCTGCGGGTTCATATTCTGTCATAGATTCCCTGAATTCTTCGCTCCTAGAAGCTATCAGCTTGCAGCAGTGGCCACACCCCAGGAAATGGCTTTGACTGGCCGGCTAAACCAGATGAGGGCAACCCTATGGGTCTCAAACCCAAGGCTTGGTGAGTTAGAGATCTCGCCTGTCTGAGAAGACAGGCTCTGGGGGATTGAGCAGACAAGACCAATACAATCATACCTCAGGTTACGGCCGCTTCAGGTTGTGCGATTTCGGGTTGTGCACCGCACCGAACCTGGAAGTACCGGAACGGGTTACTTCCGGGTTTCGGCACTCGCGCATGCGCAGAAGCACTAGATCGCACTTTGCGCATGCGCAGAAGCGCCGAATCGCAACCCGCGCGTGCGCAGACGCGCTGCGGGTTGCGAATGCTGCAGGTTGCAAACGTGCCTCCCGCATGGATCACGTTCGCAACCCGAGCGTCCACTGTATTGGGTCCAATGGTCAAGAAGGCGTTTTCCGCACATGCTGTAGAGGGAAGTGAGGGGCAGATGGGGCTCGTCTACCTGGGAAGGGAGGCCATCTAGGAGAAGGAAGACTCAGTTTCTAAACCTCCACTGCCTTGCAGGATATCTTTGGGAGAAGAAAAGGCTAAGGAGTAAACCTTACACAAATCCGGAGTGGAGTCCCTAAGGTGGTTGGATGGTGGCTTGTTTAATAATAATAATAATAATGATAATAATAATAATAATTATTATTATTATTATTATTATTATTATTATTATTTATTACTTATACCCTGCCCATCTGGCTGGGCCTCCCCAACCACTCTGGGTGGCTCATTCTGCCCAGAGTGTATGTCTCATTCCAGCAACTCCGGCAGCCAAACAGGTGCCAAACGTATTACTCTGCTTTCCTTACATCACTGAGGCTGAGGGGGAGGGCTTGTTGTCTGGGCAGCCTGGGACCCCTTTACACTGCCCAGACCTGCGCCCAGTGGGGGTCACTTTGGTGCTGCTAATGCAGGTTTGACTTCACCCCCGGAAGCGCATTCCATTGTCTCTCGAGACAAGACAGATGCCGAGAACAATAGGCAGGGAGTGACCGAGGTTGGATCCCTCCTTCTGTTGTTGTTGTTGTTCGGAATAAAATCTTATTCAGTTGATACTACAGATACGGCCATGTTTGCCCTGCTCCCATCTTAACTGAGGGAGTGTGTCAGAAGTTGCCTTGCACCCGATCTGTCTGCACCTGTCAGGCATGGAGAGTCCTCCCCTCCCTTCGGTAACTTCGCAGATGAGAACTAACGAGCAGTTGATAGGTCCTTTTATTGCAGCATCATGTTGCGAGCACAAATGCACAGCAGTTGGGTAGTCGAATCCTCCTTCCGACTTCCGCAGCATTTTGGGCGCCAACTGGAAGTTCCTCCCTCCCTCTGACTCCTTTGCTCTCTGATACGTTCGGACCACCGAGTCCCCCACGCTCTCAAGAGATACTCAACTAGCTGCCCCCTCCCTTCCGGTTCTGTTGTCATTATCTCATAACTGGGTAACTCCTCTCTAAGCTGTTCAGCTTCTGTCTCTCTCTCTGCTTCTGTGGACAAGGAGGGGGCGACTCTTTCCCCTCCAGCTCTCCATCGAAGAGAAGCTGGTCTTCATTCCCCAGTCCTCGTCTTCAGACCATTCCCTGACAGTGCCCCCTTTTCAGTCTGTCTACCTTCTCTCCACAGAGCCCATCAGCCCAGCAAGAGTCCTCATCTCAGATTCTAGGCCCCACAGCATCCGGGTCAGCTGGGCCCCCACCCCGGACAGCGTGTCCGCCTATCAGGTTCTGTACGGGCCCCTGCCTGGGAACGCAGTCAAGCTGGTGGAGGTCGATGGGAGCCTCAACTCCACCATCTTGGATGACCTGACTGCCAACACCACCTACTTGGTGACTGTGTCTGCCATTTATAAATCGGGCAAGGAGAAAGCGCTGTCGGCCAAGGCATGCACGGCAGAAGGTGAGGAGGTATCCATGCCCTCCACAGGGACAAAATTTGGAGACAGGGGAGGAAGGGTGGTGGTGACGAATAAAACTGGTGGCACAGATGCATTTTCTACATGCTCAGAGGCCCAAACCAAAGAGAATGTGTCTCAAGATGATGAAGAAATGTGGATTTTCCCCTTTCCAAAATAGCCCAAAGTGTTCTAATATGTGGTCCTGAAAGACCTACATTGGCTCCCAGTACGTTTCTGAGCACAATTCAAAGTGTTGGTGCTGACCTTTAAAGCCCTAAATGGCCTCAGCCCAGTATACCTGAAGGAGTGTCTCCACCCCCATCGTTCTGCCCGGACACTGAGGTCCAGCGGCGAGGGTCTTCTGGCGGTTCCCTCACTGCAAGAAGTGAGGTTACAGGGAACCAGCAGAGGGCCTTCTCAGTAGTGGCACCTGCCCTGTGGAACGCCCTCCCATCAGATGTCAAGGAAATAAACAACTATCTGACTTTTAGAAGACATCTGAAGGCTGTGGAGCAAACAAGACTTTAGTGCTAAGCAACTGTTCAAGATGCAGAGGGGACTTAAAAAAATAATAAAAATACATGTGCTGCAACCCCAGAGTCGTCCGCGACTGGACCTAATGGTCAGGGGTCCCTTTACCTTTACCTATTTTCTTTTTAGGGGGCAAGGGAGAATCAGGGATGGAGGGGAAGAGGCTGATGGTGACGGGGGAAGAAGCAACTTGCTAGCACAGAACTCAACTTAAGATTGGGAGGGAAGAGAGAAAACAGAATTGACAGATCTGCTTGTCCCATGGCAAAATGGGTGTGGTTTATGAGAAGGAGCGGAGCTTTGGGGGACCAGGCTGCCAGTAGCATGCAGTTATTTCTGTTGACATTTGCTGATGGAAATGCAGTGTGTTTATGCCCTCTTTCTTCCCGCTGGGCAGAGAACTCCAGGATAAAGCACCTGCACTTCGAAGACCTGAGCCCCACCACCGTGAAGGCCTCGTGGGAGCCTGCTGATGGCAGCGTCCTGGGTTACCGGGTGAGGTGCCGGCGGCAGGCTGGCTCGTCGACCCTCCTCAGCGTCTCACCGCAGATCCACAGCGTGCTGCTGTCGGACCTGGCGGAGGGCAGCACCAACAAAGTGTGCGTCAAGCCCGTGTACAGGAACCAGCAAGGGAAAGGCGTGTGCCGGATGGTCCACAAGCAGCCGGGTAAGCTGTGGGGAGACTGCGACAGCCACCAATGTGGACGGCCTTGCCTTAGAAGGGGATATGATGGGTCCATGGAGGAGAAGGCTGGCAGCATCTACTAGTCGTGGATGCCATTGTTGGAGGCGGTTATGCCTCTGATCGCCCGTGACTGAGGAGTCACGATTTATTCGTCCATCCCGTAAAATTCACACACCCCAATTTGCTTGGAACTTTGTGATATCAGTATATTAGGTTTGATTTTGGTATGGAGATCTGCTCCTATGTGCTTAGCTCTAGAGATTCCCATTTGCTTAATTTTATTTGGCATCTGTTACTATACTTTGTTGGACGCGGGTGGCGTTGTAACCCACAGAGCCTAGGGCTTGCCGATCAGAAGGTCGGCGGTTCGAATCCCCGCAACAGGGTGACCTCGGTCCCTGCTCCTGCCAACCTAGCAGTTCGAAAGCACGTCAAAGTGCAAGTAGATAAATAGGTACCGCTGCAGCGGGAAGGTAAACCGTGTTTCCGTGCGCTGCTCTGGTTCGCCAGAAGCGGCTTAGTCATGCTGGCCACATGACCTGGAAGCTGTACGCCGGCTCCCTTGGCCAATAAAGCGAGATGGGTGTCGCAACCCCAGAGTCGTCCACGACTGTACCTAATGGTCAGGGGTCCCTTTACCTTTACTATACTTTGTTACACACATACAGAGGTCTAGATGTACGTACATGTTTCACAAAGAGAACAAAACAATAAAATTATCAGTAAAATAATAATAATAATAATAATAATAGTAGTTTTATTATTTATACCCCACCCATCTGGCTGGGTTTCCCCAGCCACTCTGGGAGGCTTCCAGCATATATAATAAAATGTAATAAAATGCCAAGCATTAAAAACTTCCTGGTACAGGGCTGCCTTCGGATGTCTTCTAAAAGTTCTGTAGTACTTTATCTCCTTGACATCCACAGGGAGGGCGCCACTGCCAAGCAGGCCCTAAAAAAACATAAAGCAAAAGATATAATCAGCAATGAACTAAAAACAGATTAAAGAGTACATCTGTATTCTACATAATCTGCATAGGCTGGTCTAAGCAAAAACGTTCTGGGCAGGCACTGAAAAGAGGACAGTGGATGTGCGAGCTTGGCGTCAATAAGCAGGGAGTTCCAGAGTGTGGGTCCTGCCACACTAAAAGATTGATTTCTTACAAAAATGGAAAAGGTATTATTTGGCACTTGTGACCATGACAGTTCCGCCTATCAGCATGGCAAATGTCAGGGACCATGGGAGTTGTAGCTTAACATCTGGAGGGCTACAGGTTGCCTACCCCTGCTCTAGAAGGAAGGTCGGAAGAGAGCAGCAACTCTCTTTCTTTTTTCATTTTACAAAAGATTTGGGCCTAATCGACTGCCTATCCCTTTTGCTCGCCCCAGACGAATTGCATGTTCATCGACTGCCATAACTAACCTCCTGCGCTTTCTTCCCCCGGTTCATTTCCAGCTTCGGCAGTGGGAAGCTACAGGCACAGACAGAGAGCGTGAGCGTTAAGAGACTGGAGGAGCACCTCTGCAGAGCAGAGGGAAAGACTGGACAAGGAGGAAGGCCGGAGGAACCCGTACGAGGTGGTTGCCCTCTCAAGCCCCCCTGAAGCACTCTGGCTCCCCCCACCCCTGGCAGCCATCTTGCCTACAAGTTCCCAAGCTCCGGTTTGGTGTTCAGAAAAAGGGCTCCCCCTGGAAGATGAGATTCAGCTGCGGGGATGAGCCCAAAAAAAGACTGGGACTCAGAATTCCTCTTTCCTTACTGTATTCTATTTATTTGTGTTTTAGTATGTGCTGTAGCTGGGGAAGAATGTCACAGGACACCCATCCCCTCCCCTTTAAGCCAACACTTGCTATATGATGTGCTCCTTAACTGATACAGCTGCAATTCGGTCGGAGGCAAGCAGTGTAGAGGTGCGAGGAAGATAAAAATGGATTCCATGAGGACCTAGTTAATGCCAGAGTTAATTAAGGATGGGAGAAGGCATCGTTTTCCATTCCGCCCTGTATTCACTGCAAGCAGCACTGTTTCCCTTCTGCTGCGGCTGGCCTTCCTCCAAACTCTACATCATTCATCTCACTGTCTGCTGTGCCGAAATTCTGCAACTTCCCTAATTCACGTAATTAATCATTACATAGGTTACGTTGCCGTTACATTATCCCGCTCTGTTCATTTCAGTGCAATGGAAACACAATGCAAATGGGGGAAATGTAATTAATTTCATACAATTTGCGGACTGAAAGCAGCAGCAACAGTGAATGCCTGATAGTATTCGCGGGATCGATTTCCGTTCTGGCCACGGGACGGATAAGAAGATGTCATCCTTCCAAGGCAGATGTAAACCCTCATAGCATGTATTGCATAAGAGCTCTTTGGAGAGGACAACCTGGATTTTCCCTGCATCGAAAATGTCCCCTTCCTTCTTCTTTCTTGTAAGCCGGAAAGCGTTTCACTCTTTTGCACAACTCTTCCATGTTTTGTTTTGCTAATGTGGTAGAGATTGCCTCCCTGTCTCCTTATAATGCATCCCTTTGGAAGTCAGTGAATTAAACAAGAGAACAAATGACTTGTTTGATTTGGAAGGCATTTCCAATTGGGACCTAAGCTAAGTGCCTGCTGGTTTCCCCCCCCCCCCAGCTTCCAGTGTTTGACTCCTAGGGAAAAGATATTTTGGAATAGCATGGTCCATGAAAAATGGTTAGTCCAGGGCTCTTGGATGGTGGCAGGCAGGGGCAAGGAGAGAGAACAGGGTCAGCCCAGATTACAGTAGAATCCCAGATGAGTAAATTGCTGCACTCTAGCGCCACCACTGCAGGTGGCCACAGGATGGTATTGGAGGTACCGAATTATTCCGATTATGATTAGTATTTATTACCCATCCTTCGTTCTATGGTCCCAGGGCAGGTCACAGCATTAAAACGCAAGAGTAAAAACCACTTTAAACAACTTACAATCACAGAAATAAGGTGGGTCCTAAAAATATACACCTCAAGTGACAAAAGCCAGGGTAAAGACGTGCAGCTTCAGCGTTTGCCAGGAGATGTATAATGAATGGTCTATAGGGAGGGAGTTCCACAGGTTAGGAGCTGCCACTGAGAAGGCCCTCTCCCAGACCACGGACACCCCTGAGCAGCACCTGAAGGTCTGCAGAAGTTGTTCTTTTGGATATTTAACAGGGATTAGGCGATACGAAGGACCAGTAGTTCCAATAGTCCTATAAAGCTTCTGATTTTAGCCTTGTTCTTCAGTGTGCTCAGACAGAGGTTGGACAGCTGGGCTATCTTATCTGCTCAGTCATTTATCTAATGAGTGATTTGCCCATTCCCCTGTTCTGTGGTGTTGCTACTTGCCTAGTAAGGGGTTGTGGGTACCTGTTTCTCTCCTGACCATCCTCCTCCACAGGCTTCTCAGTGGAATGGGTATAAAGTATAGGACAACTGGTCAGACTATTTCCGGTCATTATTTTGTTTGCACTTTCTTGGGTTGGAAAGGTTCGTCACCCAACTCGCCTTTCCAGTGGTTCAAGATGAGATTAATGCGGGTGAAATCCCAGTGAAATGGAGGACTGGCTTCTCAACTCGACAGATGTGAGGTGGAGAGGGAACAACCACAATTATTCAACCAGAAATCTCAACTTTGGATGAAACCTGTTAGCCCTGAAAATGATTGACTTGCACAGTGCTGCTACAAAGACACCTTGGGGGATCTCAAAAGGCACATTAAATGCTGGCTTGCTCATTTGTTTATTTATCTGGAGAAACTGTACCCCGCTCTTCAGGCAAAAAGGCTCCCAGAGAAATTATATACAATCAAAACAAGGCAGTCCTTACCTGCAGACTTACAAGCTTAATACACACACACACAAACACACACTGCAACATAGAAGGGGAAAGGGACAAGAAGGGAGGATGAAAATGAAAATCTCTGACAACCATTTCTGAACAGTTCTCATAGAATTGTAGAGTTGGAAGGGACCCTGGGGATCATCTAGCCCAACCCCCAGAAATGCAGGAACTGTCCCCTTGTGGGGATCAAACCTGCGACCTTGGTGTTCTCAGCACCATGCTCCAACCAACTGAGCTATCCAGCAGCAGTCAAGTTGTTCCCATACTGACCAGTCTGTATAGTTCAGGGGCAGGAGGTGCCTGGTGTAGAAGGAGCTCCATCAAAGCTGATGAAATGAGCCTTCTGCTTCCTATCTCTCCCACAGAGGCAGCCTGATGGAGTGGCTGCCCCCAAGTGACAGGGGAGGGGAGGGGAGGCCCAATGGGCCTGGCCTGTCACTGAAGAGTCCATGCAAAGTGTAACTCTCCTGGTATCACCCTCATAACCAGGGCTACGTTAACACGAACCGCTTTGCTGCACACAAATGTAGCTTTGTGCAATCCAAAATCATTTGTGCTTGACCTCAACCTGCTGCTTTTAATCAAAAATTGGTCTTAGATCCTGTCATCCCACCAAGGTGGGTGTGGTTGTCGAGGTCAGGTCAAGGCATTGGCTGGTTCCCCCCAAAGATTAAATTTGTATGCCTATCCCAACTGGTGGCCATCTAAATATTTTGGACTCCCACCAGCCAGCATGGATAATGGTCAGGGATGATGGGAATTACAGTCCAAAACTGCACCATTCAACACAGTCCCCTCCAGCAGTGGCGTAGGAAGGGGGGCAGAGGGGGTGGGGCGCCCCGGGTGCCAATCTGGGAGGAGCGACAAGATGGCCCCTGCTGCCCCCCAGCTGTAGAGTGGCCGAGGGCACGGCATCCGTACAGGCTGCCGCTCTCTCGCGCCGTCCGTACGGTCGCCGTGCAAGCGGCAGCCCACACTGCGCACGAGCGGTAGCCCGTACGGACTGCACATGTGCGGCATTTCGTACGGACTGTGCACGCATGGGATGCTGCACATGCACACTCAGTACGGGATGCCGCACATGCGCAGTCCATACGGGCTGCGCTGCCCCGGGTGCCAGAGAGGGTTCCTCCGCCACTGCCTTCCAGAGCTGCAGGCTGCAACGCCCATCCTCCCTCACCGTGGACTATGCTGTCTGGGGCTGATGGGAGTTGCAGTCCTCAACTTCTGGAAGACACCTCATTGGTCCAAGGCACCTAGAGGGCACCAGTTTGGAGAAGGTTGACTTGCCCACTCTCTGTTGGACCTCCACCAGCGACAAGGAAGAGAGAATCAAGATCCTCACCCAACAATGCAGGTTTATGAAGACTGATCTTTATCCATGGGACTCCAGGTGGGTGGAGCAGGGCTGCTGCCGGAATTCTTTGGAGGCTGTTGCCAGCTCATGCCTGTAGTCATAGATGGACTGTACATCCTGGCTGTTTCTCAACAGTTCGTTATTCTTGCGGGCTTCATAGTGGAACTGAGAGTTTCGCATCTCGTACCTTGAGACAGGGGTGGCGGGGGGAGAGAATTGAGTCACTTAGTCTGATCACAAATTGGGGTTTCCTGAGGTTAATTCAGGCAAAGTCTCAGAGGGTTGATGGTCAGGGAGGCAACCATGCAGGTGAGAGGCATGGAAAGGCAGCCCAGAGGCTGTTCAGATCATTATACCCGTCCGGTGTCAAAGTCCAAGCCACAACAGTTGGAACAATAAACCCAAAGGTACACAGAACTGAGGTTCCAGGAAAGCCCTAGTGCTTTGATGTAGGGAGGACTGGAAATGGGAAAGACTCCTCATTTGCATAGCCCCGCCTGTGAAGCAAGTGGGAGGAGCAACAACCCATTGTCCACCACAGAAAGAGAAAAATGGAAGGTATCGCAGAGGCTCTGGCTACACGTCTCATGGGCTCTTAAAAAATAAATAAATCTATGCTTATATTCTTCACTCCATCACCATAGGCATCTAATCTCTCTAACTCAGACAAGAGAAAGAACAGGAGCAATTAGCTACGAAAGTAAATAAGGATAGCATAAACTGGACATGGGAATCGGTGGCTCATGGATCCAAAATCTCCCCCCGATTTCTCTGCCTTCCTCTTGGGTGGCTTACAATTCATCAAAGGCAAAGCCTAACTTAGATGCTGCTAGTCTTCATGTGACTTATGCCAGCCAACCCCTAGGAATTCTAAGAAACCAAAGAATCGGTGCAGTTTTGAAAACAGCGGTTAAAATCAGTAAACCAGTGGAGTTTTGAAAAGTTCAGTCCGCCATCTTGGTTCAAAATGGCATCCAGTTGTATCTGAACATAGTTGAGAACCTGCTTCTTGGTCTCAGGAACCATCATGCACAATTTCGGTTACAATATGTTAAGTGGTGTCCAAATGCATACTGTAGTGACAAAAACAAATACATTGCAATCTGTATGGTAGCTACAACAATGAACCTCAGTCCGTACCCAAGAAATAAGTTGCTCTGAAATGAAGAACCAGTTAGAACCTTTATAGCTCCAAGCAGCATCCCAGTGACCTCTGCATAGCGGGAAGCCGCAATAAAACCGTCCTCCACAGCGATCACAGCAGAGAGCAAGCCAATAGCTCCCTCTGCTGCCCAGTGATCTACCTGCTAGATTCCTTGCTTTTAGACTCCCCACACCTTACCACTTCCCCACAGCCCCACCCCACAGCGTGATGACCCCCACTTACCACTTAGGCTTGGGACCTCGGGTGCGTTCCAATTCCTGCTGCCTCTTCTGCTCTAGCAACCAGGCCTCTTCCATACGCAGACTCTCGAGCCGGAGGCGAGCCAGCTCTCGCTGGTACGGAGACGTCTCAACCAGGGCTCTCCCGAGATCACCTTCAGCGAGAGTCTGCAGGAACCTGTGCAGCCAACGAGGCCTTGTTACGGTTTCTGCAAGGCCTCCAAGCAGCCTTGAAAGCAGATTTGCCAGGCGAGTGACTCTTTTCAAGCCTGCTTTCAAAGCCATCTCCTAAAAGCACCAAGGCGGGGAGATTCTGCTGGATGAATTTTTTGTTTCTTGCGGACGATAAATGACTGATGCAAGCTAGTGATTTTTCTTGGGGTTGCCAGACCCTCCAAGTGTCCCTATTTTCCAGGGACAGTCCCAGATTTAGAGAAGCCGTCCCGGTTTCTGATTTGATCCTGGAATGTCCCACAGGATGTCCCTATTTTCATTGGAGAAATGTTGGAGGATATGGGCTGCTGGGGGTTAGTCAAATGTTTTCAGGCCTAACAACCTATTTGCCATGCTGTCCGAAGGGTTGAAGAGAGGGGAGCATTTCACAAATCAAGGAATTCCCCAGGGGACTTTCCTTTCCTGAACATCATGGATCTCTAGGCATCTCTCTCTTTGGCCCTTGGGACTATCACTGGCCTTGCTTCACACCCCAGGTGTTTTTGCCTAGCTGGAATGTGTCTGTGAACTCTGATAATGCCTCTTGTTTATATGGATAGAGAATTGAGAGGTGTGTGTGTAGAAATCACCCTGCATTACGAAGGTAACGTTGGCATACATTGCTCCACCCACTTTTGCCTCTGGCCCCACCTAGAACTGCCATGTGGCCCCCAGAAGCTTGCCCAGAAGGGAATGCGACCCTCGAACTGAAAAAGGTTCCCCAGCCCTAGTTATACAGCTAGATAATTCACCCTCTGAACCTCTCAGGGAGGGGGGCATAGAGATCGGATGACAAGAATCCGGGTCGGTTTGTATGCAGAGAGGCAGTGCTTAAGGGTATTGAGGTCCTAAGGCATGTTGACTGCAGATGCTGACTGCTGCTACCATCAGCCAGGATGGGCAACAGTAAGGGATGATGGGAATTGTAGTCCAGCAATATCTGGATGGCCACATGTTTCCTCATCCTTCCTTCCTTCCTTCCTTCCTTCCTTCCAGAAGGTCATAACCACAGCCCGAAAGATTATCGGTCATCCTCTCCCATCTTTGGACGAACTATACAGCTCCCGTTGTCTCAAAAAAGCAAACAACATTTTACAGGATGCATCTCATCCTAGATATAGTCTGTTTGCACGGTTGCCTTCGGGCAAGAGATACAGAACAATTAAATCAAGAAAGAATAGATTAAAAAACAGTTTTTATCCAAGAGCTATAACTATTTTAGGGACCCAGGTGGCGCTGTGGGTTAAACAACAGAGCCTAGGGCTTGCCAATCAGAAGGTCGGCGGTTCGAATCCCTGCGACGGGGTGAGCTCCTGTTGCTCGGTCCCAGCTCCTGCCCACCTAGCAGTTCGAAAGCACGTCGAAGTGCGTAGATAAATAGGAACCGCTCTGGCGGGAAGGTAAACGGCGTTTCCGTGCGCTGCTCTGGTTCACCAGAAGCGGCTTTGTCATGCTGGCCACATGACCCGGAAACTATACGCCGGCTCTCGGCCAATAAAGCGAGATGAGCGCCGCAACCCCAGAGTCGGACACGACTGAACCAAATGGTCAGGGGTCCCTTTACCTTTATAACTATTTTAAATGCTGTAAACAAATAATACAATCTTGGGGAGTCGTGATGGATGGCATGTATGTGTATGTGTGGTTGTAAATGGATAAATGTGTATATGTGGCTGTAAATGTGGGATGGCATTCAATTTCGTTGTACTATGTACAATGACAATAAAGTATCTATCTATCTATTTTAGGGCATCATAATCTAGACTATCACAAGAGCAGAATGGAGAATTGTTGAGGGGTGAAGCCAACTGGGCGTCATGGCAAAGGTTTCCACTTACCGTTCATTGAGCTCCTGGGCTATGGGTGAGGAAATGGCAGCAGACGGCAAGCTGTAAGGCGTCCAAGGATTGCTCCGAGCTCCCCTCTCGATTGCCTTGCTGGGAATCCAGGATCCAGCGGCTAATGTCCCTGGCCTGTATATCCTCGACCGTGAACGCCTACTTGACCCGCTTTTGCTCCCGTTTCCCCCGGACTTGCCAAGCTGGGAGGGAGGCTGTGCACAGGCATTTGCCTTGGCCGAGCTGGGTTTCCAGGCGGGCTTTGGAGACTGAGACCGAGATCGGAGCCAGCGGGTGCGTTTGTTGGCAGGCGAGAGCGAACGCTCACGGTTGGTCCCGGAGGAACCAACACTGAGCGAACGTCCTCTGTCGAGGGAGGAAGAGGTCCTTTTCAGCAAGGATGCTCTGACCGGGGTCTTAGGAGGCAACAAAGACTTGACACCGATCACATGAGGGGCTCCGAGTTTCAGAGGGAAAGCGAAATCCGCCGAGGGGTGCAGAGAGCTTTGACTTGCAATCTCGCTCCCCAGCAGCCCTGCCAGCCGGTTCACCGGGGATGTGGCAAAGGTTGGAAGGCCCAGGCTCGTCAGGGCTGAATACTCTCCTAAGGATTTGAGCAAGTGTTTTGGTTTCAGGAACCACTCTGTCTCCACTGGGGTCTTGGCTGGGCCTCCAACGCCTGATTCCATATAGCTCCCAGCAGGAGCCGCTGGCCACCTGGAACTGAAAGGACCTGAGTCAGCTGCAGGGTTCAGGTCAACGATGCGTTCGTGATTTGGGTGTGAGCGGAGACTGGAAGCCAAGCTATCCACTTGGAGCTGAAGCTTCCGCAAGCTTTCTTCCAAGTTGTCAATGCTGGGGATCTCCCCTGTGTGGCGAGATGAGTAACTGCCTAGGTAGAAGGAAAAGCCATTTATTTAGAAGAAGCAATAACCAAGAAACGATCAGCAGACCAAATCTGACACTGCCCCAAAACACCTGGTTTGCACAACACCCTAAGCTATGGTTTATAAAACATGGTTTAGTTTTTAACCATAGTTAAAAATAATTGTCCAAACCCAATGGCTTAACTATGGTTTACTAACTGTGGTTAACTGGCATTCATTAACTAAGGTTTGTAGTTAGTTTACTAAATTTTATTCAACAATGTGAGAAAAAAACCATTTTTGTTCATAACAAAATAAAAAAATTCCTTCCAGTAGCACCTTAGAGACCAACTAAGTTTGTTCTTGGTATGAGCTTTCGTGTGCATGCACACTTCTTCAGATATTTTTGTTCATAGTTTTGCTATTGCATATTAATTTCATAAATGTTTTATTGCATCATTACATCAGAGGTGAGGTTACAAATTGGTTTAAAGAGGTATGGCAGATTGAACTATTGCAAAAATTGACAAATAAATCAAATTTAAAATCACTGCAATCTGGGTTAACTTTATAAATTTTATGAGTGTAGTTGAACAGTGTAATATTCTGGCATCAGCTCTTCATATTGTATGGTTGACATCACATTGCTAACTCCTGCTTCTTTGGTGAAATCGGGTCATCTATGGAAAAAACATCTCTTATACCTCTGGGGACGCTGGTGGCGCTGTAGTCTAAACCACAGAGCCTAGGGCTTGCTGATCAGGTCGGTGGTTCGAATCCCCGCGACAGGGTGAGCTCCCGTTGCTCGGTCCCTGCTCCTGCCAAGCTAGCAATTCGAAAGCACATCAAAGTGCAAGTAGATAAATAGGTACCGCTCTGGCGGGAAGGTAAACGGCATTTCTGTGCGCTGCTCTGGTTCGCCACACTGCTGCTGGCCACATGACCTGGAAACTGTACGCCGGCTCCCTCGGCCAATAAAGCAAGATGAGCATCACAACCTCAGAGTCGTCTGCAACTGGACTTAACGGTCAGAGGTCCCTTTACCTTTACCTTATACCTCTAGGTGGTGCTATACCGGTAGTTATGTGAATATTCTGAATTAAGGTTTCATTATTTTGTTACTTCAATCCATCTCAAAGCATTTTTTTTATTTTAAGATTTTGCACTATGTTTTGGTTTTGTTTCATTTTCTATGTGTATCGTGATTTAGTATATAATATTATTAGTTTGATTAGTTTCTCATATCCTTTTTTATTTTGTATGTTGCACTGGCTTAACAACAAATATGGTGGATGTTACTACTAGGGAAATTCCCAAATAAGTTTTTCCCAGCCCCTATTTTTGATATATGATGTATTGTTAAGAATTTAATAACACTATTGAAAAATAAAGAATATATTAAAAAGTGTGTGTGAACTCTAATGTAGTCCCAAACAAAATAATCAATGCACAAGCGAGATGAGCAGGCTTGAGAGGACCCCAATATTTGTAGAACCGGGGGGGGGGAACCTTAGGAGGGAAAACCTTGATGACCCAAAAACAGTTAAAGGAAGACTGTGAATTCTCATTGGCACAGAACTGAGTTCGTCTAGCTCACTATTGCCTATAGCAGGCATGTCCAACCAGTAGATCACGATCTACCGGTAGATCCCTGGCTGTTCCTGGTAGATCGCTGGATCACCCCCCCAAAAAAGCTCAACAACTCTGTGCACCCCCCTAAAAAAAGCTCAACAAATCTGGGCAACCGTCCCCTTCCACCCACCCACCCCATGCATGCTCCTCCTCCCTCCAATGACAATGGGTAGATCACTGCCAGTTTTTTTATACTGGGAGTAGATTGCAGTCTCTTGGGAGTTGGAAGTGCCTGGTCTATAGACTAGCAGCAGCTTTCCAGGGCTCTCTCCCAGACCTACCAGCAAATTGAACCTGGGACTTTCTGCATGCAAGGCAGTTGCTCTTCCAATGAGCTATGGCCTTCTCTCCTATCAGGCTAGAAGAATAAACCCCACCCCCTTGACTTTTACAAAGCAGGCTGGCAGGAGATGGACCCCCACCTCAGTTTGTCCTCAACACAGCTCTGTGAGGTAGGTTAGGTTAAGATAAGAGATGATGACTAGCTCATGCTCATCCAATGCCCTTCATGGTTGAGTGGGGATTTGAACCTGGGTCCTAGTCCAATCTTCTTACCATTTTCTCCTTCAACCGGTGATGATCTTCCCTGCTTATCAGGAGCCTGGTGTCTCCCTAGGCTTGAGAAGCTAAAGTTCTGTTTAGTGTTGGTTCTTTGGCTGTTGCTAAGGCACACTTTTGGCACCTCCCTTTAAAAGAAGAAACAAACATTGTTCACCAACAATGTTCACCAACATTTCCTGTCATTCTCTTGTCACCGTAAAGAAATTACTATTTGTATTAGTTTTTATAGTGCTTCACATTCTTGCCCTGTCTCCATGAAAAAGCCCACCCATGAGTCCCCAGCCAATGGACTACTAAAAAAGTTTACCCACAGATCTTTAACACAGTGGCAGGAGGATATAGTATTTCATTTACCTTGGACCTAGTTCAAATTTTAGAGCTTTAAATGACAACATAAGCACCATAAATCTGGCCCTGGATATCTGTATTTAGACCATCCCAATTTAAATTCTGAGTAGACATACATAGGACTGTATCACAAGCCTTGGTGTACTCTGTAGGTTGTAGCCAGTGTTAGTCCTACTCAAAGTAGACCCAGTGAAATTAATGGAAATGGCTCATTTTGGTCTATTAATTTCAATGTGTCTACCCTGTGTAGGACTTAGTTGGCGGTAACTGGGATTTACAGTACTTCTAAGTAGATGACATACACGGGATTCCACTCTCAAATCGGAACTGAAGGAATGGAGCTGAGAGATCAATTCCCAGAAATTCCCCTTAGATTTAAAGCCTCAAATTGGGATAATGTATCCCTCCTTCCTTTTGAATTATGGTGCTGGAGGAAACTCTTGAGAGTCCCATGGACTGCAAGAAGATCAAACCTATCCATTCTGAAGGAAATCAGCCCGGAGTGCTCACTGGAAGGACAGATCCTGAAGCTGAGGCTCCAATACTTTGGCCACCTCATGAGAAGAGAAGACTCCCTGGAAAAGACCCTGATGCTG
The DNA here is from genome assembly GCA_034641385.1 of Darevskia mixta. Classification (NCBI taxonomy): domain Eukaryota; kingdom Metazoa; phylum Chordata; class Lepidosauria; order Squamata; family Lacertidae; genus Darevskia; species Darevskia mixta. The sequence continues at coordinate 5,670,274 of JAWWNH010000181.1, forward strand.
GGAAAGATGGAGGGCACAAGGAGAAGGGGATGACAGAGGACAAGATGGTTGGACAGTGTTCTCGAAGCTACCAACATGAGTCTGACCAAACTGCGGGAGGCAGTGGAAGGCAGGAGTGCCTGGCATGCTTTGGTCCATGGAGTCACGAAGAGTCGGACACGACTAAACAACAACAACATCCCTCCTTCCTAAACCAAGTCCCATCTTTTAAAAGGGGGGTGACTTTGCTTGTAATTTTGAGAACTGTAAGGGCATGTGTTTGAGTTTGCTTTCCCCTCTACCCTCCTATTCCTATTTTCCTCATGTGTCATGACTTTTTAAGACTGAGGTCCAAAAACAAACCCAGGAGCTGATTTGTAATGCATCCTGAGAGCCTTTTCTGGCAAATGCAGTAAATATACATAAGAAAAATAAAACATACCCCCTCCATTTCTCCTATGTATGTATTTATTTAAATACATAAATAAAACATACAATAAATAAAATATAGCTTTCCCAGAATCGCCCGTCCCTCTCCCAGCACCTGAGGGTGACTCCACTGCCCCGCACCCGCAAAGCTCCAGCCTCCGCCATGCTCGCCCTTCTCTGCAAAGCATCACTTGGCATCCTCCTTAGCGACAGCCTCAACATTCCCGTTGCTAAGGAGAAGGACCGCCTCCTTCTTTGCTATAGGTTGAATTCCCCTCCTTCTCTCTCTCTCTCTCTAAGGTCCCACCCTTCTTTTCAGATCGCCCAATCGCATCACTGCTCTCCGCTGGGAGGGTGGGTTCACTGTGCTGGGAGCCAATAAAAGACGAGAAGAGTCAAAGGCACGTGATTTAGGAGTCCCGCCTTCTGCTTGTTTGCTTCGGCCCAATAAGCTTTCCTGAAGAGGGGGACCCACAGAGATAGTAAAAAAGTGACACGCTGGATAAATTGCTATATTTATCTCTCTGTTTCCCTCCCTCTCTCTCACACACACACACTCAGAAAAACCTGGTGGGCCACACCTTCTCCATCCCTCCCCTAGCCGTTGCTATATTCCAAGTCCCATCAGCATGGTCAATGGCAAAGGATCCATGGGAGTTGTAGTCCAGCAAATACTCACAGGACTTCCGGTTCTGCGTCCTTGGCTCTCCCGTCTGTCCCCCAACTCTATGGTTCCTCACTTTTTTCTTTTTCTTTTTTTGTGCTCGTGTGTTTCCCACCAATGGCAACGCGCCGAAAACCGGAAGAGGCGGAGACGGCGCCTGCGCAGTGTGAGCGGCGCTGGGTCCGCGTGTGCGCGGCTGCTTGCTGCCTGCCGGCTGGGCTGCAAAGAGCAGAGCGGTGCTCATGTCGTGGCTCTTCGGGCTGAACCGCGGCGGCGGCGGCGGCGGCGGCGGCGGAGATGCGGGCCTGGGAGCTCCCCCCGGGGCCCCGCCGCTGCCGCCTTCGCAGGCAGGGCCCTCTGGGGAAGTGCCGGGCGAAGGGGGCCGCCCCAAGGACAAATGGAGCAACTTCGACCCCACCGGCCTGGAGCGCGCGGCCAAGGCTGCCAGGGAGCTGGACGCCTCCCGTGAGTCGGAGGAGGGAGGGGAGGAAAGCCAGGGCGGCGGGCAGGCCTTAGGCCCTACTCAGGAGTAGACCAGCTGAAGTTAATGAAGGCCATTGATTTCAGTGGATCTACTATGAATAGGACTTAGTTGGATGCACACAAACAAAAAAAACCTTTTAATACGTGGGGCATGAATGCATGAGCGCGTGGTGGGCAGGTGCTGGGAGTGTATGGGTTCCGGATGGAGCAGGGAGCTGACTAATGTAGAAGGAAGGTCATATGTAAGGGGTGGTGAGAGGACTGGCTGGATCTACAGGACTGGAGCGCTTCTTTGAAAGACCGTGTGTGTGTGTGTGTGTGTGTGTGTGTGTAGGGTTAACTGGATCTAAAGGATGCCCATCCCCCAAAAAATCCCTTCTTTAAAACGCTAGGGAGGCAAGAGCCACATGTGAGCTGCATCTGCAAGGTCCTCTCTCTTGTGCCCCAGAAGTTCTGTTTTTACAGGACAGAAATGGGAAATCCATAAACCAGGCTCCAGAAACTGCTGCAAAATGCCAGGAATTTTGTGCCTGAGGGCACATTTCTGAAGCTGTGTTTGTGCCCTCAGGTTTCAAGCTCTGGAGAGCAGAATTGCAGTTTTCCCAACAGTGGTTGCATCAGTGCTCAGCTGAGGGAGGGTTGCCCTTTGACCTTGCAACAGTCATGTGACTCCAGCAGGCTCTGTAAATGTTCAGCAAATGTTCAGAGGCTCTGAGATCTCTTTGTTACAGCAGAGGTTGGCCAGAGGGGCTGTGTCGCCCCAGAATTATTGCTATTATTATTTTATTTACTTACTTTCTATACCACCCTTCATCATAGGGTCACAGGACAGTTCACAATATAAAAACACAAAAATATGTAACATAGTAACAAAACAAAAACCCAAAAGGTTGTACAGAAGAGAATGAGGCCTTCAGGTCAAAAATTTTCTGAAGCTCCTGATTTTTAGGTTTGGTACATACTTCGTTATGCTTAGAGTAGGCGTATTGGAGTCAGTGGGGCCTGGGAGAAACCTGCTTGGTCTTAACCACAATTATCTTTGAGAATGACTTATTCCTTGTTATTTGTGCTGCCTGAAAACTGTGCCTCAATGTCTGAACTGCAGATGAGAGACAGTGTTACAACTCCACTCACTTGAAGCCCAAATAGTTTGACCATTTGCAGTACCTACCTTGAAGGGGCGGCGCAAGCTTCACTGAGGAGCTTTCGTTCCTAAGAGAAGACTGTAAGTTAGGCTCAAATTAGGCTGTATCTGCACCTTACATTTAAAGCAGCACCATGCCACTTTAAACAGTTGTGACTTCCCCAAAAGAATCCTAGGAGCTGTCGTTCATTAACAGTGCTGAAAATTGTTAGGAGACCCCCTATTCCCCCTCACAGAGCTACAATTCCCAACGTTCCCAGGGAAGAGGGATTGAGTATTCAACCACTATGGAAACTGTAGCTGCTGGGGGGGGGGGAATCTCCTAGCAACTCTTATCTCCTGTGGGAAACCATGCCTGCTTGACGCAGCATTGATACTCCTTTTAAATGTATAGAGCAGGTGGCTTGTTGGAATTGAACTGTTGGGGGGTGAGGGTCTGAGCAGAACCTTTGTTGGGCTCACACTATGCTGTGGTTACCCAGCTCTTGTACAGAGGGATGTCAGGTGGTGGTGGGTCAATTACTTTACAGCTTAAAGGGACTAACTGGGACACACTTTTCTAGGACATGCGAAAGAGGCCCTCAACATGGCCCAGATGCAGGAACAGACCCTCCAGTTAGAACAGCAGTCCAAGCTGAAGGTAAGCACAGTTCTGGAACCCAAATCGCACTGTGTGGTCTTTACCTTTTGTTGTTGTTTCTTTGTGGTGTTGTATCTCCGTGCTAGAGGCCATGCTCCCAGATTCTGTGTCTGGCATCTTCAGTACCAAAGATCACAGCAAGGCTATGAAAGACCTTTGCTTTAGCGGACAAGCCATGGCTTAGTTGCAGGGTGTAAGATCCTGGCTTCAATCCCTGGCATCTCCATGTAGGATTAGGAAAGACCTGAAACCCTGGAAAGCTGCTGCCATTCAGTGTAGACAATCCTGACTCAGTGTAAACCACCTTCCTACGATTCGACCCTCAATTGTTTTCCCTTTAAATTTTGGTGGAAGGGCCATAGCTCAGTCTCAGGTTTAGTCCCCAGCATCTCCAGGTAGGAATGAGAGAGGCTCCTGGCTCAGATCTGGGAAGGTGCTGCTGGTCAGCGTAGTCAGTGCTTGGGTAGATGGACAAAATAGGCCAGGCATAGGCAAACTCGGCCCTCCAGATGTTTTGGGGCTACAACTCCCATCATCCCTGACCCCTGGACCTGTTAGCTAGGGCTGGTGGGAGTTGTAGTCCCAAAACATCTGGAGGGCCGAGTTTGCCTATGCCTGAAATAGACAAATAGCAGGAAGGGTAAAGTAGATCAGTATTATCTCCCCATACGGCAAATGGAGTGGCTAAGAGAGAGAGAGAGCACTTTTCCTATGACCACCTAGAAGAGCAGATGTGGGGAAACCATGGACCCACCATACATTTTTTGCTGAACCACAACTTCCATCATCCCCAGCCATTGAATAGGCTTGCTGGGATTGATGGGAGTTGTAGTCCAGCAACATCTGGAGGGCCAGAGGTTCCCCACAGAGGCAAGATTCGAACAGGGAACTTCCTGATTTACCGCTCATTAGCCTCCAAAATTATCCTTTTTTTCCAGTGAGGCACCCCTCCCCAACTGAAAAACTCAAAGAATCCTTGGGGTCTTTTCAGAGCTTCGTCCTTGACTAGGACCATAATAGTGAACAAGGTTCCATGAACAGGCAGTTCATCTCCTACTGATCTTTCTCTTCCTATCCTAAGGAATATGAGGCTGCCATAGAGCAGCTGAAGAACGAGCAGATCCGCGTGCAAGCGGAGGAAAGGAGGAAGACGCTTACCGAAGAGACAAGGCAGCAGCAAGCGGTACAAGGCTGGCTTTGTTATTTATTTCTTTAACAGCATGGATAAACTGATTGATTGTGTGTGTGTGTGTGTGTGTGTGTAAAATCAATGTGTAATATATTTATACACACGTTTGTTAAAAAAAAATACAGTAACATTAACTAATATGGAAAGGCAGACAGGAGTAAAAAAAAACATTGATAGGTATTTTATCTTATGATGTAATGGCTGTGAAGCCAGGGGGTTTTTGTACTTAACAAAATTAATTCATATTAATTCATATTGCTATTTTAATTTCATCTTAAAGGTTTGAAAAATGATATATAATTTCATAATTAAAGTTTGAAAATTTATTTTACCTTCAAAAAAAAGTTTGAATATTATATATATTCCATTGTTCCAGAGGTTACTTCACAAAGCCCTGTGTGCTTGGTTCACTGTGTTCTTGTGTATGGAATTGATTTTCCATGTATGGTTTTTTTTCCCCTACCACCATGAAGAGAGCGCAGTACCAAGACAAGCTGGCCAGGCAACGCTACGAAGACCAACTGCGACAGCAGGTCAGTCCCGTCCATCTCCTGAAAATGTCCTCCCATTTTTCCATTTGTGCTTAGACTGCCGTGAGTTGCAGGGACAAAATCAAAGCTTTCGTTGCCGGAAAAGGGGGAAGGTCTAGAATTCTTAATTGAAATCTGCCTCTAGAGCTAGCAACCCTGAACCCATCTACTTCTCCTTTGAAAACGTTGTGCAAATAGGGTTCCCTGCCATTTATCAGCATGCTTTGAGTCATGCAGTCACTCACGCAGAGATGCGGCAGAGAGCCTACTTTCTGAATGCATTGTTATTTGCGGGATTTATATGCTGCTTCTCAGGAAGACTTCACCAAGAGATTGCAAAAGGAAAGCATCAGTTTGTTTGTTTGTTTGTTTTTTAAAGAAAGTTGCAAAAAATGGAAAAGATAAAGTTGTTTGTTTAGAAAAAAGCTTTTACTGCTGCTTCTCCCCCTCAGGGAAGGATGGTCCTTCAGGTGGTAGTTGGGAGAAGAGAGAGGCCACGATGGGAGATGGTTGGCCACAGTTCCTGCTCCCATTAGCCTTTAGTCCAGGGATGGGGGAGCCTTTAACCCTCCAGATGTTGCTGGACTCAAACTCCCATCATCCCTGACCCCAGGAGCCATGCCAGCAGGGGCTGATGGGAGCTGGAGGTCAAGAACATCCGGAGAGCGACAGGTTGGGAACATATGAAGCCCCCTTGTGCGGAGTAAGGCCATTAGACTTGTCTACACTGACTGGCAGCAGCTCTCCAGGATTTCAGAAAGGGGCTCTCTACTCATGCATGCTGGGGATTGAACCTGGAACCTTCAGCGTGCAAAGCAGACACTCTACCACTGAGCTGTGTCCCTCCCCGCCTACTTTAAATGGAATCCATTTAGCCCCATTCCCTGCTTCTGTCTTTGAAACGACACTAAAGGCTCCCATCTTAATTCAGAAAATATGTGCTCCTGCACACATTTTGGACTGGGTTTTGGGTTTCGACTGGGTGTTCATCAGTATGCGGATGATACCCAGCTCTATCTCTCTTTCAAATCAGAACCAGTGAAGGGGGTGAAGGTCCTGTGTGAGTGTCTGGAGGTAGTTGGAGGATGGATGGCGGCTAACAGATTGAGGTTGAATCCTGACAAGACGGAAGTACTGTTTTTGGGGGACAGGAGGCGAGCAGGTGTAGAGGACTCCCTGGTCCTGAATGGGGTAACTGCCCCTGAAGGACCAGGTGTGCAGCCTGGGAGTCATAGCTGTCCATGGAGGCACAGGTTAATTCTGTATCCAGGGCAGCTGCCTACCAGCTCCATCTGGTATGCAGGCTGAGACCCTACCTGCCTGCGGACTGTCTCGCCAGAGTGGTGCATGCTCTAGTTATCTCTCGCTTGGATTACTGCAATGTGCTCTATGTGGGGCTATCTTTAAAGGTGACCCGAAAACTACAACTAATCCAGAATACAGCAGCTAGACTGATGACTGGGAGCAGCCGCCTAGACCACATAACACCAGTCTTGAAAGATCTACATTGGCTCCCAGTACGTTTCCGAGCACAATTCAAAGTGTTGGTGCTGACCTTTTAAAGCCCTAAACCGCCTCGGTCCAGTATACCTGAAGGAGCGTCTCCACCCCCATCGTTCTGCCCGGACACTGAGGTCCAGTGCCGGGGGCCTTCTGGCGGTTCCCTCACTACGAGAAGCCAAGTTACAGGGAACCAGGCAGAGGGCCTTCTCGGTAGTGGCACCCACCCTGTGGAACGCCCTCCCACCAGATGTCAAAGAGAAAAACAACTACCAGACTTTTAGAAGACATCTGAAGACTCCCTGTTTAGGGAGGCTTTTAATGTTTAATAGATTACTGTATTTTAATGTTCTGTTGGAAGCCGCCCAGAGTGGCTGGGGAAACCCAGCCAGATGGGCGGGGTATAAATAAATTATTATTATTATTATTATTATTATTATTCATGTCAAGCATTTGGGTGGCTCTGGATTTGCATTTTCCACAGACTTTTCAACTCCTGTGACAAACTTACAACACACAAGCAAGTGTGTATAAATGTAGACTCGCCATGGACAAATTTAACGACATTTGGAATTCATTTTTATAAACACCGTGTTAGGATTTTACCTTGTCCCCTTATAACTTTATACTTCTTAATTTTCAATAAAGAATATAAATATAAAACCCTGTTGGTTGACCTCGTTTTGTGATTTCTCTCCCTCCAGCAACTCCTAAATGAAGAGAACTTGAGGAAGCAGGAGGAATCTGTTCAGAAGCAGGAGGCAATGAGGCGTGGTGAGTGCCACATCTCAGGAGTGGGTCGTCTTTTGTGGCTTCTAGTCTCAGTGGTTCTGCTCTGCCTCCACAGCCGGAGGCAATAATGCTTCCATATACCAGCTGCTGGAGACCACAGGAGAGGAGAGTGCTCCTGTGCTCAGGTCCTGCTTGTGGGCTTCAGTTAAAGGTGTCTGGCTAGCCACTGCAAGAACAGGAGGCTGAACTAGATGGGCAGGGCTATCTTTGCATTCTGATGTCATTGGAAGCAAAGCAATAGGACTCCTATAGCCACGCAGAGCGACACACCATTTACTCTTTCAGTTACGGCGTGGGGGCGAGGGTGTGCCACCCATATTTTCTGAGCCATGAAGAGCAGAGAGCCTCCCCCAGGCCCAAGGAAGGCAAAGCTGCTTCCTTTTTCCTTTCTGGGTCAGCGGCGGACAGCTCACCCAGGCTAGTAGTTGAAAAAAACCTCCCTTGGCATCCGTGGTGGATGAAGGCAGAGGTCCGTCAGAGTCCCCAGATGCTTCCAGGGCACGCAAGACTCTCCTTAGAGCCCGCTCACGGTGCCTCTGTCTGCCGTTCTTCCAGCTACCGTGGAGCGGGAGATGGAGCTCCGGCACAAGAATGAGATGCTACGGATCGAGGCCGAGGCCCACGCACGTGCCAGGGCCGAGCGGGAGAACGCCGACCTCATCCGGGAGCAGATCCGGTTAAAAGCAGCCGAGCATCGCCAGACGGTGCTTGATTCCCTCAAGTAGGTTTGAACAAACCCATTTTGTTCTGTTCCATACCGGCCCGTCGTCTTGCAACTGCGCCGCCTTTCCTCTCCAGACTCCCCTCCTTCCTCTTCCTGCTCCTCCCATCTCCCAGAATAATTGTCATCCCAGCTGCCCTTTTCTCCACCGGCAAACCCTTTACAGTCGTACCTTGGATCCCGAACGCCTTACGAGTCGAACGTTTTGGCTCCCGAGCGCCGCAAACCTGGAAGTGAGTGTTCCGGTTTGAGAATGTTCTTTGGAACTCAAACATCCAATGGGGCTTCCGATTGGCTGCAGGAGCTTCCTGCAGCCAATCGGAAGCCGCGCCTTGGTTTCTGAACATTTTGGAAGTCGAACGGACTTCCGGAATGGATTCCGTTCGACTTCTGAGGTACCACTGTATTTTCTATTATTAATTGATTGATTAAATTCGTATAATGCCCTGTACTCACACGTCTCAGGGCAGTTCACAACATAAAATCACAATATAAAAACACAAGATACGTAATAAAAATAAATAAAAGTACAACCCAAGATCCAAACCCTTGACTGAAATGAACTAATCGAGCCACCGAGTGTATATATTTATTTGATATATTTACAGGTGAAACTCAAAAAATTAGAATATCGTGGAAAGGGTCATTTCTTTCAGTAATTCAACTTAAAAGGTGAAACTAATATATGAGATAGACTCATGACATGCAAAGCGAGATATGTCAAGCCTTTATTTGTTATAATTGTGATGATTATGGCGTACAGCTGATGAGAACCCCAACTTAACAATTTCAACTTTGGGGTTTTCATCAGCTGCACGCCATAATCATCACAATTATAACAAATAAAGGCTTGACATATCTCGCTTTGCATGTCATGAGTCTATCTCATATATTAAACTCCAGTAGCTAATGAAAACAATTGCTTACATAAATGGACTTTTCCACAATATTCTAATTTTTTGAGTTTCACCTGTATATTCCGCCTTTCTCTCAAGTTTGGATTCAAGGCGGCCTACAACATTTAGGAATACCGGCTATAAAATGCAGAGTAATGAGAACGAGCTAGTTGAGAACAATTATCAAAGTAGATTACGACGTATCTACCAATACCAGGGATTAAAATATAATTTGCCCTGATAGCAGCCCAGAGACCAGCATCATCTGAACCTTAGTTTCCCACAGGCCTGTCTGAACAGGAAGCTCTTAGGTTGCCAGTGGAAAAGATAACAAAGAAAGGAGCCAGTCTTAACTGTTCTTGGGAGGAAATTCCATGTTCTGGGAGCGGCCACGGAAAAGGCCCTGTCTCGTGTCATCACCAACCGTGCTCCTGGTGTTGATGGGACCGAGAGGAGGTGCTCATTTGAGGATCAGTTCCAGCTTGCGGCCTGATGTGAAGGTGATGGTAGCTCTCTTTGCCTCCTTCTTGACATCTCTTGCTCATTTGTCTCCCTAGGACTGCTGGGACGTTGTTTGGAGAAGGGTTCCGTGCCTTTGTGACTGACTGGGACAAAGTGACAGCTACGGTGAGCCAGGGTCTGGTGGGCAGAGGCAGAGACACTGTGCAAAGGTGCAAGTACCCGGTTTCTCTCTCCTTGGCTTAAGCTTTGGCCTGGGAAGGGGTGGTGACCAGGGAGCTGTTGAAGTAGAGAGAGAAGGGAAGCAGAGAGAAATTGGGGGGGGGGGGACGTAGTTTACTGGCAGAACACCTGCTTTCCATGCTAAAGGTCCCAGGTTCAATCCCCAGCATCTCCCCAGGTAGGGTTGGGGAAAACTCTTCTCTGAAACCCTGGAGAGCTGCTGCCGGCCAGTGTAGACAGTACTGAGTTAGAGGGTATAATAAGGTACAAGGACACGCCTATCAATATACTTCACTGGGAATACTTTGAAACGTTTATCTAGTTAAGTTCAATGTAACAAATTTTATTCTTTTTTCTTTACCTTTCTATTTAGTTTTTGTTTTGCATTGTCTTTGTATGATTGCAAAACACAATGAAATGCATTTCATTGTGGGTGGGATACAAAATGCCCTTATATACCATTTATGAGAACAAATAAACACACACACACACACAAAATGCACATGCTCCGACAGTTTTGCACGGAAGGTAGGCCTTAGCTGGCCATGGCTGGCCCTCGCATTGTAAGAAGAGCAAAATATTCACACAGAGAAATAAACAGTCCATCTGTTCTCAACCAAAGTCTTTCCCACTTCTTCCTTTGGCTTTTCCTTAACTCATCACACAGCATTAAATCCCAAGCTTTAGCATAGGGTAATGCAATATAACAGTTTCACCAAAACATTGAAACACACGCAATTAAAATGTGCAATAAAAACCAGCCCGTTGCAACAGCGCAAGGGTTTAGAACGGCAATTAAAACAATTAAAGCAGGAGGATTTATGTTGGGAGATCAGGGAGATGCTTGTCTAAACAGGTGCATCTTCAAGAGCAGATGGGATGTCAGTAATGTATTTTCAGCCGGGAGAGCTTAAAGAGCCTGTTTAAAAAGATGTAAAAGGCTGGGACAGTCACAGGATCAAGTGTTTCCTTGGTGTGTAGTTCTGGGGTTTTCCTAGCATGCTGCCCTTGTGGTGGAATGAAGTCACCCTTTCTAAAAGGGGTCTTGAGTCTTAATTGAGTCGACGTTCTTTTTTATTTTATACCCTGCCTTTCTCCCGATGCAGAACCCAAGGCGGTTTGCGGTATAAATTAAAACGAATAATAATAATAATTTTTTTATTTGTACCCCGCCCATCTGGCCGGGTCTCCCCAGCCACTCTGGGCGGCTTCCAACAAATATTAAAATACATCAAAATCACAAGTTAAAAACTTCCCTAAACAGGGCTGCCTTCAGGTATTTTCTGAATGTAGGATAGTTGTTTATCTCTTTGACCTCTGCTGGGAGGGCGTTCCACAGGGCGGGCGCCACTACCGAGAAGGCCCTCTGCCTGGTTCCCTGTAGCTTTGCTTCTCGCAGTGAGGGAACCACCAGAAGGCCCTCGGCGCTGGATCTCAGTGTCCGGGCTGAACGGTGGGGGTGGAGACGCTCCTTCAGGTATACAGGACCGAGGCCGTGTAGAGCTTTAAAGGTCAGCACCAACACTTTGAATTGTGCTCGGAAACGTACTGGGAGCCAATGTAGTTCTCTCAGGACCCGTGTTATGTGGTCCCGGCGGCCACTCCCAGTCACCAGTCTAGCTGCCGCATTCTGCATTAATTGTAGTTTCCGGGTCACCTTCAAAGGTAGCCCCACGTAGTGCGCATTGCAGTAGTCCAAGCGGGAGATAACTAGAGCATGCACCACTCTGGCGAGAAAGTCTGCGGGCAGGTAGGGTCTCAGCCTGCGTACCAGATGGAGCTGGTAGACAGCTGCCCTGGACACAGAATTAACCTGCGCCTCCATGGACAGTTGTGAGTCCAAAATGACTCCCAGGCTGCGCACCTGGTCCTTCAGGGGCACAGTTACCCCGTTCAGGACCAGGGAGTCCCCCACACCCGCTCGAACTCTAAAGCTAAAGGCATGCCTTACATATTTTAAAAGCAATAAAATAAGAAACGCTATGAACAATAATAACCATTGGAGCAGCACCCAGGTAAGGCCTAATAATGAGGGCCTGACTACAAGGCCTCAGGTATTGGCCTGATCAAAGCCAGAGTAAAATTATCTTTTCACAGATGGTCACTGAAAAGGCATGGACAGAAAACATACCTCGTCTGCGGCCTTGGAATTTATTAAACCACAAACCTCACGTATTGGACCGATCAAAGCGGGCATTGGCCTGAGAGCATAGGTGCCAAATCCTAGGGGTTGAGGGGTTTTCATCCCCCTAATATATTTGAGGGGGCCGGTGCCTTCCCAAAGTTGATGAGCATTGCCATTCAAATGGTGTGTGTGCACTGCATCATGTGATTGATTATGTGGGGTGGGGCTTACCTGGCCCCCTCCCCCAATATTTTATTCAGCTTGGCACCCCTGCCATAGAGTAATATATGGTCCTTCAGATAGACTTGAGAATGTGGGCCCAGACCTCCAGGCTCAGGATAGGGTGGGGTGGAGGACGGTTTTGAACTGGCTCCAAACAGTCCCTGTTTCATCATATATTAAGTTGGCGGGAGCTTTGTATTTTTGGGAGCACTAATCACATGCTGGCTTGTGAGACATAGGAAGAGAATTGTGTAGCAAGCAGCTCTTCCTGGGGTTTTATATTCGAACAGAAAAAGGCTTCCCAAAATCCTTCCATGCCATGTTGGGAGTTATTTATCTGTTACAAGGGCGTCAGAAGCTGCCTTACGGCGAGTCAGACCATTGGTTTGCCTAGTCCAGTATTGCCAACACTGACTGGCAATGGCTGTCTAGGGTTTCAGGCCCAGAGTCTTTCCTAGCCCTAGCTCTGGAGATGCCAGAGATTGAACCTGGGCTCTTCTGCACACAAATCAGATGCTCTACCAACCGACCTACGCCCTTTCCATTCCCACTTCCTCCAACGAGTTCAAAACAATGTACAGGCGTAGCTTGGAATTTGAACGGAATCCGTTCTGGAAGTCCGTCCGACTTCCAAAACGTTCGGAAACCAAAGCATGGCTTCTGATTGGCTGCAGGAACTTCCTGCAGCCAATCGGAAGCTGCAGAAGCCCCGTCGGACATTCGGGTTCCAAAGAACATTCGCAAACAGGAACACTCACTTCCGGGTTTGCAGCGTTTGGGAGCCAAAACGTCACAAGGCGTTTGGGAGCCAAGGTATGACTGTACTTGGTTCTCTTCCCCAGCTCCCCCTCCTCTTCTCAAGAACCCTGCAAGGTAGGTGATTTGGACTGTGACTCCCAATAAGTCATTTGATGATTTTCATGGCCGAGTGGAGAGATTTGAGCTTGGGTTTCCCTGGTTGCAGTCCAGCAATCTTCACCGTTATACCACACTGGTGGTCTCCAACAAACCTTTACACTGGGGCCACAAAAAAGGTTTGTTAGAGCTTGTATTTTGCCTTGCAGATGGGATACTTGAGAGAAGCATTCAGAGATATGCTTTAAAGATGGGAGATCATTGGGATGGAGAGACATGGGGCGGTCTGAGTTTTCTATCCCTCCCTGCATTGGGTTTTTGATACGAACCGTAATTGCATTTTAGGCACACTAGGTAGCGCCTTTGCCGTTTTAGTGGCGCGATCCACCTGAACTCAGTCACCACTCCCGCCCCTCCTTATTTTTTACCACTGCCGGCCTGGTAGTGGAGCTCGAATCGTGCGTTTCGGCTTGCAGCTGATCATCAGCTGCTGCCGCAGCGGGAAAACTGTTGGAGCGAGGCTTTTCTCCACTCTCCCCAACGCCAAAAATATAACCCTTGTGTAACACTTCGGGCATTAAATGGAACGGGCATCTCTTGAGGCTGCTGGTGTTTCGGATCCCAGCTCCTCCTCGCCTCCAGCTCCTTCCCAGCCTGTTTTTGCCGAAAGCCGACGAGCAAGGGAGAGAAGGGGGCCTGCCGCAGTTGCCAGGCAACCGCCAGAGGATTTTCCGCAGCTGCTTCTTGGCCCAGAAGACGGTCCCTGGCTGTCGTCTGTTTCCAGGTGGAATGAGAAAACCCTTGTGGTGGGAAGACTAAAGCAGCCTAACCCCAGGAAAGGCCAAGAACGGCCTCAGCAGTTTGCTGGAAAATGCACTGTGAATCTCTTGTGTCTCCCCACAAAGGTTGCAAGGTCCCCTCTTGCTTACGTGACTTTGCCAAGCAGGAGTGGGGAGCCTCGGGCCCGGGGGACAGATGTGGCCCTCCAGGCCTCTCTGTCAGGCCCTTGTAACTCTCCCCCAAGCCACACCCCTCGCTGGCGTTTTTTTCACAACCAGAGTGCTTATTAAGCCTGGCGGGAATGCAGCCTGGTAACGCTGATAAGGCCTCTTGCACATTTGCAAAGCTAAGCAGGGTCCAGTATGGTTTCAGAGTGGATGGGGAACCGTGTGTTGAGATCCCTGCGTTGCTGGGGGTTGGACTTGATGACCCTTGGGGTCCCTTCCAACTCTACAATTCTGTGATTCTTTTTTAAAAAAATATAATTTTTATTAAGATTCCAGAATTTCACAAAAACTTCAAATCATATAATTACATCTTCGTTCATAGATTGACTTCCCACCCACACTTCTGCAGTGTTTTTATTCAAACCCTTTTCTGCTGCTTTGTATTTCAAGCTCTTTATCTATTGCCAAAGTTCCTCTAATACATTGGTACCTTGGTTTACGAACTTAATCCGTTCCTGAAGTCCGTTCTTAAACCGAAACCATTCTTAAACCGAGGCGCGCTTTCCCTAATGAGGACTCCTGCCGCCGGTGCCCTTCCACCGTTCAGATTCCGTTCTTAGAATGAGGTAAAGTTCGCAAACCGGGATACTACTTCCGGTTTTGCGGAGTTTGTAAACCAAATCGTTCGTAAACAGGACTCTTCTGAAACCGAGGTACCACTGTACAATTATTTTGACATTTTTCTTCCCCTGCTCATATCTCGAATCATGCCAGTGATTTCATTTGACTGGAAAAAATTTTCCAATAGTGCACAAAAGGCCTCCACTCTTCTCTAGAAAGTTCATCATTTTGATCAATTAATTTTGTTGCTAGCTTTGCCATTTCCGCTCCGCCCACTTTTGCTTCTGGCCCCGCCTACCACTGCCATGTAATTCCCTCCCCCAAAGGCTGCCCATCACTGCTTTGTTGCCTGTGATTTAGCAACTGGTTTCTAGCCACACCCTCTTTTTCCAGGCCACACCCCTTCTCACATTTGCTTCATACCCTCCTTGAGAGTTTTTGCCTGGCTGGAATGTGTCGTTGAACTCTGAGCATTTCTCTTGCTTGCCTGGGTAGAGGATAGGGAAGCCGCCTATTCTGCTGTGTAAAGCTAATTGTTCTGCCCAATTTTTGACTCGGGCCCTGCCTGCCAGTGGCATCTGGCGGAAGGTTGCCCAGAAAGGAATGGCAGTCACAAGTAGGGAGAACAGAATGCTGGACTGCATGTGTCGTTGCCTGATCCAGCAGATCTCTTATTTTCTTAACACAGTCCTCGAGCTGGGGGGGACGAAAAAGCTCTGTAGCGCGCATGTCAACTTTATATACCGTCTTCCAATGCGTAATGTGCAAGTTGGAAGCACGTCGAAACTGACAACAATAAAACAGCAGTATGAAAATCCCCCAGTTCATCCGCAATAACGTATAGAACAGGGGTCAGCAAATGTTTTCACCAGGGGGCCGGTCCACTGTCCCTCAGACTTTGTGGGGGGTCAGACTATATTTTGGAGGGGGGGAGAACAAATTCCTATGCCCCACAAATCACCCAGAGATGCATTTTAAATAAAAGGACACATTCTACTCATGTAAAAACACACTGATTCCCGGACCGTCCGCGGGCCAGATTTAGAAGGTGATTGGTCCGGATCCAACCCCCGGGCCTTAGTTTGCCTACCCATGGTATAGAACAACGCAACACACTGTTCATAACTGGCAAGGACAGATCAGTGTCGAAAGCCCTCCGTTAATCACCTCTGCAGCCTATTTCTTTGAAACCATGCAATGAAAAGTACAGTATATTCTTGCGTATAAGACTACTTTTTAACCCAGGAAAATCTTCTCAAACGTCGGGGGTCGTCTTATACGCCAGGTCGTATTTCTTATACGGCGAGTATATCCCAAACTCTATATTTTAACTGGAAAAGTTGGGGGTCGTCTTATACGCCCAGTCGTCTTATACGCCGGAATATACGGTACTCCTAAGCAGGCAAGGAGACACAAGTTTCAAGATAATTAAATAGCAGCAATCCCTTTTCCGTCTCATCAAAATATGGCGGCCAGCTTCTTCTTCCTTAGTCTAAGCATTGCCCATGTCACGCCTCTACCTGGAGTCCATGACGTATAATCAAGCTAGAACTGCAATCTCCCGGAGATTGAGCGATATTGCCAGACAAGAGGACATAGCTCAAGTGAAACCAGGGATGTTCCTAGGGGACCAGATATATCAAATGACACCAGCCCCCTATCTCGCGGAAATCCACTATGTGGAATACCGCAGACTTCTTACAGCAGCTAGACTAAACGCCCTTTATTCCGCGGTATTGTGGGGAAGGTACAAGGGAGTTCCATACGCCCAGAGAACCTGTCATTGTACTATGGGCGTGGTTGAGTCTACCAAACATATCCTTCTGTCTTGTCCTCTCTATGCAGAACTTAGGCAAAATCTTATAACTCCATTTTTATGTCAATCTAGCTTTCTACCCAGAGAAAGACAGGTTTTATATTTACTGAATAATATTACTAGAAATACAGCCTCCCTGGTGGCTAAATTTCTTTTTTTAGCTTCTAAGCGTCGCAAGATTTTAATTGATTGTATCGATATGGGACTATTTGCTTAGTTCCATTCTATTGTGGATTATGTTTCCTTTTTTCAAAGTTCTCTCAGATGCTTTTAACTCTGCACAAATGTATTCTTCTGACTGACGGTCGAATAAAAGAATGATGATAGTCTAAGCATTGCCCTTGTAGAAGCCAGCAGCAGGGAGGAGGATGGGGACAGAACTAGAATGAGTTGGCTCAGCCTGTCATTGGCTCTGGCGCCATCTTACTGTTGGGCTCCCTGCTTTCTGCTTCGGAATATCAGATGCAGGAAACCGCAGGAGTAGAGAGTGTTCTTCTGCTTGAATCCTGCCTTCAGGCTTCCCAGGGGCCTCTGGCTGGCCACTGCGGGAACAGGACGCTGGACTAAACGGGCCATTGGCTTAATCCAGCAGGACTCTTCGTATGTTCAGCCTGACTATTGGCCATGCCGGCTGGGGGGGCAGGTGGGATTTGGAGCCCATCAAATCACAGTGCCATTTGGAGCAACTTTGCTGTACTGGCCCTTTCCCCCCTCCCCGCTTTTCCGTACGTCCTCTCGATCCGGTGTGTATTTTCCTTTTAACGAGTGCCGCCGGACATCAGGAACCTTGGCACGGGGAGAGAGCTTTGTGTAGCGGCAGCCAGCCTGAGACTCTTTGATGGCATCGGAACTGCCCCTAGCAAAACAAGGCAGGTCAGGCGCCCCATCTAGCACAGCCTTGCAACCCCTGTGACAGCCGTACCCTGGAGGCGGGTTGAGGAGAGGGGCCACGGGTTCATTCTGAGCGTGCCATGGACGAGAAATAGCCTCTGGTGGGCGTGAGGAAGGAAGCGGGAGACCGTGTTCCGCATCGTGCCTGCGACTCTGGTGAAGTTATTCTGCATAACTCAACAGGCACTGTGAACATCCTGCCAACTGGGACCCTCTGCCTGCAGCTGTAATTTGTTGATGCTTGTGTTAAAAGGGAAGAGAGGGAGAGGGAGAGAGAAGCTCTTAGCGACATCAAAATGGCCCATTAATCAACCCTGGCCTCCCTTTGTTTTTATTATGATTCCTTCAGCTTGAGCAGAGAGGCAAAGAGCATCTGCAGCGGAGGAGCCTGGCAGGTTTTTGTCCTCCTAAAGGACAGGAACTGAGATGGGGAGGGGGGGGGGTTGAAGGGGCCTTGCGGCATGCGTGTCTTGGGAGCAGAAGGGGGGGCAGGGGCTGTGATGAGTCATCCATGCAAGAGACCCGTAAGCCTATCATTTCGTGCGCGCGCACACACAACAGCAACATAGCATTGGCTGGCTAAGATTGGAAGTCTTGAGGATCCTAGCGTTTTGTCTTTGTCTCAGGTTTCTAGTCCTCACTGTTGCGGTGCAAAAACATAAAACCTAGGAGGGTTCTTCAGGGCAAGGCTTCCACCGTTTCAAACAGAACCGCCTAAGGAGAGCTTTTTCAAACAGCCCAATAGTTTCTTGTCGCATTGCAGGGAGAAAGGTGGGATAGACTTATTATTATTTATTAATGCTATCATTTATTGGACTTATTAGTCACATTTTAAACAAAATATAAACTCAAAGCGACTTGAAACATAGAATAGGTGGTATCCATTGGGTGGTATCGAAGTTCTGCTCAGCATAGATACATAGAAGTTAATGGACCTAAGTGAATTATGCCTATTAATTCCAGTGAGTCAACTCTGGGGGGTGCAAGGCAAACTCCAGAATTCCACACCCCACCCCCAAAGGAAGGCTCTCATTTGGCTTGTATGAAATTCAGATTTGTCTATATCTGCCCATGCTGCCTCCCCAAAAGTCTGATTTAAAGCATTTTTTTTTAAAAAAAAAAACCCCAACCATCAGGCAGGTTTGGGGGTTCGTTTGCTTTTTTGTAAATTAACCTTGAACAAAACCGGCAAATCTTCTTTTCTTTTCCTTCCTTCCTTTGACAGGTGGCTGGCCTGACCCTCCTGGCTGTTGGCATTTACAGCGCCAAGAACGCAACTGCGGTTGCTGGCCGGTACATTGAGGCCCGCCTGGGCAAGCCGTCGTTGGTGAGGGAAACCTCTCGTTTCACCATCCTGGAAGGTCTCAAGCATCCCATTACGGTAATCCCTTCTAACGTTCCAGGTGACTCCTCTCATTGGAGGGGTGGGGGTGGAATTACCAGGTGGGAAGTACATTCAACGACATCAGAATCAAATCCGGATTTGTGTAGAGTTTGCTCGTTAGCTTTTTTCTTCTCCTGAAGATGTCCCTCAAGGCAGCAGGTACATTCTTCCTTCTGGCAAATCCAGCAGCCAACCTGGTGCCAAATGTATTGCTCTGTTTCCCTTTGGTCCACGTCAAAAGGCCAAGAACGGGGTCTTGTCGTCTGGGCAGCCCAAGACCTCCATACACAGCACCCCAGGCGTGCACCCCAGAGAGGTCATTTCGGTGCTGCTAATGCTGCAAAAACAACGTGGGAGGCAGCTACAAGTTACTGGTCTCTGCAGCCACAGCAAGTGCTGTGATTCTCAAGTGGTTTGACTTCACCCCCAGAGACTCAACATAGAACCATAGAACTGTAGAATTGGAAGGTGCCCTTAGGAACATCTAGTCCAGGAGTGGCCAACTCTCAAGAGACTGCGATCTACTTTCAGAATTAAAAACTGGACTGGCGTTTTTGGGGGGATTCAGCTTTTTTTAGGGAGGAGGAAAGCCTCATTTTTTTAGGGGTTAAAAAAAGAGCTTTGGGGGGAGGGCTTCCATTTTGGGGGGGGTTAAAGGCAAGGGACAAAGGGGTAAAGTCACTCACAAAAAGATCGCTATGGATGAAAACAGCAGGACAGAGAAATCTCCGTCTTCCCTTCCAGAGATCAAACAACATTGGAGTGGGCGGGGCAGGAGTCAGTTTTAGCGCCGCTAAGGAAAGGGAGCCAGAGATCGACCGCGATCTACCAAAACCTCGCGGGGATCTACCAGTAGATCGCAATTGACCTGTTGCACATCCCTGATCTAGTACAAACCCTGCCATGCAGGAATATGCAGCTGTCCCATATGGAGATCGAACCCGCAACCTTGGCATTATCAGCATTTTCTCCGCAGCCAGACAGGTGCCAAAAACAACATATATGGAGATTAGTCCCGTCCGCTCACAAATATCTTTCGGTATTCATATCACCTATACATATGTTGACGGTATAAACTGAAGGGGGAGGAGCTTAAGATACCGTTATGTGATTGTCACCTAGTGGCCAAAAGGTGAAGTGTTTCCTGGGGGGGAAGAGTTGGAACTGAACATGCTGCATAACAGAAACTTAAGAAATTAAAAACGGGTATTGGTGTAGCCTGCATGCGTTACAGAATTCACGGGGTGGGGAGGTACTAGCTATATTTTACCGCCATTGTTGGAGGCAGTGTGACTCCGAAGACCAGCTGCTGGTGCAAACGGCCAACCAGATGCCCCCGTTCAGAAGCCTGCGAGGAGCAGCAACTGTCCCCACCTGCAGTGACCACTAGCTGGTATTCAGAGGCATCCTGCCTCTGGCAGTGGAGGTAGAGCAAAACTACCATAGCTCATGGCCACTGGCAGCCTTCCGTCCCACGAATTTGCCTAATCCTCTTTTAAAACCACCTCGGTTTGGGGCAGTGTGTCCACACCGGTGGGAAGGAGGCTTCTCCCATGCCCTTTGTCCATCGCCCACAACAGGTAACGTGACTGCCTTCACTCTCTTTCCTAGCTTGGCAAGCGGCTCACCAGCAAGGCCCAGGATGCCCTCGAAGGAGTCATTCTCAGTGTGAGTAGTTTAAAAACCGTTTTTAAAATAAAAAAAGACTATTTGTATAAAGAAGGGACGGCTAACCTGTGGCCCTCCAGGCATTCCTGGACTACAGCTCCCATCAGCCTCAGCTAACATGTCCAATGGCTGGGGATGGATTAGGTGGGCCATTGGCCTGATCCAGCAGGGATGCTTTTGTGTTACATTTTTGGGTCCCTAGCCAGAGCGGTGTGATGGGGAAGAGGTGCCAAATTCCAACAGTACCTCGGTTTTAGCTGAATTCGAGCCACATCTGCCAAGGGGCCATTGGGAGTGCGCACCAAAGACTTTAATTTTCCTGTGCCTGCCATCAGCTAATTCGCCAGATGGTGTGAATTGCCCCCAATGGCTGCAGGATGAAGGTTTCCCCACCCCTAGTAAGTTCTCCGCCGGTGCGAGATTTGAACCTCGGCTTTCTGCTTCGACTGCGCCAACTTCTGAAAGAGGCGTTGGTCTTCTCCTTCTGCTCCCCTTGAAGATTGCAAAAGCAGCTTCCTCGGGGTCAACAAAGCATTTCCCAGCTTTGTTCATTGCCAAGACTGTTGGAGAGAAACGTCGCTCAAGAGGGGTTGAGTGAGTCTTTACTCTGAGCCAAGAATCCACATGTGGGCAACCTTTGCTCACCTCCACACAGCAGCCAGTGAAAAGAATCCCTGAGTCAGCACTCGCAAGCTTCCCCCCCCCCCCTTATGCCAGCACCTTAATGGACTAATAATTTCTGCCTGGGCACCGCTTGTCGTGGATAATTGTGGGAATAACGCCACAGTCGGACGACTCTCTTTTCCTAGCGAAAAAGCACGCTGGTCAAAGTTGAGGCTGCCCTTTGCTCTCGCTAATGGCGCCTTATTCAGGAATTTTGCCATTCCTTCAAAAAGAGCTGTGTGTCTACACTTAAAAGCAAGGGTGGGGCACTGGGTCTGGCTGACGGGTCGGACGGTTATCTCCCCCACTGCTCGTGGGCCACTTTTGGCAGAAGGGCATCAGGTGTCTGACTGGATTGTATGGATCACTTTGCTATAAGGTAAAGGTAAAGGGACCCCTGACCATTAGGTCCAGTCGTGTCCGACTCTGGGGTTGCGGCGCTCATCTCGCTTTATTGGCCGAGAGCCGGCGTACAGCTTCTGGGTCATGTGGCCAGCATGACAAATCCGCTTCTGGCGAACCAGAGCAGCGCACGGAAATGCAGTTTACCTTCCCGCCGGAGCGGTTCCTATTTATCTACTTGCACATTGACGTGCTTTCGAACTGCTAGGTGGGCAAGAGCTGGGACCGAGCAACGGGAGCTCACCCCGTTGCAGGGATTCAAACCGCCAACCTTCTGATCAGCAAGCCCTAGGTTCTGTGGTTTAACCCACAGCGCCACTTGGGTCCCCTTCACTTTGCTATAGGGCTTCTCAAATGATTCTTGGGTCTCGCACAGCACATTGCAAGAAGCTCCACGGGATCTGACCACAATCAGCTGACTGCACAGGGGCTTGGCAAGACCCTCCAGTCATCTGTCTTGTCAGAATTTGCACAGGGTTTGTGCCTACAACCCCCGTTCTGGCTGACCTGGTGTCAGGTGTAGCGGGGCAGGCAGCCCGCAGTTTGGTCAAAACAACCTGGCGGGCCAAATGCGGACTGATTGAGCCTGCCAGCTGGAGGTTCCCCACCCCTGGCTAAAAGAGCCTTGGGCATTCCTTTTGCCAAAAAGCTCCAAGGATGCTTTGCGTGGGAGCATTCACAGGAGCGAGTAAATGTAAACGAGGCCATAGGCAAGAGCATTCCATCTGTTCCCAGCATGCACCGAGGGCTGCTCATCCCACACGCCAGCAAGCAACGAAATGCAAGCGCGTTCATGTATTTTTTATTTCGTAAAAATTGTGTGCCCCTCGATTGTAAAGAAAACTGCAAGGTCGTTTACGGAAAGAACAAAATGATGCAACTGCTGGGGAAAACAGCTATTTAAAACTTCTTAAAAAGTTAAAATCAGTTATAAACTACACACAGATCAAAACATGTGTCAGCTTGCCTAACATTTTTGAGCAGTACAGTGATGACACCTGCCTGATGTCAGTAGGCAGGGAGTACTAAAGCGAAGATGCTGATGCGCTAAAAGAATGATTTATTACAAATGCAGTGTCATGCAGCCGCTATAACGGTGCCAGATCCACAGATCAAAATGGTCGAGTGGGCAGATAACGGGGTAAAGCAAGTTGCTCAGGGCTTTACCTATTGATGGTAACAGCTTGGTAGCAAAGAGTATTCTGTGTGGGTCTCTGAGCACAGCTATTCCATGCCGACAAGGTCTCACTCCTGCCGGCAACCGTGCTGCAACATTCTGCGCAAGCTGCAGCTTCCGAGTCAAGCACAAGGGAAGCCCCACGCTGCTTCTGGCATGCATCATAAGAACACACGCATGAGCAAGCGCCAGAGATGGTTTCCTCCATGCCCTGATTGTGGCCGTCCCAGAGGCATCGTGACGGAAACAGTATACTGGGCTGGCTGGAAATTTGGTCTGAGCCCGAGGGCTCGTGCGTGGGTAGAGTCCCTGACCCACCCAGTGTTTATTCCGTGTCTTGTTAGTTCAACCTTGTCCTTTTTTCCATTTATTTTTTTTTGCAGCCAAAGCTGGAGGAGCGAGTGAGAGACATTGCCATTGCAACACGGAACACGCGGAACAATAGAAGCTTGTACAGGAATATCCTCATGTACGGCCCCCCTGGGACTGGGAAGACTCTCTTTGCCAAGGTAGCCCTAGTGGCATAATCGTGATGTGATCACTGCCAGCAGCTCGATTTACAGCCTCTCAGGTCACCACTCCTGAAGGCAAGGGAGAGCTCTTCGCATCAGGGCACACTTATAAATCCTGCTCTGGTCGGCGTCAGACCAGAGGGTCCTGGTCGGCTTAAAGTTGAGGGTCTGGGGCTTCAGGCTAATCCTAGTCACTGAGCCTTTGATAGGACCACCTGAGTATGTTTCTGTGACCTTTATTCATGAGAGCTAGGATGCTTTTTAATCTTTTTTTGTAAATTACCGTATTTTTCGCTCCATAACGCGCACTTTTTTCCTCCTAAAAAGGAAGGGGAAAAGTCTGTGCGTGTTATGGAGCGAAGGTCAGAGCAGGGATCGGAGCCGGGGCTGAGAGAGGTGCTGCGCTGCGCTTTGCCTCTCTCAGCCCCAGCTCCGATCTCTTGCGAGCATCAGAGCATCTCCCTCTTTCTTCCACTCTTTCTCACCCCTTCCTTCCTTCCTTCCTTCCTTCCTTCCTTCCTTCTCTCTCTCTCACCCCTTCTTTCCTTCCTTCCTTCCTTCCTTCTCTCTCTCTCACCTCTTCTTTCCTTCCTTCCTTCCTTCCTTCCTTCCTTCCTTCCTTCCTTCTCTCTCTTCCCTCCCTCTCTCTTTCCCTTCTTTCCCTCTCTCTTCCTCTCTCTCTCTTCCTTCCTTCTCTCTCTCTTCCCTCCCTCCCTCCCTCCCAGCCTTTTAGAGGAGGAAAACCAGGAAAAAATATTTTTCTGCTTTTCCTCCTCTAAAAACGAAGTGCGCGTTATGGTCCGGTGCGCGTTATGGAGCGAAAAATACGGTAATTGATACTTTTGGAATTTGAGGTTTTGCAATAGATTCTACAGAGCTGTGTAAACACCACAGGGCAAATGTTTTTTGTTTTTTTTTAAATTATTATTATTATTATTATTATTATTATTATTATTATTATTTATTAAATTCGTATACCGCCCTATACCTGCAGGTCTCAGGGCGGTTTGCAAGACAAAATCACAATATAAAAACACAGAATGCATAATCAAAATAAAAACAAAAACAGTCCAATAACACCCCCCAAACACATTTTAAAAGGGCATTGGATGTTTATCATTGCTTGATTTTCTTTCTCGCTCCTCTAGTTGCTGAGCCTTTGATAGGGCCCCTGAGTGTGTTTCTGTGTCGTTTAGAAATGAGGACTAGGAAGTTGCTTTTTAAAAGTATTTTTAAAAAATATTATTGGGAAGATAGTGTGTGTACAGGATTCTACAGTTATGTAAATACCACAGGGCAAATGTTGATTGTTGTTTGATTTCTCCCTCCCTCCCCCTCTCTTTTTTCCCCCTGCTCCAGAAATTAGCCATGCATTCTGGCATGGATTACGCCATCATGACTGGTGGTGACGTCGCCCCCATGGGGCGGGAAGGAGTTACTGCCATGCACAAGGTCTTTGACTGGGCAAATACAAGCCGGAGAGGGTAAGCTTGGATCTGTTTCCCATGACTTTCTCGGATTGAGAGTTCTGTGTTGCTTTTACACACACACACATACACATACACACACACACACAATGTCGCATTCCTCTAGAATTTCAGTGCACAATCTGTTGCAGTTTTCAGTTGCTTCATTTAATCTTGGTGTGGTCTGAATTATTAGTTTTAGCATTATTATTGCTATTGCAGGGGTCACCAACTTTGTTGGGTTGCCAACTTTTGATACTTTGAGGACCAGGTAGAGAGGTCTGGAGGGTTGCATTTGGCCCTTAATGCCGTGGCCTCAGGATTGTGCCTGCCCGGGTTGCGATCCTGGCAGGGGCCGTCGCTCGGTGGGTAGATTGCTTGCTTTGCAGATTTATTCCCCAGGACATTGCTTAACAGCTGGTGGGGAAGACAGCCCTTTCCACGAGACCCTGTGGAGCTGTAATAATATGATGATGATGATGATGATGAAGAAGCTTATTACTTATACCCCGCCCATCTGGCGGGCCTCCCCAGCCGCTCTGGGTGGCTTCCAGTAGGATATTAAAAACACAATAAAACATCAAACATTAAAAACTTCCCTAAACCGGGCTGCCTTCAGATGTCTTCTAAAAGTCAGATAGTTGTTTATTTCCTTGACATCTGATGGGAGGGCGTTCCACAGGGCAGGCACCACTACCGAGAAGGCCCTCTGCCTGGTTCCCTGTAACCTCGCTTCTCGTAGTGAGGGAATCGCCAGAAGGCCCTCGGGGCTGGACCTCAGTATCCTGGCAGAATGATGGGGGTGGAGACGCTCCTTCAGGTATACAGGACCGAGGCCGTGTAGGGCTTTAAAGGTCAGCACCAACACTTTGAATTGTGCCCGGAAACGTACTGGGAGCCAATGTACGTGTTTCAGGACTGGTGTTATATGGTCCCGGTGGCCACTCCCAGTCACCAGTCTAGCAGCCGCATTCCAGATTAGTTGTAGCTTCTGGGTCACTTTCAAAGGTAGCCCCACATAGAGTGCATTGCAGTAGTCCAAGCTGTCTCTAATAAGAGTAGAAGAGAGTGGACCAGTGGATGGATGAAGCAACTCTCATTCTTGGGTCCAACAAAGGACTTTATCTTGAATCTAGCAAATGCTGTCTTGGAAGGATGGGGAAGCAGATTCAGCCCTCCAGGCCTCTGGCCTGCAGAGCTCTTCCCAAGCCCACCCCCTTGCTGCCCCTGCTTTGCACCCTGAGTGTTTTTGCCCAGCTGGGGTGCGTCCTTGAACTCTGATCCTGCCTCTCCCTTGTCTGGACAGAGGATAGAGAGGGACACAGAATCATAGAATTGTAGCATCGGAAGGTACCCTGAGGGTCATCTAGTCCAACCCCCTGCAATGCAGGAATATGTGGCTGTCCCATTAGGGGATCGAACCTGCAACCTTGGTGTTGCCAGCACCACACTCTCACCAGCTGAGCTATCCATGTGGCTGTGTTCGCAGGGACATAGGAAGTTGCCTTACGCCCAGGGGTCAGCAAACATTTTTTGGAGTGGGCCGGTTCACCGTCCCCCAAACCTACTGGTGGGCCGGACTGCGTGTGCGGCGGAGGGGGCTTCTCTCTCCCCCGGCCCCTCCCCCTGCCTACCTCCTCCGCCGCTCTGCCTGCGGTTGGGAGCTGGCGGCTGTGGCAGTGCCTCTCCTTTTTGGGCCAGCTTTCCTGGGCACCAGGCACGGGACCAGCAGGCATGCCAAGCTCCAGCCCACAGCGCGGCCATGGGGAGAGGCTGGAGGGCGGGTGGCCCAGCCCCCTTCCTCCGCAGGGTGGGGAGAAGCCAGGAAGAGGGAGGGAGGAGACGCCGCCACGGGGAGGGAGGGAGGGGGAGAATCGCAAAAAAAAAAATTTAAATGATGATCGCACCGATCCAAGCGGCGATTGCAGAACCGTTTGCGGGCCGACCCCTGCCTTACACCCAGTCAGACCAATGGTCCATCTAGCTTGGTTCTGTCTACGCTGACTGGCAGCAACTGTCCAGGGTTTCAGGCAGAGAGTCTCTCCCAGCCCCACTTGGAGATGCCGTTCGGGATTGAACCCGGACTCTTCTGCGCACACAACGGATGCACTGCCCCCGACCCACGGCGCTTCCCCGAAAACTTAAAGCCTACTGTGCAGAGGTTAAGTTGACCTTCTTGGCCCCACCCACTTTTGCCTCTGGCCCCACCTCTTCCTCGCATGTGGCCATCGGGTTGAAAGAGGTTCTGCAGCCCTGCTGCGTGGTGCCCAGCCTGTTGTCTACAATAAAGGGAAAGCAAATACCTTCCGCAGTGATGGTGCTGTTTGGCTCTTCATCTCTTCTCTCCTGCACCTCCAAGCATCTCCCAGAGACCCATTAAAACCGGATAAGAGGAACTGGGGGTCCGGTGCTGTGTGCCTATGCCGTCCTATTTTGTGGGGGGTGCTGAAGGAGGGAGGTTCGGGGATGGCGCTGAGCGTGGCTAACTGATGATGTATGTGTTCCTTGATTGGCTCCGACAGACATTCGCTCCCTTTGTCCAAACTGATACGCAGCCACATTCATCACCAGAATGTTTCTATTTTCCACCTTTTTCTTTCCTTAAAAAGAAAAGAAAGGGGTTGGGGGGAGGAGAGAGAGAGAGAGAGAGAGAGAGAGAGAGAGAGAGAGAGAGAGAGAGAGAGAGAATGGAAAGCCACCCATGAAATGAAATATTTAGAGCACTGCAAAACAAACTTCCTTTTGCAGAGGGTTTTTTCGTGGCCCACCTTTTTGTGGGGGGAAACGACAAGAAAAGCTGAAACGCTGCATGTGTTTAAAAATGCATAGGCGGTCCATGTTAAATTATTCACTTGCCCACAGTCTACTGGCCCAATTGGGGGGGGGAGAGAGCCAGCTGAAATGCAGATCCCAGGATGTCACAAATCAGCCTCTCATAGCTCCCTGGGTGACTTTTGAAACCCCCCTTCCCCGGGGTGCTTTACAAGCCAAACCCTAGAGCTATGGTGTGTTTTCATGCCATTCCATCCACACACACACACACAGCATTGTGGTTTGTATGCCAAGGAGCATAGGAACAAAGAAAAACTGCCTCATATCCATGGTTTTATCAGTCTAGTTCAGTCTAGTTCACACCTGGCCATTGGACATGCTGGACAAGTTGTTTTTGGACTACAACTCCCATCATCCATGCCTGTCGGCCGCGCTGGCAGACGCTGATGAGAGGAGCTGTTGCTGCTGTTGTAGTCACTTTATTTATTTATTTATTTGAATTGTTTCCGTGCGTTGTTGTTGTTGTTTGTTGTTATTTAATCGCAAAAGCTGTTGACAACCCAGTTTAAAGCATCAAGTTAAAAAATTGCACAATATCAGAACGAAACCTCAACAAACAAAGCTTGCATATATGTGCCTTTAAAGCAGCATAACGGACAAGAAAGCAAGACCGTATCATGGATAAAAACCGAAGGCTTCCATACCTCAGAGCCGACCCATGGAAATTAGCGTACCTAAGTTATTCATGCGCAATAAATTTTAAAGGGCCTACTCTGAGTAGGACTAACTGACGATGGCCACAACCCAAAAGCAATAAATGCCACAAAATCTACTCTGAGCAGATGCATTGAAATGAATGAACCTGTCTAACTTAGGTCCACGGAAGAGGTCTTGGTTAGGCACAATCCCATATTTGTTAATTTTTTTTTACACCAAAGCATTTTGGGTGAACTTTGGATTGGTGATGGCCCAACTCTGCAAGGATGGTGGGCCCATTGGGGGGGATCCTTTGCTTGACCCACTGCTCCTGCACAGCTCACCCAGATTTTTCATTTCCTTTAACAGCCTCTTGTTGTTTGTGGACGAAGCTGATGCATTCCTGCGGAAGAGGTCGACGGCAAGTACTTCACACTCCCTTCTCTCTCTCTTGCATGTTGTACGCATGCTATCATTTAGTTATTACCAAGTATTTGTAAACTGCTTTTCGTGGGATGTTTCACAATCGTAGAGTGGGGAACTATGAAGTAAAATAATTAAAATATGACTATACGGAAAACACACACACACACACACACACACACACATTTCGTTAGTTTAGTTATTCCCTGTTTAGGATTGTGGAATATTCTGTGAAAAGCAGGTTATAAATACTTGATAATAACTAACTGAAGGAGTATGTGCTTTCTGTATTTTTATATTTTAATGCATGGTTAATTTAATTGTGATTTCTCCTCCTTGCAGGAAAAAATCAGCGAAGACCTACGAGCCACATTGAATGCCTTTCTGCACAGGACGGGGCAGCACAGCAACAAGTAAGATTCAGGGGAGACATAAGAGCCATCTTCCAGTATCTGAAGGTGTGTCGTACAGAAGATGAAACAGACTCTTTGGGTTGTGTCCAACATTTGTCCTACTCAGATTAGACCCATTGACTTGCAAGGTCGCCTTACCTTCATATATAGCCGCTCAACCACTTTGATTGGTGCCACATAATACCAGTTAAGCATTTCTAAGAAATGGATTATCTTTGGAACTGCCTGCCTATTGACATCAGGCAGGCACCTTCACTGTACCTTTTCTGCCACCTACTAAAAGCATTTTTGTTTAGGCGAACCTCCCCAGGCACGTAGAATGTTGACACGTGTATTTAATCTGGGTTTTAGCTTCTTGTTGAGTTTAAATTCTATTCTTTTCTCTTTTTTCTTTTTCTTTTTTGGTGTTTTACATAGTTGTTTTTAACATTTCATTTTTTTATTTTTTTTTGCTAATACCGTATTTTTCCATTTATAAGATTTATAAGACTAGGTTTCCCCCCTAAAAATAATGTCCAAAATTTGGGGGCGTCTTATACACGGATAGATCTCTCCCCCATTTTCTTAAATCGGAGTCCCCAAAAATAGGAGGCGTCTTATACGTGGGGGCGTCTTATAGACGGAAAAATACGGTAATTTAATTCTTTTTGTGATCTGCTTTGAGGTTTTATAAAAAATCAAGCGGTATATAAATCTTGAGAAATAGAAATAAATAAATA
Source organism: Darevskia mixta (assembly GCA_034641385.1). Lineage (NCBI taxonomy): Eukaryota > Metazoa > Chordata > Lepidosauria > Squamata > Lacertidae > Darevskia > Darevskia mixta. Next base: position 5,699,694 of record JAWWNH010000181.1, read on the forward strand.
GAAGCTTATTCATTCGTCCTACCCTGCTCTGGAGGGTAGGACTCGAACCCATGGCTTCAAGTTACAAGAAAGGAGATTCCGAATAAACATGAATACGGAAAAACTTTCTGGCAATAAGAGCTGTTCGACAGTTGAGCAGGCTCCCTCGGGAGGTAGTGGGCTCTCCTTCCTTGGAGGTTTTTAAGCAGAGGTTGGATGTCCATGTGTCGTGGATGCTTTAGCTGAGATTCCTGCATTGCTGGGGGTTGGACTAGAGGACCCTTGGGGTCCCTTCCAACTCTACGATTCTATGAGCCTAAACATGGTAGGCATTGGGGAGCTGAGGCACGGGGAGCAGGGAAAAATGTGGCCCTCCAGGCCCTTTGTGCTCAGCCAATCTATACCCTGTTTCCCCTTTTTTAATACGTAGTCATAAAGTAAGCCATGGCAGGGTTTTTGTACCTTTGTGAGAAGTAAGACGTACCCCAAAAGTAAGCCGTGGTGCCGCCATTGTTCCCGCCGCCTCCTCAGCCCCTCCTGCGTGCGCAGGGAGCCAGCGAACCAGTGAGAGGCACCGGGGGGGGGGAACGTGCCTCTTGTGGAGTTCTGCCCCGCCTGCTTAGCATGCAGGGAGAGGCGCGCAGGGGGGGAGACGCCTCTTCCTGTCCCGCCTGTTCCCCGTGCGCAGGGAGCCAGCGAACCAGCGAGAGGCGCGCAGGGGGGGGAACGCGCCTCTTGCGGAGTTCTGCCACGCCTGCTCAGCTCGCAGGGGGAGGCTGTACCGTACCATACTGACGTAATAAAAATAAGACATCCCCCGAAAATAAGCCACCCTGTGTTTTTTTGAGGAAAAAAGTTTTTAAGACGGTGTCTTAAAAAGGGGGAAAGACGGTACTTTTCACCCTCCGTGAGTGTTGTTGCCTGACTGGAATGTATCCTTCAAGCGCTGCTGATGCCTCCCGCTTGCCTGGATTGTGGCTATAGAGTGGTGCTTGGCAATGTCTGTGTGTAGAAACTAACGTACTACACAAAAGTAAAATTCACATTATTTGCTCCACCCACTTTTGCCTCTGGCTCCGCCCATGTGGCCCCTGGAAGGTTGTCAAGAATGGAATCTGGCCCTCAGGCTGAAAAAAGTTCCCCCATACCATAGACATATGCATTACTCTTGGATTTTGAGCCTTCTCTGGGCATAGCCAACCCATTTTGTTTTAAAATAAATAAATGATGAAATGGGATGTTATCTCAGCGTTGCTTTCCACTGCAGAATTCCTTATTGCCCGCAGGCCTGTCTAATTATACATTTGGCCTCACTCTAGTTACCCTATTTTGATGGTTCTACTCCCCCCACCAAAAAAAAAGCAAATTTGATTGGTGCATATCTTCATTTAGGGAATAGCTCTGGGTTCCCTCTTTAAAAAACAATGTTCTGCAGAGCCTGTTAGGAATTGACTCCAGTCACTCAACGCCACAGTAACGTATGCGAATCCACCAATAATGAGCCCCTCAGGAGACAGTTAACTGGCAATTCTGCCTTCTGTCAGGAAAATGTGTGCTTTTAAGTAGCCAATTTTACGCTTCTAGCAAACCCTTCAGGAATGCCGAATCCTGGACGTTCAGAGTTACTGTTTCCAAGAGCAACTGGTTGGGTCCAAGATGGCTGCCCTCTCGTTCTTTTCCAAAATGCCTGCCAGTTCTCCTATTCAGAGTCCCCCCAGAAGCGCAAACGGGAAATGCCTCTCTCTCAAGCTTTTTTGTGTGCTTGTGAAGTTTGGTTAAGGTAAAAAGGTAAAGGACCCCTGGATGGTTAAGTCCAGTCAAAGGCGACTATGGGGTTGCCAGCGCTCATCTTGCTTTCAGGCCGAGGGAGCCAGTGTTTGACCACAGACAGTTTCCGGGTCATGTGACCAGCATGACTAAACCGCTGCTGGCGCAACATACCACCATGACGGAAAACAGAGCGCACGGAAACACTGTTTACCTTCCTGCCACAGCAGTACCTATTTATCTACTTGCACCAGTGTGCTTTCGAACTCCTAGGTTGGCAGGAGTTGGGACAGAGCAACGGGAGCTCACTTCATTGTGGGGATTCGAACCTCCGACCATCCGATCAGCAAGCCCAAGAGGCTCAATGGTTTAGACCACAGTGCCACCCGCTTCCCAAAAGTTTGGTTAACCCACCACTTGGCCCCTGTAATTCCTGTTTTTGTTTTGCTCTGTGCATTTTTACTTTTGTTTGAGGAGTGAATCTGAGGTGGTCTGGGGCACCTATATGAATTTCAAACGTGATAGAGAGATTGGTTCAGAAAAGTAGCATAAGAAGTTGCGTCAGACAGGCTTGTGTACACACCATGTATTTAAAGCATGTGACATTCCCCACCCCCAAGGATCCTGGGAACTGTAGTTTGTTAATGGTGCTGGGAATTGTAGCTCTGTGAGTGATGAAATACAATTCCCAGGGTTCTTTGGGGCTGGGATTCATGTGCTTTAAATGTACGGTTGTATACGCCGCCTGAGTCAGACATGGCCCATCTAGCTCAGTATTTTCCTTTCCTCTCCAGATGTTGTTGGACTCCAACTCCCATCAGCCCCAGCCAGCATGACCAACGGTCAAGGATGATGGGAATTGTAGTCTAGTGACATCTAGAGTTGGAGAAAGCCAATCTATGTTGATAGGCAGCATCTCTCTAGAGTTTGTGGTCAGGGTCTTCCTCAGCCCTGCATGGGGATTTGAACCCTGATCCACGGCCCTCCTGGTACCTGCAATTCAAACCAGCCACTCTGAGGTTCTTCATTTCAGGGCCTGCGCTAGGAGTGTGCTCAGTGTGAAGCGAAACAGCTCCAGGACAGCCTAAATAGTTTTCTTGCTCTTATACTTTGCCTTAGGCTGGAAACATTAAATAATAATACTACAGATTTCTGCTTATTTTGGTTGGGAGGGGAAAGGGAGGAGGTTTCCAGTTTGTACCAAATGTGCATATCCCTAATAAACTCTTTATTGGCCGCTGTATAAGCCAAGCTGTATTTGTGGCCATCTTGCCATGGATTAAATGGAACAAAATCTACGGTAAATCAGTATAATGCAGTTTATACACCGTATGATACGCCTTGTAAAATAAGGTATCACTATAAAAAGGGACATGGGTGGCGCTGTGGGTTAAACCACAGAGCCTAGGGCTTGCCAATCAGAAGGTCAGCAGTTCGAATCCCCACGACGGGGTGAACTCCCATTGCTTGGTCTCTGCTCCTGCCAACCTAGCAGTTCAAAAGCACGTCAAAGTGCAAGTTCCCCATGACGGGGTGAGCTCCCGTTGCTCGGTCCCTGCTCATCAAAGTGCAAGTAAATAAATAGGTACCGCTCTGGCGGGAAGGTAAACGGCATTTCCATGCACTGCTCTGGTTTGCCAGGAGCGTCTTAGTCATGCTGGCCACATGACCCAGAAGCTGTCTGCAGACAAACGCCGGCTCCCTCGGCCAATAAAGCGAGATGAGCGCCGCAACCCCAGAGTCGGTCACCACTGGACCCTAATGGTCAGGGGGTCCCTTTACCTTTATAAAAAGGCAGAAGAGAAGGAGATTTTTGTCGGGTTAAAGCCATTGAAATGAAAGGATGAGAAATAAAAACTCAACAGAGCTGCCTTTGAACTGTAATAATGCTTCTTGCTTGCCTTACTTTGTTTGTGTGTGTGTGTGTGTTAGTTCTCTCCCACTCCAAGTAGACCCCTTGAAGCTAATGCATATGACTAACTTAGAAATATTAATTTTGTCTGCTCTGAGTAGAACTTAGCCGGATGCAACGCTAAGATTTCTGCACGAGTTGTGCATCGGGAAGGGTCAAGTCCATGGCTCCACCAATTTTGGGCTCTGCCCTTGCCCAGCCCTTTTATGTGGCCCCCACAATGTTGCCCAGAGGGGAATGTGGCCCTCGGTCGGGGGGGGGGAGTTCCCTACCCCTGAAATAAATAAATACCTTCTGGGGTTTATTGTCATTATTGGAAATATTATGTTAAATATTGTGCGTGTTAAAAGGATTTTATTTAAATACCGTATTTTTCCATGTACAAAACAATGCCCCCCATTTTTTTAATTCAAAAATTGGGGGTCGTCTTATATGCAGATTTATACGGTAAGTCTTGGGTGAGCTGGCAGCTTCTGGCAGTTCCTGAGTCACTTGAGTGCCAGAACAACTTTTTTTGGCGATTTTCAAAAAAAAAGAAAGAAAAAGCAATTTTGGGCAATTTCCTCCAAAAGCTGAACAACATTAAAATACTGATTTCTTAATTTCGGGCTCCCCAAAGTAGGGGGTCATCTTATACATGGGGTCGTGTTATACACGGGAAAATACGGTAACAGGTAAGAAATTGCCCCTTTTTTTGTCATTGTTGTCTGGGAAAGCATAGGGCTTCGGGTCATTGTGTCTGTCCCTCTGGGATCTCGTCAGGGCTGCGTAGCCCCAAGCCAGGCATGGGGCAATCTAGAAAAGTAGCCAGATTTCCGAATGAATGTGGAGATGGTGGCTCCCCCCCACCCCCCGGTCTTTTCTCCCCCGCTGACCCCAGCGGGGCCCAGCTCTGAACAGATGGCGAGAGTGTCGCCGCCAGCGCCCATTAGGAAAACAGGCTGATTCAAATCATAATGCGCCATTAAATCAGGGCTTATTGTCAGCCGGCGAGAGAGAAGGCCGGAGGGGGTTGCGGGCAGAGAGAGGCGGCAGGCGCTGGCTGTGAAGCAAAAGGATGCTTAAAGCACTGCGTGGAGTTTTGGGTGTGAGCTGGGAGCGTTTTGAGAGAAGTACAGGAGGCAAGAGGCAGAAGAGGGTGTGCCTTAGTCTGCGTTGCTAAACACACAAGTCCTGGGAAGTGAGACCCGTGGCATATAAAATAATGAGTAGATAGGAATAGGATTGTTGCTTTTAAGCTTCACCAGCATACACTCACTGCAACCTTGTATAATCGAGGGAACAGGCACTTCCCAGAGCAGTTGGCTGCAGCCACATGAATTGCATCCTGACAAGGGCTTGCCGATCAGAAGGTCGGCGGTTCGAATCCCCATGACGGGGTGAGCTCCCGTTGCTCGGTCCCTGCTCCTGCCCACCTAGCAGTTCGAAAGCACGTCAAAGTGCAAGTAGATAAATAGGAACCGCTCCGGCAGGAAGGTAAATGGCGTTTCCGTGCACTGCTCTGGTTCGCCAGGAGCGGCTTAGTCATGCTGGCCACATGACCTGGAAGCTGTACGCCGGCTCTCGGCCAATAAAGCGAGATGAGCGCCGCAACCCCAGAGTTTCATTGAATGGTTTTATGGCGTTTGGGGAATGCGCACTTGATCACTGGTACAATCCCTCGAAGTATTCCCACCCGTCCTGCGTGCACAGCTCTGAAGTGGAAAGGGTTGCGCATGTGGAGGGGGAATCCCAATAGAACTGCTTTGCTTTATAAGAAAGGGGGGGAAATGATGGTTCTCCTCTCCTCTCCCCAGGTTCATGCTCGTCTTAGCCAGCAACCAACCGGAGCAGTTTGACTGGGCCATCAATGACCGGATAGACGAAATGGTTAATTTTAAGCTGCCAGAGCTGGAAGAGAGAGAGCGTCTGGTCCGGATGTATTTTGACAAGCACGTCCTGAAGCCGGCCACTGAGGGAAAGCAGTCAGTATATTTATTTTTTCAATTAATTAATACATATACACACCTGCATCAGAATCCTGTATTGGCATGAAGTCAGGGCAGGGTAGGTGAACAAATGTGAACGACAGCAGTGGCTGCTTAAGAGCGGGGCTGCACAGCAGCATTTTGTCACAGACCTAGCTTTGAAGGCAGGTTAATATTTCTACTGGGCCCTGCTGCTCCCAAATATATCCTATTTGGGTTACGAAAGCTGTTGAGAACATGAGTCACTTGTCATCGTTTGCAACTGAATAGCGGAAGCAGAATTGACAAGAGGATTCCCCTGTATCGGGCAAAGATCTCTTGCAACAGGGAGCGCATCTTCCTTAAACCTTTTCCGGTCCACTTCATTCAAGATCCCGCAGGAGTGGGAGGAGGGGTTGCCTCGTCAAGCTCGTCTCCTGCAGTCGCTTGGTCTATAGCCAGACAAGTTTTCATTTGTACAGGGCTGGAGTTGGCTTGGCATCAACCGTCCCGGTCTGGGTAGCTACAGCCTCTTGTGGGAGCGAATTCTATCGTTCTAACTATGTGCTGCGTGAAGAAGTACTTACTTTTGTCTGCCCTGTATCGAAAAGCAATATTATAAAATGGAGTTCCCCATAAATTCAGCTGGAGGGCATCTGCTTGGCATGCAGAAGGTCCCGGGCTCAAACCCCAGTGGCATCCCCAGGAGAGCATAGACAGTACCTAGGAAGGTAGACCAGTGGGCCTGAGTTGGCATAAAGCTTCCTCACTGTCCCTCTTTTGTTAATCCTCACAACAGCCCTGCAGGGCGGGTCAGTCTGAGGGAATGACGAGCCAAGTCGGCGCAGACTGAGCAGGGGTTTGAACGTGGGTCCTAACCGAACTGCTACACTTGCTAGCAAATCATATCATAGTTTTATTTACTGGATAAAGGGGTTGCATCCAACGCTGGCCCTACTCAAGAATGCTTTCATAAATTGAAGTGATTTAATTTATGCCCATTAATTTCAGCGGGTGAACTCCTTTGATGGTACGTAGTTGAATACCACCTATAAACCTTAGACCGGGGTTTTCCAAACTTTGGTCTCCAGCTGTTTTCAGACTACAATTCCCATCATCCCTGACCACTGGTCCAGCTAGCTAAGGATGATGGGAGTTGTAGTCCAAAAAAAGCTGGCGACCCAAGTTTGGGAAACGCTGCCTTAGACCCTACCTACAGTGTTTCCCAGCAGCTTGCAATACAGTCATACCTCGGGTTGCGAAAGCTCCGGGTTACGTACTTTCGGGTTGCATACTCCGCAAACCTGGAAGTGTAACTCGGCGCACGGATTTTTCTGCGCATGCCCGCACATGCGCAGAAGCGTTCTGCACAGTTCGCGCATCGTTCTGCACGATGTCGCGCTTTCGCGCATGCACAAAATGGACGCTCGGGTTGCACAATTTTCCGGGTGCGGACGGTACCCCAGAACGGATCAGGTACATAACCCGAGGTACCACTGTAAATATAACATGGCGGTGTTGATGCTAACTGGTGTGCTCTTTCTCGTCCAGGCGCCTGAAGCTTGCCCAGTTTGACTATGGGAAGAAGTGTTCAGAGATCGCCAAGCTGACCGAAGGCATGTCTGGCCGAGAGATCTCTCAGCTCGCCGTAGCCTGGCAGGTGAGTCCAGCATCCTATGAGAGAGCCGGTCCTTCGACGCAGTCTTGCCTGCTCAGTCCAGTCTGCTTGGTTTCAGCTAGCGCTGGCTGATCTCAGCACTGGGGAACCTTTGGCCCTCTAGATGTTGCTGAACATGCTATTTCTTCCGTATAACCATAACCCCGCATACACCTGGGATCAGGGGAAATTGCTTCTGGTAGCCCACTTCGCAAAATCATTGTGATGATGGAATGAAGTGGGGAGAGCTGGGTTCGCTGCCTTGACCTTGGAGGAAAAGCAGAATATAATTGCAGTAAATGCATGGATTCAACACAGGAATGGGCTAAGCACAGAGACCGGCTTCCAGGCAGCTTTGCTTTTTTGTTGTTGCTAACTCTTGTTGCCTGATTAAGAGACGGGAGTATTTATTTATTTTATTTTGCTGTTTATCAAATTTGTATACCACCCTTCACCCATAGATCTCAGGGCGGCTCACAACAGAAAAACACAATGTGAAAAAAACACAAAATACATGATCAAAACAAAAACAAACCCATAACCTCCACCCCACCCCTCCTCCAACACATTTAAAAGGGTATCGGGTGTTAAGCAGCAAAAAGCCTGGTTGAAGAGCAACGTTTTCGCCTGGCACCTGTAGAACCCCTGTAAGACTGATGAAAACGTTCCATGCGGTTCATAAATACATTTTGAAAAATAAAGCAAGCCTTAGGCAGGGCTGGTGCTGCCACACCTCATCCAAAATATTGCAGGTTTTCTGTTTGAGAATTCTGTAAGGTGTGTGAGCTTGCAAATTTGCTGTGCGCAAGCTTCAGTTGGTCTTTTTAAAACGGAAAGAAAACACTGCCTTGATGCATCCGGCCCCTTGGGACCGATTAAGGCAGCCGCAATAAAATTGCCCATTGACTCCTTTTTCCAAAGAGCCTCTGGTTGCATAATGCCTCCTGAAAACTCTGGTTTCCATCTCCCATCCTCTTGTCGTATGCTGAAGACAGCACCTTTTTACTCTGGCCGTAGACATGTGAGAGAGGAGTTTGTGTATATTTATATTCTTTATTTTTAATATTTTTTTATTTGGTTTGCAAATTATTATGGAACCACAGGGGCAAGTAAGCAATAACAAAAATTCAATATGGATATAATCATGGGGTGTGCCAATGTACCTAAACATATTAAATAATAACACCCAATCGAAGACCAGAACAACTATATTATCTCTAGACTGCACAGGGAGAGATACCTGCAAATCTGAAATTAAACTACTTAAAATAAATCCCCACCAAACTGGATATTTATTTATTTCATTCATATCCTGCCTTTTTTTGTCCAATTTGCTCAAGGTGCTTCTCCCCCTCCTCATTTAATCCCCACAACGACCCTGTGAGGTAGGTTAGACTGAGAGAGACGGTGGGTTCAGGTTGTACTTTCGAGTTAATGGTATAACTTGTGTGTTTTATGTTGTAGGTCGCTTAGAGATTTTTAAAATATTAAGTGGTTTATAACAGTTACGAAATATCAGCAAAAAAAAAAAAAAGACAATGTGGGCCAGATAAAACTGTACAATTAATTTTGGAAAAACACATTAATAAAACAGCAGCTCAAACTTCAGTAAATAAAATATGACACTAGAACATTTAGCATTCTCCCGGGGCAAATTTGTTTTTAAATACCCGCTTGTGTTGTCAGGGTCAAACACCAGCCGCTCCACAGATACGCACAGAGCTTGTGAGATTTCACACGCTTTCAAGCAAAACTTTGCAGTCGTAAGGACTGCTTTTGAAAAGAAGAGAGAGCTGAGATTTTCTGCAAGTTCATTTCTGTGCCCGGTGTTAACATTATGTTACATTGCAAGAGAGAGAGAGAGCACTTGTGAGATTTCACATGCTTTCAAGCAGCCAGAAGGACTGTGAATGTAGTTTTGAAAAGAGAAGAGAGCTGAAACACTTCGTAAGTGCAATTTTCTGCAGTTTCCTGTGCTCTTCTGTGGAATTGCAACGCACACGGCTGACTAGTGCTGAGATGAAATCCCCTCCCAAATTCATCACCCCATTCACAACTGTGGGGAGAATGGGGTACTACTGGTGGCGGCGGGGAGCTCACAAAGAGTTTCTTGTGTGGTGACAGGAATGCTTGCCACCAATGGGGGTGTCACTGGCAGCAGTGTTGTTATCCTCTGAAGGGGGGGGGGGAGAGAACCAGCCAGCCATCGTCAGGAACTGTGGCAATTATATATAGAAAATTTGGGGGCACCCCTTAAGAGCCCTGCCAGATCAGACGAAAGGCCCATTTCATCCTGCATCCTCTTCTTACAGTAGCCAAGCCCCCCACAAGCAGAACCTAAGCACCGTGGCACTTTTTGAGGGGTAAAGGTAAAGAGACCCCTAACCATTAGGTCCAGTCATGTCCAACTCTGGGGTTGCGGCGCTCATCTTGCTTTATTTGCCGAGGGAGCCGGCGTACAGCTTCCAGGTCATGTGGCCAGCATGACTAAGCTGCTTCTGGCGAACCAGAGCAGTGCACGGAAACACCGTTTACCTTCCCGCCGGAGTGGTACCTATTTATCTACTTGCTTTGACGTGCTTTCGAACTGCTAGGTGGGCAGGAGCAGGGACCCAGCAACGGAAGCTCACCCCGTCGCAGGGATTCGAACCGCTGACCTTCTGATCAGCAACCCCTAGGCTCTGTGGTTTAACCCACAGCGCCACCTGGGTCCTTTTTTTTTTTGAGGGGAGGGGACCCTAAATCCATAGAGGGGGAAATCAACCCCTGAAATTTGGACTTAACCTAAACCCATAGGGTGCAGGGTTGAGGAGCCATCCAGACATTGAGGGACTACAGAGCCCATCATCCCCACCTGTTGGATCCAGGCACATCTGGAGGGCCACAGGTTCCCCCCGCCCTTCATCCTAGGGCTAGGTAGGGATTGAATTTAGAAGGGGGGGGGAATCAAGGCTGTTCTTTGCCTCTTCTGAGAACGCTGGACATTGACGCCCGCCAGCTTGTGACGTGATTGGGTAGCGCAGAGTGCCTTTGTCACCTTCCCAGGTCCCTTTCCCTCCTTGTGAGCGTGCTTGCGTTTCCTGATCTTGACAAACAGCAGCTGTGGCGAGCCAGGTGCGGCTTTGCGCATCCTTCAAACAGCCTTGACGCAAGTGGATGCCTCGTGGAAGGTGTTTTAGAATTCCTTCCCCTGCCTCAGTCTCTCTCTCTCTCTCTCTCTCTCTCTCTCTCTCCCTCCCTCTCTCACTTCCTGCCTGCCTGCCTTGGTCTGTTTCCGACAGCCTTGGGGCGGGGAGGGAAGGGCACTGCGGTGCTTTAAAAGTCTAACCAGGAATGAAAGTTCACAACCTGTTTTTTAGCCAGCACCTCAGGACAGTGAAAGCCACGATTTCTGCCTCCTGGAGCCAAACGATTTAATGAAGCAATTTCTCAAAGCTTCTCTTGGTCAGAGCACCTTCGATCTAATCCCAAAGGGGGGGGGGGAGGCTTAATTGCTGCTAAAGACTGCTGCTTAATTCACCTCCAATTCGTATTTTCAATTAGTTTGCCTCGCCACCATCCACATTGCAGCATTCTCTCTCCCCACCTCGTTTTGCAGGCTTAGAAAACCTCTCTGGCAGACTACAGTTCGGTCCTGCCCCAGACCGATGTAGGTTCATAACAGGGCAGCCAGAATTATCAAGGGATGGGACGGCACTTCTGTGCGTTGCAGCATCTGGGACTCTTTAGTTTAGAGAAAAGGCAAGTGGTGTGAAATAAGTTCACTGAAATATGCATATTATGGAGAAAATGGGTAGAGAAAAGTTTTTATTCCTCTCTCATAACGCTAGACCTCGTGGCCATCCAGCAAAGCTGAATTTTGGGATGAAATAAAGTAACTTATCTATGCATCCCATAGTAGGCTTACCATATGTCCTCTTTCTACGGGACACGTCCTCTTTTTCATGGGTGTAGATTCGTCATAGCGATCCATAGTTAAAAGTAGAAGTCGTCAGATGTGTCCTCTTTTTTGCTCTTCAAAATATAGCAACCTACCTGGTGCTGTGGGTTAAACCACTGAGCCTAGGGCTTTCCGATCAGAGGGTCAGTGGTTCGAATCCCCGCGACGGGGTGAGCTCCCGTTGTTTGGTCCCAGCTCCTGCCCACCTAGCAGTTCGAAAGCACGTCAAAGTGCAAGTAGATAAATAGGTACCGCTCCGGCGGGAAGGTAAACGGCGTTTCCGTGCGCTGCTCTGGTTCGCCAGAAGCGGCTTTGTCATGCTGGCCACATGACCCGGAACCTGTACGCCGGCTCCCTCGGCCAATAAAGCGAGATGAGCGCCGCAACCCCAGAGTCGTCCACGACTGGACCTAATGGTCAGAGGTCCCTTTACCGGTTAAACTATGGAAGTTTTCTATGCAGGTTTTCCATAGGCATCTCAGCCGCTTTGAGAACAGGACAAAGGAATATGACAGACTTGGGTCCATTGATTTCAATCAATCTGATCTGAGTAGGGGCTTAGTTTGAGGCATCTCACTGAAACGGATGCACTTGGCGAATCCAGGTTGATTTCAGTGGATCTGCTTTGAGTAGGACTTAATTGGGTAATGTGCTCGCCCGTCAAAGCTGGCCCACGGAAAGGGTTGAAAGAGACATGGATGTGTGGCACAGCAGAGCCAGTTCCCTGCTGTGAACCCTCCCGGGGGGGGGGGGGGGACAACAATGTGCATTGGATGTTGCCATTGTTTCATTGCACGACGTGTCAACCAGACCAGGAAATCTCGTATGATTTATTGATGATTCCTTTTTTCTATTCCGCCCTCCCTCCCAGAGGAGTCCTGTGCGGGGAAGGCTCAGAGTGTTCAAACAATGCAATTTTAAAATAAAAAGGGGATTTAAAACATTTCAGAACCATTTAGAACTGTTTGACACACGTCAAACGCATCTTGAGAAAGCAGTCGCGTGCTCTCACGGTTGCACCATTGCAAAGTTGCTCTGTGCGGTATTTTGCAAGCATTTGTCCAGCATCTTGTGGCCAAACAGATACCCATGGGAGACCCACAAGCAGGACCTGAGCAGAGCAGCAGCTCTCCCCTCCTGCCACGCTGACTTCGCTTCTTCCTCCACCATGGGTGTCAGGGCCTCCCCCCTTTCGCCGGTCGTTCAATAATGAGTCCGAGTTATTTGCCTTTGAAGCTTTTATCTGTGCTCATTATATTACAGTGCAGAGCTAAGTCATAAACATGTCTACTTAATCACTAGCAGAATCCGGAAGTGCGGAGCTATGATTTCCCCGCCAGCAGAGCCATCTGGGAAAGCGAAAGCGTCTCTTCCTTTTTCTAAGCCTCTCCTCCTCTCTGAGAGCTCCCAGGTCTCTCCCTGCTTAGCTCGAGCCCTGGCAACGTTTTCCCTTCTGAACAGCTACTGCTCCCACTTCCAGATGTGTCCGTCGTTAAAATGGGCAGCTGTTCTCTGTAAACACTCAGAGCCGGACTGGAAGGGGGAGACAGGTCCCTGACAATGGGCAATATTTCTGAATATCAGTTACCGAGAGTCACAAGTGGGGAGAGTTGCTTTTGCACTCAGGTCCTGGAAAAGACCTGATGTTGGGAAAGATGGAGGGCACAAGGAGAAGGGGACGGCAGAGGACGAGATGGTTGGACAGTGTTCTCGAAGCTACCAACATGAGTCTGACCAAACTCTGGGAGGCAGTGGAAGGCAGGAGTGCCTGGCGTGCTCTGCTCCATGGGGTCACGAAGAGTCGGACACGACTAAACAAAAACAACCTGCTTGCAGGCTTCCCATGGGTATCTGGTTGGCCACACTGAGAACTGGGCTAGATGAGCTGGTGGCCTCATCCAGCAGGTGTCTTGCTGCTCAATTTGCATACTTCATGCAGGCCAAAATGTTCTGCAGTTTCCCTTGTTGCAGAATATATTTCACGCACGCACATAGTGCAGAATGGTGTTCTTCAGGGAAAACTTCACAGCCTTATGTTTGTGGAAGAGGCAGTGGTTGAGCAGCTGGAAGCCAATTGGGCAATTGTTCTGTGTTCCCATAGTTCTTCTGTGCCACACAATATCCAGCTTCTTGAAAACACAGCTTTTATGGTTATTTCTAAGTTTCTAGCCCTTATTATTAGGAAGACAGAAGTAGAAGGGAGGGGAGTGTGGAAATGGCAGGATAAGCAGTCCCAGAGCCATTTTGTGAGAAGTCCAGCCTGGTGAGTGGTGAGGTGTTTGCATCTTAAAAAACAGTGAAAAAGCCCGGTGTGTTCAATTTCAAGGAGTTAAAGCTCCTGGAAGGGGCATCTGCTTTCTCCCACTCCTTTCCTGACAGTCGGGGCCCCAGGCAGATCTATTTTTAGAAAGTCATTGAGAGAACCAGCCAAGCGTGAATCGCACAGCCCCAGCTGGAGTCTTCACAATAAAAATTTGCAGGCGGTCTGGCCGGGGGGGATGAAGGTTGCACCCTTGTGCACACACACACACCCTGCAAATAAAAAAAAACCCAGCAAAGGGAAAGCACTCTGCGTCCATTGAACAAACACTGGATCCTTCCTGGAGCTGAGCCCTGTCTTGCCAAGGAGCACCTGCATTTTGCAGCTCCATTAGTGACGGGCACCTGGGCAAGCTTTGAGCATGCCAAGCCATCAGTGGCTGCATGCCCCAGGCATCTTGCATTGTGAAGTGCTCTTTCGAGGCAGCAGCTCCCAAGCGTCATTGGGCTGTCACTCCTCTAGGTGACAAAGCTAAGATGTAGAATTCTACAAAATGTTGCATTGCAGAGTGCCCGTAGCCCAGGTTCCCCCTGGCCATACCCTCTCGTGGGCCACTCCATTCCATTCCTCCCCCCTCTTCCAGGTTACTCCATTCCATTCCTCCCCCCTCTCCCAGGCTACTCCATTCCATTCTTCCCCCCTCTCCCAGGCTACTCCATTCCATTCCTCCCCCCTCTTCCAGGCTACTCCATTCCATTCCTCCCCCCTCTCCCAGGCTACTCCATTCCATTCTTCTCCCCTCTCCCAGGCTACTCCATTCCATTCCTCCCCCCCTTCCAGGTTACTCCATTCCTCTCCCAGACTACTCCATTCCATTCCTCCCCCCTCTTCCAGGCTACTCCATTCCATTCCTTCCCCCCCTCCCAGGCTACTCCGTTCCATTCCTCCCTAGTTTTCTCAGATTCCCCCCCCCCAACAGTTGGTATGAATGTCAAGCCTGCTGAATCCACACAGACCCCAATGGGATTTTTCTGGGGTTCCCACCCTTTAAGGCTCTCTTTGAAAAAAGATTTCGATTTGTACTTCTCCAAACCTTCTCCCTCTTCCTCTGGGGTGTGCACTTGCGTTTCGTCTACACCAGGATCCATACACTTGAGAAGGAGTTCGCTGTTAGGGTGCAGCAGAGTGGGGAATGGTTTTCAGCCTGAGGGCCACATGCCAGTGGTGGGAGGGGCCAGAGGGAAATGTGGGCGGAGCAATGGATGTAAATGTTGCCTTTGTGCGCTGGGCGGCTGGTTTCTGCACAACTCGAACCCCTCTCTCCATCCGGCATCCAGGCAAGCAAGAGGCAAGGACACGTTTTAGAGAGGCATGAACACTCAAGGGAGCATGCGAAAGCTAGGCCACTGTGGGGTGCGGCCTGGGGAAGAGATCCGAGGGCCAGACTGAGAAGCCTGCAGGGCCACCCCCCTGCTCTGTGTTGGGGGAATGGCAGCTTTCCAAGTCAGCAGTGAAGGGTCCTGGGACAGAAATGAGGCTCACTTAAAAGCGGGGCTGTCGAGGAACCCGATTTATCCATGCCGTGCAGAAAACTTTTTTTTTTCCATCTCGCAATGCCATTCAAGGAATGACCAAACCAGGTTTATTTCCCTCTCCTCCTCTCCAGGCCGCAGCGTATGCCTCCGAGGACGGCGTCCTCACGGAAGCCATGATAGACGCCCGGGTGGCCGATGCCGTTCAGCAACACAAGCAGAAGATGGAGTGGTTAAAAGCTGAAGGGGTGGAGCCGGGCAAGAGCCACCCGTTGCCTCTCACGATGGGGAAGGGCCTATGAGGAAGCTTTGGGGGCGGGAGAGGGAAGGACAGAAGAGAACGGGGAGGACGCAACAGACCATTGCGACGTGTGGAGCAAAGGATGCTGGGATAACCGCCTCTCGCCTTGCAGCCGTAGTCCACCTGGAATCATGTCGAAAGTGAACACAACGTCGCGCTGGTGAAAGGAAGGGCCAAGCTTTGGAGTCTGCTTTCTCGGGGGGTTTTTTTATACCTCAGGGTGACACCTTGAATAACCATGTGTGTGTATTTGTGTGTATCAACCAATACATTAAAAAAAGAGTTCCTTTTGCCAAACGGCACCCCACCTCACCACCTCGTGCTTCTGTGTATCTGTTTCTTCTGAACACGACCCCCGTGAAGCATCATAAGCAGTCTTGGTTTAGATCCTGCTTGGGAAACAAAAGAGGCATTTTCGCTCAATAGATTTTTATTTTTATCGGTCTTTTCGTTGTAGATAAAGTCTTGGAGGAAATTCATGGAGCCACGGCAGCAATATTTTCCCCTCCTCTGTTGGAGGCAGTAAATACCTCTGAATGCCAGTTGCTGGGAATCGCAAGAGGGGAGATCAGCTCTTATTCTCGTGTCCTGTATCAGAGCTTCCCGTTGGGGCATCTGGCTGGCTGCTGTGAGAATACTGGACTAGAAGGGACACTGGCCTGATCTAGCAGGGCTTTTCTTACTTTCTAGCCAGGAGCCTGGGTGCAGACCAGCCAAAGTGCATAGCTGTCAACCCTCCCTTTTTTTGCGGGAAACTCCCTTATTCCAATGCCGTTTCCTGCTGCTATCCCGGATTGTTGATATCCCTTAAATTTCCCGGATTTCAAAGGAAGCAGCTCCTCTCCCTCCCTGCCGGCCAGGGAGGCTCCTCAGCTGCATTGCTCGGCTGCCAATAAGGAGTCTGAGACTGACTGGGGGCGGAGCTTGCATGCCTTGTGCAGCCAGACCCTCACGCCCAACCAGACAGACTGCCTGCCTGCCGTCTATGCGCTCGCTCTTTCGCTCACCCATTCGCGTGCAGCCTCTGGAGCGCAGGGTGGCGAGGCTACTTGGTGCCATTGCACCGCCCTCGCAGCATCCCTTATTTTCAAATCCGAAAGTTTGAAAAAATCCCTTATTTTCAAATCTGAAAGTTGACAGCTATGGCCAAAGTGACAACACAGTTAATCTAGTTCAATTTTATTTACAACAACTGGCAGGATTTTCCAGCCCTGCCTAGAGGCCTTGTGATTCCGCGTGGGGCCGTCTGCACGCAGATTTACAGCTCCCTCCCCCCCAAATTTTAGGATCGCAGCACCAAAACATAGGAAGCAACCTTCTGCCGGGTCAGACACTTGTTCCAAGTATCTCAGCATTACCTACACTGACTGGCAGCACCTACCTGGAGATCCCGGGGATTGAACCTGCGACCTTTTTTTCTTTTGCATGAAAGCTGTGGCTGGTATTATGAAGCTGTCATACCAATTCAGACCACCTAGTTCAGTATTGCCGTTGCTAACTTAGAAGTGGCTCTCTGGCTGTTACGGTTTTCAAAGAGGTAATCATTCATAGTCTTTACTGTGCGTAATGGCTGTACGCAACTGCCACGTTCAGAAGCAGCGTCCCTCAATGCCAGCGAACAACAGAAGAAGGTTGTTGCCCTCATGTCCTTTTGGGTTTAACAAAAGGCATCTGCTTGGCCTATGAAAAAGAGGACCCTGGACTAAATGGAGCTTTCAGCAGGGCTCTTAGCATTGATTTTTTGAAGCTGCAGATATGTCCCTTTGATGTGAGGGCAGCTAATCATTCCCCTCTGGACTAACAGCCTCATAGGCAGCTGTTTATGTGTTGCAGGGCAGGTTAAGAAAACAACAATTACCTCTTAATTTGGAGTTGAACGCAGGCTGACCCAAGAGTTCCTGGGGGAGGAAGGCATGCTCCTTCCTTCCTGCCCATGCCATGCAACTTTTTATGTTTACCTTCCTTACCTCTCTGCCTCCCACCCACACACCTGGCATCAGATTTTAGACTACTACACTAAGTGACAGGGTTCTCTGCTCTGGCCACTTTGCTGAGAAGTGCTGGACAGCTCTGAGGAAATTGGCCTTGACAGGAGCTCTGGAAGGAAGCGAGGACAGCCAGCAGAGGGCAAGTGGAAATAACTCATTTGACACCTTTCTTGCATGATCACGAAAAGTAAAAAAGTTCCACTCTCTTCTCCGCTGATCCCATTTCTAGCACAGAGCCTGCTGTTCTGGTTCTAACCTTCCAAGAAGGGGTCTTAACTAGATCATGCATGACAAATGGCCATCCAACCTCTGCTTAAAAACCTCCAAGGAAGGAGAGTTCACCACCTCTTGTGGGAGTCTGTTCCACTGTCAAAAAGTCCTTACTGTTCTTCCTGATATTTAGTCAGAATCTCCTTTCTTGTGACTTGAATCCGTTGTTTTTGGGTCCTACAGGCTGGCTTCCATAAGGCAACCCTTCAGATATTTGAAGATGGTTATCATAGCATCTGAGTCTTCTCCAGGCTAAACAAACCCAACTCCAGACCATTTTTCATCTTGGTCACCCTCCTCTGCACACGTTCCAGATTGTCAACATCCTTCTTAAGTTGTGGAGCCCAGAACTGGACACAGGACTCTAGGTGTGAGCCGGCCGAAGCAGAATATAGCATAGAATCATAGAGTTGAAAGAGACCACAAGGGCCATCCAGTCCAACCCCCTGCCAAGCAGGAAACACCATCAAAGCATTCCTGACAGGTGGCTGTCAAGCCTCTGCTTAAAGACCTCCAAAGAAGGAGACTCCACCACACTCCTTGGCAGCAAATTCCACTGTCGAACAGCTCTTACTGTCAGGAAGTTCTTTCTAATGTTTAGGTGGAATCTTCTTTCTTGTAGTTTGAATCCATTGCTCCGGGTCCTCTTCTCAGGAGCAGCAGAAAACAACTTTTCTCCCTCCTCTATATGACATCCTTTTATATATTTGAACATGGCTATCATATCACCCCTTAACCTTCTCTTCTCCAGGCTAAACATACCCAGCTCCCTAAGCCGTTCCTCATAAGGCATCGTTTCCAGGCCTTTGACCATTTTGGTTGCCCTCCTCTGGACACGTTCCAGCTTGTCAGTATCCTTCTTGAACTGTGGTACCCAGAACTGGACACAGTATTCCAGGTGAGGTCTGACCAGAGCGGAATACAGTGGTACTATTACTTCCCTTGATCTAGATGCTATACTCCTATTGATGCAGCCCAGAATTGCATTGGCTTTTTTAGCTGCTGCATCACACTGTTGACTCATGTCAAGTTTGTGGTCTACCAAGACTCCTAGATCCTTTTCGCATGTACTGCTCTCAAGCCAGGTGTCACCCATCTTACATTTGTGCAGCTGGTTCTTCCTGCCTAAGTGGGTCCAGTTCCTACATAATGCAGAATGTACCTCCTGATACCATGGTGTCTGTGTGAGGCTCTAGCCTGCAGTGATCCAATGGAAAGGTAAAGTGAGATTAACTTTCAGGGCTCTGTGTACCAAACGCAGCACCTTGAACTTAGCTCAGTAGCTCATTGGCACCATCTACCTTAGTCGGGGTGAGACATCGCCACAGATTCTTGCTCCTTTGGCCGTCAACCAATATTTTCAAGGCGCCCTCTCCCCCCCAAAAAAATAATGCAGCAGGCATCTTTTCCAATGAAGCGTCGCTTGGCACCTTAGAAATAGGCCTATGTTGACCTGGCTTTGTGTTTCTGGCTTCCTGGCACCTGCTACAGCAACAGATTGCCCATCTTTTATATATCTGCCAGCGTTAACCCGAGCAAAATACAAGCCTTTGATTGATGGCGAGGCCGAGAGGTGGCATGAGAGAAAGAGAACCAATTAGTCTGTCTCCACGATGTGATGCTATCCCATGTCAAAGGTACATTGAGCCGGTATTGGTGGCGACTGCTTGTGATGGATAATCTCATTTCCCGCACCTCTTCCCCACATCCAACCAGCTGGCAGGAAATACAGTTATAATAGGCTTTCTCTACAAGCTCGTAAGTCACATCGTGTCCAGATTCAGAGGAGTTATTTCCCTCTCCAGTGCTGGATTGCTTCCATCCTACTACCCTGTTTCCCCTATTTTAAGACGTAGTCATAAAATAAGCCATAGCAGGATTTTTTCGCATTTGCGAAATATAAGCCATACCCCGAAAATAAGCCATAGTGATAGGCGCAGTTCTGGAGGACACCAAGGAAAACGCGGGGCTGGGCTTACGTAATAAAAATAAGACATCCCCTCAAAATAAGCCATAGTGCGTTTTCTTGAGGGAAAAAATATATAAGACGGTGTCTTAAAATAGGGGAAACACGGTACCGGGCCTGCTTATTTGGTAGTCAATTTAGCTCCCCACCACCACCATTTTTTTAAAAAAAGGAATCCAAGAAGGGGTGGGGGGAACCCAAGAAATTAGACCCGCTTGGATAATTTCCGAACCAGCTAAACTGGAGGGAAGGAATGTCAAAGCTACAATCCTTCCGTGCCTGGAAGAGCCAGCCTTTGCTGGGCAAAAATGTAGACTCCCAATATTTTAGTAATCAAAGAAGGCAAACAGGAATTTGAAAGGTATTCAGTCTGGGGGCCACATTCCATCATAGGCAACCTTCCAGGGGCCGCATTCTAGTGGTGGGTGGGGCCAGGGGGGAAGTGGGTGGAGTAATGGATGTGACCCTCAATGTTATAGGCTACGTTTCAACCACACACAAGTCAGAGAGATCCATACACACAGAGTAGGGGCTCTCACCTGCTTCCCCCCCTCCACCTGGCCAACTCATTCCTTTACACCTGAGGGGGAAAACCACCTCCCTTTACACCTCACCTTTCCCTTCACAGCTCTCTCAAACCTCTTTTAAGGAAGGGGAGAGTGGTTTGGCAAACCGCTCTTTGAAATGCCTTCCCCGCTTCCCTGGGCTGCCTCCAACCTGCTTGCTCTCTCACCTGCTATTCTGTCATCATGCTGGAGTAGAGGCAGCTGCGTCTTGGCGTCCGCATGAACTGCTGCGTGACGACAGGCTTGCCTTTATATATATATAGGAAGATAGCGCACTAGAAGAGCATCAAGCAGCACTTTACGCAAGCTTCCTCTGGATCGTGGGGGATCGCAGTTGCTCAGCCTCACTTAACCATACACACACAAGTGCCTGTGTTTTTAATCCTGCCGCTAACACCCACTTCCCTCAGGAGGCTTCGCGACCTCTTAGTAACGTGGCTAGGCTTGAAGTCGGGCGTGAGATGAACACCACCACCAGAGGCAGGCTAAATTCACAAGTGGGCTTATTAAGGGGATTTTTATACACAAAGGGAAAAACTAATATCCATATTGGGGACTTAGATGGCACTTTCCACATACTCAAGAGCCACTGCTACTGACACTAGCCTCTGAATACCTAGTGCCTTAAACTAACACTCCACACAGGCATCGCCGTTCAAGGATGCCTTCCTGCCAAGCAAAAGTAATAGTGTGCTGCAGGTTGGGTGAGGGGTCTGGCCTGGGGAGACAGAGGGCAGCCCAGGGAGAGTTCTGGGGGTCAGATGGAGAGGTTTGCAGGGCTGCATTCAACCATGGGCTCAAAGCATTGGAGTTTTCTCATCTGCTCACAGCAAGAGCTGCAGCCTCCTAGTGGCAGCAGGGATGCGGGTGGTGCTGTGGTCTAAACCACTGAGCCTCTTGGGCTTGCCGATCAGAAGGTCAGCGGTTCGAATCCCCATGACAGGGTGAGCTCCCGTTGCTCTGGCCCAGCTTCTGCCAACCTAGCAGTTCTAAAGCACACCAGTGCAAGTAGATAAATAGGTACCACTGCGGCGGGAAGGTAAACAATGTTTCCGTGTGTTCTGGTTTCCGTCATGGTGTCCTGTTGTGCCAGGAGCGGTTTAGTCATGCTGGCCACATGACCTGGAAAGCTGTCTGTGGACAAACGCCGGCTCCCTCGGCCTGAGATGAGCGCCGCAACCCCCCCATAGTCACCTTTGACTGGACTAAACCGTCCAGGGGTCCTTTACCTTTTTACCTACCTCCTAGTGGTGCAGCAATGAAACTGCTAGCGCATTTGCAAAGCTAAGCAGGGGTCTGGTGGGGTTGCCGTTTGGATGGTGGACCGTGTGCATTGTGATTCCTGCATTGCAGCGGGTTGGGCTAGATGACCCTTGGGTGTCCCTTCCAGCTCTATGATTCTGTAGGCCTGAACGTTTGAAAGAAACGGCTTCTTTACGCAGCACATCGTTAAACTATGGAACTCACTCCCACAGGAGGCAGTGATGGCCTCTCGCCTTCCATTGTTTTAGTTACAGGTAGGTAGCCGTGTTGGTCTGCCGTAGTCGAAACAAAATAAAAAAATTCCTTCCAGTAGCACCTTAGAGACCAACTAAGTTTGTTATTGGTATGAGCTTTCGTGTGCATGCACACTTCTTCAGATACACACAAGAGGCACTGGAAGGAATTTTTTTATTTTTTATTTCATTTCTTCCATTGTTTATCACTGTCACAGTGCCCTCTCGGCTCGGCACCCAGTGCGAGAGAACCAGTCCTGCACCCCTAAATCTGCCTCTTGCCCTCCTTCCCTCATCTTTTCTCTAAACAGAAGAGCCTCAAATGTTGTAAGGTTTCTTCACAGTTGTTCCACCCCCTTGATATCTGCTTCCCCCTGTCCGAACCTTTTCCAGCTCCCCCCCCCCCCAATGAATTAACCGGTGGAATTAACCTATTTATAGCTTGTGAGTAAATTCTATTTGAATATTTTGTGGTAGATGTTTTCAGGATACTTGTAAAACTAGTTACATTTTTGGGTGGTTGTATCTTTAAAACCGATTGGTGTTTGTTAATGTATTGCCTTGTCATGATTGAGGACTTAGGAGAAATTGTATTTAACCTAGTAACCTTCTGTTTAGTTTAGCTTTACCAACCAGGAACCGTTGAGGTTGTGAGTGTTTCAGCCTAGTTAAGTGTTTATGTATGAACAATTTGGTGAGTAACTTTTTAGATGTTAATATGTTTATTTATCCTAAGAATGCAAACACTCACTATGTACACTGTAAATTATAATTATTATTATTTAAGACGATGTCCGTCCCTGAAGAAACGATAATAGTGAAACGGGGATAATACAAGCTAGCCGCCCGTCGGGAGAAGCAGACGTGGACTCCTGAGAGACTTTAGCACTTTATGACATTGGACTTGTTGCACATTGGACATTGCACTTTTGGATCTCTTTGCACTTTTTGAGACATTTGTACGTTGTATGGAGTAGATTTCCTCCGGTTGCATATGCATATTATATGATTGAATACTCTTCACGGTTTACGTCATTTTGATATATTTCCCCCCAAGGCGGCTGCTCAGCAAAATACTGTCCTTGCCGTTGTTCCTTGACAACTACCCTGTTTCTCCTAAAATAAGCCGTAGCCATAAAATAAGCCATAGCAGGATTTCTACGCATTTGTGAAATATAAGCCATACCCCGAAAATAAGACATAGTGACGTGGCGCCTCTCCCTTAAGACGGCCTGGATAGGTGTGGCTATGCAGCGTACCGACGCGGAGCGGTTAAAATAAGACATCCCCCAAAAATAAGCCATACTGTGTTTTTTTGAGGGGGGGAAATATAAGACGGTGTCTTATTTTAGGAGAAACACGGTATATTCAGTGGCAATCTGTGAAGTAGGCTAAGCTGAGGGAGACTGTCTGGCTTGTGAGGTCACCCAATCAGGTTCATAGTTTAGCGGGAGGATTCGAACCCCAGTCCCCCAGGTTACAGTCCCAACACTCTCTAACCACTACACCACCCTGGTAATAATGTATAAATGCATATACATATAGGATATCAAGAGACGAAACAGAAACGTAGCTTTTATGCAACGGGTCGCATATAATTCTACTCTGAGCAGATGGGTCAGAATTAATGGGCATGGCTAACATGGGTCCATTCATTTCAATGGGTCTAACTCTGGCCTGGATACAACCCCAAACCTTTGGAGTAGCCTTCCACATCACACACACATTCACAAATCCGCTCTCTGACAGGAGCCATCGAATCAAATGAGCCGTCAGATTCATGGGGTTAACTTTGGCAGTAGATTTCTCGTGTTTCGTTTTGTTTTTCCTTTTAATCACAGACATTGCAATCAAACAATAAGAGTAATCACAGACATTGTCAATATTTTTTTCAGAAGGAGGGTCTGTCCAATTTCCCCCCCCCTCCCCTCTTATAATTTTTTTTGGTAACATTTAACAAGGGGGCAGCTTCTCCTTTTTTTCAAAACACAAAGCCTGCAACATTTTAAATCATAATAACAAATGGTGGGCTCCCCCCCCCCTCCTTTCTTTGCCGTGTCTACTTGAAAGTGAGAAGGGTGGAGAATTGGGTTTCTGGCGCGGGGCCCTGATCCTAAACAGATTTCACTCGGAAAGTCCTTTGTACCGGACGGACCTTACTTCCAAGTAAAGCGGACGCACGATTTAGATGACGAGAGTTAAATGTGCTTAAAACCAGAGCAGTATATTTAATATTTATTTGGCATTCCCCTTATCAGGTGTTTCTCTTCAGCAGACCAGGTACTTTGAGGCAATGAGAAGATTTATTTTTATCAAATGTATCAGCCCACTAGTCCTGATTGTTGCATCTCTGTCCTCCGGAAATATGCAAAGAATGAAAGGTTGGACTCTGCGGAAGCAAAACAGCCCCAGGCAGAGAGACCCATTGGGTAATTTTCTTTAAAAAAATAAATAAAATAAAGCAAGCCCCTTTCGCTCTTCCTATTGTGCTGGTTCAATCCTGCGACCTCCCAAAGTCTTTACTAGGTTACTCACCCCCCACACCCAACCACTCAGAAACCAGCCCCGGCCCTACTTCCATGGCAAACCTCAGATTTCGTACATCAACGCTGCCTCCATCCCTTCATGGCAAGAGTGTGTAGACTTGTTGCTTCGGAGGGCATTTGCATACAACAGCCGTAAGCACAGGCACACAGACTGTACACTCATTGAGCACCGCGTGCAAATAACTATGGGTACGCAGCTCATACAATCTGTGTTCGCAGATTGTACACAGTTTGGACGTAAGGTACAAATACCCCTCAGGTGGAAAGCCGTCATTCGCACACGTAAAGCCACTCAGATCAAAGGCTTAAGCACACTCAACTCTGTGTCAGATCAGGGTCTTCCGCTCCCCTCCCCCCTCCCCCAAAAAAACCCAATTCCCCAAATCAGCACAGAGACCACATTCCAATATTGCCTGGCGAGGATGTTCCTTGTTTTAACACGGGTATTCATCCGCACTAATGCATGCATGCAATTCCGTTTGGATTATTATTGTGGTTTTCTTTTCTTTTCTGTATAATTGTAAGCCACCTAGAGTCTATATTTTTTAATATATATAAAAGAAAGAAAAATAAGCGGGATATCATTTCTAATTTTTAAAAAATAAATAAACGACCGAAACAGTTGGCTGGTGGACATCCGGCATTTAAAAAAGAAAAAGAAAAAGACGACAGATGCAAAGGGCTTTGTCTGCATTCAAGTGGGGGAAGTGTGTGCCTGGCAGGCAGGAATTCAACAGGTGCAGCTGCTTCTGCTTCCTCCCTCTCCCCCCCCCCAGCAATGATGGATGAGTCAGCACCTGCTTGATATCTGCCTGCCACATAGCTCTTGCAGGGATGGCAGCAACTTTAATGTCTGGCGATGGAATTTCTGCCCCGTAACAAAGTCCTGTGCCCCTTTATGATCCAGGGCATTCAAGAGACCACCCCCTGGTGGGACGAGCCACCTGACACAAAAAATGGACGAAGTCTTTTCCCATAAATACGCATTTTAAAAAAACAAAAACACTCTTCCATATGAATCCTGGTTGGTGAGTTAATAAACAGGCAGCAATGGATCTGGGACTTAATCTCTGCATGCGTGAAGATGGCAGGCGCCCACTTCATGCGTCCAAAAGAAGACATGTGGGCATAAGTGTCAGAGGACCAACACCGTTCCTAAAATCCTCACCGACTCCACCTCTCACCTTCCTCTGCAGAGCAGGGAATCTGGCTGAATGAGCTCAGAAGCAGCCTTGCAATTGAGCAACTGACTGAGGGTGCCGGAGCCCTGTGCCACCAAGGAATGAACAGATCTGTCCATTTCCCTGCTTTGGACACCCAAATATTTATATTTTAGGACCCAACTTTTTCTCTCTGCAGCTGGAAGCTGTTTTAAAACGTGTTTTAAACGTTACATTCCGATTGTGGAAACCTGCCCTGCAGCCTTAGAAGGTGAAGAGCAGGCTGTTACTATGACAATTCTTATTATTCTTAAGATAATGAGAATTAATAATTTCACTTCCCCCAATTGCTCCCTTTTTCCAAGCCTAAATTCAGTTCTCCACATTTTCTGCTCCTGTTTACGGTTATTATTTTTAAATAATAGATTTCCTCATGGAAATCTATGTCTATTAGTCTATAATCTATAAGTCTATAAGTGGCTGGGGGAAACCCAGCCAGGTGGACGGGGTATAAAAAAAAAATTATTATTATTATTAAGTCTTTCCAAAATTCATACGCAATTTCCCAGAAATTTGCATGCAATTTTCCTTGAAATAATGCAGTGATGGCTAACCTTGACACTCCAGATGTTTTGGGACTACAACTCCCATCATCCCTGACCACTGATCCTGTTAGCTAGGGATGATGGGAGTTGTAGTTCCAAAACATCTGGGGTGTCAAGGTTAGCCATCACTGAAATAATGCATTTTGATGGGTTCTTTGAAGAAGAAAAAACCTAATATATGCATTTTGATGCAGGCTTTCCCCTAATGAACACATTTTGCTATGCACGTTACTTGGCTGGAAAACTGCATTGCAGAATTTCAGAATTCCGAAAGGCAGCTGTGTCTTGGTTTGCATCCTGTTTTGGGAAGTCCGAATCAGGTAGGTTTGCATTAAAATCCTAAATGAAGCTGATCCGCCCCCTCCCCTTCGTTCTCTCTCTCTCACACACATACACCCCTTACACACTTGGTGCCGCACATATCCTTTTGAGTGCATGAAAAGGGCTGTGATCAACTCACGCGACGATGGTTTGTTCCTTCGACATCCTAAAGCCACCGTGGAGTTAAGCCTTGGAGGTAGCTGGTCTTAGAAATGCTACAATAGTTAGAGATGGCAGTCCCTGACTGTCTGGTCCAGGCGTAGTCACAACAGTGCCCATCTCCAGCTCCCATCAGCCTCAGCCAGCATAGCCAATCAGGGATGATGGGAGTTGTAGTCCAGGAACATCTACGCTTGTTGGCTATGCATGGACTCCATTTCCCATCCAAACAGAAGATTCCAGCCATGGTAAGCGAAGAATCATCATGGTCTAAAATGAGGATGGGGGCCCCGTGGCCCTCCAGGTGTTGTCAGACTGATGGGAGTTGCAGTCGGACAACCTCTGGAGAGCTGCAGGTGTCCCCACCCCTGGCCAAGAAGACCTTCTGAATCTGGCCAGCAAATCTCTACTTAAAACAGGCACGGAAGAACTTTGGGCCCTCCAGGTGTTGCGGAACTACAACTCCATCATCCCTGGCTATTGGCCATGCTTGCAAGGGCTGCTGGGAGAGTTGAGAGTTCAGCAACATCTGGAGGGCCAAGGTTCCCCACCCCTGAGTCAAAAGGACAGTGTGATGGGGAAGACCCTTCTCTGCTTGAGATCCTGGAGAGCAGCTGCCAGTCAGTGCAGACAATACTGGGCTGGATGGACAAAGAGCCTGACTTGGTATAAGTATTCTCAAGTAACGTATTCCAGCAATGTAGGGGGTTGGACTAGATGCCCCCCTGGGGGTCTCTTCCAACCCTACAATTCTACGATTCTACATTCACAAGACCCACACACATATACAGGGCTCAATGGTTTCACCATGAGACTGATGGCTGGCTGAACTAGCTCTTATTTCGCTGCCACGCTCCCTGTCACGTGTTCTGGGCAAGCGGTTAAGTTATTACAAACACCAACAAATGCCATTTGGTAATCGACGCGTTTTGAGCTCCTAATGCATTAGCGACGCAACGTTTATCAAGGGATAAATCATTCTCAAGGCAGGGTGATGTGAACAGTTGGCAGAGACAGCCAGGGTGGGCTGACATGGTCAGAGACAAGCAACAACAGGCCCTCAAACACATTCCACAAAAGCCGGTGTCCTTCTGCCTGGCTTCTAACCTGCTTAACATTTTTTTCACGGCAAACAAGCGTTGCTCGGTTCTTCCGAGATCGTAAAAAACCCAGACAGGATGAACTACAGATCCTATTAATTTAAGAAACAGAACAAAAATGTAAAAATGGGGGGGGGGTCGTGACACCAAGCTAGCAGCTTGGTTCCAAAGGAACCAAGAGTTGGGCACCGTCTATTGTACGCAACAGAGCTACCGGGCGTTATGAACCTCAAGCCAAATCTGCAATTGGAAACGAGACGCGTTCTGCATCTGGGAAGGGTCTGGGGGGGGGGTGGCGGCGGGGGGGGGGCAGGGGGACATGGGACACACTTTAGGCTAAACATTACATCTTCTGTCCAAACTCACCTACGAAGACTTTGAACAACAACAGATTTCCGGAAAGGAAGAAGAACCCCCCCCCAAAACAAATAAATAACGAACAAAACGCAAAAAGGGTACATCGGCGTTGCAGCACACACCATCGAGGAGGTTGATGGGCTGCGAAAGTACAATGCAAATTCTCTTTCCGTTTTGTGTCTGTTTTTTGTTTACATATATACAGGAGTCCACAATAAAATGGTAACCACAGTGCAACGTCCCGGGAGCCTCGCAGCCGGACAGGGTTGGATTGTGCATTCTCTGGGTGTGCCAGGCTGACACACACTGATAAGGGTAACTAAACGGAAGTCCTTAAAGTGGCGTCCATTGAGGAACGGGCAGGGCCCCTCGACAGACGGCAAAAAGGCCAAGTTCTACAACCTCTCGACAGTCTTGGGTTTCTTAGAGGTGTCTGGGGCTGGGGTGCCCGTTATGGTACAACTTCTGTTTGATTGTGCACCATGTTCCCGGTCGGCTCGTCGTACTGCCGGTGGTGACGTTTCCTGAACTCCTTGAAGTTACAAAATTTTGGAATCCAAGACCAAGTGGTGTCTGTCAAGAGAAACAGAAAGAGAAAGAGAGAGACTTCAGCAAAGCTTAAAGGGACCCCTGACCCAAACTGTGCCCCCTTCCCTTACAGATTACCTAAACCCCCATCCCATCCCTTCACAGATCACCCAAACCTTCACCTATTGGTGGCCATGCAAAATGCAGCATGACAACAGCCTTACAGTTTTATTATTAAGTAAGATAGGGTATTGCATATGCGATCCCAATATGGGGGACCTTTGTAAATTTAAACCAACTGGAGGTAATCCAAAACCAGTTCCTGAGGATGTTGTTAAAACTACCCAGATGTGTGAGTAATTCGGCTATTCGCCTGGAATTAAACCTCACATCCTTAGAAAATGTATTATGGAAACGCATCCTCTGTTATTGGTTGACATTATGGCACAAACTCCCAAATCTCCACCTAATACAATGTATCTGGAGAGACAACTTCTGTAGCCCCTGGGCAAAAATAATACATTTGAAACTTGTGTCCCTCGGCCTTTCCCCTTTGGAATTATTGAATTTGGATTTAATTTCAGCCAAGAGAATTATAACCCTCAAACTAGAAGAGATAGATCTACAATATAATATTGCAACAGGGGGTGGCTCCTGCTCCCCGCTAAACCTTGGCTTAGTACCACAAACGAAATTTCCATCTTATTTAACTTCTCTATCTGTGGCGTCACACAGGTATGCTTTTATAAAGGCTAGATTCAATGCTTTCCCATCAAACGTTATGGGCAATAGACTCTCAAATGGTCAGATCTCACTTCTCTGCGACTGCAAAAACGGAGCTACAGAATCGTTACATCATATAATCCTGAGTTGCCCATTGCACTCGGCTGCACGGGCCAAATTTCTAACCCCCTAATCTTGTGAATATTACTGATGAAATCCCGGAAGCAAAAGTAATATTCCTTCTGAACGATGAAGATGCTAGTAGATCCCTTGCAGTTGCAAGATTTCTGATAAATGTACTATCTCAAAAGAAGAGAAATGGATCACTGCAAGATGTCTGTTAGTTTATTTAAGCCCAAAAAAAATTTCAAAAACCAGCGTAGCTAAACCTAAAGGGTTACAATAAAACTGTTTCAATCTGTTTCCGCTGGATCTAAATTCAGATTTTGATTTTGGTTTTATACGAATGGATTCTACTGTTTTTACCGTGTACATAGTTTTACATAGTTTTTATTTAAATATTTAAATTTTATTTCTATTGTATAATTTTTTCTTGTTGTTTGTTTTATTTTGAAATTTTTATCTGCAATTGCTTTGTCTCGTTTCTCTGGATGTAATACAATGTATATCTATGGGCCAATGGCCGTAATAAACATTACCTACCTACCTACCTAAGTAAGATAGGGGGACTGAGAAAATACCATCTTCATAAAGGTAAAGGTAAAGGGAACCCTGACCATTAGGTCCAGTCGTGACCGACTCTGGGGTTGTGTACAGCTTCCGGGTCGTGTGGCCAGCATGACTAAGCCGCTTCTGGCGAACCAGAGCAGCGCACGGAAACACCGTTTACCTTCCCACCACAGCAGTACATATTTATCTACTTGCACTTTGACATGCTTTCGGACTGCTAGGTTGGCAGGAGCTGGGACAGAGCAACGGGAGCTCACCCCATCGCAGGGATTCGAACCGCCGACCTTCTGATCGGCAAGCCCTAGGCTCTGTGGTTTAGACCACAGTGCCACCCGCGTCCCTTAGCAAAAGCTTAGCCATGCTTAAAAACCCAGACAACGATTGTTAAATTTGGTGGTAGACTTTGGAAGCATTTCTTGCTTATGACTACTTTTGCTAAGTTTGTAATAGGGGCTTTTTTTTTTCCAGCCGCTGCTACTACTACTACTGCTACTATTATTGCCGGGGCTCCCCAGCAACTCTGGGCGGCTCCCAACAGAATATTAAAAACATGATAAAACATTAAACATTAAAAACTTCCCTAAACAGGGCTGCACTCAAAAAGAGTTAAGAAATCCCTTGCTGATATACATCAAATCATCGGCTGATCTACCAATAGATCCCGATCTATGATTTACCTATCATGATTTATGGAGTTTTTGGCTTCGAAACTCTCCTGTAATTTATATGCAAATTTAATCAATTAGCTCAATTTAATTCCTATGATTAGTTAAGATTTATTTAATCAGGCAGCCATCCTACTTTGAACTAGAGAGTCCCCAAGAGAGGAAATACATCTCCCAAAATCAAACCCACAGGTTTGCATAAAATTTGCATGGACTAATGTACATGTTTGCATGCTAGACTCTCTCAGTGTAGAACACCAGAGGTCTGAACTTGTGGCCTGTTTGCTACTGGTCCAAGTTGCAGGTGCTACTATGGGCATAGAAAAGCCCTTAACAGCTTGGGACCAGTTTATTTCTGATTTGCTGCACTCTTGATGGAATATATTCCTCTGAAGGAGCAGGTACGTAGCTTGTGGGTTGTTCTGGATCCTTTGCTATCACTTGAGGCTCAGTGGCACCAAAGCCTTCCATCCGCTTCGGCTGGTGGCCAGCCACACCTCTCTGGGCAGGGATAGCCTAACTTCTGTTGTCTGTGCTCTGGTAACCTCTAGGTTAGATTACTGCAACACATTATACATGGGAATGCCTCTGAAGACGGTTCAGAGACTTGAGCTGGTGCAGAATTCGGCAGCCGGGTTGCTCAATGCGGCAAGATGGTTTGAGCATATAACACCAATCCTGGCCCGACTGCACTGGCTGCCAATTAGTTTTCCAGGCCCAATTCAAAGTGCTGGTTTCACCTATAAAGCCTTAGACGGCTCAGGGCCACAAGCACTGCCTCTCTCCATATGAGCCGCCCCAGACCGCGAGATCATCTTCTGAGGCCCTTCTCCATGCGCCTCCTCTGCAAGAGGTCTGGAGGGCAGCAACAAGAGAACGGGGCCTTTTCTGCGGTGGCTCCCCATTTGTGGAACGCTCTCCCCAAGGAGGCTTGCCTGGCCCCTTAATTAGACATCTTTAGGCGGCAAGAAAATAAGACCTTATAACCTCCAGCCCTTAACTTTCTGTGGCCTTTTAGAAGTAGGTGGGGTGTTTTTAATGTATTTCTTTTCCCACTTTGTTTTAATGTATCTACGTGGTGTTTGCAGTTGTTTGGTTGTAAGCTGCTTTGGGTTGTAAGTTGTTTTGGGGTGCACTGGGCAAAATAAAGGGGCTAACAAATTTAATTAATAAATTATTATTAATTTTATATTTAAAAATCGCTTGCTGTGAAATTGGGTAGTTGTTGCTTTTAATTAAAACCAAACAGGCAACACAGAGCAGGGTCACATTCTATGATTCTACACCAAACATAATTTTACACGCTTCTATCATGTTGTCCCCCCCCATCTTTTTTCTAAATCTACTGTAAAAGCCCCAATAAAATATATACTAGGGCCATAAATTTGTTGACTCATGGTTCAAACACTCAGGGCTGCATCCAATACAAAGTTCTGCTCACCCACGTGAAATAAATGGACATGAATAACTTTGGCCCACTAATTTCAACGGGTCAACTCTGAGTAGGGCTTTGTTGGAGGGGACAACCCTTCATTTCCACTGGACATCTTTTAGCTCAGAAGCCAGATAGGTGGCGTTCGCCTGGCTTTCCCTTCGACACAAGCGCATTTTCACATCCTTGAGGACTAGAAACATGATCCTCAAAACGGAGCCGGAAGCTTGAGGAGCAGAAACTTGAGGTACCTATAAACCACGAGGAACCTGCTCCCCCCTGGGGCATGCAAAAACACCTTCCCTTGACACATCGTCAGCGACAGTCAAACCCCTCCGGCAACAGGCCGGTGAGCACTCACTTACCATACCGTCGGCTCGTCCGCCAGGCTCGTACGGCGTAGTGAAGCACTCCATCCATCCACACCAAAAACCAGCTTATGCAGAATCCCAGCAAGAGTCCCAGCATCAGGTCAATTTCCTGCTTGGTGACATTGTCAGTCACAAAGTAGTTCTCCGACGAATCCACCACGGACTGGTCTCCGTCGTAGGGGATGACGTAATGAACATGGTGCCTGTGAGGTTAGGGAGGGAGAAAGAGAAAAGGAGGAAAGCATCAAAGATTGGAGGGCAAAAAAGGAGAACAGATTGATTTGCAGCCATTAGGTATTCCGCCCAGGTCCTCGGCCGGTGCCATCAGGTGGAATCCTTGAGCAGTTGTCTGGGCCCTTGCAATGAAACAGGGCCCACAGCTGATCGGTAGGATACTGGATCTGGTGGGGCATCGTTTTAAAACATCAACACGTGTTAAGTCCACCCCCTCTGTTGGCCTACCAGCTCCCGTGTCACTGGCCAATACTGCCTCAGATACCTAAACAGGGCTACCTGTTCATAAAAAAGGTAAAGGGACCCCTGACCATTAGGTCCAGTCGTGACCAACTCTGGGGTTCCGGCACTCATCTCGCTTTATTGGCCAAGGGAGCCGGCTTACAGCTTCCGGGTCATGTGGCCAGCATGACTAAGCCGCTTCTGGCGAACCAGAGCAGCGCACGGAAACGCCGTTTACCTTCCCGCCGGAGCGGTACCTATTGATCTACTTGCACTTTGACATGCTTTCGAACTGCTAGGTTAGCAGGAGCAGGGACCAAGCAACGGGAGCTCACCCGGTCGCGGGGATTCGAACCGCCGACCTTCTGATCGGCAAGCCCTAGGCTCTGTGGTTTAACCTACAGCACCACCCGTGTCATTCATAGCTTCTCCCAAAGGATTCTGGGAGCTGTAGTTCGTTTAGGGTGCCGGGAAGTGTTAGGAGACCCCTGTCCTCCTCACAGGATTATGATTCCCAGGCTGGTTTAGCCATCAGTCTCTCTTCCCAGGGACCTAAGGGGTTTGTAGTTTTGTGAGGGGGTATAGGGGTCTCCTAACAACAATGACTCGCTTCGATCCATTAATTTCAACAGGTTCGGGGTGTGTGTGTGTGTGTGTGTGTGTGTGTGTGTGTGTGTGACAGAGAGAGAGAAACAGAGAGAGAATCTAAATAGTACCACCCACAACCAACTGAACGATGTGGAGCTGATCCAGCATATTTTCCTGCAGGAAGCATTTCAGTTCAACGAGGCTTTCGTAAATGTCCAATTGGATGGTGTCCCCTTGGCAGAGCTGCCCACAGGCCTCAAAGTAGTTATCTTTATTTTATTTACTGCATGGCTTAGTTGTGGCATATCTTCCTATACACATGAAAATGTAAAACGCTGTCACGCTGCAGTTCACATGGGTCACCAGAAGGTGGCCGTTACAACTGCAGCATGCTGAATAGCAGGCAGGCAGGCAAGTATTTCGTGTTTTTTATCTTTTTATGCTGGATGAAGGGTGGTATACAAATGGAATGAACAAAACAAAACAAAACAAGGAAGCTCCTCCCTCCCTCTGTGAAACATGCCTGCAGCGAGGTTTAATGGAAGGAGGGAGGTGAGTTTTGGTGGGATGTGTGAGTGGGGCTGTGAATGGAGGGTGTGTTGCCGCCACACGTGTGGGAAGGGCAGCAGACGGAAGAGTGAGCAGGGTTGATGATCATAGCAAGCAGGTGGGGCAGCCCTTTGTGTGTATGTGTATCTCAAAGCGACCCAGCCAGGTAAAATACAAACAGGGAAACATAAAAGCCAGAAAAACGTAATGTACAATACAAATCCATTAAATGGATCATAGAATCATAGAGTTGGAAGGGACCATGAGAGTCATCTAGTCCAACCCCCTGCAATGCAGGAATCTTTTGGCCAATGTGGGACTTTAACCCACAACCTTGAAATTAAGAGTCTCATGCTCTATTAACTGAGCTATATGGATTGCTCCATACCATCCAACAACTTCCCACCCCACCCACTAAAATATGTACAGTGCAGTAGGAGAGGCTAACTCAACTACTATAGGTAAATTACATGGGGGGGGGGTGGAGAGAGGAGGCCATGTTTATGCTACCCATTACAGGTTTTGCAAGGTTACAGGGGAGGCTCCCATTTGGCAATGGGGTGGGAGGGACTTAGGGGGTGGAGCTCTTGGGTACCATTAAGGGGACACTGCCCTTTCCCTCCTCCTCAATAATTTGGGCCAAATGGTTCAGGGTGAGGCCGTAGCTCTGGGACAAAGCATCTGCCTTGCACACAGAAGGTCCCCGTTTCAATCCCTAATGGAGAGCTGCTGCCAGTCCGTGCAGGCAACATTGTGATCTGACTCAGCCCAATCCCTGGCATCTCCAGGCTGTTTGAAAGCCTGGGCAGCAGCTGCCAGTCAGTGCAGACATCACCAAGCTGGATGCAGCACCAATCAGCTGACTCCGCATCAGGAGCCTTCCTGAATCCCTGCGCCTAACTAAGTGCCTTGTAAGCGGTGTCCAGAAACGCTCCGCTGAAGCAGCTTCGTCACCTTGCGTCACGCCACAGCCGCCTCGACCGCAAACCCCTTTCGGAGGCTCAGACACGACTTTCTCTCCCCTGCCGCCGACCCTTCCCCAGCTACCTCTCTGCTGCGCTCCTGGCCTCTTCCCTCTGTTCACCCAGCCCCTGGGACCACCCTGGCGGTGCACCTCGCTCGGGCAACCGGGCTGCAACAAAGAAAAAGGACGCTCAGCATCACCCACATCCCCCTCGGCAACGCAACAGCCCGCATCGAGCCACTGCAGAGTCAAACTTGGTCACTGCAGCAGCAGCAGCAGCGAAAGAGCGCATCTCCCGATTCCACTGAAAGCGCTTCCTTGTCAGGGACAGGCGCCGCTCCTCTTTACGCCCACGGTGGAGAGATGCTAGGGGGGGTCCCTTAAAATAATGAAAAGTGTTTCCGCATCTCCATATGGGCACAGAGCTTCTGTATCAAGTCACAACCTTGCCTCGATGTCAAGAAGTTAAGTTTCAGTGGAGTGGCTTTGTGCATATGCAAACCCTCCAAGTCTTCCTGTTTCCCAGGGACAGTCCCAGATTTAGAGAAGCCCTCCCGGTTTCTGATTTGACCCCGGAATGTCCCGCTTTTCATTAGGGTGTCCCTATTTTCATCGGAGAAATGTCAAAAAGTCATGTAGCCAAAGAGATAAGATATAATAAAAACTTTAGAAGACATATGAAGGCAGCCCTGTATAGGGAAGATTTTTTTTTTTAATGTTTATGTTTTATTATGTTTTTATATATGTTGGAAGAATGGCTGGGGCAACCCTGTCAGATGGGCAGGGTATAAATAATAAAAGTATTATTATTATTATTATTAAAGGTAGATAGCCGTGTTGGTCTGTCATAGTCAAAACAAAATAAAATAAAAAAAATTCCTTCCAGTAGCACCTTAGAGACCAACTAAGTTTGTTCTTGGTATGAGCTTTCGTGTGCATGCACACTTCTTCAGATACACTGAAACAGAAGTCACCAGACCCTGATATATAGTGAGAGGGTGGGGAGGGGTATTACTCAGAGGGGTGGTGGAAATGGGTGAAAGGTTGATAGGTGTGGTAAACCTGTTGACGACTGTTAACGGCTGCAATTAGTCTTACAGGAAAAAGCAAGGGGTGAGAAGGTTAAAAAAGCTTTGTCATGTATATACATGACAAAGCTTTGTCATGTATATACATGTCATGTATATACATGACAAAGCTTTTTTAACCTTCTCACCCCTTGCTTTTTCCTGTAAGACTAATTGCAGCCGTTAACAGTCGTCAACAGGTTTACCACACCTATCAACCTTTCACCCATTTCCACCACCCCTCTGAGTAATACCCCTCCCCACCCTCTCACTATATATCAGGGTCTGGTGACTTCTGTTTCAGTGTATCTGAAGAAGTGTGCATGCACACGAAAGCTCATACCAAGAACAAACTTAGTTGGTCTCTAAGGTGCTACTGGAAGGAATTTTTTTTATTTTATTTTATTATTATTATTATTATTATTATTATTATTATTATTATTATTATTAAATATTATTAATATTATTGAATAGGATGTCCCTATTTTCATCAGAGAAATGTCAGAGGGTATGCATTTACCCAGAGGGCTCCTCCAGATAACCCGTGTCTTGAGCCTTCATCCTAATTTGCTCACACAAAGCTTACACGGAGGTTATCTGTGCTTATGGTGGTTACAGAGTGGTTCAATGTGGGCATACAGCTATGTTGTGTGTGGGGGGGTGCTCATTAATGGAAGAAATGCACTCTCCTGAGAAACACGACTGTGTCTGCACCCCCACAGCCCTCCCCCTTTCTCCTTTGTAACCTTTGTATCTCAAACTGTGTGTTAAACTTTTTGTGACTCTGTATCCTTGCCCACTGGTCTTCCAACGTTTTTGCATAAGAATACACAAACCCACCCAAGTCAGGAAAAGGGATCTTTGTTAAGCAAATAAAGCTGTAGGGCAAATGCACACACAAATAAAATCTTGTCAGGCGACTCCCAACAGTTGGGAAAAGACATCATCTTTAACGGGTTACCGGTCACTCCCAAAGACAACGACCACCTGGAAAAACACCTTTTGTATCTAAACATGACCCTCCACCAGATGAACCCCCCTCCCTTCCGACACCTGGTCAAATCGCTTACCTCACCCACTTAATGCTATTATCTCTTTTGTTCTGTACTGTGTCAAAAGTGTATAAAAGTTCGCCTGCTCTTTTGTTCTGGGTTCTTCTCTTGTCCTGTGAGCAAGAACCCTGTTGCCAACAGCTCTATACTTTAAAATAAAATGGTCAGGCTTAGCAGCCACCTTGCTTTTCATTAGAACTCTGGTATGGTCTCTGTTTCCTACAGCAGCAGGGGTTCTCAAACAACGCCCTGCTGGGGTTCAGATTCCACCCGGAATCAGACCCTTTTAATGGGTAACGTCCCTTAAATTTCTATAACAGTTACAATAAACCTACCATTAAAATTATGGACTGGTCATTTCTTCGTCAGAGGGCAAACGGGCAAATTTAGCAGGGGATCAAATACTTTCCCCCCTCACTGTACTCCTTCACTTCCAATCAGTGTCTGTCCTGTAACTTCCTGCTGAAATAATTGTTCTGGCTTATTTCTCATTGTAAGAACCTAAAAAAAGAGCCTGCTGGATCAGACCAGTGGTCCATCTTGTCCAGCATCCTGTTCTCACAGCACTGGCAGACTTTGGGCTCTCAAATTTCAGCGGCGCCTTGTGCTGTGCTAAAATCCTGTGCCCCCTGTCTCTCTTACTCCATTCCACAGCACTGTTGTGGCACACCCCCTGCAGCACGGCACCCCATGCGCCCAAACCGGTCACACCACCCTAAAATGCCTTTGCTCACAGTGGCCAACCAGATGCCCTCCAGCAACTAATATTCAGAGGCAAGCTTCCTCTTCCGGTGGAGACTGAGCATAGCCACTGATAGCCTTGTCCTCCATGAACCTGCCTAATTCTCTTCTAAAGCCATCCAAGAATAAGAATGAGGCCTGGTAGCAGTGGCGTAGCATGGGTTGTCAGTACCCGGGGCCATGCAGAGGGAGGGAAATGGGCAGAGTACGCATGCACATTCAACTGCCTAATGGTGTCTGCAGCACCCAGGAGATCGCAGCCGCAGAGACAATAAAAGAAGAGTTGTTCCATTATCTGGAGAGGTCACTTCCTGGTTTGCATGGAGAAGCTGTTTTCAACGGAGCCCAGCGACGGAAGCATACAGCTGTATTGAAAGTTTGCGCCCCCTAACAATATTGCGCCTGGGGCCCCACCAATACATTACACCACTGCCTGGTAGACCAAGCCAATGGCCCACCTAGTCCAGCTTCTTATTCTCACAGAGGTCAACCCAGATGCCTGTGCGAAACCTACAAACAGGATCAAAGCACAAGAGCGTTCTTCCTCCCTGTGGTTTCCAGCAACTGGTATTCAGAAGTATTACCGCCTCCGACTGTGGAGGCAGAGCATGGCCACCATGGCTTGTAGCCCTTGATAGCTTTGTCCTCCGCAAATTTGTCTCTCCCTCTTTCGAAGCCACCTAGGTGGCTGTCGCTGCCTCTTGTGGGAGAGAGTTCCATAGTTTAACAATGCGCTTTTGCCATGCCGTGATGCAAGAGTGCTTCCCTGGATGGCAATCACACGGTTATACGGAGGAAGCATCGCAGAACAAGTAGTAGAGCAGAACGGTGTGTGGACAGTCCT
The DNA here is from genome assembly GCA_034641385.1 of Darevskia mixta. Lineage (NCBI taxonomy): Eukaryota > Metazoa > Chordata > Lepidosauria > Squamata > Lacertidae > Darevskia > Darevskia mixta. The sequence continues at coordinate 5,738,192 of JAWWNH010000181.1, forward strand.
GAACAAATCTACTGCTAATACGCTATTATCGCGGCAATGGCATGTTGCAGAATAAAGGTAAAAGGTAAAGGGACCCCTGACCATTAGGTCCAGTCGTGTCCGACTCTAGGGTTGCGGCCCTCATTTCGCTTTATTGGCCGAGAGCCGGCGTACAGCTTCTGGGTCATGTGGCCAGCATGACAAAGCCGCTTCTGGTGAACCAGAGCAGCACACGGAAATGCCGTTTACCTTCCCGCCAGAGCGGTTCCTATTTATCTAACTTGCACTTTGACGTGCTTTCGACCTGCTAGGTGGGCAGGAGCTGGGACTGAGCAATGGGAGCTCACCCCGTCGCAGGGATTCGAACCACCGACCTTCTGATCAGCAAGCCCTAGGCTCTGTGGTTTAACCCACAGCGCCGCCTGGGTCCCTATGTTGCAGAATACACCCACATTAAAAACCCCAAAACTGGAATGACGCTATGCCTGCTCCTTATCTAGCCTTCTTTCTGATTTGCTTGCAGGGCATGTAGATGCCTTCCTATTAATCACGCCTTCCTCTCACCCTTTTCCCCATAGAATCATAGAATTGTGGAGTTGCATGGGACCCCGCAGGTCATCTATTCCAACCCCCTGCAACGTGCTTTCCTAACCGCATAAAGCCTGTTGGTTTTTAAGTGGATTGGTTGCGCCAGAGGGCGCTTTGATCCACTGTGAATCGAGTGAACTTCCATTTCCGCGGTGGCCTCGGCAGTTTGCTCCTCCTAGGCCAGGTGTCAGCAAACTTTTTCAGCAGGGGGCCGGTCCACTGTCCCTCAGACCTTGTGGGGGGGCGAACTATATATTTTTGGAGGGAAATGAACGAATTCCTATGCCCCACAAATAACCCAGAGATGCATTTTAAATAAAAGGACACATTCTACTCATGTAAAAACACGCTGATTCCCAGACCTTCCATGGGCCGGATTTAGAAGATGATTGGACTGGATCTGGCCCCTGGGCCTTAGTTTGCCTACCCATGTCCTAGGCACACATCTGCAGAGACTCTGAACTGCTGGAGAGAAGGGGCAGTGCACTGAGATCTTTGACGCAGAAATACGGAAATATTGCTGGAATGTATTTTGAGGGTCAGCTATTCTATAGCAAAGACCAACTCCATTCATTCTGGGATTCAATGTTCTATGAAACCTCTCTCTCTCTCTCTCTCTCTCTCTCTCTCTCTCTCTCTCTCTCTTTTAATAGAAAAAGGGAATTGTCAGGTGAACTAAGGCAACGTCCCCTGCTTCAGAGGCCGGCTCAGGACAGGCAATTGCTGAGTCAATGAACAGAGGCAAGAATGGGGAACCTGTGTCCTTTCTGGTTGCTACTGGGATTTCAGCTCCCATCAGCCTCAAGCAGCAAAGCCAACAGGCAGGAATGATGGGAGTTGTAGTCAACATCTGGGAGCTTCCCATCCCTGGAATAATGCCTGCTTCTGTAAGTGTGGAAATGGAAGTGGGGGTCTTTGGTGTGTCGAGCATAACAGATCCACCGTTTTCTTTTGTGAAATCAACCTCCAGGCACCTTCCAAAGGGGGGGGCACTGCTGGTGTTGCAGTTCAGTTCCAGAACAGCTGCTTTGAATCCAGATGGTCCCAGGACCACCCCTTTGCCTTCTGAGACCTTAGCAGGACTGCTTGCACATTTTCAAGCATAAGGACTAGATACTTGGGCTTTTTTCCAAAAAGAAAGAAAGAAAGAAAGAAAGAAAGAAAGAAAGAGAGAGAGAGAGAGAGAGAGAGAGAGAAGGAAGGAAGGAAGGAAGGAAGGAAGGAAGGAAGGAAGGAAGGAAGGAAGGAAGGAAGGAAGGAAGAAGAAAGAAGGGATTCCCAATGACAAGGATAAATAGGATTCAGAAGGAAGCTGCCTTCTATCAGTTCAAGCCACTGGCCTATCTAGAACAGTACTGTCCGCACTGACTGGCAGCAGCTCTTCTGGGTTTTAGGCAGCGGTTTCTCCCAGCCCTACTTGGAGATGCCAGGAATTGAACCTGGGACCTTCTGAATGAGAAGCGCCGCTGAGCTACAGCTCTTTCTCTACAGCCTGCCAAACTCCTTGGAGAACCCCCTCATTTCTGACGACCCTCGGAGCCCCTTCCAATTCTATGATGGTATGATTCTATTCACGAGGACTGATAAATTTTGCCCGGGGAGCTATTCATGGAACAGAGACATTGGTGGATGGACGGGGGTGGGGGTGGGGGGAGAGGTACAGCCCTGGCTCACACCAAGGGAATCTTATTATGGAAGGTGGAGTTTGCCAGCTTGCATTGGCAACCAAATACTTCCTTATGAGCAGGGAGCCCAACTCACAAATTATCCCAGCCAGTTTCCCCTTTTGCTTAAATTAGCATCGTTCGTGAGAACCGGATCCATTATTACAGGGCAGGGGCAACGGTACTCCTTGTATCTGCAAAGCCTACCCACTCACTAACTCACTGCTCTCTTTGGCCTGAGTTGGTGGAGGAAGAACCGCAGCTCAATGGCATGATCGCCTGCTCTGCATGCAGAAGGTCCCAGGTTCAATCCCCGACGTCTCCAGGTAGGAGAGACAGACCCCTGCCTGAAACTCTATAGAGAGCAGCTACCAGAGAGTACAGACAAGAAGAAGAAGAAGAGTTTGGATTTGATATCTTGCTTTATCACTACCCGAAGGAGTCTCAAAGCGGCTAACATTCTCCTTTCCCTTTGATATAAGCAAAATTCACTAGGAAAGGCATAAAGTTGGGTCCGGTTTTCCCAAGGGGGAGTCCGGATTTTTCTCCCTGGGAAGAGCTGGAATTTTAGAGCTTTTCCCCTTGTGCCACAGACAGAGACTACACCAGAGTTATCAAAAGCAAAGCACAGCTTCCCATTTATTGAATCTGTTGCAACAGAGGTTCCCCCCAATGTAACAGGTACGATGCGAAGAAGAACCCAGAACAATGGCGTGCCAGCTCCTATATAGACTTTGAAATCCCCCCCCCCACTTGTCTCAAGACCAACCCCCTATACATCATACATACATCACGGCTACATCATAACTTGGGAGGGTCAGAGGAGGTTACTTGAGAATTTTCCACACCTGGTCATCCCTCCTCGACCCCTCCCAAACACACATTTCTGGATAACAAAAGGTTTCCTGACAAGGGAGTCATCCTGCGGCTTATGTAGATCGGCTTGTAGATCGTCTATCTTCTGGGCTTATGCAGATCTGATAGTTTGCTTACAGGGAAGTGATAAGTGTCGGAGATATGCATGCAGAGGGGAGTGGAGAGGGAAATTGATCTTAATCTGGGGTCTCCTGTAGGTCACACATAGGTAAGGAAAAGGTTCTATTTCCTTGAAATGGCTTCCCTGATGTCAAGAGTTGTGGTGGTTGAAGTCCAGGAAGCCAGGGTCCCCTCTCTGTTCGTGGGGTACAGTGTAGGAGGGTAGGGTGACCTCTTATGACACCTTCCTCCCCCACAACAAACACTCTGTGAGGTGAGTGGGGCTGAGAGCAGAGGCGTAGCAAGCCCAGGTGGTACCCGGGGCGGAATTTTTTTTGTCACCCCCCACCACTTTAATTTAAAAAAAATTAAAAAGAAATTAAAAAGTGTCACCCCCCTCTGATGGTGCCACTTTGCGAGGTGTGGGGGTTTTGTGTGTGTGTGTCTATTATCTCTTTTTTCCAATAAAGTTAAAATAAATAATAATAATAATAATAATAATAATAATAATAATAATAATGTATAAATAAAGCAGGGTATAAATAATATATACCCTGCTTTATTTAATAATATATATATTATTATTATTATTTATTTGTACCCCGCCCATCTGGCTGGGTCCCCCCAGCCACTCTGGCCGGCCTCCAACAGATATTAAAATACATTAAAATATCACAGGTTAAAAACTTCCCTAAACAGGGCTGCCTTCAGGTATTTTCTGAATGTCAGATAGTTGTTTACCGCTTTGACCTCTGCTGGGAGGGCATTCCACAGGGCGGGCACTACTACTGAAAAGGCCCTCTGCCTGGTTCCCTGTAGCTTATGATGATGACGACGAAGACGATGATGATGATGATGATGATAGCCTCCTGGGGCAATGAGTTCCATAGTTTAACTAAGCACTGTGGGAAGAAGCTCTTCCTTCCATCGGTCCTGAATCGTCCAACATTCAGCTTCGCTAGATGTCCACTGGTTCTCAAGTGGGAGAAAAGCTTTTCTCCGTCTGTTCCTACGCTTCTGTCACGCCTCCACTTTTGGCTAAAGTAATTTCCAAAAAGCCCCAAACCTTTTCTCACAGGGGAGTCGCCCCACCTCCTTGATCACCCTCTTCTGAACCTTCATAATATCCTTTTCTGAGGCAACCAAGTCGTTCAAACGACAAATGCATCCATTGACGACAAGGTTGGGGGGGGGGAGCAAAATGCACAACGCAGGAGAAAGCAATCTGGGGGAGGGCGGGTGGGGGGAGGGACATCCTCCCTGCCAACGTCCCAAAAGACGAGGTGAATTAAAAGGCAATAGAAGTTTCCATTGCTTTTTAAAAGGGCCGATCGATGGGATAATTTTCCTAAGTTGATCGCTGCTGATAGCAGCAAAAGCCAGCGCATTAAGACAGGCCGGGCACTGCCCGCGTTCTCCCTGCGCTAGGCTGCTAACAAGGTCATTGGAAAGACCCCCACAAGGCTGTTCATGCTCCATCGTGTTATGTGGCGATTACACGAATCCATTAGTGGCTGCGCTTATTCGCAAGGGGCTTCCCGGAGTCACCCTGCTTGCAGATCTCGCCCTGCCTTTCTCTCTCTCTCTCTCTCTCTCTCTCTCTCACTCACTCACACACACACACACACGAAAAATAACAATGATAACAATTCCGTAACTGGACATCTGCAGCTCTTCACTGCCAGACAAGTCAAGCATCTGTCCTACCTGGAATTGAGTATCCGGTGAGGAATTTGGCACGCAAAGAACCTTGGTTGCTTTCCCTCCCTAAATAAGTTTCTAGTCCTCATGGCTTCCAACTTTGGGCACCTGTATCTTGCTTGCCTGGATGGAGGATGGAGAGGGGTGTGTTCCAGCATATGCATGTGGGAACCAGCCTATTGGACAAAGGCAACGGTTGCATTTGTTGCTCCGCCCACTTTTGAGATGGGTGGGCCAATGGTGAGGCAGGTGTCTATATCCGCACGCCCCCCTTACCCCGGGATCTGACTCTTTTTTCACCATTGAGCCCCGTATTAGCCACCTTGAACTTTTAAGAAAGGCAGGACAGAAGAGTTTTAAAGAAATCAGTGCCCTCTGTGCCCAGCTGACAGCAAGAGGTCGCCATCTTTCCTACCACTTGGAATTGAACCAGGGACAATTCACATCCAAAACTGACTCCATGGCCACTGCCTCTCTCCCCTGTGCCTTATAACAAGCCACACCATTGGCCCATCAGGACAGGCCCCATACTGTCTACATTGACTGGCAGTGTTTCTCTCTGGGGTGCAACCTCCTCCTTTGATGAGGAAGGACTGTAATTCAGTAGTTTGAGCACCTAAGCATAGAGAAGGTTTCAGCATCTCCAAGTAGGTCTGAGAAAGAAACTCTCTCTGAAACCCTGCAGAGCTGCTGCCAATCTGTGCAGGCAATACTGAGTTCAATGGCACAATGGTCTGACTCAGTATAGTTACAGGCCATGAGCTGGGAAGTGCCCCTCTCTGAAAGGCATTTATGAAAGGCATTTATTAGTCGATTTCCCAAGGTTTAAGGTGGCATGCGTTTATCATTTAAATTAATACAGAAAACACAGATTTAACGGAAACACCCAAATAGACTAACCAGCCAAGCCAAAAGCTAGACAGAAGAGATGTAGGTGGGTTATTGTTTCGATGTTTCATTTTTACTTATTTACTTGTTTTTATCCTGTATTTTGTTCTGTGAACCGCCCTGAAATAAATCGAATGGATAAATGAAAGTCAATAAATAAAATAAAAACCCCTGGAAGGAGACGCTGCCAGTCCGTGCAGGCAATACCTAACTCAAGGCACCGATGCTCTGACTCCGCAAAAGGCGGAGAAGCAGCCGAGCCTTTCGCAAACCCGGCAGCGCGACGGATGCCGCGTCCGTTGCTCGCGGTGAACATGCCCCTCCGTGTCACTCTGAGAACAAGATGCTCCCGTCACAGGTGGCTCTGAGGACCAGCAGATCGTTATCGCAGCCACTTTGCCAGATTTCCCCAGAAGCAGGGATCCAAATTCGATATTATTCTTTTTCCAGAGTACAAGAAAGTGGAGAGAGAGAGAGAGAGACAAACTACCCAGATCCGCTGGTAGGCCTCTCTCCTGACACACGGGTGAGCATAACGCCGGCTGACAAGGCAAGATGGGGAACGCACAAACGGTCTTGAATTCATTAGCTGGGGGAAAGTGTGTCACTCTATAGAGCCGGGCCAGGAAGACAAGAGACGAAATCAGACAAGGCTCCACACATTTCCCTGCTTCTAATTCACTCCCTTGTCATCGCTCCTGCCCACCCTCCGGCTTTCGTCTTTTCTGGTTCTCGGCAAACGTCTTGATGCCGCCCCAAGAGAATCTGCGTGCGGCGCTTGACACAAGGCTAGCCCAGCTGAGCCCTGAGCCAGGCAAAGTCCACGCTCCGGCACTGAGCTACAGTATATAAGCCCTTAAAAACAGACTGAGGTTCTAGTCCTCATGGTTCTGAACCAAGGGCAAACGTCAATCGTCTGGGAAGATCCTGCCCTCTGATGAAAATAGGGATGCCCTAAAATAATAATAATTACCATATTTTTCGCACCATAAGACGCACCTGACCATAAGACTCACCTAGTTTTTAGAGGAGAAAATTGGGAAAGCCCGTTTTGGGGGGATCAGCTCACAGTTGTGCAGCTTCTTTTGCAAAGGGGAAAAGCCCCGTTTTTTTGAGGATCAGCTCAAAGTTGTGCAGCTTCTTTTCAAAGGGGAAAAGCCCATTTTTTGAGGATCAGCTCAAAGTTGTTGAGCTTACTTTGCAAAGGGAAAAAAATCCTGTTTTTATGGGGTTCAACTCACAGTTCTGCAGCTTCTTTAGAAAAGGAAAGGGAGCTGTTTCTACAGTTTCCAGACAGATAATCTAATCAGCCAGTCACATGTTGCTGGGAAAACAAACAGCCTCCGTCTGCAGAACATTCAACAATGGAGGCCTGGGCAAGGGGCCGGGGCCGGAAACAGAGCCAGAGATCGACCACACATTCATTCCATAAGACGCATAGACATTTCCCCTTACTATTTAGGAGGGAAAAAGTGAGTCTTATGGAGCAAAAAATACAGTATACCCTACCCATTTGACTGGGTTGCCCCAACCACTCTGGGCGGCTTCCAAAATATATCAAAACATAATAAAACATCAAACATTTAAAAACTTCCCTAGACAGGCAGTGTTCAAAACTCCCGCTGCTCTAGGCGCATTTTGTGACAAAGAATTTCATTAGCGCGATCAGTTTCTGAGCTCTGGGCGCCTAAGATTTCAGATTAAAACCGCAGAGTAGAAGGAAAGGAGGAGCTTTTTCTGCCTCCCCACTTCCAGCTACTCTCTGAAGACTAGAGACGAGACCCTCTGAAGAATGTCAACAGGGTGGGCAGGGGAAGGACTAGACCATGTGAAAAATGAACGTAATATTTTAGCTGCAGTTCATTCATTTTCAGCTTTGTATTCTTGTTATAAAAAAAGCACACCTAGACATTCCATTGTTGCGTCCATAACTTGGGTTTAAGGTGCTGTTTAGTCCCTAGCTTTCATAGCTCAGTTTCTAACACTGTAGACAAGACTGCCTTCAGATGTCCTCTAAAGGTTGTATAGTTATTTATCTCCTTGGCTCAGAGGTTGCATAACTCCATCCCCTCCAACGTTTCTCCAATGAAAACAGGGACACCCTAAGATTCCGGGATCAAATAAGAAACCGGGACGGCTTCTGTAAATCAAGGGGCCGTCCCTGGAAAATAGGGACACGTGGAGGGTCTGGAAGAAGCCTGGGACTCAGCTGCGAATTTAACATTTAAATGCATTATACAAATGTGACACTAGATGGCGATGGTTAGCTTATGGCAAATTCAATATATATTTTTAAAACTTTTTTTTAAAGTATTTTCACAGCGTTTTTTATATGTGTCTAGATTCCACCCTAGTCAGTAATGACTGTTAGCACTTCTGAGGCAGCCCTTCCTGGACAGACTGGAGATTGAACCTAGGATCTTCTGCCTGCCAGGCAGGTGCTCCAATCCTGATCTGCGGTCCTTTCCTGGAGACACAGGAGCATAGGAAGCTGCTTTATCCAAGTCAGAGCACTGGCTCAGCAAACTCAGCATCACCTACACTGAACGGCAGTGGCTCTCCAGGGTTGCAAGTCTGGGGCAATCCTTGCTCTCCTGGGAGGTGCCAGGGATTGAACCTTCTGCAGGCATAGCAGGTGTCCTACCACTTGCCTTCTTTAATCAACTCAACTCAACTCATTTTATTTCGGCTTTAAGCCCATAGACATAACAACCAAAAACAGAAACAGCACAGTCTGGTTTACAATTGCTAACAGTAAAATAGATTAAAAGGGATACTCAATTGAATAAAATATAATAAAAATTAAATTAAAATTTCAAGCTGTATATAACAATCCATTGCTTTTCTTAAGTGTCAGAACTGATGTCAGAAATTTTGCCATATGTAGGGTTATAATCGAGTCTGAATCTTGCAACAGAAGAGCAAGGTAAGACTCTTCCAAATACCCCGGTAATTTTTGAGTTAATGGAAGTAATAGAGTCTTTCGGGCGGCAGAATACAAGGGGCAGACAAACACTATGTGATGAAGAGATTCAATCGAACGGTTATCACAGGCACATAAGACCGAAACTTGGCCCCTAGAAAATCTATGAAAAAGGACGTTTGAGGGGAATACATTAAACCGTGCTTTAATAAAAGCGAAACGATGACTAGCAACAGAAAAAGTTGATAGATAGGTTGGTACTTGAAGTGGGGGTATGCCTTCTTTAATCCCCCAATCGGCCATGAAGCTCCCTGGGCGACCTTGGGCCAGTCACTGCCTCTCAGCCCAGCCTACCTCGCAGGGCTGTTGTTATAGGGATTAAAGAAGGAATGGGATACGAAGGAAACCTCTTTGCAAAGAAAGGAAAATATGGGTTGTAGGATGCTCTCAGACTATTGGAGCTGGGTTGATGTAAGAAAGGGAGTGGGGTGAAAAGGACACACTGCAACTAGGCTGCTTTTTTCTTTTTCTGGCTTTAAGGACTATGAGGCATGGACTGGGACTCTGACATTAAGGATTATATGTTAAAAGGATATTAGGAGATAAATAAGGAGAAATCTAGCTAAAAGTTCCAAGACCACAGGGAGGCAAGGGTGTAAAAAGTATAAAATCAGGAGTTTTAATTTAGGTTGTAATAGGGGTTTTGGATAAGGTTATAGGAAAGGATCAGAAGTACTATGATGCGGAGGTATGGAAAAATGGGTTGTATTAAGTAAAATGAATTGTCTGTTATTTTATTATTTTTTGTTGGATGATGAATGTAACGTACATTTTATTGGATTATTTTGAAATTAGAAGTATGAAAACTGCTAGAAAGGATAGATAATGAAACCAACAGAGAGGGACATGGGGAAGTCAAATGAAATATGAAATCGAGCAAGTAGGAATGCCTGGCCCGGGACTTGGGCCAGGCCCAAGCAAGGATGTTAAATATAGTTTGTAAGGCCAATTGTACAATGATTAGGATACTCTTGTGAGAGAGGGGGACATACGTGGCTTCCCACAGTGAGAGGGGGGGAAGCAAGGATATTTGACCGCTATGTTATCTGCTTATAAAATTGTCAAAATTAATAAAAAATTGGGGGGGGGGAAGAAGGAATGGGAAGAACTTTGGAGGAAATGCAATTAATAATAATAATAATAATAATAATAATAATAATAATAATAATTTATTATTTATACCCCACTCATCTGGCTGGGTTTCCCCAGCCACTCTGGGCGGCTTCCAACAGAATGTTAAAATACAATAATCTATTAAACATTAAAAGCTTCCCTAAACAGGGCTGCCTTCAGATGTCTTCTAAAAGTCTGGTAGTTGTTCTTCTCTTCGACATCTGCTGGGAGGGCATTCCACAGGGCGGGTGCCACTACCAAGAAGGCCCTCTGCCTGGTTCCCTGTAACCTCACTTCTCGCAGTGAGGAAACCACCAGAAGGCCCTCGGCACTGGACCTCAGTGTCTGGGCAGAACGATGGGGGTGGAGACGCTCCTTCAGGTATACTGGACCGAGGCCGTTTAGGGCTTTAATAAAGAATTAAAGAGCCTGGGAACGGGGGAAGAAACTTCACCAACTTCTAGGCCAGACATCACCAACCTGGTGCCCACCAACCAAGTGTTTTGGACAGGCATTGAGGGCGCCAGGCATAGACACCATCCAAAAATCCGGTATGGAGGCTGCCTAGACCAGGGTTTGTGGAGCTGCACATTGATTCCATCTCCCCAGCAGGGCTAGGGATTTTCATTCATTCAACAAAATCTATATACCACGACTGTAAAGCAGCAACCACAGCAACGAACAAACCTCTAAATGGTTTACAAAAGCTTTAGAATCATTGATTAAAATGCCCAGCGAAAGCCAAATATTTAGAACGATCCAGAAGATGGCGAAAATCAGCAGAGATGGAGATAAAACATGTGTCAACCGTCTGCATGCCTGGACAGACTTCCCTAAATGAAAATGTTTTTTAAGCTGGCACCAAAAGGAAGATTGCAGAGGTGACCATGAAGGGACAGGAAAACCTGTGTGCATGCACACGAAAGCTCATACCAAGAACAAACTTAGTTGGTCTCTAAGGTGCTACTGGAAGGAATTTTTTTGTTTTTTATTTTGTTCTGTCGATTCACATTTCTCTCAGTTTCTAATATCTGACTCTTATACAGTGGTACCTCGGGTTAAGTACGCTTCAGGTTAAGAACTCCATAAAACAGGGTTTTTCCCCTTTGCAAAGTAAGCTCAACAACTTTGAGCTGATCCTCAAAAAATGGGGCTTTTCTCCTTTGCAAAAGAAGCTGCAGAAATTTGAGCTGATCCTCAAAAAAATTGGGGCTTTTCCCCTCTAAAAACTAGGTGCGTCCTATGGTCTGGTGCGCCTTATAGAGCGAAAAATACGGGTAGTCAAGTGAAAACGATGTATGGTATAATTGGTACCTAACTCCTACTAAAATAGCAAAAATGTATAGGACTGCTACAAATATCTGTTGGAAGTGTAAGAGAAGGAAGGCACATTCTACCATATGTGGTGGGCATGAAAGATGACAAAAGCATATTGGGAAATGATTTATAATGAGTTGAAGAAAATGTTTAAAAAACCAGAAGCCTTTTTATTAAGAATTTTAGGTCCAGAAATACCAAAGGAACAGAAAAGACAGTTTATGTACGCTACGACAGCTGCACGGATGCTGCTGGTCCAGAGATGGAAGGAAGATAATGTACCTACTAAAGAAGAAGGGTTAACAAAGATGATGGGCTATGCTGAAATGGCGAAAATGACCGGGAAGATCAGAAACCGAGAAGATGATAAATTTAATAAAGAATGGGGGAAATTTATAAGTTACTTAAAAGAACATTGTAAACAATTAAAAACATTGGCAGGATTTTAGAAACACTTGCAATGTAACAATAACTATGGTAAGAACTGAGCAGGGGCGTAGGAAGTGGGGAGCGGGGGGGGGGTCACCCCAGGTTCCATCATGGAGGGGGTGACAAATTATCAAGGAACAATTACTGCCCTACTAGGGCGGTTCATAAAAAACCTTTTTTAAAAAATGCCTGCTCCAAAGGTCTTATCTTACTACACTAGGGATTATATAGCTATATATGAAATTTCATGCATATCAGTTAATATCTTGACCCTCCTCCACGAAAATAGCTGTTTACTTGGCTGTTTTCCCATGTCGTGAGGGCTGAAATTTCAACTCAGTGGAGCACTTACTGTTCCCAACCCTAACCCTGTGGAAAGCCATCTAATTAAGACTTTAATTTGATTTTGACATGTTTTTAGGAGGTAATTTAATTATTGTTTGATTTTATATCAATGTTATGTATTTGATGTTAGCCGCCCTGAGCCCGACTTCGGCCGGGGAGGGCGGGATATAAGTAAAAGTTTATTTTTATTTATTATTATTCCTTTGTAAGAAAATATGAAATAACGTAAAACCATTTTTGCAGGCAAAAAACAAAACAAAAATCAATGTGGCAAGAAATTTTCCGCACCGGGTACCACCTGACCTTCCTACGCCTCTGGAACTGAGTGCTAAGGAAATATGGAGAACATTATACAATGCAGTTGGGAAAGAATAACAATGGAACCTTATGTGTTTGTGATGATTGATTTCCTTTTGATTCTAATTGTTAAATGTAAAAACTGAATAAATATATATATATATTTAAAGGAACAGTAGTCCAGTCGGATGTGCGCACTGACATCCGTGTGCAAATGCCGGCTTTGGGTTTCAGAGGGTTTGGGGGAGAGCTCTCCTCAAGGGCTGCTTAGCGGGGGGGGGGGGCTGTCTCACTGTAGGTCCCCCACCTGCCTCAGTCAGCAGGCCTCATAGCTGTCAACCCTCCCTTTTTTGCGGGAAACTCCCTTATTCCAATGCCATTTCCCGCTGCTATCCCGGATTGTTGATATCCCTTAAATTTCCCGGATTTCAAAGGAAGCAGCTCCTCTCCCTCCCTGCCGGCCAGGGAGGCTCCTCAGCTGCGTTGCTCGGCTGCCAATAAGGAGTCTGAGACCGACTGGGGGCGGAGCTTGCATGCCTTGTGCAGCCAGACCCTCATGCCCAACCAGACAGCCTGCCTGCCATCTATGCGCTCGCTCTTTCGCTCACCCGTTCGCTCGCAGCCTCTGGAGCGCAGGGAGGTGAGGCTACTTGGTGCCATTGCACCACCCTCGCGGCATCCCTTATTTTCAAATCCGAAAGTTTGAAAAAATCCCTTATTTTCAAATCCGAAAGTTGGCAGCTATGGCAGGCCTACCTCCTCCATCCCTCCACAGTCGCCAGCTGCTGCTCCCCCTTCTGCTTGCTCCTGATGCCACCCCCACACTGGCCGGATGACAAGGTGGCAAACAAACAGATGGAGGGAGCTTCTGTTGAGCCCCCACCTCCATCGCCCCATCGCTGCCATTCACCTGCCCACCCAATGGGAGCCAGAGGAGGGAGAGCAGGCAGGCAGGGACTGCAGACCCTCCAAGGGTCCCTATTTTCCAAGGACAGTCCCAGATTTACAGAAGCCGTCCCAGTTTCTGATCCCAGAATGCCCCGCTTTTCCTTCGGACGTCCCTATTTTCATTGGAGAAATGTCAAAGGGTATAGAGCAGGGGTCAGCAACCTTTTTCAGCTGTGGGCCGGTCCACTGTCCCTCAGACCATGTGGTGGGCCGGACTATTTTTTTGGAGGGGGGGGATGAATGAATTCCTATGCCCCACAAAAAACCCAGAGGTGCATTTTAAATAAAAGCACACATTCTACTCATGTAGAAACACCAGACAGGCCCAGGGCCGGCGCTTCCATTTAGGCCACCTAGGCAGCTGCCTAGAGCGCTGAAATGGAGGGGGCGCAAAAACAGCCCCACGCCGGCGGTCGGGCACACCCGATCCAGACCGCGCGCGCCCTGCCGCTCTCCACAGAAGGGGCGGATGCGGAGCGAGCGAGCGCCTTGTCGGGAACTCGGGAAGGGCGCTCGCTGCGCCCTTCCCAAGTTCCTGGCGCGGCGCAAGTGAGCGCTGCATCCACCCCTTCTGTGGAGAGAGGCAGGGCGCGCGCGAGCTGGTCATTCAAGCCGCGCGCGCCCTGCCGCTCTGCGCCCTTCCCGAGTTCCCGACGCGGCGCTCGCTAAAATTGCGGCGGCGCGGGGCGGCAGGGGGCGGGGCACAGTACGTCATGCGCAATGATGTCACGTGGCCCCGCCCCCTCGCCTAGGGCACGAAAAGCCCTAGCACCGGGCCTGGACAGTTCCCACAAATAACCCAGAGATGCATTTTAAATAAAATGACACATTCTACTCATGTAAAAACATGCTGATTCCTGGACCGTACGCGGGCTGGATTTAGAAGGTGATTGGGCTGGATCCGGCCCACGGGCCTTAGGTTGCCTACCCCTGGTATAGAGTCATGTAGCCAAAGAGATAAGATATAATAAAAACTTTAGAAGACATCTAAAGGCAGCCCTGTATAGGGAAATTTTTAAATGTTTTGTTTTATATATGCTGGAAGCTGCCCAGAGTGGCTGGGGGGGGCAACCCAGTGAGATGGGCAGGGTATAAATAAAATGATGATCTTGATGATGGGATAGGACGTCCCCATTTTCATCAGAGAAATGTTCAATGCGCCAGCTACATGCTCTGCAATAGCTCTTGCAGAAAATTGTTAAAAACTAATTTTTAAGCAAAATAAATACCAATCGAATGGATCTTTAACATTTGGTTTCAGAGCTTAAAAAAAGGAAAACAATAACACTAACAGGAATATGGTAATTGGAATTGGAATATTATATTATATATGATTTATCATGTGATGCAATGGAGTGCTAGTTGAGGGAAGTCAATTTAGATACAAAATCTACACAAAATTAAGTATGAAAAAAATATGTATCAGTTGGTTTGTTGATAGACTATTATTTAGTTGCTGGAGATAAAGAATCCAATGTATTATGAAGAAATCTGTGTAGACATGCATAATTATTTTTATTTATGTATTTATGTATATATTTATGTATTTTTGTGTTTGTTAGTTTTTGCCCTTTTTTTCTTTTGTGATCTCTTTTCTTTCTCTTTGTAAAATGAAAAATGAATAAACAGAAATTGAAAAAAAAAGAGGATTGCCTCAGTTTTCCAAGCGTTTCACAAAAGGATCCATTCCGCCGCCCCCACCCCCCCACCCCGCCCCAGCAAAATCTGCTGCTTTTGTTTGTTTGTTTTGGCAACCTTCTTCGGCTTTGAGACTAGCTGTTCATTTGCAACGTGAGATGTAACTGGCGCCGCCTTGTTTCTCTGTTCAAGTATCACAATCTGCTCTTGAGTTGCTTTGTATCCAGTGGCGGAGCATATGCCCGTGCTGCCGAGCGTGGGCGCGCTCCCGAGGGGGGCATGGTGCGGAGGGTACCCTCCCAGGTGTGGGATAGCCGCTTGGGTGTCCGGAGCGGGGCGCATGCCCTGCAGCCAGGGGCGAAGCGAGCTGCCCACGGGGGAGCAGCGAGCAGCCAATGGCGGGCATTTGGCGCGCCGCCTGCCCGTGACTCCCAATCCTCCCCCAAGCTGTCAAAACAAAGGGGGAAGGCCGTGGGCAAGGCGGCACAGCTCTGCCCCTCCCCCCCCGGCTCGGGAGTCACGGGCAGGCGGCGCGCCAAATGACCCCCCTCAGTGAGAGCACCCGGGGCGCCCCGCCCCTCCGTCTCCCTTTGTTTCGAAGGTTTGCTATTCAGCAGCGGCAGCAGTATAAAATCTCAGACCCAGGACAGGGGTGGAAATTCGGTCCTCTCGGCTTCTCTGTTGGACCCTGGAACTCTCCCCAGGCCACACTCCTCCCCAGCCCTGCTATGCCCCCTCCTTGAGTGTTTCAGCCCTTGAACTCTGACCATTTATATATTAGATAATATAAAGGAGTATATAACTAGGGGGTCTATATAATTTACGAATCTGTGTAAGAAAATTAAGACAGTATTATAGCATAGTGAGAATGGTTGGAAGTCATTGATTTTTAGCTGTTAGTTAAATGTAATATTAGTAATTGTATTTTAATGTTCTGTTGAAAGCCGCCCAGAGTGGCTGGGGAAACCCAGCCAGATGGGCGGGGTATAAATAATTTATTATTATTATTATTATTATTATTATTATTATTATTATTGTGTATTTTTAGTATTTTTAGTATTTTTATTGTGATGTTTTTGGTTTTGTATGATTTGTTATTTATGTTATTTTTGTTTATGTGTAATATTAATAAAGAGTTACAAAAAAAAAACAATTTATCTTAATGCTGCCAACATTTTCAATTGTACACAGTCCCCCCCCCATATATTCAATAAACATTTTCCAATCTTCTCTTTAAAAAAAAGAAAAGAACTCTGACCATCTCAGCTGCAAGTCCTAGAAGGTGGGAAAAGGCCTGCAGTGTCTTTAGGAACGCAGGAAGAGGCCTTATATTGGGTCAGACTAATTGTCTCTCTACCTCAGTTTTTGATTTGGACAAGGCTTGGCTCGGTTGGCAGTGGTTCTCCCTAGCAGGGGTGGAAGGACCTGTCAATTTCACTTCTCCCCAGTAGGGGTAGAAGGATCTTGTCCATTGGGATCCTCTCCCTCTCTCATTTTTCCAGTCTAAATGCGGTTCTCTACATTTCTGCAGCAATTAGCATTTTTTTAAAAAAATCCTAATTAAAAAAGTATTCCGCATCCGAGAGCAAATTTATCCTCTGTACAGTTTTGTATACTTTTTTTTGCAGGCAATTTCTCATAATATATTGCATTTTTGTATGTTTATTGCCACTAATACATTCCTTTTTATGCATGCTTCTCCCTAACCAGATGCATTTTGGGTTAGCCTTGTTTGGCTGGCGAACTGCATTGCAAAATTCAGGGAAGTGCCTACTTCTTTAGAGTGGCTGTGTTTTCGGTCCTCATGTTGTTTCAGAAAGCGTGCAATTGATAGATTCAGCTTTTAATGCAAACTGAATCAAATTTCCACCTTTTCCTTCACCTGCTTCTAACCTAGGGGCAGGGAATAATAATAATAATAATAATAATAATAATAATAATAATAATAATAATAATAATTTATTTATACCCCGCCCATCTGGCTGGGTTTCCCCAGCCACTCTGGGCGGCTCCCAACAGAACATTAAAATGCAGTAATCTATTAAACATTAAAAACCTCCCTAAACAGGGCTGCCTTCAGGGAACCATTTCATTTCATTTTATTATTATTATTATTTGTATTATTATTCTTTTTATATCCCACCATTTCCTCCAAGGCACTCAAGGCGGCATGCACAGTCCTCCTTCCTGGCATCTTATCCTCACAACAACCCTGTGAGGTAGGCTAGGCTGAGAGTCAGCGGCTTCCTGTGAGCTTCATGGGTGAATGAGGGATTTGAACCCTGGTCTCCCAGGTCCTAGTCCGACACTCTAACCCAGGCATAGGCAAACTCAGCCCTCCAGATGTTTTGGGACTACAACTCCCATCATCCCTAGCTAACAGGACCAGTGGTCAGGGATGATGGGAGTTGTAGTCCCCAAAACATCTGGAGGGTCGAGTTTGCCTATGCTTGCTCTAACCGCTACACACCACACTGGCTCTCTATGTAGCTTGAGGGCCACAGTAGCTCACGGGGAATCTCCTGTTGGTGGGAGCGTGTCCACAGGGAAAGTGGGTGCAGCAATGGATGGGCACGGTAGGGTGCAATCCTGCCACACACAAGTCAGATGTTTGCACACACAACACCCGAAACACACGTCTCTATCCAGCTAGCAAGAGGCATCATCACAATTCAGTGCCACAATTCAGCCAGACCAAAGCACTCAAAGCAGGGCTGGAGAGGGTTGTCACCTGGGGGCCAGACAGAGTCCTGGAGGGCCGCATTCTCTCTCTCTCTCTCTCTCTCTCCTCTCTCTCTCTCTCTCTCTCTCTCTCTCTGTCGGAAGAAATGGAGAGAAGTGAAATCGACAGTTCCATCCCTGGAACCAAGTTATTTTATCCCCCATATTAAGCACCATATCATACTCAAAATCATGTGCCTGTTGTGTGTGTGTGTGTGTGTGTGTGTGTGTGTGTATAAACTACAGTCTATATGTGCACAGGGTAGGGGGAGGTGTGCAATCCATAGCTGATCTTGAGAGGCAGTATGGTCCAATGAGTAGAGCTTGGGAAAGCAGGCACTAGATTGGGGGGGGGGGAGAGACTGTCACTTTCCATATGTCATTGGACTCCATCTCCCATCAGCCTTAGCTAGCAAAGCTATTGATCATGGATGATGGGAGGAGGAGTCCAGTAACATCTGGAAGGACATAAGTTCCTCATTCCTGCGCTAGGCCAACCTGAAACCTGCAGTTAATTGTGGAGACATCACAGCAGGACTTAGGCAAAATGGTGCACCAGTTTAACAAGCCACACAGATATTGAAGACACTGGCCTGGAATTAGATCTGAAGTTCCTCACCCCTATGTAACCTGATCCTCTTTTAAACTGGAAGCACCAGGGATTGACCTTCTGCATGCAAATTGGGTTCTCTGAGCGATGGTCCTCCCCCCCCAGGTTTTAAAGAACAAGGAGCCCACATCATAGGACCATTGGTCCATCAAAAGCTATTGGTCCATCTAGCTCAGCATTGTCTACGCAGGCCGGCAGTGGCCCTCCAGGGTTTCAGACAGGGAAGCTCTCCCAGCTGAGAATTGCCAGACCTCCTGGTCTGACCTGAATTCTCAGCTGAGAGGGCTGGGGGGGGGGGGGGAGCAGAGCTCGACTCGGCAAGTGGGACGAGAGCACCTTTAATAAACATATATATTTAATAAATATATATGTGTACTAAGAAGGCTGTACATTGCAGCTTGCAAAGCTATAGCCCCGCAGGAGCCATCTGTGAATGACATCCTCCCCATTCCCAATTAACCTCCATCTCCAGGGCCTACCCCTGTGACATCACAGGAGGCACCTCTAGGTCTCAAGTTTGAGCCCTGAAATCTCAAGCTCTGCGATGCTCTTGGCCTGCCTGGCAGCCCTACTTGGAGATGCCACTGGGTTGTGAACCTGGGACCTTCTACATGCCAAGCACGTGCTCTGTTGCAGAGCAGCTCTCCCTCACCCCTTTGGATCCTGATCTCCACATTCATCTGTATGCCTCTCTCTCTTGTAACGCAGATCGAAACGCCTGCAATGATTTGTTACACGAGGCCTGTGTGTGTGTGTGTGTGGTTTCCTTTGGCTCTCTCAAAGAAATTAATTGACAATTCCGGTTTGAGGGAAGTCAGAATTGGCTTGAAAGACCAGTTTTCCTCCTAAAGGCTTGCGAGCGACATCCATAAAGGTAATAGCAAGGGGGAAGCACTTGGCTCTCAATGGGAGAGCTGTTCCAGGAGACAATGAGGAAACAATGGAGATTTAAAAACATAAAATAAAACAGTGTATCCTCTTCAGGGGCGGAGGAAGCCTCCTCGCCACCCGGGGGCGGCGAACGGAGGCTTCCCCCTGGGGGCGGGGTGTCGTGACGTTTCGTCGTGACGTCACAACGCAACGTCACGACGGAGTGCGCATGCGCGAAATGCCGCGCGTGCACACTCCGTCGGTGGCTCGTGGGGGTGCCCTGCCGCTGCTGCTTTTGGCGCGGCACCTCATATGGGCGCCGCGGAAGCAGCGGTGCCGGTTTGGAAGCAGCAGCGGCAGGGCACCCCCCCCATGAGCCGCCGCACGCGATTGGCGGCTCGTGGGGGTGCCCCGCCGCCGCTGCTTTTGGTGCGGCGCCTCACAAGGGTGCCACGGGAGCAGCAGCGTCGCCGGCGGGCGGGCCACGCGCAGGGCGGAGCCCGCCCAAGTGTCACCCATCCTCCCGTGGAACCCGGGGCATACCGCCCCCCCCGCCCCCCCTTGCGACGCCAGTGATCCTCCTAAGAAAGCACAGATGGTTAGAGCAGGTCACCTCTACGTGGTAACAGGTAAAGGCAAAGAATCGGGGGTCTTCCCCCTTTAAGCTGCTCCACACACCCCAAACACACACACCCATAAGGGTAACAGAATATATATTTCTCATCATGATTTATTTATTTTTGGTAAATAATTGGTGCTCTCAAGTCT
Source organism: Darevskia mixta (assembly GCA_034641385.1). Lineage (NCBI taxonomy): Eukaryota > Metazoa > Chordata > Lepidosauria > Squamata > Lacertidae > Darevskia > Darevskia mixta. The sequence goes on from JAWWNH010000181.1 coordinate 5,758,026, forward strand.
ACTCAGCTTATAGGAATGCTCTGAACATTTTTTCCAAATACTGTTTTACCTATTTAGAGGAAACCACTTCATAGAATCACAGAATTGTAGAGCTGGAGGGAACCCAAGGGTCATCCAGTCCAACCCCCGGCAATGCACGAATGTGACAGATGGCCACCATCTAACTTTATCCATCGATAAAGTGCTCCAAGCGTCGTACAAAGAAAGCAACCTTCTCTAGTCACTTCTTCCTCATAGTATGGCTGGCCCTTCACCATTTTTTTTTTAAACCCAGCACGTGATCGTCCGGACTTTGAGTTGCATCCAATGCTAGTCCTACTCAGAGTAGACCCACTGAAGTTCATGGGCACGACTAACTTAGGTCTGCTGACTTCAAGGGTTCCGCTTTGCTGAGTAGGGACTTAGGCCCCATCTGCCCTCTCAGCATTGTGATGCTTCGCCAGTGTTTCCCAACCCTGGGTCTCCAGCTGTTTTTGGACTACAACTCCCATCATCCCTGACCACTGGTCCTGCTAGCTAGGGATGATGGGAGTTGTAGTCCAAAAACAGCTGGTGACCCAAGATTGGGAAACCCTGTTTAAACAGTCATGGCTTTCCCCCCAAAGAATCCTGGGAATTATAGTCTGTGAAGGGTGCAGAGAGCTGTTATGAGGCCCCTATTCCCCTCCCAGAGCTTTGATTGCCAGCGTGGCTTAACAATCAATCCCTCTCCCCTGGGAACTCTGGGAATGGTAGTTCTGTAAGGAAAGTAAGGGACTCCTAATAACACTTAGCACCCTGCCCTAATTCAACTTCCTACAATCTCGGAAGCCAATCAAAGGAGGAGCCCGAGGCAGATTCATAGGGCCTTTTGACACAATCTCAGAGGTCAAATCCAGCACTTTAGAAGTGGCCTTGGAAGCAAAACAGGCAGGCAGCCCAACTGATACAAAAAAATATGTGTAACGTGCTCCCACCTCCAAGCACCCTTCTGACCGCTGCATTTTTGCAGTTTCCAGAACCTCTTTAAAGGCAGCTCCACAGAGAGGAGATCCCTGAAATAGCCGCTTCAGAATAGCAAGGCAAGAAGCTGCCTTATAAAGAGTCAGACCATTGGGTAATTCTAGCGCAGTATTGCCTACACGGACTGGCAGAAGCTCTCCGAGGTTTGAGAGAGAGCGACTCTCTCTCCCAGCCCTACCTGGGCTGAACCTGTGACCTTCTGCATGCAATGGAGACGCTCGGCAGCTGAACTACAGCCCTACCCATAAGATATAGGAAGTTGCCTTATACCCGAGTCAGAACACTGGTCCATCAAGCTCTGCATTGTCTACACTGACTGGCAGTGGCTCTCTGGGGTTTCAGGCAGGGGATCTTTCTGGTATCATGAACTGGTTGGACACAGGAATGTCAGGAGGAACCAGCTGGGGAAATTCTAAGGGGAGAAGGCTCAGAGCCCAGGGATTGGGGTTGGGATGGCAGTGAGTGGTCAGAGGGAGAGGACTGGGAGGAGGAGGTGTCGGAAGCTGAAGAGGGAACAGGGCTCAGTGAGCTGGGAGACTCTGTGGCAGAGAGAAGTCCAGAATCAGAGGCAGAAGCTGAAGCAGGAGAGGATAGACGCCAAGAGGCAGGCATTAGTCAGGCTGGTGAAGAATCATGAATGTCTCCCCCTCCTGCTGCGACAAGCTCCCCTCCCCGTTTGTCTCCCAGAACTAGCGGAGGGCTGAAACTGGCAGAGCAGCAGCAGGCTGCATGCAGGCACAGTCTCCCATTGCTTGGGGGGAAACCCTGGAGTGGAGGGGACTTAAGACAGCTGAAGGGAGGCGGCGACCTTCAGTCTCAGCAACTGCTTCATGGGGGCAAGATCTAATGCAGGCATAGGCAAACTCAGGCCCTCCAGATGTTTGGGACTACAATTCCCATCATCCCTAGCTAGCAGGACCAGTGGTCAGGGATGATGGGAATTGTAGAACAAAACATCTGGAGGGCCAGAGTTTGCCTATACCTAATGAGTTGCTGTGTTCATTAGACCTGCACAAATTCTGCTTTTGCTAATAAAGGGTTAACTCCAACACGCTTGATGTGATTTATTGCTGGCTCGCTCTTGACACCTGGAGATGCTGCTGGAGGCTGAGCCTGGGATCTTCTCCAGGCAAGGCAGATGCTCTACCTCTAAGCTCCCATTGGGACCACGAAGTTCAAAATGACCTTACCGCACCCCTGAAGCTGGCAATCCTACCAGGGATGGATCATGTCGCCACTTACCATTGGGTAGCAACGCCCAGCCTGCCAGTTGAGATCAGAAGCCGGGGGTCCTCTTGACACCCCCCTTTCGGATACACAGTTGAATTGTGTCCGGGCCGAGTGAAATTGACCGTGTGACCGTTTACTAATCTGGGGGGAGGAGGGAAGGCTTTGGGGCAACCTGGACGCATTTTTTGGCTCTTGCGGGAAACATTTCGGCAAATTGGCCCAGAGAAGGAGGGCGAGGAACGGGCCAGATATTATTTTTCTAGCCAACTGGCCAGCTTTGGAAAGGAAGGACATGCAGGCAGCCAATTCACACAACCAAGCTGGCAAGCGGAGGATTTGGGTGTTGGGCAGATCGGTCCTCGGGGAAGCCGAATGATATATCGGCCTCCTCTTCACCCCACCTCTCAGAATTGAGGACACAGCGACTACACTCTGGCCAAGCCAAGCAGCTGGACTTGTAAGTAGGCAGGCAAGCAGTGCCACGTTTTGGCCTCGCCTCTGAAAGGTTATTGTAGAGTTGGAAAAGGTTGGCAATCAAAACGATTCAGGGGATGGAGGACTCTCCTATGAGGAAAGGCTATAGCACTGGGGACTTTATAGTTTAGAGAAAAGGTGACAAACAGGTGACATGACAGAAGTTTATAAATTATCATGCGTGACATGGAGACCGTGGGCAGAGGAACGTTTTTCTCCTGCTCTCATAACACTGGACATGCAACGAAGATGGACGTTAGAAGGTTCGGGACAGGTAACCAAAAGCACTTCTTCATAGTTGAACTGTGGAACTCACTGCCACAGGAAACAGTGATGGTCACCGACTCGGGTGGCTTTAAGGACAGGACAAATTCACAGAGGCTACCGGCCATGACGGCTATGCTCTGCCTCCACATTCAGAGGCAGCAATGCCAGTTGTTTGAAACTGTAGGAAGAGAGAGGGCTCTTGTCTTCGGGTTTTGCCTTTGGGCTTGCCATAATGGGCATCTGGTTGGCCACTGTGAGAACAGGATGCTGGACTGGTTGGGCCACTGGGTTTTATTTTCTTATTTGCCTTGAAGGAGGAGCCTCCACTGACCTCCAGTAAAGGTTTTCCTGTTCTGGCTACTAGAATCCCTTTGAGTGGAGAGTGCAGTGATTTGAACCCATGTTCTCTCACACAACAAGTTTGTGCCTCTAGACGCCAAGCACCTGTACCCCATGCCATCAGTTCTCTACCGGTCACCATTGCCTGCCTAGTTGTTTCCGGGTCCCATTAGAAGGGGTTAGTTTTGTCCTTTAAGGCCCTTATATTGGGGGTGAGGGACCTTTACTCATGCTCTTGAAACGGAAAGAGGCAACCTTGAGGTCCGTTCCAACGGGGACCCTCCCTCTCTCATCCCTGCCCCACCTGAGGCCTTGTCAGAGGGCGGACGACAACCGCCCAAAGCAATTGAGCAAAGTCCAATTTAATTGCTCACGACAGGCGGGGAGACGTTTGTTTGTTTGTTTGTTTGAAAGATCCTCCGTTAATATGCTTCTTCTCCCCCCCCCCCCGCCCACTTTTTACACCAGTAGATAATCACCAGTAGATTACCAGTAGATAATCACCGCAAGCCAACTGGCACGATAGTCCACAGTGGAGGCAAAACACATGGAACGCGAGAACAAATTGAGATTTACGACTCTTCTGACATTACAGTCCTGAACCAACTGACGTGGAAGCAATTCTCATTCCCTCTCTCTCTCATTATTTCCACCCAGTCAAGCTAAAGGTGCCTCTTGTCTAAAACGAATCTCCTATTATTATTATTATTATTATTATTATTATTATTATTATTATTTCCATGTCTTTCAAGGGAAGGGGTCAAAATCTGTTTGCCGCTCTCACACTGTATCTGTTGGCCTCCGTGGGCTGCTTGAGGAGGAAGGCCTGGATATAATGTAGTGGTTAGAATGCTGGACTAGGGCCTGGGAGACCAGGGTTCGAATCCCCACTCGGCCAAGAAGCTCACTGGGTGACCTTGGGCCAGTGATTGCCTCTCTCAGACTTTTCTACCTCACAAGATTGTCGTGAGGATTAAATGAGGAAGGAGAAAGCCCTGCAGGCTACCTGGAGCTCCTTGCAGAAAAAGGTGGGATATCAATGCATAACAAATTAATTAATTTGATCAATCCAGTAGCACATAAAAACGTGGATATTTTTAAAATGAAATAAATGCAAACATCTCTGGTTCAGATCCCACAAATCCGCCCACTGTACCACACTGCCTCTCCCGCAAAAAGGACACAGGGTCCGTGGCTCTGCTCTCGTTCCTGAGATAACTCCGCCATGCTGCTTCCCTTGAGGAAGGCTGCTAATTGCTGCAAAACTGTGTCCACTCCATACATTTCAAGCACATGGTTTTCTGCCAAAGCATCCTGGGAACTGTAGTTTGTTGAAGGTGCCAGGAGGTGCGGAGGTAAACTACAGTTCCCAGAGCTCTTTGGAGAAATGTATGGTGTGGGTGCAGCACAGCCAAAGTCCAAACTTTACATGATGCACGTCGGCATGCACACCATTTGAATGGCAATGCTGATCAACGGGAGCCAAACCCCCTTAAATATTTTATTGGGGGGCCCCAAAGGGACCTCGGCCCCTACGAATTGGCTCCTTGGCGGCGCACATGAATGTTCCTTTTCTCCCAAGCGAAAGGAGCACGATGCGCCTGACACACAGCTCTGTAAACCATCTCCTCGCTTAGGTTATTTGCGGTGCATTTTTCATCGCTCACCTTAAGTTGACCACAACATGACAAGAAGGTTGAAGGATGAATCACGCGCTGTCCTTTTTGAGCCCAAGACTTTGCCCCAAAGAATCCTGGACACTGCAGCTTCTAAAGGCTGTTAGGGGTATACTACAGTTCCCAAAGGGTGCACTACAGTTCCCAGGATTCTTGGATGGAAGCTTTCAATGTGCTTGAAATGTACAGTGCCGCTTCAGAAGGCAGAGCTAGAACAAATGGGTGGAAATGGCAGGTTTCGGCTAAACGGCAGGAGGCCAAATTTCAGTCACCGTACCCAACATATGTTTAAAGTACATGGTGTCCCCACCAAAGAACCTTGGGAACTGTAGTTCTGCAGGGTCAAACAGCACTTCTCAGTGTTCTTGGGGGGGGGAGGTATGGGCTTTCAATGTATGGTTTGTATGCAGCTATAGAGGGGCTTGCAGGGCATGTACTTCGCCCCTTTGGCTTGAGCGGGAAAATCGGAAGCCAGGGCATCCCCAATGAGGGGTTGCCCGGTGCCCGTTGCGACTGTTTGGGCGGAAGGCTGGGAGCTGAACAGTAGGTGGCGCCAGAACCCACAAGAGGCCAAACCAACTAAATCCAGCTTCATTGCCATCCTTCTCCTCCCTGCTGAGCTCTACAAGGGACAACCCTGAGAATTAGAAAGAAGAAGCTAGACTGGATGTTAGTAAGACGGCAGGCAGGTGGGGGCTAGCTGAAGTTGGCAGGGCAGGGCCCCCTTTGCGCTAATGCACCAGCCTCCACTGTCCCAGCCAAGGAATGCCCACCGGCCCACTGAGGGGTCATTCCAGTTGTCGAACGGCTCTCACCATCTCCTAAGATTCAACCACACAACTTGAGCCCATTAGAGTCGGACCTGTGCCCTGAATATAGAAGGTTGCGGGTGCCTGCATCTGCAGGTAGGGCTTGGAGAGACCCTGGCGAGCTGCTGCCGGTCAGTGTAGACAACACTGCGTTACATACGCCAACAGTCTGATTCGATATAAGGCATGCTCCTATGCTGTTGTTTCATTGGGGAAGGGCCCCGGGTACAATAGGCGGCATCTCCAAGGAGGTCTGAGAGAGACCCCCATCGGAAACCCTGGAGGGCTGGCTGCTGCTGGTCAGTGTAGGCAGCGCTGAGCTAGATACGTCAATGGTCCAATGCAGTACAAAGGCAGCTCCCTGTTCAAAAAAAATCTCATTTCTTAGAAACATGAGGACTAGGGTCTTACTTATCTTTAAAGAAAGGGATTGCAGGTTTGAGGCAGAGACCTGCTTTGGCCCCAGGTTTCACCCCCAGCATCTCCAGGTAAGGATTCCCATCTGAAACCCTGGAGAGCTGCTGCCAATCAGCGCAGACAATACTGAGCTACTTAGACCAGGGGTCAGCAAACTTTTTCAGCAGGGGGCCGGTCCGCTGACCCTCAGATCTTGTGGGGGGCCGGACTATATTTTGAAAAAAAATAATGAAGGAATTCCTATGCCCCGCAAATAACCCTGGGATGCATTTTAAATAAAAGCACACATTCTACTCATGTAAAAACACCAGGCAGGCCCCACAAATCACCCAGAGATGCATTTTAAATAAAAGGACACATTCTACTCATGTAAAAACATGCTGATTCCCAGACCGTCCACGGGCCGGATTGAGAAGGCGATTGGGCCGGATCCGGCCCCCAGGCCTTAGTTTGCCTACCCATGACTTAGACCAACCAATCTGACTCATAAGCCATTTTCCTGTGTTCCTATGTATCAACACTTTAGGTACGCAAGTCCCCCTCAACTCTTCCGCAAACCTAGTTCCTTCAACCTAAGACTCATTGGCCATACCCTTGATGAGCAAAGGCTTTGAGCTTTCCAAATCTTGCTGCACTCCAACTTTCATCTCCTCCAGCCAGCATGTCCAATGGTTAGAGTCGATGGGAGTTGGCACTTGGTGGTGGGAAACAGAGGCTTCTGACCTCCTCTGAAACCCATTTCGCTTCACCTCTCCCTGCTCTGAAAGTGCATCGCCCGCATTTTAATTCTTAAAAGCAGAAGCTCCTCCGTTCCGACACCTCCTCCAACACCACCATCAAAGAAAGAGATGCCGCTAAAAATGTGAGGAAACTGTAGATCTTGAAAGGAAAGCCCCAAAATGGGAGCAGAGAGAGAGAGCTTGGGAGCCAAGATGCTTAGCTGATGCCAGGAGCTTATAAAACGCAGCCAAGGCCGTAGCTCATTGGTAGAGCATCGGCCTTGCATACAAAAGGTCCCAGGTTCAATCCCTCCAGGTAGAGCTGGGAGAAACCTCTGTTTGAAGCCCTGGAGAGATGCTGCCAGTCCGTGTACACAGTACTGAACTAATGGTGTGACTCAGGATAAGGCTGCTTTGTACATTGCTGGGCAGCTCCCGATTCTAACTTCTCAGATATCCACAAAACACCCTTAGGAAGTGGCACTGTCTTTGAACTGGGGGGGACAAGTGTTTTCAAAGGAAATTAAGCCTCTCTTCCACTACTACCACCACCACCACCACATTTGTGTACCTGCCACAACTGCTCTTATAAATCAGTCTTGTCGAGTCAGATCAAAGATCCACCAGGTCCCAACATCCTGTCTTCCAAGAGCGGGAAGTCAAGATGTCACTGGGGAACTCAGAAGCAAAAAAAACAAAAAACGCAAAGCGGACAGCCTTCCCTGATTGGCCGTCCCCCGTAATTCGGTGCTGGAGGGTAGACTGCCGCTGGAAATGCAGGTTCCGTTTCCTCCTCAAAAGTAAACAGCTGCCGATTTATTCTCAATGAATCTGCTTGATGTCTCCCTCGTGTGTGTGTGTGTGTGTGTGTGTGTGTGTGTTTTAAAAGTTATCTAAGCTGCCAGCCATCACCACAAACCTTGCAGAGGTATATCTGTTAAGTAACATCCATAAGTACCATATATATTTTCACATCGGTCGATGGGTTAAATGATGAGAACGAAGAAACTCCCTAGCAGCTGAATCTCACCTGATGTAAACTCGCCAGGTAAGGCCCCCCCCCAACAAACAACAACAACACCGCCCTTTCCAGACTGCAGTACAGAAACTGTCATCATGACCTACCTCACAGGGTTGTCGTGAGGAATAACTACAAGGGAGCGTACGGCAGAATGGCTAAGGGTGATTACTGGGACCGCGTGAAACGTTCAAGAGATCCCCGATGACATCCACTTTCCAAAGCAATGGATTCCCCGGAATTTTGCAAAATCCCCAACCAAACAGTACATCCCTCACCCTTCCTTGTTCTGCGTGACCACATTTCTCTCTGCCTCCCTCTTTCTCATCCCCCCCCCTGCACTCCCAACTGGAGGTGAGAAATGCAGTGTACAACCCCCCCCCCCCCCGCAACATGGGATGGGATGGTGCATGGCCGCTGGCCGCTGGCCTTACCTTCCACAGTTGCAGTGACAGACTCGGTCTTCACCTCTCAAATGCGGTAAGATATAATTGTGAAATCGGTCCAAAAGTGCGTTCATATCCATCAAGCACGCAATTGCCTGTTTAAATAATAATAATAATAATCACACAACCCCATAAGGCATCTGATCAGGACTAGAGGTGTTGGAATAAAACATTCTCTTGTGTTTGATTGCTAATATATATATATATATATTAAAGAAAACCTAGGCCTATGAAATAAACGACTTGTCCTCAAAATTATATATTGCACACACACATACATACATTGAAATGGGGCACACAGATCAAATGTTCCCCAACCGCACCTAAGAATTTGGGGAAGGGGAAGACAAGAGAGAGAGGGAAATAAGGGGAAATCGAAGGGTCTCCTTACCATAACAATTGAAGCCCCCAAGATCATAAATATCATGGTGTTTGTATTCATGGACATCAACTGGAAATGGACAGCCGCTGTGTCACTACCCCCCAGCCCACCCCCCACCCCCTTGCCCAGAATGAAAAAGGAGAGGAAGGGGTGCCAGGTTTTCCTATAGAGGTCAGAGATGGTCAGGTACAAGGTCTTCAAACCAATCTGCAGTCCTGAAGGGGGGGCAGGCTCCTGGCCCCCCCAATTTCCAAGCATACACAAATGCACTCCTCTATTTTCTTATCCAAGCTGAACCTTCTGGCTGGTTTGTTGCTCTGTTTGGTCTTTTGCTTTCCACCCCGCTCTCCTCCTCCTCCTCCTCCTCCTCCTCTTCCTCCTCGGATTAGTCCAACATATATCGATAGATACAAGAGACCGGCAGGTAGGCAGAAGAGAAAGATTCCTAGGGCAAATCATGCGATCCACTCAACCCGTCCAAGCGAAAGGTCGACCACATCACAGCGGTGCACTGCCAGCACCAGGCAGAGGAATTGATCCAGCCCCAAAAAATGATAATTTGTGGGGAACACGAAACCAAGTAAGAAATAAAAAAATACCCAACATGCAGAGAGAAAGAGAGGAGGGGGGTGGAAAGGAATAATCAAGAGTAGATTCTGCTTCTGGGGCCATCAGATGACACTCTGGAGCTTCACGGCATCCTCTGCTCAAAATAAGGATCCATCCTTTCTTGGAGGGGGGAGGTCTGGGTGAGCAATTGGTGCAAAGAGGACTGGGAGAGGGAAGGCTGTTAAAAATTGCTTCCCCTTTCTGCTTCTCTCTCTCTCTCTCTCTCTCTCTCTCTCTCTCTCTCCCCCCCCCCCCCCTTAGCAGGGGGGAAAATGGAAGAAGGCGGCTGGCAAGATGAGATGCTGGTGGGCACGGGGTGGCGTCATGTTGGAGTCTTTTAAAAAGATAGTCGCCTGGTCTTGTTCCATTTGCTGGGGAGGAGAGGAGGGGGGGAGACCCATCGCTGGGAAGGAAATGCACAAACACACACACACACACACACACAGAGAGAGAGAGAGAGAGAGAGAGAGAGAGAGAGACCCCAGGCTCTACTGCCTGCCTGGATCTGTTGCTGGTTTTTCCCCCCGGGGGGTGGGATGGAGAGGAGGAATGAAAAACACCACAAAACGTGACCTGAGGATGGATTTTGGCAGCTTCTTTTTTTCCACCCACCCATTTTTTCCCTCCCTCCTTCTCTCTCTCTCTCTCTCTTGGTGACATTGAAGCTGGAATAAATACCTCCTGCACCATCTAAGTTAGATGTATTTTTGTTTAAAATGTTTTTTTTAAGAGAGAGAGAGAAATTATTTTTTTTTAAAGACAACAACACGCTAGTGCTTTTGCAAAGTCAGCATGGACGATTCCCACCCCCCCAACCCACCCCCAAAATCAGGCTCTTTAAATAATAATAATAATCATAATTAATCATAATCATAACCGTAGCCCTCCTTCCCCCCAGCCCACCCACCCACCCACCAAGCCAGCCCCGCCCCGGGACTTTAAGATGTGGGACGGCAGGGTGGGTGGCACCCTCCTTTTGGGTGGGTGGGGGGCTCTCGCCGCTTGCAAGAAGGGGCTTGCAACTGGGTCTTGTCGATTTCATCCTAGGAAATTAGCAAGGCTTTATTTTTTATTTTTTTTATTTTTGCTCCCCCTGCTCGCGCGCACTCTCTCTCTCTCTCGCTCCCCTTCCCACCCACCCACCCGCTTGCATAGAGAAAGGATTTTTTTACCTATTTGAGGTGGCGCCGCTCCATCTTAAAGGCTCGTTGCTTAAGGAGGGGGGGGGTGGGTGGGTGGGAGGAGGGACAGAGGTGGGGGGGGGGAGAGAGGAAGGAAGAAAAAAAAAACCCTCCACGCTGCAGATCCTGTGCTCTCTCTGTGTGTGTTTACTAACCTCCCTCCCTCTCTCTCTCTCTGCACAAATTTCCCCTCTCTCCCTTCCTTTAATCAAAATGGTGCTTGATCAAATTTGGAATCCTTCTCTCTGCTCTCGCTCTCTCTCGCTCGCTCTCCGATCTGCCTTTTCTTCTTCTTCTTCTAGGATCTCTAGCTTGGTATTAGCACACACAAAAAAGAAAGGGGGGGGAACGCCATCACACCTCTCCTATTTTGCCCTGGAAATCCCTGATGGAAAAGAGGCTCCGTTCATCTCTCTCTCTCGCACAGATCTTCATTGACACCCTCTCACCTGGGGACGGTAGTGACACACACACACACCCCTGCCTACACACACCCACAAAAGTGATTTGACCATCAGCAAGGGTTGGTTGTGTGTGCTGCTGTTGTGAAAGGGTGCAGGATTAGAAAAGGAAGGGAATTTGAGTTGGGGGTGGGGGAGGTTGGAGGAAGGGGGGGTCTCGTTTATGGGTGGAGAGTGTCTTTCTTCCTCCTCGGGGGAGAGCTCTCCATTGCAAAGTTACGACCCAAGTGCAAAAGGACACGAAGCACACCTCCGCTTCTTAGGCAGGGACCTGAGCAACCTCTCCCCATAAGGCTGAGAAATTGAGATTACCAGCTGTTATGAACTGCTGCTCTCGTGGGCGTCCTCTGCTGGACGCTTTCGGTACGCTCAGAGATCAGGCTCACGAGAAATCGCTTGCTGGGCTAGAGCTGGGAGCATTATCTCGCCGGTCTGGGTTCCTTTCAATCATCCCCCCCCTCCAACCGATCCAATATTAAGTTCAGGTTGCTTCATTTTGCACATCAGTATGCTTTAAAGGACGCGGGTGGCACTGTGGGTTAAACCACTGAGCCTAGGGCTTGCCTATCACAAGGTTGGCGGTTCGAATCCCCGCGACGGGGTGAGCTCCCATTGTTCGGTTCCCAGCTCCTGCCAACCTAGCAGTTCGAAAGCACATCAAAGTGCAAGTAGATAAATAGGTACCGCTCCGGCAGGAAGGTAAACGGCGTTTCCGTGCGCTGCTCTGGTTCGCCAGAAGTGGCTTTGTCATGCTGGCCACATGACCCGGAAGCTGTACACCGGCTCCCTAGGCCAATAAAGTGAGATGAGCACCGCAACCCCAGAGTCGTCCACGACTGGACCTAACGGTCAGGGTTCCCTTTACCTTTATGCTTTAAAGGAAAAAGAAAGATCCACACACAAAAATGGATGGCTTGCAACCGAACGCTAGTCCTTGAAATTAGCAGGCACAAGTCATGACTCACTTAGGCCCCATTCATTTCAGTGGGTCTTCTCTGAGTCATCCAAACCCAGCAAAGCAGGAATCGCAGCTCAGTGACCCCTGACTGTCCAGTCTCTGCTGAAAACCTCCAGCAAAGGAGAGTCAGCCACCTTCCAAGGGAGTCTGTTCCACTGTCAAAGCGTCAGAAAGTTCCTCTTAATGTTTAGTCGGAAGAAATGGAGAGAAGTGAAATCGACAGATCCATCCCTGGATATAGTTATTTTATCCCCCATATTAAACACCATATCATATGCAAAATCATGTGCCTGTTTGTGCATATAAACTACAGTCTATATGTGCACAGGGTAGGGGGAGGTGTGCAATCCATAGCTGATCTTGAGAGGCAGTATGGTCCAATGAGTAGAGCTTGAGAAAGCAGGCACTAGATTGGGGGGGGGGGAACTGTCACTCTCCATATGTCGTTGGACTCCATCTCCCATCAGCCTTAGCTAGTACAGCTATTGATCATGGATGATGGGAGGAGGAGACCAGTAACAACTGGAAGGACATAAGTTCCTCATACCTGCGCTAGGCCAACTGAAACCTGCAGCTAATTGTGGAGACATCACAGCAGGACTTAGGCAAAATGGTGCACCAGTTTAACAAGCCACACAGATATTGAAGACACTGGTCTGGAATTTTATTTCTATCCTGTTTTTGGCAGGGCCTCTCTCTCTCTCTCTCTCTCTCTCTCTCTCTCTCTCTCTCACTCACTCTCACACACACGTTCCTGGAGTTATTTGTGTTTTAATTTGAGGACAACATTTTATTTTAATGATGCATCTGTATTTTGGGCTCTTTGCAAGACCCTGTAATAGGCAATTGGGGTTCCCCCACTTCTCCTTACAGAAAGAGATTAAAACGAATTCAGGTGACAAATAAATTCCATGCTGTGGCTGGAAGACATACATTTCCCGAGCTGAAATTATTATTCAAGGGAAAAATAGGAACACACACACACACACACACACACACACACACACACACACAGTTGTTTTCCAAAAGCAAAACTATTGGAAGCCAAACAGGCGGGTGCCTCCCAGAGAGAAAATATTCATTTCAATTTCAAAATTATTATTATTTATTTTCACAGTGCAGCCTTACGCACATTTATTCAGAGCTATGTGCCCATGATTTCCATGGGCCTTACGCCATCCCAGGTAAAGCATCGATAGGATTTACAGCCTAACACAGCAATCTTGGGCGAGATCATTTGCCAGTGAAGTCCCGCTGTGTTTAATGGTACTTACTCCCAGGTAAGATGCTGGAATAGGGTGGCAGTCTCTACCCAACCCTAGAGAGCAGGCCCTACCCAACCCTAGAGAGCTTAAGTGTATTTGCCAGTGCTAGCCCTACTCAGAGTAGACCCACTGAGCACGGCTAACTCGGTTTAAGTGGGTTTCTTCTGAGTGTTGCTTACACAAGCCAGAGAGGCCTCAAATATCTGAAAGTCTGCCTCCATCCATACTGACCTTCTTAAGACTGGTAGAGGAGGTCCTCTTGGTAGCGCTGCCACCCACAGAGGTTTGGGGATTGGGAACACAGGATATGGGCTTCTCTGTAGCAGCTCCCAGGTTGTAGCACTCTGAACCCACAGAGATGCACCTTGCATCTACCATGAGCTGAAGACACACCTCTTTGACACTTAAGGTTGTGTGTGTGTGAAAGAGAGAAACACCTCTTCTGCTGAATTTATTGGGCTGCGTTACTTTATGTATTTTGTTTTTATATGTTTTTTTATGTTGTTATACCGCCCAGAGACCTGCGAGTATAAAACGGTATAAAAATTTAATAACTAATAATAAAAAATGTCAATCCTACTCAAGAGTCGAGTCATCAAAATTAATGGACAGGACTAATTTAAGGTGCATTGTTTCCAAAGGCTGTGCACTTAGTGGAAGAAAACTCAAATTGTTCTAGTTACAGGTAGGTAGCCATGTTGGTCTGCCAGAGTTGAAACAAAATAAAAAATTTCCTTCTAGGAGCACTTTAGAGACCAACTAAGTTTGTTATTGGTGTGAGCTTTCGTGTGCATGCACACTTCTTCAGATAGACACAAGAGGCATGCACACGAAAGCTCATACCAATAACAAACTTAGTTGGTCTCTAAGGTGCTACTAGAAGGAATTTTTTAATTTTGTTTCAAATTGTTCTGTTCCATTTTGAACCGTTTTATTTGTTTTGACGATTACGTCAGCTTTATTTGCTTTGTCTAAAAGCATTTTTTAAACCACCTAATAGATTTTAAAATCTCCAAGTGGTGTAGGCTACATGCAATAGAAAGGCAAGATCCATTTCAACAACAACAAAAACTGTAACCTAAAAATCAATAAAACAGGATAGAAAACTGGAGAGTCAAGGGGCTCACTCACATAAATCAGTGCCCAGTCCTATGGGTCAAGGAAAGTCTGGACAAAAAGAGAAGTCTTTACAATATGTCGGAAGCACCAGATGGTTGCCATTTCATGTATGGCAGGGGTGGCCAACTCCCAAGAGACTGCGATCTACTCACAGAGTTAAAAACTGACAGTGATCTACCCCCTTTTTTGGGGTTCAGGTAAAGTTGTTGAGCTTTCTTTAGGGAGGAGGAAAGCCCCATTTTTTGGGGGGGTGCATGGCAAAATTGATGAGCTTTTTTTAGGGGAGGGAAAAATTGTAGAGCTTCTTTGGGGGGGGGGAGCCAGTGATCTACCACAGACGTTCAGTGATCTACCGGTAGATCACGATCTACCTGTTGGACGTGCCTGATATTGTATGGCAAGGGGAAGGACATGACACAGAATGTTTTCATCTGTTTTTTTATATGCCTCGATATTGCATTGTTGAAGCCTGCCCCGGGTCACTACGGTGAACCAGGTTGGGGTAATAAATATTACAGATAAATACAAACACAAACCTCAACAGCTATCAGGAATATTGGTCAAGCCTCTTGAGTTGCTGTGAGTATAAGACTTGGAAAACAGAGAAGCAAGCTGTAGGTCAGGAGCCCCTTTCTGCCACCTCCTGTCCTTAAACTATGAGCACAGATCATGGGAGGATCAGCTGGAGCAGGCTTGCCAAAAGCCACTGGTCCAGAGCCCAAATTTGGAAAGAACAGCGGAGATCAAGGAGGCTCAGTCATTAGAAGCAGAAATATATCACTAGCTGGCAACAGGAATCATTTGGAGCCAGGATTCGGTGTGTAAACTGGAGGTTTTTTTTAAAACCCAACACTCTCAAAAACTGGATCCAGAGACTCTGCTCAGACCACACTCCCCTATTCTTCAGCCTGTATAGATATATATTGAAATGGTACCTTTTCTATTTCTCTTAACTCAGGAGCCCAAGAAATTGTCCAATACCAGGTCAGGCTAAAGATGGGTCAAATCTGTCAGTTTCATTTTCTCTCATTTTTCCATTGTTTCCAAACGTAGGTTCAGTTTTGAACCAAATGTCTTTATGGAAATTCACCAGCATTTGCGTGCAATTTTCTCCCGATATATGCCCTATTTTCACCACTATATGCAGCTTTATGCATGAACAGATGCTCTTGGGAGACAGAGAGTTTGGTTGGAGAACTGCACCTGCAATCTTAGGAGAAGCACACGCTTTGAGCTGCAGTTCTGTTTTTGTCCTCTCGTTTCAGGAACTAGGGAGTTCCACGTGAAAATGTGCACCCAACCAAAGTTCTCCTCCAACCCCTAGGAGAGGTTATCTGTTCATCAAGTCCTATGCTCTTTACCCTAGCAGAATCTCTCCATGGATCTCAACAAGCACAGGCCATCTATCTATCTATCTATCTATCTATCTATCTGACCCATTGTAGGATTCCCTTCCCCCTGCCACACACAGCATAATCCATTAAGTTTGTGGAGTGTTGCCATGTTCTTGTAACAAGTTAGGACAGCTCATCACTTTATGCTCATGTCTGCCACTCTCAAAATTTATCTTGAAAGGTATTTGTTGCTGTTGGAAGGATTCCCGATCTTGAAATGTCCCAAGGTCAGAACGGATCTTGATAAGGTACCTTTGAGTGGCAGAATTCACTGTGAATTAATAGCAAGATGCCCAGTGCATAATGGTAATTCCAAAGGCTGAAAACCCAGAGCAAACAAATGAGTTTTAGTCAAAGGTATTTAAAACAGCCAGATTTTTTCCTTTCAGTGGATCTCCATTCCTGCTATATTCAAACTACATAAGTTTGAGTAAAGCAGGAGTTGGAGAAACATTGAGGGATTTGTTTTTAATCAACTCATTTTAACAAGGAAAAAAAGCAGAGATGGGTACAACACAAAAGCTAAAACAGGACATTCTTCAGTTTCCTTCTCACTGTACTCAAGCCTTGTTTTAAACTGTCACATCCCCTCCTTGGGTCAACCCCCGCCTACTTTACTCAAACCTCTGCCATTGTTGAAAATTGCCACATTTTCCATTTCCCTCCGTCCCCGCTGTTGTTTAAAACAGCCACCTGTTTTCCTTACAGTGTAACTCCCTTCTCACTGTACTCAAACTTCTGCCTCTTCCATTCCTCATTGCCTCATGTGAGGATACAGGATGCGGAACTCTCAAATACTCTGGTGTATGAAGGTACTTTACTCAAACACCTGCCATTGTTTAAAACCACCACTTTCCCCATCAGTCTCTCCCTCATCTCACTCTCATTCCGTGGTCGCTCTTGTGCAACCTGTCTTCAGTCTTGCTCCCCTACCGCACCCTAGCTTCATGCATTCCTAGGACTGCGATGTGGCACTACAATTCCTCCGACGGGGGCTGTGCAGCGATAACCTTGCATGTTTACGTATATAGGAGGATATATTAGACATTGCTATATGAACACAAGGAACAGGACAGAAATGGCGCAATTTATATTTATTGGACATTCCAATTTTCATTCCTAATATTATACAGATATTAATTGTCCCATTCATACCTTTGCATATCCCAGCCGTTCAGTTCTGTTGCATTAAAAGAAAAGCATCTCCCCTGCAATGCCGCCCCCCCAAAAAACACACACCCAATAACTGAAATAAGATATTTACGGTGGAAAATATAAATGATATCATCTGCATATATTCTCTTTATAATTAAAACCCTACTTATAACAATTAAAGCAGGGCATCCAAGACAGGGAGGCGGGAAGAGAGGAGATAGGGGAAGAGTTAAACAAAACCTTGATTTCTTTTTCTTTTTAAAAAAAATCTCTTAAATAAAGCAGCGTTTCATGTAAAGAATTTCTTTCATTTTATACACAAAGTTCTGTTTGTGTTTCTGCGTGGAAACATCCCACAAACAATTTAAAAAATAACAAAAAACAAACACGCGCGCAGGTTGAGTCGGGGAGAGAAATTAAACAGCAACAATGAAAGAGGTTGTTAAGTCGACTTCTCCAAGAGGAAGGGAGAAAACAGTCCAGTAGATTCAGAACTAACACATGCTTCTTTCGTCTGCAAGTAAGGCCTAAGAGGAAGAGGCGGGCGTGCTTTTAATAAAAGCAGACCGTGTGAAGAAAAGTCCTTCCACTTTTCTCTTCAAATTCTTGTAACAGCTCGTCTATTTCATTTTCCATATCTTCCGTATGCTGTATCTGGAAGCAAACAGGCAGGAGGGGAACGGTTAGGGCTCAAGCATTTATTTTGAAAGGAGGGTTGTGCTACTCTGTTCTCTTACAAGAAAGAGAAGTGCAAACAAACAAACAAACCCAATGGAAAGCACCCATCGAAGGAGTCCCACCACCACCCGCCTTAAAAGAAGCACTTTTCCTGCGCACCGGGAGGGCAGACACCCCTTCTGAGACGATGTCTGCTACAAAAAGACCATCTCAAAGACCATCATCTCAAACAGGTGCGGGGAAACCTTTGGCCCGCCAGGTGTTGCTGAACTAAAATGCCCACCGTCCTTGGCCAACGGCCATGGTTGATGAGGCTGATGGGAGTTGTAGTTCAGCGACACCTGGAAGGCCAAAGGCTCCCCACCCTGGATCTAATATGGAACAGGGATGGATAACTTGGTGATGCTCCAGATGTTGCTGGGCTTGGGGCCAACCCGGCCAATGGTCAGGGATGCTGGGGGATGCAGTTTGGGAACAACTGGAAGGCCCCAGGACTCCCATGGTGCCCTTCAGCCGTTTATGCAGAGGTTGGATGGCCATCTGCCATGAATGCTCAAGCTGAGATTCCTGCATTGCAGGGATTTGGACTAGAGGACCCTTGGGAGCCCCTTGCAACTCTTACAATTCCATGATCTCCCATCAGCCCCAGTCAGCAGGGCCAAAGGTTGGGAGTTATGGGAACTGCATTCCAAAACATGTGGAAGGCACTGCGTCGGCCAACCCCACGCCTAAGAAAGCCGCATAAGCCTCGTGAAAGGAACAGACCCCAGGACTGTCCCCCAAGCCAGCATTCTTCAACCGTGGGCCCCAACACTGGCTAAGCAGGCTGGGGTGATGGAAGTTCTGAAACACCTGGAAAGACCAGGTTCCCAGGTTGAAGAGCATGGTTCTAGACCACTCTGACTTTTTATATATTCTAACAGCCTCTTGGACCTGCTTAGAAACACACACACACACGCAAATCACACACCACTGGGAGTGAAAGCAGCTTTTCCCCGTTTGGCCCAAACAAAGTGCCTCCAGACTTGACAAGCGGACAAGGGAGCTCAAGCCTTTCTTTCATTTTTCTCTTTACTCCATTCAGATGCAGGCAGAGTGGCCTAGTTTCCGCAGGAGTGGGACCCCGTGGAGAGGAGAGTTCTATTCCCAAGTCTGCCCTGGGCTGGCTGACCCACTTTTTTTTTTTAAACAAAAAACCACCCCAGAAGTGAGCTGGTTTCTTTTCTTCTCTTTGAAGCAGAGAAGATGCCTCAGCTCCGTCCAACATTCGGGGTTTCGCCTTAATTCCCTACATGCTTGCAATGGCAGTCTGGGCAGGTTAAACGCCACGGTGGCTGCAAATACAACGCCCTTCGCTCAAATTGCGCGCAGGGCAAGCCACACCCTGGAACGGAGCATAGTGGGTCAATGGCCAACGGGCGGTGGAGGGAGGGGACTTCCATGCTTGCCTCCTAGATTCTACAGCAGGGGTGGGGAACTGGGGGCCAAACACAACCCTTCAAGCTGCCTCTCTTCCCTGGGCACCCTTCCTAGTGGCTCTGCTCAGCGCCCTTCTTTGAGTGTTTGGGCCTGGATAGAAAGCGCCCTTGAAACCGTGACAATGCCTCTTGCTTGCTAGGGCAGAGGATAGAGAGGCGAGAGGCGCTCCTTTAGTGTTCCAGCTGCTTTCGCCCTCTGGCTGCGGCCGCCCCTGGCAAGCGGCCCTCGGAAGGTTGCCCAGGAAGGAAGGCAGCTTGCCTTACGATTTTGTGCACATGTGCCGAGATAGCGCTCTTTCTCTCACACACATGGCTGCCAATTAAATCAAGAACAAATAGACTAAAAAACAGGTTTTATCCAAGAGCTATAACTATTTTAAATGCTGTAACCAAATGATATGGTCTTTGGGGAGTCGTGATGGATGGTATGTATGTGTATGTGTGGTTGTAAATGTATAAATGCGTATATGTGGCTGTAAATGTGGGATGGCATTCAATTTCGTTGTACTACGTACAGTGACAATAAAGTATCTATCTATCTATCATTATCATCAAAGGTAAGAACTGGCTGTGCGGTCAGAACTTCCCAAGCGGATGCTGGGGATGAATGGGAGGGAGGTGTAGCTTCTGGCTTCAGATCACGCTAGAGCAGAGACCTTCAACCTTTCCAGAGCCAGCACAAATGCACCGGGGCCCCCATTGCTTCAGCATTTGCCTGGTAGAAGTGCTCCTGTTGCAGTCTGCCTTGGATCACGGCAGCGGCCTGCTGGTGGTTCCTAACTCACCAGCAGAAGGCCACTGTCCTGGAGGGACCGGGCCAGCTGCTGCAAGGCTGCTGGTCCAGGGGGGTGTCTTTATGGATAGCGAGGAATGGAACAGAGGCAGTGTACCTCTGAGCAGCAAGGAGGGGAAGCGTTTCACTTTCATGGCCTGCCTGTGAGCTTCACAGAGGTTTCTTAGGAGCAGAAGGACTTAGCAGGGGTTCAAAATCACCCACAGGGGAAAGGCATCCTCTGGTACCCCGAAGAGGAGATTGGAGTAAAAAGGTTAAAATAAAAATAAAAATACTTACACATTGACATAGTTCGCAGATAAGGAAAGCTCCCAGCGTCGCCTCTTCGTGATTATCCTGAATGTCCACGTTGATCACATGTACAGGCTGGCATGTCTCCTGTTCTCTAGAATTTAAGTCTGAGGTGCAAAAGCAAAGAAAAGTGGTTTTGGGTACAGGTGGAAATCAAGCCTTCAAACTGGCAGTAGGAAAAGAAAGACAGTCACAGGAAATCTAGAACAAAAACAAGACCAACAACAACAACAACAATTTGTTCTTATCTTATCAAATTTTGTAGAAGAATGGTTGTCTTATATATTTTTGAGTAACGTTTAGTGCTAGTTTATTACTTTCAAATATCCGTATCTCGTTTCAGGGAGTGTCACAGCAGGGCCGGAGGCCCTCTTGTTTTTGTTCAAACTGGCAGTAGGCAACCCTTGTCTCCTCTGGATGTTGTTGGGAGTCTGATTCCTATCAGCCCCAGCCGGTGTTGGCCGACCGTCAGGGCTGACGGGGAGTTGGGGGTCCAACAACGTCTGGGGGGTGCCAGGTTGGCGAAGGCGACATCAGGGGAAGGAAGGGAGCAACATTTACACGTATTGGGTGACTGGAATTAAAATAATGTGAAGCCTCTTAAGGAGCGCAGGAAGTGGCCTTAGACAAGTCCGCACTCTGCCTGTCTAGGAACTTGACTGCCAGTGGCTCTCCACGAATGCAGGCAGCTCTCTCCCACCGCTTGCTGCCCAAACTATTTTAAACAGGTGTTTGAGTCTGAACCTTGGACAAAGTAGGGCCTCTGCCACTGAGCTAAGGCCTCTTTCCCCAGGCTCTTTGAAGAAACACTCCTTGCGTTGGGCCTGACAGCAGCACGGACGTTGGTGGAATCCCAATTTGAAGAAGAGTTTGGATTTGATATCCCGATTTATCACTCCCCGAAGGAGTCTCAAAGCGGCTAACATTCTCCTTTCCCTTCCTCCCCCACAACAAACACTCTGTGAGGTGAGTGGGGCTGAGAGACTTCAGAGAAGTGTGACTAGCCCAAGGTCACCCAGCAGCTGCATGTGGAGGAGCGGAGACGCGAACCCGGTTCCCCAGATTACGAGTCTACTGCTCTTAACCACTACACCACACTGGCTCTGGTGGCATCTTGGCTGGTTCTTTTTAATGTAAAGATCGGGGAACCAAATGTAGCCATCTATAAACTCTGGCCCTTGGGCCCCAAGCAACACCCTGTTCCAAACTCCCCTGGAGTGCTTCTGCCTGGCTGGAATGTGTCCTTGAGTTGCGGTGAACACCTCTTATTTACCTGGAGGATAGAGAAGAGCGAGTGTAGAAACCAGCCTACTCTTTTTTTAAAAAGATAACACACTGACATTCATTGCTCTGCCCGCGTTTGTCTCAAGCCTCGCCCACCACTTGCATGTGTCCCCTAGAAGGGCGCTGAGAAGGGAATGTGGGCCTAGGTTTGAAAACGGTCCCCTGCTCGTGCTGTACTGCATCTCTCTTAATATAACTGCATTTTCTCTTGTTCTGCCAAGGGAACCCACAGCAGGACAAGAGATTTGCTTATTTTTAAGACCGGTGCGCGGAAAACGGCATCACGTACACGGATCCGGCACGGCCAAAAAGACACGGTTTCCCAGGCAGCGTTAAGGAGCCTCAAGATGATGACCTGCAAATGTAAAGCTCAGAAACTGGTCCATCCCCCCTCCCCCTCCCTGAACAGTGTTTGCAGCAGATCAGGCCAAGCAAAGCGAGGCAGCCCAGCTTAAAAATCTCATCATCTGCTCATAGCGGGGACTGCCAGCGGGGATTCGGCCTCTCTCCTGTGCCACTTATGTGAAGAATTGCATTCAGAAGAGAGAGGGAAGAAGGTGGAAATTAGCAAGCAGACGACCTTCGCCTTCCCCAACTGCTGCAAAATGAACCCTCTGTCTCAAGGAGGACAACTCCCCCCCGAAGCAAAGAGTGAAGATTTCATTCATCTCTCGGCACGGCAACTCATTAAGGAAACCGGCGAAGGCTCCAAGACAGCTCCCTGTAATGCACTCTGAGCTCTTCGGCAACTGAGTGGACAGCCCTGGAGCGAAGGCAGAGTCTGGCCGGTGAGGAACCCACCTTGCCCCCGGGCATTTTTTATTTATGAGACACCAGTGTCCGCTCGGCTGCTTCCTAAATTTGAAGAAGATCTGCCACATCCTAGCGGGGGGCGAGGCAAAGCCAGGGAGCTGGAGAGATGATGAGCGGCAGATCTGCCAACACCACCAACCAGGCTGGTTTTAGTTTTGTTTTTAAGGCTTAGCCAGAGTTGCTGCACGGGGGTTGTGTAAATGCCTGGTTTAAATTTAAAAAGCGAGGAAGAGCCACATTTAACAGCAAGTCCTATGCCATGCTGCTGCTTACGGACCTGCCTTACCATAACCTAGAAGGGGCTCCTGAAACAAAAGGCAGTTTTGGTTTTGTACAGAGCTTTGTGTGCCCTTGAACCAGAACACGGCCTTCATCGTCAGGGACCTGTCGAGTTCCTTAACCTAGCCGGGAGCCTCAATAAGAGCCTGGCTGCTGGATCAGGCCAAAGGCCAATCTAGTCTAGCATCCTGCTCTTATTTTGGCCAACCACAGGAGCCTCTATGGCAGTGGGTCCCCAGGGGGACTACAACTCCCATCATTCCCAACCACTGGCCCTGCTAGCCAGGGATGATGGGAGTTGTAGTCCAGCAACAGCTGGAGACCCGAGTTTGAGAAACACTGTTCTATGGGAAGCCCGCAAGCAGGACCCAAGTGCAACAGTGTCTCTTCCCGCTTGTGATTCAGAAAAGGCCATCCTTTTCTCCTCCCCCTTGCGATGGCTGCCTGCTGGCCTCACTCTCTTTGTAGGGGCAGTGCTGGGTGGCCTACTAATCAGTGTGGGCATGTTCTCCCCCCTCTGCACTGTGCCTCCAAATGTCAGTTACCGGCAGGGCACTTCTTATGAGTGACAGGGAGGGAGGGCAATTGCCTTCCTGCAGCCATCTCATTGGCCACTGTAGGATATAAGAAAGCGGAACTAGACAGACCTTTGGAGTGATGCCCTTCTGATAAACTCAGGGAGAGGGCAAACCAATGTGCAGGGACAACAATGGGCCCATTGCATTGTGAGGAAGGCCCAGACCTAGGATGGCCACATGGCCTACTTTCCAGAGGGCAGTCCTCTATTTGAAGAGCAGCCTGTCCCATGCTTGGTTTGTAAGGCAACCACAGGAAGGGAGAGGAGGGGCCCTTGAAGCTGCTCGTCAATGGAGACCGGATGCAAATCTGTGCTCTCTCCTGTCTCCTGTTTTGGGGATATGCAAGCTGCCACTGGGACTTCACCCAGCAAATAAGACTGCTGGACCAAGGAGGCCTACCTCCATATCCTTGCTCAGCCACCAAAGTCAATGAGTCAAGAGCTGGCCAATAATCTGCTCTCAAGCCTAACCCCAGGCTGGTGCAAGGGTGAAGCAGAAATAATCCAATGCATAGA
Organism: Darevskia mixta; assembly: GCA_034641385.1. Lineage (NCBI taxonomy): Eukaryota > Metazoa > Chordata > Lepidosauria > Squamata > Lacertidae > Darevskia > Darevskia mixta. Next base: position 5,781,656 of record JAWWNH010000181.1, read on the forward strand.
TTCCCAGGCCTCTTTGGAGAAACAGCAGGATAGCAGAGCAGAATAAATGCTGCACTAACAGGAATGCAGCGTCACTGCAGAAACCTAATTGGATTTGCATTCCGTTGGTCCCACTGCAGAACCGTGTTTTGGGGGGGGGAGGTGCTTCCTAGGTCTGTAGTTCCCAGGAAGGATTCTCTCTTCGAAACTTCTGTTGAACCACAGAACACACAACCCCATCTGAGTTTGAGCCCAGATTGCTTCCATCCCATTTTTACGCCATCCCTTCTTCAGAGAGTTCGGGGGGGAACGGTAAGCAGTCTCCACTGCCGACTCTCAACCCTGTTTGGAATCATAAAGAGCTTTTGAGTTGGAAAGGTCTTTAAAGGTAGACGAGACCAACTCCCTGATCGATGGACGTTCTGCAACACAAAGTACAGATGGCCACCCAGCCTCTGTGAAAAATTTGCCCTCCAGCAAATGCATCTTCACGACAACCCCTGCAAAGTGGGCCAGAAAGAAAAAGAGCGACTGGTTGCAGGTCACACCGCAAGCTTGAGAAGCGAGCAGCGATTTGAACCAAAGTCTCTGCGGTCCTAGTTCAATACGCCAACAACTAAGGAGCGGTGGTGAACGTTCTTTAGCTCGGGGGCCACCTCCCCTTACAAGGAGCAAAATGCAGCAACACCCCTCTCTCTCCATTCAGGCAAGCTAGTGGGATGAACAGTTCAAGGACACATTCCAGTTATGTTAGAAGAATTCCAGGAGGGTTGTGGCCCAGGGAGTGCCCGTAAGGGCCAGATAAGAAAGTCCGGGGGGCCATATTCAGCTCCCCCACCCCTGGCACCATAGCATACTGGTCCTTGCCATTAAAGCAAACCACTTTCATCTCCTTACCTTCTACTACTTGATCATAGACCCTTTCTTCGCACGTCAAGATCAAATCAAAGACGTCTTTACAGTTCTGGAATCTCTCCGGCCGTGGCTTGATCCGCTTGTTTCTGTCCAACATGTGTAAAATCCCGTTCTGTGTATAGCTGAGGTTACCAGGGTTAAGGAACTTACAAGTCAAATAGGTTGCTGTCGTTGGGGTTGATTTTAGTGGTTGCATTTTGTTTGTTTGGGAATCACTTAGGACAGTTGTTGGGGGGGGGATAAGGTAAATTTGGAACAAGCGATCCCAAGAACCATCAGATTTCCCCTTGCCCTCCCAAGTTTAACTCTTTGAACGTACAAGACAATCCCTTGCGCTCCTCCTAGGATATGAAAACTCTATGTGGTAAAATAAGGCTTAGAGATCAAAGAAGCATTGAAATGGTTTAGCTGATTAAAATGACAAGTGTGTGGATTGAATTTGCACAAAAGTAAAACATTTCTCATACAAGAAACACCACATCATTTTTTTCTGATAATGCATGCCGTAGCAGCCGGCTTCATGGAAACAGAACCCCCACCTATCTGACAGAGAAGGGGGAAAGCCCTCTTTTTTATGACGATGCTTGCTACCTCAATTTTTTTTATAAGCGCTTCTGTTGTAAAATAAAATAAAAAAGCTTCATTTTGCTTTTAAAATCTCCCTGGCACTCTTTGGTAGTCACAAGGACTAGCAACTTGCTTTCTTGCAAACCAAACTGAAATAGTCAGGAACCTGAGATTTCACACGCATCGACTTGGTCCAATGCGCTGTCTATAGCTGGAAATGGGGGACCTGAAAATCTTAAAACAGCCATCCCCAAACCAGTGTCCTTGTGACGTTATGGTCTACGAGACCATCAGGCCCATCCATCAAGGTCAGTGACTGGGGATGAGGAGGAGATGGAATCCAGTATCTGCAGCAGCCCCTGGTTCCTGATCCCTGAATTAAACAGTGAAGCCCCAATAGCATCCCATCAAAGTCCATATAACCACATTCACTTGTTATCCGATCACAACCACTTTTGTCCCAACCTCCTCCTTTGCCAAGTCCTGAGCAGCAGGCATCTATCTTTCCACTAATGCCCCCCACCCCCAGCAAAATATGTCAAATGGAGTTTCAAGATTATCAAATGTGCCGGCCAGCTGTGAAAAAGGCTGTCTGAAAAGTCAATTTCTATTGCCAATTACTTTTTCTTTTGCAGGTAGGCGTTACACTACAGCTTTAGCTAACAGAACCACAGATACAACACTAAGCACACTTCCATGACGGGATAAGGGGTCAGTGGTTAGAGCACCTGTCTTGCATTGCAAAATGCCTCAGGGTCCCAGGTTCAATCCTTGGCATCTCTAGATGGTGCTGGGACAGACTCTGGGCTGAAATCCTGGATAACTTCTGCCAAGTGTGTAGACAAAACTTCGAGCACGCAGATCTTCAAATAAACTCAACTTTCACAATCAGTACCCAAACATTCCATCACACTCCAGCACGAGCAAGACTGCAATTCACAATACTAGTGTAGTACAGTGATTAGTGTGTTGGACTAGGACCTGGGAGACCAGGGTTCGAAACCCCACTCAGCCACGAAGCTCACTGAGTGATTCTGGGCCAGTCAGTGCCTCTCTGCCTAAGCTACCTCCCAGGGTTGTTGTGGGTGTCAAATGAGGAAAGGGAGATCTATTTACACCAGCTCCAGCTCCTTAAGAGAAAAATATGGAAAGAAATGCAACAAACAGATGCTTCTATATTTAGCCTCAAAGGACACAATGGAATTTATTTCTGGATCTATTTGTAAAATGTTGAAACATCACAGGTCCACTCTGATAGCATCCCCTAAATGTGCCCCTTTGATTTTTCCACTTAGCTGTTGCCGTTGTTTACACTGTAAGCTCCTTGGGGCAGGGAACTCAATATTGTAAAGCTACGGCAGAGAACCACACCAGACTTTCCCTTTTGACCTGTGTTTCGGTCAAGCCATACCCACCTACCCTAGACTGGAAAGTACCGCATGCACCAACGTGAAAGGTTAGCTAACGACTGCCGCTTGCTTCTATCAGATGTTGTAACGTACCCTTTACTGTTCTTGGTAGGACTTGCAAAAAGGAAAAGCTGCCCTCTATATAGATCAGGCTTCCTCAACCTCAGCCCTCCAGATGCTTTTGGCCTACAACTCCCATGATCTCTAGCTAGCAGGACCAGTGGTCAAGGATGATGGGAGTTGTAGTCTCAAAACATCTGGAGGGTTGAGGTTGAGGAGCCCAATATAGATGATGCTGGATGGATGGCATCAAGGAACAGCATCCTAGTTACTCCAGGGCTCAAGCCCTCTCTTCTGTCTCCCTCATGGCACCTGGAAGGCATTCACTGTGCAATCCTATCCGGGTCCCCTTAACCTAAGAACAGCCCTGCTAGATCAGGCCAAAGGCCCACATAGTCTAGCCTCCCGTTCTCAGTGGTTATCCACATGCCTATGAGAAGCCTGAGAGCAAGACCTGAGTGCCAACAGGTTTCGAACCTAGGATTCCCAGCATGCTGCCTCCGACAGTGGAGGTAGAACAGAGACAGCATGTTTAGTAGCCATTGATGGCCTTCTCCATGTGTGGCTCCACGGCCGGGGCAGCTCATTTGAAGCTCTCCAGCTACTCCTGGACTACAAATCCCATCACCCCTGACGACTGGCCATGCCGGCTGGGGCTGGTGGGAGATGGAGTCCCTCAATTTCTGAAGGGCCGCAGGCTAGTCACAGTCCTACCTTAACATTTTCTAACAGCTGCGTTTGCAGCAGAGTATGTTACAGGCCAGCTCGCATGCAACACTAAGCCATGGTTTAAAATAAAACTATGGTTTGACGCGCACGAGCACTTTGCTGGCAACTGTGCAGAACGGGGGAAGAAACAAGCCAGAGTCTGGCTCATTGTGATAATGCAAGCCTGCACTTGTGGTCCATCTCCTCCAAATCAATCACAAGCTGCAAGCAAATAACACATTGTGGTTTACTTTTCGTGAGTTGTTTACAGTAGGGATGGGGAACCTTTGCTCCCCCCACCCCAGGCTCCTGCTCCCCAAAGTTTTAGAAAACAGCTCCCATCAGCTCCAGCCAACATGGCCAAAGGTCAGGAATGATGGGAGCTGTAGTCCAAACAGATCTGAAAGGCCACGGGTTCCTCATCCCTGGTTTAGAGGGAAACAAACCACAAGTCCAGGTTTGAACATGGCAAGAAGTCGGGCTCCCAGGTTATTTCCTCCCCTGAATGGCCCAGTTAGGAGCAGGGGAGGGGCAAAGTGGTCGTGAGGTTTACAGACCATAATTTTATTTTAAACCATTGCTTCCCTTTGTGTATAAATAGAGCCAAGGCCATCATTGTGTTGTTCAAAATAGCCTCTGGGGGAGGGGGAGAAACTCACCCTTGTCCCACCCAGTCTATGGAGAATCTGCCCTGTGGGCCAAAGCCCCAGTCCAGTTCTCCCAGAGCAAAGATTTTTGCAATGTAGCGATTATCATTCCCCCGTGGTGAAAGTTTGACAAGTTTCACATGCAGCTTTCACCGCCACCACCACCATTCCAGCAACCCTCAGTGCAGACACCACCTCTTTGGGCTGCCTTGTGGGTTAAGAGTGTATGCTCAACAGAAACCTAGAGCGCATCCCAGCTCCTCAAGTGTAGCTGTATGACGCACCTGTACGCAAAACATCTGCCTGTCTCATTCACCGTTTCGGAGCAGGGGCATGGATAAGAGGCATCTCGTGGTCAGAAGAGCAGAACCGAGTCCTTGTCTTTTCACTGCTGCATCTCTTCTGGAACATGTTTATCTTCCTTCTCTTATCTTCTCCCAGAGATTGAGGGCAACTAGTACAGAACTATCTGGGAACGTTTTGCCTGTGTTATCCCACCACCACCCCATCTTCTTCTATTGATGCAGCAAAATCTGTTATTTTACAAAGCAAACCCTCTGTTATTTTAGTAGGAAGTAATCCCCATCGAGTTCAGCTCACTCAAAGAGATAAATCAGCGCAGAATTCCCTTAGATGCTCCCGTTTTTGAGAAATGACAGTGGTGGGGAAGGAATGTCAAGTAACTACTTTGAATTGTTAAAAAATGTTTAATCTAAATTGATTCTAGCAAATGATTACTATTGATAATAATAAATCGATAATAATAAATCTATGGTCTTCTTTCAAACAGTCATATGTCAGTTTTCTGTTTGGATTAAGTCAGGCATTCTGCATTTGCCAAGTGAAAGTGAAACTCAAAATTTAGCATCCCAATTCTTGTTTTTCTTTCATTTATTGATGGGGGAGGATCACATTTCTAGTCATACAATCATAGAACTGTAGAGTTGGAAGGGACCACAAGGGTCATCTAGTCCAACCCTCTGCAATGAAGGAATATTTTGCCCAACATGGGGCTCGAACCCATGACCCTGATATTAAGAGTCTCATGCTCTAACGAATGAACCCTTAAGACTGTGAAGATGAACTCAATGCCTTATCAGCAATGCCTGTGAAAATCTCAAAACAAGTGAATGCTAGACAGGAGCTCCAGTGGTGAGAAGTCAGAGTTACTGCCATGACTAGCAAAGCTGGAATAAATTATATAATATCAGAAAACATGTTTTATAAGGAGAAGGCACCAAAATGAATCAATTAAGGCTTTTAAGGGAGGCTGTAAGCTAAGGGCCCTTTAAAAACAATTTTCGCGCTGCAATTTTACTCTGCAAAGAGAGGCTGAATATTCCCTTCCAGTGCAACCAAGGGCTGTCAATCTAGCACATGAAACCTGTCATATTAAGGTGTATAATAGATAATTAGAGATAACCTGATCTCCTAATCTTCCTAAACTGCTGCTTATTAGGAGAGTGCGCCAACTCTTTTTCAGACCCTGATGTGGCACTTTGGAAAACAGCCCAAATTGCTCCTAACCTATTCGGAGGATGTCCAAATCAGCTTAGGGTTTCCAGCCAAATCCTGATTCCAGGGGGTGAATCATGCCTCCCCCCCAATTCACTATTTCGGGGTAATTTTAAAAGAAGTTTTAAACCTCCCCCCTTTTTGATGGAATCGGGTGAAATGTGCAGGCACAGTAAGTGGCCCCACCTGAGTGGGCAGGGCCTGACAAACGAACGAACAGGTCCATAGTCCTGGGGGCAAGTACATTAAAAGTTTATTTTCTTCCTTGTGGCTTTGTGAGAAATGTGTTTTGCTATGTAAAAGGTATATATATTGGGAGAGGTGCCTCTAGGAAGGTAGCCTGCAAAATTTCAGAAAGATGGGTCCAAGGGCTAGGGAGTTACGATAGAGGAGAAAAAGAAGTACTTAGGCTCACATTCTGCTCAGTTGCCAACGAAAGTCACAGAAACTAGGTGCAAGGCCGATTTGACAGGAATGGGTGCGTGAGCATGTGGAACAGAAGCAGAAAGACTAGGGTTCTCGGCATTTTAAAGCAAGCGCCACTAGCGAAGAGCACAGGACAATAAGACATTTGCACGTTACTTCAACCCTTCTCCTCTAAAGCACTGTGTGATATGTGACGCTGGTCACATCACTCCTTGGCATTTCTGCCTACATGGCAAGCTTGGGGAGAAAACATTTCCCGTTTTTGCAGGCCCATTGACCGCAGTGTGTGTGTGTGTGTGTGGCTTTCTAAAACATCCAAATATATGAAGCGTTCCGGGTAACTTCGGGACACTCCGGAGAGACTGCCCTAAGCTCAGACAAACTTTGAACCTGCTTGAAGTAGCTCACTTGGGATCCATCTAAATATGGCCCTGCCTCTTACCACTCTGCAAGAGTATTCGCACCCACGGCACCCTCAGTTCAGAAGGAAGCTGATCAGTCAGATAACTGATCCATCCAGCTTTTCGGGTGCTGGCAAGCATATAGGGCCTGTCTACAATACCAGCTTCACCATGCCACTAGTGAAGTGTCAAGACTAGGACCTGAGAATCTAGGGTTCAAAGCCCCACTTAGCCATGATGAAGCTCACTGGGCTGCACCCTGGGGCCAGTCACCATCTCTGTGCAACCTACCTCACAGGGTTGTTGTGAGGATAACGAGAGAGGCATGTATGCCACCTTGAGCTTCTCGGAGGAAAAAGGTGGGATGTTCATGTTGTTACTTTTCTTTGCTGCGGAGAAGGAAATCCTTGTGGCGCACCCCAACTTCTTCCTATATACTTTTTAAAAAAATAAAACAACCCATAATGCTCCCAGGTCCAAGATGTTAACACTTAACGCCAAGAGCCCTGCTAAAAGCAGACCAAGGATCTTCCAGCCCAACCCTCCTGGCGGTGTCCTGCCAGGTTTCCAAGCAGCCCACAACCAAAACATGAATGTGATCGGCTGCCAGTTGTGGTGTGGCCCTACAGGTATACCGCTGCTGAGCCTGGAGGTTCCATTCCTTTGGGCTGCTACTCTCAAAAGGCTTGGCCTAGTCATAGCTGTGTCTTAACCCCCCTTTAAAGGGCATTTTGGCAAGGAGCCGCCCCTTACATTGCGGACGTGACACTATGAACACTGCAGCATTGTCTGTGCCCCTCTCCCATTCCAAGCAAGGAAGGGACAGAAGCAGTCCTATGGCAGCGATGGGGAAGCTGCAGTGCTCCAGATGTCCCTGGGCTACCAACTCCCATCATCCCTGACTGTTAGCCGTGCTGGACAGACATGATGGAAGTTTGAGTCCAACAACGTCTGGAGGTTCCTCATCCTCATCCTGCCACAAGCAAGGAAGCCCTCTTTCACTGGAACAGCCATCAACTGATTAGCTGCCACAAGAGTATTTCTTCTTCACACTAGGAACAAAATCCTCCTCTCGTGGAAATCTTTCAACCCCAGCTGGCCATTACAAGAATCCAGTAATTGAGGAATAAAGCCCAATGTTGCTTTTCTCCTCCTCCTCCTCCTCCTCCTCCCTTTCCTGTTGTGACTTTTAAGATTGTACGCCTAAGGACTGAGACTGTCTTATCACTGGCATTTGTAAGCAGCTCTGGGGGGTTGGCTTTGGCTGAACAGCGAAGTAAACATTAAAAAAATCTTTCAGTAAAATAAAATGGCAAGGGACCATTGCCGCATACACCTCACTTGCTTTGCATAATTAATTATAAGTTAATCAGGAAGAGTATTTTTGTTAAGTTATTCATGACCCCAAACTAGCGCATTATTGGGTAGGCGTTGGAATGCATTTCACAGGGCATGCACTGAAGTAGTCGGTCCTGCTCCACGGAGAGCGAACCGGCAGTAAGGTGAACACTACTGTTAAGATTAACTGAGAAACGGCTGCCAAATATATTTTCCCCATCTTTGGGACTGGCAGAAGCTGCCAAAGACTTAAAATGGATTTCCTGCAGCGATATAGGAAGCTATTTGGCCACAGAAATGATTGCAGGGGGCTGCATCCAACATTCTCTGCCCACTAATGCAAGACCCCTTTGCACTATGGATGGCAGTTTTAAAGCTGGCACAACAAAGGAATCCAACACAAGAAGTTGTGCTGGCAGAAGCTTGTTGTGCAATCCATAGTGCAACCGTCTAAGGGAATGTACTCATGTTTCCCATTGCACAACCAGTTATACCAGTGCAATGAGTATACCGCTAAGTGACTTAAACCTAGTGCTACAGTGAACACACCCCAGGGTTTCCACAAGTGTGGGGTTGCTAGGGCTTGCAGGGGAAGGGAAGGCACTGAGGACTGGTTCGACCTGAAATATGAAACTCACTTTTGAATCTGTTTTTATTACTGTATACTTCTTCCTCCTCACTTTGCTCCCCGACCCTTTAAAGAAACAACTGAAAAAGACAGTGGTGGCACCCCCAGTGCGATTCACGTTATGTCATGATGCCTTCACTAAGATGGAACTAACTTAAGAAAATCTGTTCACCTTCATTTCTCCTTGCCAATGTTTTCCCCATCTCCTCTCCCATCATAATCATCATCTGCCCCACGGTTGAGAGTTAAGATTGTAGTCTCCTTGGGGCAGGGACCTGCTTTTGCTTCCCTCTCCTCAACTCACCAGTTGAAGACAGAAAGGCTGCAGAAGCATTTGTGGTTAAAGACCTCCTGATCTCTCTAGCTTTTCCTCAAATCTTTTAAGACTCTCCTCACTCCTAACTTCTCTCCAACAGCAGATGCTGCAAAGCTTCCTCTTTGCAGGACAACTTGACGTTATAAATCTAACGCAGATTTCTCTCTCTCTCAAGGAATGCTGTTGGTTCAGGAGTTTGTAAAGGGAAGGTGGGGTTTGACGTTTCGGTTGGAGAGTATTAACTGTAATGCTATGCTTTAGGACGTAACATGCCTAAGCTCCCAACCTTCATCGAGGTGCAGTAAACTATTGAGACCACTGGTGAAATCAAAAAGCTTCTTAAACAAGTGGCAGTTCAGCTATGTTTATTTGTAGGTTTAATCTGATGGATGCACAATTTTCAAGCCCAATTAGTTACCGTGCAGTTGTATGCAAATATGAAGCTACTGATCGACTAGAGCAGAAGCCCAGTTGAAAAAACATCAGCATTTTACTTGGGCCAGCTGGCAACCCTATCAGGAAAACAGAAGAGCTCCACAGGGATCGAGGAGGAAGGCTGACATTTCCAAAGTTTTAAATGAAAATGAATCTTCAGCTAAATGCCACTACCCTGCAGTAAACTATCATAAGAACATAAGAGCATGGCTGATAGATCAGCCCAAAGGCCACCTAACATACCATCCTGTTCTTACAGTGGCCAACTGGAGGCCTACATGTGAAGACCCAAAGCAGGACCTGAGCAACTCTCCCCACAGCAACTCTCCCCACTTGTGATTCCAAGCAACCGGTATTCAGAAGCATACTGCCTCTGACGGTGGAAGTAGGACATACCCATCGTAGATGGTAGCCACCGATAAGTCTTCTCAACGCCATCCACATTGGTCAACGCTACATGTTGTGGGAATGGAATCCATAGTTCAACTATACGCTCCATGAATAAGTACTTCCTTTTCGCCTTTCCTGAATCTTCCAACATTCCAGCCTTGCTGGGTGATCCCAAGTTCCAGGACCGAGAGGGAGAACTGGGGTCTATCCAATGAAGCTGAAACATCATGTAACTCCAGGCAGGCAGAAGGAAGATCATGGGCCTTCAGGGCTCACTATTTTTTTCTTTTCTGCAAATGCTGGATCAGAACTTATGTGTACTTACTCCACCTCATTCCCCTCTGTGCTCACCAAATAGAATTCCATCTTACCCTGTACATGGATACCTACAACTCAGGATAATGCTAAATATATCTACTGAAGATGACTGTGACCCACAAAAATATGTCTGGTGTGGGGAACCTCTGGTCCTCAAGAAGTTGCTGAACTACAACTCCCATAATCCCTGGCCATCAACCATACTTGCTAGGGTTGATGGGAGCTGTGGTTCAACATCTAGAGGGCCGGAGGTCCCCCAAACCTGGCTTATGCCATAATAAATTTGCAAGTCTTTTAAATGTGCTTTTACTAGTTTTGCTGCAGCAGAGACCAAGACAACCGCCTACCTGGAATATGTTTGGAAGTGAGAATGCAGGCAGAATCACTTATAACTAGTCTACATTAAGAGATCCCAAATAGCAATGGACTGAGGGAATTCAGGCCGGGGGAGAGAAAACAGGGGGAACCATACAAGACTGAAGCCAGGCCACCCAACTGAACTCAGGTGTTTCCAGCTGCACAAAGACAGTCCAACATTTAAATGCTGCATCACTTTCTGCAGTCACACATTATGGCCTCAAAATAGGGATGAAAGCAACTGGCTTCATGCGTAAGGTAGATTCGTGGCAAAAAACAGAACGGTGACTGGGCGCAATTCTGAGGAAGTTGACATGCATAAGTCCCATTGGACTGAATAGGATGTTAGTCAGAACTAATTTTCCCTGGCATAAAACCAATTTTACTTTATGTAAGTAAAAACAGATGGTGGCCAAGAAGAACAAGCATGGTGCAGTAGATCAGCTCCACGTTTGCATGGGATAGAATTTGAACAGGCACATGTTACAGGGCATGCTATATGTCACAGAGCAGGGGAAAAGCAGGGGAAGAGCCTTCTCGGTGATGGCCCCCTATTGTGGAATACTCTCCTCAGGCACCGTCTCCAATGTGGCATTCCCTACAGGCAAAGACCATTTGATTCTTTCAGATCTCTTAAGTATGACTCGTCTCCAGCAATTGTTTGCTCTTGATAACGCCTATTTAAAGTTGCATTGCTATTTTATTCTACCCTTTAATTTTGGTTTTCTTAGTGTTTGCTGTTTCTAAAGTGCCACCTGAAAAAGTCCAAGAAACTAAAGAAAGATTTGGGTCCAGCTGCTGAGCATCTATTCCACCACACGCTGTGAAAATCAGCGGCTGGTGTAAAAATTTTCATGAGGTCTAGCAGGGAAGTATGATGCAGATGCCACAATCTCAAACTCTCCCAATAACAATGATAAACAGGAGACTTGTAAGGGATGTAGCAAGCTGTCTTATACAGAGCCAGACCACTGGGTCCATCTAGTTCAGTACTGTCTGCAATGACTGGCAGCAGCTCTCCAGGGTTTCAGACAGGGGTTTCTCTCGGCACTAACTGGAGACGTCAGGGATTGAACCTAGGACCTCCTGCATGTAAAGCAGATGTTCTACCACTTGCAGCCAGCACAGGGAAGCCTCCAAGGAACTGAGACTTTTAAAGAATACATATAGGAAATGGAGGGATTTATAACTAAGGAGGAGCACAAAAAAGAGGTCCAAAGCTGTAAGGATGGTATCAGGGAAGCTAAATGAGCAGAGGCTTTTAAGGGACACCCAGAACGACAAAAAGAACTTATCGGGCCATGTTTGGAGCAAAAAGAACAAGGGAGGATAATGATAGCCGCTTAGGGATGGTGGAGAAGTGTTAAGAGGTGACAGAGAGAGAAGGAACCATTCAATTCCTATTTTGGTCTTCTCCCAAAAAGGGAATCGAGTTTGACCGGGAAAAGCAGAACTAATGATGCAAGAAGGGATTTGCAACTCAGGATTACTAAGGAGGTAGCTAGAGAACACCTAACTACTTTAAAGGAGTTCAGGTCTCCGGGGCCAGAGGAATCCTATCCCAGATTGCTGAAGGGGCTTGCAACAGGATATTATTTCAGGGTACAGCAGCTGTCAGGTTACTAGAAATGAATGTTGTCCCTATAAATCTTCAGAAGGTGAGGAAAGGGGGGATTAAATCTGGGAAGCTAGAGAAAAATCAATTCAACCTCAGTAACAGGCAAAATTCTAGAACAGATTAAACTGTCTGTATGTGAGCAACTAGAAAAGAATGGATTACCGGGAGCCAGGGCAAGCTTTATAAAGACTGAGTTGTGCCAGATTAACCTTATCTTTTTTCCCCTTCCTTTTTTTTTTTAAAGAGTTACTAAGGTTTATAGATAAGGGGAAGGCTAAGGACAGTGGTTTATCTTGATTTCAGTGATTTCACAAGGTCTTCCATGACATCCTTGATGATATACTAACACTACTGTTAGGTGGATCCCAATGAGTGATCATGAATAGTTCTGAATCAATCTGTCAAGAGTACCAACGGAACTCTAGGTTGTACCCAACATTACCCCTACTCAGAGCAGACCTATTAAAATTAATGGACGTGGCTAACTTACTCCAGGATGGACTTCAACAGATTAAAATGTAAAAACCTGCATTTAGATATGAAGGATCCGTGGCACATCTATCAGGTAGAAGAGCTCTGGAAGGGCAATCGTACATGTGAAGAGGATCTAGGGGCATCTAAGGCCAAAAGTGAAAAACACAAGCCAGCAGTGTACAATCCAAAGCAGCTTAATGCAATCTCAGATTGCAGAAGTGGTAACCAGGTCACAAGCAGTAATAGTCGTAGTACCGTGTTTCCCCTATTTTAAGACACCGTCTTATATTTTTTCCCCCTCAAGAAAACGCACTATGGCTTATTTTGAGGGGATGTCTTATTTTTATTACGTAAGCCCAGCCCAGCCTTTTCCTTGGCGCCCTCCAGAACTGCGCCTATCACTATGGCTTATTTTCGGGGTACGGCTTATATTTTGCAAATGCGAAAAAAGCCTGCTATGGCTTATTTTATGACTACGTCTTAAAATAGGGGAAACAGGGTAGTATGGTGTCCAGAAAGAAAAAGAAAAAAGCCAGAATGGTGAGGGGGCCTGGAAACTATGAAGAACAGTTGAGGAGAGCTGGGGTACTTAGCCTGGTGAAGTTGGAGAAAATATTTGAAGGGCTTTCACACTGAGGATAGAAGAGACCGGTTTCTCTGTTGCTCTGAGGACTCGAATGCTTAGGTCTGCTGAAGTGACCCTGTTACAGGTGCCACATGAGATCCATTCCACACTCGGAAGAAATCCACCTTTGGAATTCCTTGCCTATTGACATCAGACAGGCACCTTTGCAGTACACGTTTTGGCTCCTGCTTAAAACATTCTTGTTTAGGCAAGCCTATCCAGACAAGGAGCAGTTATATGCGTTTTTACCACATTTTAAGCGCCTGTTGATTTTAGTCATATTTTGAATGCTTTTAAGTACAGTGGGACCTGAGTTTTCGAAAGTCTCAGTTGACGAACATTTCGGTTAACGAACACCGCAAACCCAGAAATAAATGCTTCGGTTTTTGAACACACCTCGGAAGCCGAACATGCTACGCAGCTTCCGCTGAGTGCAAGATCCTGAGGCCTAGCTGTTGGCTGTTGGGTTTTCAAACGTTTCAGAACTCGAACGGGCTTCCGGAACAGATTATGTTCAAAACCTGAGATACCACTGTACTTGCTTTCAACTGTTTTTAATTACTGAGAATGTTGATGCTTTTATATTTTTGCAAACTGGTTAGATATGCTGGGAAGCATAGCTTGGCTTAAAAGTTGGGAGAAATTTCTTAATGGGATGAGCGGTACAATGATAGAACAGACCACTTTGGAAAGGGGAGGCTCTCAACCAGAAGCATTTGAGCTGAGGATGGATGACCAACCTGCCAGAGATGCTATAGCTGCAGGGGGTTGGAAGAGAAGATCACTTAGGTCCCTTCTTGCTAGCAGCTGTTCTTCACTTCTCTCTTGACAGAAGCTGAAGCACAGTAGTTGCCCCACATAAGAGGAAGCTGCCTTATGCCAGGTCTGTGTAACTGTTCCATCTAGCCTTGCATTACCTAGTTTGGGTGTGGGGAGCCTTTGACCTTCTAGATGTTGCTGAACTGCAAGCCTTCAGCCCAAGCAGACATGGCCAATGACCAGAGATGATGGGAGCCTGTAGTCCAGCAACATCCGGAGGGTCAAAGGTTCCCCACACCAGGTCAAATTTGTCTGGCAATGGCTCTCCAGCATCTCTAGATCATGAAGGGTGTTTTCTCATCACCTGGCGCCCAAACCTTTCAACAAGATATGCATGCAGTCTACTATAGAGATGTGAGTTTCATGCCTGAACTGCATGGACTGAGTGTGGAGAAGGGGGAGAAACAGAGTTCATGGCAGAAGCGAGATTTGAAATAGGGTACTTCCCATACTCCCCCAACACTGGGAACCTCAAAATCCTGACCACTAGGTTTTGTGCTGGTGCAGCTTAAGTGCTTTGGAAGCAATGTAATTGGCCCAGCTCTTCCCCCACTTCCGTAACCAAAGTTCAGGTTGTGATGATCCATCACCACCATCACTTGTTAAGATTAGCATCTACCAGAGAGAAAGTATGCAGTTTGGGGTGGGGGTGTTGTTGCCTGTCCCCTTTTAAAAAACGACCTGCCAGATCTCCTCTACTGGCCCTTTGAAAGAGAACAACAATTACTTCACTGGGTTTTGAATTATAAGCTGCTGGGGGTATGAAGTGATATGGCCTCCTTAAATTTTACTCCTTTTGTTTCGATTCTGCATTGCATTTTATCACTTTGTTAGCCATCTTCTGGCCCAGGGATTGCCCTCAAAGCAGGGTGCAAGCTGAGGATGAAAAAGCCTGAAACACTGATGCAGCCAAGATCGCACAATGGATCAGGAAGTCCCTACAATAAACATATGTGTGTGTGTGTAACATAGGAAGCTGCCTTATACTAAGTCCATCTAGCTCAGTATTGCCTACATTGACTGTCAGCATCTCTCCAGGCAGGGGTCTCTCCCAGAGCTACCTAAAAATGGCTGGGATTGAATGTGGGACTTCTTGCATGCAAAGCAGATGCTCTAATACTGAGCTGTGGCCCTTCCCCAGTTCAAGGTCTCCTGCAGCATCCCACCTCTCCCTCCTGCCATGTGCAATTTGGGAATATCAGCCTTTTACAAAGGCAATGGTTAGAATTACGGAATAAAGTGAGTGAAATGCCTTGAACACCTGAACTCGCCATATAAACTGCAGTAGTATGGTGAAGTATAAAGTGCTACCCTTCCATTGTGATCAACAGCACTCAAGGGGGCTTACACGTAATTATTTTTGCACAGATACTGTCAGGGCACACTGAAGCCAACCAGAATGGGCCACACTGCTGGAACTGCACATCCAGTGCATAACACAAGTAACTTTTACCCATTTAAACTAGCTTACTGCAGTGTGCACGCACATGAATATGTGTGTGAGACTTACGTATAAGTAATTTAAAAAGCACCTGTTTCCACAAGCATCACTTCCAATCCAAGTTGAAAACTGTTTTCCAAGAGCTAAAGTTATGGCCCATCATGTTATTTTAAGATTTTGGTGGCTGGGCCTGTACAACAAACTTTTAAAAATAATTAATCAGCTGGTATTTTACGTTCTGAATTTTAAAAGGGGGGGGAATCTAACCTAAAAGTTTCCCCAATTAGAGATCCCATTCAGCCAAATGGTTTATGAAGCACTTCTAATATAGCTGAAAAAACCCAATCCATGGGCATAACCTAATTCAACTGTCTTTTAAGCACAGTGATGCTATACATAAAGTATTTTAAGCAAACGCTTCATGGTTGGGCAGTGTTAGAAAGGTTACAGAGGGTGAAATCAATATCGCTTTTTAAAATCAGAAAGGGAACTCACTGACTGCAAAATTTAAAATCAGCAGACTGATCAACTAAAGCTTTTGATTCACCTGTGCAGGACAGTTTAAAGTGATGGAGTTAAGTCTGTGATTCTTATTTTTGTGGTGCTGATTTGGTTCTGGGGGAAATGACAAGCAATGAAGATACTTCACCTTCTTGCCAAAGACTCCTAAAGCTATGTTTCACTACATTTTAAGTTCTTACACACAGAAGCTCCTTCAGTCTCTCAAGAAGAAACATGTAGTGGTGTTTTAGTAGCATGGAAGCTTCATTAAAAGCTGCTCAACTCCACGGAATGGTACACCCAGTGTGGTGCGATGGCCAGAGTTGGAGCGGCACCTAGGAGACCATTCAGATCCCCACTCAGCCATGAAGCTCACTGGGTGACTTTGAGCCAGTCACTGTCTCTCAGCATAACCTACCTCACACATGACTGTTGTGAGAATACCATGAGGAGGAAGAGAAGTATGTATGCCACCTTCAGCTCCTTGGAGGGCGGGTGGGATCCAAAGGCAATAATAAAAATAAATGCTTAATAGGTTAAGTGCTACCTGCTATGCTCTTGACACATGACCATCTGCTGCAATGAGAAACAGGCTTTGTGTGAATCAGTGCTAATGGGCTGCAGAACTGAATCCCTCAACAATAGCTTTCACTAAGGGTGTTCTGTCTGGGTTGCCGACTCCGTAAGCTGCTCTGGCAGGAAGCCTTGCTCATCAAATCAGCAGGGATGGGAACTTTTGGCCCGACAGTCGGCTCTTTATCCCTGACCACTGCCCATGCTGGCTGAGTCAAGTTGGAAGGCCAACATCATTTGGAGGGCCACTGGTTTCCCCAACCCTGCCTTGAAGCTTTGTCAACAACTGCCTTTTACCATTTCCTCCTATCCATCCAAATATGCTTCAAATTGTTCATGTTCAAACAGGCTGCGCCATCTTCCAGTGTAGGAACTGTCCTATACTGGAATCAGATCGCTGGTCTATGTAGCCCAGCACTTGGGAATCCTCCTGACAGGGAATTGCTCTCTGTGGGGTCTTTCCCATAGCTCCAGCTAAAGATCCTTTCACTAGAAAGATACCAAAGATTGAATCTGGCACCTTCTGCAAGTAAAGAGTGTGGTCTACCACTGAGCTATGGCCACTCTTCATCCTCACAAGTACACATGGAGGCGCCTACATTTCCACACCTTCTCAAAGGAGGAATAGGGAGCAGCCCTGCATGTATGACTGTGCTTCGTGCATCTCAGCCAAAGTCATCTCAGCCAAAACAACGACTATCTTGCATTTCCTTTAAACACCAAATGGGGTTCTTTCCCCGCCCCTGCCCACTTTCCCTATAAAGGGTAAAAAAAAAGTTTTTTGTTTTTTTTAAACATACATGTTGCCATTCTAAGCAGCTGTTTCTTTTTCTTTTTTTTTACCTTGGTTTCCTGATGTAAGTTGCTGTAGCGCTTTTTTCTGCCTGGTTGGGATGGCTGCTTCCTTGACTGACCGGATGGACTGGAGGGGTGGGTGGGAGGTGGGGGGGAAGATGGGTAGCAGAAGCCTTTCCACAAACGTCCACCGTGTACCCTAGTTTCCATGCTTTGCTAGGGCAGGGAGACCCCCTTCTGGTGCCGAGACACGGACCTGTTTCCACACACCATGGAGGCGCAGACACAAAACGTTTGCCCATTTACACACAGAGGAGCTGCTCTTTTCAGACACGGAAGGCTGGAAGGAGAATCCCTCACCTACCTGAAAATGAGCAGAACTGAGGTAGCAGGAGTTGCTGGAACTCCAACTCCCATCATCCTTGGCTACTGGCTGATGGGAGTGAAAGTCCAGCAATGGCTGGAGGGCCACAGGTTCCCCGTTCCTGAGCTACAGCTTCTGGATGACGGGTCCCATCCACGCTTCTTTTGAGATACCCCACACAACCTACCCATCTTAAGATGGGCTCTCCCATCTTAAAAGCAGAGCTCCTCAGTAGCCATTCTTCTCTGCCCAAGTAGCCTGCAGCAACTATTTTATTAGAACAATTCATCTCATTTCCCCCACCCCCCAGGCCAAATGTAGATCTGCCCCCCAAATGACAGCAAGTGGGGGGGGGTAGAGAACTGGTAATTTACAGTGAGTGGAAGATTGCTCTTGCCTTCTCAACTGCAATCCAGAAGAGGACTGCCTTCTGAACAAGAGGTCAGAGCCCCTAAAAACTTTTTAGTGCCTTTCATAGACCCTTAGGGCCCCAAATGCAACTGGCTGCTCCACGTCCCCCACCCCACCCCATTGCAAGGAGTGCTTGGTGGCCACAGTTCTGCCTCTCAATGCAGCGCTGAACTAAGAAAAAAGCAACTCCAGGAGCGTGGACAGGGGGCCAATTATATTTCTTTTTTAATTGTTATGTTCTCAGTACAACAAATCATTTTAACAAGAAAGGCAACCGTCACATAGATCCTCAAAATGTCTACGGTAAAGTCTTCCCCATTTTCTAACAGAATCGCTAGTGCCCCACTGAGATGGTCACCATCTCAGGGGGGGGGGGGAGTAAATTTAAAACAAAAACCAGCCCAACCATATGAGGTATGTTATGGGACCAGTCCTGTCTTTTCGTAGTGCTTCTTGGTGCTAATTCTCACTGAGGTCTTGACTGTGTCTGGACTGTATTAACGGAGGCTTGTCGACACGAGGTTTGAATGACGGAGTGGTCCCCCGCCCCAAATCCCTGCACACAGAATGCCAAAGAGGGGCACTAATCTCACCTTCTCCAAAACCAAGCTACATTTCCGTGTGCAGGGCAGGAATGTGGAAACTGGCTCTCCCGATGTTGTTGAACCACAACTCCTATCATTCTTTTGGGGTGCCATAACGTTTCCCATCCCTGGCTAATTTGGGACAATTTAATTTTGGGGGCAGATAACCAACATGGGGAATGATAGTAGGAGAATTGTGTGTGATATGGAAAAAAAACATGGATACAGAAATATTCGTCTCTTCTGTCACAGTACTAGCACTCAGGTCACCCACTGAATCTGAGTAGCAGCAGAAGACAGGTAGAAGAAAAAGCACATCTTTCAAACAATGCATAATTTACTTGGGGGTGTGACAACCGCCAGTGACTCAGGTGGCCAAGAAGAGCAAATTCATGGAAGATTTGTCTGCCATTAGCCATGATAGTTAAAGAGAGACGCTCAACTGTTCAGAACCAGTATTACCTCTAGTGGGACATGCCCAGCTTGTGACCTGGAGCCATCTAGGCACCATGGCAGACAAAGCATGGTGCTTGATGGACCCGTGGGTCCATCAAAGGAATTATATTCCATCAATGGATTCTGCATCCCCCACCTCCCAGCTTGCAGTAGAAGGGCCCAGACACAGTTCTGCGACCTCAGTGAGAACTACACCTGCAAGAGAAGCTCAAGGGCTACAGGCTCCCAGTTGAATCCCCACCGCAGTCCTTCCAAGTTTCCTCAAGGCCTGGCACATACAGGATTACTGGTGATGGGGAAATCCTTTTATAAAACGAGACATCCCCTAAGTGAAAAGTTCCAGATGTGGTGTATGCGGCCCCCCAAGAGAAACGTGGTGATGCAGGAAAGCCTGAAACAAAATGAAAACCGTAACTACTGGGAGCTGTAGGCTCTCAGGTTTAATGGTCTCCCACCAGTTAACACTCTGCCCAAAAACATGTGGATTTATGGACCCCTAATGTCTCCCTTAAGTCTTCTGACAATCACTTTAACGATCTAAGGCAAGACAAGGAGACGAAATGAGGGCCTGTTACTGGCAGACTGTTCTCTGTACTGACCTTGTGGGTATTTGGTTATCAATATCCTCTCAACTCAGCAGCCTGGGACCAGCTTTATGCTAGTTTTTAAGCATCTACTTCTGGATGTCATCTTCTTTTAAACTATTTGAGCCTTCTGAGAGTGTAAACAGTGCTGTTCCTCCTGGACAATCCCTTTCATTACTTCCTGTTCAAGCTCCAGAGAGAAAGGAAGTAGCAGGAACTACTGGCCCCAGGTTTCAAGCAAGGCAGACTTTCCTGGCTGTCCTCAGCTGCTAAGGCACCTGGAAAGGTTACTTTTAAATTCCACTTCTCAAAAGATGTGAGTTTCATATCTGGTATTAGAAAAGTTCCAGGGCTGCTACAGCCTAAACCTTTGGCTGGTAATGAACTCATTAAAGCCCCTTTATTTCGGAAGTGTATGCAGTTTTCCTGTTTTTGTTTTTAACATTCGGCCAGATAATATTAGAGATATGGGGGAACCCCATTAGACCAAACACACCTTTGAAAGCGTGCCATCCTTGTTACAAATGCCAGAAGTTAATCCTAGGAAAGGAGCAGGCATGCTTTTGCTTAAACAGGGTTAATTCCGCCCCCCAAGGTTGACAAAAAATACCACCCCAGTAAATCCAGGATACCAATGGATCCTGAACACTTTGAGATGCACCAGAAAGAACATCTAAGTCTATATGCTAGAGTTGAATATGGATGAGTGTACTGAAGAGTTGCAGGACCTGCATTTTAGCTGCTCTAAAAGGGGTGGTGACACCTAATCACACACCTCCGTCTTGGTCAAGGTACAGGCTGGTCTACTTTTATAGTTCTTACCTGCTTCCTTGCCTGAACTGTAGTCCACAGCCAGTTCATTGCAAAGAACAAATCTTTGCCAGGCCATGTGGGAAAGGTGCCAGACCCTCACATTGTTTCTAAGGATGCATTCACACCTCTCGCTGTACTGTTCCAATCCATTCACAGTAGGATTCACACATCCAATGGGAGGTATATTTTAAACCTGTTAGTGCAGGAAAGATGCTACACTAGCTCTGAGCATCCTGGGGGAACCCGCATTGAACTGAATTATTCTAGGTCAAAATGCTTCTACTGTCACTCTCTCTGAAGGACAATGTCCAAAGTGCTTTTTCCAGTACAACTGGGGCGCGGGGGAGAGAAGATGCTTAGCGTCTGAGCAGTTCCCTCTCTCTATATATATATAGAGTAAAACAGATTTTGTAGTGGTGGTCTCTGGCAATCAGTGGCTGAGCTACCCCTGATGTCACAGAGAGGTGGGAAAGGCAGAAGGGTCTCAGAGAAGACTGGGCAGGAACAATAGGAGCCTGGGGGTCAGGGCTGGCCAAAGGGGTCAGGGGAATGAATCAGGAGATGGGGATGGTCTTGGGGGAAAGTCTGGGAGAGGACAGGAAACTAAGAGGGAGAATGGCCAGAAAGGAAAGCAGCTGTGTACGGTCAGGAATTGGGATATCAAGCCAAAACCTTCAGCTGTCAGGTTCCTAGTGAATTTCATGACTATAGAGCTATTACCGTTTGAGTAGCCAGTTATGGGGGGCAACCCAACATAGTCATCCAGAGCACAGAAGTGCAAATCACATCCCAAGAAAGTGTCAAATCTCCTCTACCGCATGCACCACTACTTAATGGACCAGGGGTTTGGGGGTAAAGAGAGCATTTAAAGGGATGTGGTAAGAGCCCTTCAATCATGTGAAGCACCTGCCTAGAACTGGAAAAATACCAAGACCTTGCCACAGTCAAGTAGCAGCATATTCCTTATGCAAACGTGCGAAGAACAGCTTTCGGAAAGGTGAACAGCAGGGTTTTGAAAGGGGCATTCCACAGGGATACAGTTCTTTGTCTTTCCTAAGCAGGTCACTGTACATCTGATCGTATGTCGTTTTGAAATCATAAACGTTTGGCTTGTCTGGCGCTGGTCCTGGCAGTTTCACGTGAGTCCCCGTCCCAAAGGATCGAACAATGAAGCCACGCTTACTGAAAGACAAAAGGGGAAAAAAACAGGGAAGCTTAATTATTCTGGATGGATTCATATTTACATGCCAAAACAATACATAGTAAATAGGATCTACACAACCCTCTGGAATCCAACAGGTGCCTAGTATCTTGATGCTTAGGAAGCTACTGAAGATATATTTGTTAAATAAGCCTTTCCCTGAATCACTTATGGAATATTAACTGCACAAGTTTTAGAATTAGTTTTATTGTTTAAGTGTCTGCATCTTTTGTGCGTTACCTCATTTTATCTTATTATGCACTGCTTCAATAGCTTCTGGCTATGACACAATTTATAAATCTGAAAGATAAATAAAGAGAAACTCTGGAAAATACTGAGGCTACTGCACCACTGGAAGGTTTAATTCACAGGTTCATTCTACATTTGAAGTGCTCCAGCCCACTTTTAATGGTCCCAGGGCGGGTTACAAAATTGCCACCATCGAAAATCAAGTATAATTTTACATTGATAACATAAAATAAGACCACAACCCACCAATGACAGAAGGAAAACAGCAGGACAGGGCAATAACCAAAGGCCTGGGCACAGAGTTGCACTTACTGCCAAGAAAGCATACAGAGATGGCGCAAGACACACATCAGAAAGGAGGTCATTCCACAATTTGAGAGCCCGCCTCAGAGAAGACCCTCTCAAGCATTACCACTTCTTGATCCCTTACGGCAGAATAAGCAATCAAGCAGTCTGTGCTGGTTATTCAGGTTCTGAATACGACAGCTTCTGGTTTTGCTACTTATTCCCAACATAATCAGCTATTTTTAACTTTGTTGCTCTCATAAGACCAACCAAGACTAAGAATTTGACTCAATGAGAGAGAAAATGACACAAGTAGAGATCTTGTGTAACTTTTCTATGGCTTCACATACTTTTTTAAAAAAATACTCTTAATCACAGCTCTTTCAGAAGACTGGCCGATTTTAAAGCACTCCTCAATTAAGCCATTAAGCAGAAAGCAATTCTGACCCTCAAAGACAAGTCTTCCTCAAGGGCCTGGATTTGCCATTTCAGAAAGAACATGTGACGTTTCAAAAGAGAACCCAGCAATCTCCGAAATAAAGTCAGCTGTGCAGTGAATGCCGTGCACTATTTTTAGTTACTTTTCTCCTTCTACATGAGCAAACTGGATTGCAAAAGTACCAGCACAGAACATTTCCTTATTGCCGATCATGCCGGGGGGGGGGGGGGCAGTGGTCCTGGCCGGGGGGGCACTTTAAACAAGAGACCCACTTGTTTAAATGAACAGAAGGCTGTTTTTTCCCCATCAGGGAACAAAATGAAAGAATTTCTCTCCCCCAAAATATTTCTGCAATTCTGAAGCTAGCAGCTTGTCAACTTGGTTGGGAAGCGGATGTAGAGCCAGAATGAGAGGGAAAAGAATTATGGTTGATGCAGGGAGTGGATGCTCCTATTATTACTTTATCTTCATCCTGAACCACAATGTTCTTTCATGCACACGTATCAACAAATCCACTTCTCATGAGCAAGTCCCCACTGCCTTCTAGTGATCCTGACACCTAAGCACCACAGATGCTCGTTTTGCATTCTACACAGTTAACTACTTCGAGAGGCATTTTTGTCTCTTACTCCCACAGGTCTCATTTCAACTGCATTTTGAAGCATGATCCTCTTTGAAGCAGCCAGGGAGGACCCCAACCCCCATTTCTTGCTTACCCCATATCCTACACAAATAAGACAAGAATCAAGCCCCCTTTGCATGCCAAGAGGGAAGGGAACTGGAAACGTTCAAAAATAATGGCTGACTAGTAACACTTCTGGACTGCTGTGTGACATAGAACTCCATGTGCATTGGTGCCTGGATAGTTGTTGTCAGCAAAAGGGGTGGGTGTCAGAAGATAATAAAGTAGGCTGCTCTGTTTTACTTTACTATATAGCTGCTACTTGGTTAGGAAGCCAAGTGTTTCGCTTGGTTTACCAGCCAGTCATTATTTAGCGTTACCACCAATCCCTTCCCCCACATTCTGCAGCATGCAGATAGGGAAAGAGGCACAGGGCTATATCCAAATTTCACTCAGAGCAGACCCACTGGACTTCCTGTGTTAGCCATGCCCATTCATTTCAATGAGTCTACTCCAAGTAGGACTAACAGAGGATACAAGCCAGGGTCTTCTCTTATCCTGTATTATTGGAAATTAGACCTCTAGATTAGGAATCTGTGCAATGGTGAGTGTTCTGTTTGCCAGTGGGCTGGGACCAACCCTGGTGAGCCACTTGGCAGGTCCTTGGCCTTAGATCATGAATATATTTCTACATTAATTTCAAACCTGCATTTAAGCAGCTCTGTAATTTTTTTAATGGGAGGCAGGGAATGCCGCAAGACCAGCTGCTTGCTCACAAGTAGTTCAACCAGTAAATGCTTTAGAAACATGAAGCAAAGCTATAAACAGGAAGCTGAAGAACGCTGGACCACAAGCCTGAACCAGAATTATGACGTCTGTGTTTTGTGCTCAGTTATTAGTGCACAACAGGAGCTCTCAACTTCTTCCACTCACAATACTATAGCCTGGAGTCAGTTTTCAGCACATCACCTGGCATTAGTTGTTATGAATTTTCTCCCCATTGCTGCAAGGCAGGCAACCCTTTGACATGCCACTTCCTCTCAACAGAAACTGGCTTTCAACAAAGAGATCATTTGAAGTTAGCTGAAGTCAGTTGCCCCACACTGAGAGCTGTTATGAAACATGCACCAGGGTTCAAACCTCCACCCTGCTAAGCAACTCACAAACCACTTTGGACCAATCACCAAGTGCTTTTCCTACTGCTTCGATCATCAAGTGGAAATATTTAACCACTCAAGACCAGCAGCACTGCAAGGAAATTTGTTCTGCCCTTATTTTATGGGGAACGTGTTCCTAGACGCTTTCTCACAAAGGGGAACCGGAACCACTTTTGTTCTTTCATGTGTACTTAAAATTTATTTAGCCCTTATGATTGCAGGGATAATTTCTGAAAATATCCCAAGCGCAAACCAGTGAATCATTAAAAGAATGACTTAGAACATGAGTAACTACTGTTGGTAAAGGTTTTTTTTATTATCATCGCTGCCTGTGTCACTTCTAGGAAATTATTAGCCTCACTCGAAGCTGGAAAATAAGTGGTTTGGAATTGTGTTAATGCCACTCGGTGGGAGAGCCACAATGCAGAGGTTGCATAAATGCTTACCAAACAGTATTACACAAGTGTCATTGCTCATGGAAGTGCTCTCCTGCACACAGATAATTGCCACTTGGACACGTAACACAATCCCAACAGGGAGCTCTAACACCGGCGGAATAACAAAGTGTAAGCAGTCAAACATAAATGATTGGATGCACACTGCGAAAGAAAACAAACTTCACTTTTGAATTCAGGACACATTCGTAACCTCAATCTATTAACAAATAAATGGAGGTTGCTGTTATTTTGCTGTGTATGTCCACTTCTCTCTTTTGCTTTTATTTCCAGATTTAATAGACATTGGTACAGCCTTATAAACAAGCAAAAAAAAAAAAAGGTCTACTAGCCTGTTGTGAACTGGCAAAGGAGGGAGGCCTCCACCCCTGCTCTGCCAGCCCAGTGACCTGCCTCCATGGAAATGTTTCATCTGTGGGTATCAGGCTAGCACTTAAATACAAGGCTGCCCCAAATAGGAGCTGCAGAGGAAATTTTTGTCAGGCTCAAGCTTCTCAAATTAGGTCGTAAGTTGAAGAATGTCCCTCTATCTAGTCACCCTCTATCCTCCCACCTTTAGTCAGCTTCCCACCAAACTGTTTTTAACATGGTAGTGGAACCACTAATGCAACCCACCTGAAGTCAGCGCGAGACCCCCTGTGGGTCTTAACCACTACTTGAAAGAATGGTTACCAGATGCTGGAGACAATGAGATATAGTATCAAATAAATCAGCTACATCCCCAGGGATGGGGAACCTGTGGTCCTCCAGATGTTGCTAGACTACAACTTCCATCATCCCTAACCATTGGCCCTGCTGGATGAGATTGATGGGAGTTTTAGTCCAACATCCGGAGGGCCACACTATCATAGTGTTCTGTAGAAACTACCTAAATATCACCTAGATGTGGTTCCTATTTCATATAGTTTTTAAGAGAGTGAATTTCTAATCCATGTTGCGCAATGTCTGCTGAAATCTCAGAGGCTAGGGAGATGGCAGGGCTAGGGAGGCTAGGGAGATGGCAGGGGTTGAAAGTGGGGCTTCTGCTTACCATGACCAGCAAAACCAGACTTTAGAGAAATTTTCCATAGTTACCGGTACTCAATAAATGTGCATGTAAGCCACTCAGAGGGCCTTTTTGGCTGAAGAGGAGGGTCCAAATACTATAAATAAATAAATAAATAAATAAATAAATACTGCAAATAACACAGAATTTTGAACTTTTAGTACAGATAGCATGAAAGGAAAAAGATGATATTCTGCAGTGAGGATACCCGCCTGTTGTCTGAGAATAAACAAATTAAGATAAAAGCAGACATTCTGGCACTGCTAATTCAACATTTCCAAGCCTCTTAACCATGGTTAGATCAGGAGCAACTGCCAGACATTAACGCTCCCTTCCTTTCCATCTCACCGAAGTCCACACCTTCACCTACAGTGTTAACCTGTAATGTTGTGTCTACAATGAAGTTAGCCAGTCTGTACATCCACTTTAAATCCCACACCTCAAACTCCGATTTAAAGCTAACCATGGTTAGTGTCCAACATATCCACAATCATAATTACACCTCCAACGCTGCAGAGGGAAGAGAAGAGGAGGCCACCTCTTAACTATGGCTAAGAGACAAGGATATTTCCACCTGCGCTAGGCCCTTGTGGTGGTTTTCTAGTCAATTAAGTTTAACGAAAGGCACATTAAGCTACCATCCACCTTGGGCCTGCCCATAAAAAGTAAGTCTATAGTAAGAGACTAGGGCGATGTCTGCTGTTTCCAGGAACTCTTATCATGATACTTTTGTGGGTGAGCTGAGTTTTGTTTGGACTCTGGGTGAGAACCCAGAGGCTGAGAGGGAGGTTGTGTCAGAAGGAAAATGAAACGATATAGATTTTTATATATTAGTAACTTTGTATTAATGTACAAAGTTTCATATGTAACTGTGTATTTTTGTAATATTTTTGTTTCAAGTTGTCTGTTGTCGCTTCAGTTTTTGGTACACCACTTAAGAAAAAATTTAAAATATTCAGTGTCACAAGAATGGCGTACATATAAACAAACAAATAAAACCTGCAGATCATTTTAAGATACTTTGTGATGCACTTACCTTGACAGAAGCCCACTACAAAGGAGTCAATGCCTTGCACTTTTGATGCCCAAGTGGTGTGCTTGGCACAAAAGAACTCTCACTGTGTTCAATCCCACTTTACTCCAGGATTTGTTCACTCTTTTGCTCAAGCTGACTTTCATCATGAATGCTCACTACAACTCACTGGCAAGCACCATTCACTACCGGTATCAATCAACAGGGCTGCTTATATCCTTTTACTACCGTAAGAGACGGTATTCCACATCAACACATGCCAAATTCCGCAACCTGTTCCAAGCACGCATGCACTATCATTCTAAATTCTATAATGTAATTTATTCTCGTTATAGGAAAGGGCAAAAAGAGATACACTAAAGCCTCACCCCTCTGTCTACTGGGCAACCTCACTAGCTTTGCAGCAATTCAACTAGATGCTGCCCGTACGCTACCAGCATAGTCACAGAATAAGGGCCGCTAGATACTTCGCTATTACAAAAAAAGCAGTGATTCCCAAAAAACTAAATATTACACTCTGTGTTTTAGCAGAATCAGATGAGATAGGCCTAAGAGACTGCTGCATCCACAGGAAACTGCCTTATACAGAAATCTCAGTGGTCCATCTATCCCACTATTTTCTACCCTGGCTAAAAACAGTTTTTCCAGAATCTGAGAGAGGGCTGTTTCCTAGCCACACCTAGGAATGCCAGAAACTGGGACGTTTCATGTGCAAAGCAAGTGCTCTTCCACATAGTTACCAGCCCTTAAAGGTAAAGGGACCCCTGACCATTAGGTCCAATCGTGTCCAACTCTGGGGTTGCGGCGCTCATCTCGCTTTATTGGCCGAAAGCCGGCGTACAGCTTCCGGATCATGTGGCCAGCATGACAAAGCCGCTTCTGGCGAACCAGAGCAGCACACGGAAACGCCGTTTACCTTCCCACCAGAGCGGTTCCTATTTATCTACTTGCACTTTGATGTGCTTTCGAACTGCTAGGTGGGCAGGAGCTGGGACCGAGCAACGGGAGCTCACCCCATCGCAGGGATTCGAACCGCCGACCTTCCGATCAGCAAGCCCTAGGCTCTGTGGTTTAACCCACAGCGCCACCTGGGTCCCTTACTTGTTACTATCAGTGACCTTTTATGTTGCTGGAAATAAGTCTCTCCTTGCAGGTCCAGGAAAGGGGTTTTTTTGGTGGGGGGGGAATTGGGGTGAGATATAAAAAACAATTTCCTAGATCCCTGTGTTTTGGCACCTTTCTGACTTAGCCGCCAATATTTCCCAAGTTCACTGCAAGCTTCAAGTCACTCATTTTGGAAACTGTACATGACAATCAGTGAAATTGAGCTGAAGTAACCTAAAGCAGGGCCAGACAGAGAGTTCAAATTTTAAAGCACCAGCTTTTGAGGCAATCCAAGGAGAGGGATTTCCCACCACTCCTACCAGAAAGGGGTCTGGATAGCAGCAAAACACTTTGCCGAGTTACACAGCTGCTGCAGTACCAAAAATGGAAAATGAATGAATGTATTTGGCTGCTTTTAATACTTGTAATTTCATTTTACCTCTGCTGGCTTTTGTTGCTGACCGTGTGAGAGGGGAGGAAGATGCAGGGAAGCAAGAAGGCAAAGTTGATTAATGTATGCACTCTCCCACATGACATCTGCCTAGGCCTGGACCAAATAAAGAATTGTTGTTGTTGTTTAGTCGTGTCCGACTCTTCGTGACCCCATGGACCAGAGCACGCCAGGCACTCCTGTCTTCCACTGCCTCCCGCAGTTTGGTCAGACTCATGTTGGTAGCTTCGAGAACACTGTCCAAACATCTTGTCCTCTGTCGTCCCCTTCTCCTTGTACCCTCCATCTTTCCCAACATCAGGGTCTTTTCCAGGGAGTCTTCTCTTCTCATGATGTGGCCAATTATACATGGCAATTAATCTCATTTTAAAAACTAGGGCCTACCTTCTAAATTTAATGCAGCAGTGTCACTAACAACCGCCCGGTTCGATTGTTGACATTAGGCCAAAACCATGGCTTAGCACAGGCATCCCCAACCTGCGGCCCTCCAGATGTCTTGGCCTACAACTCCCATGATCCCTAGATAACAGGACCAGTGGTGAGGGATGATGGGAATTGTAGTCCAAAACATCTGGAGGGCCGAAGGTTGGGGATGCCTGGCTTAGCACAATTGCAGGCTCTCAGAGAGACTGTGGCTACTCTGCTCCTCACCAATGAGTCATCCAAACCAGGCTTAGTGAGTTGTCCAAACCTGGGCTTATGGTTTTGCTCTCCAGGACCAACTACAAGTCGTAACTCCTAGGACCAACCTTGGTTATAGCTCACAGTTAGTCCTGGGAGAGTGTGCAGAACCATGTCCTGGTTTGGATGCAGCAGCAGAATGACCAGAAAGGAGGAAATCCTCTCCCAGAGCCTCTGCCAAGCTATGGTTTGGCTTAGCATGACAAGCAAACCAGACCAATATTTGTATCTGCAGGCACAAGAGGAAGGCCACTTAGTACTCTGGCAGATGGCAGGGGCCTAAGGACCATAGGGATACTACATAATTGCCCCCTCAACAAGAGAAGCAACAGGGAAACATCAGCCTGACCCCACAACAGAATGTAAAAGCCTATCTCTCATTTTTTGCTGGCACTGCCAAGCAGATCCCACATCCAACTCCTTTCACCCTCTACTCCCTTCCCCCCTCCCATTTTATTAGTTCACAAGCCTGGTGGCAGAGCCATGTTTCAATTTACATACAGAATTGTGCATTGAATTTTTAATTGCTGAGACTTGCTTTAGTTTTGCCTGAGAAGCAATATTTCAAAATACACTAGCTGACAGCTACCGGAAACTAGAAAACTGGCTCGGGCAAGCAAGCGGCAGCTCAAGAGTTCCTGATTTACAGCACATTTCCCAGCATGTGTCTTGGGATGCATTCCCACCATACATTTAAATCATGCCCCCCCCAAAAAAAAATCCTGGGAACTGTAGCTTGTTAAGGATGCTGGGAACTGTAGCTCTGGGAGGAATAAACTACAGTTCCCAGGCTGTGGTGGGAGTGCTTTAAATATAGTGTGTGTACACAGCCTTGGTCTTTATAACTCAGTGGGCATGCAGTACTTTGCTAAGCAAAGCAAGAGACTTCTGTTGTGAAACAGCTCTGCTGCTTTTTAAATCTTTTGCACTGAACAAGACCCAGTGAAGCAGAGACCAAACGTTATTCCAGATGGGAACCTAACAGGCTATTCAGATAACACAAATTGGTCGCTGGCAATTGGTTGTTTTTAAAACATCAGATTTTTCACAAAAGGGCTAATCTGGGTTAAATGGAAGAAAATACAGGCTGGCGTTTTGATGCTGACAATGTCACATGGACACTGAAAAATCTGCACATGTGAGCAGCACAGATCCCACAACACATCCACCCAACTGGAAGCACCCCAAGTCAACAAACTGCTTGGCACTAATCTTTGAAAAGGGCATTTATCCCCTATTTACCTCTGCCTTGCCAGAGGCTGCCCTCTGGGAAAAGGTGTGAAGTGAACTCTCAATTAGCTGTTTGCCTTTCCTGCAGAACAGTAATAGGCAGAGCCAAGTAAAAGTGCCAATGCTATTTAAGAGACTGGATTGCGGATTTCCCAATGCAGTTGACAGTACTGTCTTCGAGAATACATTATACAGCAGTTAAAACATAACTGGAGCATTTGACAGGAATGCAATGTTGCCTTCCTTTGCTTTATTAATTTCTCCTGAAGATGGCATTTCAAACAGGAATATAGCATCACAGCATTCAACTGATACATAATATGAGCACCTTTATGACTGCTTGCTGACCCTATGCTATTGGGATTGATCTCATACCTCTTTGCTTTAGCAAAAAACAACAAACAGCCAGGAAAATGCAATTTCCTTCTTTACTAAAGACATTTTAGTAGTGCCCAGAGATCACTGCTTTCTTCACATATTCTGGAGCTGAAACCATTGCATTGCATTCGTTTTCGTGAACCAGCTAACTTCTGTAAACATGTTTCCAAAGCTCCTTAAGTCAACCAGGTCCACCCCACTGAACCCCTTGTAGTGGGAGAGACTGACTTATGGGAGTCTTCTGTACCACAGTATGCACCCTGCTGTGGAAGGCAATCAATAAAAACCCTAGATTTTAGTGAGGTTGTATCTCTTCCCCTGACTCCATCCTTTAGCCTAGCACAGAGGTAGCTAATGTAGTCCCTTCCAGAGGTTTCTGGACTCATAACAGGCACAGTCCAGAAAGGCCAAAGGTCAGGGATGTTGAGAGCTGGAGTCCAGCAGCATCCAGAGAGTACTACAGTGGTTAACCCCTGGGTTAGGAATGGAGACTAGTGAAACAGGGCTACAGGGTGGAACTTACTCAAGTGTCTCAAAGCACCAGTCACTGCTTGTCTCCCAACAGTAGATGATCACACTCAAAGCCCAGCAGTGCTCTTCATCCACCAGTCCAGATCCCAACAGAGTTTATTATAGAACAACACCCAAAACTGATTCAACCAACCTAGAACTGAGAACAATCATTCCTCATGAAAGGCTCATTTGCTCTCCCCTCCACACAACACACACTCATTCACACTCCTAACCACACCACAGGACATAATGCAGTCCTGTTCTACAAACTGAGAATGCCATCCAGAGAGAACACTGCGTCTCATTCCAAATGTAAATTATGGGACTAATTATAGGACGTGAGAGATGAGTCAGGCTTCGCCGAGAATGGTTTACAGATGGACATCTGCTGCGACAACTGAAAACACACATTGCAGAAAGTTTATCTGATTATGTTTCGCCTTTGGTGTTAGATTTTAAGCAGCCGCCACTAACAATAAGGCCTGTGTTATCCAGAGCAGCAGATTGCACACTGCAAATCTGGAGCTGCGCACCAAAGGTTAGGTGGTTTCAGAAGAATAGCAAAGGATATGCATGAGAAACAATCTGCAAAATTCACTGAGAAATTAACAAGTTAGCAACTGATGCTTGGGAGACCAATGGAAGTTCTCAGCAAAGACATCTGCAGAATAGCACCTAAGTTACTGAGTTGCCTAGAAATCTCAGACAGATAGGCGCCATCTTCCATATCTGGTATGCCCCAGAATCATAGAATTGTAGTGCTGAAAGGGACCCAAAGAGTCATCTAGTCCAACCCCCTGCAATGCAGGAATCCTGCTTACCTTCCTTTAGGATGGGGAACTTCAGGTCGGGCCTTTCTGTCTAGCCCTAGGGAGTTTCTCCCCAGGCAACATCCCTCATTGGCCTTGCTTTACACCTTCCTTGAGTGTTTTTGCCTGTATGGGATGTGTCCTTGAACTCTGGTAATGCCTCACAGTGTTCAGGATGGAAGGCAGAAAGGGATGTGTGAATGTGTACAGAAACTAGCCTACTGCAGAGTGGTAAAGTTTACATTTGTCATTTTGCCCACTTTTGCCTCTGGCCCCATCCACCACCATGATGTGGTCCTTGGAAGTTTGCTCAAAGGGGAATGTGGCCTTTGGGCTGCAATTGGTTTCCCCCAACCCCACCCCTGACTTAGGGCTTCCCACACATCAGAGGCAGACCAGTGTCTTTGAAGTGTCTGAGTAGGTGGGTGGAGAGCATAGAACACCTTTGCATCACCCACTGCTTTGTCCCCTAATAGAAGAGTTCCACTAACCATGAGCCTAGCTGTGAGAAAACCAACCAACCTCCTTTCCTTCCTGCTGCCCCTTTTTGTGCTATAAACTACGCCTCCCCAACCCCCCACCAATTTTACATTTGAAGCAATCTGCTTTTTAGATACATGGCCCCTTGGCTCCTGTGGGTGTGTTCACAAGTGTCTTGGCTGCTCTCTTGCTGCATTTGAAGCTGAGGGTCCTGTTTCAGGAGAAATCAACCATTTAATTGGAGCTGAAGACAACCAAGATGACTTGGTGCCCTTTTAAAAATTCCCTCTTCCCAGGAAGCAAAGACTGCAATTCATGCCTGGACTGTCGTCCATCTGTGCAGAAAGAAATCTTCACATCTGTAAGCAACTGTAGGCATAGAAGCATGCCGACGGTGGAAGTCGGCACTGAAGTAACATCAAAACTAGTTACTTCAGGTGCCTAACAAACAGCTTATAAAGGAAGTACTATAATTCACATTTCAAACAAGCACAAAGTAGTCAGTCAAGCAATCTACATACAGTACGTGTGGGTGTCACAGATCCACCTGGTAAACTATTGGCTGTTTGTCCCCCAAAACATTTTTGTTAGATCTGGCATAACAGACACAATGGTTCAATTCAGACACCATGCCAAACCATGGTTAAAGAAGCTTAATCATGGTGCAGCTCATCATCCAAGTTTTGTCACAGGCCGGCAAGTCAGAACAGAGGACCAAGATTTGTAGTGGATTTACAAAACATGGCTTTGCATAATGTCTGAGTTGGCAACTATTTTCAGCCATCTCCTCTATCTCCCTGGGACACTATATTATGGGAGGGAGCAGGAGGCGCTGTGGTCTAAACCACTGAGCCTCTTAGGCTTGCTGATTGGAAGCTCGGCGGTTCGAATCCACGTGATAGGGTGAGCTCCCATTGCTCTGTCCCAGCTTCTGTCAACCTAGCAATTTGAAAGCATACCAGTGCAAGTAGATAAATAGGTACCACTGCGGTGGGAAGATAAATGGTGTTTCCGTGCACTCTGGCTTCCATCACGGTGTTCCGTTGCACCAGAAGCAGTTTAGTCATGCTGGCCACATGACCCGGAAAGCTGTCTGTGGAAAAATGTCGGCTCCCTCGGCCTGAAGCGAGATGAGCGCCGCACCCCATTGTCTCCTTTAACTGGACTTAACCATCCAGGGGTCCTTTACCTTACTTATATTATGGAGGTGAGTGTAAACCAATGAAGTGCTGAAGGTGGAAATGAAAAGCAGACAATGAAATCTAAGCCTTGGTTTGCCTGTGGTCCATTTGGAAACTCAAAACATGGCTTGGGTTTAAAAATAAAGTAGGCATAAACAACAATTTAGCACAATGTAGAAACTGAGCCAGAAGATCCACAATTTAAAGGTCTAGATATACTGATAAATGTTCACTGTTTATGCAGGTGTGGTGATTACAGATGTGGACACTAGCTGGGCACTAGCTCAAATCCTCACTCAGCCAAAAACTCACTGGGTGGTACTGAGCTAGTCAATATCAATGTATCTCACAGGGTTGTTCAGATAAAAATGGGGACGAAATCTTTGGATGAAGAGTCAGGATACAAATCAATAATCAATAAATAAATGACACACACAGAATAAATGGCACATTAAAACATGAAAGTCCCATCACAGGATTACCTTCTGTGTCAGAGAATGCTTAGAGTGTGATCAGTACAGGGTTGTGTGTGCAACAGGCTAGTGAAGCAACCTGTTCACCTGATGAAATATAGACAGTGTCAAAGCCAAAAATAGCTATGCAAAGCTTTCAGAGGCAAATCAGATGCAACAGTGTGTTATGTGTATAACTCATTGTTATCTTATTCTTCCAAGCTGCCTGTCATAGAAAGTGGATGAGGTAAGAATGGTTGTTCTGAGACTCACCACAGGGGTGGGGCCTGCAGAACTTCCAAAGCCCTCCCCCCAAAAGTAGCTGCCAAGTGCGCAGAGTACCCCAATTCCATGTCCAAAAGGAAAACCAGGATTCCACTGAAGGGAGAAGAATTGCAACCAAACAGCATGGAGGGAAGCAGGGTTCAAGAACAACCAAGGCTGGAGTGGAAAACAAGCATTCTCCATTTACACAATAACTCATCCCACACCTCCGTCTCACACACTTCACTCCCTGCTCTCTCTCACTCTCTCTCTCTCTCTCACACACACACACACCCCTACCTCTGCCTCTACACAAATCCCAAGGGAGGAATGAAGGGATCAGAAAGCAAGGAAAATTTTGATTGGGGAAAAAGGGACACCCACTGCCCTCTAGACACTGGGAACAACGGGGCATTGGATATGTATGTACTCCCTACACCAATGGTTTTCCTGACTGCACAGTCCTACCCTTTTGCTCACCAAGGCAGTGTCTATTAAACAATACATTTGTAAGTAGATGTTTGTGGGGGGTGTTTATGTACATGTGAGACAAGATAGATTTATGAGCAAAAATATCCTTGAATTTGCACAGGTCTCCAATGATTCTCGCCCAATGAAGAAGCTGGGATTTGGAAGACACGTCAGAAAAGGAAAAATCAGCAACCAGTTAGTCTGCAGCAGTAACATTCAAAATAATGCTGTGGCAATTTAAAAGCTAACATGATTATGTTCTGAGCTACTGTAGGCGATCACCTAGTGGTCCATGTTGGAAATGACCAGAGGGATCTGGGTTCAATTCCATTGTCAGTCATGAAACTCGCTGGATAACTGTGGCCAGTTAGAATATCCCAGCTTAACCCACCTGCCTGGGTTGTTCTGAGGAATAATGGGATAATATCCATGTATGCCATCTTCCTTGGCAGAGCAGGATTTTTAAAAAAGAATGAGAAACAGTCAATAATTCAAGCCCACTTTCTTCAAGCATCTGACAAATTAAGGAGCTACAGAAGCTAAAGCAAAGAAATTAGGCTGGAAGGCACAACAGCAATAACCAGGATTTTAAGTGAGAGCTTGCTGCATAAAACTAGGGATGTGACAAATCCCTGCAATACCAGTGTAGAGAAACTAGTGTGGCAATAAACACAACCTACTCACGTCCACCCAGAATGGAGTTTAAGACATTTATAGAAATCTTACATCATCTGCTTAAAAGGGCACCAGCCTGAAATTTTGGGACATGATTCATCTTATACAAAACTCTTACATTTTGCTTTGAAGCAGTTTTAAGAAAGCACAGAACACCCTGTACATGGAAGGTGCTTCTAATGTTTATCAGGACTGCAAGAAAAGCAGATGTCCTCAAATCAGATAGGTAGGTGGTGGGTGAAGTGACAACTACTCATCACTATGAATTCTGATGGAGCCAGTATCAACCCAGATCTCTAATTGAAGTATATAAGCAGCCCAATCCACTGGCACTTGAAAGCTAGGGAATTGGATTCAAGGCTATTTAGGTTTCATGAAAGATGTGGAACAAGGTAGGCTTAACTCAAAGCAGTCAGGTTTAACTGGCTTGTTCACTGGGACAATCTTGTAAGTAACAAGCCTAGTCTCTCCAAGAAGCAAGGAATTCCATGCAGGTGAGAGGACACACTGGCAGGCGGAGAAGAAATAGAATGCTCAATCACTCCTTCTGCAGTCTGCTTGATTTCCATGTTAGAGACAGAAAAGAGCCCCTTGCCCTGTACCCAGCACAAAATCCAAGTGGGCTGGCAGAGGAGTAATGGAGCAATCTATCTTTCTTCTGCCAGCCTACATAGCAGAAGACAAAGCTTTTCCATAGACTGCCAAGAGGCTAGAACCCTGAGCTTCCATGTTGTCTGCAAAGGAGGAGTCATCCCTTTCTCTATGGCTAGCAGAGAAATCCAGGCTTCAGAGGTGGGATGTGTAGGCCAGTAGCTTATAAAGTTTTAATTACAAGGCTGCATTTAGTACTAGACACCACAATGAAATGTACGGCCCATCTCTCATACAAATCAACTGGGAAAACCAACTGGTTCAATGTAGACCACCCATCTTCTGGCGCACCGATCCTGTCAAAGTATTGCTGTGTTGTGCCAGTCATATACTGCACAGTTTGAGGAACAGTGCTAACTATAGCTAACTATAGTTAAGAATCATTATAGTGTTGGACTAGGACCAAGACAACTCAGTCATAAATCTGACTGGGTGTGGGTGACTATGGCTCAGTCACATATTCAGCCTAACCTTCCTCACAGAGGTTGTGAAGGAAAAAAGAGATCAGAGAACAATGGACATTGTCTTACTGAGTTTTTAGAGAAAGTGCAGGATTCAAGTGTAACAAAAGGAGTTGCCCAACTCAGAAATCACACCAAGGTATGGTTAGAGCAAACCTGGAAATGGTGGGTGTCTGAGTCTGTACCCGCTGAGTAAACAGCCTGACTGAATGCAGGCCCACAGGGAATTTTAAAAATTCATGGAAGATTAGGTTATTAATGGTTAACTATGATTGGTTAACCTCCAGGTTCAGAGACAGAGCATCTCTGAACACCAGTTGCTGGAGAACAGACATGCCCTCTTGTCTTGTATCCGAGTTGCCCATAGACATCTGGTTGGTCACTGTGAGCAGAAGGATCCTTGCTAAATAGACCTTTGGCGCTTTGTAAGTTCTTATCACCTAAAAGCCATCGGGAGGGGGGTGGATACTGGTACTTCCTACTTATACTGTACTGTGAGCAAATGGCTGAAAAAGGTCAGCTAGTGCTGGTAAACAAGCAATCATTCTCTCACCGAAAGAGGCAGCTTCCTCTTCAAGGAGAAAACCCCACCCTCATCCTAACACCCATAACTGGCTTGAACTGTGCAGCTGTTCTTTGGTGAAAAGTGAGGGGGGAGATGAAGGCAGATAAATGGTCTGAAGAGGGCTTTATAACAGTAATCCTAAGCAGACCCATTAAACCATGGTGATGAGCAGTAGGCTGTCCGGTTGCCTAAGCAAGGCCCCAAGAGAAGTTATACAGAAGCTGGCTTTTGTTTTTCCTTTCAGGCCAGAAATGATTAACACTTTCTGCGTGAGCAGATAGACTCTATTCCAAAGCTCCCTTGAACAAAGTGAGACTTCTGAGTAAGCATACAGAGGATAATGCTGTCTGCAAGCAATGCTAAGAACTCAAACTTATTTTTCCAACAGGACAGTTCACTTTATGAATAATGTGAAATATGAGCTTCCTGACAGTCAGTGGTAATACTGGCGCTTGTCTCCTGGGATATCCTCTAGCTAGCAGGAAGCCTGGGGGCAGCCAGCTTCAACTGTCTCTACAGAACAGAGCTGTCTAGCCTCATCTAATACAGCAGTGATGGCTAACCTTGACACCCCAGATGTTTTGGAACTACAACTCCCACCATCCCTAGCTAACAGGATCAGTGGTCAGGGATGATGGGAGTTGTAGTCCCAAAACATATGGAGTGTCAAGGTTAGCCATCACTGTAATACAGGGAGCAGAGGTCAGCTGAGCATAAATTATTAGCTAAGGGACTTGTATCCTAGTTTGGGATGGCTGTAGCACCCCCACAGAGGGAGAAGAGTCTTCTTCAGGTGGCAATAGAAAAAGCCAACCCCTTGGTGGTAGTATCAGCCATTGTACAGAATGAACTAGTAGGTCTAACACTGGACAAAAACTTCCACATTCTATCTCACCAAATCCAAAATCCACCATATTTCCTTTTAACAGCTGCCCTTCATAAGAGTTTTCACGCCAGAGGGAGACCTATCTTAGGGGGCTTTTGGAAGGAGGTGGCACTAATATGGGAAAGCTCATCCACCCAAAGCATTTTTGGATCCTAGCTGCCAAATACACAGTCACTATGCAGAGGAGGCCAATAATCAACAAATCTGGTAAGATGCAGCAAAAAGACAAGACGGTTTGTAAATTGATGAGGACACCCATCAGGAGCAAAGAGTCCTTACAGGAAATGGTATGTGATAAAAGAAGACAGGAGGCTCAGCCACATCTCTCCAAAAGATAAGGATCTTATCCTAAACATCAACAGCTGTCAGCACTCACCTGGATTTTAGGATTGGAGGGATTTAAGCACTTCAGAATATTCAAACAGAATATACACACATTTATTGGATTAAATATTATCAACCCTAAAATTTGGAGCCACTCAAAACCACATGAACAACAGTTCTGGGGTCATTTAATCGAACAAAACATCACTCTTTCTTCTATAAGTGTCTTAGATGTTCACTGGTACCTACTTAATTAACTACAAACATAATATTCATTAGCTACCCAGACACAAACTATTGCACAAATGCTCAAGCAGCAAAAGGGTAGACACCCTCCATCCATTTAATATATGCCAGGCTTCCTCAACCTCGGCCCTCCAGATGTTTTTGGCCTACAACTCCCATGATCCCTAGCTAGCAGGACCAGTGGTAAGGGATGATGGGAATTGTAGTCTCAAAACATATGGAGGACCAAGGTTGAGGAAGCCGGATATATGCTTACCCATGGAGTAGCAAAAATTCTAATTTGCGTCTGTTGTAGTTAAGCATTGATGAAGATACCAAGTTGTTTGAGAGTAAATCAATCAAATTTAAGACACTGGGCTCTGGGACACATGTCCTTTGGTGCCAACAAGAATCTGGAGTAGGTACAGGATATGTGTGGGGTTCGTAAACTGTCCCCTTGCATTCCCCACATGTATGAAACCACCCCACATGTATGAAACCTGAATATGTCCAAATATTTTAATATGTAAACTGTGAAAACTTTTAAACACTTAATCCTTAAGAGCAAAGCTAGCAATGCTAAGAAATATGCATTGCATGGCCCCATGAATCAATGCCTTACAGCCAGTTCCTTGTTGAGAGTTGCTCCCCCACCCCTGGTACTTCCACATTGTCTGGGGAGTAGTACTTAATGAGTCAGACTAGCAAGACTCCATATCATTAAGCATTTCCAGTAGTGTTCCTCAAACACAAAGCAATTATCCCATGAAAACACACATCTTGCCTCCAGCCCACAGGTAGGTTGCTTGCTGCTGGGTATCCCTCAGGTGCTTGTGTTTGTGTCTGTTTGGAAATGCTTGAGTGTGGTGCGACCACACTTTGATTTTGTAAGGATTATGTGTTCAGGACAGAAGTGTTCAGAGTTATGGCTAAGAAAGTGTGCTAAGAAAAGTCCTTGGTTTGAGCCTACTCTCTATCAGTCACTCACTGAGATCCTTAGGCAAGACACTCTCACCCCTCCTCAGCTCACACAATTCAAAATGTGATGATATTCACCAAACTCTTGTTGTAAGGATTGTGGAGATAACAAGTGGGACTTAGAACAAAATGATGTGGTGTCTCTTCACCCCTTAGGCAGGAGTGCACCTATTTAGGGTGGCTGACAACCAACCAGTCAAGCTGCCCTCCTCCTGGATATTCCATTCCATTCTACTCCACCCTTGCTTTTCCTATGGATTCTCTAGGCTGTTTACACACCTGCGAATGTCAGTGTTCCTCCCAAGCATAAAGATACTTCCCTCCCATTTCTCAGTTGTCCTCTTTTAGCTACATATCTTCAGGTACACATCACCCCCACAATTCACTATTAGAGCATTGTTGAACATTTGTAAACAAAATATAAATATAATATTTATGACAAAACCGTAGGGTGGGGAAAGGCATGATGAAAACACATCGGTCCTACCTAGGAATTTTAAGTGAATTTGAACGGTGGGAAAAAAGAGAATAACAGCAAGTAGAGAGCCCTCAAATAAGGGTCCAAGAGCAGTATCTTTTCCTTCTGCAGCCCTTCAACCAGAGTGGGGAGGGGAATCTATAATCACAATAAGGTCGCAGTTCCTTTACTTCAAGATTCACATCCGAGGAGGAAGTAAAAATGAGACAGAAAAGGAAACTGCCACATCCTCTAAAGATTGTATCAACACTATCTCTTCTCTTTCCCTCACTCTCATTTTACATAAAGCTTATCAAGAACTGTGACGCTGCCACAGCCTCAAATAAAATAAAACGAGTTTTATTGAAGGGCAGTATAAAAACCCTGTAATAAAAATATATTAAATCATGTCAATGGCAATTATGAAATCCCACCCCTCAATATTTGCATAGTCTTATAATGCAAGAGCCTTGTTTTCAAACTCTCCCAAGGGATTGTCATGATACATAAACCCCACCCCACAAAATAAGCATAAAGCAGTTTTGTTCTACTTGCCAAATTGCTGTATTTCGGTTCTGTTTTAATTTTGGTTTATGTATAATGTATTGCACAACACATCCTGGAGTACGTATTTTTTTATAAACAGAAGTCAAGACTTGCCTCCACTGTGATCGGATCAGCCCCTACCCTCTTGTGTCAGAGAACTTCAGGTACGGCTCTTTCCCAATAGGCAGAGGTTAAAGGGCAGTACCAGGGAAGAACCAGGATGAAGAAAGGAATAATCCCACCACCACAGGAACCTCGTGTTACTTCCATTCTTGATACCAGATTATAAAATGCTTTGTTGTTGTGTGAAAATATTTTCGTAAGACAGTCTTGAGAGCCTCTCAGGGGTATAAAGTGGAATAAACGTACTCTTCATCCGGGCCTTTAAGAGATATGTTTTAAAAGACCCTGCTCTATTCTTATTATTGTTAAGTGTTGTAAACATTTTCAGTATTGCATGTATACACTGCTGCAACCCACCCCATGCACTTTATGGTGGATGGCAGGTAAGAAACCTAAATAATAACAAAAGTAAAGCCTGCTGGATCAGGCCAATGGTCCGTTAGTCCAGCACCCTGTTCTCAGTGTCCAAGCAGATGCCCCAAAGGGAAACCCTCAAGCAGGGCCAGAGCACAAGAGCACTCTCCCCTCCTGCTACTGGCATTCAGAAGCAGTACTGCCTCCAGCTGTGGAGGCAGAACACAGCCGCCATGACTAGCAGCCATTGATACAGCCCTCCTCCATGAACTTGCATAAGTTCTGTTTTAAAGCCGTCTAAGTAACAGTAAGCAATAATCGTTTTAACCGAATCTGAAACTCACACTATTGGAACTCGCCCCGTGACCTTACAGGGAAGGGCAGTTAAGAAATGTAATACAGTAACTACAATAATAATGATAATAATAATAATCCACCTCCCAGCTTCTTGACAAAATTGGGAGTTCGATCTACGTCACGGAGCCCCTTGCCGTAAATTATTCCACCCGATGTGGAAGAGCTTTCCTTGACGTTATCTCCCGCTTCCAAGAGAATTGGGGGGGGGGAACTGTAAGGGTTAACTGGCGTCACTGTGACGACGAGGATGAGGAGGCCGCACCCTGATCCAATGTGGCGTCAAACAACCCCCCCACACACACACACACCTCACTTCAAAGGGGAAACCAGAGAACGGAATTGGAGAGGGATGAGGTAGCTGAGCGAGGCCTACCCAGGCCCAGAGTTGCTTTACCTGAGGATATTGTGGGCCTCCATGCTGCGGTTTTGGTTGCTGGAGCAAACCACAGCCACCCGGAGCGGCGAGGAGGGCATGGCTGACGCCCGGCGGCGAGGAAGGGGCCGGGGCGGGGGCCTGGGGAGGGGAAGGGTCGAAGAGGGAAAGGCGGCGGGTGATGGAAGCGAAGGGCCCGCGATGAGGTTTCCAGGCGGTGGTGGCGGCGGCAGCGCTTCTCTTCTCGTCTCGTCTCTCTCACTCTCACATACACAAAATGGCGTCCGCTGGGACCGGAAGAGGCGGGACTGGCCGACGTGTCGGGCTCTATGAGCCGCGCCCCGCCTGCTTTCGCTGCGACCTTTTTCGCCTTCCCTTTCCAATCATAGAGAAGCGGAAGTGAGGGGCAGAGTGTCTGGCCAAGGGGGCTGTTACCTTTCTCCTCCTCAACCTCCTTCTCCTCATAGTTTCCCATGACGACGACGACGACAATGAGCGGGAGGTTAGGTATTTATGCGCCAGGGGGAGAAATCCTCCTCCCCCGCCCCAGCGGAGTGATATTTGCATATCTCTATGGAAACGGATAGAAGGGCAAAGGGCCGAGCGAGAACTTTTGAAAAGGGGCGGGGAGCAGCCGCCGCCACCGCCTCAGTTTTAACGGCCATTGGTTCCCCTAATGAATTCTGGGAATTGTAGTTTAGGGGGCCGCATGAATAAATTCCCTGGTAGAGAGCCCTTCGGTTCTCAGGACTACATTTCCCAATTTGCTTTGCCCTCTCCTCAGGAAACCTGGGAAATGTAATCCTCAGAAAGGCAAAAACATATCTGAGGGAATCTCAGAGGAAATGGCAGTTAAAGCAGGCTTAACTCTGAGCTGGAAATGTGTGTCCCTTCCAAAACTGAATGGGTTATTAAAACTTTTACGCCTTATCACAAAGGATGCTGGGAGATGTAGTTTTTTATTTTTGTTTTATTTAACATCATTTATGTAGCACTTAAGCAAAAGCTTTAAGTGCTTTACAATAAATATTAAAATTATCAATTAAAAAGTTAAAAATGAGACATTAAAAACATAGTTGGAAGGTGGTACTGGAAATTCTCGGTAGTGATCCCTCTCTTTTGATGAACTTCTGCAAAAGAGTTTCCCAAAATCCTTAAAAAGGTAAAGGACCCCTGACAGTTAAGTCCAGTCGCATTATCTACTTGCACTTTTTTGGCGTGCTTTCAAACTGCTAGGTTGGCACGGCTCAGTGGTTTACACCACAGTGCCACCCGCATCCCCCCCCCCAGTACCCTTAGGGAAGAGTTAAAGCCCAGGGTTGCCATGACGGCAGTATCCCAAAGCTAGTGATGTCACAATGCAGGGCCCTGGTGATGTTATAAGAGAGTGTCTGTGGTGTCACAAGGCTGCCAACCCTGGAAAAGCACACAAAATATTGCAAGAGTTAAGGAAGAGCCCAGAAGGAGGTGAAGGAAGGTGGTATGAAGGCTAAAAGGGGAGGGGGAGAGATTCGTGGAAAAATTGGATTCATTCCTCTCCCCCTCTTGATTTTCATTGAGAAGTATTGAAAACTGGGAGAATTAAAAAGAAAAAACCCCATGTCCCCTGCTTTTTTCAGAGTAATGAGTGAAAGCTATCCTTTCACTGTCTCAAAAGCTCCTTCAGAACAAAATACAAACATAATTATCATAACATTGTTACGGAAAAATCCCAGGCACGAGTCCTCTACGGAGCTAAAGATGAAACCAACCAGCAACTGGAGCAAAGGA
Organism: Darevskia mixta; assembly: GCA_034641385.1. Taxonomy (NCBI): domain Eukaryota; kingdom Metazoa; phylum Chordata; class Lepidosauria; order Squamata; family Lacertidae; genus Darevskia; species Darevskia mixta. Next base: position 5,825,368 of record JAWWNH010000181.1, read on the forward strand.
CAAAGTCACTTTATTGCGCAACAGGTTCGAGTAACAGAGATTGAACCCTGAACACAGGGTGACAAGGACTTTTAAAACTTCCCGCCCTGTCCCAAGCTGCAGTTCGGAAGCATCATAACTACATCACTATTACATGGGGAAAACGGCAGAAAAAGGGTGGAGAGAAGGAGGGTCAAACATGATTAACATATGGGTAAACAGGATTAACATACAGGTGATGGGTTTTAGGAGCATATGAATAGCAGTTGAGTGGGTTTAAAGACATCCTGAATATCTACCCAGGGAGAACAATGGGAAAACATTGGGAGTTGTCTGGCACATAGGAAATCAGAGGATGGGTACTCGAGAGATTACCCAGGTGTGGCACATCCTGGGGCACCGGGTGTGTACGTGATGCTCCACTCAGGGGATTATGGAGAACTGGGGGTGACCTGGAGGCCAAAGCCGGCAGGAGTAGAATAGTGCAAAGAGCGAGAAAATCCATGGAGGGAGGCTACGATTTTCTATGAATATCTAAAGGTTTAAAGCCTCTGTGTGGGTGTTCAGAGTCCAACTTGATACAATTTATCCAAATAGTATTAATAAACACTTGAAACTGAGTTTCGCGAGGGTTTGTGTGTGTGCTTGTATAACAACTTCCTGACAAAAGGGGGGACCCTTGTGGGAGAGGGTCCCGCACTGCCTGGTGCTGTCGCTGCACCTCACGGAGGGGAGAAAGGCAAAGGGGGTGGGGTGTCCCTTCCCTTCGTAGTCACCCGTATCAACATGAAGGTCACACTCATAAACACAGAGAGAAAGAGACAACACTCTTTGTACTTTTATTAAAGTTACAATCTTGCAGATCAGCTTTATAATCATCAAAGTAAGTATACACCCTTCTTAAAAGCACTTTCGGTGGATTGCACCCGCACCAAATTCTTGGTAGTCCTCACTGGTAATCCACATGGGTACAAAAGAGTCCAGGTGAGTTAGAATGGATCCTCCCAGCCAGGCAGCGCACATTGTATCTGGAGGTGCTATGATTCGCAGAGGAACCCCCTGTGGGACTTGGTGTTCTATCTCTTTAAAAATCCTCTCATCTAGACCCTGGAAAAGTGATGATCCGCCTGAGAGGACCAGGTTCCCATAGAGGAGGCTGCAAATATCCCTGTCACACTTTCTAATGCTCTTGGTGATCATGGCATGGATGCCCAGCGCCTCAACACCGATGGTCTTTGGCACAAAAAGGATTTCTGGTGCTTGGCAGAGGTGGAGATTGAGTGTGATGGTGCTTCCATCTGGCAGCTTGAAGACCTCGGCTTTTCTTTCTGTTTCCTGCTTGGGATCCAAGGCCACATAGCAGGACTTCTCTTTGATGCTCTGCACCATGATTTTCTTGGTCCTGCTTAAGGAAGGCTGCCTGTTTTCCAAAAGGAGGCTGGCGAGGTAATTGGTAATGTCCCTCCCTGCCACATCAAGTCTGGACACTCCGTGGGGTAGGCAATATCCCTCATAGATGGGGACAGTATGAGTTACTCCATCTCCGCTGTCCATCACCAATCCAGTGGTGCGTGCCGACGCGTAAAGAGCCAGTGTGGCTTGGACCGAGAGGTACAAAGCTGGAACCTGAAAGTGTTCAAACATCATCTCTGTTGTTCTCTCCCGATTCAACCGTGGATTCAGTGGTGGTTCAGAGAGCAGCACAGGCCTCTCGTTGGCTTTCACTTTAAGCTCCTGTTTATAGATGTGTTTCCAGAGGTTCTCCATGTCATCCCAAGAAGTAATCATGCCACGCTCAACAGGATAATTCAGCAACACGGCACCATTCTTAGAGAAAGCCTTCTCCCCAATGTAGTATTCCTCTGTGTTCTGTTTAAGGTGTCCAACAACGGATGTAATAAGCGATCGGGGTTCAGACTCACCTGAGATCCCAGCTTTGCATGACCCAGATCCATTATCAATTATCACGGCCGGCGTTTGGAGCAGCTTGATATCCAACATTGTACTGTTGGCAAAAGAACCCAAATACTAAGAGCTCAGTGATTTCCATGAGGCATCTCTAAAACATGCTGCAACGTCTGACCATAGAACATTCTAGAATCCTGGCGTCACAAACAGGCAAAGCTGCTTGAAATTCCAGCTCTATTTACACCCTGAACTCATACCTCTCAAGTGTCCCGATTTAACTGGGACATCCCAAATTGACAGAAGCTGCCCCAGCTTCTGATTCCAATCGCGGGTGCCCATTTTGGCTCCTGTGCTCCAGCCACGCCAGAGCGTGGGACCAAAAGGCGGCCTTTTTTCAGTTCTGGCGCGACTCAGTTGGCTCAAACCAAACCAGATCACAAGACCAAGAAACGGAAGGAAAGGTTACCTTCACCCCAAGTGTCATCTCTCCTCTTCCTCCCTCCACCATGGCACTTTTGTCTGTGGCACTGGAGGAGGAGGAGGAGGAAGGGCTTGTCCACGCAGCATCTCCCGAAGATGCACAGGCTGGGTCGACCATTCAGTAGGCTTCTCTGGTCCACACCGCATCTCCAGATGCAGTGGAGGCCGGCATGACTTTCTGGTAGGCTCCTCCAGTCTGCACCGCGCCTCCCAAAGCAGCACAGGCCTGGGAGACCTTCTGGTAGGCCACATTTTCTCTAAAAAATGTTGACAGGAATGTGAACTGATCTTATACTTGTCCCACTTAAATTATCTTAGGGCCCTTACTTTATCATGGGTGCTCCTTCGTGTGTTTTGCAGGTATATTCTGCAATGTGCCATTGACACAATAAGCATGTTGCTGGGAGACCTATACATTCACACATAATTCCACTGTTCTACGGTGCTTCTCCAGTGTTACCATAATATTGCTGTTTAGAAGGGAACTCCTGTGCTATAGCTTGGTGGTCTCCTAAGGGAGGCTTGCCTGACGCCTTCATTACATTATCTCTAGACGCGAGACAAAAGCACTCCTCTTCTCCCAGGCCTTTGGCTAATTAAACAATCTATGGATCTATAAACTGTGGTGTGGTTATTGTTTTTGTTTGTTACTACCGGTATGCTATGTGTTTCTGTATTTTTATATTGTTAACCACCCTGTAATGAGTGGCTGAAGGGGGTATAAAAATAAATAATAATAATTAACAACAACAACAACATTTATTACTTATACCCCACCCATCTGGCTGGGTTTCCCCAGCCACTCTGGGCGGCTTCCAACAGGAGATTAAAAATACATTAAGACATCAGCCATTAAAAAACTTCCCTAAACAGATGTCTTCTAAACGTCAGATAGTTGTTTATTCCTTTGACATCTGATGGGAGGGCGTTCCACAGGGCGGGTGCCACTACCGAGAAGGCCCTCTGCCTGGTTCCCTGTAGCTTTGCTTCTCGCAGTGAGGGAACCGCCAGAAGGCCCTTGGGGCTGGACCTCAGTGTCCAAGCCGAACGATGGGAGTGGAGATGCTTCTTCAGGTATACAACAACAACAGCTCAACAACAGCTCAACAAAAGCAGAACGTACACAAACACAATACCGCATTTGTGGTATTAAAAGTTACAGGGTTTCAGAAGTTATGGGACATGCATTTCTGGAAACAAAGCAGTATATACACTCTAAAACATGTACAGTATTGAAAGCAGAGTCCTTTAAAACTGTCCCAATGTCATCATGAGCACAAATAATCATGAATGCCCAGTAAAAAGGATGTATGGATGGGTTTCAAGCTTCTTCCAAAGAATCCAGGGGATGCTAGTTAAGTGAGGGCTCTGCCAAGCCCACATTCCCAGCATGTTCGCGCTCCTGTATCAGGAACGCCTACACGGGCTTGGCCATGTCCACAGAATGGAAGATGGCAGGATCCCTAAGGATGTGCTCTATGGGGAGCTGGCTCCAGGCGCCAGGCCCATTGGCAGACCAACTCTGTGCTACAAAGCTGTCTGTGAATGTCACATGAAGGCTGGCAATGTCAACCCTGCCTAAAGACAGACAGGTCGTCCACCCATAGCAGTGACTAGAGGAGAGATGCCTGCTGGGAGGAGCGCAGGAAAAAGAAACACCGTGGTAGATCTGCAGCAGCACAACCGGGCGCCTTCATCTGCCCCAGCTGCAACAAAACATGTCTGTCCCAGATCAGTCTCTACAGCCACAGCAGGCGCTGCAAACTTCCAACAGTTTCCTTCACCCCCAAAGGTGCACCCCTCCATTTTCTCTTTGCACTTACAAGATCCCAGGCTGCAGAGGTTCAGGATCAGAGTTTTCCTTCTCCTAGATGGGCTACCTTCCCAGGTTGATGAGCCCCATCTGCCCCCCACGTCCCTCTACGGACGATAGTAGCCAAGCTGTATATAAATTGTTTAAGTAAATAAATAAATTAATAAAATAATAAAAGACTCACCTATCAGTTATTCTACATTATTTTAAATTCTATATGTACACACATATAGAGAAGTTTTTGAAACAGAGGTTGGATGGTAATCTGTCAGCGGTTCTTTAGCTGTGATTCCTGCATTGCAGGGGGTTGGACTAGATGACCCTTGGGTCCCATTCCAATTTACAAAGCTATGGTATGTGGTGTGTGTGTGTGTGTGTGTGTGTGTGTGTGTGAATGACAGTTTTGAAGGGGAGGGGTTTGGGGGGGAAACCTTTGGCTATCACAGCACTGTATCACAATGAGGAAACCTATAAGAGTAATGTTTTTGTCTTTCATTTTTGAAATGAACTATGTGGAGGAAGCCTTGGGGGACTTTTAGCATCACAGTGCAGGATGTATGGAAGCAGTCAGTACAAAAGGTTTTTTGTGTGCCCCCCCCCCGATTAAACAGGCATTACTGTATCACAGTCAGAAACTCATTGAAATGGTCAATATTTTTAAAAGAGTGATTTTTTAAAAATGAGCATTTAAAAAAAAAAAAAATTGCGGGGTGGGGAATACGGCCTGCAGGCTGTGATTTAGCTACCCCTAAATCCTGCCAACCTAGCAGTTTGAAAGCACGTCAAAGTGCAAGTAGATAACTAGGTACCACTCCGGCGGGAAGGTAAGCAGCGTTTCCATGCGTTGCTCTGGTTTCGCCAGAAGCGGCTAAGTCATGCTGGCCACATGACCTGGAAAAACTGTCTGCGAACAAACGCCGGCTCCCTCGGCCTGTAAAGCGAAATGAGCGCCGCAACCCCAGAGTCGTTTGCGACTGGATTTAACTGGCAGGGGTCCTGTACCTTTACCTCAATTAAAATCAATGCTATCTCTTCCTTTCTCCTCAAATTATACATTGTTTTTTCCTCATTTCCTCAGTAGAGTGTCGTGATGATTTCTTCTCTCCCCAGACTCCGTCTGCATTATTTAAGTGCCTTTGCTAACACGAAAAAGAAGAAAAAGCCCATCAAAGATATTCAGGGGCATCCTTCCTTTAATAATGCAATCAGCCGGCCGTGCGGGCAGCTGAGGAATGGCTGTAATTAGACTGCAGTGGAACGCAAAGGGCCGGCCATCTGGGGAAGGACAGTGACTACGTTAACCTAATTAAGGGTTTCCATCAAAAACTGACGTGCAAAGCAGCTCTGGCGTGGTTTGAGAGACAATTACTGTGTCTCCTTCCCCCAGCCCCTTCCACCTCCGCTTCCATCTCTCCTTTCTGTGCAGAAAGTTGCCCAACAGAAAACAATGCAAAGAGCCACAGCAAAGTTTTCAGAAACTGGTGGAACGCTGTGAGTGAATTGTTTGGACAAGGGTGGGGCACCTTAAGGCAGGGGGCCAAATGCCGCCCCCCAGGCCTCTCTACCTGGCCCTGGGAATTCTCCCCAGGCCACATCCCTTAATGCCCTCCACCTAGCAAGTATTCTTGCCAGGCTGGGATGCGTCACTAAGCTCTCACTCTCTCTTTTAAAATTTATTTATTGCTACCTATTCAAATATATACAAAAACAGCGGTTTTGTGGGGAAGATACAGGGGAGTTCCATATGCTCTGAGATTTTGTCCCTGTGCCCTGGGAACGGTTGAGTCAACTGAACATATTCTTTTGACCTGCCCATTATATGTAAATCTTAGAAAAAAACTGATGGCTCCACTCTTATGCCAACTTAACCTAGTAGACAGAGAAATACAGGTTTTGTTTTTGCTGAGCAATTTTACTGGTACCACAACCCTCTTGGTGGCCAAAGTTCTTTTTTTGGCCTTTAAATGCCGTAAGATTAAAATTGACAGTATTGACATGGGTCTAAAGGTATAATCTACTTCTCATTGTATGTTTTAGTGTAAAGCTTTCCGAGATGTTTAGACGTTTTAAATTTTTGTATGGATAATGATTGTGCTCTGACTGACGGTCGAATAAACTGTATTGTATTGTAAATATATACAAAAAGGCATACCCATTACAAGGTATCTTTTTATAATACACTGAGATAAAACTCTAGGTGGCTTCCAACATATATAAAAACATTCAACATTCCCTGTACAGGACTGCCTTTGAATGTCTTCTAAATGTTGTGTAGTTACTTATCTCCTTGGTTCGGGGGTCACATAAAGGCCGATTAAAATAGAGATGTCCTATGTTGTAAACAAAATCTGCCCTTCTACCATTCCCTCCAACATTTCTCCGATGAAAACAGGGACGTTCTGGGTTCAAATCAGAAACCGGGATGGCTTCTGTAAATCCGGGGCTGTCTCTGGAAAATAGGGACACTTGGAGAGTCTGAAAGCGGGGATGGTGAGATGATTGGCCTGGGGAGAGGAGGGGTAGCTGGGGGAGAGTCCTGTGGGCCAAAGGGAAAGATCTGGGGAGCCGTTCCCCGTCCCTTGTATAAGGTGGCTCACCGACATAAGGGGAGCCAGAAGATACTTCTGAATCAAGCCTTCTTCGCTGCTTCTATGTTTCCAAATTGTTGCAAAGAGAGCCTGTTCGCGTTAATTCCCCAGCTGGAAAAGGTCTGTATACAGATGGTTAAGAGGCTAGGTGACCACTAGATGGCAACCTGGTGCCACAAACGGGGAGATAAACAAGCTACATTCACTTCTATCACACACACACACACACACACACACACACACACACACACACACACACACAGTGCTTTTTTTCTGGGGGGACGCAGGGGGACGCATACCCCTAAACATTTTGTGAATCTTTGTACCTTTGTCCATTTACTGTATTTATTTCCCCCGAATTGAACTATAAAATGGTGATTTTCTTGAGTCAAAATGAGAGTACCCCTAAACATTTTTTTTTAGAAAAAAGCACTAATATGATATGATATGATATGATAATATAATATAATATAATATAATATAATATAATATAATATAATATAATATAATATAATATAATATAATATAATAATATATACTGGAATCGTCTGTCACTACTTCAGTAAAGCCAGACTCAAATCATCAAAACAGAAAAACATGTGAGTAGAGGTGGGGAAATGATGGACTTCATGGCTACTCTAGTAGCAGCAACAATTAATTAATTGGCTAAAAACTGCAACAAGAACCATAAAAACAGCTGTATCCAATCTCAATCATACTTAGAGTAGAGCCGTGGAAATTTGTGCGCATGACTAATTTAGATCCGTTAATTTCAGTGGGTCTGCTATGGGTCAGACTTAATTGGATGTGACCCAATAATACCTGTTTCCCTTAGCTAAACACTGTGATAATCAATATTTTAGTAGAGATTTTCTTATCACAAATCAAAGTACAGGCGGGGAAGAAGTATTTATCTTTCCTGTGGAGATTGGGTACATGCTGAAGCAGTTTTAGCAAGTAATCAATCGTAAGTAGCAGCATATAATAAAGCATGTGAGTCCTTTCTTGAGAAAATAGGAGGCCAGAAAGTCTGATTAGGGAATATCATCTTCCCCCAATTGCAGCCTTCAGTTGTGGATCCTTGGCAGTTAAACCCTGCAGTAATAATGCTTGTAGGATACTTGATGCTAGCCCAAAGGCTGAGAAATTAATCAACCCAGTTCATCTGCTAATCATAATAATGCTGATATTGCAAGTAATAATAATAATACAAATTGTTCTGCATGCCTTTTTGTATTTTCTGCTCACACATCAGTGATCGGTAATGGTGTAGATGTCAAGATAATGTAATTGGGAGGGAAATCTATTGGCTGGGGAGAGATCATGCAAGGTAGACACACACCCCCTTGCATAATTATAAAACACAGGGCAAAACAAAATCCATGGATCAAAACCTCTCAGAGGCTCTTTGGCAGCTGGTGAGACGTCTTCTATGACACCCGGAGAAACCATTCAGACATTATTTCATCCTTCTCTAGTCCAGGCTGCGGCCGCATTGAAACACCGCAGACCGCAATCCGTTTGCAAGTCTATCTCCAGCCTGTGGAATCGCTCTTGAGGAAAAATCAATTAAAAATGGGAAAGCCCTGATCTGGAAAGAAAAAACCTGGCGTTGAGAACCGCTTGTTTGGAGTGCAGATCAACTGCATTCTTTGGAAGGTGTGTGTGCTGAAGCAGCCTTCACCAAGCTGGTGCCCACCAGATGTTTTGGACTGCAACTCCCGTCAGCCCCAGCCAGCTGTGCATCTTTTGTGTGTGGGGTGTGTCAATGGAGACTATTTATAGCTTCTAATGGTTGTAGGGAGCACACGACTCCCTTGTTACAACAGCTCAACTGGTCTGTTTCTGGACCCAGTTGAAAGTGCTGCTTATGACCTATAAAGTCTTTACATGGCTTAGGTCCAAGCTATCTGAAAGACCGTATTCCCTCATACAAACCTGCCCAGGTTTTGAGATCTTCAGGGGAGGCCCTTCTCTCAGTCCCTCCACCCTCGCAGGCACACTTGATGTGGATGTAGGAAGGGCCTTCTAAGTGGCTGCCCCCAGACTTTGGAACTTCCGCCCTAGAGAAGTTAGACTGACTCTCCTCGCTTTGTTGCCCTTTTGCCACAGGTGAAGACTTACTTGTTCCAGCAGGCTTTTGTCTTTAAGGAAAGGGCTGATGCTGTGAAGTGTTCATTGTATCTACCAGTATGTTTTAATAGATCTTTTCCATATCGTCATTGTTTTGATTCTAGTCAGTGTTTAATTGTGTTCCTTTGAACGTATGCTTTATATTTGACTTTTATCAGCAATGTTTTATTCTGGGTTGTTATATTTGACATTTTAACGTGCTGTAAACTGCTTTGAGATTTTTTTTCTTAAGAATATAAAGCGGTATAGAAATGGGATAAATAACAATAACAATTAATTATTGTCCCCCCCCCCTATGTTTTTAGCTGTTTCTATTTTATCTGTAAGCTACCTTGAGTCCCACTCTGGGGGAAAGGTGGAGGAGGAGGAGGAGGAGGAGGAGGAGGAGGAGGAGGAGGAGGAGGAGGAGGAACAACAACAACAACAACAACAACAACAACAACAACAACAACAACAACAACAACAACAACTTCATTATGAAGTTCTAGCCATGTAACAAATCGCTCCTGGCTTGCAGTTTTTGATACAATGCAGAAGTGCCACCATCAAGAGGGGTATCTGTCTCCTTCTAACTGACTTCTATTTCTCTACTCAATATTTTGCAAAGCGATTTGTCTGTCTGTCTTCTGTGCATTCAGACACCTCTCAAGATAAAGGTAAAGGGACCCCTGACCATTAGGTCCAATCGCGGACAACTCTGGGGTTGTGGCGCTCATCTCGCTTTATTGGCCAAGGGAGCCGGCGTACAGCTTCCGGGTCATGTGGCCAGCATGACTAAGCCACTTCTGGCGAACCAGAGCAGCGCACGGAAACTCCGTTTAAATTCCTGCCAGAGCGGGTACCTATTTATCTACTTGCACTTTGACGTGCTTTCGAACTGCTAGGTTGGCAGGAGCAGGGACTGAGCAATGGGAGCTCACCCCGTCGTGGGGATTCGAACCGCCGACCTTCTGATCGGCAAGCCCTAGGCTCTGTGGTTTAACCCACAGTGCCACCCGCGTCCCAACACCTCTCAAGATATCACCGGCTAATTTGGCACAGCGGTTCTTGAGAAGGAGCAAGTTTCGGTCCATAATTAGATATCTTAGGACACTATTTTGAACCCAGATGGTGGGCCTGGGGACCGACATGGTAGGAGGGGGAGCCCTGCAGGCAGGAAGGGTGTGATTATTTTCATTTGCGAATGAGCAGAAAGTGTGCACCTCCTCTGGCATCTGAGATGAAGGCTGCAATAAGAGCAACTGGCCGCGTGTCTGCCGCCCCAGCCAATTTCACTGATCCCAAGCCAGCATCTAATGGCGCAATAATGGCCTTGTCATTGTCACCGTGATGCTATTAGAGGGGGCAGTTGGGATCAGAGGATTGGCTGGGGGCAGCACACGGGGCAGAGGCTGCCAGTTGCCGTACCCTCCCCTTGGAAGTGCAGAGCGATTGATTCCCTTCTGAGTCCGCGGCAAAGGGGTGGGTTATCAATCTAAGCCAGCAAACATATGAATCCGTTGCTGCCTAAGGTACTCTTGGCTCCTGGCTCAGTTAGTGCAGCTGAAGGTCAGACCGTTGCCGCAAGACTCATTTCTCCTTACGGAGCTTAAGAGAGGAGCAGCAGGAGGGGGAGGTCCCACCAGTCTAAACACCTCCACTAATTGGCGTTTCGTTGGAGAATAGAGGGGAAAGCCGCATCGAGAGCCAAAATGTTTTATTGGAGAATCATAGAGTTGGAAGGGACCACGAGGGTCATCTAGTCCAACCCCCTGCAATGCAGGAATCTTTTTGCCCAATGTGGGACTCGAACCCACAGCTCTGAGATTAAGAGTCTCATGCTCTGCCAACTAAGCTACCCCAGCTTCTTAGTCATTGCATTTACTACTACTACTACTGTGTTTTTCTTCAAGGAGTGCAAAGTGGCATGAAATGTTTCTCTCCTTTTCTGTTTCATCCTCACAACAACCCTGTGAGGTAGGCTGCTCTGGGATACTATGGCTGTATACACTGCCTTTAAGCATGTTCGAAGGACATCTCCTGCCACCAAAGAATTCTGGGCTACCACTGCACCACACTGCCAGATAACAACAAAAACTTATTTTTTTTAATAATCATTTTATTAGGTTTTTCACTTTTACAACAGAAAACAAACAAACAGCAAACAAACACACAAAATAAAACTGCAAATTTCAACAATCTTGTATGTATCTTATTTCCCTTCACTCTGCCGAGCTGTGACTTCCATCCTTCCTAGCACAGGTTTTCTTGTTCAATCTATTCTCGCAGTCTCTTTAATCTCAAGTCTATGGCGTAGGTATTATTTCAGTCCTGCTAGTGTTTTTAAACTTCTACAGTTATTATTTATATGGCCAATAAATTTACTCCAGTCTCTTTGGAATTTTGCTTCGTCCTGCTTCCGGATCCTGCAGGTCAGTTTTGCAAGTTCCGCATAGTCCATCATCTTCGCCTGCCACTCCTCAACTGTTGGTATATCCTGTAATTTCCATTTTGGGGCTAGTAATGTTCTTGCCGCAGTGGTAACAACAAAAACTTAGAATGTGCGGTCGGTTGCAATTCAAAAAGATCGCTGCCCTTTCCTATCCTGTTCTAGGCTGGATTCTGCAGGGGGGCTTTTTGGACGGGTTAAATCTAGCAGAGGTAAAGGTAAAGGGACCCCTGACTATTAGGTCCCGTTGTGTCCGACTCTGGGGTTGCGGCGCTCATCTCGCTTTATTGGCCGAGAGCCGGCATACAGCTTCCAGGTCATGTGACCAGCATGACAAAGCCGCTTCTGGCGAACCAGAGCAGCGCACAGAAACGCCATTTACCTTCCCGCCAGAGCGGTTCCTATTTATCTACTTGCACTTTGACATGCTTTCGAACTGCTAGGTTGGCAGGAGCTGGGACCAAGCAACGGGAGCTCACCCCGTCACAGGGATTCGAACCGCTGACCTTCTGATCAGCAAGCCCTAGGCTCTGTGGTTTAACCCACAGCGCCACCTGGGTCCCTTAAATCTAGCAGAAGTACAGGCTAATTCTCATAAAGCAGGACCATGGTCAGCTCACTGAGAAGCAAGATACACATTCTAGCAGGACGCAAGACTCCCCAAAAGCAGCCAGTGTGGAGTGTTGCTGCAGCAATCGTCTGGAGCGGGCGGAGAGCTTCAGCCAGTGCTGGGAATCCTTTTTTCATCCTGCGGGCCACATGAGCAACCTACCAGGGGCCACAGCCACCTAGTGAGCAGAGCCAGAGGCAAAAGTGGACAGAGCAATGAACATAAACTTTAGCTTTGTGCGGTAGGCTAGTTTCCACACACCCCTTTATCCAGGCATCATCTGAGCCCTTCTTTGTGTGCCTCCTTCACCAGAGGTCCAGATGGTGGCATCACAAGAACGGGGCCTTTTCTGCGGTGGCTCCTTGCTTGTGGAATGCTCTCCCCCCAAGGAGGCTCGCCTGGCGCCTTTGTTACATATCTTTAGGCGCCAGGCAAAAACCATACTTCTTCTCCCAGGCCTTTGGCTGATTAAACAATCTATGGCCCATTGAACTACTGGGCGGGTATTGTTTTTGTTTGTTACTATGGTGCGTGCTGTTGTGTTGTCATGTTGTAAGCCGCCCTGTGAACCTAGGATGAAGGGTGGTATAGAAATTTTTAAAATAAAATAAGATAGCGGCATTTTCAGATTTCAAGCGAATATTTCAGCCAGGCAAAAACAGGGTATGTAGCAAGAGTGGTGAGGGGCGTGTCCTGGAGAGAAGGGGCGTGGCCTGGAGAGAGCACCAAGGGCCAGATAGATAAACCTGGAGGCCCAGTAGTTGGCATTTGAATCTGTGCTCTCTGCTAAGGAGACTGTTGGGGCTTAAAGGGACCAGAACCCTTTTCTGCAAGCCCTGGTTGAGTCCAGAAGGCTCCTCCTACTGGTGAACCTTTCCAAGGAACCCTAATTTAAAAGGCTTCGCTATAGTTTCCCAGTGCTAAAGAAAATGCACTTTGCACCAGCTCAGGAACACTTTGATCTTTCCTTGCTTCCAACGTTCTGTACAGCCCGGCGCTGGGAAATGGATGCAAGGGGACGGCTGAGCCATAGGAAGTCCTAGCACATGTTAAGGCCACAGAGGTGGGGTTTCCCCCTCTCCTTTCTTCTCTAAGTTACGCCCTTTTGCATTCTGTTTCATCCTTCTCTCTCCTCTGTTGCTATAAAAGGCTTCACCTGCAATCAGTGACTCAGCAGAAACGAGCCCTGCATGCTAAACACCCAACAGCCTGATCTGGGAAGCCAAACCCCCCCCCAGTTGGAGCATCCGTCAACACGCAAAACAGGGAAAGGAAGATGAAGCTGGATTTACACAATCATTCCCCCCACCCCATCAAACTGAACTGACTCGGCACATACATATATATAGGTAAACATGATGGATTGGGGAAGGGCCATAGTTAAGTGGTTAGAGCATCTGCTTTGCATGCAGAGGGTCACAGGTTCAATCCCCGGCATCTCCAGGTAGGGCCGGGAGAAATGGGGCAAACCTACCATTGATTCTGAACCTTCTGCCCCCATTCCTGTGTGTTTATTCTTCCACTTTCCTCTCCCTGCCCTGGGGACAAGGTGCCACCTTTATTTTCAGCCCTTTGGGGAAGAGAAGTGGTGTGATCACCACATTCTATTGCTGCCGCACACACGTGCCTGTCTGTTCCAAATATAGCCCTCTATTATCTGAAATGCCTCTGATTGTGTCCAGGGGTGTGAGCGAATGCATTTCCACATGCGCAGCGAATAAGAGGTTCTGTCCCCTCTCTTCTTGACTGCCTGACTTCACAGAAGAAGAAGAAGAAGAAGAAGAAGAAGAAGAAGAAGAAGAAGAAGAAGAAGAAGAAGAAGAAGAGTTTGGATTTGATGTCCCGCTTTATCACTACCCGAAGGAGTCTCAAAGCGGCTAACATTCTCCTTTCCCTTCCTCCCCCACAACAAACACTCTGTGAGGTGAGTGGGGCTGAGAGACTTCAGAGAAGTGTGACTAGCCCAAGGTCACCCAGCAGCTGCATGTGGAGGAGTGGAGACACGAACCCGGTTCACCAGATTATGAGTCTACCGCTCTTAACCACTACACCACACTGGCCTGAAGTCTTCTGGACCTGGAAGCTGTTGGCAGAGGGGGAGAGGAGTCTGCAAAAGTCAACATGTCTCTCTTGCAGACTGATCTGGCCATAGAAATTGGTCTCGGATACAGGGAGGTATATAAGGAAGCCAACCCCCCCTACGAGAAAAGATTATACAAATCCTCTTTGTTGACCACCGCCAATAGGGGCTGCCAGCTTCATCCTAAAAGTGGGGCAGGGGGGCACCCCACACCACTGTGAAAAGCCCTGTGTGGGTGAGGGGGTGTCAGATGAAACGCCCCTTGCCTGAAACCCACAACTGTGGTGATGTTGAGCTAGGAGGTCCAAGGAGGCCTCACTCTGTCCACCGCAGCTGTCCTTGTCTCTACATCTTTAGACTGACTGGACTGGGGGAAGGCAGTCACCATATTATGGAATCTTCCCCTGTGCCAAGCCCACCCCCTCCCTCATAACACTAGATTTCGTGGACATCCCACGAAACAGAAAGTTAGAAAAATTCAGGACCAATAAAAGAAAGCCCTTCTTCACGCAGCACAAACTATGGAACTCCCTGCTGCAGGAGGGCCACCAACCTGGAAGGTTTGAAAAGATGATTATGAGGGGGTTGGACTAGATGACCTGAAGTTACATAACACAACCCTTTGGGTTCCTTCCAATTCCAACGCTACAAGTACTGGTATATGGATTCTATTAAATCTATGGCGCGACCACATAGGGAATACTGTGGACGGTTCTAGTAGCCTCATATCAAACAGGCTACAGTAGAGTTGGAGAAGGTTTAGAAAGGGGCAACCCTAATGATCAAGGGGTCGAAGGCACTCCCCAATGAAGAAAGGCTGCAGTGTTTGGGACTGGTCTGGGGACCCTCATAAGAAGGGCCCAGCTGGAACAGGCCAAAGGTTCTCCACTGTGTCCAGAAATACATTTCTGGCAAGCATGACTGGGAGGAAACATCTGTCTCCTATTGTGTGCCCCACAATGGCTGTCATTTTGTGGTACACTGCCCCTGAGCCTGGAGGCTCTATTTGGCTTCTTAGTGCTGTCGACAAGTCTCTTTTGGTTGAATGTTTTATTCCCCAAGCCAAAGAGGACCCCACGACACAACGGACACCAGTGTATATGCAGTGGTTGGGGTGACAGACTAGGAACTGGGGAGAGCTGCGTTCAAATCTCCACTAGGGCACAAAGCTAAAGGAGTGACCTTGTAAACGAGCCTCACTCTCTCAGCCCAACCTACCTTGCAAGGCTGTTTGAGAGGATAAAAGGGAGAAGGAGAGACCAGCCTTGTGTTCTGCCCTGATATCCTTGGTGGAAGGATGAGAGACAGAAATGCAAGGAATCATTAGCCTGAAGTCTGGCTACTGCCAGCTTTATTTATTGCTGATTCAACTCTGGTGTTTCCCCTCTTTCTCCCCTAAAAAAAAGCCACCACCACCCTTCTCCCCAGTGCTCTGTTTCCAAGCCTCTGCAGTGCTATCTTGCCAATAAATCAAATTACCCCCATTTAAAAGGAGGAAGGAAACTGCTGAATCCTAAATGGATCATTCTCCTGCCTCCCTTCTTAAGCTCAAGGTCGGTCATATTGATCTTGGCGCCTCTTCTTATCCCTTTGAAAAGAAGGAGAGGGAGTTATTTTAAGTCGCCCCGATAGGCCAGAACAAATCTGAGGGTTGATAAAGAATTGACCTGGCTGCATTTTCTTAAGAGCTGCAATTTCCAGGGAGTGGGGGGGGGCAGGGAGGCAGGGAATAGCTTTTAGGGATATTAATGTCCTTTGTAAAAGGAGAGAGTGGGGAAGGAGAGGTGAATAGAGTCTGATTCACCTGTGTAAAGGTTGTGATAGCTTCTGAGCTTTGGGGGGGGGGCGCTGTGTGTGTTAAACCTCCACACACAAACTTAGTGTGGGCTCAATTGGTTCAATCATTTATTTTTTAGAAAAGATTTTATTAAGGTTTATAGAGAAACATACAAGATTTATATCTTTTCCCTTTTTTAAAAAACCAAACCAATACTTTTATCTAGATACAATAAAAACACAAAAGGGAGGGTAGAAAGAAGGAAGGAAGGAAGGAAGGAAGGAAGGAAGGAAGGAAGAAAGGAAGGAAGGAAGAAAGAAAGAAAGAAAGAAAGAAAGAAAGAAAGAAAGAAAGAAAGATGGATGGAAGGAAGGAAGGAAGGAAGGAAGGAAGGAAGGAAGGAAGGAAGGAAGGAACTTCAAATTCTTCCTCTATCTGCTATAGGCTCAGTTGTTTTAAAACGAAACCCTTGCCCATCTGAACATAAAAAACACTGAAACAAGTATAGATAGTTGTTTAGAGGCTTACACAGGTACCATATTCATATTTATTGCTCTTGTAGGGGTCTCCTAACAACTCTCAGCAGTGCTAACCACGGCTCCCAGAATCCTTTGGGGGAAGCCATGACCGTTTAAGAGTGCTTTGAACCTATGGTGTGGATTTGGCCCTAGTCTCTGGCCTTTGGAGCTGTGTAACCCCATAACCTCCCACACTGAGAGCCCAAGGTTTTTGTCTGAGGGTGGGAGCCGGGAGAGAAGGGTTTGGGCAACCCAGGATTTCCTCGGAAGGCAGATGCGCTGTTTTGCGTGGATTCCGGCGGCCAGCATGGCACAGGATATAAGCTCTTCACAGAACCATCTGTTCAGCTGGGTCCCTTGTCACATGTGACACCATCTGCCAAACCTGCCAGGCAGGGAGGCGGGGAAGGGAAGAGACACTATTTATATCCACCGCCAGCTCAAGGCGACAGCAGCAAATGGACAGCGAGAAAAACCTCAATGGGATACCCTTTTCAAAATCCCACTAGCATGGATCTGCCCAATTTGGTAGTCTAGAACCACATAAGTGTCTTCTGACATTTATTTTCCTCCACTTTCTAACCATGACACCCAGGTTCTGTCCTGGCTCCACCCCCTGACCTGCTAACTTCCTCCAGGATCCACCCTTACACAGCAGGTTCCGCCATGCTGGCAACCTGCAGCACTTCTTAAACATCAGCACCAAGGTGATCTACAGATTCCAATTTCACCTGAGGAAACCTTTATTGCATGGGTAGGCAAACTAAGGTCCGGGGGCCGGATCCAGCCCAATCGCCTTCTAAATCTGGTCCGCGGACGGTCTGGGAATCAGCGTGTTTTTACATGAGTAGAATGTGTGCTTTTATTTAAAATGCATCTCTGGATTATTTGTGGGGCATAGGAATTCGTTCATTCCCCCCCCCAAAAAAATATAGTCCAGCCCCCCACAAGGTCTGAGGGACAGTGGAATGGCCCCCTGATGAAAGTTTGCTGACCCCTGTTATTGCAATGCTCCATTTTAAACTAACAAACTTCCCTGCATCTTGAAATCTAGTTTGGCAGGGTAAAGCAGGGTAAAGCAGAGGTGCACATGGGAGAAATCAGTCATGTGATTCTGCACCTGTCCACACCTGCAAAACAAAGGGCTGCAATCCAAGGAGGTCTGTGTCATTTGGTTCTTTGGAACGAGGAAGACAGCATCCAGTGGACTCTTTTGATAGTGGGAAGAGCAGAGGCAAAAGATGAGCTGGGGTGACATATTCAAGGGGAAGGCCGGGGCAGGAGGTCTGAGCTATGAGAGCTGGAGTGAAGGTTTGGATCAGACCAAAAGGCAGCTTTTTAGTGCTATTCCAACCAGAAACAGAGCCTGAAAAGGAGGCATTCTGATCCTGTATTGGCAGTGGTGGCTGGTGTCTCTTGGAACCGATAGGGTGGAAAGCAGGGAGCCCAACAGCAGGTGGCGCCAGAGACAATGACAGGCAACTCCAACTTATTCTAGTTCTGTCCCCATCCTCCTCCCTGGTGTGTTTTACAAGGGCAGCATTGAGACTAAGGAATAGTGCCTCCACCCTCTGGCCTGGATGTCGGGCGGGCGCTGGCTGAGGTTGGTGAGGCAGTGCCCCACTCAGCTTAAATGGTCCAGCCTCTACTGTGTATTGGGCAAATCCACATGGTATCCGATTGGCTACTGCTTCTGTGCTTGTCTTATCCTTGCAAGCAACTGTACCTGAAAAAGAGAGCCAAACATCTCTCCAGTAGGCCCCACATGCACTACCCATTTAAAACATCATCATGCCCCTTTAAACATGCCCTGTCATGATTGAGGACTTAGGAGAAATTGTATTTAACCTTGTAACCTTCTGTTTAGTTTAGCTTTACCAACCAGGAACCGTTGAGGTTGTGAGCGTTTCAGCCTAGTTAAGTGTTTATGTATGAACAATTTGGTGAGTAACTTTTTAGATGTTAATGTTTATTTATTCTAAGAATGTAAACGCTCACTATGTACACTGTAAATTATAATAATTATTATTATTTAAGACGATGTCCGTCCCTGAAGAAACGATAATAGTGAAACGGGGATAATACAAGCTAGCCGCCCGTCGGGAGAAGCAGACGTGGACTCCTGAGAGACTTTAGCACTTTATGACATTGGACTTGTTGCACATCGGACATTGCACTTTTGAATCTCTTTGCACCTTTTGAGACATTTGTATGTTGTATGGAGTAGATTTCCTCTGGTTGCATATGCATATATATGATTGAATACTCTTCACGGTTTGCGTCATTTTGATATATTATCCTTTAAACAGTCCTGGCTTCCTCCCAAAGAATCCTGGGAGCTGTAGTTCGTTAAGGGTGCTTAGAGTTGTTAGGAGACCCCCTATTCCCTCCCCAGTGCTACCATTCCCAGGGGTATTTAACAGGCAACCGCTCTTCCCAAGGAACCTTGGAGATGGTACTGCTAGGAGAGGAATAGGGGTCTCCTAGCAACGCTCAGCACCTTTAACAGACTACGGTTCCCAGGATGCTTTGTGGGCAGAGGCGTGATGCTGCTTTAAACGGATAGCTTGGATGTATAAATCAACACAGACGGACTGGCGACCTGATCTTCACGCAAGAAACAACACACTGAGACATATTCTTGTTTTTATTAACTTTTATTTGCTCCTGACAGAAGGTAATGGGAGCCACTGAGAATTGAGCCCGCTCCTTATTTGCATAGCTCCACCCTGAATTCCATTTCTTGGTCACGCCACACGGTGACAAAGAGATAGGATCCAGAAACTGATTTTTAATACATATGTAATTGTGTGTAAGCCACTTTGCGTGTTTGCTCCCAAAAGCAGGGCATTCATTCATAATAATGTGGTTTTTTTATTTTAAAAAAACGACAAAAGAAATAAGCTGGGAACACGGCATATAGCCTTGGGCTAGTTATTCTCTATTGGGCACAGCTCCCATCTGTTAACATGGGGGGAACTAGCAGAAACGGTTTTTAAAACAATCTACACACATTGGTATTGCTGTAGAAATGCCGAACGACTAGACACAGCTTAATTGTGCGAACCAAAAAAAGAGAAAACCACAACTACCATTCAAAGGTCCTCAAATCAGATCTCCTACGATGAGAGCTGGCAATTGCTTTTTAAAAAAAAAAAAAATCGCCAATAAACCAAATTAAACCAATTAAAAGTAATTTAGCAGCTCGTTAACTAAAATGCCTTTACAGCTCCTGTAAAAGAGACAACAGCAAAGTATTTGTTATCCCGTAAAACTGATGGGAGTGGAAACCAGCGGGGGGGGGGAGCACAAAGGGGGGGGACACTTAAGGCACGAGATACCAAAGCATGGCAACAACTGGGGTGTTACAGAAGCAGGGAGCGAGAAGGGCTAGGAGCCAGCTGGCCAAACAGTTGACAACAGTTAGTGGACCACAGTGATGGGAGGGCAGTTTCAGTGCATTGGTGACAGGGGAGGGGAACTCACCCATTGAAGTCAATTTTACATCATGCTTATTAAAGGTTCTCATCCCTTTGGTGACGGTGACTGGTGCCCGTTGGGCTGAAATGCAGGAGGCCAACAGTAGGGGGAGCCAAAGGCAATGGCAGGCAAGTGTTGCCCCACCTTCCTCCCTGGTGAGTTTTACAAGCGGTAAGAGGAAGGCCGCCAGCCAGGGACTGATTGTAAGAAGGCAGGGAGGTGGGGACGGCCTGGCGGAGGGCAGCCGGGGGTTAGTGGGGCACTGCCTCATTTGCCCCAAGGGGCCAGCCTCCACTGCACTTCACATTTCCACTTTTCAGACTCCGGGGCCTTTAAATGAGCATCAACCCCTGCCCTTCCTCCTCAAGGCCAGGCAAGGATGGGGAACCGAACCCACGGCCCCCAGATTATGAGTCTCATGCTCCACCGACTGAGCTATCCCAATGGGAACAAAGTCAGGCTCCATGCCTATTTAGCCACCAAACCAGTTTTAAGGGTCTGCTCCTTGCGAACAAAGCCCCAAATAACTCTGGAGCTGATTGCTTGAAAAATCGCCTTCTTCTTCGCTGCCTGGTAAGGGCACTACTAATGGAGTCCAGTTATTTATCGCCACGGCCTGATGCTTAGTTGCAAGCGGGCACAAGAGGAGGGTTTTTTCACTGGTGGCGCATACCTGGGAGGTCCCCAAACCTGGCCCGATAGAGATTTCTAGGGCCCACCCTGTTCTTCCAATTACGAATTGTTTTAACCGATTTTAATACTGTGTTTTCGTATTGTTGCGGCCTGCAGAAGGACCGTACGGTGGGTAGATAGATAAAGAAACACATCAGGTGGTGTGCGGCGCTAGTCCAACAATATCTGGAGGGCCACACATTTCCTATCGTTGCCCTAGAGCGACCATTTAATAGAACTATAGCGCTGGAAGGGACACCAAGGGACATCTAGTCCAACCCCCGGCGATGCAGAAAACTGGCAGAAAATTCACACACGTTACTGCCACCCAAACAAGTAAGCCTAATCAAATGAGCATCTATGCACCCCCCCCTCTCCATTTCACCACTGTGCTACGTTTTCCCATCACAGAAACAGAAAACGATATCTAAGCACCTGAGCGAGATGGAAGTTTTTCTACCCTTGAAACCAATCCAGAGAAAATTCAGCAAACAGAGCAACAGAACCATTGACTATTATGATTCTTATTTTAAGCAGGTGTGGGAAACCTCTGGCTCGCCAGGTGTCTTTGAACTACAACTCCCACCTTCCCTGGCTATGGCCACACTTTCAAAGGAGGATGGGAGCTTTAGTCCAGCCGTGTCTGTAGGGCCACAGGTCCCCCACATCTGCTTTAATGCAAAGTCTGACCTCAGGGACAGTCAACCTGGTGCCCTCTGAATGATGTTGGGCTACAACTCCCATCAGTCCCTGCAAGCATGGTCAATAGCCAGGGATGGTGGGAATTGTAGTTCAACGACACCTGGAGGGCCCAAGCCAGTGACGAGACGAGCTAAAACTCAGGGACATCATCATCTTAGCCACCCCTAGTTTAACTCATATATGCTTCTAAAATCCTTTGGAAACCTGAATTTCGTCTCTGGGAAACGCCATCTCCCTCTAAAGTTATTTGAGAACAGTTAGACACAGAACGATGTTTGACAACAATTTGAAACAAATGACTTCAAATTCATTTCCCCCCCATATATAAAACCTGAAAACCACTTTCCCCCCTTCTTTTTTTTAAAAAGAATCTACTTCTTTGTGCTGAAGGTCAAAGGTTTGGGGACATACCTAGAGCCACCCCCACATGTGCTCATTGCTACACGCCCCCCCCCCCCGTCTAAGTAGGCGTTGGATTACGACAGCATAGAAAAAGTTGCTTCGAGGTCGTATTTTTTAAAGGATGCTTGAAACATAGCATTTTCAAAACTTCAAAAATTCAGACAGCAGATTCTCACATTTGAGTTCTGGGGTTTTCTGCTTCAGCAATTCAGCTCAGTGTGCCTGGTTCTCCTTACTTGAGGCATCAGTTCCATCTACGGTCCAGATACAGGCTAACAAGTCCCAGACATGATGGATGAGAAGATGCATATTCTGGACCAGTCCAGATGTGTCTCTGAGCTAAAGCTGATGCGATGGAGGCAACCCTTCTTTGCTTCAACGGGGCCAGGTGCCGTGGAGAAATGCTTCTATACTTTTTCTGAAGGGAACCGCTGCTTAGCTCGGAGAGAAGTGGACTCTGCACATGCTCAGGGGCACTTTGCATTTATTCCTACACCACCCGAGCTTTGGCATTCAGAACAGACTTCTGAATGAGGAAGAAACAGAGGCTGCATACACAAAGTGCCTTTAAAGCATACCCCACTCCAAGAAACCTGGGAACTGCAGTTTACCCTGCAAGCACTACAATTCCCAGCGCCCATAACAAACTACAGTTCCCAGGATTCTTGGGGGTGTGTGTGTATGCACAGCCAGAGTTTGCTTTGTTCCATCACAGCTGTTCCCAGCTTCATCTTCAGCTAGCCCTTATATTGCTGCTCACCCACCCAAGGATTCCCCTTGGTCCTAGCTTCCCCTCTTATCCCCCTCCTGCTCCCAGAGCAGACACTAGTCTCTTTCCTAATAGCCAGCAGCCCCAACACATATGGTCCCTATCCCTGGGATCTCCAAGACTGGAGTCATTTTGCACCGCTTCTCACCCAAAAGGGCTGCTCCCCCCCCCAAATGGAGAAGCCTCTTTAAAATACAACATCTGCACGTTGTGCAAACAGGCAAGGTGAGTGAAGTCAGTGAGGGGTTAACAGAGCATGTGGAACTTTACCTGCAAATTTCTCAAAGAGCCAGAAAAGGCAGTGAATGGGGAGCTCACACCACTGAAAGCAGGGTGACCTGGAGCAAGTGGACTTCCTATTAGGTGGTGACTGACCCACATTCCAAAAATCCAAGTCAAGTCGTCACTTGATGGTGCAGTTGTCACGTGATGTGCGCAGGTGTGGAGATGAGCCCTGGGCAACTGCGTGAGGGCTTCCCCCAGAGGTCTCTAGCCAGAGAGGACCAGAACCACTGTTTCATAAAGTAGGGGAGGGGGCCTCCCTCTCTCCTTGCCCCCCAACAGAAAGGGTAACCAGTTCACAAATCTTTGGGTGCTTCCAGACCGCTGCTCTCTTTGAGCGGGGTCCAATCACATACCAGCAAATTCAGGTTCTAGAAATGCAGGAAGCTGACTCTTGGTCCATATAGCCCAGTATTGGCAACACCAACTGGCAGCAGTGATCCAGGGTTTTAGATACAGGAGACATTCCCAGCCCTTCATGGAGACGTCAGGGATTGAACCTGGGACCTTCTGCACGCAAAGCAGATGCTCTACCACTGAGCTACCTACCGCCTGGTCAATTATAGTGGGGAGGTTTTGCGCAGCAAACCTGCTTCCCCCAAAGACTGGAGTTTTTGCAATAAGGAAAGTAACAGTGAAAATGCACTGGAAGGGCAACACTTCCTTTGTCTAACCACCCTGCAAACAAATCAGGATGAATGCAACATAAACAGGTAATATAGAAGGGCCCCTAGTCGATTCATCCTATGAGTTTTCATTGATTAAATGGTCAGCCAATTAAATTTGCATAAATATGCCCAGCAGTGAAAGGAGGGGGAGAAAGAATGTCATGTCTCTTATTGGAAGAAGCATTCCCGGATGTGTGAGAAGAGGGGGAATATTAGAAATTAACCTAAATATATATATATTTTAAAAGTGTGGCATTAATCCAAAGAAGGCACCCTTTTAACTGAGCTAAAAGGATTTTGAAAAGAAGTGCTTCCCCAATCAGGCCAAAGACCCTTTGCAGCCCTAATTTGCAACTGGATCCGCTCACCGGTTAAAATCCAGACTTGCTCCCAAGTAAATGTGACAGGGGATCCCACCTGCACAGCCCCTTCCTCCTGGGCAGGCTTATAGCCAAGCAAACCTGAAAGAATACTAGAATTGCAGAATTGGAAGGCACCCTAGAGTCATCTAGTCCAACCCCCTGCAATGCAAACATCTCAACACACAGATTCCCCCATCCACATTTGAAACCAATCTGAAAGGGGGGTGGGCTTCCGATGCTACACCCCGTTATGGCTTACTCCCGTAATTACACAAAGTAATTCGGAGCAGGGATCATAGCTGTGCGTCCTCGGCATGATGCGCACGCTCAAAGGTTGCTCGCTGGGGCTCTCTTCCCCCGTCCACCCTAGGGCAGCCAGGGTCTCACTGCGCGCTCCTCGGGGCTTAACCCCCGCCTTGGGTGGCCGCCTCAGTTTCCCCTCTTGGCGGCGGGCGCGGCGGAGGGCGTGAGGTTCTCGGTGAGATAGGCGACCAGGAGGCAGATGAAGACGAGCATGACGCAGATGGAGCCCCCGACGGCCGTCATGGCGACCACGATTTCCCGCATGCCGGCCGGCTCCACGGTGAACTCCACGCATTCCGGAGGCCACCGGGGAGGAGGAGCAGCAGCAGCGGAATCAGGATCGGTGCCGTTGGCGGTGGGGGCAGCGGCGGCGGCGGAGAAGAGGGGCTGCAAGCAGAGGCGGTAGCGGACGCTGCCGTGCGCGTCCTGCAGCAGGTAGTCCCGGCAAGCGGCGCCCAGCTGGACGCGGTCGCACTGGAAACGCGTGTAAGCGCCTTCCCACGAGCACGAGAGCGAGAAGCCGCGCAGCAGGCCGACCTCGGCCGAGGAGGCGGGAGTTTCAGGTCCCTCGTCGCCGCCGTCTTCTTCTCCCTCGGCCAGCAGGGGAGGCCAGCCCCACTGCAGGAGGACGCTGCCGTTGAGGAGCACGTTGGCCAGCAGGGCGCGCCCGGGCGAGCGGTGCGCTTTGCAGCTCCGAGGCGCGCACTGGAAGCCCCGCGCCCGGCTGCGGAAACACAGGCGCCCGTCCTGCGCTCCCGATGCTCCTCCGCCGCCGTCGGGGCCTTCGCTCAGCACCTTGTACGGGCACCACGGGTCTCCCTCCGCACCCTCGTCCTCGGCGCCTCCGAGCGGCGGATCCCTGTGCCCGCCGCGCGCCTCCGAGGCTCCCCAAGCCGCCGGGACGCCTCCCGGCCACGGCGCCCGGCCCAGGCCGAGCAGGGCGAGCAGCAGGAGCCGGAGAAGCATGGCTGGCGCCTGGGCATGGAGGAGCAGGAGCAGCGGCAGCGCGGGGGAAAGGGCTTTCCCAGGCCGGGACCCGGCGCGCTCTAGCGGGGCTTGGGCGCAAAGGGTAGCCCCGGCCGGAGGCAGGCCGAGGCGGGACCCCGGCGACCTCGGCTTTCCCGGGCAAACGGCAGGGACATTTTCAAAGTGCCAACTTGAAGAGGGCGAGGCGGCGTCGCTGGCGCCGGCGGTGGCGCCTCCTTTCGGGTGGGATCCGGGAGGTTCGGGCGCCGCCCAGCGGCCCTCCTCCTCCCGGCGGCAGTGGCGGCGCGGTTAACTCTCGCTGGGTCTGGGAGGTGGAATCGGAAAGAGGAGGGGGTGCGTGTGGAAACCATTAAAAGTGCGTTTTGTATAGAGGCAGTGTGGTGTAGTAGGTAGAGTGCCACCCCTGCGAGACCTGGGTTCGAATTCGTCCTTGGCTCTGAAGCGTTGGGCCAGCCACTCGCTCTCTGCTTAACCTACCTCACAGGGTTGTTGCGGGGAACTCCGCGCCTCTTACTTTTCTGCAAAGTCAGTGAGGTCATATCCAGAGCTGGTTCCAGAGTAGAGCCGCTGAAGCTGATTTGATTCATGTCACAGAATCAATCAATCAATCAATCACATGATGGGGGCGGGGCGCAAACACACTATTTGAATGGCAATGCCCATGAACTTGGGGGGGGGGAGCGGCCCCCTGAAATATTTTAGGGAGTGAGTTAAGGGACCTCGACCCCTAGGAGTTGGCTTCTATGCAAGGTTTATATATCCCCCGCAGAACACTACAACTTCAGGACTTCTTATGAAACTGAATGTCAGACAAAAAAGAAAGCACTTATTCACAGAGTGCGTAGTTTAACCTGTGGAACTCACTCCCACAGGAAGCCATGTTGGCCACCAACATGGATGGCTTTAAAAGAGGATTAGACCAATTCATGGAGAAGGCAGCTATGCTCTGCCTCCACGGTTGGAGGCAGCAATGCTTCTGAATACCTGCTGCTGGAAACCGCAGGAGGGGAGAGGGCTCTTGTGCTCAGATCCTGCTTGCAGACTTCCCAGAGGCTTCTGGTTGGGCACTATGAGAACAGGATGCTGGACTAGATCATTTGGCCTGATCCAGTAGGCTCTTCTTAGGTTCCTATCCACTCCTAGAGGGGTCTTATCAACCTGGGAAGGGAGCCCATCTAGGAGATACATTTGGGAGAAGAACAGGCTAAGGAGTGAACCCTCTCCAAATCTGGAGTCCCTAACACAGTTGGATGGCGCCTTGTATGCCTCCTTCTGGCAAATCCTGCAGCCAAGCTGGTGCCAAATGTATTGCTCTGCTTTCCTTTGGACTACATCAACAAGGCCAAGAATGGGGTCTTGTCGTCTGGGCAGCCCAGGACCACCATACATACTGCCCTGGCTTGCACCTCAAGGAGGTCACTTTGGTGCTGCTAACACAGCGGTTTGGCTTCACCCCCGGAGACCCACTCCATTCTTGAGACAGAAAGATGTCAACAACAACAACATCTGCTCCTAGGGTCTGGACGCCTGAAGGGTTTTCGAATCCACCATGTCTTACCATAATCTTAAAATCATCTTTCTGCTTCCAACTCCATTCTAGTTGCATAAATAGAATAGAATAGAATATATTTTATTGTCATTGTCCCCTTTGGGGACAACGAAATTACTTGGCTGCTCCATCCACCCAGATAGGGCACTCCACGCAAAGACAAAACAACTACAAAAACACTGATTAAAACCATACACACTGATTAAAACCATACAATAAATGGGGTTTGGGGGGGCGAGGGGGAATGTAATGCATTTGGAAGACCTTCTTGCATGTCTAGCAAGGGCTGCGTTTGGCTTGCCAGGTCACAGTCTGAACAGTCATTTCCCCTCTTGCTTCCTATTCCTATTTAACGCCCATTTAGAGAGGGAGAGAATTCAGCAGAAGAAGAATAAATTGCCCAAGCAAAACATCACACCTTGCAGCGGCTGCTTTGACAAATGTCTGTGCTTCCCTTCCAACCGCCTCTTGGCTGCTCCGGGTGACCTGCTCCGCCCAGGGAACATCAAGCTCCCTGCAAAAAGACTCATTAATAAAAGATCGCTGGGGACACAGGGCCGTCTCGCTTGCAAATGAAGCCAAATTTAGAATACAATCTGTCTAATGGGCCACAGCAGATTTGCTGGGTCAAGCCAAGAGTTCGTGCAGCAGGGTGTTTCCTGCCCCCCACACTGAAACTGCTCAAAGAGAGGGGCCGTAGTTCAAATAGCAGGATACGTGCTTGGCGTGCAGAAGGCACCTGCTTGAATCCTTGGCGTCGCCTGCTGAAACGCTGGCAGGGAATGGGAAAGAACTCTGTCTCCCTGAGGTCCAGAGTAGACTGAATGTGATTCTCAATATTTCTCCATCTGTCCCTCCAAGCTCTTCCCCAGGTCATAACCCTTTCCAGCCCTGCTTTGCACGCAAAGTATTTTTTTTTAAAAAATCTGGCTGCAATGTCTCCTTGAACTCTGATAATGCCTCTTGCATTTCTAGATGGAGACTAGAGAAGGGGCAAGGGATGTAGCTCAGTAGTAGAGCACCTGTCTTGCACACAGAAGGCCTCAGGGTCAATCCCCGGGACCTCCAAATAACGCTGGGAAAGACTCCTGCCTGAAACTCTGGGAGAGCTGCTGCCAGTTGGTGTAGGGTAGGCCAGTTAGATAGCCCTGTGGTCTGGCACAGTATAAAGCTCCTATGTGCTTGCATGTCTATAGAAACCAGCCTAGTGTGCCAAGGTAACATTTGCATTCATTACTCTGCCCAATGCTGGCATGTGGCCCTTGGGAGTTTGGCTAAAAGGAAATGCTGGCAAAGATTCCTTAACCCTGGATTGGACAATGCTGGGCTGGATGGGCCAATAGCCTGACTTTGTCTAAGGCACCTTCTTAAATTTCAAAACAGCCGTGCACAGCAGAGGCTGGTCCACTAGGGCAAAGGGGGCACTGCCCCACCAACCTTGGTCTGCCCTCATCCAATTCCCACCAGCTTGCCGCCTTGTTTAGGACCAGTCCAGCGAATGGCTCTGCCTGCCAGCTTGCTCCTCCTCCTCAGTCTCACCTCCTCCACCTTGGAGGAGGATGGAGACACAACTATTGTTTCTTGACTCCAGCTCCGCCCACCATTTGGGCTCCCGACATTCTGCTCTGTCAGCTCCAAAGGGCACCAGCTCATAGGGTGAAATTGCCAGTGGCTAAGGAGGCGTTGTGGGTTGAACCTCAGAGACTAGGGCTTGCCGATCAGAAGGTCGGCGGTTCGAATCCCCGCAACGGGGTGAGCTCCTGTTGCTCGGTCCCAGCTCCTGCCAACCTAGTACCAGTAGTTCGAAACCACGCAGTGCAAGTAGATAAATAGGTACCACTCAGGCGGGAAAGTAAACGGCATTTCCGTGTGCTACTCTGGTTCGCCAGAAGTGGCTTAGTCATGCTAGCCACATGACCCAGAAGCTGTACGCCGGCTCCCTCGGCCAATAAAGCGAGATGAGCGCCGCAACCCCAGAGTCGGACACGACTGGACCTAATGGTCAGGGGTCCCTTTACCTTTACCTTTAAGGAGGCACAAGATAGCTTTTCTAAATGCAACCAGTTTGATCTGGAAATCAGTGATGTTCCAGAGCTGTTCTTCGCTGCATTGCAGGGGGTTGGACTAAATGACCCTTGGAGGAAGAATGGATAAACAAGGTGATGATAGATTATGCAGAACTGGCAAAGTTAACAGCTAAAATAAGAGAACCTAATGTCGAAGGTTTTGTGGAAGAGTCCCTTTTCAGTTGATTTAAAGAAATATTCTATGATGAACACACGAGCAGGATTTGAACGATGAGCAACAGAAGGGATTAAAGATTATAGTAGTTTTGTTAAGGTTTGAGACATAGAAGACTGGGTGCAGCAGGAGAGAAACAGAAACACCATGGAAGAGAGGGTGGGAAGTAAAAAGAAAAAAAAAGGTTTTTTATGCATTGAAATGTATGTGTGGAATTTTGGAAAATTTCAGAAAAAAACTTCAGAAAAACCCCGACCTTGGAGTAACACACTATGAGTCGATGGGGGAGACTGTTCCCGAATTGCACACCTGTCAGAGGCTCCTTTTGCTTCTTCCTTTGTGCAAAAATAAGTTCCTGCACTCCATCCAGGGAAGGCCTTATCGCCATTCAAGGACACTTCCAGGTAAGGAGCTGTGCCAGCGAGGGAGAAGGCTTGTGAAGAAAGGATGTCACCTGGGGAGGAATGCTGCTAGGAGAGAGTCCTGCGGGGGCCAGTTGACAGGCCTGGAGGGCCGCATTAGGCCCGCAGTCCTCAGGTATCTCACCCCTGCCCGAGCAGACCCTGCTCAAGACTGCTCACTGTTGAGATGCGCTGGACTCATCAAAGCAAGACTGCAAAACATCCTGCATGTAACTAAGGGTTATGGGTTATTGCTTTTCTGTTTCATCCCTCCGGGTAAGAGAAGCAGCTAATTAGATTTGTGCTACTGTTCCGTCCCATTTTTAGAAAGGACACTGCCGCTGATATTTTTAAAGAAGGGACAGAGGACCATAAATGGTGACAAATAGAGAATAATTGGCAGTGCTGGAAAGCGAAATGGGGGGAGGGGGGACCACAGCTCATAGTAGCATTATGTCTATCTTTGACTCTGCTGCTCTGTTCTCAGGGCAAACCTCAGCGTCAAAGAGGGCAACGTTGCCAAAAATAAAGGAAACTCACCATCTCAAAGAGAAGACAAAGAAGGTGCTAATTTGCACATGCTGATTTATAGGCACAGGTGCAATATATTTTGGACAGTCGTTTGGCTTTGACTTTGGACGACTCTTAAAACGCCATAAGCACATTTTGCATGATGGTTCCAGAGATCAAGGAGGAGGGGTTTTGTAGATGTTTGGAATAATTGCATTTTTAAAAGAGAAAATGATATATCTCATCATGGTGGGAGAAACCAGGTGGCTTGGGCACCTGTTTACTCCGAAATAAGGCACCAGGTTGAAGAAGACTGATCCACACTGACTGGCAACCGCACTCTAGGATTCCACACACATCTCTCTCAGCCCGAGCTGGGATTGAACCCAGGACTTTCTGCATACAAAGCAGATCTGGGGGGCTCTGGGCTCCCCATGCCTGCTATAACTGGGGAATGAACCAAGGACTTTCCACAAATGAGGCCTGGGGTCTCCCGTTGACCCCTGGTTTTTCCCTGTGGTCCCGTCCATGAATATGATAGTTATTACGTTTTCCTCCTACTTTCCTTTGAGAAGTGCTCAAGGTGGTGTATGTACTGAATCCCCCTTTTCCTTACAACAACCCTGTAAGGTAGGCTAGGCAGAGAGCTGGTAACTAAGTTGAGGGTCACACGGTGAAGCTCATGCCTGAGGAGGGAGCTGGTCTTCCCTACCACCTGCTAGGCCGCAGGTGTGTCCATTGCCCAAGAGCTAAGCGTATTTATTATTACATGAATTATCCCAGCTTTTTTTTTCCTCCAAAGAGCTGAAGGTGTAGTACATGGTTCGCCTGCCTCCCCATTTGATCTGCACAACAACCCTGCAAGGTAGGATAGGCTGGAAGAAGGTGACTGGCCCAAGGTCACACACCCAATGAGTTTGGGGAATTTGAACTCTGGTCCTCCCAGGTCTTAGTCTGATGCTAACCACTACACCACGCTGTCTCTTGCTGAGCTGAGCTTCTAAAATAGCAACATGGGAGATGTGGATGCTTGGAACCTACAGCAGAGGTGTCAAAGCCACAACCCATGGGCCAAAATAGGCCCACTGAGCCATTTTTAGTGGCCTGCTAGTCCCCAGAAGATTTTTTCCTGATGGCTTGTGTGTCAGGCCAAATTATTGCCACTGGTTACAGCTCAGAATGATCTGGAAACAGGAAGGAGCGTTCCTTTCTGTGCCAATGGTGACTTGCCACCTCTGCAGAAGCCAAAACTTCTTGAGATCGTGCTAGCCACCTGCTGTTTACCGACGTACTAAGGCTTTTTTAAAAAATAGATCAGCTGCCTAATTAATTGGGGTCAGCTTTGTTGTCAATTAAAAGTCTATTTAAATTGAACCTGTGGCCCTCCAGATCAGCCTTTCTCAACCTTGGGTCCCAGATGTTTTTGGACTACAACTCCCATCATCCCTATCTAGCCGAACCAGTGGTCAGGGATGATGGGAGTTGTAGTCCAACGGCATCTGGGGAACCAAGCTTCAGAAAGGCTGCTGTAGCGTTTACATTTTAGCTTTGATACCACTAATAATTATTCTGGACTTTGCCTGGGACAAGCAGCACAGCTCATTTATTCCATCAAGGAGATTGGCGGAAGGAGGACAGGAGCAAAGGTTCAGGCGGAAAATCCACCCCCATTACTCATTTCTCAGCGGAGGCTTTGGCAGAGAAACGGCCGTGTCGAAACCAAGAGCATGTCAGCTCAGATCAGAATCCCGGCTGGTGATGAAAAGGGCCACATCCCCGGAGTGAGTTGGGGATGTCGCTTGACTGCTACATGGCCCGGCAGACGAATTAGTTTCTGATTAATCTGTTTGGAAAGAGCTATTCATGGCAGGCAGCGAGGGACGGGGATGCATTAAATCAAAGTTTGCGAGGGAAGAACACAAAAGCGAGCAGAAATCCCTGGCTTCAGAGTTTCGTCAGCTACGCAGCTCCAAACTCTTGGGCTGCTGAGCTGACATTTGCACCTGGCATCCTGGCTGCTACCAGCTGAGTCTGGTACATTAGTGTGACTGTGGCCCCACCCAGCTCCCCACCTGCCTGCATCCTTCCTTACACCATAAATGAAAGCCCTGCTGGATCAGGCTAAAGGCCCATCTGGCCTAGCATCCTGTTCTCACAGCCAAATGTTTGGTACAGTGGTGGAGATCAGCTGCGTAATTGAGTTCACACAAAACTGAGTCGTGACCCCGATCCAGCCACGTCTCTCGCTGCCTACACCTGAAGTCACATTTGAAGTCAGATGCAGTGCATGTGCACATTGTTTGGAGGGCAAGCAGGCCCTCAAGGCAAACTGGGGCTCATTTGGGCCAAATTTGGCCCACAGGCCAGAGGTTCCCGACCCTGGCTGTTGATAACACTGAATTTATAACATAAAAACTGCTGACTGGTGATAATCAATAACACCTTTCCCAGGTTCAATGCCTGGTATCTCACAGTAGGGCTGGCAATGCCGCTTGTCCGAAACCCTGGAGAGTTGTTGCCAGTCAGTGTAGGGAATACAGCGCTAGATGGTCTCATAGGTTCGACACAGCTGAAGGCAGCTTCCTATGGCGTTCAAGCACTGAAAGCATTTTTTCCTTGCTTTAATCTTTTTGTAAACCGCTTTGAGGTTGCTGCTTTTACAATCAAGTGGTGTATATGTAATAAATAAATAAGGTTCGCATGATAAACCTGCATTTCAGCAGTGCGTCTCGATGATGGGTGTTCTCTCTCTTCCAAAACACAGGCAACATCGCCTTCCACCCCCCATAACTTACCCGTAACAAAACAGACCAGGATGTAAAAAAAGAATCTCATTCTCAAAAGACTTCCTTGTTTTTTAATATAAAGATGAAGAGATTTTGCATTAAAGAGCAACGGAGTCGAGTCCAAAACCGAAGGGGAGGAGGAGGATACGAACTGTCCAAGGCTAACAGAGGCCACACAGCATCAGCCCCTCCTCACGGCCCAAATCTTAACAATTCTGAAACACGGGAAAGTGTGCGTGTGGCAGGAGGGACAGAACCATCAAAAGAGAAGCTGCAATTTATTTTTCTGTTTTGAGCTCCCTTCTGCCTTAGAAGAAACATCCAGAGAGCAAAATCTGCCTTGCTAACTGGCCACGTTGATACATCTGTGATTTACTGGAAGCAGAGGTTGGGCGCTAGCCCCTCTTGAATGTTACAGGGCAGAAGATTCCCAGCCTCGTCGCAGTGGTGTTCTGGCCCAGCTCTTCCATTTGAGCCTCTTTCCTCCGGTATCCCTCATCAAGCCGGCGTGAAATTTAGTAGTCTCTTTCCACTCGGCCTCTGGGTTCCTGGGCCAGTTCCAGATCATCAGCGTCGTCTTCCTCACCTCCATGATCTTCCTGTTATTGGGCGGGGGGGGGGGGAGAAAATACACAGTTTTTGTTTGTTTGTTTCTGAGGGGGAATCAGGGAAGTGAGACCAAAGATACATCTGCACCAAACATTTATGTATTTATGACTTGAATTTGTATTAAAAAAACACCAAAGGAATAGCCAGGCATAGGCAACCTTGGCTCTCCAGATGTTTTGGAACTACAACTCCCATGATCCCTAGCTAACAGGGCCAGTGGTCAAGGATGATGGGAATTGTAGTCCCAAAACATCTGGAGAGCCAAGGTTGCCTATGCCTGGAATAGACTGTCTGCTGGCTCAGGCTGATGGACCATCTATTCCTGCATCCTGTCCTCGCAGAGGCCTGTTGGAAGTCTGCAAGCAGTGCATGAGAGCAACAGCCAGGGACGTAAGAAGGGGGGTGGGGGGGCCCAGGTTCCATCATGGAGGGGGTGCCAAATTATCAAGGAACAATTACTGCCCTACTAGGGTGGTTCATAAAAAAACTTTTTTTTTTTTTAAATGCCTGCTCCAAAGGTCTTATCTTACTACACTAGGGATTATATAGCTATATATGAAATTTCATGCATATCAGTTAATATCTTGACCCTCCTCCACGAAAATAGCTGTTTACTTGGCTGTTTTCCCATGTCGTGAAGGCTGAAATTTCAATTCAGTGGAGCACTCACTGTTCCTAACCCTAACCCTGCGGAAAGCCATCTAATTAGACTTTAATTTGATTTTGACATGTTTTTAGGAGGTAATTTAATTGTTGTTTGATTTTATATCAATGTTATGTATCTGATGTTAGCCGCCCTGAGCCCGACTTTGGCCGGGGAGGGCGGGATATAAATAAAAGTTTATTTTTAACTTATTATTATTCCTTTGTAAGAAAATATGAAATAACGTAAAACCATTTTTGCAGGCAAAAAAAAAATAAAGAAAAATGGGGGGACGACAAGAAATTTTCCATACCGGGTACCACCTGACCTTCCTACGCCTCTGGCAACAGCCCTCTTCTCACCTGCGATTCCAGACAGCAGAGGTAGGGCATAGCCATTGTGGCTAGCACCCACTGACAGCCATGAATTTCTCTTAAGTTTCCTATTCCCTTTCTCCGCACAGTGCATATTTTTTTATATTCCTCTACCATGTGCTCCCCTGCTCCCACCTGCCTCTCCCTCCTAAACTAAAAACCTCCAACGATCATAACCCAAATCACAGAATAACTGTCGATTTGGGAGGGAATCCAATGGTCATCTAGACCATGGGAAGGCAAACTAAGGCCCAGGGGACGGATCTGGCCCAATCGCCTTCTCAATCCGGCCCGCGGACGGTCTGGGAATCAGCATGTTTTTACGTGAGTAGAATATGTGCTTTTATTTAAAATGCATCCCTGAGTTGTTTGTGTGGCATAGGAATTCGTTCTTCTTCTTTTTCAAAATATAGTCCGGCCCCCCACAAGGTCGGAGGGACAGTGGACTGGTCCCCTGCTGAAAAAGTTTGCTGACCCCTGATCTAGACCAACCCCCTGCAATGCAGGAATTGCAGCTGTAGTACCCCTGGCAGATGACCACCCTGTTTAAAAACCTCCAAGGAATATTGGTGACCCGCCGAGAGCCAAGTGTTCCATTTCATGCAGTTGCTTGACCTGGGGAGTACGGTCAGGTGCACACCTATGCCCAATCCGGGCTCCGTCTCGGCAGTATTTTCTCCACCTCATCACGACAACAATGTGCCGTTTGCAGCCCCTGTGAGCCTTCTCCTATTATGTTTTAAGGAAAGGACCGTGGACTTTGAAAAGCTATTTTAAGCGCCTGGGTGTTGTTTCTTTTCTGTATACATTGTCACTTTGTTCAGAGGCAGGAGGGGAAGGGGAGGGGAGGGGAGGGGTGACGTGACTTGGTGAGAAAGACAAAGGAAAACTGTCCTCAAATGAACCTAATCAGTGTCCTTGCATCTCCTGGGGTAGAGATGGAAGAAGGCACCATTTTCCATTCTGCCATGCCGCAGTTTCCGCACTGTTGTGGTTCATCTTTTGCAAAAAAAGGAAACCACACTGTCCGCAATGGCAAAATAGCGCAACTTACGCAATTAATGAAGTAAATTATATTGTCCTTGCGTTACTCCAGCCCGTTCATTAAGATACAAAAAAAAAAAAAAAGAATATATAGGGTTCTTAGAAGAAGTGTCAATGTCTATAACTTATCTTTCTTTAGTTATAATTATGTACATTGCTAGCGGAGAGTGGTAATAGGGAAGTCAGCTACATATATATAATGTTTGTAACTTAGTTTCTTTTTCCAAAAGGATCGGTTAATGAAATTTTGATAATATTAGGATATATATTACTAATAATAATCTTAATTTGTCTATGAAATTCTAAGTTTATGTGTGAAGATTATATTGTGAAAACTATAAGAATGACGTATTTTATTCTCAGTCTGTAGGTCTGTGTATTAGTTTGTATGTTTGTTTGTGTGTTTATTTTTCTTTATGTATGCAAAATAATAATAATAAAAGATACAAAAAAAGGGAACACAATGCAAATGGTTGGTGTGTGTGTTGAAAGAACTCCGCATTGTTTGTGGACTGAAAGCAACAACGGTGGATACTGATCGAAATTTGCTGAATTGATTTCTGTTCCAGACATTGAAACGAATAAGGGAACATTGAGGAATTACCACTTCCGTGCTGCTTTTATCAGAATTCTCCAACATCCTCACTCCGGATTCCATATCCCAATTTGCTTAGGCATGGATGGCTAGGCTTGCTCTACCTAAAACAGCAGTTTGCTGCAGGTGGCTGTTTTTGATATGCTAATGGGAGGCAGCTCTGCAAGGGCAGCAGAAGAGGAGCTGAATGTCTTAAGAGAAAGGGAAGGTGGCAAAAGGCTACACACGCATCCACCCCGCAAGGAAGATGCTAGGAGTAGCCATTGTGGTGCACAAGGCAGGCATTTCAAATGGTGCAGACTCTAGGACACCTGCTTTGCATGCAGAAGGTTCCCTGTTCAATCCCTGGCTTCTCTAGTCATTTTTTTTTTTTTTAAAGGGATCTGGTAGCTGGAAACGATGTCTCAAGGCTCTGGAAACCTAGAGGGCAGCTGCCAGTCAGAGCACACCTGCTAAGCTGGTCCAACCTCAAGCTGACCCCCTTATCTGTCTTCTGTCTCATTTACAACCAGACCAGGAGTACCTGCATCTCATAACACTATAGCCAGGCAGCATCCAACGAAGCTGAATGACAGGAGGTTCAGGGTCGACAAGAGGAAGAGCACATTATTAAGGCATCTGGTCAGCCACTGTGAGAACAGGATGCTGGACTAGATGGCCCAGCATCCACACTCTTATATAATCCCTGTTTGGGTGCTTGGCAGCAGAGACAGGGTGTCTCAGAGTCACAGAAAGCTCATTTCTGGGAGACAGAAGAGCTGTTGCTCCTTCAGCAGATGTCTGCAATGCAGGCTGCAATCCTAGTCTTACTCAGGAGTTAATGTCACTGAATATCAGTGGTGATGGGTGCTCATTGTGACAGATAGGGCGGAAGGCAGGGAGGCCAACAGTAGGTGGCGCCAGAGCCAATGACAAGCAGAGCCGACTTAATTTTCGTTTTGCCCCCATCCTTCCTGCTAAGTTCTGCAATGGGCATCAGTGAGACGGAGGAGGAGGAGGAGGAGGAGGAAGCTGATGGGTATTGCTGTCACCTGGACTGGTTCTAAGGGAGAAGACAGGCAGGTGAAAGCCCCATTTGCCCCAATGGGCTGGCCTCCCCTGTAACATGGCAGATTTAATTTGGAATAAACACCCACAGAATGCCACTGTGATCTGTTGCTGCTGCTGTTCCTTTTTAAGAGCAGGAAAAGAAAGTCGTGAGAGTGCATGGCAAATATAAAAAATTCAAAAGCCGCTTCCTAAGTGCTTTGTATTTGGGGGACAGTGGGGGAAGGAGATTACCTGTCTTTGGGAACAGCAGGGGCGTGCATTTTGGAAAGTAGGTCAGGGAGCTGCCTCGGCTTGTTAGCTGGGCAGATTAATTGGGGTGGAAGAGGAGGAATGCCTGATGCTGCTGCTGCTGCCACCGCTGCCACCAGAGAAACACTTTTGCATTTTGTGCAGCTCATGGGCTGGGATGGAGGTGGCACTGTGTGAGCGGCACAGTGATCGCCAGTCTAATTATCATGTATGCATGGCAGTTGGGAATGTAGGAAGCTGCCTTATACCGAGTCAGACCATTGGGACGTCTAGCTCAGTACTGTCTACACCAGGCATCCCCAAACTAAGGCCCGGGGGCTGGATGTGGCCCGAGGGGCTCTTTTATGTGGCCACCGGCGCAGCTGCCCATCTCCGGGTCCGCGCGGCATCGGAAATGGCTTTTGCACATGCGCAAAACATCATTTCCGGTGCACTTCCGGGTCCGCGGAGGCCGCGTGCATGCGCACAAGCAATTTCCAGGGCTGCGCCGCACCAGAAGCGCACCGAAAATGCCGTTTGCGCATGCGCAAATGCTATTTCCGGTTTCGGAAATAGCGGGCGCGCGCTCCCCCACCCTTCGGCCCAGTGTGCAATCCGCGCTGGAGGAAACGGCCCGCCGCGTGGTAAGTCTGGGGACCCCTGGCCTACACTGACTGGCAGCAGCTGTCCGGGGTTTCAGGGGGATGACATTCCCAGCCCTACCTGGAGATGCTGAGGATTGGACGTTCTGCATGCAAAGCAGATGCTCTACTATCGAGCTACAGCTGGGATGGCTCACTCAGTAGATCATGAGGCTCTTAATCTCAGGGTTGCGGGTTCGAGTCCCACCTCGGGTAAACGATTCCTGCATTGCAGGGGTTTGGACTGGATGATCCTCATGGTCCCTTCCAGCTCTTATGATTCTATGCTTTATACAGAGTCAGACCATCGGTCCATCTAGCTCAATATTATCTACCCTGACTGGCAGCAGCTTTCCAGGGTTTCAGGTAGGGATATTTCTCAAGGCGCTAGTCCCTATGCCGCTTGGGACTAGGATACCTGAAAGCTCTGTAGGTGAAGGTATGCCATCTTATCAGGAGGTCCAAACCACACACAACACAGGAACTGGGCCTTTTGTGTGGTGGCCCCATCATTTGAAACTCCCTCCCATTAAATACTAGGCAGGCACCGTCTTTTGGGCACCTGCTGAAGGCCAAGTAGAGCTCCTTCCCAGCCTGCTCCTGTATTGGAATTGTTCTTAAGATGCTCGACTGCTTCTGTGTTTGCCACCCTGGGCTCCTTCAGGAGAAAGGCAACCAAAATGATCATGGGGGTGGAGAAACAGAGAGAAGTTTTTTCCTCCCTAGAACTGCCGGACATCCAATGAAGCTGAACCTTGGAAGATTCGGGACAGATCAAAGAAAGTCCTTGATGCATTGCGGCATTAAACTGTGGAACTCGCTCCTGCAGGAGGCAGTGACAGCTACCAACTTGGCATAGCTGTCAACCCTCCCCTTTTTTGCAGGAAACTCCCTTATTCCAATGCCATTTCCCGCTGCTATCCCGGATTGTTGATATCCCTTAAATTTCCCGGATTTCAAAGGAAGCAGCTCCTCTCCCTCCCTGCCGGCCAGGGAGGCTCCTCAGCTGCGTTGCTTGGCTGCCAATAAGGAGTCTGAGACCGACTGGGGCCGGAGCTTGCATGCCTTGTGCAGCCAGACCCTCACGCCCAACCAGACAGACAGCCTGCCTGCCGTCTATGCGCTCGCTCTTTCGCTCACCCGTTCGTGCGCAGCCTCTGGAGCGCAGGGTGGCGAGGCTACTTGGTGCCATTGCACCACCCTCATGGCATCCCTTATTTTCAAATCCGAAAGTTTGAAAAAATCCCTTATTTTCAAATCCGAAAGTTTACAGCTATGCAACTTGGACAGCTGGAAAAGGAGATCAGACAACGAAGAAGGCAGGCAGTGGGGGAAGCCCAAGGTTAGTGGGGCATCCTCTACTTCAGTGTTCCCCAACCTTGGGCCTCCAGCTGTTTTCGGACTACAATTCCCATCATCCCTGACCACTGGTCTTGCTAGCGAGGGATGATGGGAGTTGTAGTCCCAAAACATCTGGAGGCCCAAGGTTGGGGAACACTGCTCTACTTCTCCTTAGTTAACTGGTTAACCAATTGATTACTAAGCAGAGGAACCCCCAGGACTCCTCCAGGCACCCTTTTATATTGAGCTTCCATTATTATTTTCCCTTACTGGGGCACCTCATTTTCAGTTGGCGCACGTCCTGTAACTTCCTGCTGAAATCTGTAACTTTTTAGACCAGGAAACCTGCCTTAAATGTAAAAAAAAACATGACTGGGAATTTTGAACAGCATTAGCATTTTTCTTTAAGGCATATTCTCAAGAGGAGTTTAAGAGAGTTGGGGAGGGACAGAGAAAAGAGAAGAACCTGTGTTTCATACAAGATCTTGTTCCTGGTCTTCCTGATAATCATCCATTGGGTCATCTGCGATTTTCTTTGGTCTACCAGCATCCTGGAAAGGAAAGGAAAGGCACAAAGAGGGTTTTTTAAAGGAAATGGAAGATGTGCTCTGAGCCAGCATGGCGTAGTTAGTGGTTAAGACTGCTGGACTAGCACTGGCAAGACTGGGTTGTTGTTACACGAATCTAATGCACCATTGAATCTAATGCGCACCTCAATTTTCAAAACCTTGAAACCAAAAAAGTATTTGCTGGTGCCACCAAGTCTAAAGCGCACCCTAATTTTCACAACGTAATTTGGCCAAAAAAGGTGCGCATTACATTCGAGTAAATACGGCATTGTTGTTATTTTTTACTATATTCCCTCTCTCTGGAATGCACACAGTAAATATTTTGGATTAAGGAGTTGTCAGGATCCTGCCCAACCATGACTCCGGGGAGAAACTCCTCAGTGGGAAAGGCAAGAGACCCCTTCAAAGAGCCCCACTGTAATTGGAAATCAGAAAGAACCACCCATAGTTGTTAAGGCAGCCAACAAGGTTGTATCCAACATTAGTCCTACTCAAGAGCAGACCCAATGAAATTAATCAGCATGATTAATAAGGGCCATTAATTTACACACACACACACACACACACACACATCTATATATATATATACATCAGTGTGTATAAAATATATACAGAGAGAGAGAGAGAGAGAATTATAAACACAAATCCAATAGAGTCAACAGTCTGGAAAAAGGATACAGTGGTACCTTGGTACTCAAACAACTTGGAACCCAAACACTGCAAACCCGGAAGTGTTCCGGTTTGCAAACTTTTTTCAGAAGCCGAACGTACTGCGTTTTGAGTGTTACACTGACGATTTGAGTGCCACACTTCCGTTTTGAGTGTTATGCTGAGGTCTGTCTGTTTTTGCTATTTATTTTGCATTTTTGTTTTTGCAGCTCTTTTTGTTTTGTTTTTGTGACTGTGTGGAACCCAGTTCAGCTACTAATTGATTGATTGATTGATTGATTGAACTGATTGTGTGACTGCAGTACATTGTTTATTGCTTTCATTTTATGGATCAATGGTCTCGTTAGATAGTCAAATTCATATTAAATTGCTGGAACAGATTAATCCATTTTGCATTACTTTCTATGGGAAAGCACGCCTTGGTTTTGGAACAGACTTCCAGAACGGATTAAGTTTGAGAACCAGGGTACCACTGTATTTCCAAAATCATTACATGTGATTAACTTAGGTCCAGTAATTTCAAGGCGTCAATTCTGGGTAGGCCTTACTTTGATAACAACAAGCATCTAGTCCCCATGAATATGTCACCTGGGCCTCTCAAAAGCCTCCAACTATACCCTAAACCATGGGTAGGCAAACTAAGGCCCAGGGGTCAGATCAGGCCCAATCGCTTTCTAAATCCAGCCCGCGGATGGTCTGGGAATCAGTGTGTTTTTACATGAGTAGAATGTGTGCTTTTATTTAAAATGCATCTCTGGGTTATTTGTGGGGCATAGGAATTCCTTCATTATTTTTTTTCAAAATATAGTCCGGCCCCCCACAAGGTCTGAGGGTCAGTGGGCCTACCCCCTGCTGAAAAAGTTTGCTGACCCCTGGTAGAAGATACCGGTACCTCTGTCTGAAACCCTGGAGAGCCGCTGCCCAGGACTTCAAGAGTAAAAGAGCGTAGGAAGGCCAGAGACGGCATAGGATTGCAAGGAAAGGACTATTCAGGTGTCAGAACTATTGAGAGCCAGTGTGGTGTAGTGGTTAAGAGCGGTAG
The DNA here is from genome assembly GCA_034641385.1 of Darevskia mixta. Classification (NCBI taxonomy): domain Eukaryota; kingdom Metazoa; phylum Chordata; class Lepidosauria; order Squamata; family Lacertidae; genus Darevskia; species Darevskia mixta. Next base: position 5,866,601 of record JAWWNH010000181.1, read on the forward strand.
ACTCGTAATCTGGGGAACCGGGTTCGCGTCTCCGCTCCTCCACATGCAGCTGCTGGGTGACCTTGGGCTAGTCACACTTCTTTGAAGTCTCTCAGCCCCACTCACCTCACAGTGTTTGTTGTGGGGGAGGAAGGGAAAGGAGAATGTTAGCCGCTTTGAGACTCCTTCGCGTAGTGATAAAGCGGGATATCAAATCCAAACTTTTCTTCTTCTTCAGAAAGGTCCCTCTCTCACACACACATAATTCTTCCTCCCTTTCTCTTTCTCTGTCCCCCTCTCCCTCCCTCCGCACCCCACACATTTCAAGCTAGTTCCAAAAACTAACATCTGCAGCACTCAGATCCACCTGAGTCTACAGCCAAACCCATCTACAGAGGGCCACACTTTCTGCTCAGATGCCACTGTGTGAGTGTGCTTTTTAAAGACGCACAAACTGAGCCTGCCTACCTACCTACCAATTTTTGTTTTAGATTTTGACAGGTAAAATGCAGCCTTGGAGAAACAGGAGACACAGAGAAGCCTTGGCAGCTTGTCAAAACAAGGTAGGGGATCTCGTCTCTCGGATAACAACCCACAGGCAAGTGAGGGGAAGGAGGAGGAAGGTCTGAGAGCCAGTTGCCTGCTCTGTTGAAGGAGCCAGACCAGCGTCAGCAGTTTTAAAGGGTACCAGGTAGGAATAGCTCTGCTGAGCTCCCGTAACACCTGCCAGACCAGAAATCAGGGGCAGAAGGATCTTTTTCAACAGGAGGTACACATTTTGTTCTGGGCAACCTTCAGTTGAACATAAGAGTCTGCCAATGGCCCATCGAGTCCAGCATCCTGTTCTCACAGAGGCCAACCAGAAGCCTGCGGGAAATGTTCTTATTCACAATGCACCGTTAAGATCAACCACGGTTTATCAAGTCTGTGCACCACGGCGAGCTGCAGTGGATCGAAAACAGAACCACAAACTTCCAAGCTCATATTTGCGGCTGTGCTGGAGAAAAGAGCAGGAGGTGGAGCTCAAGGGTTGCTGAGGTGCATCTCCCACCCAAACAAACCATGGTTTACTGTGTTGATATCTAAGCTGCCTCCAGTTCCAGACACTCTGTACAGCTCCAGGGTGAAACTCCAAACAAGAAACAAAAGTTTTACCTTCTGGATCTTTCCCTTTGTTGCCTCTTTAGCTGGCCCGTTGGTGTGGCCAAGTTGAACGGCCTGACCTAGTTTCTCTTCAAAGTCTGGGCGTTCCAGCTCTGCCTCCTCAAACTCATCTTCCCCTTGATTGTTGGGGTCCTTGGCAGGGTCAGCAGCATCAGGCACCTGAGCAGGAAAGCAAGGGATGAGGGACTCACACAGAGTTGTCTCCAATGCTAGTCCTATTCAGTTAAACTGTGGAACTCACTCTCACAAGAGGCAGTGTTGGCCACCAACTTGGATGACTTTTAAAGAGGATGGGACAAATTCATGGAGGAGGGGGCTATACTCTGCCTTCACAGTCGGAAGCGGTAATGCTTCTGAATGCCAGGAGGGCAGAGTGCTTTAGTGCTTGGGTGATATTTGTGGAATTCCCATTGCAGCATCGGCTTGGCCACTGTGAGAACAGGATGCTGGACTAGATGGGCCATCAGCCTGATCCAGCAGGCTCTTCTTATGGTTCTTAGAGTCGACCCATTGCAGCCAGCGCTACATGGCTTTTTCTCCCCCGTCTCAACGCACTAAAAAATAAGGCATTATTGAATGAAACTGAATGATGGCAGGCAGCCAGGGAAGCCTATCTTTACATGGCACATGGTGAAGATGTGGAAACCCATCTCACCAGGTGTAGTGGCGGCCTCCAACTTGGACAGCTTCAAGAGAAATTCCTTGAATGAGGCGATCAATGGGTACCAGTCACGATGGCTACGTTCTGCCTACAGTACCAGACGCGGTCAGCAGAGGCAGGTGCATTAGGGCAAATGGGGCACTGCCCCACCAACCTCAGTCCACCCTTAAGCAGCCCCCCTTGCCTGCCTTCTTAATTACACCCAGTCCAGGGAGTAGCACTGCCTGCCAGCTAGCTTGCTTATTCTCAGCTGTTGCTGCGTGTAGAACTCAGCAGGCAAACCTAGAATAACTTGTCTCTGCCTGCCATTGGCTCTGGTACCATCTGTTGTTTGGGTGCCCTACATTCTGCCCTACCAGCCACCACTGGACCCAGTATCATCATCATCATCATCATCATCATCATCAGTGCTTTTTTTCTTTAAAAAAATGTTTAGGGGTACTCTCCTTTTGACTCAAGAAAATCACTATCTTATGGTTCAAACTGGGAAAAATAAATACAGTAAATGGAACAAAAGTACATACAAAGATTTACAAAATGGTTAGGGGTATGAGTACCCCCGAAAAAAAGCACTGATTATTAGTTTACTAGGCAGTTTACAATATAAGAACACAAAAAGACATACCATAGTAGCAGACAATGGCACGCACCCTCCCCCGCAGCACACAGCTTAAAAGGCCATAGATTGGATATTTAACTCCTAGTAAGTTAGCAAAAATGTATAAGACAGGTACAAATATCTGCTGGAAATGTAAAGAAAAAGAAGGCACCTTTTATCATATGTGGTGGATGTGTATGGTAATAAAAGCATCCTGGGAAATGATATATAATGAATTGGAAAAAAATGTTTAAAATAACTTTTATTTTTTTAAAAAACCCAGAAGCTTTTCTATACTGACCGGAAAGCTGAGGAATCAAGAAGTCCAAAACTTTAACAAAGAACGGGGGGAAATTATAATTTATCTTGGAGACCACTGTAAGCAGATGAAAACATTAGCAGGATTGCAATAACACTCGTAATGTAGCAAGTACTATGGATTTATATAAAATACGGACTATTGAAAAAGATGCAGTAGAAAAGGTTTAATAATAGGACGGAGGGGAAGGTGGGAAGTCCAGAGATTCGGAGGAATCTCCAAATGTGTATGTGTATGGTTGTATTGTTATAACTTTATACTTTTAAAATCAAATAAAAAAATATTTCAAAAAAATAATATATGGAGATATGCAACAAAGGTGCCAGGTGAGCTTCCCTGGGGAGAGCATTCCACAAGCGGGGGGCCACCACATGTTGTTTCCCGAGTAAAAATCCCAGTTTCTTCTCTTCTTACCACTGGTTCCTGGATGATTGCATCCTTCTGGGGCTGAGAATTGCCTCCTTTCTCAATCATGCCAGCATCTGAACAAAAGTTTAAAAAAAAAAAAAAGTGTCAAACCTCTTAACAATGCCTGTCTCCAGTCTAGTCAGCTCCTGTATGTGGAGGAACCATCCATCTTGTTTGTTGCCCTGTACCTGACAAGACATCATCTCTTTGGGAGGTGTGGGTTCAAATCCCACTTCTCCCAACTGTTCTTTGTAAGATTGATTTACAGCATCAAGCAGACGGTTTGCATTCCCAACCAATTTTTGCGCTGCTTCTAAAACCTGCGGCTCCAAAGCCTATGAAAATGGGAGCAGCACAACCCCCAAAGTGGCAGGATCCCTGCCCCAAAGAATATACAATCTCAAGCTCAACAGTAGGAAACGACAAAGTGTATTTCAGCTTCTCTTCGTTTCTCACTTTTCCAATCTTGCATTTGTTTTTTATAAATGTATTTATATATATACGGTATATATATTTCCAGCAAAAGCTACAATTAAACCCCCCCAGTAAAGAACAAATTAAGAAATATGGCTCTTGTATTACTTTTTTCCCCTGTTGTGTGTCCAGGCTCCCAGTTGCTGAAGAACAAGAACTCAGAGGAAGATTCTTTCCACAGGTGTTAATATTTAAATTAGTACAATATATATACTAATTGGTGGCTTGATCCTAGAAGCATCCTTTGAGGGTTGTTGTTTGTTTTTTTTGTTTTGTTTTCACAATCAAGCAGTGTCTAAATCTTATGAAATGAAATAAATCATGTCTTGTGTGCTGGTTCCAATTCCTTCTAGAAAGGCAGGGGGATTAAATTAGGAGCACCTCCCAGGGTGAGGTGAGTCTGTCTCCCTCATTATTAACATTCAGGAGAGATTTTTAAAGGAACATTCCTGTTCATCCAGGCATTTGATGACGGAGAGAGATTGTTCCCAGTAACCTTGGAAATTATTTATTAGCTATGCTAAAACATGACCATTGTCTTTCTTTCTTTCTTTCTTTCTTTCTTTCTTTCTTTCTTTCTTTCTTTCTTTTTCTTTCTTTTTCTTTCTTTTTAAAACAGATGTTTGGAATGCTTTTCAATAGATCATTTTATTTTATTTTATTTTAATGGTATTGCTTCTCTACTTTTAGTTGGGTTCTTTGGGAGGAAGGACAGCCTAGAACAGCGTTTCCCAACCGGTGTGCCGCGGCACAGTAGTGTGCCGCAAGACACCGGCTGCTGTTCCGCGGCTTCTTTCCCCCTCCGGGTGCGCCGCTTCCGGTGGGCGCGGGCGGGGCGACCGGCGGTGCCCTGGGCCGCTTCCGGGTCGGTCCGGGTGGCTGGCGCCGCGTCGCCTCGGCTCCGCTTCTCGCTCGCCGGCCGCCGCGGGCTGCCGGGCGCTTCGCCTGCTGCCTCTGCCGCGGTCGGGGACGGGCGGGAGGTGCCGGTGCCGCCGGGCTCGCTCGGGGCCGGCTGAAGGTGCTGCCGGGGGGCTGGGCGCGGGAGGCGGAGGGGGGGCGGGCGTTTGGCCCGCCGATCTCCCGCTCCGTTTTCGCCCGCCTGGGTCCTTCCCCTCCCTCCCGCCAGGGCGCGCGGACACCCCGCCCCCCGGGTGGTGTGCCGCGAGATTTTTTTCGTGGGGCAGGTGTGCCGTTGCCCCAAGGAGGTTGAAAAACACTGGCCTAGAAATTTAATAAATAATACAGTGGTACCTCGGCAAAGACATCACCTTGCAAAGACATCACCTTGCCAACAAAGGTCCGTATAGTTAAAGCTATGGTTTTCCCAGTAGTAATGTACGGAAGTGAGAGCTGGACCATAAAGAAGGCTGATCGCCGAAGAATTGATGCTTTTGAATTATGGTGCTGGAGGAGACTCTTGAGAGTCCCATGGACTGCAAGAAGATCAAACCTATCCATTCTTAAAGAAATCAACCCTGAGTGCTCATTAGAAGGACAGATCCTGAAGTTGAGGCTCCAGTACTTTGGCCACCTCATGAGAAGAGAAGACTCCCTAGAAAAGACCCTGATGTTGGGAAGGATTGAGGGCACAAGGAGAAGGGGACGACAGAAGATGAGATGGTTGGACAGTGTTCTCGAAGCTACTAACATGAGTTTGGCCAAACTGCGAGAGGCAGTGAAGGGTAGGCGTGCCTGGCGTGCTCTGGTCCATAGGGTCACGAAGAATCGGACACGACTGAACGAATGAAAAACAACAACCTCGGGTTAAGTACGCTTCAGGTTAAGAACTCCGCTAAGAACAGAAATCGTGCTCTGGCAGCGCAGCAGCAGCAGGAGGTCCCATTAGCTAAAGTGGTGCTTCAGGTTAAGTACGCTTCAGGTTAAGAATGGACCTCCGGAATGAATTAAGTACTTAACTCGAGGTACCACTGTAATGTTAACTGACATGCTTTTTGGCTGGGGCGGGGCGACAGGGGTTTCCTTCAGGTGAGCACAGGACTTGCAAGGTATCCATGGAAACCACCCAGCCGCAGAGCCAGTGAAGATGGCTGCTTGTGGGCCTACGGATGCTGTGGCAGGAAGGAGCGCAGCATGGATGCTCCCTCCATCGTCATGGCAACAAGTAGCTCTTGTTCAGAGAAGTGGAAGGGACAGCATGATGGGAAGATCCCAAGGGGAACCAACGGAGTCCCCGGCCCTGCCAGTTGGTTACTGGGCCCCTGGCAGACCAACAACCTCCCCGCCCAGCTTTTTCACCCCACTTCCATGACTATTGTATTTCTACGGAGATTTGTACAAGGCACAATGCCAAACCCACACAAATGACCCCATTATCCTAAAGGATCTCTCTCACACACACATGTGCTTTGAGTTCTGAATGTTTTTTGTTGGTTGTTGTTTTTTTTTAATGGCCTTTAAGTGATTTCATTTACATTTCATTTTCAGTTTTAACATTTTGATATTTGCTGGGATGGGCTCCTTTGGGAAGGAGGGCAGGATAGGAACTGGAATGAATGAATGAATGAATGAATGCTTTCTGGCTCTCCTGCTTTTGTTCCACACAAAATATGTCCGTGTGTGTGTGTGTGTGTGTGTGTGTGTGTGTCTATGTATCTACAGCAGGCATAGGCAACCTTGGCTCTCCAGATGTTTTGGGACTACAATTCCCATCATCCCTGACCACTGGTCCTGTTAGCTAGGGATCATGGGAGTTGTAGTTCCAAAACATCTGGAGAGCCAAGGTTGCCTATGCCTGATCTACAGTATCTATCTATCTATCTATCTATCTATCTATCTATCTATCTATCTATCTAGTGGCTGGACAAGACTTTATATCAGAGATGCAGCTGGACCACAGATCCCACCATCCCGGACTACCGGCCAGACTTTCTGGTACTGATGGGAGTTTGGCAAAACTGGAGGGCCACAGATTGCCCATCTTTGTATTTCATTTACAGGAGTTCATTTCCCACTCACCACCCCAAAACATGCATGTGCAGAAGGCTGTGCCCTGTGACATCATGTGGAGCAATCCCAGAATCCTCCTCTGCCCGCCCACATAACAGCCCCCTTAACATCACAGCGAGTTCCGGAACCCATACCCATATGGAGCTCCTCGTCATCCGTTCCTCCTTTTCCGGCTTCCCAACGGGCTCGCTGCTTCCCCGCCCCTCTCTGTGGATTGGCCAGCACTTGATTGACGCCGGCTATCGCTTGCTCTTGCCCGGGTCGGCCGCCCAGGTGGAGGCTTTGTGGGTAACGAGGAGCCTGTTCTTCATCCACCTTGCCATTGACCTTGTTGACTATGTCTTGCCAGCTGCAGCAGAAAGAAAGAAAGAAAGAAAGAAAGAAAGAAAGAAAGAAAGAAAGAAAGAAAGAGTCAGGAGAATTTCTCAGGAATTGCCTCTTCCACCTTTTTATAGAGTTGAAACACATGGCAAGGTTCCTTGTACTGAGGCCCCATCTGCACTATAGATTTAAAGCAGTACCATACCACTTTAAACCATCATGGCTTCCCCTCCAAAGAATCCTAGGAACGACAGCTTGTTCAGGGCACTGGGAGTTGTTAAGAGACTGCTTTTCACAGAGCTACCATTCCCAGAGTTCGCTGGGAAGAGGGATTGATAGTTAAAACTACTCTGGGAATTTTGCCAGTCTGGTGCCCTCCAGTTGTTGTTTTTTAAAACCTTACAATTGGTCAGGGGTGAACGGGGATTTCTAGTCCAGCAACAACATCCAGAGGGCACCAGGGTGGGGAAGGCTGGGCAGTGCTCTGTGAAAGTGATGGCTGTTGTGGAGAAAATTGATGTCCCTATGGTTCTTTTCCAGCCTTTGCCTGCGCTTTGGGGAGAGAGAGAGAGAGAGAGCCAAATATATTCTTATCCTCTTCGGCTTCCAATTATCACCTGCTGTTTTCATATTTCCATATAACCTTGAAGAAAAACAACACCTACTTAGCTCGGACTTCTCCCACAGAGTCTGATGGATTACCGAATAATTAGAGGCAAGCACAAGGAAGGAGCCTTCGAAATAAACAGCTTAAGGCCTCCTTAATGAGAAGAGCTGAGCAGGCCCTGCTACCAAAAGACCCGAAGCTTGCAAAGCCCTGTATAGTTTGTCAGCCTTTTATACTTAACCAGAAACATCCACGTAGCATTCTCAAACAAGCTCTGGGTGCCTCATCTCGAAAAGGATATCGCAGAGTCAGAAAAAGGGCAACCAAAATGCTGACGGGGTGGAGCAACTCCCTATGAGGACAGGTTGCAACATTTGGGGTTTTTAAGATCCATAAGACGCACCTGAACATAAGACGCACCTAGTTTTTAGAGGAGGAAAGGGGGAAAGCCCTGTTTTTTTAGGATCACCTCAAAGTGGTGCAGTTTCTTTTGCAAAGGGAAAAGCCCTGTTTTTTTGAGGATCAGCTCAAAGTGGTGCAGCTTCTTTTTCAAAGAGGAAAAGCCCCGTTTTTATGGGGTTCAACTCACAGTTCTGCAGCTTCTAGTCCTACAGAAAAGGGAGCCATTTCTACAGTTTCCAGATAGATAATCTAATCAGCCAGTCACATGTCGCTGGGTAAACAAACAGCCTCCCTCTGCATTCAACAATGGAGGCCTGGGCAAGGGGGCGGGGCTGGAAAGGGAGCCTTATCTCTCTCCCCGATCGCTTGCTAAACAGCTGTTCAGCTGCTTCCTTTCAACACCCTCTTCTCTCTTTGTAAAAAAAAAAAGAGCACAATCTGCTTTTGGCCCCTAGGCAATTTGGCTCCAGGGACCATGCATCCGCTCCATAAGACGCACAGACATTTCCCCTTACTTTTTATGAGGAAAAAAGTGCATCTTATGGAGCGAAAAATACGGTAAATGGAAGGTTGGAAGATTCAGGATAGACAAAGGGCTTTTCACACAGTGTACAAGTTCAGTTCTGGGATTCATTGGAAGGCAATCTGGATGGCTTTGAAAGAAAATCATGCAAATTCGCAAAGGATAAGGCTAGCAGTGGTTACTAGCCATGGTGGCTCTGCTCTGCCTTCAAGGACAGAGGCAGAAAGTTTTTGAATACCAGCTGCTGGAAACTGCAGGAGGGGACATTCACACTCAAATCCTGCTCGAGGGCTTCCCATTGGCACCTAGTAGGCCACTGTGAGAACAGGATACTGGAGTAGTTGGCTTATCAACCAGATCCAGTAAGATTTCTTAAGGATGATGTCTTAGACTGGTTGGACGCAGAGGAATGGTGGGAGGAACCAGCTGGGGAACGCCCAACGGAAGAAGGCTCAGAGCCCAGGGATTGGTGGTAGGACAACGCTGAGTTGTCAGAGGGAAACGACTGGGGAGAGGTGGTGTCGGAAGCTGAGGAGGTAACAGGACTTTGGGAGCTGGGAGAGTCTGTGGCAGAGGGAAGTCTAAAATCAGAGGCAGAAGCTGAAGCAGGAGGGCGGGAGGAGAGAGGCCAAGAGGCAGAGATGAGTCAGGCTGGTGAAGAGTCATGAGTGTCTCCCTGCTGTGACAAGCTCCCCTCCCCTCTGATCTCCCAGACCCAGAAGAGGCATGAAATGGGTGGAGGAGAGATTGGCGACACATAGGCGCAGTCTCTGATTGCTTGGGGGGAAACCCTGTGGAAGAGGGGACTTAGGCGGCTGTGGGAAGGCGGGGACCTTCAGTCTCAGCAACTGATTCATGGAGTAAGACCTATCAGAGATGAGCTGCTGTGCTCATTAGGCCTGACCCTCCTGTGTCGATCATGTTTTTGCTGATAAAGAGTTAACTCCAACTTGCACTGTGTGATTTACTGCTGGCTCATTCCTGACAGGTGGGGTGACTGTGAACCCCAACCCACAAAGGCTACAAACCTCTGCACGGCATGATCCTGCTGGCTCCCCACAGAGGGCTGCTTTTCCAAATCCTGGGCTTCCTCTGAGGCAGGCACGAGTCTGAAGCTGTTCGCCATGGCTTCAGAATGAACGTTTTCCTCACTCTCCCCTGGCATGCTCTGAGCAACTTTTTGATCCTACCGAGAGAAAAAGCAAAAGGGGGACACATGCCCTGAAAGCAGAACTGGAGAGACAGTGTGGTAGAGTGGCTTGAGTGCGATGACTAGGCCTGGGGAGACCCAGTGGAAGAGTATTTTGAGGGGAGAAAGGGCACTTCCACATAACAATTCACTATTCCTGAACGCCAAAACAAGCTGATTCCTAGGCTGCTTTTAAAGGCCTATCTTTTCATCTCAGGTTTTAATCCAGATTTACCATTTCCTATGGGCTGTTTTTCCTTAACGGATTTTCCACAGAAACAGAAAATCACACTGCCAGAGTGGGAGATATGGGAAGCAGGGTTCGTTCCAGCAGCTTTGACAATAACCAGCTCCATCAAGCCACCTCCTAGCCACAACTGTTTGTACACCAGCTGTCATAAGAACGACTGTTTAAGAGTTAGTGCCTGTGTTTGCTTCTTTCCTCTTCCCTCCCTGTCCCTTTTACCTTGAGTTTCGTGGCTGTTGTTGCTTTTAGATTGTTAAGTCTGCGAGCAGGGACTGCCTTGCTTAAAATGGATTACATGTAAGCCTCTCTGGGAGCTTTGGGGTACAAATGCTCTCAATAAATGCAAATTTGAAAGTTGAAGGGGGATAATATGGGGTGGTGTTTTGATGGAGACAGCATTGTGTGAACGCTGCATTAAAAAAATGCATGGATGAGCAGCCGTAAATCCACTATAAACTGTCACGTGGCCTAGTCCCAATTCTCCCCCAGCAGAATGGGTACGCTGAACCGAAATATTTCTTTATTCATTCATTACATTTATAGTCCATCTTTTCCCACCAAGGAGCTTATGGTGGTATTTGTGATTCTCCCTCTTCCCATTTTATCCTCACAACAACCCTGCAAGGTAGGTTAGGCTGAGAGACAAGGACTGGCCCAAGTTCACCCAGCACCTGAGTGGAGGATTTGAATTTGGCTGAACCAGTTCCTAGCCCAACGCTCTAACCACTGCACCACCCTGGACCTACAAAGTAGCACTACTATCGGGTTGCATGCAATGCCAGTCCTACTCGGTGCAAACCAATCAGAGCTAACAGATATGAAGTCTGTTAATTTCAGTGGGGTCCACTCCGAGTAGAACTGAGTTGGAGGCAACTGAATATTCTTACCTGGTTCCCATTCTGCACGCTGTTCACCATCCTGGTGAAACGGACTATGGGGTTATCCCTTTGCCCCGCCGGAGGCCAGGCTGGAGGCGGTTGGTGGGCTTCGTGGGGCAGGGCCACCTGGCCAAACGGCACATTGCCTTGTGAAGCCTGGCCTTCATGCAAGACTGCTTCTCCCTGCTGTTTGATGCTAGAGGCCAGAGCAACAGGGGAACTTCCTGCTGGAACTGCAGCTTGCCCCAAGGGACTCAGGGGTGGTTTTGCTTCATTGCCTAGTGAGGCCTAGATGGAAAAAAAACACAAACTGGAAAGACAGGCTTAGACAGGAAGAGGTTCCCCAGAAACTGCACTTCATCCAGAACAAGTGGGATCTGCAACAAAATGTTGCAGTATGGAGTGCTTTCCGCCAGTCAGTGAGTCGCGCCCTTACCTAGAACATGCCATTCCATTCCCCTTCCTTGGTTTTTTCAGCATTCCATGCCCACTAAGCATGCACTGCCTTCACTGGACATTTTCCCTTTTGACACCCCATTCCCAGAGATAATGACGATGGCAATTCAAAAATTGGGATTCCTCTAGGCCTGCGGATACTATCTCCCTATGGCATTCGCATGGTGCCATTCTGCCTACATAAGAATCCACCCTCGGTGAATGAGTTTGATATTGGTATACAGCAGGGGCGGGGAACCCAAGGACCACACTCCCTTCCAGGGGCCACATGGCAGCTGCAGGCAAGTCAACTAATGTGAATGTCACCTCTGTACAGTAGCTCTGTTTCTACATACACTCTTCCACCCCTCTTCATCCAGACAAGCAAGACGCAGAATGAGTGCAAGAGCACATTCCAGACCGGCAAAGGCAGGTGTGGCCTGCGGAGAGGAGGTGTCGCCTGGAGAGAGTCTCGAGGGCCAGGCAGAGAGGCCTGGAGGGCCACATTTACCCACTTGGACTACTGCAATGCGCTCTACCTTTGAAGGTGACCCAGAAACTACAATTAATCCAGAATGCAGCAGAATGCGACTGGGAGTGGCTGCCGAGACCATATCACACCGCTCCTGCAAAGCCTACATTGGCTCCCAGTATGGTTCTGAGCACAATTCAAAGTGTTGGTGCTGACCTTTAAAGAGCTAAACGGCCTCGGCCCAGTATACCTGAAGGAGCGTCTCCACCCCCATCGTTCTGCCCAGACACTGAGATCCAGCGCCGAGGGCCTTCTGACAGTTCCCTGACTGCGAGAAGTGAGGTTACAGGGAACCAGGCAGAGGGGCTGTGAAACACCCTCCCATCAGATGTCAAGGAAATAAACAACTATCTGACTTTTTGAAGACATCTGAAGACAACCCTGTTTCGGGAAGTTTTTAATGTTTGATCGTGTTTTTAGTATTCTGTTGAGAGTCACCCAGAGTGGCTGGGGAAACCCAGCCAGATGGGCGGGGTATAAATATTATTATTATTATTATTATTATTATTATTACCACCACTACCCTACTCGAGTGTGAAGCTCTTTCCCCTGGGTCTAAGGTTTGGAAAGTGAGAGAGGAGGGAGAGGGACATCCAGACACCCTACCTTTGGCCTAACAATCTGCAATATGCCAAGTCCTGGCCCTGGGGGCTGCTCATTCTTCAGCTGCGCTTTGGCCCCAACCACTTCCTTAAAGCTCGGCATCTTTTGAAGCGTCTCCTTGAGCTGCCTGAACTCTTCCATCTGGACCTGGAGGCAGACCAAAGAAGAAAGGACCATCCATCTCTCTCCAGTGAGGACGTTTTCAGCTAAGGCTCTTCTGGGCAGGTCGATCAAGGCAGGAATCAGGACCCCGGACAGCTCCCAATGGGCTCCCAACAAGGGCAGAATATGAATTCAATTCATCATCTTCACAAGATGCTGAGCAGCAGTGGGGATGGGGGGGCCTGGGGGAAGGAAGGCTTGCACCCCGTAAACAGAGAGGTCATGCCTCCTTTCCCCCCACATTTCTGAACACCTGTACAGTGGTACCTCGGGTTAAGCACGCTTCAGGTTAAGAACTCCGCTAAGAACAGAAATCGCGCTCTGGCGGCGCAGCGGCAGCAGGAGGTCCCATTAGCTAAAGTGGTGCTTCAGGTTAAGTACGGACCTCCAGAACGAATGAAGTACGTAACCAGAGGTACCACTGTACATATGCTGTTATTTTCTTTCCAGCACACCTAGAAATATACTTTGCCTCTTCTCTGCCCCTCTCCCCAATTTTTTCCCCTGGTGCCATCAGGAAAAAAGGGGAAGTGGGCAGTTTACAGTCACCGGTAACTTGTATGAACACTTCACCCTCGAATAAATTCCAAAAGATGGGGCACCGTCTTCATAACGAGAGAGGCGGTAATGTCAGGGAGGCCACTGTGGCTGAGTGCTATGAATCACTGAGTGAATATGTATATTCCATCTATATCCCCGCTTTTCCTCCAAGGGGAGCAAGATGGTGTGCATTGCTTTCTCCCTCCCCATTTTATACCCCATTTCAAGGTTACTTACTGAGCTTCATGGCCAAGTGGGGATTTGAACCCTGCCTGCTCACATGCTGGCCCAGTGCTCTAACCACTACACCGCACTGCCCGTCCCCAGAGCCTACCTGAGCACTGAGAAGCTGCGAGTGAACATCCTGGTGGGCTTTGCGAAGCAACTTGCTCTCCTCCCTGAGCTTGTAAACTGTATCTGTGGGGGGGGGGAGATAAATGACAATAATCGCAGGTTGCTCCGGTTAAATAACAATATTTAGGTTTCCAAGCTAACTGCAGAGTTGAAATTATGGCAGTTGATTTATCAATCACCTTCTCAAGGCAATTTATGCATAAAATAGCCAAAAACACAAAAGCAACAGGTACATTTAAAAGAAAAATCCTAACAGATGGACACTCGTGGCAAAGACACGTTTATTCAGCCGGGAGAGCCTGCTGGAGCAAAAACAAGTTCAACTGCTTCTGGGAAAGTGCAGAGAGTGGACACCTGTTGTATTTTGACAGGGATGCTATTCTGCAGAACAAGGTCAGCTAAAAGCTCTGCTCCAGGTTACTTCAGAGCGGGCTTCGGAGGCCTTTGGAACTTGCTGGAGAAGCTCTCGCAGCGACTGTGTGTATAAACCAGGCATAGGCAAACTCCAGCCCTCCAGATGTTTGGGACTACAATTCCCATCATCCCTGACCACTGGTCCTGTTAGCTAGGGATGATGTGAATTGTAGTCCCAAACATTTGGAGGGCCGGAGTTTGCCTATGCCTGGTATAAACGATAAGGTGGTCTCTTAAGCAAGGTGGTCCTGAGCTAAATAGGAACTTGCATGCTAGTACTAACACCTTGAATTTGGCTCAGCAGCAAATGGGCAGCCAGTGCGAGTCCTGTAAGCAAGGCATTATATGCAACTCCCACAAGCAACCTATAGCTGTCATCTTCTGCACCAACTGCAACCAGATCAGGGATAGCCCTACCCAGAGTGCATTGCAGTACTCCAGCATGTGAGGTCACCAAGGCATGGACAACCGTGGTCAAGCTTTCCCGATCCGAGAATGGCTGTAGTTGCCTTAAAAAACTGAAGTTGCAAGAAGCCATCCAGTCCTGCCCAGTGCAGAATACAATGAAGGAACCTGCCAGGTGTCAATAGGCAGGGAGTTCCAAAGTGTAAGTGCTACCACACTAACAGAAGGACTATTGTGTGGCGCCTGAAGACGACCCTTGACGATGGGAAAGGGGTGATGGCGCGAGTGGGTGGATGACCCAAATCTCTACTGCTGATTTCTCCCATCCTCTCTGCGAATGCAAGATCCCACACTCACCTTGCAAACCTCCCACCTCGCTTTCCTTCTCCCTCTGCAGCTGGGAGTATTTCTGGTTGTGGGTCTCTGTTATCTTGCGGTGTTCCAGTTTCAGCCCATTGTGTTGCATCTGCAGGTCGAGAAGCTGCTTCTTGACATCTTCGTGCTGATTCTAATCCAAGGAAAAATAAAAATTAGAAAGGAGACAGGGCAGGAGCGGCGGGGCAAGAGACGCCTGTGTGACACACTCACGTCTTCTCTTCCCCCATTCGGAACCCTTCCAAATCACTAACAAGGAATCAGTCCCTCTGTCTACAGTGTTCAGAAATGAGTGCCAATGGTTGGTTGGTTTCATAAAATGTACGTGCCACTTGATTGTCAACAAAACTCTCAAAGCACTCATACAGTCAAAATGGTACCATCCATGCCATATATATGTAAAAGGTAGGAATCCTTAGGTTTGGAAGAAACCCCAAGGTTTGTAGGAATACCATAAGGTCCTCAGGGTTGTGGGGACTCATGTCTGGTAAGGAGTGAGCGGGGTCAGTGGCCACAGAAGGCTGACAGGCAGGTGGCAAGGAAAAAAAGAGGAAATCAGGAAAGGCCGGAATGCAATGGAGTGTCCTGAACTGGAATACTCCACGCTGCAACATTTTGTGGCAGCTCCCACTTGTACGTTTCTAATTTCACCTCCAAAGGCTCTCTAATCACATTAGGGCAGGGGTAGGCAACCTAAGGCCCGGGGGCCGGATCCGGCCCAATTGCCTTCTAAATCCAGCCCGCGGATGCTCCGGGAATCAGCGTGTTTTTACATGAGTAGAATGTGTCCAGCCCCCTGCTGAAAAAGTTTGCTGACCCCTGCTCTAATCCGGCCCACGGCTGAAAAAGGTTGCTGACCCCTGCATTAGGCCTTAAAGCTGTATCATGATTTATTCAGATTCAATCACTTCACCAATCAGCTGATGGCCTTCTCAGCAACAGCAACTTTTTAAGTTGATTGATTGATAGATTCAAGTTGATTTGCTGCAGTGGGAGCTTCATTTGTACCAACTAGGGTAACTGTTATAGTACGGTCCTATGCCGGTTTTCTCCCCAGACTCCACGGAATTTAACAAGGCTTATTCCCAGGTCAGGAAGTGTCAGGGTTGCGTTGGTGCTCCCCACAAGTAACAAGTCCCAACTCAGGATCCGTATATTTACATCAGTTTATTATACAGATATGTAGAAACAGAGCTTAAGATTCCATGATTCCATTAAGGTTTCAGACACTCTCAGATCCCGGAAGTGGCATCTTGCGGGAGCGCCCCCAACAGAAGAATTTGGGGACCCCTAGTCTCCTCCTCTGCTCTTTCCGTTTCAGCTCCCTACGTAATTGAGGCGACGGGGCTACCATTTCCCCCTCTGTCCCTGAACCACTAAGTTGGTGTCCAGACCCGACAGCACCCGACAGCCCCTCCACCACGGAGCTCTCTTCCGGTCTATCGCTCCCACAGGAGGACTCCGAGCTCCTTGAGCGGTGTTCGCCACTCTCAGCATCAGGGTGCCCTCCCTCCTCCTCTACTGCCCCCGGGTGTTCCCCTGACAGGAAGACATACTGTACCGTCATCCATTGGGACCATTCAGGAAGACTCAGTGATATGGCTGCATTGGAAGACAGCAGTTCCTTCCCGCTGCCACCACTTCTTCCCTTCTCTTCCCCAAGCATTCCCTCTCCCAACCCTGCCCGGCTAGCCTCAAAAACTGGGGTGGCTGTGAAGAATTAGCCATTGTCTACAAGGGGCCAGTGGTTCACCTGAGCACCCATCGATCTACATATATAATTGGTGCTGCCAAGGCAAGCAGAGCACAATCGCTGCAAGTTACTATGGGAACACCGAAGGAGGTGAATTCTGGGTCAGTGGCACCGTGTGAAAGGTTTCCCCCGGTGTTTTTTAGAGGTCCCTAGCTTGGGAAAGGGCAGAGAAAGACAGGGCTATAAACTCACATGGGGGTTCTCAGTTCAGGCATAGAAAGAAAGGCTGAGCTATGTGTGCTCTCCGGAAACAATCAAAGTATTCCCCAGCTGAATAATGGGGTCTTCACCATGATTTTCCACTTGTCAGTCTTGCTTTAAACATATTTGCTGTTTTTGTGTTTTTAGCTTTGTTACAGGTAAGTCGCCTTGAGGCAGTGGTTTGGAAGGCGACTAATAAAGCAAAGGCAATAATAATAATAATAATAATAATAATAATATTTTAATATTTAATGCTGTATTGTTTTAACATTTGACTGGAAACTGCCCAGAGTGGCTGAGGAAACTCGGCCAGATGGGCGGGGTAAAAATAATAAATTATAATAATAATAATACTCTTTTGTTTTAACTCATCTTAATATTGTATTTTTATATTGTTGCAATCCTCCCTGGGACTTTGCGATGAAGGGCAGGTAAAAAAATCACCGCCGCCACCACCTTCAGTCTTACATTGGTTACTTTAAAAAAAAAATGAAACTAGAATCCCTGCAGCCAATTAATGCGTTGTAAAAGTCCAAATTAAAGAGTGTGTACTCAGAATCTATGAAAGCATAACAAATCTGGGTTAAGTGACCCAGAAGGAAACTAACAAAGACAGACTTTTTTTCCCACCTCTCCCTCTCTCAGGCTTTTTAAACTGTGTGTGTGTGTGTGTGTGTGTGTGTGTGTGTGTGTGTGTTTAAAAAACACATTGGGAAATGTTCATGATTGGAGTTTCACTGAGATTTTGTCCTTTCAACAGTTTTTTTATGTTTGTTTGTTTTTAAAGTTTCTATTTTATCGGTCTTTTTAAACGAGTCTTTTATATGCTTTTGCGCAAACCACTTAGAGGATTTCATCGATTTTTGTTTTAAAATCTTATTTATTTATTTAAAACTTATACAGTGCTTTTGTAAAAAATAAAAAGTGGCTTACAAAAAAGATAAAACAATAAAATTAAAAATTAACAAAAATTTAACAACAATAATAAATCCTGCTAAATGTGTACTAATAGCCACAATGGGGACCTCGTTTATCCCACAGAATCTAAGGCTTGCATCCAATACTACTCAAAACAGACCCATTGAAGTTTATTTGAACTATATTTTGTGTGTGTGCACCGCACGATTGTAAGAAAAGCTCTAAGCTGTTTATAAAAAACATCACATGAAACATTAAAAATTTTGATTTAAAAAGTAAAATAAAAAAGGCGTTTTCAAACATCCAAAAGATGATTAAGATCAACAGTAGCTGAAATAAATACATATATGTAACTTTTACAGGCCTGGATAGCCTTGCCTAAACAAACACATTGTAGACTTAGAAGGGAGGAAGCAGGAGAGTCTGGAGAAATAAGAGAGCATTTTTCCCCCTTCCTTGTTTGCCTTTTGCAAGGTTTCAAGGTTTTTGTGTGGTCTTTTGGGGTCAAAATTCTGTGACTGGGAACACATTAAAAAAATCCCCATAGGAATCAATGTAAACCGGCGACTCATTCTGCAGACGTGAGCCTAACAAACAACTTCCTGAGAGCATGTTGTGTTTGGATAGCGAGACCTTTGCGTACAAATGTTAGGGCCAGTTTCTCAAGCAGTCGTTCTGGACACCCTCCCCAGAGTATGTAGGGACCGATGTGGAGAATTGGGTTGTTCTTTTTGAGTGGATAAATTCTGCCACATGCCATTTACATAATAACGGTAGATTAATACCAGGCCATCCAGACAACATTCCACATCGTTCTGTGATGCTTCCACCACACCCCATTATTATTATAGGAGTAGTATTAGAGAGGAGCATGGGAATGCAATGCTTAGAGATGATGGAGTTGTTGTCTGGAGGGCGGCAGGTTCCCCCCTCCCTAGAAATGGCTGAGATTCCTGTGCCAAAAAGAAGCAGGGTCCGTTTACCTTCAGGATCTTATGCTGCGAGCTCAGGGCTCCATATCTGTTCATGGAATCTTGCTGCAAGGAAAAAGTGACAAGCGCAACTGTCAGTAACCAAAATGACCAAAAGCACAGCGGTGGCGGTCTTTTTGGTGGTGGCACACCAGCTGCAGAACACTCTCTCTCCCCTCTTCAAAGAGTGACCGGCTCCTATTCTGTCTAGTCTGAAGCGCCAATTTAAAACCCACCACTTTGTCTAGGTCTTCGGTGATGAGGGAGCTGTGAGGAAGCAAAGCCAGCCGCAGTGGCATACCCCAGGCTTCCCCCCCCAAAGCCGGAACTTGCCGGAACTCAGTTCCGGCACCTCTCAAGTGGGAACCATAGCCATTCTAAGAGAACGAGGGAGGTGTTCAGGGCGAGTTCTGGCACCATTTTTTCTAGAAAAATAACACTGGGCACATTGTTGCAAGGAACGATTGGCGGTGGTGGTTACAATGTGGAGAATTTAAATTTTGTCCTACATTATTAGATTTGAGGGTTTACTGAATATATGGGTGAAAACTGTGTTCATTTAAAAACGCTGGTAGCATTAAGATAAATTCAACAGTGTAAATAAGTTCTGGTGGATGTAAACAATGGTTTACTGAACGGCTTGGTTCATGTAAAATATGCAGGGATGTGTGGCATGCAAAATGAACCACAGAAAGAGAAGAAGGGAAGTCATTGATTTAAGGCTGTTTAAATGAATATTTTGCAATGTAAATTAGAAAATGTAATTTTATATATAAATGTGTGTGTGTGTGTGTGTGTGTGTGTGTGTGTGTGTGGGACCCAGGTGGCGCTGTGGGTTAAACCACAGAGCCTAGGGCTTGCTGATCAGAAGGTCGGCGGTTCGAATCCCTGCGACGGGGTGAGCTCCCGTTGC
Source organism: Darevskia mixta (assembly GCA_034641385.1). NCBI lineage: Eukaryota > Metazoa > Chordata > Lepidosauria > Squamata > Lacertidae > Darevskia > Darevskia mixta. The sequence goes on from JAWWNH010000181.1 coordinate 5,885,914, forward strand.
TCGGTCCCAGCTCCTGCCCACCTAGCAGTTCGAAAGCACGCCAAAGTGCAAGTAGATACATAGGAACCGCTCTGGCGGGAAGGTAAACGGCGTTTCCATGCGCTGCTCTGGTTCGCCAGAAGCGGCTTTGTCATGGTGGCCACATGACCCGGAAGCTGTACACCGTCTCCCTTGGCCAATAAAGCAAGATGAGCGCCACAACCCCAGAGTCGGACACGACTGGACCTAATGGTCAGGGGTCCCTTTACCTTTACCTATATATATAAATGGGTTTCATCCAGTGCAATGAAAAACCATGTACAATGAATATTATTAATAAAGTATTATTTTTAAAGGATCAATCATATTGATAAAGGGTAATATTCCTTTGTATGTGTGTGCCCCCTTCCCCCTCCCTCTCACCCCTCTCTCTCTTATTCCCCCAACCCTCTCTCATCCCTTCTGTCTCCACCCTGTCTCTCCCTTCCCCTCTCTCACCCCCTCTTTCTTCCCTTCCCTCTCCCTCCCCCCTTTTACCCCTCCCTCCCTCCCTTTCCCTGCCTCTCATCCCCTTCTACCCCTCCCTCCCCACCCCACCTCCCTCTCATTCCCACAGAGGAATCTAATTTCACCCACCTTTTCTTTGTTGAGGGCTTCTTGAGCTTCTAACTTGTAGACCAAAAAATCTAAGATGGGGTTGGGAGGGAGAACAACCAGGGAAATTAGTGAGACGGAATTTACTAGAATCTGGTTTACATTTGAAGGAGGAAGCTGTTTAAAAGCCTGTGAACCTAATAGGAAGGAATGTGCCCACTATTATTTTTTTATTTTTAAAGAAATACCTGGAAAAGCAACTAACTAGAAATCCTAGGTTTAAAAACGCAGAAGCCTATCCTCCATCGTATTTCAGAAAAGAATTCAAAGTGGAACCCATGTCTGAAAGGAGCACCAGTGGAAACACTCTGTGTTGCTGACAATAACAACAATTGTTTGTACACACAGCAAACACACATATATATTAGGCAGCCTAGCCGATGGTCAGGGATGTTGGGATTCTAGTCTAAGAAGAAGAATACTATACAATGCTGTATAATCCAGCATGACTGATGGCCCGGGATGCTGGGAGTTCCAGTATAAGATCCCCCATCCCTGCTGTCTAAAACCCCTTCATTACAACCAAAAATCCTTCGCAACTTATTCTCCAATCGTCAAGTAGCGATTAGCCACCCAACGCACATGGCACAGGAGCCACATCTTTATCCAAGATAATTAGAGATGACTTGCAGCCCTCTCAGAAACGCTCCCAAGAAGAACAACTGCTATATTGATCTTTTCCAAAAGCTCTGAGACACAAGAGTCGAGTCAGCCTTTTAATAAATGCTTAGTTCTTTTCTAGCGGGGCGATGCGGCTGAGTGCTGGGGCACCAGCACAAAACCCCGGAGGTTTGGGAACGAAGGCCGCAACAGGGGAAATGATGGCAGCTCAGTGAAGCAGCCTCTGCATTGCACGCAGGAGGTCCCAGGTTCGATCCCCGCCACCTCCAAGTAAGGAATGTCTGCTGCAGGCAATACTGAGCTAGATGGGTTTCCAACTTTGGTCTGGCAAAATACAGGACAGGGTGGGGGAATTGCATATCCCGTTAAGTGTCCCAAACCAGGACATCCCGTTTTTTATCGCGAGAGCACGGTGACCATTTTGGTTACCACAATCTCACACGATTTCGCGGTGAAATTCCCCCTCCCCCACAACTGCTTTTTTTCAGGGCTGCAATTTCGTGCAGTGCCCCCAAACATGCATTTGTGGGTGCTGTGTGTGGAAAAAGTACTTTTTTTGGACTGGGGAAGTGAGGTGCTCATGGCGACCAAAATGGCCACCTTGCTCTCTCGGCAAAATACGGTAAGATGGCGTCCTGGATTTTGGCTTCAAAGTGTTGGAGGGTATGGGAGAGAGACAGAGAGAGAGAATCAGCAAAACGGAAATACAGGACAAACTGCCTCCTATACTGAATCAATATAGGACATAGCATTTTACATTGAAATACGGGACAATCCTGTACAGTGGTACCTCGGGTTAAGTACTTAATTCGTTCCAGAGGTCCGTTCTTAACCTGAAGCGTACTTAACCTGAAGCACCACTTTAGCTAATGGGACCTCCTGCTGCCGCTGCGCCGCCAGAGCACGATTTCTGTTCTTAGCGGAGTTCTTAACCTGAAGCGTACTTAACCCGAGGTACCACTGTATTATACAGGACAGGAGGAAACCTTAGCATGGAGCAATGGTCAGACTCAGCATGGGGAGCATGGGGCAGCTTCCATGTTCCTGACAAGGCTCATAGCTTAGTGCTACAGCATCCATTTTGCTAGGGCTCACATACATCCGGGAAATGTAATTTTGTTCCCAAAAAACCCCTCAACAACAATTTTTTTCGGATTTTCACTTAAAAAACAATTAAGCATTGATTGAATTCACACACACACACACACACACACACACAAATCCATGGGGAGGCAAACTAAGACCCGGGGGCCGGATCCGGCCCAATCACCTTCTATATCCGGCCCGCGGACGGTCCGGATTTAGCATGTTTTTACATGAGTAGAATGTGTGCTTTTATTTAAAATGCACCTCTGGGTTATTTGTGGGGCATAGGAATTTGTTCCCCCCCCCCCAAAAAAAATATAGTCTGGCCCCCCACAAGGTCTGGGGGACAGTGGACCGGCCCCCTGCTGAAAAAGTTTGCTGACCCCTGCTCTAATCTGTTAGAACCATACTGATAATTACAATAAAAACAGTGCCAAGACTTTCATTAAAAGCAGGCAGTTCCCCAAAGCCTGTTGGAACAAGAAGAGTCTTTACCTGCCGGCGGAAAGACAAGAAGGAAGGAGCCAATCTAGCTTCCCGAGGGAGGAGTTCCAACGTTTGGGAGCAGCCACCAAAAAGGCCCTTTCCAAAGAAGCGTATTCTGCTGTTTTGAGCAAACGCCTCTTCGAATTTACCTCAGGCAAAAAACCCCACAACCTTACCTTCTTTTGTTTTCTTGTGTTCCCCTCGTTCTTTCTGCAAGGATCGTTCTAGCCGTGATCTGTGTTCGTAAACAACTGAGGGGGAGAGAAGGAGAAGGAAAGAAAAGCAAATATGAAGCAGCAAAACTTCGCAACACCCGTCCTCTACCCAAGTGATTTTCAGACGAGGATTTTTAAAAAATAAAAATAAACCTGGGTTCTGTGCCAAGCTCAGGTTGTCAGCATAAAGGATGCAAATGGAACAAGCCTGCTTGGTGTCTCTGTGGGATTTATCCTGCCATTTCCGCTGCTTTATCTATTATATATTTTAAGCAGTTGTTTGTTCACTAGGCATTTGACATCTCACTGGGATATCGAAACCATATTTTTGTGTGGCGGTTCCTGAGATCGTGGATAACCTTCCCTTCGCTTCTAGTCTGTAAACGTTGTACACCATAAATGTTCTTTGTTTTATTTTTCCATCCCGATTTTGTTGCACTACAGCTCTAAAGTTGCCCCTCCAGACTACAATCATGAGGTAACACTGGGGAAGCGCAGCAGAACAACTAATAGAGCAGAATGACGTGCAGACGGCCTGGTATAAATAATAATTATAAGAATTTATTATTTGTACCCTGCCCATCTGGCCGGGTCCCCCCAGCCACTCTGGGCAGCCTCCAACAGATAGTAAAATACATTAAAATATCACAGGTTAAAAACTTCCCTAAACAGGGCTGCCTTGAGGTATTTTCTGAATGTTAGATAGTTGTTTATCTCTTTGACCTCTGCTGGGAGAGCGTTCCACAGGGCGGGCGCCACTACCGAGAAGGCCCTCTGCCTGGTTCCCTGTAGCTTTGCTTCTCGCAGTGAGGGAACCGCCAGAAGGCCCTCGGTGCTGAATCTCAGTGTCCGGGCTGAACGGTGGGGGTGGAGACGCTCCTTCAGGTATACAGGACCGAGGCCGTTTAGGGCTTTAAAGGTCAGCACCAACACTTTGAATTGTGCTCGGAAACGTACTGGGAGCCAATGTAGATCTCTCAGGACCGGAGTTACATGGTCCTGGTGGCTGCTCCCAGTCACCAGTCTAGCTGCCGCATTCTGGATTAATTGCAGTTTCGGGTCACCTTCAAAGGTAGCCCCACGTGGAGCGCATTGCAGTAGTCCAAGCAGGAGATAACTAGAGCATGCACCACTCTGGTGAGACAGTCTGCGGGCAGGTAGGGTCTTAGCCTGCGCACCAGATGGAGCTGGTAGACAGCTGTCCTGGATACAGAATTAACCTGCGCCTCCATGGACAGCTGTGAGTCCAAGATGACTCCCAGGCTGCGCACCTGGTCCTCCAGGGGCACAGTTACCCCATTCAGGACCTGGGAGTCCCCCACACCTGCTCGCACCCTGTCCCCCAAAAACAATACTTCTGTCTTGTCAGGATTCAACCTCAATCTGTTAGCCGCCATCCATCCTCCAAATAGTGCATCAACCGCTGATGCACTATTGTTGAGGCTATGACACACAGCAGTCAACACACTGGGGTACGGGGTCATTCTGGAGGGTCCCCATATTCAAAGGCTGCCCTGATCTTCCTGCCATTCAAAGAAAGAGCGAAACAATATACTACTTTATCTATTCATTTAAAGAGGGGAGGGAGGGGAGGAATAAGAGTTGCTCACGACACATCCAACCAAAATGGCATTCTTTCAAGCCATAAATGTCTCAAGGCAAGGACATTGTGTGTCTCCCTGCCCCTTCCCCCCACCTGCCCCCTGCACCCCACAAAAATCACAGCCAGAGGCTCAGGAAATACAAGAACGCTCAGCATGATGGAGGCAAACAAGCCAAACCTAGCTTGCCAGAGGAAGGGAGGGCAAAAAATGAGCAAAAATAGTTTAAAATCTGCATTTGATGTGACAGAAGAGTTCCTTCCTTCTCTCTCCCTCTCCTTTTTTCTTTCTTTCTTTGATCAAGAAAGAACAAGTACAAGGCTCCAGTTGATTTCTCGCTGCTAAGTGAAAAGGACCCCCAGGCATCCCTTTCAACCTTCGTGGATGTTTAACAATGGCTTTTAATGCACTTTTAAAGGCACTTGGAGGAACCCTACTGAGCAGCGGGCTTTCTGGTGGGGGGGGGATGCCAAGCCCAAGGATCTCGCTCTCTGATGAAGCCTTGATGGATTTGGGCGATAAGACACAGAGCTCTGTTTTGGACTAAGTTACATGGGGGACAGCCATATTTAATTTTTTAATTTAATTTTTTTAAATTTAATTTAATAATTTATTGTCATTGCACAAGTACAAGCACAACGCTATACAAGTGCAATGAAATTGCATGCCATCCCGTAAAAAAAAGAAAGAAAAAACAAAACAAAAAACAGCACAAAACACACACACACCAAAAAAAGCCACACATACACACATCACAGCTCTCCAAGGTCATATTATCTGGTTACAGCATTTAAGATGGTTATAGCTCTTGGGTAGAAACTATTCTTCAATCTATTTGTTCTTGATCTAATTGTTCTATATCTTCTACCCGAAGGCAGTGGTGCAAAGAGACTATATACCGGTAGTTAAAGCTATGGTTTTCCCAGTAGTAATGTACGGAAGTGAGAGCTGGACCATAAAGAAGGCTGATCGCCGAAGAATTGATGCTTTTGAATTATGGTGCTGGAGGAGACTCTTGAGAGTCCTATGGACTGCAAGAAGATCAAACCTATCCATTCTTAAGGAAATTAGCCCAGAGTGCTCACTGGAAGGACAGATCCTGAAGCTGAGGTTCCAATACTTTGGCCACCTCATGAGAAGAGAAGACTCCCTGGAAAAGACCCTGATGTTGGGAAAGATGGAGGGCACAAGGAGAAGGGGATGACAGAGGACAAGATGGTTGGACAGTGTTCTCAAAGCTACCAACATGAGTCTGACCAAACTGCGGGAGGCAGTGGAAGACAGGAGTGCCTGGCGTGCTCTGGTCCATGGGGTCACGAAAAGTCGGACACAACTAAACAACAACACATGGGGGAGAGGAGGACCCATTTCTATGGTGATCCAACTGACAGCTATACACCGCACTTGCACCCGTATTCTGGAGTTCTAAGTGGCAACAAGGGAGATGCTTATTTTGGGTTGCAAAACTGGACCGGGGAAGGCATATATACATGACTGGAGTGAACAGGCATGGTCAGGTACAAAGAGCAGGCACAAAGCGGAAGCAGCAGTACACTAAGGACTAGGAACCTGCGCTGTTTATCACAACGCAGAAGCTGAGATTCTCAGGAAGCTGCCTTTATTGCAACCAATTTCTGCGGCTTTTTTGCATTCCACCACACATGCATATCCCACCAATTTCACGTGTGCACGAGGGCATTTTCTGAAATGTCTTCCTCTAGGATTTGAGGGTGGGGAATCACCACTGTCCTTTTCGTCTGTCCACCTATCTGTGCCCCATATAGGAGAGACGTATATATTTGTTTCTGCCCCCTCAGAGGTGCCTCAGAACGGACCTGCCTTGCATAGAAGGACGTATTTCGAGCCGCATACCACAGAGTCTCGCCAGGCACAACGTGACAGGATATGAACAAGTCCTCTGGGAATTTATCCCAGCTCACACTAAAGATTTCTTACGCCCAACGAACCGTCCGCGTGATATAACTGCCTGCCTTTCACGCTCCTCTCACAAACTCTCCTTCAATGTAAAGATAGTTAGACTCTAAAGCTAAGCTGAAATCACTCCCAGGGCTTCCCCTCAGAGTATTCTCTTCTATGTACAGCTATAAAATAAAATAAAACAGAGCCACAGATATTTGGGTGGGGGTCAGTGAAACGTGCAAAGGGTGTTTAATTTTTGAACAGTCGGGGGGGGGAGGAAATTCTGAGGAATTAACTCTTGTGAGAAATTTCGGCCTCTATAATATTTGATGCAACAAACACTCTTGTTAGTTTAGAGTTAAGACTCTTGGACTGAAGGAAGCCACAAGGGTAGAGAGGAACACTAGGAGAAGCCAAGGTCTGAGCCCATCGCTCCCTTCAACTAGATTAAAACATAGTGGGCAGGATCCACAGCTACACCTGAAATTTCCCACTGTAACCGCAGGTGGTGAAATGCAGCAGGAGGTTGTTGTTACCAAATATTCTCCATGGCAGGCTGACGCTCCAAAATATATTTTTGCTTTTAACTGGGGTGGGTGTAAGCTGAGAAGTTTTGGAGCAGTTCTAGGCTAGATCTTGAAAAGGCACAGCGATAACATTGTCTGTTTGGCTAGCCAGTTTATCCAAGATGATCCTTCTGGCAACAGGACCCTAATCCAATGCAGGAGGGCAATAGTTCGGTGACAGTGGCTTTTTGGGTAGGATAGTGGGTGGGAAACCTCCAGCCAGGAGACCAGTTTTCCCAAACCACGCCTGCCTGTGCATCCCCTAGGTGGAGCTCATTACTGCTGGGGCGGGCAGGTGTGGGGGACTCCCTGGTCCTGAATGGGGTAACTGTGCCCCTGAAGGACCAGGTGCGCAGCCTGGGAGTCATCTTGGACTCACAGCTGTCCATGGAGGCGCAGGTTAATTCTGTATCCAGGGCAGCTGTCTACCAGCTCCATCTGGTACGCAGGCTGAGACCCTACCTGCCCGCAGACTGTCTCGCCAGAGTGGTGCATGCTCTGGTTATCTCCCACTTGGACTACTGCAATGCGCTCTACGTGGGGCTACCTTTGAAGGTGACCTGGAAACTGCAACTAATCCAGAATGCAGCAGCTAGACTGGTGACTGGGAGTGGCTGCTAAGACCATATAACACTGGTCCTGAAAGACCTACATTGGCTCCCAGTATGTTTCCGAGAACAATTCAAAGTGTTGGTGCTGACCTTTAAGGCCCTAAACAGCCTCGGCCCAGTATACCTGAAGGAGCGTTTCCACCCCCATCGTTCAGCCCGAACACTGAGGTCCAGCTCCAAGGGCCTTCTGGCGGTTCCCTCCCTGCAAGAAGTGAGGTTACAGGGAACCAGGCAGAGGGCCTTCTCCGTAGTGGCGCCAGCCCTGTGGAACGCCCTCCCATCAGATGTCAAAGAAATAAACAACTATCTGACTTCTAGAAGACATCTGAAGGCAGCCCGGTTTAGGGAAGTTTTTAATGTTTGATCTTTTATCACTATTGTTATTATTATTATTATTCTGTTGGAAGCTGCCTAGAGTGGCAGGATTGAACCCTCTGCTCATCAGCTGGTGAGTGGAAAGTTCAATCCTATGCGGTGCCACCACCGTCAACTTTGACAGGGGGGCGGAGACTGCCCTACTCTCAGTCAGTCAGCATTGTCATGACATGACATGATTGAGAGGTGGGGGCCCCGCCCAGTTGCCAAAGTTGGCCCATGGCATGGGGAGATATAGATCTGACCCTCAGGCCAAACAAGTTCCCCAACCCCTGGTTTAAACTGATTGTAGGAAAATTCTCTGGAAAAAGATGAAGATTTGACTGCTGGGAAGTATTACAGTGGTACCTCTGGTTACGTACGTCATTCGTTCCGGAGGTCCGTTCTTAACCTGAAGCACCACTTTAGCTAATGGGGCCGCCGCTGCCCGATTTCTGTTCTCATCCTGAAGCAAAGTTCTTAACCCAAGGTAATATTTCTGGGTTAGCAGAGTCTGTAACCTGAAGCGTCTGTAACCTGAAGCGTCTGTAACCCGAGGTACCACTGTATTCCCCCAATATAAGTGATGTGTATATTAGCTTGCAAATGGAAAACACAATAACAGGAGGGGGCTTAAATAATATGCATAACTCGGAAATGTACAAAACCTATTAGAAATAAAATACAGTCCATACTCTCTGCCTGCAGACCTCTGGACTACAACTTTTGGAAATTTCGCCCGGACGCTATTTTTGATGGACGAATCCTGGCTATGTCTGGGAAATCCCGGACATATGGCAACCCTATACTCAGAATCACCCTCTTATCATCGCAACACCCTGTGAGGTTGACTAGGCTCAGAGTCAGTGACGGGCCCCACACCACCCCGCTGGCCTTAACAGCAGACTGGGGATCTGAGACTGATCTCCTGGGTCCTAGTCCAACACTCTAATCCAAGTATGAGGAACCTTTGCCCCTCCAGACATTGCTGAACCACAACTCCCATCTTCCCTGGCCATTGGCTATTCTAGCCAAGGCTGATGGGAGTTGTAGTTCAGCAACATCTGGAGGACCAAAGTTTTCACCCCATGCCTGCTCTGACTACTGCCCCACACTGCCCTGTCTTTCTAGGCACCAACGCAGATGACTGAACGGAGCAAAAACAAGGTTGTGAGGAGGGGGCAGGAGGCTCCAAGAGGCAGAGAACTGCAGAACTATGAGCTGAGCTGGCTGCTGTCCCATCCAGCCATTACGAGCAGCTACTAAAACGCCTCTTTAAAAAATCCCCCAGGAGCAATAACTTGCAGAGAGAGCTTCTTCTCTTTGTTAACGTTTCCAGCAAGGCAGATGTGCCAGCAGACTTCAGCATGGAGAAATAACCATTCCCGCAGGCTTTCCGCAGAATTTAAGAACATTCCTCTCTCTCTCTTGTTGTCTGTTTGCCATTTTGGAAGTGATCTCTAAGGGAAGAGAGGGGGAAGAATACACTTCGCCAGCCAGCTAAGAGCTGATTTACACACTCAGGAAAAAAAAGGGGGGTGATGTATCTATCCCTGGAGTGAAGCAATTCAAAATTCAATGAAACATCGGAAGCTGCCTTATATTGAGTCAAACCCTTGGTTCATTCAGACTAGTGTTGTCTACACTGGCTGGCATCACCTCTTCAGGATTTCAGATGGGAGGGGATTGAACCTGGGACCTTCTGTGTGCAAAGCAGACACTCTGCCACTGAGCCACACAGGGGTGTGGGGCACATGCCAGTTGCCATCCTGTTAAGATGCGGCAATGATGGTCAAGGGAGTTTGACAGAAGGGGATTAAACCCAGTCATGGAACAATCTCTTAGGGAAGAATCATTCCCTCTTGCGCATGTGTGTGTGTGTGTGTGTGTGTGAGAGAGAGAGAGAGAGAGAGAGAGAAGGGAGAATGCCCTCTGCAATTTTTAAAAGCCTTTGCCTTTGAAGAAATGCCTTTATATCATTTGCATGCTGCCAGATAGAACCTGGAATAAATGGTTCTGTTTCAGGTACCTGCGTAACCCAGCATACATTTTAAGCACGTGACTTCCCCCGTATGGGGCTATTTGTTTAGTTCCATTCTATTGTGGATTATGTTTCCTTTTTTCAGAGCTCTCTCAGATGCTTTTAATTCTGTACAAATGTATTCTTCTGACTGACGGTTGAATAAAAGAATGATGATAATGATGTTGATGACTTCCCCCAAAGAATCCTGGGAGCTGTAGTTTGTTAAGGGTGCTCAGAACTGCTTCTCTGAGATGGCGAAACTACGAATGCCAGGATCCTTTGGGGGGGGGGGAAGCCATGGGCTTTAAATGTGCCCAGTCATGCCTGCCTCCAGATCTGCCTGACCCCTGCTTGCATTAAAAACGTCCAGTGTTCATGGAGCTTTTTAAAAGGCTGGGGAGGTGTGGGCTTTTTTGCACCCTTAGGTCTGTTTCCTTCTAAAGGGTCATGTGTTGGAGGGTGTCTCGTACCTCTACCAACTTCACTCTTCTCCCAAGTCTGCTGAGATTCCCCTTTATATTTCTCAACAGCCCTGCTTTGGGCTCTGTTTCGATTGGCACTCAGCAGCTGAGTTTGCTATTAAAGGGAGATTTTATCCGTATGTGACTTATGCACACACAGAGAGAAACCATTTGTGCTTCTTTCTTCTCCCATGCTTCTAAGATTTTTGGGTCCCCGTCCCCGTCCCCCCCGCCAACCGCAGCTCAAACGTTTTTTGAGCTCGTCTCTGCCAGGGCTTTTCGTCAAGCTCAGCCCGGACGATGGGATTAGAGGACCTTTGAGGGTCTCTCTCTCTCTCTCCCTCCCTCCCCCCTGCTCCACAGTTCTATTCTAGAAAAGTGTAGCCAGCTGGGAAAGCGGGGCGGGCATCTCTAGCCGTAATTACCAGAATTGGCGCTTGGCCAGAATGCCTGAGCTCACGGCCGGGCTCCAAGCAAAGCATGCAGGAAAAAACATTTAGAAACCCTTTGGATATCAAATGGAGGGCTGGAAAGGAATGCAGGAAGTTGTCTTACACCAAACCAGACCTTTGGCCCATGGAGCTCAGTACTGTCAGCACTGGCTGGCAGCATCTCCCTAGGTTTTGGGGCCTCTTTACCTCTGCCTTACCTAGAGATGCCAGGGATTGATTGACGGATTGCCTTTCTGCCCTACCCTTTTCTCCAAGGAGCTCCAGCTGGTGGGTGTGGTCCTCTCCCCACCCTTGTTGAATCCCCACAACAACCCTGCGAGGAAGGTTAGGCCGAGAGGCAGTGACCGGCTCAAGGTCACCCAGTGAGCTTCCTGGCCGAGTGGGAACTTGAACCCTGGGTCTCCCACGTCTTAACCTGACACTCTAACCACTACGCCACCCAGCACCTTCTGCATGCAAAGCAGGTGCTCTGTCACTAAGCTATGGAGCTTCCTTCAAAGGAGCAATCTGGCATGGGTGAAAGGGCCAGAATTTGGGTTTGGGGTTTTCTCTCTCTCTGCAATGAGGGACCCAGGTGGCGCTGTGGGTTAAACCACAGAGCCTAGGGCTTGCTGATCACAAGGTTGGCGGTTCGAATCCCTGCGACGGGGTGAGCTCCCGTTGCTCGGTCCCAGCTCCTGCCAACCTAGCAGTTCGAAAGCACGTCAAAGTGCAAGTAGATAAATAGGCACCGCTCTGGTGGGAAGGTAAACGGCGTTTCCATGTGCTGCTGTGGTTCGCCAGAAGCGGCTTTGTCATGCTGGCCACATGACCTGGAAGCTGTACGCCGGCTCCCTCGGCCAATAAAGCGAGATGAGCGCCGCAACCCCAGAGTCGTACACGACTGGACCAAATGGTCAGGGGTCCCTTTACCTTTACCTCTCTCTGCAATGGCCCAGAAGGAGGCATTCTGGGAAAAGTAATACGGGAACAATCACCAAGGTGGCAGTTGAAATCAGAGCTGCTGATGCCAGAGAACTGAAGGGAACCCTCCCCAATTAGCAAATGTGGACAGCAAAGGGTCCCTATCCAGGCTGCTCTTTGGTCGTGGGTTTTTGGTGGGTGTATCTGCAACACTTCATTAAAAACGCCGTCTCATTCAGACTGTTACAAGCAGCCCAGTCCTGTGGAATACCCTGCTAAGAAGAAATTCAGTGGGCACCTTCTGTGCCAACTTTTAAATGCCTGCTGCTGAAAACCCTTCTCTTCTGCCAGGCTTCTGCAGGCTATTAAGAAGACGTCCTTCCACTATGGTTTAATTGGTTTCTGTTTTTAACTTTCTAAATGGTTTTTGTCGTTTGGTTTTACATTTTTTAATCACGGTATCGCAGGTGGCGCTGTGGGTTAAACCACAGAGCCTAGGGCTTGCTGATCAGAAGGTCGGCGGTTCGAATCCCTGCAATGGGGTGAGCTCCCGTTGCTCGGTCCCAGCTCCTGCCCACCTAGCAGTTCGAAAGCACGTCAAAGTGCAAGTAGATAAATAGGAACCGCTCCGGCGGGAAGGTAAACGGCGTTTCCGTGCGCTGCTCTGGTTCGCCAGAAGCGGCTTTGTCATGCTGGCCACGTGACCTGGAAGCTGTATGCCGGCTCCCTTGGCCAATAAAGCGAGATGAGCGCCGCAACCCCAGAGTCGGACACGACTGGACCTAATGGTCAGGGGTCCCTTTACCTTTATCGCTTTGATATTATTTGTTATGACGCAGCAGTATACAAATATTTTAAAAATAAATGTGACCGCCACACATCGTTCTCATCTGGAGGGACAACCCTTTGCGCTAATGCACAACAAAAACAGGACAGCAACACACACACACACACACACACACACACACACACACACACACACACAGAGATTGATTTGTGATATGGAAAAGTTGCAAGGAATCACCAGGAAGTTAAAGGACATGCACGGATTGGAAACGAAACAGTCTGCCCATCCCAAAACCATTGCAGAAGCAAAACCATATCACCTATAAGCAATGTGATACAGGCACAGTAAAAACAACTTCCGGCTTCTGCCCAACTAAGTCTTGCTCAGAGTAGACCCAGTGAAATTAATTGTTCCATTACCACAAGCACTTCTGCTTCCCTGATGGGATTATCTCCCCCCTCTTCCCCCCATACGCTGTCCTGGGGTTCTCCCAACCCTCCAGAGTGGATTTGGGGAGAGGCACAAGGCGAAAGCTCTTGCTCTGGCTTCCGCAAGTGCATCTGATTATCATAGAATCATAGAATCATAGAATCATAGAGTTGGAAGAGACCACAAGGGCCATCCAGTCCAACCCCCTGCCAAGCAGGAAACACCATCAAAGCATTCCTGACAGGTGGCTGTCAAGCCTCTGCTTAAAGACATCCAAAGAAGGAGACTCCACCACACTCCTTGGCAGCAAATTCCACTGTCGAACAGCTCTTACTGTCAAGAAATTCTTCCTAATGTTTAGGTGGAATCTTCTTTCTTGTAGTTTGAATCCATTGCTCCGTGTCCGCTTCTCTGGAGCAGCAGAAAACAACCTTTCTCCCTCCTCTATATGACATCCTTTTATATATTTGAACATGGCTATCATATCACCCCTTAACCTTCTCTTCTCCAGGCTAAACATACCCAGCTCCCTAAGCCGTTCCTCATAAGGCATCGTTTCCAGGCCTTTGACCATTTTGGTTGCCCTCCTCTGGACACGTTCCAGCTTGTCAATATCCTTCTTGAACTGTGGTGCCCAGAACTGGACACAGTATTCCAGGTGAGGTCTGACCAGAGCGGAATACAGTGGTACTATTACTTCCCTTGATCTAGATGCTATACTCCTATTGATGCAGCCCAGAATTGCATTGGCTTTTTTAGCTGCTGCATCACACTGTTGACTCATGTCAAGTTTGTGGTCTACCAAGACTCCTAGATCCTTTTCACTTGTACTGCTCTCAAGCCAGGTATCACCCATCCTGTATTTGTGCCTTTCATTTTTTTTGCCCAAGTGTAGTACTTTACATTTCTCCCTGTTAAAATTCATCCTGTTTGCCTTGGCCCAGTTCTCTAATCTGTTAAGGTCATTTTGAAGTGTGTTCCTGTCCTCTGGGGTATTAGCCACCCCTCCCAATTTGGTGTCATCTGCAAACTTGATCAGGATGCCCTCAAGCCCATCATCCAAGTCATTGATAAAGATGTTGAATAAGACTGGGCCCAAGACAGAACCCTGTGGCACCCCACTAGTCACTTCTCTCCAGGATGAAGAGGAGCCATTGATGAGCACTCTTTGGGTTCGGTCAGTCAGCCAGTTACAAATCCAATGAATGGTAGCATTGTCTAGCCCGCATTTTACCAGCTTCTTTACAAGAATATCATGGGGCACCTTGTCAAAGGCCTTGCTGAAATCAAGATAGGCTACATCCACAGTGTTCCCTTCGTCTACCAGGCTTGTAATTCTGTCAAAAAATGAGATCAGATTAGTCTGACATGACTTATTTTTCAGAAACCCATGCTGACTTTTAGTGATCACAGCGTTCCTTTCTAGGTGCTCACAGACCGTTTGCTTAATGATCTGCTCTAGAATCTTTCCTGGTATTGATGTCAGGCTGACTGGGCGGTAATTGTTTGAATCATAGAATCATAGAATCATAGAGTTGGAAGAGACCACAAGGGCCATCCAGTCCAACCCCCTGCCAAGCAGGAAACACCATCAAAGCATTCCTGACAGGTGGCTGTCAAGCCTCTGCTTAAAGACCTCCAAAGAAGGAGACTCCACCACACTCCTTGGCAGCAAATTCCACTGTCGAACAGCTCTTACTGTCAGGAAGTTCTTCCTAATGTTTAGGTGGAATCTTCTTTCTTGTAGTTTGAATCCATTGCTCCGTGTCCGCTTCTCTGGAGCAGCAGAAAACAACCTTTCTCCCTCCTCTATATGACATCCTTTTATATATTTGAACATGGCTATCATATCACCCCTTAACCTTCTCTTCTCCAGGCTAAACATACCCAGCTCCCTAAGCCGTTCCTCATAAGGCATCGTTTCCAGGCCTTTGACCATTTTGGTTGCCCTCCTCTGGACACGTTCCAGCTTGTCAATATCCTTCTTGAACTGTGGTGCCCAGAACTGGACACAGTATTCCAGGTGAGGTCTGACCAGAGCGGAATACAGTGGTACTATTACTTCCCTTGATCTAGATGCTATACTCCTATTGATGCAGCCCAGAATTGCATTGGCTTTTTTAGCTGCTGCATCACACTGTTGACTCATGTCAAGTTTGTGGTCTACCAAGACTCCTAGATCCTTTTCACTTGTACTGCTCTCAAGCCAGGTATCACCCATCCTGTATCTGTGCCTTTCATTTTTTTTGCCCAAGTGTAGTACTTTACATTTCTCCCTGTTAAAATTCATCCTGTTTGCCTTGGCCCAGTTCTCTAATCTGTTAAGGTCATTTTGAAGTGTGATCCTGTCCTCTAGGGTATTAGCCACCCCTCCCAATTTGGTGTCATCTGCAAACTTGATCAGGATGCCCTCAAGCCCATCATCCAAGTCATTGATAAAGATGTTGAATAAGACTGGGCCCAAGACAGAACCCTGTGGCACCCCACTAGTCACTTCTCTCCAGGATGAAGAGGAGCCATTGATGAGCACCCTTTGGGTTCGGTCAGTCAGCCAGTTACAAATCCACTGAATGGTAGCATTGTCTAGCCCGCATTTTACCAGCTTCTTTACAAGAATATCATGGGGCACCTTGTCAAAGGCCTTGCTGAAATCAAGATAGGCTACATCCACAGTGTTCCCTTCGTCTACCAGGCTTGTAATTCTGTCAAAAAATGAGATCAGATTAGTCTGACATGACTTATTTTTCAGAAACCCATGCTGACTTTTAGTGATCACAGCGTTCCTTTCTAGGTGCTCGCAGACCGTTTGCTTAATGATCTGCTCTAGAATCTTTCCTGGTATTGATGTCAGGCTGACTGGGCGGTAATTGTTTGGGTCCTCTCTTTTCCCCTTTTTGAAAATAGGGACAACATTTGCCCTCCTCCAGTCTGCTGGGACTTCACCTGTTTTCCAAGAATTCTCAAAGATTACTGCCAGTGGTTCTGAAATCACCTCTGCCAGTTCTTTTAATACTCTGGGATGTAGTTCATCTGGCCCTGGAGACTTGAATACATCTAAACTAGCCAAGTGTGCTTGTACTACCTCCTTACTTATTCTGGGCTGTGTTTCCCCTGCTGAATCATCTGCTCCATATTCTTCAGGTCGGGCATTGTTTTCTTTTTTGGAGAAGACTGAGGCAAAGAAGGTATTGAGGAGTTCTGCCCTTTCTGCGTCCCCTGTTCGCATTTCACCTTCTTCTCCTCTAAGTGACCCCACTGTTTCCTTGTTCTTCCTTTTGCTACGGACATACCCATAAAAACTCTTTTTATTGCTTTTAACCTCTCTAGCAAGCCTGAGTTCATTCTGTGCTTTAGCTTTTCTGACTTTGTCTCTACATGTGCTGGCTATTTGTTTGAATTCCTCTCTGGTGGTTTCCCCCTTTTTCCATTTCTTGTACATATCCCTTTTAAATCTTAACTCAGTTAAAAGTTCATTAGATAGCCACCCTGGCTTCTTTAGGCACCTTCCATGTTTTCGTCTCATTGGTACTGCTTGAAGTTGTGCTTTTAATATCTCCCTTTTAACAAACTCCCATCCATCATGAACTCCCTTCCCTTTTAGTATTACTGACCATGGGATCACACCCAGCATTTCCCTAAGTTTTCTGAAGTCGGCTTTCTTAAAGTCTAGAATTTGAGTCTTAGTATGCTTGGTTGCTCCTTTCTGATGTATAATAAACTCCAGAAGAGCATGATCACTCCCACCTAATGATCCTACCACTTCTACCCCACTAACCAGGTCATCACTATTGGTTAGAACCAGATCTAAAATGGCTGATCCTCTTGTTGCTTCTCCCACTTTCTGGACAATGAAATTGTCTGCAAGGCCCGTGAGGAATCTGTTCGACCTTATGCTCTTGGCTGAGTTTGACATCCAACAAATATCAGGATAGTTGAAATCCCCCATTACTACTATCTCATTTCCTTTTGAATGCTTGGTCATCTGTTCCAGGAAGGCATCATCTATGTCCTCAGTTTGGCTTGGGGATCTATAGTAAACTCCCACCATGAGATCACTGTTATTTTTCTCTCCCTTAATTTTGACCCAGATACTCTCAATTTGGCTTTGGAGTTTTAAATCATGGATCTCTTCACAGGTATACACATCCCTGACATATAACGCCACTCCTCCTCCTTTCCTGTTTGGTCTATTTCTCTTAAATAGATTGAATCCCTCTATTACTACATTCCAATCATGAGACTCATCCCACCAGGTTTCAGTGATGCCTATTATGTCGTATTTAGTTTGCTGTACCAAGAGCTCAAGTTCATCTTGTTTATTTCCCATGCTCTGTGCATTTGTATACAGACATTGAAAACCATTGATCATTCCCCCTAGTCTCCTACTTAAGGATTTTTTCCTCCCACCACTAGGTCTGTGCGCTGTTTGCTCCATTTGGTCCTTGACTTTTGGATGATCATCTTCAGCCTTTGATAGACTCCTACCTTCAGGACCACTGTCTCCCTCCCCCACATAAGTCAGTTTAAAGCCCTCCTGATGAGGTTTTTGAGATTGTTGGCAAAAACATTCCTCCCAACCCTTGTGAGGTGCAGCCCATCACTTGCCAGAAGTCCATCTTCAAGAAACTGCAGACCATGATCTAAGAAACCAAACCGTTCCTGCCGGCACCATTTGCGAAGCCAGTTGTTCACTTCTCCTATTTTCCCCTCTCTTCCTGGGTCCTCTCTTTTCCCCTTTTTGGGTCCTCTCTTTTCCCCTTTTTGAAAATAGGGACAACATTTGCCCTCCTCCAGTCTGCTGGGACTTCACCTGTTTTCCAAGAATTCTCAAAGATTACTGCCAGTGGTTCTGAAATCACCTCTGCCAGTTCTTTTAATACTCTGGGATGTAGTTCATCTGGCCCTGGAGACTTGAATACATCTAAACTAGCCAAGTGTGCTTGTACTACCTCCTTACTTATTCTGGGCTGTGTTTCCCCTGCTGAATCATCTGCTCCATATTCTTCAGGTCGGGCATTGTTTTCTTTTTTGGAGAAGACTGAGGCAAAGAAGGTATTGAGGAATTCTGCCCTTTCTGCGTCCCCTGTTCGCATTTCACCTTCTTCTCCTCTAAGTGACCCCACTGTTTCCTTGTTCTTCCTTTTGCTACGGACATACCCATAAAAACTCTTTTTATTGCTTTTAACCTCTCTAGCAAGCCTGAGTTCATTCTGTGCTTTAGCTTTTCTGACTTTGTCTCTACATGTGCTGGCTATTTGTTTGAATTCCTCTCTGGTGGTTTCCCCCTTTTTCCATTTCTTGTACATATCCCTTTTAAATCTTAACTCAGTTAAAAGTTCTTTAGATAGCCACCCTGGCTTCTTTAGGCACCTTCCATGTTTTCGTCTCATTGGTACTGCTTGAAGTTGTGCTTTTAATATCTCCCTTTTAACAAACTCCCATCCATCATGAACTCCCTTCCCTTTTAGTATTACTGACCATGGGATCACACCCAGCATTTCCCTAAGTTTTCTGAAGTCGGCTTTCTTAAAGTCTAGAATTTGAGTCTTAGTATGCTTGGTTGCTCCTTTCTGATGTATAATAAACTCCAGAAGAGCATGATCACTCCCACCTAATGATCCTACCACTTCTACCCCACTAACCAGGTCATCACTATTGGTTAGGACCAGATCTAAAATGGCTGATCCTCTTGTTGCTTCTCCCACTTTCTGGACAATGAAATTGTCTGCAAGGCCCGTGAGGAATCTGTTCGACCTTATGTTCTTGGCTGAGTTTGACATCCAACAAATATCAGGATAGTTGAAATCCCCCATTACTACTATCTCATTTCCTTTTGAATGCTTGGTCATCTGTTCCAGGAAGGCATCATCTATGTCCTCAGTTTGGCTTGGGGATCTATAGTAAACTCCCACCATGAGATCACTGTTATTTTTCTCTCCCTTAATTTTGACCCAGATACTCTCAATTTGGCTTTGGAGTTTTAAATCATGGATCTCTTCACAGGTATACACATCCCTGACATATAACACCACTCCTCCTCCTTTCCTGTTTGGTCTATTCCTCTTAAATAGATTGTATCCCTCTATTACTACATTCCAATCATGAGATTCATCCCACCAGGTTTCAGTGATGCCTATTATGTCGTATTTAGTTTGCTGTACCAAGAGCTCAAGTTCATCTTGTTTATTTCCCATGCTCTGTGCATTTGTAAACAGACATTGAAAACCATTGATCATTCCCCCTAGTCTCCTACTTAAGGATTTTTTCCTCCCACCACTAGGTCTGTGCGCTGTTTGCTCCATTTGGTCCTTGACTTTTGGATGATCATCTTCAGCCTTTGATAGACTCCTACCTTCAGGACCACTGTCTCCCTCCCCCACATAAGTCAGTTTAAAGCCCTCCTGATGAGGTTTTTGAGATTGTTGGCAAAAACATTCCTCCCAACCCTTGTGAGGTGCAGCCCATCACTTGCCAGAAGTCCATCTTCAAGAAACTGCAGACCGTGATCTAAGAAACCAAACCGTTCCTGCCGGCACCATTTGCGAAGCCAGTTGTTCACTTCTCCTATTTTCCCCTCTCTTCCTGGGCCACGGCGTTCAACTGGGAGGACAGATGAGATGACAATTTGTGCATTTAATTGCTTCAGCTTCCTGCCCAGAGCCTCATAATCACTTTTGATCTTCTGGAGGCTATGGCTTGCGGTGTCATTGGTTCCCACATGGACTAAAAGGAAGGGGTTTTTATCCGTAGGTTTTATTATTCCTTGCAGCCGTTCTGTAACATCATGGATCTTGGCCCCGGGGAGACAGCATACCTCTCGAGACATCTTGTCAGGCCCACAGATCACTGCTTCCGTACCCCTCAATAGGGAATCCCCTATCACCACTACATGCCTCCTCTTAGGCTTGGTCGGGATTCTTACATGTGCTGTCCCTTCCAAGGTCGCCTGCACATTCCCAGAGGACTGACTATGTTGCTCGTCTTCATATACCTCATCAACTGTGATGAGGGAGAGATCTTCCAATGGAGTCTGTTCTTCATCTTCCAGATTTGAGAGCACTTCAAATCGATTTTGTAGTTCTAAACACTCAGAGCGATCCCTGGGCATTCTACTTCTGTGAGTCACGTTCCTCCATACATCTGGCTCCTGAGTTGGGGAACTGATCTCCTCCTCAGAGATGTGCCCTGTCTCCTGCTTGGTGGAGACAGTGTGCTCTGCTGCATCCAAGAAAAGCTCCAGCTCTTTAATTTTCTGGAGCGTAGATACACGGGCCTGAAGTTGCTGGACCTTGTCTTCGAGTAGGGCAACCAACTTGCAGTTGCTGCAGGTGTAGCTGTCTACAACCTTTGGCAAGAAGACAAACATTGCGCAGGAATTACAGGCGACTACAGTTGTTCCCTCCCCGTTCTGAAGTTGCCGGACCTTGTCTTCTAGTAGGGCAACCAACTTGCACTTGCTGCAGGTGTAGTTGCCTACATCCTTTGGCAAGAAGGCAAACATTGCGCAGGAATTGCAGGCGACTACAGTTGTTCCCTCACCCTCCATCTTGAAGCTTGAAGTCAGGACACTCAAAAAAGAAGCCTAGGTCTCCCCAAGTAAACGTTTGAGACTAGCTCTCCTCTATCAAAAGATAGGTCAAACTGCGCGCGCCGCCAGGCGCGCGCCGCTGCCCTCTAGGCACTGATTAGCTCCGCCCACAGCTAGTCACCAGACAAACACACTCACACAAGCCAGAAACAAACTCTCTCACACACACAAGCCTGGGAAACACACAAACAAATAAGGAAACAAATAAGCACACAAACTTAATCACACACAGCCCCAAAAAGACAAACCCACAAAACCTACAAGCTCAGCTCACCTTGTGCTCCCTCCTCAGTCGCTGCCCTCCAGGCACTGATTAGCTCCGCCCTACAAGCTCAGCTCACCTTTTGCCTACTTCCTCAGTCGCTGCCCTCTAGGCACTGATTAGCTCCGCCCACAGCTAGTCACCAGACAAACACACTCACACAAGCCAGAAACAAACTCTCTCACACACACAAGCCTGGGAAACACACAAACAAATAAGGAAACAAATAAGCACACAAACTTAATCACACACAGCCCCAAAAAGACAAACCCACAAAACCTACAAGCTCAGCTCACCTTGTGCTCCCTCCTCAGTCGCTGCCCTCCAGGCACTGATTAGCTCCGCCCTACAAGCTCAGCTCACCTTTTGCCTACTTCCTCAGTCGCTGCCCTCTAGGCACTGATTAGCTCCGCCCACAGCTAGTCACCAGACAAACACACTCACACAAGCCAGAAACAAACTCTCTCACACACACAAGCCTGGGAAACACACAAACAAATAAGGAAACAAATAAGCACACAAACTTAATCACACACAGCCCCAAAAAGACAAACCCACAAAACCTACAAGCTCAGCTCACCTTGTGCTCCCTCCTCAGTCGCTGCCCTCCAGGCACTGATTAGCTCCGCCCTACAAGCTCAGCTCACCTTTTGCCTACTTCCTCAGTCGCTGCCCTCTAGGCACTGATTAGCTCCGCCCACAACTGATTAGATCAATCCCACGTTCCTATTTACAGGTGAAACTCGAAAAATTAGAATATCGTGGAAAGGTTCATTTCTTTCAGTAATTCAACTTAAAAGGTGAAATGAATATATGAGATAGTCTCATGACATGCCAAGCGAGGTATGTCAAGCCTTTATTTGTTATAATTGTGATGATTATGGCGTACAGCTGATGAGAACCCCAAAGTAACAATTTCAACTTTGGGGTGCTCATCAGCTGCACATCATAATCATCACAATTATAACAAATAAAGGCTTGACATATCTCACGTTGCATGTCATGAGTCTATCTCATATATTAAACTCCAGTAGCTAATGAAAACAATTGCTTACATAAATGGACTTTTCCACAATATTCTAATTTTTCGAGTTTCACCTGTATTTATTAAGAATCATGAGGACCAGCACCTTGCTTTGCTTTTAAAGGAAGTGACAGACCCTGAAACCCGGGGGAGGAGAGAGGTAAGGAACCAGTCTCCCAGGCCTCCAGTGTATGCATTTTGCAAAGCCCAAAACAGCAAAGTGTGGAATACCGTATTGGCCTGAATATAAGCCTCACTTTCCCCCCCAAATTCCGACTGTGAAAAGTTAAAGCGCGGCTTATATTTGCGACCTTACAGTATGCAGCCAGGAGCGTAGGGCAAACAACGCCAGGAGTGAGGCAAAGCGGCGGCGCCCCGACCCCCCTCCCACAGTGTGCAGCCAGGAGCAGTGAGGAATGGAGCAGCTTATATTCGGGTATTTTTCCTTTTTTTTCCTTTCCCCCCTCCAATTTTAAAGGTGCGGCTTATATTCGGGTGCGGCTTATATTCAGGCCAATACGGCATATTCCTTGCAGAAATCAATCTACGCCTTCCCTTTCCCACACCAGTAAAACCGTTGCCAAACGTTTGATCAAGTCTGGATGAGAACCCTGCCAAGAGGCAGGCAGGAAGGGAGGAATCTGCCAAGCAGCTGGATCCAGTCCCAGAGACCACCAGTTACCCGTCAATCTGGGAGCAGGGGACATTTTGCTATAAAATAAGAATGTCCCTCCATTGGACATGAGCTCCATTGGACATGAGCCTGCCTGCGAGTTGGAGGCAGGGAAGAGATAATGAAAAACAAACAGTGTGCTGCTGCTGCTCCTTCTGGTATGTTTAAAGCTCCTTCCTGAACTCTCTAGCTGGTCCTTCCAGACTGATAGCCAGCACATGGTGCCAGGAGAAGCTATTTGCCTTTTGATCCCAGGGGGCGAGCTCTGGAATTGACATCAGCGGAACAGCAATGCTGTGTGTTGTCTGTGTTGCAATTCTGCATCCCTGGTGACCTCAGGTTTTTTGAGCAGCAAAAGGCCTGGTCTCTCAAACCCTGAAGAGCACAATGAGCAATCCCCCTAAATTGGATTTCCCTGACCTGGTGCCCTCCAGAAGTTCTGGATGGCCTACAACTCCCATCAGCCCCCAGGTGGCATGGCCAATAGTCATTCAATGAGTCTGGTATCATGAACAGAAATAACAGGGGGCGTCTATGGTGCCAGGATCATTCCAGTGGCATTTCTCGCCCTCCTCACTGGTCTATCCTGATGTTTTCCTTTGGCGTTTCCCTGCTGGGCAGCCAAACCCACCAATGACCTCTAAGGCATCAGAGTGGAGTCCAAGTTTAGTGCTCGGTTCCATGTTATTTGCTTCCAGGAAAAAGCATCTTGGAAAGAAGCTCCGAAGTCACACGACTTTCTGTTATGTTTCTGGAAGTGGTTTCAATGTCTTGTGAAAGCTCAGGTGTGATGCAGAAATCAGCAGCTGGGCAAATGGTCCAGGGGTGGCCAACTCCCAAGAGACTGCAATCTACTTACAGAGTTAAAAACTGGCAGTGATCTACCCCCTTTTTTGGGGTTCAGGTCAAAGTTGGTGAGCTTTTTTAGGGAGGGGGAAAGCCCTGTTTTTTGGGGGTGCAGGTAAAAAAAAATTGAGTTTTTTTAGGGGAGCCAAAGTTGTTGAGCTTCTTTGGGGGGAGCCAGTGATCTACCACAGACGTCTAGTGATGTACTGGTAGATCAGGATCTACCTGTTGGATGTGCCTGGTATAAACTGCCCGTTGACCGCAGCCTAAGACTATTAACCCTGGAATCCAAAATCATCTAGATGCACCATGGGCAAAATATGGTGATAAACTTAAGATAGCTCAAAGCTTACCCCCCACCAACGGTTAGACACATCCATGTAGGGCAGGACTATCGATGAAGAGCCATGATGATGGTTTGATGGAGCTTCCAGGTCCACCAGAGCTGGGGAACCTGTGGCACTCCAGATGTTGCTGGACGACAGCTCCCAGCATCCTAAGGACAGGCCTTGCTGGCTGTGGCTGATGGGACGTGGAGTCCAACATCTGTGGGTCCACAGGTTCCCTACCATAGATGTATATAGACACTTCTAAACACCACAAGGTGGGACACAAAACAGGAAAGAGGAATCTGCACTGGCTGCCTATTAGCCACCAAGTCAGTTTTAAGGTTCTGCTATTTACATGCAAACGGCGTTTCCATGCGCTGCTCTGGTTCGCCAGAAGCGGCTTAGTCATGCTGGCCACATGACCTGGAAGCTGTACGCCGGCTCCCTCGGCCAATAAAGCGAGATGAGCGCTGCAACCCCAGAGTCAGTCACAACTGGACCTAATGGTCAGGGGTCCCTTTACCTTTACCTATTTACATGCAAAGACTTAAATAAATCTGGACCAGGTTCCCTGAAAAACCATGCTCCCTTCCACTGCTCAGTGAGGGCACTGTGATCAGCAAATGCGACCTGGTTAGTTTTGCCATGGCCTGATGATTATCAACTCGCTGAGACGCAGAGGCAGGCTTGTTTAGTGGTGGCACCACTGTTGCAGAACACCCTCCCTGCTGAAATGCAAGAGATCCCATCAGTATTGGCTCCTGTCTCTGAAAGCAATCCCTTGAACTGGAACTTCTGATCTTGTTGTTTTAGCCATTTTCATTGTCATGCTTTTTATGTAATTGTCATGGCTCGTGTAATTTTTACTTATGAGCGTTTTTAAGGTTTGTGTGGACTTGTTTTATTGCATGCTTTAATTATGTGTGGATTTTATAGTTGTAAACGGCTTAGAAGCCATTTTGGCCTATAAATGGCACATGAATTAATAAACAATAAAAACAACACCACCAAGCACCCAGTGACCTCAGACTAGCTTCTGCAGGACGAAGCAGGAATAGACAACCTGTGGTTCTCCAGATGTTCTTGAATTCCAACTCCCAGCCCCAGCTGGTGATCTGGAGGCCCCCCTCCAGGCTCTGTTCCCCTGTACTGCTTGGACTAGTTACTTTAGATATTAAATTGTATGCATGTGTGCTGCACATGATGGGAACGGACCAGAGCCAACTAATTCTAGTTTAGTCCCCATCCTCTTCCCTGCCGAGTCCCACAAGGGGCACCACTGAGCCTAAGGAGGAGGAAGCTGGCAGGCAGGGCCACCCCCTGGTCTGGATGGAAGGAAGGAAGAAGGCAGGCCAGGGAGACCTGGCTGAGGGCAGACTGAGGT
Organism: Darevskia mixta; assembly: GCA_034641385.1. Lineage (NCBI taxonomy): Eukaryota > Metazoa > Chordata > Lepidosauria > Squamata > Lacertidae > Darevskia > Darevskia mixta. The sequence goes on from JAWWNH010000181.1 coordinate 5,911,168, forward strand.
TGGTAGGGCAGCACCCCATCTGCCCTAACGGACCAGCCTCCCCTGTAGAGGGGCCGCTGCATGCAGAAGAAACGCAACCGCGAACGAAGCAAGCCAAGACCCCTTCTCACCTTGCAATTGGGCCGAAAGCACCTCCTGTTGCTGCTTGTATTTCAAAGCCAAGGCTTCGGCGGACTTCACCTTCTGCTGGAGGTGGTTGTACAGGAAAGCTCCGGATGCCAGGCAGGCGACGGCCACTAGGCAAAACCCTGTTTGCAAGAGGCCCTTTTGCCTCCTGGTGCACAGCCCAGTCCCCATCCCGGGAGCTTCCTTGCCCGAGGATTTACTTTTTTACTTTTCTTCGCCGCTGTACCATCTGGTCCAAGTTTTTTGTGAGCACCCAAGAACAGCAACTTCCCCTCTTTCGGAACGGCCAGTCCGTTGAAATAACAACAATAATAATAATGGTCTTTCTTTAAATTCTCCCAGATGGAGGAGGGTCCTTCCTTTTCCTCTTCTCTTTACAGGACCAGGCTGGCTTAACAATCCTCATAGTCTGAGTCAGTGAGAAGAAATAGAGGCAGGGGGAAAGGGCAAACTCATCTCTTGCCAGCTAGAAACTGCTGGGCTTTAAAAGAAGCCCCAACAATTTTTTTTAAAAAAAAACCCTACCAGAGATTGCACCGTTTTATTCCAGCTCCTTCCGCTGTTTCCTTTCTTCTCGAGTCCAGGTGTGTGCGCGTGCACAGGAGGAAACTTTTTCTTAAACTTCCTTTTTCCTTGTGCTGTAGTAGGAAGCGGGGGTTGGGGTTGGGGAGGGGAGCGCAAAGCAGGATCCCAGATACGGATCGCCAAAGTTTCTATGCGCACGGAGGACTTCCCCAGGTTTAAGGAACTTCCTTTCCCGCCCAGCCCCCTCGCCCAGCCCAGCAGCTACACGCACAACACTAGGGGGCAGTTTATTATCGCAAGCTACCCTCTCCCTCCCCTTAAAAACTTGCAACAATCTTAACACGGAGAGAGGAAGCCGAAGCAGGATCCCCAAGGGGAAGCGTGGAAACGGACCAGGAAACTGACCGCAGGATTTGCAGGCGGCTGCAAAAACATCGACTCCTTTCTGTTCTCCTTTCCTCCGGACTCTCCCTCCTCCAACTTGAAACGGGGAAGGATCGGCTGGGGAGGCGGAGGAAGGATCCAAAAGGACAATTTTGCGATATGCAGAGAGAGAGAGAGAGAGAGAGATTGAGAGAGGTGGTTGGCGGCGGTGGAAGGAGGATGCGGAGCTGGGCGGAGCTGAACTAGGAAGGAAAGGGGGCGGCGGTGGGAGCATCAGGGGAAAGGGGAGGGGGGTGGAGAGGCGGGGGAGGGGAGGGGAGAGGCGGGGGAGGAGCCGGAGGAATAAAATCCCAGGGATCGCCAACCCTCCTTAAAGAGCAGGGTTGCGATGGAGGAGTGGGGTGTGCTTTACGCGCGGGACTGTCAAGCCCATTGCGCGCTCACTCGGAAGTAAGCCCCGCTGACCAGCCGCCGGGGATCGCAGATCCCTTGCGCCCATCCTAACCTAGGCTGTGCCGGCTCCCAATAATCCCTGGAAATTGCCTCTTGTTCTGTGTTGGTGGGAACTGTAGCAATGCGAGGGGTAAACTCGCATTGCTACAGTTCCTGGGTTAGTGAGCTGGGAGAGTCTGTGGCAGAGAGCAGTCCAGAATCAGAGGCAGAAGCAGGTGAGGATGGAGGACAAGAGGCAGAGATGGGTAAGGCTGGTGAAGAGTCAGGGGTGTCTCTCCCACCTGCTGCCACAAGATCCCTCTCCACTTGTCTCCCAGAACCAGAAGAGGGCTGAAATGGGCGGAGCAGCAGCAGGCTTGCATGCAGACCCAGTCTCTGATTGCTTGGGGAAAACCTTGGAAAGGAAAGCACTTAGATGGCTGTGAGGGGGTGGGGACTTTCAGTCTCAGCAAATGATTTTCATGGAGTAAGACCACCGGGAATGAGCTACTCTGCTCATTAGGCCTGACACTCAGCCAAATCTGCAAAGATTTGTGTTTTTGCTAATAAAGAGTTAACTCCAACTTTGAACGGTGTGATTTGCTGCCGGCTCACTCTTTGACACTGCCTGTCCTCGTCCTTAGTCCCACGGTTTCCCCAGATATAACTTGGCAACGAGGAGGAGGCCAAAGCTGGAATTACTTGGCTCTGCCTATCATTGGCTCTGGTGTCACCTACTGCTGGACTCCCTGCCTTCCACCCAAGGATGGGCAGCTTCTGCAGAGATGTTCTGCCTCTCAGCAAGGAGCTTCCAGTTCCCTTTTCCCATGCAAGGCTTTATTTAACCCCAAAAGCACTCTACACATCCTCAAATGAACTCTTAAGGAAATCGCCATCTTGGAGAATCCTCAGTGCCCATCAGGCTTATTGAAGAGACGACTCATGGAGCTGCTACTTTGGATATGATATTTAACTACTTAATTGGGGGAACCTGTAGCTCAGCAGTCCCATGTGGCCCTCCAAGCCTCTCTCTGCGGCCCTCAAGCCTCTCCCCAGGCCACACCCTTTTCACCTTCCTTGAGCGTTCCTATCTGGCTGGAATGTACCTTCGAACTCTTGCTTGATGACACACACGTCATGGGAATCAAGAGCGGCCAGATAGATTTGAGGCGCCGTAACTTTTGCATAGCACCCCGTGTTCTGATACTCTCCCACCCACCACCCACCTCTTTCTCACGGGGTCTTTGCAACAGTCCAAGTTACTTAGCAATGGGATCGATACCGAGGCAGACCTGAAACCAGCCTCTCTGCAAGAAAAGAGAGAGACAATCAATATTTCAGAACGGCTATGAGGTGGGTCCAGATAGGCATATTTATAGCTAGACTGTTGTATTTTGCTTTTAAAAAAAATCAAAAAAATCCCAGTCTCTCCATCCCCTTTTCAAAGCTCCATCAAAGCCAGAAGATGGAGCATTTTCTCTGTGAGATGGAAATTCTTGCTGTGTCTGGCCAAATGGGCACTCGGGCTAATAGGCTAGAAGCAGAGAGTGGAGAGGCTGTTTGGGCCACCCACGCTGCTAAGAATAGCTTGGAGCTGGAGGGAGGGAAACCCATCTAGACCCAAGTTCCATTTGCAGAAGGCCTCTGAGACAGAGAAGGATGGACCAGTTTGTTTCCGCTTCTCTCGTTTCCCCAACCTTTAAATTCAGCTCTTCACATTTACTATTATTATCATCTGTTACATTTATATGCTAGCCTTTCCTCCAGGGAACTCAAGGTGGGGTGTGAGGTTCTCCCCTCCCTGTTTGACCCTCACAACAACCCTGAAAGGTAGGTCAGGCTGAGAGGCAGCGGCTGGATTAAAGTCGCCCCATGAGCTTCATGGCCGAGCGAGAATTTGAACTCGGGTCTCCTCGTCCGGTACTCTTAACTGTTACATCACACTGGCTCTCCCTTTGTTGCCGCAATTTATGGTTTTCACTTTTTAAGCCTACATGAAAATTGGTCAGTGTTTTAGTGCAAGTTTCTCCCAATATGCACACGTTTCCGTACTTGTTTATTTTACAAAATGGTATATACAGCGCTTGATTGTTATAAAACCTCTGAGGAATATTAAAATGATTGATAAAAACTGTTAAAACCAGTTAAAAGACAATTAACATTTTTTAAAATGAGATTAAAACTTGTCAACATCTGCGTCTCTTAGCTTTTGAACTCCAGATTAATTTTGAGATAACCTGGTCAACACATGTTCTGCACATTTCTTCCTCAATAATATTTGTTCTCTAAGCCAATGTTTTTGATGTACTCAAGCATGGAATACTAATATGTCATCTGAATAGTGACATCTAGGAACTCTACAATTCTAGGATTTTGTGTGCTTTTATTTTTTATGTTTTCCCTTTCTTTTTTTCCCTTTTTTTCCTATGTGCTTTTTTGATATAGCGGTGTGTTTGTATGTGTATGACAACTCTTAACTCCAGCTGTCCATATTTTCACATCAATTTGCAAATTTATTTTTTTAAGTCCTCGTGAAAATCCACAGGCATTTTAGTACAAAATTCTGCCGATCTACACATTTGTGTATTCAACCTCTGCCACACACATGCATCATTGCAAAGCAATTTCCACCAAATAGAAGGCCTTTCTGTATATTACTTTCACTACTTATATGCATTTTAAGGCGTACTTTGCCCCAGTACAGTGCTGCTCTTTTACACTCATAACTTAGGCTGGAGTCGTTGGCACTGCAGAATTCAGAGAAGTACGAAACTGGACTGTTTTCCTGTTCCCTTACTGTTTGAAAAGTACAGATTAGGTAGATTTGCTTTAAAATGCCAACTGTTTCCAATTTCCCCTCCAACCCAAGGAACGACGGCCGCTGAGACTGGATCCTTCCTAGAGGCAAAAGATTCCTGCACATCCGGTGGGGTTGGACTAGATGACCCTCCGGGTCCCTTCCAATTCTAATGTCACGGCGAAGCACACCCACACACCATCCCAAGCTCACCTGCAGCTTCTTAAAAGTCAGCGGAGGTCCAGTCTGAGTCATCAAACAAGAAGCCATTTCTCTCTTAAGATATGCAAGGGCACTTCTCAGCTGTTTTATAACCCAGTGCAGACATTCTGCATTTTTATTAGGAGCAAGGAAAATTCCCAGCTCTTGATGGTAATAAATAACAGGTTTGAGGGGGGGAAAACAAAATCAGATCCAGGCTCTTTGCAGAGGCTGCAGAACCTGTGCTTTCTCCCGGGGGGGGGGGGGATGGCATGCTTGGACCATAGCTGTCAACTTTCAGATTTGAAAATAAGGGATTTTCCCAAACTTTCGGATTTGAAAATAAGGGATGCCGCGAGGGCGGTGCAATGGCACCAAGTAGCCTCGCCACCCTGCGCTCCAGAGGCTGCGCACGAACGGGTGAGTGACAGAGCGAGCGCATAGACGGCAGGCAGGCTGTCTGTCTGGTTGGGCATGAGGTTCTGGCTGCACAAGGCATGCAAGCTCCGCCCCCAGTCGGTCTCAGACTCCTTATTGGCAGCCGAGCAACGCAGCTGAGGAGCCTCCCTGGCCGGCAGGGAGAGAGAGGAGCTGCTTCCTTTGAAATCTGGGAAATTTAAGGGATATCAACAATCCGGGATAGCAGTGGGAAACGGCATTGGAATAAGGGAGTTACCCGCAAAAAAAAGGGAGGGTTGACAGCTATGGCTTGGACAGCTGCTGAGACCCAACCCTCCTGCTGACCCCGGGAGCCTGCTGCTGCTGAGACCAGAAAGAGCCCCAGTAAATTAGCAAAAATGTATAAAACAGGGTCAAATGTATGTCGGAAATGTAAGGAAAAAGAAGGCACCTTTTATCATATGTGGTGGACATGTAAAAGAATTTTGGGAAATGATTTATAATGAGTTGATAAAAATGTTTAAAATCACTTTTTCTTTAAAAAAAAAAAAAAAAAAACCAACCCCAAGGCTTTTCTTTTAGGAATTCTAGGTGCCGAAATCCCAAGGGAGCAGAAAATACTGTTTATGTATGCACAGATGTTATTGGCCCAGAGATGGAAAGAAGATAAAGTCCCTACCAGAGAAGAATGGCAGATGAAGTTGATGGATTATGCCGAATTGGCAAAAATGACCGGAAGAATCAGAAATCAGGAAGACCAGAATTTTCATAAGGAATGGGGGAAATTTATAATTTATCTTAAAAACCATTGTGAACTGTTAAAACCGTTAGCAGGACTGGAATAACACTTGTTGTTTAATGGTGAATTTTGGACCTAATGGAGATGTAAAAGATTGGGATTATCATAAAAGATGCAGGAGGGAATGTTTAACAATAGGACCCACAAAGGGGAGGAGGGAAGTCCAGGAGATTCTTTGGAATCTTGTTTTTATGTTGTATGTTGGATGTGTGATTGTAAAACTTGGATCTGAAAACCAAATAAACAATTTTTATTTTGTTTTAAAGAGAACAGAAAGAGCTTCTGGATCAGGCCAAATGCTCTTCGAATCCAGACTGCTGTTCTCTTTTGGACTCCAGGAAGCACACAGCAGCCCTCCCTCTCATTACTCATAAGAAGAGTGCTGCTGAATCAGGCCAGTGGCCCATTCAGTCCAGCCTCCTGTTCTCACAGAGGTCAACCCTAGTTAAAGCTATGGTTTTCCCTGTAGCGATGCATAGAAGTGAGAGCTGGACTGATCACCGAATAATTGATGCTTTTGAATTGTGGACTCCAGAAAGATCAAACCTATCCATCCTGAAGGAAATCAGCCCTGAGTGCTCACTGGAAGGATAGATCCTGAAGCTGAGGTTTCAATACTTTGGCCACCTCATGAGAAGAGAAGACTCCCTGGAAAAGACCTTGATGTTGGGAAAGATGGAGGGCACAAGGAGAAGGGGACGACAGAGGACGAGATGGTTGGACACTGTTCTCGAAACTTCCAACATGAATTTTACGAAACTTCGGGAGGCAGTGGAGGAAGAAGAAGTTCAGATTTGATATCCTGCTTTATCACTACCCGAAGGAGTCTCAAAGCAGCTAACAATCTCCTTTCCCTTCCTCCCCCACAACAAACACTCTGTGAGGTGAATGGGGCTGAGAAGTGTGACTAGCCCAAGGTCACCCAGCAGCTGCATGTGGAGGAGCGGGGACGCGAACCCGGTTCACCAGATTACAAGTCTACCGCTCTTAACCACTACACCACACAGGAGTGCCTGGCATGCTCTGGTCCATTGGGTCACGAAGAGTCAGACATGACTAAACAACTAAACAACGACAACAATGCTTCCTGTCCTTCAAAGGTCATCGCTGAGCGATGCAGGAAGCTGCCTACACTGAGTCAAGGCCTTTGGATCCCCAGCTCAGTACTGTCGGCACTGGCTGGCAGCAGTTCTCCGGGGTTTCGGGCAAAGAACATTCCCAGCCTGACCTAGAGATGCTGCCAATGATCGGACCATGGGTGTAGCAAGGGACTCAGCTGCCCACCCCCCAAATCAAGTAAACAAATAAAAATACTGAACTAAAAGTAGAAATAATCAGAATATCTGAAATGGAAAAGCTCACTGGGGTCGCTTAAATGATGCTGCGGCGCATTCTAGCAACAAAACTGGCAAGCCGACCAATTGCGTGGCAGGTAGCTCCATTCTGGAACAAGACAGGTGGGTGTCCTGCTGCCCTCTCAACATAAATGCTGGATATACCCATGGAGCGGACCTGGGAGCGGCTGTACACAATTCAGGTGCTTTGCTGCTTAGATGCAGCTGGCAAACCAGATGCAAGAGCTGCTGCCACGTTAATGCTTGTGGTCAAGAGGGAATTTAAGCAGCTGCACACCTGTGGGAATTCCTTATTCTACCAATTAAAGGTGCAGGAGCCCCTAAATTCCTGCTGTTAAAGGTGCAGGAGCGCTCTCCACTTTCCCACCTGACCATACTTCTCCCGAGAGAGAGGAAGGAATTACAAACTAAGTTCTTCCCCTCTTCCACAGCAGAGGCCGGTCCAAATAGGCACCTCTCCTCACATAGTCCACACCTGCCTGTCTATCAGCTTCCGCCTCCTTAGTCTTAGTGTTGTCCTCAGCAGCGAAGAGGATGGGGACAAACCTTGAACTATAGCTGGCTCCACCTGGCTATGGCTATCCTTCTGCCTGCCTTTGGCTCCACCTCCTGTTGGGCTCCCTGCATTTTTGCCCTCTGCTTCTGCACCAGCCCCATCGAGGGCAGAGAATGCAGATTCACTTTAGGCCGCATGACAGCTCAGTCAGTAGAGCATGAGACCCTTAACCTTGGGTTTGTGGGTTTGAGCCCCACCTTGGGCAAAGAATTCCTGCATTGCAAGGGGCTGTATTAGATGACCCTCATGCAGGGGCGTAGGAAGTGGGGGCGGGGGAGGCGGTCCACCCCAGGTTCCATCATGGAGGGGGTGACAATTATCAAGGAACAATTATTTCCCTACTAGGGTGGTTCATAAAAAACTTTTTTTTAAATGCCTGCTCCAAAGGTCTTATCTTACCACACTAGGGATTATATAGCTATATATGAAATTTCATGCATATATTTTATATATTTTGACCCTCCTCCACGAAAATAGCTGTTTACTTGGCTGTTCTCCTATGTCGTGAAGGCTGAAATTTCAATTCAGTGGAGCACTTACTGTTCCCAACCCTAACCCTGCGGTAAGCCATCTAATTAGACTTTAATTTGATTTTGACATCTTTTTAGGAGGTAATTTAATTATTGTTTGATTTTATATCAATGTTATGTATCTGATGTTAGCCGCCCTGAACCTGACTTCGGCTGGGGAGGGCGGGATAGAAATAAAAGTTTAATTTACTTATTATTATTCCTTTGTAAGAAAATATGAAATAATGTAAAACCATTTTTGCAGGCAAAAAAAAAAAATCAATTGGGGGGGGGGGGTGACAATAAATTTTCCACACCAGGTACGACCTGACCTTCCTATGCCTCTGCCCTCATGGCCCCTTCCAACTCTACAATTCTATGATAGGATTCTACGATCTCAAGGAAAAACAAACAGCATCTTACAGCGGCCCCTACTGGTTATGAGAACGACATTCATCTTTCCGGCAAACGACGCTGTTTGCCAAATTGCACAGCGCTGTGCCTGCTCTGTTTTCAGCCTTGATTGTAATATGGCACAGTCCTCCCTGAGGCTGTCAGCCCAAATCTGGGCTCTACCACTTTCCAGTTACCTGGAAAATGACTGACTCATCTTCGAAACCGCTAGGGTGTGTGTGTCCTATATAGAAAGCTAGCTTCTCAAGGATCCTGGCCAACCTCCTCCCTGACATGCTGCTCTTCTATGTGCACCATGCCATGTGTTTTATCTCTAGCTATTATTGATTGCAACGTATCTTTGGAATGCTTTTATATACTTGTTTTTAACCGTTGATTTTTCTACCCAGAATTTTAACATTCTGCTTTGTATTTTTGTAAACTGCTTAGAGGCTTGCCTTTCTGTTTTTTGTTTTGTTTTGACAACCAAATGGTACATAAATTTTCTGAAATGCATAATGCGCACAGTATTTGCTGAATTATTGCATGCACCTACAGGACAGCCTAGCGATTCAGTCCTCCCTCCTTGGAATATCCAGATCGAGGAAGGGAACCTCTAAACCAGTGGCCTTCAATTGCTGGGTCAGGAATGGATCCACAAGTGGGTCGCAGCCTGATCCAAGTTAAGGTTGCAACAGGAGCACCACCACCATGCACATATAGGGTAAAACAACAGGCTGGAGGGATTACCTTCAAGGTCCTCTTCACCAGCTTCACATGTAGCCGTCCTCTGTCGGAATCAGAATACTGGGGCGGATGTCAGCAATCACGCCAAGGGAAGTCCTGAAAGAGAAATGAAAAACACCATGTTTAGAAGGCAGTGGGCTTCTAAATATTGAGGCCTGGTGCCTCAAGCACACAGTGGGCTCCTCAGAAATATCTGGCCGGTGACTGGTGGAAACAAAACGTTTGAGTCCATCGTTCCTCAGCCTGACCCAGCATTCCCCTTTTTGTTTGTTTGTTTGTTTAACTGGCTGTGATTCCAATTCTGTCTTTCTCCTGAGGTTTTTTTTTTTTTTTTAATGAAGCAATGAACACGATTATGTGCTTGGCAAATATTTGCACTTTGCCTTGATAAATGAGGCAGTTAAACTGCAAGCGAATGATGCAGTGGTGATAGATAGTTATATATAAAATTCCTGCGGGCCTTATTGTTAGATTGCCCCTCTCCCCTCCCGCTCTGCTGTGAGCAGGTTCCCAGAGACTGATAAATGATTGTTCTTCCCTCCCCAGTACTGGACTGGGATAATTCTTATCTAGTTTACACAACTCGGGCTTTGCTTAATCTCGTGCTGATTCCTGGGCCCTTTTTTCTGGAGGCTTCAACACCTTCCTGAGCTCCTGCAGACGACCTGTACATTGAGCATGCATCATGGCCTTTAATTTCCGTAAACTACAGGTCTTCAACCCGTGGATCGGGAACCACAGGCGGGTGGCCAGGCTATCCCAAGCGTGTCACGGTGAAGCTGTTGTTGCTGAGGCTGACCAAACCCAAAGAGCGCTACCTGCGGACCCTGTTCTCTAGTTTTTAGTCTGTTTCTGTGGCTTTCTAGGCTTCTTCCAGAATGGAAATATGCTGAGGACTAGAATGCAGAAGTGTCTACTGCGGTGGGTACTTCAGTTGTGCTGCGGTTGGCATCATGAGTCTTTACTAAAATAAAATAAGAAGTTTCCAATAGCATCTCAGCCTTTTGGCTAAGAACAAATGTTAAAAAAAATTAAAATCAGAGTTTTTCATTTAGTAGTCATCCTACGGAAACCCTATGTAGGATTAAGTTTTAGGATTAATAATGCACCTTGGAGCATAAATCATGGAATTGCAGAGATGGAAGGTACCACAAGAGTCATCTAGCCCAGCCCCCTGCAATGCAGGAATCTTTTGCCCAACCCACGACCCTGAGCTCAGTTGGTCTAAGGTCTGCAGGATCAATTCCTGTATGGAGCAGCTGCAGATTCCTGCATTGCAGGGGGTTGGACTAGATGATCCTCAGGGTCCCTTCCAGCTCTATGATTCTATGGAGAGAGTCCTGAGGGCCCCGGTAGAGAGGTCTGGGGGCCGAATTTGGCTCACGGGCTGGAGTTTACCACCTCTGGTGTAAACACAGGCAGGAGGCCAACACTATTCCAAAGGCAGGGGTGCCAATGTTTTTTAAGTGGCCTGAAACTCTCTGTCTCTCTCTCACACACAGAGAGAGCAGGTAAATGTTTTATTTGAGTGGGTGGATAAGTAGCATAAAAATTAACCCTGTAGATTTTCTGTTTGCTGGGCTACTATTAAAAGCACAGCAGCTGGGCCAGTAAAAACAGTGGTAAGCCCGAAAAGCATCAGATACAAGTACCTCTGGATATTGTCTTCTTGCACCCAAAGGTCAGTTTTATCTGAACCCCAGGAAAGTAATGCACAAGTTGAAGGCGGCAAGGCATCTTAAAGCACTTTGTATATCATCTGGGAAGTTTTCGGAGAGCCGCATTTTGGATGTGGTGTTTTGCACAGAGCTCTGAGCACCGTGCGCATCCCGGACAGTGTGGCTCCCACCGTGGGAGGTTCATGTGCAGAATGGGGTTCTATGCGGCAAAAGACTTGCCACGCTGTCGAGCGACGCTCAAGTTGAAGCGTGGTGCTGCGTCTCCCTCTTGTGGCCACCTGGGGCACTGCGGTCCTTAACCGACTAAGACGAAGACTTAAAAAAGCAACGACGAAGCCCCGGGGGGCTGGATTAACCATTTAGCAAAGTTTTCTGCTTCTCGACCCAGGTGGCGCTGTGGGTTAAACCACAGAGCCTAGGGCTTGCTGATCAGAAGGTCAGCAGTTCGAATGCCTGCGACGGGGTGAGGTCCCGTTGCTGGGTCCCAGCTCCTGCCAACCTAGCAGTTCGAAAGCACGTCAAAGTGCAAGTAGATAAATAGGAACCGCTGCAGCGGGAAGGTAAACGCTGTTTCCATGCGCTGCTCTGGTTCGCCAGAAGCGGCTTTGTCATGCTGGCCACATGACCTGGAAGCTGTACGCTGGCTCTCGGCCAGTAAAGCGAGATGAGCACCGCAACCCCAGAGTCGGACACGACTGGACCTAATGGTCAGGGGTCCCTTTACCTTTACCTTAAAGTTTTCTGCAGCTCAATTGTGGGCCCAGAGGAAGGTCATTTGCTGCCACACATGTGGGCAAATCTGTCCATTTTGGTTCGCCAGCATTCTCCTTTTCTATGTCTTAATTTCAGTTCTTCACATTTTCACAACCACTTAGTTAATTAAATAAATACATTTACATAAGATTTCCATGCGGGGGTTTGACACCTCCCTGAGCTCCTCCAGATGACCTGTTCATTAAAGGCCATTCATCCTGGCCTTTAATTTCCATAAACCACAGGCCTTTGCTGAGCAATCAGCATTTATCCTCATTCACTTGCAAGGTTTCTACATGTCTTCCCATTAAATGTTCGTTCCTTCTGTGTTTTCCAATGTATTTCCTGTCACTTTCCAAACTGCAAACTGCCCAATTCTTTTTAAAAAAAATACGTTTGTCGCTCCAGGGTGACAGAATGCTTTAATCCCGCACAAACATAAATTTCCAGTCTGCAGGTGACCTGTGTGTGAGAATAACATAGGCATGGCCATAGACACCTGTAAAGCACCTGTGAAGGATTGCTTGTCAAGCCATTGTTAACAACTTGCGCAAAAAACAACAGACAATCACGGTAGTAATAACCAAATATGAGATACACGAAACCGTGAACGACTCTGAGATATGAATATGAAAATATCTTATACCAACAACTAGACTGACGGTAACATCATATAATACATCTACACAGGTATCTCCTTAAAGGCATAGCCTATAGCATACTTTCCAAATAATCAGCTCTTAAAGTGCAAAGTTCCAATAATCAGCTCTTAAAGTGCAAAGTTCTACGTGCAATACTATGTGTTTAGAGTGGTTGTACAAAGTCCCTCAGACAGATGATGCCTTTAAGGAGATACCTGTGTACATGTATTATATGATGTTACTGTCAGTCTTTGGTACAATATATTTTCATATTCATATCTCAGAGTCATTCACGGTTTCGTGTATCTCATAATTGTTAACAACTTGGCATCAGTTTACCTGTGAGATTGCCTTATCCCATATATGCCACGTAACACCTGTCCCACATCTGGAATAAATTAATATTTAAGTGTGGCGGCGCCTAAACTTTGGAACTCCCTGCCTATTGATATCACGCAGGAGCCTTCACTTTACACTATTCACCACCTATTTAAAAACATTTTGTGTAGATAAGCCTACCCATTTACCAAGAATGCTGGTGTGTTTTTAGTTTATTGCTGGTTTTAACTTTCTGGATGTTTTAATCATTCCTACAAATAATTTAATTGCTTTATGTTTTTTGTAAAGCACTTTGTGGGTGGGCCCTGGTGATTCTTCCTCTCTGCGCTCCCTCCGACCACTGAGCCCTGGAGGCAGAGACATTCTCACCTACCTACAGATGCAGACCCTCTCCTTGCCACCTGGATGCAAATTTCAGGTCAGCCCCGGGGGTCTGGCAACCCTAACCTGGCCCCATATCCTTGCTCCCAAACTTTATCACAAATTTACAAAGTTTTCTTTTAAAAAAGCATTCAGTATATATTCAGTCTTCATTCCCTTACAGTAATGGCATAATTGTTGGATTTGGGGAGGGGCTTCCCTCACTCCAGCAAACAGTCAAGATGCTCTGGAATGTTGTTGACATCCATCTGCCTTGAGAGAAAATGGAGTTCACTTCTGGGGCTGAAGTCAAACTGCTGCAGAATCACAGCACCTGCTGTGGCTGCAGAGGCCGGGAACTTGTAACTGCTGCTTTCCACATTGCTTTTGCTGCGTTAGCAGCACTGAACTGACCTCCCCGGGGCACAAGCCTGGGCAGTGTGTATGGAGGTCCTGGGCTGCCCAGATCACAAGACCACCCTCTCACCCTTGCTGTTGTGGCCCAAAGGTAAAAAGGTCAAGGTAAAGGATCCCTGGACGGTTAAGTCCAGTCAAAGGCGACTATGGGGTTCATCTCGCTTTCAGGCCAAGGGAGCCAGCATTTGTCCACAGACAGCTTTCCAGACCATGTGGCCAGCAGGACTAAACCACTTCTGGCGCAACGGGACACCATGACGGAAGCCAGAGCTCACAGAAACACCGTTTACCGGTACCTTCCCGCCGCAGCGGTACCTATTTATCTACTTGCACTGGTATGCTTTCAAACTGCTAGGCTGGCAGGAGCTGGGACAGAACAATGGGAGCTCACTCCGTCGCAGGGATTCGAACCGCCAACCTTCCGATCGGCAGACCCAACAGGCTCCGTGGTTTAGACCACCCTTGTGGGATTGTGGGTGGTCCTAAGGAAAGCAGAGCAATACATTTGGCACCAGCTAGGCTGCAGGAATTGCCAGAAGGAAGCATACAAGGCGCCATCCAACCGTGTTAGGGAGTCGGGACTCTAGATTTGGAGAGGGTTCACTCCTTAGCCTGTTCTTCTCCCAAATGTACCGGCTATCTCCTAGATGGGCTCCCTTCCCAGGTTGACAAGATCCCTCTAGGAGTGGATAGGAACCTAAGAAGAGCCTACTCACTGGATCAGGCCAAATGATCTAGTCCAACATCTTAGGGACTCCACTCTGGATCAGGGGTGGCCAACTTCCAAGAGACTGCGATCTACTCATGGAGTTAAAAACTGGCAGTGATCTACCCCCTTTTTGGGGGTTCAGGTCAAAGTTGTTGAGCTTTTTTTAAGGAAGGAAAGCCCTGTTTTGGGGGGTTCACGTAAAAGTTGAACTTCTTTAGGGAAGAGGAAAGCGACATTGAGCTTTTTTTTTGGAAGGAAAGTCTTATTTTTGGTGGTTCAGGTCATTTTAGGGGTGCAGGGCAAAGATGCTGAGCTTTTTTTAGGGGAGCCAAAGTTTTTTAGCTTCTTTGGGGGGAGCCACTGATCTACCGGTGATCTACCACAGATGTCCAGTGATCTACCAGTAGATCACGATCTACCTGTTGGACATGCCTGGTCTAGGGTATACCCCTAAGCCTTTTTTTCTCCCAAAGATATCCCGCAAGGCAGTGGGCATGTTCTGGACTACAACTTCCATTATCCCTGACTCTTGGCCGTGCCAGCTGACGCTTATCGGAGCGGTAGTCCACAACACCTGCCTTACTTCCTTGTTCATTGTAAGTCATCTCTGGATGGGTTGTATTCAGTGTTACTCCTACGCAGAGTATACCCAATTCAATGGATAAGCATGACCAACTCAAGGCCATTGATTTCAATGCGCCTACTTTGAGTAGAACTTAGTTATATACAACCCCCTGTCTCCGTTTCCCCTTCTCTCCTGTTCCCCCCCCCCGACGTTTTCACTCCTCTTCTGATCACCTGCCTCAATTCCTCTTTTCTTTTCTCCGTCATTTCCATGTTTCTTTAAAAAGAAAACAAGTTTGCTTAAAGTGCTTTTTTAAACCCCTCCTTCAGCTAAAGAAAGGCACCCAGAGCAGCTTACAGAGACTCCCTGCTTTCAGGCTTACAGTTGGAAAAGGCAAAACACAAAAGGAAAAGGGAGGGAAAAGGGGGGGGGAACCTAAGCTCAGCCACCTGTTTTTAGTTACAAAGTTCTGATTTCATTTGATTTATTAGACTTATTAATCGCTGGTCACCCAAGCGAAACTTATAGCAAAAGCAAAAATAAAAAAAGAAAGATATACAATGCCTATTACCTTAGAGGGGAAAAGTGGGGAGAATAATATAATACACTAATACATTAATATTTCATATAACATAACACCCATTTTTTAAAAAAATACTCAAATAATAAACAAAGCAATAATCAGACCCATTAATTAACAAATAAACAAAACCTCAACCTCCTCCTCCATTCAAAAATCATTCACATCAGACCAACTATTTCCTCCCTTTAACCTCCCCACCCCACCCAGAGGTCTGGTGTCAAGACCAGCTGTAGCAAATCAGAAGTTGGTGGGTCCAGCATCTCTCCTCTCCCTTCATGGAGGAGCAGCAGCAAAGAAAAGCAGGAAGATTATAATAAATGTTTTCCCTGTTTTGCAGCTGACTTGGCTACTGCTCCTAACCTGCTGCTGGTGGGGTTGCAGTTATGGAACTGCTTGTGGTGGTATCTGAGAGAAATGAAATGCAGACAGCACAGATGGTGATATATTATTATTATTATTATTATTAATAATAATAATCTATTGCCTTTACCGGTATATCCCACCTTAGATGGTGCATCTCCTCATTAAATCCCACAACAACCCGATGAGGTAGGTCAGACCGAGGGGCTGTTGGCACCCCGGTGAACACACAATACACCTGTTCGGCTGTCCACTTAAATCATAGCATCCTTGACAGATGGCCATCCAACCTCTGCTTAAAAACCTCAAATAAAGGACCGTCCACAAGGGACAGTCTTGTTCCACTGTCGAACAGCTCTTACTGTCAGAAAATTATTCTTTCTATTTAGTCGGAATCCCCTTTCTTGTAACTTGAAGCACATTCGTTCCCCCCCCACCCAAAATCCCGGGAACTGTGGTTTGTGAAGGGTGCTGGGAATTGTAGCTCGGCGAGGGAGTAAACTACAGTTCCCAGAATTATTTCAGGGGAAATAAGCTGCTTTCTGGTGCCCCGGGACTTGTTGCGGTTGGCTTCTAATGTTTATTTGCAACCAAGCATGGGGTATTTTTTTATTTCGTTTTCCCCACTTACACAACAAAGCAACCCCACGAGATGGCGCTTGTCCTTGGGCAATCCCAAACCTTTCAACACCACCGACAGGGGAGGGAGTTTAGAAGAAGAAGAAAAATTAAACACCCCCGGGCTGGTTCATACTAGCAACCAGAGCGTGGCGCGGTGCCTGCTGGGAAATGGAGTTTTTTGAGGGCGCAAGATGCCTGCTTTGTTTGGAGAATGGGAACTACAATTCCCGGAAGCCTTTGCGCCCTCAGGCGGTCATAGGGACGCCCAAAAGACTCAGGGAAAGGGGATGTGGGTGCATGTACTGGTTGCTTTTTGAGCTTGCTGCAAAGGAAGGAACAGGAAGCTCAAAAGAGGGGGGGCGGGGAGGAGCAGCAGCAGCAGCAGCAGCAGAGGCTGCCGGACTCAAGAGGGAACTGCTTAACAGCTGTGGGGGAGAAAGCAGCTCCGATAAGAGAGTGGATCAGGCGCTGCCTCGGGAGAGAAACTTTGCAGTAAGTTTGCATTCCGGGGGAGAGGAATCTGCAGGGCTGCTTGGAGCTAGGAGGGGAGGGAGGGAGTTGCCAGATGACCACAGATAAACAACTTGCCGTGGCTCCTGTGCTCTTAAAAGCCGCCCTTGAAAACAACCAGAGCAGCAGCTGCGAAGGCTTGGCGTGCCAGATCCACGACAGATCCAGCCGCAGCCCCTCCTGGCAGGTGGACAAAGCTTTTGCGCTCGGCTTCCCTGCAAAACGGGCACAGCTGCGGGAGGCCGGTGCATAAGGTGGCAACTCGTCTCTGGTGGTGGGGAGCTACCAGGGGCGTTTTGTGGGACTCTCTTGTATTTCCTCTACCTTCCCACCCGGCTGCAAATGTTTAAAGGTGCTCAGTGGATGGAGGGCTGGCGTAAAGCTATTTCCAGGGGTTGGTTAGGCGAGGAAAGGGATTAGGTGACCCAAATATCTATCATCTATCTGTCTTCTGTCTATTTATCTATCTATTGCTTTGGAGGGATTTTATTGGCAGAGTTTGCTAAACAGGACAGCTGGGTTCTCCAGTCCAAACAGAACCTGCAAGGCTTAAAAAATAAGAAAATATTGGTGGCTATTGATGGGGTGTTTGGCCAGCAAAAGGGGGTAAGATGAGGTTTAAGCAGGACATTTCATGAGCATGGATAGGCAGGGTCCAGAATCTCCTCTTGCTATGGGCTGAACAGGATCTCTGCATGATTTCCCCCCTCTCCAGAATTTAGAAGGAAAAATCCTCCCAGAGTGGGGCTGGCGATCTGCCTTCAAACTGAGACATGGGTTGTACAGACCTTTAACTTGGTGCCATAGTTATTTATGCTTTTTTTCTGTGGATTTGCTGCCGTTTCCGCCTGCTTTGTGCCTCATTGGTATGGGAGATTTATACCAGAAAAGGTTAAGATGCTGTTGGTACCTGTTGATTGTGTGGGACATCAGGGTGGTTTTGGAAAGAAGCTGGTGTTTTCTGTCTCCTTTCCATTTACTTTCTTGTGAGTGGAGGAGAATGTTGAGGATGCCTGGGCAACCCTTAGAGAGCAATCCTAACAAATATCTACTCGGATTTAAGTCCCCATTGAATTCAATGGGACTTTACTCCCAGGCTAAGTGGGCTTAGGATTGCAGCTTTATGGGATAATCATAAATTGATGCTATTCCACGGATGACCTCTACCAGCATCTCTGTGTCTCTCTTTAACTATATGTTTATTTAAAAGCGTTTATAAGCTGCTTAAATATAAAACCCCCAAGCTTCTCTACAACCTAAAAGCAATAAGAAATACCATCAAAGCAAAAAAAAAAAGCATGAAACCAGTAAAGCAGTAATGAAATGGGACTTAAGGGCAAACAAATTAAAATGTACCTACATTTATTTTCAAAATGCATGCATATAAAATTTCTAGTTGGTTGGTTTTGTGATGCTTGCTTTGTTTTTTCCACCTTCCCAAAATATTCATAATTGTTATTTCAGTTATGAATCACTTTTCATGAAATACCCCAAAGTAATTAACAAAGTGTGTGTTGGGTGGGGTGGGGAAGGGAAATCAGCAACATAAAGATGCAGGCTTGTAGTCCTACACAGAGTAGACCCATCAAAATGAATGAATCTAAGTTAGCCATGTCTCTTAACCCTAGTTGGTCTCCTCTGAGTAGGGCTAGCATTGGATACCAACGATTACATATATATGTGTGTGTGTGTGTTTCAAATCTGGTACCAATAAAGAATGGATAAAATAGAATATGTCCACTTAAAATGTTGTTGGAAAATGAAATTTTAGTGCATGTTGCTGTTCTTGTACATTCCTTTTAAAGCATCTTAGATTTTTTCAATAGAGAAGGTACTATAAGGTTTTTTTTAAAAAAAAATTGGGAATAATTATAAAACCTGGTTCTATATTACGTGGTGCTTTTTGCAGAGTGAAATAAGGGTGTCGCCACAATTTAGTACTACTCAGAGTAGACCTATTGAAGTTCATGGACAGAGCAGAATTTGGGCCATTAATTTCAGCCTGCCTGCTCTGAGCAAAATGTGGCTGGATGCGACCCCCAAGGGCCTTACAGTCTTAAGTACAATGGTACCTCGGGTTAAGTACTTAATTCGTTCCGGAGGTCCGTTCTTAACCTGAAGCACTTTAGCTAATGGGACCTCCAGCTGCTGCTGCGCCGCCAGAGCACAATTTCTGTTCTTAGCCGAGTTCTTAACCTGAAGCGTACATAACCCGAGGTACCACTGTATTAGATGGAGGAGTTCAGAGAATGGCTTGCAGGGTGTGTGTGTGTAAGGGAGAAATGAAGGTGACAAATGACTTTTCGGAGAGAGTGAAGATGCAAACTGCTTTTTTCTGCCAGGCCAGGCTTCTTCCATCCAACCCGGGATTTCTCTCTCTGACTTGAAAAGGCTTTTTGGGGTTATTTGGCAGGGAAAGATCTGCATCATCACTTGTTCTTGGTCCCTTTAACAGGAGATGGTCAGGGATTGAATCTTGGGACTTGCTTCTTTCAACAATCCTTCTCAGTGGAGATTTTCACCCCAGTCAGTATCTGAATTTATTCAAAATAGTTATTTGTGTGTGTGTGTGTGTGTGTGCATGCACACACAATTGTGTGAACTTTTATTTTTGGTTACTGCTGTAGAGAGAGAAAATCTGAACCTGCTGCTTTGCAACACATTTTTGGAAGAAGAAAAGGCTTAGGAGTGAACCCTACCCAAATCCAGAGTGGAGTCACTAAGACTGGCACCTTGTACACCTCCTTTTGGCAACTCCTGAAGCCAAGCTAGTGCATAGCTGTCAACCCTCCCTTTTTTTGGCGGGAAACTCCCTTATTCCAATGCCGTTTCTCGCTGCTATCCTGGATTGTTGATATCCCTTAAATTTCCCGGATTTCAAAGGAAGCAGCTCCTCTCCCTCACTGCCGGCCAGGGAGGCTCCTCAGCTGCGTTGCTCGGCTGCCAATAAGGAGTCTTGAGACCGACTGGGGGCGGAGCTTGCATGCCTCACGCCCAACCAGACAGCCAGCCTGCCTGCTGTCTATGCACTCACTCTTTCGCTCACTCGTTTGCGCACAGCCTCTGGAGCGCAGGGTGGCGAGGCTACTTGGTGCCATTGCACAGCCCTCGCGGCATCCCTTATTTTCAAATCCGAAAGTTTGAAAAAATCCCTTATTTTCAAATCCAAAAGTTGACAGCTATGAACTAGTGCCAAATGTCTTGCTCTGCTTTCCTTTGGACCACATCAGTGAGGCCGAGAGGGGAATCCTGTTGTCTGGGCAGCCCAGGACCTCCACGTGATGCATACTGCCCAGGTTTGTGCCCTGGGGAGGTCACTTCAGTGCCACTAACACAGCGGTTTGACTTCACCCCCAGAGGCGCACTCCATTGTCTCTTGAGACAGACAGAGGCCAAAAACAAGCCAATTGTTTTGTGTATAGTTTTTAATGTTCTGTGAAAAATCTCTTTGAGCAGCTCCGTGTGGCAATAACAATACAGTACATGTGGCTGCAGGAAAGTCAGGAATGGGGGGAGTCTGATATTGCTGACCTCCAACTCCCATCAGCCCCTGCCAGTGTGGCCATTGGTCAAGGGGGCTGATGGGAGTTGGAGACCAACAACTTCTGCAGGCTCACTGCCCCCCCCCCCCCCGGTTTTAGGCCACAGGGCTGTGTTCTTCCCGTGTCAGTGCAGAGAGGTCACAGAAGGGTGGATCACCAGCTTTGCCTGGGCTTTAAATCCTGGGGATCTTCTGTCCATCCCTGTGGACCTGGGATTGATAATCCTCAGGTCTGGAACCCAACTGTGGCCCTCCAGGTGTATTCTGTGGTCCCTGGAACTCTCCACACCCTCTTTGGGTGTTTTTGTCTGGATGGAAGGGATCCTTGAACTTTGCGCATGGCCACATGGAGGACAGGGAGGGCTGTGTGTGGAGGGGAAACCAGCCTCCTGAACAAAGCATACTGAAAGGAAATACACACCAAGAGCTCTGGCCAGAAATTTCAATACTAGGAATAAATCCTACTCGTGAGTTATAGTCAAATAAAAATATGTATTCTGTTAAGAATTACAGTCTTCAACTTCAAATTCACAGTAGTATGAGTAAACAATAATTCGTTACAGTATAAGAACATAAGAAATTTCAAGTAACAATAAATGTATATCAGTTCGTATTCAAAAGTATTCAAAAGGATTGTTTTATAAGTGAAGAGTTGATTCAGACTGTGAATTTGAAGTTGTATTTTTCATATGAAGCTACACATATTATTGTGAACTTGAAACTGTTTTTCTTATTTGAACTGACATTCTCTGCCTAGGACTGTAATTCTTAACAGAATACATACTTTTATTTGACTATAACTCACGAGTAGGATTTATTCCTAGTATTGAAATTTCTGGCCAGAGCTCTTGGTGTGTATTTCCTTTCAGTATAACTAATAACAAGAACTCCTGAACAAAGCAGGCATTTACATTCATTGCTCCACCTGCTCTCGCCTCTCACCCTGCCCACGCCACTAGCATCTGGCCCCTGGAAGGCTTCTCAGAAGTTAACGCGGCCCCTGTGCTGCAGAAAGTTTCCCTGTCCCTGGAGTTGACAGTAGAGAACTTAGATGGCCCAGGGGTCCGACTCTGAGTTCTGAAAGGCCCCGAGAGAACAAACAGTGGTTTGTCTTTCCCTCCGAGACTTTCCTCAGAGCCGCCTTGCCTCCTTCCGAAATATTTTGGGCAGCCAGTCGTTGGGAATAAACGCTTTCTGTACAGTTGGGTGCTCACTCGCCGGTCGGTGTCGCCAAACCCCAATCCTTTTTCTCTCCTTTTTGTTTACACACACACACACAGGATCTCGGTGTTGAGACAGTTCGCTACTCAATTCATTCTGCTTCCTGGCAGTTGGTGCCCTGTGGGCCTGAGACCATCAGGGCGGATTAGGCTTAACTGCCGCTGATCTGCTCTTGCTTCTGGAGAAGGCCCCGGTCCTTGCGAATCTGGGGGGGAACATAGGCTGCCGTGACCTCGTGTCTGAATGCGGCCCTCTGGGCATATCTGTCTGGCCCTCGGGACCCTCCCCAGGCCCCGCGCCTCGCAATCCTGCACTCCCACCCATCTCAAGCACTGTTGCCTGGCTAGAATATATTCTAGAAAAATGTGGGGGCTGTTGTTTTCTTCCTGGGCCCAGGAGCAACTGGAGCGCAACCTGAACCCTTCATAGAAACCTGTTGTTGTTGTTAATTCAATTTGTATACCGTCCTTTATTGAAAGATCTGAGGGCATTGGACAACATTAAAGACACATTACAAAGCATCAGTGATAAAAGCATAATAGAAACAGTAAAAAGCATGGTGACAGACAGCCTAATAGTAGAATAATCATCGTACTAACAGTGTTCTTTCACATACTTTTGCAGGCCATAGATTTATTTAATAGCTATTAGCCTGGGTGAAGAGGAATGTTTTTGCCTGGAGTCCAAAGACATGTAATGATGGCGCCAGGCGAGTCTCCCTGGGGAGAGCATTCCACAATCGGGGAGCCACCACAGAAAAGGCCCATTCTCGCTTTGCTGTCCTCCAAACTTCTCGGGGAGAGAGGACACAGAGAAGGGCCGCAGATGACAAGCACAGGGTCTGGGTCCATTTGTGTATTGAGATCCTGAGGCGTGTTAAGTCCCAGTCTCTTCCTTAGCTCCCTCTTAAAGCCATGGACTAAATGCAGGTCTCGATATCAAGCCAGCTTCTCCTCCGCTCCCCTTAACTTCCAGCCTGATGGGGAACTGTGGTGAACTCGAAAGCTTTCTTGCAAGTTCATAGCATCGTGGTTGATCCTTAAATGTTCACCTGTGGATTTTTTAAAAAAACTTTTAATGCCTTATTGTTCATTTTCCATATATATACAACACATAATTATCTTCATTTCAATCAGTCCAATAAGAATGTCTATGTTCACAAAAAAATGCATACAAATTCAATTATGCGTTTTCTACACAAACCTATGACTTCCCATCCTCTCCATATTTCTTTTATAATAAGCATCTTTCTTTAATTCATCATTTTGTAAAAATTCTCTTTTCTATTTCAGTATCATTTTCTTTCATATACATTATTTACAGAAATCATTCAAAGGCAACTACTGTGCTTAGATTACAACTACCGTACTTTTCAAATAAATCTTGAAATTATTCCATTCTAAAATGAACTTTTGGGGTTTTCTAACCAACCGATGTGATTTCTGTGGCTTCTCCCAACCCCCTCCGCCTGCTACCTGTTACTTGAGATCCTTTAACTTGTGATGAGGAACCTTTCCCAGATCACATTCCCTTCTGGGAAACCTTCCAAGGGCCACATGCCAGTGGCAGGGGCCGGAATTAAAAATGGGCAGAGGAATGAATGTCCATTTTACCTTTGCCGACGGGACTATTTTCTACACACACACACACACACACACACACACACACACACACACACACACACCACTTTCTAGCCTCTCTCTAGGCAAGCAGGAGGCATGCTCAGAGTTTAAGGACGCGTTCCAGCCAGGCAAAAATGCTGAAGGAGGCTGTGAAGCAGGGCTGGTGAGGGGAGAGAGTTTGGAGGGGTAGAAGATAGACAGACCTGGAGGGCTACATTTCTGGGCCTCAAGTTCCCCATCCCTGCTGTAACTGGACACACTGCCGCTGAATCTGGGACCTTCTCTGTGCACCCTAAGTTCTCTACCCATTTTATGGAGAGCTTCCTGGGCAGTGTCAGAAAGCGCAGCTATATCAGCTAGTTGTCTAGTTGCCTCAGTGATCATGGGCAGGAGGAGGAGTTACGCTAAGGCCAGACCATGTCATTACCGAGGAGGCAGGCTTAGTCGTTGTTTGAGGACTATCCCTGCCTCCGGGTCTGGCCCTGACCGGACGGGTACTGGAATCAACAAGGGATACCCACATGACCTGAAAGTGCTGCTGTGTAATGCCAGGTCAATGATGAACAAAACAACTGCCATCCACGACTTGATTGTGGATGGAGGATTTGACCTGGCATGTGTGACAGAGACTTGGTTGGATGAGGCAGATGGGCCAATCCTTGCCGCTGCTTGTCCACCAGGTTTCTCTTATGCACAGCAACCCAGGCCATCTGGGCGGGGAGGGGGGGTTGCAGTGATTTTTAGGAAGTCATTAGTTTGCACCAGGCGTCCTATTGGAAAGACCGAGTTTTCTGAGTGCATGTTCTGGAAGTTGGGCAATAGGGGCAGTACAGGATTCCTTTTGGTGTACCGACCTCCCCGCTGCACCAAGGATTCCCTGCCCGAGCTGCTTCAGGTCGTGGCGGATGTGCTCCTGGAGACACCTAGCTTGGTTGTCTTAGGAGATTTTAACATCCATGCCGACACGACCTTACAAGGGGCCGCTCGGGACTTCGTGGAAAGCATGGCCTCCATGGGGCTGTCCCTGAATAAGTCTGGCCCAACTCATAGCCGTGGACATGCCTTAGACTTGGTGTTTACCTCTATGGATGTTGGTGATCTGACACTAAGTAAAAGCGAAACAAAAGAAGTGCCATGGTCAGATCACTTCCTGATGCAACTAGACTTCTCCGCGACCCTTCCCCTCTGCCGGGAGGTGGGACCGATTCGGATGGTCCGCCCCCGCTACTTAATGGATCCAATTGGCTTCCAGAGAGTGGTAGGGGATGTTTTATCCCATGTTGATGGCCTTTCAGCTGATTCCCTGGTGGCCCGCTGGAATGTGGAGTTAACCAGGGCTATTGACTGTCTGGCTCCAAAGCGCCCTCTCCGATTGCATGGAGCCCGGACAGCCCCGTGGTTTTCCCCGGAGCTGAGGGCGATGAAACAGTCGCTGAGACGGCTAGAGTGCCGGTGGCGAAAAACTCATTCTGAATCAGACCGGACACAGGCTAGAGCTCAACTTCGAGCCTACCAAGTGGCGGTAGCGACGGCGAAGAAGACTTTCTTCACCGCCTCTATTGCATCTGCAGAAAATAGCAGCAGGAGACTTTTTCAGGTGGTTCGCGATTTAGCAGAACCACCTGTTCCATCAGGGCCCAGTACGGGCCACATGCTCTCCTGCAATGATTTTGCAAAGTTTTTTGCAGATAAAGTCGCTCAGATTCGGGAAGAGGTAGACTCCACCGTGGGAGCAGGGCCAGGGCGGGAGAGTGCTAGAGTCCTGTCTAGTCCAGTTGTGTGGGATCAATTTCAATCTGTTACCTCCGAGGATGTGGACAGGCTGCTTGGACGAGTGAAACCAACCACCTGTCTCCTTGATCCTTGCCCATCCTGGCTTATAAAAGCTAGCCGGGAAAGGCTGGGCGATGGGCTTTGCGGGGTGGTGAATGCTTCTCTCTGCGAGGGAGCCTTCCCAGACCCGCTAAAAGAGGCGGTTATTAAACCGCTTCTTAAAAAACCATCTTTGGATGCGGCCAATATGGCCAACTATCGCCCAGTCTCAAATCTTCCATTCTTGGGCAAGGTGATTGAGCGAGTGGTTGCTGAACAACTCCAGGCACGCCTGGAAGAAGCGGACCATTTGGATCCCTTCCAATCGGGATTCAGACCCCATCATGGGACTGAAACTGCCTTGGTTGCACTGGTCGATGATCTCCGGCGGGCTAGGGACAAAGGTGAGAGCTGTTTCCTGGTTCTGCTGGATCTCTCAGCGGCCTTTGACACCATCGACCATAACATCCTTCTGGACCGTCTAGAGGGTTTGGGAGCTGGGGGCACTGTTATACAGTGGTTCCACTCCTTCCTCCTGGGCCGTGTTCAGAAAGTGGTGGTGGGGGATGAGTGTTCAGACCCCTGGGCTCTCACTTGTGGGGTACCTCAGGGTTCTGTCCTCTCCCCCATGCTTTTTAACATCTATATGCAGCCGCTGGGAGAGATCATCAGGGGGTTTGGACTGGGTGTTCATCAGTATGCGGATGATACCCAGCTCTACCTCTCTTTCAAATCAGAACCAGTGAAGGCGGTGAAGGTCCTGTGTGAGTGTTTGGAGGCGGTTGGAGGATGGATGGCGGCTAACAGATTGAGGTTGAATCCTGACAAGACAGAAGTGCTGTTTTTGGGGGACAGGAGGCGGGCAGGTGTGGAGGACTCCCTGGTCCTGAATGGGGTAACTGTGCCCCTGAAGGACCAGGTGCGCAGCCTGGGAGTCATTTTGGACTCACAGCTGTCCATGGAGGCACAGATTAATTCTGTATCCAGGGCAGCTGCCTACCAGCTCCATCTGGTACGCAGGCTGAGACCCTACCTGCCCGCGGACTGTCCCGCCAGAGTGGTACATGCTCTAGTTATCTCTCGCTTGGACTACTGCAATGCGCTCTACGTGGGGCTACCTTTGAAGGTGACCCGGAAACTACAACTAATCCAGAATGCGGCAGCTAGACTGGTGACTGGGAGCGGCCGCCGAGACCACATAACACCGGTCTTGAAAGACCTACACTGGCTCCCAGTACGTTTCCGAGCACAATTCAAAGTGTTGGTGCTGACCTTTAAAGCCCTAAATGGCTTCGGTCCTGTATACCTGAAGGAGCGTCTCCACCCCCATCGGTCAGCCCGGACACTGAGGTCCAGTGCCGAGGGCCTTCTGGCGGTTCCCTCGCTGCGTGAAGCCAAGTTACAGGGAACCAGGCAGAGGGCCTTCTCGGTAGTGGCGCCCGCCCTGTGGAACGCCCTCCCTTCAGATGTCAAAGAAAACAACAACTACCAGACATTTAGAAGACATCTGAAGGCAGCCCTGTTTAGGGAGGCTTTTAATGTTTTATAGATTACTGTATTTTAATGCCCTGTTGAAAGCCGCCCAGAGTGGCTGGGGAAACCCAGCCAGATGGGCGGGGTATAAATAATAAATTATTATTATTATTATTATTATTACTAAATTCTTGCGTTTCAAACGATGCGCCAAACTGTGATTAATTCTCAGTTACACATCTGGCTAGTTCAGTTGACAACCTTGAGCTAGGTTAAGTGCTTTGAGAACTTAAAAGAAGGAAAGTCACTGGATCCAGGGACAGCCCACATCTATATTGGCCGCCCTATTCCAACCTCTCTTTCTTAGTGGTGACTGCTCCTGCTCAGGCTGCACAGAAAAAAAGCATTTTGGTTCCAGAAATTCATTCCTATGGTGCAGATAAAATATAACTGGTAGAATTCTACAGGATGGGGCATTAGTGTGTGAAAGCAGTCAAAATCCAAGGATCCCCAGGCGTGCACCTCCAGATGGTGGAGATTTCAGGCGCCATCCTGACACTCGGGCATCTTTGCTTGGTCGTAAGTGGTCGAAAGCCAGGTGCAAAATTTGCCTGGCTAATTTTGAACACTGTTCCTGGGAGCTGATATTTTTCACACGCTGCTGGTTGAGTTGCCTCTTCCTCGACCCTATCCTTCGTTTGTTGTGTCAGGTGGTATTGAGAGAGGAAGAGCCTTATCTGAGTGGCAGAGCGTCCTTGAAAGTTGTGGTTTATGATCTGAAGGCCCTTTTGCCTCAGTTGCTAACCCAGTCTTGGATATTAAGCCCTCTCCTTTTAGGAAGATAGGAAGCTGCCTTTTCCCTTTCGTCTGTCTATCTACTAGCACAGGGGTAGGCAACCTAAGGCCCGCGGGCCGGATGCGGCCCAATCGCCTTCTCAATCCGGCCTGCGGACGGTCCGGGAATCAGCGTATTTTTACATAAGTAGAATGTGTCCTTTTATTTATAATAATAATAATAATAATAATAATAATAATAATAATAATAATAATTTATTATTTATACCCCGCCCATCTGGCTGGGTCTCCCCAGCCACTCTGGGCGGCTTCCAAAAGAACATTAAAATACAATAATCTATTAAACATTAAAAGCCTCCCTAAACAGGGCTGCCTTCAGATGTCTTCTAAAGGTCTGGTAGTTGTTCTCTTTGACATCTGAAGGGAGGGCGTTCCACAGGGTGGGTGCTACTACCGAGAAGGCCCTCTGCCTGGTTCTCTGTAACTTGGCTTCTCGTAGTGAGGGAACCGCCAGAAAGCCCTCGGCACTGGACCTCAGTGTCCGGGCAGAATGATGGGGCAGTGTCTGGGCAGAATGCATCTCTGGGTTATTTGTGGGGCATAGGAATTCGTTCATCCCCCCCCCAAATACCGTATAATCTGGGGCCCCCCGCAAGGTCTGAGGGATGGTGGACCGACCCCCTGCTGAAAAAGGTTGCTGACCCCTGTACTAGCACCTACACAGACCGTCAGTAGCTGTCCAGGATTTCAGACTCTGGGGACATTCACAGCCTTCCCTGGAGATGCTGGGGATTGAACATGAGATCTTCTGCATGCAAAGTTAACACTCTAACAACCGAACGACAACCCTTCCCCTTAGATGATAAGGAATTGCAAGCAGTGGGCTGGTTGAGCAGTGACAGAGTGTTCCATCCTGCATCTGATCATGCTGGTAAAAGATGCTAGGGAGCTGGGTATGTTTAGCCTGGAGAAGAGAAGGTTAAGGGGTGATATGATAGCCATGTTCAAATATATAAAAGGATGTCATATAGAGGAGGGAGAAAGGTTGTTTTCTGCTGCTCCAGAGAAGCGGACACGGAGCAATGGATTCAAACTACAAGAAAGAAGATTCCACCTAAACATTAGGAAGAATTTCTTGACAGTAAGAGCTGTTCGACAGTGGAATTTGCTGCCAAGGAGTGTGGTGGAGTCTCCTTCTTTGGATGTCTTTAAGCAGAGGCTTGACAGCCACCTGTCAGGAATGCTTTGATGGTGTTTCCTGCTTGGCAGGGGGTTGGACTGGATGGCCCTTGTGGTCTCTTCCAACTCTATGATTCTATGATTCTATGATTCTATGATTGCAGGCTACTTACTTACTGCCTTATTTGCAAGGCTGTTTTCCCCTATCCATTTATTACAACTGCTGCCACTAACCCATACTTTTTAAAACAAAGCAAAACTTGACTCTTCTCCCCAAAGTTTACAGCTGCTACAGCTTCTCTGTACATTCGTAGAGGTGCAGAAAGCATGTTGGATGGGGGTCTGGCTTTGGTCAGTTGTCCAACAAGGTTGATTTGATGTGACAGGGAACATGGAGCTCAAGGTGGGCTACATGGTTTTCTCCCCAACCGCACTCCCTTAAAAAAAAAAATCCTCACAACAACCTTGCAAGGTAGTTTGGGCTGAGAAAGATGGTGAGTGGGGGCCAAGGTCACCCAGTGAGCTTCATGGCCGAGTGTCGATTTGAACCTCAGTCTCTCAGGTCTTGGTCCTGCACTCTTAACCACTATACTTCGCTGGACTTGAAATTTGCTTTAATGGTTTGCAAGCATTAATGGTTTGGCGTTTTCATCAAGGACATGCCTTCGTCACAGAAGTGTATGGAGTAGATGTGTTTGCTGTTGGTTGCCCTGCTTTTTCCTAAGGGAAGCTTTTGCCCTTTACTTTGTTTTCTTGAGGTCCGGGCTCATGAGACGCCTTCGTAACAAAACAATTGCGAAGTTTGGTGCTGATGCTGCAGAATGTTAATCCTGGGGGGGCACGGTGCATTTTTCACTGTGAACCTGGCTGGGTCATCTTTGAGGCACCGTGTTGGATAGGGTCCCTCCGAGAGCAAAGCACAGCGGATCGAGAAGTTATTAAATCGCCAAATCAGTGTTTTAAGGAGTCAAATGCTCTGGCATGTTTAAAAGAGGGTGGGGGGAGAGGCCTTCTCTTTGTCTCTCCCACTTCCCTTGTTAAAGGAATGCATTCATACCCCAAAGCAAAAGTTCGGAGCTTGACAAAAGCTTTGTCACTGCTTTGACTTCTTTCCAAAAGCTCTGATGCTTGACCTAAAACGATATTGATCCCTTCTGCTTGTTTTGACGGTGTCAGCTGCTGGGCGTATGACAGACAGGGTGGGAGCACAGGAGCCGGGGTACTGCTGTACACAGTCCAGCTCCCTGCAATTATTGGCTTTGGTTTGTAAAAAGAACCAAGTTCCTAGCCCATATGATGGCAAAGATGTGCTTGAAAAGTGGGTAAACAGAGAAGACTTCATCCGCTTGCTGGTGGCAGAAGCTTAGGTGGTCTGCGTGACTCTTTGCCTTCCACTGTGGCTGGCATAAGGAGAATAAAGAACGCAAGCTAGCAAAAATGAAAGCAGAAAAAGACTTTCCAACCTTAGAGGATTGGGAGTTTGGGGAAGCTGTGATAGCTCTGTTTTTCAGGGCCCAGGTAGTGAGCTGGTGGTTTTTGAAACTCCAGAGGTGGTTACCAAGAGGAAACATCCACACCCCAGCTTTCTCTTTATCTGGAACATTCTTCTGATTCCCCAAGGGGTGACTTCCCTCCCCCCCCCAACTTGCCACCGGCGACTAGGCCAGTGGCTAATTGCAAGGCTGGGTGGCAAAGCCTAGAAGGGGAGGTGGGGAATGTTGTGCCACCACATTACCCATCCGATCTTGTCGCCATAGCCTGAGTTGGTGCAGACCACTGGCCGCATTCCCTTCTAGGGGCCGCATGCTTGTAGTGGGCGGGGCCAGAGAAAAAAGTGGGTGGGGCAGCAAATGCCAATTTTACGTTTGTACAGTAGTTTCCTCACATACACCTCTGTCCCGCATCCAGGGAGGCAAGAAGGATTATGAGAATGCAAGGACACATTCTAGCCAATCCAAAACACGGTAGTGAGGGGGTGTGGCCTGAAGAGAGTCCTGAGGGCCAGGCAGAGGGCTGCAGGGGCACATTCAGCCTCTGGGCCTGAGGCTCCCCATCCTTCCTGTGTATACGCAGAGATGTGCTTTTCTTGTTTTCTGCTGCTCCAGAGGGTAGGAACCAGACCAATGGATATAAATTACAACAGGCACCCCCAAACTCGGCCCTCCAGATGTTTTGGGACTACAACTCCCATCATCCCTAGCTAACAGGACCAGTGGTCAGGGATGATGGGGATTGTAGTCCCAAAACATCTGGAGGGCCGAGTCTGGAGATGCCTGAATTAGAAGAAAGGAGATTCCAGCTAACCATTAGGAGTACCTTTCCTGACCGTAAGAGCTGTTCGACTGTGGAATGGACGCCCTCAGAAGGTTGTAGACTCTCCCTCATTGGAGGTTTTCCAACAGTCTTTAGCTGTAATTCCTGTATTGCCGTGGGTTGGACATGATGACGCTGGGGGGGTCCCTTCCAACTCCACAATTCTGTGGTTTTTATCGGCACAGCATCACTTCACAATACGAGGCATGCTTGCTGATGGTAAGGAGTGAGGCTCAATGGGTGGTAGTGTTGCCAGGACAGTGGTACCCGGAAGTGATGAGCTTTCCTGTACAAAAAGAATCCAAAAGCAGCTAGATTGCATGGCTGGCTGGCAATAAGGGATGCACCCATCTTGGCTGTGAGTCCTGGAAGGCCTTTCCCCACTTGGCCTGGGAGGGCAGAGCCTGGACTGACTCCAGCTGCAAAAACTGAGGTTGCTGAACAGACTTTTGGGCTGGGGAGTTGCTGTTGGTTTTTTGTATCATCATTTTAGATCCTGTTATGATTTATGTTTCCGAGCACAATTCAAAGTGTTGGTGCTGACCTTTAAAGCCCTAAATGGCCTCGGTCCTGTATACCTGAAGGAGCGTCTCCACCCCCACCGTTCAGCCCGGACACTGAGATCCAGCGCCGAGGGCCTTCTGGTGGTTCCCTCACTGCGTGAAGCAAAGCTACAGGGAACCAGGCAGAGGGCCTTCTCGGTAGTGGCGCCCGCCCTGTGGAACGCTCTCCCTTCAGAGGTCAAAACGATCAACAACTACATGACCTTTAGAAAACACCTGAAGGCAGCCCTGTTTAGGGAAGTTTTTAATCTGTAATATTTTAATGTATTTTAGTGTTTGTTGGAGGCCGCCCAGAGTGGCTGGGGGGACCTGGTCAGATGGGCGGGGTACAAATAATAAATTATTATTATTATTATTATTATTATTATTATTATTATTATTATGTGGAAACTGTTCAGTTTGGTTATATATTTTTAATGTTTTGCTTACTGTTTATGACTACTTTTGTTGCAGTTATGTGGGGTTTTGGGGTAAGCCACCTTGAGCATGGTTTGAACTGTGGAAAGGCAGCATACAAATAAAATGATGTCTGTATGTCTGTCTGCTTCATTCAGCTGGCTTTGGCGAGCCTTCGGGAGAAAAGGCCTGCAGCGACTGTAAGCCGTCAGTCCTGCTTGGGACTGCCAGAGACCCTTCTTTATTTTATTTTGAGGAGCATCCATTATTCAGAGAATTCTCTGGTGCCCTATATTAGATGCCCTATATTTTTTGAGTTTTCCAGTGTAGCTAGAATTCTGTTTCAATTGCAGAGGCTTTTTTCTACAATCAGGAGTGGACGTCTGTGGAAAAAAATAAGTTAATGATTTGCGGTGTGTGTGTGTGAGTGTGTGTGTGAAATTGGGGTGTACCTTGTGTGCATTGGATGGGTTTTCTGAAGGACATAGGAAGACCCAATGGCTCATCTAGTTCAGCATCCTGTTCTTACAGTGGTTCATCAGATGCTTCTGCAAAGCCCATAGCCAAGTAAAGGTAAAGGTAAAGGACCCTGGACGGTTAGGTCCAGTTGAAGGTGACTATGGGGTTGCGGCGCTCATCTCGCTTTCTTTCTCCCCCCCCCCCCAAATTATATTTATTGGGTTTTAAACAACACAAATACACAAAACTTAACATCATAATATGTCATACAAAGAAAAAACACATAATACAAAAAACACAAACATAAATCATCTTTTCCCTTCATTGTTCCTAATCATGTTGGGGTGACTTCCTCACGTCTCCCCTGCTGCGTTTCACTGTCAAACATCTTTAGTAATTTCTTGCCATCTTTAAATATTATTTATTATTCATCACATATCATTTTCTTATAGTCTTAACCTAAAATCATATGTCTATAGTACTTAAATCCATTATTCTACTCTGTAGACTGTCATTTCTTCCATCTTTTTTCAATCTTTAAATCTTACAATAGTTCTTTAAATAAACTTTACATTTTTTCCAATCTTTTTCCACCGTCTCCTCCCTCTGGTCGCGGAGTTTCCTGGTCATTTCGGCGAGTTCCATAAAGTCCATCATTTTCATCTGCCATTCTTCTATCGTAGGTAGTTCCTGTGTCTTCCAGTTTCTTGCAATCAAAATCCTAGCCGCTGTTGTGGCATACATAAAAAAAAAATTCTCTTACTTGGGGACCTCCTGACTCACAATTCCAAGTAAAAAAGCTTCTGGTTTCTTAACAAATGTGTTTTTCAACACTTTTTTCATTTCATTATAAATCTTTTCCCAGAAAGCTTTTATTCTTGGGCATGTCCACCACATATGATAAAACGTCCCTTCAACCTGTTTACATTTCCAACATTTATTATCCTGCAAATGATAGATCTTAGCAAGTTTGACTGGGGTCAGATACCATCTGTAAATCATTTTCATAATATTCTCTTAATAAGTTACATGCTGTAAATTTAATTCCTTTCATCCACAATCTTTCCCAGTCCTCCATCATGATGTTGTGCCCAACATCTTTAGCCCAATCTATCATTGCAGATTTCACTAATTCAGGCGCTCATCTCGGTTTCAGGCCAAGGGAGCCAGTGTTTGTCCACAGACAGCTTTCCGGGTCATGTGGCCAGCACGACTAAACCGCTTCTGGCGCAACGGAAACACCGTGATGGAAACCAGAGCGCACGGAAACACCGTTTACCTTTCCACCGCAGCGGTACCTATTTATATACTTGCACTGGTGTGCTTTCAAACTGCTAGGTTGGCAGGAGCTGGGACAGAGCAACAGGAGCTCACCGCATGGCGGGGATTCGAACCGCTGACCTTCTGATCGGCAAGCCCAAGAGGCTCAGTGGTTTAGACCACAGCGCCACCCGCGTTCCCCATAGCCAAGACCTGAGTTCAACAGCAACTCTCCCCACTTGGGATTCCCTGTCGTCTGGTAATCAGAGGCCTCCTTCCTGCAACAATAGTAGGAGAAGATGGTCATTGTGGCTAGTAGATTCATATCCTCTATGAATCTATCTGATCGCTTTTCTAAGACACCCAAGTTTGTGGCCATCAGTACATCTTGCTGGGAGCAAATCCCACAGTTCTCTCTGCTGTGTGAAAAATACCATTCTGAAACTCCGTTCTACCATGAGAGAAGAAGTAAAACCTCTGTCTCCTTTCTCAGCCCCACACATCATTTTATAACCTCTATCAGGTGTCCCCCCCTGCATTCACTTTATTTGACTCCTACCCCCCAAAAAAGTTGTACTGTTTCTTTGCTGGTGAGCTGTTCCAACCCGTTGATCATTTCAGTCACCCTTTTCTGAACCTTCTCCAGCTTTTTCTCTCTTGCTAATGTGTCCCTAGCCAAATCAGCAACTTTTATTTTATTTTTTTGCTGGTGCGACATTATTTGGGGGGGGGGAGGGAAATGCGGCCTCATTGCCAAATCTGGCCTTGGACACGTGTCCTTCTGCCAGCTACTTGTTCCTGAGCTTTGTCAACAGTGCAAGGCCCTGTTGACTCAGCTTGCGTAGTGCTGGAAGCGACGGGATCTACTAATATTTATGTGAATGCACCTCTTTCCGCATTTTGCCCACAGGTCAGAGGTTTGCACCCTGGACTAGATGACCACCATGGTCTCTTGGACATGGGAGCCAGTGTGGTGTAGTGGTTAAGAGCGGTAGTCTCGTAATCTGGTGAACCGGGTTCGTGTCTCCTCTCCTCCACATGCAGCTGCTGGGTGACCATGAGCTAGTCACACTTCTTTGAAGTCTCTCAGCCCCACTCACATCACAGAGTGTTTGTTGTGGAGGAGGAAGGGAAAGGAGAATGTTAGCCGCTTTGAGACTCCTTCGGGTAGTGATAAAGCGGGATATCAAATCCAAACTCTTCTTCTCCTCCTCCTCCTCCTCCTCCTCCTCCTCCTCCTCCTCCTTCTTCTTCTTCTTCTTCTACTTCTTCTTTTTCTGGCACCATGAGTCTGTGAAGGGTGCATTGGTCTCTCCCCCCCCCCCGCACTCAGCTCTCGCCTGTGGCTGCTAGAAGCTGTCAGCATGTGACAGCGGCTGCAACCCCCCCCCCCGGGGAATGGCTTCAACTGGCCCGCTAAACCAGCTGGGTGGGTGAGACCAATAGTGGGTCCAACGGTCAAGAAGGTAGTTTCTGCATGTGATGTAGAGGGAAATGAGGGGGCGGATAGGGCTTGTCTACGAGAAGGGAAACTCTGATCCTAAACCTCCGCTGCCTTGCAGGTTGTCTTTGGGAGAAGAAAAGGCTAAGGAGCTAACCCTACACAAATCCGGGCTCCCTAAGACGGTTGGACGGCGCCTTGTACGCCTTCTTCCAGCAACTCCTGCAGCCAAGCTAGTGCCAAATGTATTGCTCTGCTTTCCTTTGGGACCACATCATCAAGGCTGAAGGGGTGTGTGTCTCTTGTCATCTGGGTAGCCCAGGAGTTGCACGTCAAGGCCCCGAGTTCCCCCATATGTTGAATAATAAAACACATGGACACCAGTGTTTTTAGGTTAATGGGCGAATTAAGGTCACAACTTTATTGGTTACAGAATGTATTGGCTTAGGCCAGGGGTCAGCAACCTTTTTCAGCCGTGGGCCGGTCCACCGTCCCTCAGACCACGTGGTGGGCTGGACTATATTTTGGGGTGTGTGTGGAATGAACGAATTCCTATGCCCCACAAATAACCCAGAGATGCATTTTAAATAAAAGGACACATTCTACTCATGTAAAAACACGCTGATTCCTGGACCGTCCACGGGCTGGATTGAGAAAGCGATTGGGCCGCATCCGGCCCACGGGCCTTAGGTTGCCTACCCCTGGCTTAGGCATTGGAATTGAACCGACTATATCTGAATCCTACCCGCCATGCAGGAAGTACAGTAAGGGTCAACCACCAGTAGGGGGAGCCCTGCTGATGTACATCAACTGAGACCTCCCCCATGGTCCCTGATGGGGTCGTGGCATGGCCCTAGCCCCTACCCGAGCTTCGAATGAGATCCATACCCCCAGATCCCTTTAAGGGAATACCCTTAAAATGGAAGGGCAGGTGATGGCCACACCTCCCCTCCCCAGAACCAGGTTTTACCAATGCCTAACCGCCACTCGAGCCAAAGGCTCGCCGCCACAATGACATCGGCCAACCAAACATCATTTCCCCGATCGGAAATATGTACGCCATCATCACGGAACAAGGCCTCTTTGCCGCACGTAATGGCGGGGTACGCAACCACCCGGCCCTTCAGCATTTCCACATTCCTTGTCACCGCTCGAATCACGAGTTTCCTGGCCTTATTAGTGGCAGCTGGGCAAAGACTGTCCAGGATTGTGTCCCCAGAGGTCACTTCTGTGCGGTTTCACTTCACCCCCGGAAGTGCACTCCATTCTCTCTTGAGACAGGAGGGGCGTTCGAAGGGCCAAAAATAATAATAAATGCATTGGTGTTTGTCTTTCCTTTGAAAACTGAAGGTGTAAAGTCCTTGCTTTCCAGCTCTTTGTTTACCCTCTAAACATGGGTGTCCAACTCGATTGTTAAAAGACCTAAAAATGCAACCTCAGGAGTTGGCATATGAGCGTCTCCCTCCCTCCCCCCTCTCTTTAGTGCTATTTACTGGCAACGAAAGGTGACCTCATACCTGCCAAGGATGTCTGCTTTGTTCTGTAAAGGTTAGGAGAATGCAAGGTGGGTAACTACAGGGAAAGAAAATGGCAGGTGGTGTTCATGGCCCTAACTTCGTGGTTAGAGCATCTGCTTCACATGAAGAAGGTCTCAATTTCATTCCCCAACAATTCCCAGGGCTGGGAATGTCCCCCCTAGAGAGCTAGTGCTGGTCACTGAGCTAGATGGACCAATGGCCTGACTCAGTATGAACTTCCTAGGTTCCCAAAACCCGGTTAAAATTGTTGGGTTGTTGTTGTTTTTTAATGGACCCGCCAGCTGCTAACCAATCAGTTGCATTGACTGGTTTAAAATGGCTCTGCTGTAAAAGCCTTTGGGCCTCCCCTGGCCTCCCCGCTCACATTTTTTTATTTTATGGTGTTTTTATTTACATCTCACAACAATGCAGGGCAGTTCAGCATCCCCATAACAAGCCAAAGGGACATTTCACATGCAAAGGAGTAACTAAGGGCAATAGCTCAGGGGCAAAGCATTTGCCTTGCCTGCAGAGGGTCCTGGGTTCAATCCCTGGCGTCACCAGGTATGGCTGGGAGAAACTCCTGCCTGAAACCCTGGCAAGCCTCTGCCCATCAGTGTAGGCAGTACCAAGCTCGATGGACCACAGTGGCCTGATCCTGTGGAAGGCAGCTTCCAGGATTCCTGTATTGCCGGGGGTTGGACAAGATGACCCTCAGGGTCCTTTCTAATTTTATGATTCTATGCTCCTTCCTTAACGAAAGTCATATCCACACCACACATTTTAAGCACATGGCTTCCCCCTGAGAACCCTGGGAATTGTAGTTTAAGGGTTCTGGGAGTGATAGCTTTGCAAGGGTGATCGGTGCTTCTCATGATTCTTTAGGGGGAAACCCTGTACTTTAAATATGCGGCATAGATGTACCCTAAGGGCAAGTCCAGGTGGTCACTTTTTTGTGCGTGGGATTCAATCACATACTGGCAAATTCAGTTTACACAATTAAGGTTGATTCACGCTCTTGCGTGGGAAGCCCACTTTCTCTCCCCCCCCCCCGGTCTGTTTGCAGTAAGGAAAGTAGTGGGGAAAGCTTTGGGTAGCGTGGGGGTAACGATTGCTCGACGCCGCATCATCAAATGATGGTTGAAAAAGACCTGCTATGGCATTACATTTTTTTATACTGTGTTAATCTTACCTTGCTGCTGCAGCTATATAGTTTTTAAAGGAAGTTTATTGAGCACAGTAAAATAACAATTTTACAGGGAAAGAATAGATTTTGAACCAGTGACTGTAACAAAAAAGGTTTTATACAGAGGGAAATTGGAGGAGCTGTCAGAAGCCTAAGAACCAAAGTAACTTTTTAAAACAGGATGATTGCAAAGAAGTAAATCTTTGCCTGGATGGCTTAGGAGCTGGGTGAGCTACAAACTGGAACCAAACTGTCTGCAAAATATATGGCTTATCCCTGTCTAAGGCCACCTGTTTTTAAGTTAAATTTGGGGGTGGGGAGGATAAACACTTGCAGAATTCCCAAAAGGCTGTGTGGTGAGAGGAAAGTACTCTGCCTGTACTCAGGTCATATATTTTTTTCTTTGCATATTACCACTTTTATATTATCTATCTGCGGAACTGGCACTCTTCCAGGTGCCACTTAATTCCCTTTCCGTGTTTGTAAAAAATCAGTCTTTTAGTGTGGCAGCACCTCTGGAACTCCCTGCCTATTGACATCACTGCGCTCTTTTTGGCACACGAAAAACGTTTTTGTCCCTACAAAGCCTACACAGACAATGTGGGTGCCTGTTTCAATCTGTCGTTTTGTTTAGCGCCGATTTTATCCTTTGATTGTGGGGTAGGGTCGTTTCCACTGATAATCTTGCCGTTTTAGTCTCTCTGCAAACCGCTTTGTGCGGCTTCCCTCCCCAGTCAGGCGGCATATAAATTTTATGGAATGCGTGAAATGGAAACAGGTCTCTTGTGGGAAGCGGGTGGGAGGGGCCAAGTGCCAAAGAGGCGTGGCTAGAGGAGAGGGAAGGGGTGGGGCCATAAGACAAGCACCACCCTCCGTCCTGATCTCTCCTCTTCAACCGCTGCTTTAAAAATGCAAGCTGTGGGTGCAAAAAAAAGAGAAGCGTCTGCCAGGAAAAGGGGCCTGGATAATCGAGCTCTTCCATCTATGGACTTTGAAGTGAGCTTGTGCCTCGCTGGGTCCAGCCTCCTTTGCAAAAAAGAAAAGCGAAGGCTGGTCGACTTGCATGTGTGTGTGTGTGTGCGTGTGCCTGTGTGTGTGTGTGTGTGTGTGTTTGTGTTTAAAGGGCAAGTGACTGCTGCATTTCTCCTTCTCTCTCCCTTGCCTCCAGTCATTCAGCTAAAGGGGGGGGGAGGCATCTGTATTATGATTCCACCCCCCTCTTAAAGCAGCTTCTCCTCCTGGAAAGAGGAGGGTTCCCCACCCCCCACCCCAAGCTCCCTTCTTGCAATTGCCGAACGGATCCGTGACACTTCTCTTCCTGACAAGCAGCAGCAAACAGGAGGAAGGAGAGAGCTTGCTTGACAGGTCCGGGGATCCGGAGAGGGTGCCAGCGAACCAGCCGGGAATGAGGTCTCTCGTTTGCCTTTAAAGAGGGTCTCTCACACCGCCAGCCTCTCTGTTTATCTCATGACACCTTCGTTGGGTCTAGCCCAGAAGTCTGGCAGCTCTTAATGCGGCCCCAGGGAAATAATCCGATTTTGACGGACTGGACGGCGTCTGGTAGCAGCTGCTGAGCATTCTCTGGAGACCTCGAAATCGCCACCTCTGGACCTCGAAACCACCATCTCACCCACCCGTTCTGTTGCAACATGCTTGTGTCAGCCTTGGCTGTAAGCTTCCAGAAGAACACTCTGGTACCCAAATGGTAGTATAAACAAAACCTCAGGATTGCGCTATCCATCCTCTAGTTACTTCGGAAATTGCATCTTTCCCCCCCCTCCCTAATTTTTTTTTCAAGAAGTGCCAATTTTTTATTTTTCACGTGGGCCTCTTAAAGGATATTGTTGCTGTGTTTTTTTTGTCTTGATTTGTTCCCATAATTTTCTGCCCCGTTGCAGTTCCAGTCCTGCAAGGATTTGGGGGAGATACTTTTTGGAGAATGGGGTGCAAAATGGATGCATTATGAATGGGGATTTTGTGGCTGCTTCCTTGGGCGTGAATTGTGGTGCCATTGGAGAGACCATAGAGATAAACTCTAAACCATCGGTGAGGAGACAATTTAAATATAGGCGCCATAGTAAAGCAGCACCTGCTGTCCTGCTAACAGAAAAACTTCCAGATGTTATTGCTTCGGCTTTTTCCTAGTACTCCGCTGAAGATACCTCCCGATTGATCGTGCAGGCAAGAACGTACGTATCTCACAATTCCACAGGAGCTCAGGGGTGAAGCCTGGAATGCAGCTCCTAGGGAATCTCAGCCTTCATTTTTAAAAGCATCCGCCAAGTTTCTAGCCCTTATTGTTGCAGAGGGTAATGGCAGGTGCAATCTCAAAAGCAGGAAATTTTTCATTTTGTTTCATTTATTTGATTCACAGCATTTACGTGCCATTCGATTGTAACAAAGCCTCTAAGCAGTTTACAAAAACTTTTTAAAAATTGACTTAGCTGGACAGAACCCAGTGTTCTTGTTTTTAGTTGTGTTTTGCTGCCTTGGGCTACTTTAGAAGGTAGGTCTGATGAAGGTGATATCACTTTCTGCTGCTGGAGAACGTTCCTGGTACGGTTGGCCTGAGTCTTGCGGACAGTCAGTTTTGTTTGGGGTGTCCTCTGACGAGGAATTGAGAAGGAAGGGATATGGAGGGAGGGTGGCTGAGCTTTACTCTGTCTTCATAGTGCAGGTGTCTCCAGCTGGGTTGCAACTGTAAGACTCCTGCTGAATGAAAAGGCCTTTATCCTCTTCTCCCCCTTCAACCCTCCCCGCTGGCCTCCACCCCAGCTTGGCTTTCCCAAGCGCATACCAGTTCAGTCATGGAATTTGATCCCGCAGGAGGCCTGGTGGTTATCATATAGGAGAGGCCCCATCTGTATTGGCATTCCGCCGGCTCCTGAAGACACACCTGCTCAGGCGAGCATTCCCCTTGCACCAAACCTCTGCTTTAATTGTTACGACTTTTCACTCGCTCGTTTTATTCTCTACAGGCGGCTTGCAACTTGCGCTCGGGTTGCGTTCCGGGGATAGCGTCTAAAGCCCAAATTGCATATGGTCGGGAAATGTTGCATTCAGTTGTGGGTGGGGTTGCCAAAGTCTTTTTTTCCTGGATGCCTGCCCCTTTTTAATTTTCTTGCCAAGCGGGTAAAGCTGAATAATGCGTACAAGTTAAATGCGCATAACTTTCGAGATACCTGTATTCCAGTTCAGGATGTTTTAAAGCCCTGGTGGATTTGTTGTTGCATATTTTCAATTTCAATTTCAAGCTGGTTTTTAACATTGTGTTCGACGCAGAGCGTAATTAAACTGTGGAACTCACTGCCACAGGAAGTAGTGGCGTCCACCAGGTTGGATGGCCTTAAAAGAGGGTTGGACAGATTCATGGAGGAGGCTATCCAAGGCTACTAGCCATAATGGCTATGCTCAGCCTCCACAGCCTCTGAATACCAGTTGCTAGGAACCACAAGAGGGGGAAATTGCTGTCACACTCAGATCCTGCTTGTGGGCTTTCCACCGGCATCTGGTCAGCCACCTGCCTTGTGACCTTAGGGGAGGCAGAAATAATAATAACAACAACTACTACTACTCTATTCTACCTTTTTCTTTCTGTTAGTCCATGGCATGGATAGGCAAACTAAGGCCCGGGGGCCAGATCCAGCCCAATCACTTTCTAAATCCGGCCCACGGACGGTCCGGGAATCAGCGTGTTTTTACATGAGTAGAATGTGTCCTTTTATTTAAAATGAAGCTCTGGGTTATTTGTGGGGCCTGCCTGGTGTTTTTACATGAGTAGAATGTGTGCTTTTATTTAAAATGCATCTCTGGGTTACAGTGGTACCTCAGGTTACATACACTTCAGGTTAAGAACTCCGCTAACCCAGAAATAATGATTCAGGTTAAGAACTTTGCTTCAGGATAAGAACAGAAATTGTGCTCTGGCGGCGCAGCAGCAGCGGGAGGCCCCATTAGCTAAAGTGGTGCTTCAGGTTAAGAACAGTTTCAGGTTAAGAACAGGCCTCTGGAACGAATTAAGTACTTAACCAGAGGTACCACTGTATTTGTGGGGCATAGGAATTCATTCATTTTTTTCTCCAAAATATAGTCTGCCCCCCTCCCAAGGTCTGAGGGACAGTGGACCAGCCCCCTGCTGAAAAAGTTTGCTGACCCCTGATCCATGGGGATGGGGCAGGAACACCAAAGCTGCGTTTCCAGTAGAGTATGCATGTGGAATCTTAGTTCCCTCCAGAAGTTGCTGAACTACAATTCCCAACATACCTTGCCATTGGTCATGCTGGCTAGAGCAGATGGAAACTGGAGTTTAGGTGGAGGTGGAACCAGAGTTTCCCCACACCTGCAGTGGAGTACACGGTGTAGGCTTGGGTATGGAAAGGGGGCTCCTGGTGGTCTCTAGCTTGTTTTTGTTATTTAAGAAACCTTATTATTTAATAAAACCTTTGTTATTTAAGAAAAGCAAGCGTCTAGCCCTCATAGCTGTGTTGGGAATTCAGCTTTTGCTTTGAAGTTTGATTATTTGAGCACAGAACTCTAAATCACTTTCCCTTCAGGTACACAGATTGTTGTTTAAGCCTGTTGCATCAGCATGTACAAAATCTGACGTCAGCGTGGGGAAACCTTTGACCCTAGGGTTATTGCGGAACTACAACTCCCATGAACCCTCAGCAAGCATTGCCAATGGCCTTGGAACATGGGAGCTGCTGTTCAGCAACATCGAGAGGGCCAAAGGTTCCTCGCATCTGCTCTACATTAAACACTGTTTCCTTTTTCTTCCCAAATCCACCTGAGTGTTTGAAAATAGCACGGTCTCCCTATGAAACTAACAGTTGGCACTTTATTGACATTCGGCCAGAGTCTGGGTGCCTCGAGGGTCACTTACACTCAGCCTCGCCTTCCTTGCAAGATTGTTGTGATGATAAAATTGGGGGGGGATCAGTGTGGGTAGAGAACCACATCCATTTCCTTAAGTTCCTTGGAAAATAAACAGGATATATAATTGTAATAATTTTTACTGCGCTCTCCCCAATGAGTCTAGCCCAATGCTGAAAATAATAAATACCTTGTTTTATTTCCCCCAGGCTTTTAGTCTGTGATAGAAACTGCTTTTAATTGCTGGTGTTTATTCACCTCCTTATTTTATTGTTGGGTTTTCGTTGTTTTGTGAATCGCTCCCAAAATGTGTGCTTCTCCCTCCCCACTCTCTCTCTCTCTCTCTTTTTTACGTTGACATAAATGGATAAAATAAAACCATGTGAGTAATTTAGGTAGACAAGACCGTCCCCATCCAGCTCTGTATCTTGCGGCTATGAATATTTGCATGGTGCAGGAAAAGTGACGAGGGAGAAGTTTTTCTCCTTCGCTCGTAATACTGGAACTCGGAGCCATCCGGTGAAGCTCAATGTTGGAAGATTTAGGGCAAGCGACAGAAAGTACTTCTTTGCACATAGTTAAATTGTGGGGTTCACTCTCACAAGAGGAAGCGATGGTCCCCTTGGATGGCTTTAAAAGAGGGTTAGATAAATTCACCAAGGATATGACTATCGGTAGCTTCTAGTCATGATGGCTCTCTGTTCTACCTCTCCGGTGTCAGAGACAAGGAACAGACAGTTGCTGAGAATAACAAGTGGGGGCATTTGCTGTTGTGCTTGCGGGCTTCCCATAGTCATCTGGTTGGCCGCTGCGAGAACAGGATGCTGGACTAGATCCAGCAGGTCTTGGTCTAACGCGGAGGAAAAGGTTGGGAAATGTACAAAACGGGCAGCTTCAAAAAAGTGATGGTGGTGGTGGAGAGGAATCTCCACTAATGCACAACGGTCTCTTTAACCATAACCTTGTCAGGCATTGGCAGCGCTCTGAAGTGACTGGAAGCCTCAGCCAGCTGCCCAGCTGGTACAATGCATTTCCTGGGTTTGGTTTGACAAAAACAGCAGGAGAGAGTGTGTGTGCCTGAGAGGGAGAGAGGGGTGGGGAGTTTCAGGCTAGCTGTGAACAGAATTAGTTCCATGTGTTTTAACAAAGTGATAGCTGGACCGTTTAGAAAGCCTGTGTGTGTGTGTGTGTGTGTGTGTGTGTGTGTGTGTGTGTGTTTTGGTGGGGAGATCTGGGCCATCTCCTTGTCTGCTTCTCACTTCCCCGCCCCAAAGCCGGGTTATGTAAGGCTTCATTTGGCATTCAAGGGACATCACCGGACAGAGGGAAGGAG
Organism: Darevskia mixta; assembly: GCA_034641385.1. Classification (NCBI taxonomy): domain Eukaryota; kingdom Metazoa; phylum Chordata; class Lepidosauria; order Squamata; family Lacertidae; genus Darevskia; species Darevskia mixta. The sequence goes on from JAWWNH010000181.1 coordinate 5,954,911, forward strand.
AAAATGCCCATTTTTCTTCTTCAAATTAAGTGCCCAAGAGATGTCTGGATTCCATGAGGAATTCTCAAATAATTTTGGAACACTACCAACCTCATATCCCAAGTTGCTCAGGAATTCTGTGGAACAAACAAACAAGCAAAAAAAATCAGTGGTTAAAGTCAGGGCAGTTAGGAAAGTTCCGTCTGCCATCTTGAGTCAGAATGGCATCCAATTGCATCCAAACATAGGCGACAACTTCCTCCTTGACCTCTGAGGAAGTCATGCAAAATGTGGTTACCATATGCTGAAGGTGAAGGGACCCCTGACCATTATGTCCAGTCATGTCCGACTCTGGGGTTGCTGCGCTCATCTCGCTTTATTGGCCAAGAGCCGGCATACAGCTTCCAGGTCATGTGGCCAGCATGACAAAGCCGCTTCTGGCGAACCAGAGCAGCGCACGGAAACGCCGTTTACCTTCCCGCTGCAGCGGTACCTATTTATCTACTTGCACTTTGACGTGCTTTCGAACTGCTAGGTGGGCAGGAGCTGGGACTGAGCAACGGGAGCTCACCCCGTCACAGGGATTCGAACCGCCGACCTTCTGATCAGCAAGCCCTATGCTCTGTGGTTTAACCACAGCGCCACCTGGGTCCCTTATGCTAAGAGGTGCCAAATGCATAGTAAACAAATGCTCCAAAATTTAATGTAGATAGGATTCTGCCTTATACTCATCGGGTTCCAGACAAGGGTCATTCCCAGGCCTGCCTGGGCCTCCTGTGTGCTGATCTATCCCTGAGCTATAGCTCTCTGCTGTCAGCCTCTAATATAACTACATCAGCAGAGAATTTGCCCTGATTTGCAGAAAGTCACCTGGTGCCATCTAGATGTTTTGGACTACAACTCCCATCCTCCAGTTAGCCAGCATACATGTTGCGCCCTGTGGCTGCTGGGAGTTGCAGTCGAAAACTTGATGACGCAATTCCCCTGTGAGGAAATGTTGGCACATTTTGGGACTTTTTAGTTTGAAGAAAAAATGAGTAAGAGCTGACGTGACAGAAGTTCATAATATGATGCTTGGCATGAGGAAAGGGTTTCTCCCTCTCTCGCAACACTAGAATGCATGGTCATGCAGTGAAGGTTATACTATGGAATTCAATCTCACAGGAGACAGCGTTGGACAGGTTCTCTTGCCTGAAGCGCTCTCTCTCTCTCTTTCCTCTTTCTTTTTAAAAAGCATGCTTTATAGCAATCTGAAGATTTTGAAAATTCTCCTTGACTTGGGATCTTCTGATAAAAGAGTGGCATATGAATTGATGGATTGAATAATATACTGTGTTTTTTTTATCTTCTGCGTCAGATCTAAGCTCCCACACCCGTCTTTCCAGACCTGGGCACGCTGTGTGATGTAATGGGAAAGAACCAGGGTTTTCTCTGGTTGTGTTGAAATGTCATCTGCCATTCTTCCTGGTCCCCCCCCCCTCCTCTCCCCTCATCGCAGACATTCAGCCTCCTCTACTATCAAAGAACAATGCGTGGGAAATTTTTGCAAAAACGCTACGTATCACATCGGTGCTAATAATAATATTTTCAATTGAAAATGTCAACTTATTTTTAGCCCCTTCCAAACACTGTACAATGCACTGACCTCCCTGCCCGCTCCCTTTCTAAATATGATGTCTAGGGTACATATCCACTCCTATTTTTTTTGTAACTGTCTACTAATCCCTTTTAATTGAGACTGACAGACATAATCCCCTTAAGGCAAGGATTTTAATTGTTCTTTCAGTTGAAAGAGCTCCTCCTGCCCCCCCCCCTTTCATAATCGGTCTGCCTGTGATGTCTGAAGCATGACACGTTTGGTTGTGATGCGGCTGGATCCCAGAATAGCTATGCTGGTATATTTAAATTTTTCTTCCTCTCATGTGAGAAGGTATCTATCTATTTTTAACTGTCTGGTTTCTTTAGCTGTTCCTTTGGCACCCGAGACGTCTTTTAACTTATTTAGCCAGTGTGGTTAGAGTGCCTGGGAGAGACCAGGGCTCACTTGGCCATGAAGCTCATTGGGTGACCTTGGGACAGTCACTGAGCCTAACCTACCTCTGAGCCTAACCTACCTTCCAGGGTTGTTGTGAGGATAAGATGAGAAGGGTTGGGGGGAGGGGAAGCATGTATGCCACCTTGGAACTCCTCGGATAGAAATCAAATAAATTTATTATATGAACACGTCACAGTGGGATTCTTTTCTAGCTACTTGTTAAGAGTTTTGACTTCAGACTGCGGAGACCTGCGTTTAAATCTCCCGTCGACTCCGAAAAACCCATAGAGCAAACTGGTAGAGCTCATGGTTTTGCGCACAGACTGGTGTGGGAACCTCTCAGAGCTTGAGGGCCGCATTCCTCTCTGGGCCACCTTCTGGGGGCCGCATGCCAGAGGTGGACAGGGCTAGAGGCAAAAGTGGGTGGAGCAACAAATGTAAATGTTGCTTTTTGTACAGGAGGGTACTTCTACACACATAGGTGCACGCACCTCCCTATCCAGGCAACCAAAAGGCATGATCCGAGTTCAAGGGCACATTCCAGCCAGGCAAAAACACTCAAGGAGGGAGCGAAGCAAGTCTGGTGAGGGGTGTGTCTGGGTGACAGATGGTGCGGGCCAGACAAAGAGAGCTACTAGCTACACCCCCAAATCTCCTTGAAGGGTTCATTGATTATTTTTTAAAATGGATATGACCACATTCACACCATACTTTTAGAGCACTATGGTACCACTTTAAACTATCATGGCTTCCCTCAAGGAATTCTGGGAGCTGTAGTTTTTTTTTTTTGAGGGGGGTTCTAACAACTATCAGTACCTTTGGTTGGACAAGGTAAGAAGACTCCATGGAGTGCTGGACCGATCCAACAGGACTCTCCTTATGTAACGTCGTGTTCCCCTGTTGCTAGGCAACCACAAAGTGCATCTTCTAGGGCAAATGAAAGCTTCCATCACCCATGGCTGTATCTAGACTCCACCACATGTGGAGGTGGAACATCTCTCTAGGTGGGTGCCTTTTCACCTGAAGTGTAGAAGTCATGCGCTTAAACTCCAGGGAAGGTGCCCTTTCTTAACCATGAGAGGACATTATCTGTGGAGCAAGAGGCCTAGGGGAGCCATGGAATCGCTTTTCTGGGCGGCTCTCGAGAAAAGGTTAGGAAGCCGGGCTTGAGACGGAACGTATTTCGCTTTCTGTTTTCTCCTCTTCTAAGAACCATGTTGTCTCTGAACGCGCGGCCGTTTGCCAAAGGACTCGCCAAAATAACACTCGCTCAGCACCGAAACTGTGTTCTGATATCTGCTCATCAGTGGTGTTTTTTTGACTAGAATAACCTAAAAGGAGCCTTTGCTAGATCAGGCCTAAGGTCCATTTAGACCCCCTATCCTGTTCTCACAGCGGCCAGCCTGAGGCCTACACAGAAAGCCTGTGAAGCAGGGACCTGCAATGTTCTGTGGTATCTTTCATTTTGATAACTGGCATACCATTAGTGGTATCTAACGTTTTGATAGCTCCAGAGACAGAAAACATCCACACCATACATTTAAAGCATTGTGGTACCACTTTAAACAGTTGTGGTTTCCCGCAAAGAATCCTGGGAGCAAATAAATTTGTGACCTTTCCCGATTTATTTCAGGGGTTCTTGAACCAATGAATTTCCCATTGCATTCATGGCTCTCTACTTGTATGTTTAAAAGAGCATCCATTTTCTACTTCATCCGTCATGGGCTGCCCTTGACTTGTTAAGTGTTTGATGGTGTGTTTGAGATTGTGGCTTTGTGTTCTTTTCATTAATGCAAATGGGGTGAGAAGCGTTCATTATCTCCTGTGCAAGTATTTTTAGTTCCTGATCTAATTTTAGGCCTTGTCATCAGAAAGGGGAGAGAGAGGGACTGTGTCAGAAATTCATACGTGCTTTTTTATATATATATAGCTTCCTTCTGTTTTGAAACTTCTCGGTAAAAGGGTGGGTGGAGGGGGTGATCAGAGCTGCAAAAGACCCTGGTACAGAACTGGGTGTGTGAGAGCTGCTGCTTCCTGGGTTGCCCAAGTGTCATCTGAGATTTATATTGACCACATAAACCTGAAACCAGCAGTTTGGGGCCTACTGGTGATCATCTTATGCTCTTAGTCATTCTGTTCCCCTTGACTGGTTTTAAAGAAAGCAAATTTCAGAGGAGGAGGAGACTGTCCGTAGCTACTAGCCACATTGGCTATGTTCTGCCTCCATTATCAGATACACTGTGCATCTGAAAACCAGTTTCTGAGAATTGCAAGTGTGGATAATTGCTGTTGCACTCAGATCCTTTTGACATGCTTCCCTATTGGGGCATCTGGCTGGCCACTGTGAGAACAGGATGCTGGACTAGTTAGTCCACTTGACTTGATCTTATGGCAGCTGGAGAATGATGTCCCTGTTAGAATATATGAGAGCAAAGAAGAACAATATATGCCACTTGGTGCATAAGAGGCACCAATTGGCCTTCCAGATGTTGCTGAACCACAACTCCCTATTGCCCATGTTTGCCGGGCCAGATGGGAGTTGTAGTTCAGCAACTCCCGGAAGACTAAAGTTTTACCCCCACACCTGGAGCATAGCAGCCACACTGCCTCAATCTTCCCAGTATGCTTTTTGAACCCATGCGTGGTTTTTTCCCCATCTCCCCAGGTTTCATCAATGCTTTGCCCTCTGTGCTGTGAGCCGGCCGTCCGGCCGTCAACTTGAGGTTGCCTGCGCCGGGCGATGGACTTTGACCCCTACGCAAGCATGCAGGTTGGAATGCGGGTGGTCCGTGGGGTGGACTGGAAGTGGAGCAACCAAGACAACGGCGAAGGGAATGTCGGGACGGTGGTGGAGATCGGTCGGCAGGGCAGCCCAACGACCCCAGATAAGACCGTGGTGGTCCAGTGGGACCAAGGAACCCGCACCAACTACCGGACTGGGTTTCAGGGAGCGTACGATCTTCTTCTGTATGATAATGCACAAATAGGTAAGTAAATAACACAGGAAGCTGCCTTATACTGAATTAAGTCACTTGTCCATCTGTGTCAGTACTATCTATACCAGTGGGCCTCAAACTTTTTTTCCCTGTGCCACATTTTCAGAATAAAAAATTCCTTGCCCCAATTTTATTTTTTTTATTGATAAGAAATACATTGGAAAACAAAAAGTAGCAACTCCTGGTAGGGTTTGATTTGTAACAGAACACAGCTACTTTATCATATGCTAACGGGACATCCAGAAAGTATAAAACAAGGCGGATACATAAGAACATGAATCATTCCCAACATGTAATATTGATTGCCCTTGGAACCTTTCTGCCACACTTGCCATCCTCTCCTGCCACACGCTTTTGAGAACCACTGGTCTACACTGACTTGCTCTCCAGAGTTTCAGGCAGGTGACATTTCCACCTCTCCCTGGAGATGCCGGGATTGGAACCTGGGACTTTCTGCACACAAGGCAGATGCTCTTACACAGAGCTGCGGCCTTTTCCCGAAACCTAGGAATCTGCATCGCTGAGCCACACTAAGCATTCATCCAGCATTGTCTGCACCAGTCAGAGTAAAGAACCTGTGGCCTTCCCCTGGTTGTTGGACTGTAACTCCCAACTGTCCTCTGGCAATGTTGCTGGGCTGGTGACTTGAAAAGCCATAGTTTACCCCCAGCTGATCTACACTGGCTGGCTTAGAGGTTTTGGAGAAGGTTCCTTCCCAGGAATGATTTGGGGATCCTGGGTGCCCATGCATTACTTCATACACCTCTAACATACACACACTCCAGCTTACTGAAAGCCACACATGTTAATAACCTTTCTTCCATAAGGGAGTTTCTCCAACCCCTTTGATCTCCTTGGTTGCTGAAGCTGCTGATGGCGACTCTCGCCTCTTTCTTTCTTTCTTTCTTTCTCAATTAGGCGTCCGCCACCCCAACATCATCTGCGACTGCTGCAAGAAGCATGGGATCCGCGGAATGCGGTGGAAATGCAAGGTCTGCTTCGATTACGACTTGTGTATGCAGTGCTACATGAACAACAAGCATGACCTCTCCCACGCCTTCGAGCGCTACGAGACTGCCCACTCGCAGCCGTAAGTGATAGAATCAGCGATTTGTTAGGTTGGAAAGGGGTGCCAAGGGTCATCTCCAACCCCCTGACACTCCCCCCCCCCCCGGGTACATTGTCTGTAAGCAAAAGAAATGTTCATATATAGAGATATAGAGGGTGACGTATTCTTTCTTTTTAGGACTCAATTCTATCTGTACTTATTTCACTTCAAGGGGTGGGAAACTGGAAAACGCCCCCTGGCAAGCCAAGTTTGGCATGTGGTGTGATGCAGGAAATCCCTTGGGCACATGTCCAGTGATATATATTCCTTTTGGTTTGAAGTTGTCGTCCTCCTCAATTTTGTACCTATCAGATCCTTGATATTTGCAGTTTGCTCATGTACTTTTAAGTGATACTCCTTTAGTATGAGGATTAACGGAAGGACAAGAAAACTGTCTTTTGGTTTAGGTCTCTAAGAGTCTGGAAGGATAAACGTCTATTGTCTAATATGCAGCAGTCTTAGGACCTTGCTGCCTTGGCTACATCTTGAACATATTTCTTATAAATATCAGTTTTGTGTGGATACCTGTTGGGACATTTGCACGGCTTCTATCCAGTGGTATGCGGTGAAAATTTTCGTAGGGGAACAGTTAGGGCCAGAGGCACCAGGTTGCAAGAGCGATTTGGGGTGGGTGGGTGATGTCGTGCCCGTGAGCATTGCGCCTCCTTCCCTAAGCCGGGCAGAAGCTTCCTGGGCTTTGGGAAGGAGGCGCCAGGGAAACATTTAGGGGACTAGCCTAGCCCCCTAGTCCAATGACCGCACACCACTGCTTCTATTGGTTTATGGGAGCAGACCTGTTGAAATTAATGGGCATGACTAACTAATTTCTGTGAATTTCAGTGTGTGGTGTCATTCCACTCTTCAGCCACAAATGCTCCTAGAGTGGCTTACTGTACATACTTTCAGTTAAAAAAAGACGGTCCCTACCTGCAGGTTTACAGTCTAAAACGAACAAACAAACAAGCAATGGTTTGCAAGGGAAAGGGGACAGGACGGGATGAGGAAAAAATGAAACTTGGGCACCAGTTCTTAAGCAGTTGTTCCAGTCATGACCAGCTGGCATAGAAACAGCTCAGGGGCATAGCTGTCAACCCTCCCTTTTTTTGCGGGAAACTCCTTTATTCCAATGCCGTTTCCTGCTGCTATCCCGGATTGTTGATATCCCTTAAATTTCCCGGATTTCAAAGGAAGCAGCTCCTCTCCCTCCCTGCCGGCCAGGGAGGCTCCTCAGCTGCGTTGCTCGGCTGCCAATAAGGAGTCTGAGACCGACTGGGGGCGGAGCTTGCATGTCTTGTGCAGCCAGACCCTCACACCCAACCATACAGCCAGCCTGCCTGCCGTCTATGCGCTCGCTCTTTCGCTCACCCGTTCGCACGCAGCCTCTGGAGCACAGGGTGGCGAGGCTACTTGGTGCCATTGCACCGCCCTCATGGCATCCCTTATTTTCAAATCCGAAAGTTGACAGCCATGCTCAGGGGCCTGATGGAGCTGGTCTTTTGGCAAAGCTGGCAGAAGGAGCTCTGTTTCACATTTCTTCCACTAAGGCAGCCTGATGCCCCCAGGTGACAACTGTGGGAGACGGAGGGTTTTTTTAAAAAAACAAAAAGTTTGACAAATGGGTGGGGCTTGCCTACATGTCAGTCACCCGGGTAATTCCTCCCCCCCCCCAAATGTCTCTATAGCTTCAGGCAGTTGGTCAAGACTCATTGAATCCTATAGCCGTAGAGTTGGAAGGAACCCCAGGGGTCATCTAGTCCAGCCCCTTGCAGTGCAGGAATCTTTTGCCCCATGTGGGGCTCAAACCCACGACCCTGAGATTGAGTCTCGCACTCTGCTGACTGAGCTGTACGCAAGGAAAACTGATGGGGAGAAGTGAACCTTAAAAGAGCGGGGGGAAACGCGAAACGGAGAGAAACTGAAAAGGAAAAGATTTGTCCGTCCCTGTCAGGGGCTGGCCGGTTTCCGAAGCGGTGCCAGAGGAGACAGCTGACCTAGATAGGGCTCCGCTGACGCCCGAAGAGTTATTGAGGGTCTGGGATCAGGAACAGGCACAGCCCCTGCTGACGCCAGAGCAGGTAGTGCAGCAATGGGAGGAAAGCTCCACCAGAGCGCTAGCACAGCCAATGGGAAGGGATCAGAATATGGAGACCGAGGAGGAGTTGAGGCTTAGAGAGCCTACCGGAGCATCAGACACCACTAGCGGGGAAGGTGAAAGCGAAAGGGAAGGGGGAGCCGTAGGGCTGCCCAGGTCAAGGGCGCGGAAGCGGAAAAAGGAGAGGCGGAGACTAGGCTTTCCGAAGCTCCTATGCTGGGGGCGGAGCCGCAAATCCGTACTAGAAGGATCTGACTCCGAGGGGTCGGATGCATAATCGCAAGGTCTGGATTATCAATGTTATGAAATAAAGTGATTAGTTTAGCAGACTGCGTTTTGTGGATGCTTACTTCCGAGGAGACACCCATCCGTCTCACAGCATCCTTCTAGTCTTCGTCACCTCCTCAGAAGTAAAGCACAACCAGCATGAGCAGCGCGGAAGAAGCCGCAGCGTTAGCTGCCCAAGGAGCCGGCGGTGGAGGTGCCCCTACCTGGGAAGATAGAGCTCGTGAGCTAGAGGTACTGTACCGAATTAGTCAAGCCAGGTTGGAGGAGGCAAGGATCCACGCTGAGCAGGGCAGGAGTGCGCAGGCGGGCAGGCGAATCACCATGCTAACAAGCAGGTTTCAGGGCAGACCAGAACAGTACATAGGTTTTAGAACGGACATGCTATATGCCCTGGAACTACAAAAAGACTCATTTAAAAATGAGGAAGAGCAGGTCGGATTTGTAATTTCGCATTTTGAATTACATGCTCGAGATTGGGTGAGGCCACTGATTATGGCAAAGGACCCAGCGCTTCAGAGAGTAAAGGAGTTCTTTAAAGCGATGGACGCTGTTTATACGAGCAGTTCGGAACAGGAATTGGAAGCGCAGGAACTTTTGCTTTTGAGGCAAGGGAATATGACGGTGCGCGAGTACCAGGCAAAGTTTTTGTCGTTAACCCATCGTCTGGGATGGGAAATCAATACGCCTCAAATGATAGCGCTCTTTAAGTTAGGTCTGGCCGACGAAGTAAAAGACTCTTTGGCGAGGGGGGGTCCCTACAATGACATGAAAAGCCTCACCGAAGCAGCGATGGCAATCGGCATTAGACTGGAACTCAGAGACAAAAGCAGGAAGGAGGGGAAGGCGGGAAGGTGGTTCAACTTCCGCATTCCCACACCAACAGAGAGACCGGCTGGCGCGCAGACGCATCTCCCGGAAGAAACGCCCATGGAATTGGGAGGAGCGCGCGCGCGCCCTATTTCAAACGCAACGGTTGCCAAGGGGAGTGACACGCAAGGCGGGAAGGCGCCCAGAAAATGCTATGTGTGTCACCAAATAGGACACCTCGCAAAAGCGTGTAATAAGAAAAAGGTGTGGCAAGGCATGACGGGGGCTGTAACAGGAGAAGGGGAGGAGCAGACGCCGAGGCAGGGAAACGGGAATGCCGGCTGGCAAGTCACGGGGACGGCCAGCCCGGCTCAGGAGCAGTAAAAGGTCCCCCCAGCAACGCACCAGAGACGCCCCCCCCCAGCCCGCCAGAGCACACCCTCCCCAACCCTCCCAAGCCAGGCATCGTGATGGAAGTCACACTGGAGCTACCCAATGGCTTCACCATGCAAGTTCCCGCCCTGGTAGATTCGGGAGCATCGGCTGATTTCCTGGATATAGACTTTGCACGGCAGCACCAGCTTCACCTCCTGCCTTTGCCTGTCCCCTTGCAAGTCACCACCATTGATGGGAGGGAATTAAAAGGAGGGGCGGTCACGCAAAGCGCTCCACCTATGCGGATGGGGATGGGAAGGCACTCTGAAGTTATTGCTTTCCACGTCACCACGTTAGCAGGCCCCCCCTTAATACTGGGGATGGGGTGGCTGGACAGACATGACCCAGTAGTGAGCTGGCATCAGCGCTCTCTAGTGTTTGGTTCTGCGTATTGCATGGAGAATTGCTTGCAGCAGCTCAATCCCAAGGAGCAGGCAAAGGCTGCCGTGATGCAAGCAGGGGAAGTCACCCTCCCTGCGCAATATGCGGAGTTTCAACAGGTGTTTAACGAAAGGGAAGCAGACAAGCTACCCCCCCACCGCCCCTACGACTGCCGAATCGACCTGGTGCCAGGAGCTCAGCTGCCACCGGGCAAGCTTTATTCAATGTCGGAGCAGGAGATGGCAGATCTGAAGGACTTCATTGACAAAAACCTGGCCAGAGGGTTCATCAGGGAAAGCAAGGCTGTAGGGGGCAGCCCAGTGTTCTGGGTGGACAAAAAGGACACCCCCCAACGGAGATTGATTTGTGACTATCGGATTCTCAACTCCCTGACCCTCCCTGTCTCCTACCCCATGCCGAAGATCGACGACCTGCTGGCGGCGGTACGCAAGGGCAGGATCTTCACCAAGCTGGACCTGAGGGGTGCGTACAACCTAATCAGGATCAGAGAAGGCGATGAGTGGAAAACAACCATGTTCACACCCCTGGGTGCTTATGAGTTCCTCGTGATGCCCTTCGGCCTCCAGGGAGGTAGTCAATGCTTCCAAGCGTTCATGCATCACGTGTTGGGACCCCTGCTGTACAAACAGGCAGTGGTCTATTTAGATGACGTGCTGGTGTACTCTCAGAACCCAGAGGAGCACGTGCACCACGTAAAGGAAGTACTGCAGAGACTCCAGGAACACCAATTAGCGGTCAAGCTGGAGAAGTGCCGGTTCCACACCACGGAGGTGGACTTCCTAGGCTACCGACTCTCAGATACAGGAATAGCCATGGATACCAATAAGGTGGAGGCGATCCTGCAATGGAAAAGCCCCAAGACCAAGAAGGACGTGCAGCGCTTCGTCGGCTTCGCAAATTTTTATCGCAAGTTCGTAAGGGCGTTCGCAGACATGACAGCACCAATTACGGACTGCTTGAGAGGCAAGAAGAAGTTTAAGTGGACGGACGAGGCGCAACAAGCCTTTGAAACACTCAAGAAAGTCTTCGCCTCAGAGGAGCAGTTGCTGCATGTGAACCCCAGCAAGCCCATCAGAATAGAGACAGATGCATCAGATCGAGCCATAGGAGCGATACTACTGCAGCAAGATCCAGCAAAGGAATGGCGGCCCTGTGCGTTCTATTCCAGGAAGTTGAGCCGGTCTGAGGCCCATTACGCCATTTGGGACAAAGAACTGTTGGCAGTGGTCGCAGCATTCAAACACTGGCGCCACTTCTTGGTGGGGGCGCAACACCAAATCCAGGTTCACACTGATCACAAGAACCTGGAGTACTGGCGCACGGCTAGAGTGCTCAACCAGCGCCAAATGCGATGGGCAGAGTTTTTTGCGGAATTCAATTTCCACATCCAGTATGTTCCTGGCGAGCAGAACAGCAGGGCGGACGCCCTATCCAGGAAGCCAGAATACATGGAAGATGAAGGACCTCCGGTGGCAAGGGCCATCTTCAAGCCTGAACAGTGGCGGTGTGGGGCGACATTGGGTGGTAGGGAAGAACTGGTGCGCCTCACACAGGCGGACGCCTTTGCCCAGAACAAACTGAGGGAACTCAAGGAGGGGAATCCCAGGGCAGGAGGGTTTGAGGAAAAGGAGGGGCTACTGGTGTACAAGGGGGCACTGTATGTGCCAGGGGAGGATATGAGGGCCAAAATTCTCAGACAGCTTCATGACAACCCCACAGCAGGGCACTTTGGGCAATTCAAAACCATGATACTGGTCACTAGAGAATTCTGGTGGCCAAAGGTCAGGCAGGACGTTAAGGACTACGTCAGGGGGTGCGAGGTCTGCCAAAGGGCCAAGGGGGAGAGAAGGGTACCAGCAGGACTACTGGAACCGCTTCCCACCCCAAGCAAGCCCTGGGAAGCGGTTTCGCTGGACTTTGTCACGGATCTCCCCAAGTCCAAGGGCAACACGGCTGTACTAGTCGTAGTGGATCTCCTGACCAAGATGGCTCACTTCATTGCCTGCCCCAAAGTGGTGTCGGCGGAGGAGACGGCCCAGTTGTTTATGCAGCACGTGTTCAAGCTGCATGGTATGCCAGTGAGAGTAATTTCGGATCGCGGCGCCCAATTTACCTCCCGTTTCTGGCGCAAGCTCATGCAGATCTTGAAGGTGCAGGTGTGTCTATCTTCAGCACGCCATCCTCAAACTAACGGTCAATCGGAGCGTGTTAATTCCATACTGCAGCAGTATCTGCGCTGTTATGCTTCCCAGCAACACAGCGACTGGAGTGACAAACTCGCCCTTGCAGAGTTTTCGTACAACAATGCTCAACACTCCTCGGCAGGCATGTCCCCGTTCCAGGCGATCTACGGCAGCCACCCCAGGGCCTTTCCGGGAAGGGAGGGGGAACAGGGGGATGGAGACGTGCCCGCTGCACAGAATTTCGCTGAGGAGTTGGAAGCATTGCACCAATTGCTCAGTGACAATTTGGAGCGGGCTAAAGCAGCCTACAAGACGGCAGCGGACCGGCACCGCAGGGAGGGGGAGGACATCCAGGTGGGAGATATGGTATGGTTGTCCACACAAGGGCTGCCCATTCGCGGCAGGTGCAAGAAGCTGCAGCAACGTAGACTGGGGCCTTTTGAGGTAGTGGAGCAGATCAACCCCGTGGCTTTCAAACTGCGACTGACGGACGACATGAGGATTCACCCGGTGTTCCACAGGTCTCTCCTGTCCAAGTACAGGGAACCTCACAGGTACCAACAGGGCTACCAGCAGGGGTCGCAGGGGTTACCGATGGTGGAACCGGACCTCTTCAACGAGGCCACCGAGATTTTGGACTCCAGGTGGCAAGGGGATGAACTGCAGTATTTGGTAGCGTGGGAGGGGGAGCCAGCGTCGGAAAATGCATGGATCCCGGCAGAGGAAGTCACCAAGGAGCATCTGGTGTGGGAATTTCACGAACTATTCCCGCACAAGCCCAAACCATACCGTTGGCAACTGAGAGACGTGTTTCAGCCCACAGACTCGGAGGAAGGGGACTTCTGGGGTTTCCCACCATCAGGGGGGAGTGAAGGGTACCCAATGGTAGGAGAAGGGACCGAGAGTGCAGAACCCCTTTCTCCACCCATGGCCAGGGAGGATTGGGAAGACCTGTTTGCCTCATCGTCCAGTGGCGACACCACAATATTCTTAGGTTTCCCTTCCTCCCCTGACACAGCAGACGAGTCTTGGGGGGAGCTGGGAGATCTAGCAAGGGACTCCGAAACCAATCTGCCCCAACCAGGTGTGCCTTTTCAGGAGGGGAAGGGGGGCTTGGAAGGGGGGATGGATGTCAGGGGCTGGCCGGTTTCCGAAGCGGTGCCAGAGGAGACAGCTGACCTAGATAGGGCTCCGCTGACGCCCGAAGAGTTATTGAGGGTCTGGGATCAGGAACAGGCACAGCCCCTGCTGACGCCAGAGCAGGTAGTGCAGCAATGGGAGGAAAGCTCCACCAGAGCGCTAGCACAGCCAATGGGAAGGGATCAGAATATGGAGACCGAGGAGGAGTTGAGGCTTAGAGAGCCTACCGGAGCATCAGACACCACTAGCGGGGAAGGTGAAAGCGAAAGGGAAGGGGGAGCCGTAGGGCTGCCCAGGTCAAGGGCGCGGAAGCGGAAAAAGGAGAGGCGGAGACTAGGCTTTCCGAAGCTCCTATGCTGGGGGCGGAGCCGCAAATCCGTACTAGAAGGATCTGACTCCGAGGGGTCGGATGCATAATCGCAAGGTCTGGATTATCAATGTTATGAAATAAAGTGATTAGTTTAGCAGACTGCGTTTTGTGGATGCTTACTTCCGAGGAGACACCCATCCGTCTCACAGTCCCCAGGTATGATGCTTTTGCTTCTAAGAGAACCAAGCTTCTCCAAAGCTGGAGCAAATAGAAAAAGGGTGGGGGGTTGCTTAAGCAAAGGGCTTCCAGGGCTTTTTTTCAGTAGATGATTGCAATGGTAACTAGGCAACCTACCCTGTTCCCTTTTTAATAAAACACCCCCCCCCCTACTAATGTTGCTTCCTAAATTGTAGAGGAGCTGCCAGTGCCACTGTGTGAAGTCCTCAGAGGAGAAAGGAACTCGGGGGTGACTAACAGTGACTTTTAAGCTTTCTGTGCGTGCGGGGCAGGAGAGACAGATTTGGGTGTGGGGGTGGGATGAAAGAGAGTCAGGGGGCAGGTGCACAGTGCCGTTGACAGGTTGTCTTCTGAGGGAGGTGTGCAGAATGTCTGGGGGGAAAGGAGGGAGATGGGAGTTATGCGTCCCCAGTTAGGGGCAGGTACCCACTTCCTTCAGAGGGACGCAGGTGGCGCTGTGGGTTAAACCACAGAGCCTAGGGCTTGCCGATCAGAAGGTTGGCGGTTCGAATCCCCGCGACGGGGTGAGCTCCTGTTGCTCTGCCCCAGCTCCTGCCCACCTAGCAGTTCGAAACATGCCCAAAAGTGCAAGTAGATAAATAGGTACCGCTCCAGCGGGAAGGTAAACAGCTTTTCCATGCGCTGCTCTGGTTCACCAGAAGCGGCTTAGTCATGCTGGCCACATGACCCGGAAGTTGTACGCCGGCTCCCTCGGCCAGTAACGCAAGATGAGCGCAGCAACCCCAGAGTTGTCCGCAACTGTACCTAATGGTCAGGGGTCCCTTTACCTTTACCCACTTCCTCCAGCCTCCCACCCCCATGTCTCACTCCCGCCCCCCCCCTTTGGTCCACCTCGGCCCGCTACCCCACTCCTGAGCCCAGCAACACCTCAGGACTCATGATAGCCACTGTGGTTAGTAGCTATCGAGATTCTGGTTTCCTTTAAGCCCAGGTTCCCTGTTACGTCTGAACCACGAATCTTTAGCTTTTGTTGGTTTGACAAGCCAGGGTAATAAGGGACAACCCCCCCCACACACACACATTATCCTGACTTGTGATATGATGTTATGCAAGAGTTCTCTGGTCCTGGAGGGGGAAACGTAGAAGTTTGGCTAAACACAAGCCAGGATCTGTGTCTCAAAGCTGCTTCCACACGGGGGGAGGGGTGGCGGCGCAGAAGGACAAAAGGGGAGCGCCAAGGGGGGATTGTGCGGCCGTGACACTCATCTGTGACTTCATAAACCATGCTTTATGAGGCTGTGGACAGACTGTGCGTCACTTCCCCACCAGAGATTCCAAGGTGAAAAGGAGGAGAAATCACTTGAAGCGCCTAAGTTTGGAATCTCTGGTGACTTTTTTGTGCCTAATCATAAATCCAACGCATGGTTTCTTGGTTTCATTCAGATAATGGATACTTTCCTGTTGAAAATCCCAACAAGGCCTGCAGAATGTATTGATTCCTTGCAGTGTTGGTTGCCTCCAAGGTGAAAACACTGTGAAGTCTCTCTCTCTCTCTCTCTCTCTCTCTCTCTCTCTCTCTCTCTCGTATCCTACAATGAGTAAGAGGTCTGCAAAGAAGTTTTCACGAAGAACGGTTGTGAAAAGCGGGATAAAGTTAGCACTGGGCAGTAAAGATTCAGGACAGATGCAATAGCTGCCTTCAGACACACCAAAAGTGAAGCAGAATTGTTCTCTGTGGCAATGGCTTTTAACACGTTGGCTAGACCGCTACTCAGGGTTGTATGTTCTGGGATTTGAATCGGCCTCAGACCATTTGGCCCATCTCCCGTTCTCTTGGTTCATGTAGGTTGCAGGCCCCAAACATTGTTCGGGGTGGGGGCAAGAAGGAGATCCTTATAGCTGCTTCTTTCAGAATCATAGAATTGTAGAGTTGAAAGGGACCCCAAGGGTCATCTGGTCCAGCCCCCTGCAATTCAGGAAACTCAGCTAGATCATACATGACAGGTGGCCTTCCAACCTCTGCTTAAAAACCTCCAAGGGAGAAGAGTCCACTGCCTCTCACGGGAGTCTCTTCCACTGTACAAGCGCTCTTAATGTCAGAGTAGTTGAGATCATTTGCAGGAGTATCAATGGTTGTTCCCCAAGTTGGCAAGGCTCATCTAGTAACAGCAAGAAACTGAACCTTTAGTGCCTTAACTCTTTATTGTGGAACACCCTGCCATCGGAGATTCAGCAGGCACCTTCTGTCTCAAATTTTAAATGCCTGCTGAAAACTTCTCTATCCCACCAGGGCTGTGCAGGCAATTCAGAATATATCTTTTGACAATAGTTAGCTGATGTCTGCTTTTAAATTTTTTAAATCATTTTTCATTGTATGGTTTTATACACTGTCGCTGTAAACATCTTTGCTATTTACGTTTTTTATTAATTTTGTTGTTGTTCAGTCGTTCAGTCGTGTCCGACTCTTCGTGACCCCCTGGACCAGAGCACGCCAGGCACGCCTATCCTTCACTGCCTCTCGCAGTTTGGCCAAACTCACGTTAGTAGCTTGGAGAACACTGTCCAACCATCTCATCCTCTGTCGTCCCCTTCTCCTTGTGCCCTCCATCTTTCCCAACATCAGGGTCTTTTCTAGGGAGTCTTCTCTTCTCATGAGGTGGCCAAAGTACTGGAGCCTCAACTTCAGGATCTGTCCTTCTAGTGAGCATTCAGGGCTGATTTCTTTAAGAATGGATAGGTTTGATCTTCTTGCAGTCCATGGGACTCTTGAGTCTCCTCCAGCACCATAATTCAAAAGCATCAATTCTTCGGGGATCAGCCTTCTTTATGGTCCAGCTCTCACTTCCGTACATTACTACTGGGAAAACCATAGCTTTAACTATACAGACCTTTGTCAGCCAGGTGATGTCTTTGCTTTTTAAGATGCTATTTTTATGAATAGCGGTGTATAAATATTTTTATAAGTAAAATACAGGCCAGGGCACTTGCAAGACAATTCCATATGCGCGAGAAACCAATGAAACTGTTGAAGGAGGCAAAATATAAGGATCTCAATAGAGGCGGAAGATAACTGAAGACATCTAAGAAAAAACCCAAAAGGCAGAGAAATTGGTAGTTCCCTTTACCTTTGACAGTTATGCCAGTAAGATCTGAACCATAACTCAGAAATGCGGATATTTAATTAAGAAGGCACCTGGGTGCGAGAACGGCCTTGTCCTTGCATTCGAGGGTTTTGCAAAAGTGTAAATCATTTCTAAGTGGCCATGCCGGCGGAAGCTCTTGAATCAGCGAAAAGAACAGAGCTCTCAATTCAGTCCGGAGGATCCAGATAACAGCTCAAGGCTGCACGACTTGAAAGGCTAACAAGCCGGATAATTTTTGAATCCTTGTTTTGAGGCCCCTTTAGAGGAGGAGAGGTTTTTTTTTATCCTTGCCTGCTGAAGGGATTACATTTGGAAGTGACCCTGGGGCCAGATGAACATCATCACTAAAAGTTCAAACCGGTGATGCCGCTTGGCGATTTGCACATCCCGTCTTTTTGACCTATTATTTCCTGAAGAAATAGTCAAAAGGTGTTTGGTTACGTTGTTGACTTTTATCTGTTTTGTGTACTTTATGACAGCTCCTGAGCCATAAAAAGTGACTTGTGGTCATTTGGTTATTCCACCTCATTCTGATTTGAAACCTTTTTGCTTTGGACATTATTAATTGTTTTTAACTTATATTTTTTAAAAGATACTTCTCATATACTATATAGACATATCATAACTAGAACTGTAAAGTCTACCAAACTAAAGCCAGGAGCAAAATCGTGGCTGTGGGCGGATGGAAAAGGCTGTTGTCTGAAACCCCAGAGAGCACCTGCCTGTTGCTGTAGAAAATATTGAGCTAGATGGATGAATGATGTGACTCTGTATATAGAAGAATGGTATAGAATCCTAAGAGTTGGAAGGGACCACGAGGGTCATCTAGTCCTTGCAATGCAGGAATCTTTTGCCCAACATGGGGCTTGAACCCACGACCCTGAGATTAAGAGCCTCGTGATGAACTCCGGGCATCTCCAGCTAGAGCTTTGAGAGACTCCTGCCGTAAATCCTGGAGAGGTACTGCCAATGTAAATCGTCCTTCTATATATAGATCCTTCCCACAAGGAATCATGGGAGCTAGCTTGTCAAGGGTGCTTGGATTTGTACCTCTTTGAGGGATGAACTACAGTTCCCAGGATTCTTTGGGGGGGATCCACATGCTTTGAACATATGGTGTGGATGTGACCACAGTATCCCAGTATCCCTAGGTTCTTTGGAGCAATGCTGCTGCGCTCCCTGCAAGAAGAATTACACCCCTGGTTTCTGCAATTGAGATGAGCTGTTGTTTTACCGGTAATTTTAACCTGCTAGGTGGCAAAGTGCTGGATACTAGTGGCAGATCGCTTGCTGATGAGAAGTAAGTACAGTATTTTAATTTAATGCAGACCGCTTCCACTGTGGGGGATCAGAGATGGTACAGAGAGGTACCAGTAGGGAATTCCCCCCCCCCAAAATATCAGCTTCAAGGAGGGACTTTCCTCTGGAGAGGAAAATGTGAAATTTCCCCTCTGTGCTTGCTCCGATCCTGTTAATTGCAAGCAATTTGCATTTTGGAAGCCTACAGCCTAGATGCGAAGACATAGCTAATGTCACAGAAACTAGGAAACAAAGCTTTTTTCTTTTTTTCCATTCTGAAGAGCCATTTCACCTTTCTCCAAATTGCTTGCTCAACGTAAAGCAGCAAACTTTTTCTTCTCCCAACAAGATCAATAGTTGCATTTCTATCTCTTTCTTCAACCGTTCTAGGCGAAGCACAAATGATGCCCCTGGAGACACTGATGCCGATTTTCCAGAGACGATAAAAAGTTTATTATCTATGGCAAAGCAAGGCTTGCATCCATCTAAGTTTAAAATTGGACCCCATACACCCTCTTTTCCCCTGAAGACATTGCAAGTTCAGCTAATGTCAACCTAACTTTTTGCTGCGCAGTTTTTACAATCTCTTTATTCCTTTTGCTGACTGATATTGCTCAGGCACTCCCTCTTCTTTCTTTCTTTAACAGTTCGTAAATCGCTAACCGTAAAATCATCTGTGTTGTTTCTATAAAATAAAATAAGTAATAAGTAATAATAAGCTAAGAAGACGCATTCTTGTTGGTATTTGTCTGTCTTGAGAGACAATGGAGTGCGCCTCCAGGCGTGAAGTCAAACCACTGCATTGCAGCAACTAAGTGACCCCTTGGGGCACAAGCCTGGGCAGTGTGCATGGAGGTCCTGGGCTGCCCAAGACTCTTGGCTTCACAGATGTGGTCCAAAGGAAAGCAGAACAATACGTTTGGCACCAGCTTGACTGCAGGAGACCCATCCAACCATTTTAGGAACTCTACGCTAGATTTGTGTATTGTTTACTTAGGCTTTTCCTTCTCCCAAATATGTCCCACAAGGCCGAGGAGGTTTAGGACCAGAGTTTTCCTTCTCCTACCGGTAGATGGGCTATCTTTCCAGGTCGCTGGACCCTGCCTAAACCCTTCTGAAGAAGTGTGCATGCACACGAAAGCTCATACCAAGAACAAACTTAGTTGGTCTCTAAGGTACTACTAGACTATTATTCATATATATATATATATATATATATATATATATATATATATATATATATATTTCTACTGCGTCAGACCAACACGACTACCTACCTGAATCTTGAACCCTTCCAGACAGAGCAGGGTATGTAACCTGTGATCCCTCCAATGACTAGAGCTGATGGGAGTTGTAGTCCGCCGACATTTGAAGGCCAGAGCTCCCCTGCCCCTGCGACAGAGAATTAATGACACTTTCCCAGCTACGTGCTGTTCTTTCCCGCCTGCAGGAGCCAAGGGACTTCCTTCCCTAATTTTACAATGGCACCGTGGCTGGAGACCAGGCCAGATCAATCAGTTAGAAACGGCTGGACTCTGGGCAGAGAACTCCCAGAGTGAGAACTCTCTCTCTCTCTCTCGCCTTTTGTTTTGTTTCCTTCTCTGAAATTTGGCCGGCCTCATCGCTGCCTCGGTGATGATAATTGGGGAACGCGAGCCCAGCCGGGCCTGTCGACCTGATTCCCAGGCGGAAACATAGCCAGTGTTGCGTGTTGTGACACTTCTCGAGTATGTGCCTGGTAGGACTTTATTTAAAAAGAAATGCTTTGAGAAACAGCGTCTGAGCTGGTGAGGTGGAGACTTTAGCTTGTGTCATGCCCGTTTTGCCAGCAGAAATCAGCATGCAAAAGAATATGTTCTGCTGCCCTGGGCTCCTTCAGCAGGAAGGGTGGGATATCAGTCGAGATAATAAGAATAATAATGCTAATTAATTAATAAATAAATAAAGATGAGGGTCTGAAAGATGCTGAAGTTGGGTGTGATTTTGATATTTTAATGTAGTTCCTTGCCTTCTTCTTTCTTGGCTTAGAGCAGAGGTCGGGAACGTCAAGTTTGAAAGTGGCCCTCAAGGCCTTTCTCTCTTGTCCTCAGGACTGTTGCCAGGTTGCACTCCTCACTGGGCCCTTCTTTGCATCTCCTGGAGTGTTTTTGCCAGGCTAGACTTTGCCCTTGAATGCTGATGATGCCTCTTGCTTGTCTGGATGGAGCTGTGTGTGCAACGGTGTCTTAGTGCAGCTATGTTGGGTGGGGTGTGAGACAAGGACCGTGGAATGGCAGAGTTAAAAGTATAGAGGCATTAGTGCCCGGGAGTATTGGAGAAGCATTACTGAACAACTGATAAAGCGGGGCGGTCCAGGGTAAATCCACTTCAAATGTGCTGCTCATGGGTGAATGACAGGCTGCTGCATACACCTGTGATAAAACAGCGGTCTTGATGAGACCCAGTTCTGTTGATCTTCTGCTGTGTGTTTCTCGTTGGCCATGGTGGTGTGGATTCAACAAGGATCTGCCACAGATTGCATTGGGACCTTCACATTGCCTTATCTCTGTCTCCAAGGTCAGTAGGTGGAGGCTTATTCAGTCTTCTTGCTTGAGATGATCCTTTTATTTTCTCTTGTGGCTGGGCTGAGCCTCCTGGCTCCAAGGTCCCTCTCTTGCCCTTCCTTCCTTCCTTCCTTCTTTCTTTCTTTCTTTCTTTCTTTCTTTCTTTCTTTCTTTCTTTCTTTCTTCCTTCCTTCCTTCCTTCCTTCCTTCCTTCCTTCCTTCCTTCCTTTCTTTCTTTCTTTCTTTCTTTCTTTCTTTCTCTCCTTTGGCTGTTAAATCTGAATAAAGCTTACAGGACTGCATCGGGTGGATTACCAAATTCCACCCCCCCCCCCAAAACACCAGCATGGATATTAGACGTTTCCATTGAGGCATCATCATCTCCAGAAAGTCAAGGTTATTGTTTT
Organism: Darevskia mixta; assembly: GCA_034641385.1. NCBI lineage: Eukaryota > Metazoa > Chordata > Lepidosauria > Squamata > Lacertidae > Darevskia > Darevskia mixta. Next base: position 5,976,276 of record JAWWNH010000181.1, read on the forward strand.
TTTGCTCCATATGGCAATGTGTTGATTAGGAAGCTCTCAGCTGGCTCAAGTAATAAAACCTGGCTACCTCGGGAGCCAAGGGGGACTCAGCTTGCAGAGGCAAGAGGAAGGGTGTTCTGGCCTGTGTTGACTGCTAGATCAGGGGTGGGCACCCTTTTTGCTGACCCCTTGCAATGGGCTGAGTTCAGCAGTTGGTGACCATACTCCCAGAGCCGGCAGCATGTGGAGCCATTCATTCCCCCCTCTGGTTTTTACACACACACACAGTCTTCCTCTCTTGCACTTTCACTCTTGCTCCTGATTTGTGATGGAGATGAAAGTGTGGAGGCATCCCTGCGAACACAGTCATGCTCTCCTCAGCCTGCCAAGCAGCTTTCCGGCCTGAGAGGAAGGTGGTTTTACTTGGAGAGGAAGGCGCACAGGGGTGGACTCTCCCTGAGTCACACTCTCCACCCAGGTAGCAAAATTCAGTAGGGAGGGGAGGGAAATTTGGTGGAGGGTGTGTGTGTCTGCAAAGCGCTCTTCCATTGTCCTTCAAGTGCTGTTTGTAGATCCTGTGACAGCTAGAGGAACACGGAACGTGATAGTTAAAACTGTAGAATTCGCTCCCACAAGATGCTGTGACAGCCGCCAGTTTAGATGGTTTTGAAAGAGGCGTGGGGCAATTTCATGGAGGAATAGAGAAACACTTCTGAATACCAGTTGCTGGAAACCACAGGAAGGGAGAGTTCTTTTGTGCTCCTGCAGGCTTGCTTGCAGTCTTCCAGGGTTGGACACCTTGAGAACAGGATGCTGGACTAGATGGGCCACTGGCCTGATCCTGCAGCCAGGCTCTTCCGATGTCCTTATTTGTCCTGACAAGCTTCCACAGAAGCAGGACAGGGCTACTTTTTCTTCTGAGCCCCCGAGAACCAAACATTAACCTTGAACTGAACCGTCTCTGCTATCTACCCAGCCACGAAGAAGCCAAGTGATGCAGCAGGAGCCAAGCGCCTCCTGGATTTTAATCTAATTTGAGTTGTTTTGCTTCCAAATACTGGATAACAACCAAGGCTATTAAAGAGTGCCGCAGACCTCACCCCCCGGGTGGTGCATTTAATCGCTGCAATATTGCTTTTAATAACCATTTTAATTAAGGCCTTCATTTTCGAGATCGGTGCTGACCCAGGGATTCCAGCTCTGTCAAATTTCCAGCTGGCCCTTTTGCTGGTCGAGGATTTAGGAGGAAATTGCTGTGAATAAAACGGCATTGACTGAGGCAGGCAGGGACCCTCCAGGACAAATTTTGATCGAGGGGAATGGGTAGGCCTGAGGCGTTTTTCCTCTTGACTGTGAATTCTTCCGTGCAATTTGTTTCTCCACTTGCTTAGGGGGATGCTGTGTCAGGGAAGGACTGAATTAAAACAACAACAACCCTAAATTGCACTCAGAATTATGTCTAGTAGCATGCCCTACTTTACAGAGGACGGTCCTCTGGTTTTGAACCAGTCCAAGACAATGACACTATATGTTTAAAGCACTGTGATGCTATCTACAGTAATAAAGTGCAAGTGTATCTGCGTCCAGTCCCTGTGTCCGTCCCTGTGTCCTGCGCATGTGCCCCACGGGCACAGGGATTGGAGCGCAGAGACTTCGGGCGGCCGGGCTGTTGAAGCGGCGGGTGCGTGCTCGCGTGGACTTACTTCTAAGCGGCAGCGGCCGTTACAAGTGGCGGCTGAGTTGGCCTGCCGGGGTCTGGCTGGTGCCAGTGCCGCGGCCACGGCGATGCGCCTCCTGCGCTGCCTGCTGAAGGGCCATTCGGCGCTGGCCGGGGCGCCCAAGTACATCGAGCACTTCAGCAAGTTCTCGCCGTCCCCGCTTTCCATGATGTTCTAGCACCCGTTAATTTAACGGGCTTAAAGTCTACTAGTTTTAAAATAAGTTGGAGGGAAATGTGTATGTCCCTGAATTTCTTGGAGTTGCTTCCAATTGCGGAATCCTTTTCGTTTCTTCCTTTTTTTTGATTGCTGAATTGATGTGACCCCGGTACAGAATTTTAGTACCAGAGACTGGCTGAGCAGGATTGCCCTCCCTCCTCGCTGTTGACTCCTATCGCGTTACAATCTGGATCACGGAAAGCTGCTGGAAAGATACCGATTAGCCATCGTGTGTGCAAATAAACCTGTCCCCTGGTCTTCTCCCCTAAGCACCTTTTCCCAGGCATGCCATGCCTCCAAAGCAATCCATTAATGAGCCAAGGTGAGAGCCAAAGGTTAATTTTAGTGGCTCAGTGGGCCGGCTGGCTGCTGGTTCCCAGGCTGCGTCAGGGGTTTATCCGCCCAAGTCTCTGCCGTCTGCTGCCGGGTATTAAGCAACAGGCTAAATAAGGGGCTTGGAAGTGTTATGCCTCTTCTTCCCCCATTACGGAAGCCACGCAAATGTGGAAGCGGTTTCATTATGGCGGTGGGAGAGTTTTTTGCCTCCTCAACCCCCAGCTGGAATTCCTGAAGGGCTTGGCCCGAAGTTTCTGCTTAATCAAATGCACTTGGTTTGATTTTGGGACGCGAGGAATACCGATCCCGTTATGGGCATTGGGAGCTGCTTCAACCGGACGTCAGATCCCATCTTCACCATTGTGTGGGTACCACGCAGAGGCGTAACCTTGTTGCTTGCCCTGAGCCTTTTGTAGATTTTAGCTTGACTTTCTGGGGAGGAGGAAGCGTTGGGTTGTAAGTCTCAGTAGTGCAAGCGAGGTTTTGTTTCGGGAAGAAACGTAAAGGTTTGTGTCCTGTGTTATCCTGCCATTGAAATTATTGGTCATGGCTAACTTAGGTCCGTTAATTTTTGTGGGTTAACTCTCAGTAAAACCTAGTGTGGTGTGGTTTAAGTGCACATTTTAAGAACATGCATTCAGCTTAGTTATGCTTAGACTAGACCCAGGTGAGTCGTGTCCATTAGCGTCAGAGGGTGCACTTTGCATAGGAATATCACTGGATTCAACCTGAAACCTTTGCCTCTTGGCTGAATCTGAGACCCGGCCAAACAAGGCTGATAAGGGGAGTGCCTCCAAGGAGGTCCGACTATTCTTTCACATCTCCCCCAGTGCTGCATACTCTGACTGGCAGCACCTCTCCAGGGTCTTGGGGAGAGAAAGGTTGTTTTTCATCAGCTGATTTCTGAGATCCTTCTGAGCAAGAAAACCAGGAACTACTGTTGTTGTTGTTATTGGATCCTTGATTTTTAACAATGCTACGTCAATGACTGTTTCTCCTTTTTATTCTACTGTTTGCTGTTTTAAATGTTTCAGTTACTCTGATTTTTTAAATATACATTTCGCCAAGAGTTGTTGTAAGCAGAGAAGCAACACGTAAATTTTATGTTGGTCTAAATAATCATTCTTGATTGTTTTGATTGATTAATTTCTGTACTGCTTAATATATTTAAAAAGATCACTAAGTGGTGTGCAGAAAATGGAAGCGACAACCAGCAACTTAAACAAAACATCGCGAAAATACATATGATATTGTGAAGTAAAACATGGCAAGGCGTTACAGGTGAAGAGGTGGTTAATGCATTTCTTCATTTAAGACAAATTTATATTTATTGAGACAAGTTCTGAATGATGTCCACCCAGCCCATGTCACCGTGTCTAGGAGTTCTGTGGTGTTGTTTTCAATCCCCCTTAACAAAAGAAAAAGTCACACATGATTGTGTATGGAAATTGTTTTGGTTTCATGCAGCTAGATGATGCACAATGAATGGACCTAAGTTAGCCTTGTTCATTAACTTCAGAGGGTCTACTCTGATCTCCTATAAATTGTGGTTCTACATCAGGGATGGGCAACCTGTGGTCCTCCAGATGTTGTTGGACTCCAACTCCCATCAGCCCCAGGCAGCATGGCCAATGGGCAGGGATGATGGGAGCCATAGTTCAGCAGCATCCGGGAGAACTAAAGGCTTCTGGGAGCATCATCAAGAAAGGAGGCTTCTTGCCATGTCTCTGCTCTGAATCAAAACAGGGCTGGGGAACCTTATATTGAGATAGATATTTGACCTCTACAGCAGTGTTCCCCAACCTTGGGCCTCCAGATGTTTTGGGACTACAACTCCCATCATCCCTCGCTAGCAAGACCAGTGGTCAGGGATGATGGGAATTGTAGTCTGAAAACAGCTGGAGGCCCAAGGTTGGGGAACACTGCTCTACAGTGTATGTGTATACAGTGGTACCTCGGGTTAAGAACTTAATTCATTCTGGAGGTCCATTCTTAACCTGAAACTGTTCTTAACCTGAAGCACCACTTTAGCTAATGGGGCCTCCTGCTGCCGCTGCGCCGCCAGAGCACAATTTCTGTTCTTATCCTGAAGCAAAGTTCTTAACCTGAAGCGTTATTTCTGGGTTAGTGGAGTATATACCGGTAACCTGAAGCATATGTAACCTGAGGTACCACTGTATATATATATATACAGTGAGGGGGGAAAGTATTTGATCCCCTGCTAAATTTGCCCATTTGCCCTCTGACGAAGAAATGACTAGTCCATAATTGTAATGGTAGGTTTATTGTAGCTGTGAGAGACAGAATAACAACAGGAAAAACCCCAGAAACCCAGAAGACAAAAGTCAGAGATTGATGTGCATTATAATGAGTGAAATAAGTATTTGATCCCCTATCAACCAGCCAGACGTCAGGCTACCTGGTATCTTCACCGTATGTAACAAGCTGAGATTAGAAGCACCTGCTGTAAGGGAGAGGTCTTACCTGTAATCCCAGCTCGTTACAGTACCTGTACAAAAGACACCCGTCGACAGAAGCAATCAATCCAGCAGATTCCAAAGTAGCCACCAAAGCACACTGGCTTTGTTTCACCTCCCAACTGGTTTTGTTTGTATGAGCAGCAGGGGAAATGACATGGTGTTGTTGTTTTTTCTTTCCCTCTTGCAGAGTCACTGTGAGCCCACGACAGAACTTGCCACGCATCGCGTTAAAGGGGACTTTTCAGGGCGCGAAAGTGGTTCGGGGCCCCGACTGGGAATGGGGTAACCAGGACGGTGAGGTGCTTTTTGCCTTTTAGGGGAATGGGAGTTGGCTCCTTGTGATGTGGGCAGAGAAATACTATATTCAAGACAAGAAGCGAGAGGCTCTGTCCCTAATGGATCTGTAGAGAGGGGCTTGGGGAACTACATTTCCCTTAATCTGCATGGTGGCTTGCGCTCAGCCAAGTTTTACTCAGCATAGACCTGCTGAAAATCAACGGGCCTCAGTATGTCAAGTCCATCGATTTGAATGGGTCCGCTCTGAATGAACGAAAGTTGCGCTAGTTCTGTGGAGCCTTGCAAAACAAAACAAAAATAACAAACCCTTGAAACTTTGGGCTCACACACACTTCCCGTTTGCCCTGCCTCTTTCCCCTGGGAAAACCCACGGTTTAGCACACAATTAGAGCAAACCACACTTGGGTTTTCCATGGATTACTGCCTTCCAGGTGAAAGCAGTGGGGCAAAGGCAAGACTGCTATTACCTATGTCTAGAAAGCACAAGACAAGCAGAAAACAGTTTGGTCTTGTGCTTTCTAGGCATGAGAGAAGCGGAACACACCCTGTCGCCTGCAACCCAAAGGGCATAATTTAGATGCAAATAGCGTGCGGCAGGTATAGTTCGCCCTGCAAGGCCTTTGTTTGTGTGTTTAAATAACACCCTTTATCAGAAGATCCCAGGGCAGTGTACAACATTAAAAACACATTCCAGAACATCAGTAATAAAAAAACATAATTAAAAAAACATAATAACAGACGGCTTAATAATAAAATAATCATCATCATAACACTCCAATCCCCCACACTTTCACAGCCCATAGATTATTTAGTAGCCATAGGCCTGGGTAAAGAGGAATTGAATTATTAAATTAAATAACAAACAAACAAACAAATGGTGCACATAGCTTTAGACATAACCTGAAAATAAATGAAGCTTTATGTATAAAAACAGAAAATTATATCAGGATACATTTTCTACTCTGTGTAGGACTAGTATTTGAGACTACTGTCCTAAATTTCGTAAACCCGGTGTGTGTGTGTGTGATTGATTAAATCTAAGGGCCCAAGCTACAGGGTTGAATTATTTCCTCTGTTTGTGGGGTGGGGGGTGGGGACTCTTTAAGAAGTGAGTAGCACTTTGTCTCTGGAACTTTCTTGCAATTGCTTGCAATGGGACAATCTAAGTGAGGGTTACTCAGTAGGCTTTAGAAGAACAGCAGGAGAGCCCCAGTGGATCAGGCTGAGGGTCTATCCACTCCAATATCCTATTCTTGCCCATTATGGAAATCTCACCAGCAAGGCCAGAGCGCTTGTGAATCAATCCCCACTCTCAGCAAACAGTTTCGCTTGGATCAGGACCCGGTAAACGGTATAAAAAATGGATGGGGTATCGTATCCAACAAGATCATATCCATCAAAATAAATGAACTTGAGTCAGTCATGCCTATTGATCTCAGTAGGTCTACTCTTGAGTATAGCTTGGTTGGTTTAACACCCAAATGCGTTAATATTTGCACGACTTAGGCCACTTCTGCACCACACATTCAAATCACTGCGATACCACTTTAACCGTCACGGCTTCCCCCCAAAGAATCTTGGGAGTTGTAGTTCGTTAAGGGTGCTCTGAGCTGTTAGGAGACCCCTATTTCCCTCATAGACCCGCACTTCTCAGAGTGGTTTGGCAATTAATCCCTCTTCTCAGGGACGGCTGTGGGCAGGATTCCTGCATTGCAGGGCTTGGACGAGATGATCCTTGGGGGGGGGGGGTCCCTTCCAACTTGTACAATTCTGTGATTCTATTATTCTAACTCTGGGAATTGTAGTTCTGCGAGTCGTGCAACAACTCTCCACACCCTTAAACTATAGCTCCCGGGATTCTTTGGAGGGAGCGTAAGCCATGACTTAGATAGAGGGATAGAGCACTTTAAACGTATTTTGCGAATGCAGCCCATGTTTGTTTTGCTGTGCGGTTGGAATTTTGAGAATCCTCTGCCTCGCAAGGAGGCTGGATTCGAACGGGTTCCCTTTGTGTATGTGGCCTTATTACTCCACTCCCCCCCACCCCTGAAGGCAGGCGACCTGACAGGACTGGAGACGTGCAGCCACTGGGTCAGACAGGCTCCACTCTTGACCTCTTAAGCTCCCCTTCTCCGGCGAGGGATTCTTCCTCCCTGCCGCTTTCCTGGGAACTTCTTTCTAATCTTTGGGGCTTTGTTGCAGTTAGAGCCACGCAAGGTCGTGATCTGCAGATGGCCTCGCGTAAGCCGTCTCAACCTCCTGGCAAAGAGCTTGAGATGAAAACCTGTGTGTGTGTGTGTGTGTTGTGGATGGGGGAGAATGGTTGAATTGGCACGTTTCAACTGTGCCGTCGTCTTACTCCTGCGGACAGGTGGCGAAGGCAAAGCCGGGCGCGTGGTCGACATCCGTGGCTGGGATGTGGAAACCGGGCGGAGCGTCGCCAGCGTGACGTGGGCCGACGGCACCACAAACGTGTACCGAGTCGGGCACAAAGGAAAAGTGGACCTGAAGTGCGTTGCAGAAGTGACGGGGGGCTTTTACTACAAGGAGCATCTCCCCAGATTAGGTACGTGTGTGAAACCCTCTCAGGGAAGGAGGGGAGAGAGAGATTTACCCATCGAGTACTTGCAATGTACAGTAATTTGCCCTGCGGTCGTGCTAAATGCTGGTCTCTAATAGCACACTTTTGGGGGTTTTTTGCACTAACTTTGGGGTGTGTTGCGGGAACAAGCTTTTTTAAAAAGCAAAAACAAAACCCGCGCACTGATTTAGGAGCTGAAGAGAAAATCGGGCTGTTGTTCCTTCTACTTCCAATGCTCCAGCTGTGAGTGCCGTTCGTTTTGTAGTCCGAATGGCACCACGTGCAGGTTTTGGGGGATCCAGGGTTTGCAGGAAAAGGGAAAAAGTTCTGAAAAGAGGAGGCCCTCCCTAAAAATTAAAATAACACCCTCTCAAATAAACATGGATTGCTGACTGATTTCAGAGTGGGTCAGAGATGAGGGGAGTGGAATTAAACAGCAGCAGCTCCTACATGCATGGGACACGGGTGGCGCTGTGGTCTAAACCACAGAGCCTAGGGCTTGCTGATCAGAAGGTCGGCAGTTTGAATCCCCTGCCCACCTAGCAGTTCGAAAGCACGAAGTGCAAGTAGATAAATAGGTACTGCTCCGGCGGGAAGGTAAATGGCGTTTCCGTGCACTGCTCTGGTTCGCCAGAAGCGGCTTAATCATGCTGGCCACATGAACCGGGAGCTGTACGCCGGCTCCCTCGGCCAGTAAAGCGAGATGAGCTCCGCAACCCCAGAGTCGTCTGCGACTGGACCTAATGGTCAGGGGTCCCTTTACCTTTAGCTCCTGCGTGCAGCATTTTTTGCCTCTGGTCTTGCTAGAGATTGCCCATCTACCCCAGGATTTAGTTTGTTGTCTGAATGCACTCAAGATGCAAAATTGTGCATTCTGCTGTCAGGAACTGCTCTTTCTCTCTCTCTCTCCAGGTAAGCCGGCCGAGTTGCAGAAGAAAGAGAGCACACACAGGCACCCGTTCCAGCATGGAGACAAAGTGAAATGCCTCTTGGACATCGACATCTTGCGAGAGATGCAGGAAGGGCACGGGGGATGGAACCCGAAAATGGCTGAGGTAGGGGACCGCATTAAAAAAAAAAAAATTATAGGGGGGGGGAGCTTTAAACTGGGAGGAGGCCCAAAAACAACTCCAGGAGGATTGAGCATGCTCAGTGGCCGCAGAATTGTGATTGACGGTTGGAATGGAACAGAATCCAAGACAGGGAGCTCTCCGTGCTGCAACGTTTTGTTGCAGTTCTCATTTGTGCTATTAATTTTTAAAATAATATATTTGCTGCTGCTGCAGGAGGTTGTATTCAGCTAAGCCAGTGTGGTATAGTGATTGGAGTCCTGGGTTGGATCTAGGAGGAGACAAGGGTTCATATCCCACTCAACCATGAAAGCCGCTGGGTGAACTTGGGCCAGTCAATCTCTCTCAGCCTAACCTATCTATAGAATGTAAATGTGAAGAAGAAGAGGAAGAAGAAGAAGAAGAAGAAGGAGGAGGAGGAGGAGGAGGAGAAGGAGAAGGAGAAGGAGAAGGACACAGGGTACACCCATTGAAAGCATTGGACCCAAGTTAATTTCAGTGGGTCTTATCTGAGTAGGATTAACATTGCATACAACTGAAGGAGTGATCTGATTTGTTCTCCTGTTAGTGTGCCACCAAAGCTTACTGTTCCTGTTGTGCGTGTAAGAGAAAATTACATGTGCTTGTATGAGAATATTAATGTTTCATGTTACTTTTTAATGGAATAATATGCAGGCGAGACTCAATGTACATGGGGGTTACATTCAGAATCCAAATTGTGTATAGTCAAAACACATTGGGTTCGATGGCGGGCGGGATTGCCAAAGTCTTTTTCCCCAGAAGCCTGCCCACTCCCTCCCTCTTTTTTTTAGCATTTAAAGCTGAATGCTCGCAAGTTAAATGCGGGTAAGTCGATTGGAGACTTTGATTACCATTTGTCAGCAAAAGATAAACCTTAAGAAATAATAATAACCCATTTGTAACCCACTTCAGGATGGTTGCTGTTTGTGTGAACTTGTGTTTTAAACTTTTGCTGCTTTGATCCATGAATATTATTCTGGCCATGGACTTCAGCAATAAATATTTCAGCGGTTTGAAAGTGTATTTGTGAGCGAGGAGGGGCTACTGGCTTGCTGCAGGGGCGGCATCCGATGGTAAAATCTCGCATTTCTTGCTTTCAAATGACAACCTTTAATTTTCTCTCTCCCCATCTCCCCGCTCCTCCCCAATACATCTCCGTTCTTTTCCTTCCAAAGTTCATTGGCCAAACAGGAACTGTCCACAGAATCACGGACAGAGGAGACGTCAGAGTCCAGTTCAACAGCGATACCCGTTGGACGTTCCATCCAGGTGCTCTGACCAAGGTGAGTGCGGCTGACACATCCTGGTGATGGATCTAAAAATTGTGCCATAGTTCAATAGACAGATGGCGGGGGGGGGGAGGAGAGGGAATGGAAGGGGAGTGTATTAGCAGGAGGATAGCATTTGTTGGTTGGTGTATTATTGTTTTTCGGGGGGGGCGGGTGCTGCAACATCTCACTGATGCAATAGTGGTACATTAGTGGTGGATTTATACTGGACCATTCACAAGTCCTTTTGCTTTATTACCGGTAGTTGTCCCATGATGCTTCCCCAATGCCACTATGTTATTGCCCCCGCAGATCTTTGTTTTGTCCCAGCAAGTGTGTATTTCAGTGAATTATCAAGAATTGGTCATTGTCACATTTGTGGACAATTGTCAGCAAATCCTTCTCCCTCCCCAAGTGACAAATGTGAAGCTGTGTAGAGATACACCGATAAGATGTTGGCAGTCACTTAATTCTGACGTTCAGCGCTTTGCTTGCTGTTGTGTCGAAGGAGTGGGGAAAAAGGCGATCTGCTTTCTCTCTGGCTGTCCTTGGCTCCAGCACAAGTTCTGACAAGCAACTGTTTTTGTCAGTGGCAGTTCTGGGTGCCTTGCTCTTAATAAGGGGTAGTCTCTCCCCTGAAGCGCTCTCGCCCGCCTCTCGCAAACCAGATCCAGGAACATCGTAAGTGACAATGTCCTGGCCAGGGCAGGTCCTGCCACACAGCTTGAGTCTTGATGGCAGATTCCTCATGGGAGGGGGCTTGATGGCATTACCCTCCTCCCTTGCCAATGTCAGTGGCAGTTGTGGCTGTCTCACCCTCCCCACCAGAAGCCCTTTGTTAATCGAAGTGAAGTTTACTCAGTTGCTCGATTAAAGGAACAAGAAACACATGACCGAAGGAAAAAGCTGGCTACCTGTTGTTGTTTTTTAAGCAATGGAGATGTTCATGGAAGAGCAGTCGCGGGTGGCGCTGTGGGTTAAACCACAGAGCCTAGGGCTTGCCGATCAGAAGGTCGGCGGTTTGAATCCCCACAATGGGGTGAGCTCCCGTTGCTTGGTCCCTGCTCCTGCCAACCTAGCAGTTCGAAAGCACGTCAAAAGTGCAAGTAGATAAATAGGTACCGCTGCAGCGGGAAGGTAAACGGCGGTTCCGTGCGCTGCTCTGGTTCGCCAGAAGCGGCTTTGTCATGCTGGCCACATGACCTGGAAGCTGTACGCCGGCTCCCTCGACAGCCAATAATGCGAGATGAGTGTTGCAACCCCATAGTCGGTCACGACTGGACCTAATGGTCAGGGGTCCCTTTACTTTTTAGTCTCTGTTTTGCTATAGTTTCTATTGAGTACCGGTATATTGCTCAAGAACTTGGATGGGGGGGCCCACGCCCCCCCATCTGTTGCTGTAAACTCCAACTCCCATGACCCATCATTAGCTCTGACCATTAGTCATGCTGGCCGGGGCTGGCAGATGCTGGGAATCCAACAGCATCTGGAGTGCCAAATCTTGTTCCCAATCCCTGGTCTTTAAGAGATCCTAAACACATGTCCATTTAAAGCACACAGCATGAAGAGAAAACGGGGGATCCCCTCATGCAGAAATCAACTAACTTCACTTCCTTTCATTTAAAAGGTATATGTTTGTCTGAAATGCAGGTGGGGGGGGACCCACATACAGGGATCTATAAACAATGTTAAGAAATGGTAGATACTAGGAGCCTCTCACCTGGCGTTCCTTGGGAATTATAAGAAACCATCAGATCTGTGCAGTTTTGAAAATGGTGGTTGAAACTGAGGCAGCTTTGAAAGGTTCAGGGAGTGCGCCATCTTGAATCAAAATGGCGTCTACAAAAAACCCACTGTAGATTGCTGTGAGTGGCAGGACTTGGGGTCGAAAATGTCTGGAGGGCCTGCGACTGGGTTAAAAGACCCTACGAATGTTTGCCGAAACCTTACCCAGGGACGGTCACCACCACCACCCTGCGTCTCCGCGGTTAATGCTTGATTTAGCTGTCTATAATATATAATAACAATAATTAATAATAATACTTATATAATTATTTGTACCCCATCCATCTGGGTTGCCCCAGCCGCTCTGGGCAGCTGTGTATATTATATTATTTTATAATATAAAATATATTATCTCTCTCTCTCTCTCTCTCTTTCTTTCCTATGATTCCTTTCTCCCCCACGCAATGAAAAGAAAAAAGCTTCTGATTTTCTTTTTCCTTGTAGCTCAACACCTTTTGGGTTGATGATGTTGTCCGGGTGATAGATGATATGGAAACAATCAAGCAGTTGCAAGCTGGTCACGGGGAGTGGACTGATGAAATGACCCCTGTGAGTGTCCTTCTATTCCAGGACAGTGCAGTTACTTAAAACAATCTAGTCCATGCTTTCCCCTCTCCCCTGGTGTGTTAAAATTCGAATGCAGGTCTCTGAAATTTCAACAGCTGCCGCCATGTTTTAAACAAGGGAAGTGAGGGCTGATGGACCAATAGGGGAAGGGCTCACTGGTAGATCATCTGCTTTGCATACAGGAGGTCCCAGGTTCAATCCCTGGCATCACTGGGAGAGGCAGTCTGAAACCCTGGAGAGCTGCTGCCAGACAGTGCAGACAGTACTGAGCCAAATGGACCAATGGTCTTGATTCTGCATCAGGCAGCTTCCTGTGTTCCTAACATCAGCTCTGCCCACTGATTGACTTCTGCCCAAGCTGACGCCGGCAAAGGGGTTTTCAATCCCATCTTGCCCACTACAAAATATTTGCCTTATTATGTCCCCTGGCCAGTGCAGTGTAGTGGTTAGAGCAGGAGTGGCCAAACTTGGCCCTCCAGCTGTTTTTGGACTACAACTCTCACCATCCCTAGCCAACAGGACCAGTGGTCAGGGATGATGGGAACTGTTGTCCCAAAACAGCTGGAGGGCAAGTTTGGCCACCACTGGGTTAGAGCAGCCTTCCTCAACCTCAGCCCTCCAGATGTTTTGAGACTTCAATTCCCATCATCCCTGACCACTGATCCTGCTAGCTAGGGATCATGGGAGTTGTAGACCAAAAACATCTGGAGGGCTGAGGTTGAGGAAGCCTGGGTTAGAGGGTCGGACTAACACCTGGGAGATCAGGGTTCAAATCCCTACTCAGCCATGAAGCTCACTTGGGCCAGTCACTGCTTCTCAGCCTATCCTACCTCGCAGGGTTGTTGTGGGGATTAAATCAGGAGGTAGGGGGAACCTCATATGCCAACTTGAGAAAATAGGTGGGATATAAATGAAATGAAATAAATAAAACACTGTTTCCCAGCTGACACACAGGCAAAGGAGAAGAAGCGTTCAGTGCTCACTTCCTGCACACAAAATATTTTTGGATGCAACATTTTATTTTTTTAATTCTGGAGACATGTGCATATTTCCTCAGATATATGCCCCACTTTGTTCAGTGAGGCTTACTCCCTAGTGAGTGGGTTTCTTTTTTTCTTTTTTAGGATTGCAGCCTGACTTGATTAATTGGTTTGATAAATCAATTTTTTAAAAAAACCCTCCAAAGTACACATTGCATACAATTTCTTTACTTTGTTCAGCAAGGCTTGCTCCCTAGTCAACAGTTTAATGGTCAAGTGAACAATATATACATTTTGTTAAGTAAAATAATCATAAAATGTCAATGTGTGTTGTTTTTTAAAAAGGATTACAGCCTTGCTCAAATGATTAGAATAAATCCATTTTTTTTAAATCTCCAAAGCCTTCATTATGACATCTAAAATCAAAGAATGATTTCTCCCCCCCCCCTCTCTTTTCATTTGCATGCAGTATTTTGAGTTGCGTGCAGATTCACTGCATCCATTTTTAATTGATTGGATCGCTGATTCATTCAGCCAGACATTTTAAAAACCTGGTAACAGCCCTAAAGGGGGAACCATTCAAAAATATGACCAGTATCTCACCAGTATTCAGCCTGCAAATCGTGACTTGTTCCCTGCTTCTTGAGTTTTTGCACAGCCAATATATTATTCCATAGCGCTTCATGTTGTTGTTTTTCTGAGAAGGAGCTGATTGACACATACCCTTTTTAAAAGCACCTGACTTCTCCTTGCATTAAGGCTTTGCTGTCTTGGAATCCCATGTCCCAGGTGTGGGGAACCTTCGGCCCTCCATATTACTGAACTGCCAGCTCCCATCATCCCTCTGACCATTGGTCAAGCTTGTTAGGGCTGATGGGAGTTGTAGTTCAGCAGCAACTGAAGGTTCCCCACACCTGCTATATATTGCTCAGTGGCTATGGAATTTTGACTTGACAGTTGTGGGGAGGGGCGATGGAATGGTATATCCTGGAAAGGGGCATGGCTGGCCGGTCAGTGAAATGGATGGCACATTCTTCAAAAGGACATGGCTGGCTGGAAACAGGAGTACTCCACAATGTAATGTTCTGCTGCTTTTCTTACTTAGACAGAACAAAAAGGATGAATAACAAGAAGGAGGTTTTCCCCCCACCCCTCACGTTTCAATTTTCCCTTTCCCTTTGCAGACCCTGGGGCACATTGGCAAGGTGATCAAAGTGTTTGGAGATGGGGACTTGCGGGTGTCTTTTGCAGGCCAGTCGTGGACCTTCAACCCCGCTTGCCTGACGGCCTACCATAGGGAGGAAGACGCAAACCTCATGACCACCGAGGATGCCAAGGAATCTAAAAGTGAGGAGTCTGAAAGGAAAGCCGTAACCAGCTTAGGAGGGAGGGGGAAAGCCTTTTAATAATCTGTATTACATTTCACTTAAGGACATAAGAAGGGGATACAGGAAGCCCCACCTGTGTTTAGAATTCATAGAATTGTAGAGTTGGAAGGGACTCTAAGGGTCATTTAGTCAGGCCTGTTCTAGAGGCTAGTGGTGCAGGGCGCCAAGTTCTGGAGGGCGCCAGGAGAGAGTCCAGGGAACACCCAACAAGCGCGCTGAGTGAGCGACGGCATGTGCGCCGCTCCTGCCAAGCTTCGGCTCGGTTTTTCCCCTTTAAGCTTGAAGGCGCCGAATTCTGTGGGGCGGCAGAAGCCTAAAAGGGGAAAAAACCGAGCCGACGTTCGGCAGGAGTGGCGCATGCACCCTCACTCGGCGCAGGCCCGCTTGCTTGGTGTGCTGCCTGCCGTGACCACCGCGGCACGAAGCGGCCAGCTGAGCTGGGAGGTGCCGCATCCAGCCTCCGCCTCTTCCCCGCCAAAGGAGCCGCCCTCCAGCCGCTGCCCGCCTCCTCCAGCCCTAAAAAAAGGTCGAAAACTCTGGGAAAGGAGGGATCTTTGCACCACGGCGCCGGATATGCTTAAGACGGCCCTGCATTTAGTCCAACCCCCTGCAATGCAGAAAGCTGAAACATCCGTTTCCTTGGCACTGATGGGCTGAGTTGGTGTGATGGCACAGCATGTTCAGGAGCTTTCTAGCTGCTAAATGGATAAAGCGGTTCAGACTGTTTGCAGCCCGGCCTGTGTAAAGGAGACGTTTCTGCAGTTCCTTGTGGGCTGCTGTACATTTATGCGGCTTGCTAGAATTGATTAAATTGAACACAGGTACAGAGACAATTATCCCTCTTGATTTTTATTCATTTTTCAAGCAACAATACAATACCCAAAAATACACAAGCCTTTCCTTGTCTTTCAGGGAGAGCCCATTGTAGCATGTTTGGCCCATGGACCTCCCAATAATGTTGCTTTGTATGTAATAAAAAATAGGTTTTATGGCCATCATGTTGCCATGTTCAATTCCTATGCCCCTCCCTGCTGAAATATGAGAGGTCCCATCAGTATGGGCATTCTGTCGGCTCCCCAAAGCACACCTGTCTAGGCACCTATCTCCTGAACTGAACTTATGATTTGTTATTTTAACTGCTTCATTGTTTTATTGTATATTTTAATTAAGGGTGTTTTGATGTCATTGTGTATTTTAACTAGGGATTGATTTTATAGTTGTAAACCACTTAGAAGCCATTTTGGCATATGAGGGGCGTATAAATTAAAATAATAATAATAATAATTATTATTATTATTATTAATGTTTTGTTGCTACAATTGCCACAGATGTGGCCTTTTCAGTGGTGGCTCTGTGTTTGTAGAATCCTTCCCTAGTGAGATGCGTCTGTTTCCAATGTTATTAAAATTCCAGCAGAAACTGGAAACAGCCCTGTTGAAAAGCATTTGGTGGCTGAAGAATACTGTTCCCAGCCCCCCCCCCCCGAGATCACTGAATGAAATCACATTTTTAATTGTCACTGTTTTTAGATCATTTTTATAGATCTTGTATAGTTTTACATATTTACTACAACTGTGTTTAGAATGTTTTACAATGCTTTTAAAAAAATAATAATTGTGGATGTTTTTGCTGCCCTGGGCTCCTTCAGGAGGAAGGAGGGGATGCAAATCCACAAGTGGGGGGCATCTCACACCATCCCTGTCTGCCTGGTGTAGTACCATACATACCTTTCCGTCTATAAGATGCCCCCATGTATAAGACGCCCCCTATTTTGGAGAGCCAGTGTGGTGTAGTGGTTAAGAGTGGTAGTCTCGTAATCTGGTGAACCGGGTTCGCGTCTCCGCTCCTCCACATGCAGCTGCTGGGTGACCTTGGGCAAGTCACACTTCTTTGAAGTCTCCCAGCCCCACTCACCTCACAGAGTGTTTGTTGTGGGGGAGGAAGGGAAAGGAGAATGTTAGCTGCTTTGAGACTCCTTTGGGTAGTGATAAAGCGGGATATCAAATCCAAACTCTTCTTCTTAAGAAAATGGGGGGAGATGGCACAGAGTTGTTGAGCTTTTTGGGGGGGAATGCCCACGGTTGTTGAGGATTTTTTTTGGGGGGGGGGAATGCCAAACCAAATATCACTCACCCAACTGGCAAACGCTAACAATCGCAAGTGACGCACGCCAAATTGCCGAAGCAGAAGCCAATCCAAAGTAGCCCTTGCCTCACGAAAAAGTACGGTAATTGGAGGGCTGTTTCCCATCTCTCCAAACAGGCACGCTGCTCTCTGTGCTGGGAAGGCTGCTGACCCAAAAGATGGAAGCGGACAGCCCTGGGCGCCTGGTCATAGAGGCGGCACATGGAAATGCATCCAAGGTCCGGGATCTGGTTCAGAAGTATCCTGACAAGGCAAGTCGTCTCTGGCAATAGGGCAGATGTTGTATTTTTTAAAACATCTTAAAACTTCCTGTTTTTTGTTTGTGTGTGTGTGTTCAAATTTGTCTTTAAAGTATTTATTTATTAAAAAATAATCACTGGGTTACAGCCAACGCTAGCCCTACTCATAGCAGAACCTGTTGAAATCAGAGTGACTCTGAGGTTCAGAAGCGGCAATGCCTCTGCGTTAACCATTCACTGAAAACTGCAGGAGGAGGAGGAGCGTGTTCTTTTCTTTTCACAAAATTTATGTTCCACTTTATTGTGTTAAAAAAAAAAGAGTTTTGAAGCAGTTTACAAAAAGGATAAAGCAATAAAAATTATTGGTGAGTACAATTAAAACAACTGTTTAGAACATTAAAAAAAACAAAACCCAATAGTGGGTTGTATCCAATTATCAGATGTAAATGCAAGCAGCAGTAAGAACCTAAGTAGAGCCCTGCAGGTAAAGGTAAAGGGACCCCTGACCATTAGGTCCAGTTGCGGACGACTCTGGGGTTGCAGCGCTCATCTCGCTCTATAGGCCGAGGGAGCCGGCATTTGTCCACAGACAGTTTCCGGGTCATGTGGCCAGCATGACTAAGCCACTTCTGGCGAACCAGAGCAGCGCACGGAAATGCCGTTTACCTTCCCGCCGGAGTGGTACCTATTTATCTACTTGCACTTTGACGTGCTTTCGAACTGCTAGGTGGGCAGGAGCTGGGACAGAGCAACAGGAGCTCACCCTGTCACGGGGATTCGAACCGCCAACCTTCTGATCGGCAAGCCCTAGGCTCTGTGGTTTAGACCACAGTGCCACCCGTGTCCCACAGAGCCCTGCAGGTAGATCCACCTGGTCCAGCATCCTTTTCTCACAGATGCCGGCCGAATGCCTTCAGGGAAGCCTGCAAATGCAGCAGCAACACACTCCCTAGTTGATTCCCAAGAACTGGTATTCAGGGGAACTCACAAAGACTTTTTAGCGAAGTGGCACCAGCAATTTAGAACACCGTTCCCCTTGAAACCAGACAGACACCTGCACTTCTGCTATTTCGTCACCTGCAGTAAACTTCTTTGTTTCATTTTGACGAGTTTTTCTTTTTTTAAAAAAATAATAATTAAATTTTAGGGAAATAATTTGCTTCAGTGTCAGTCACCTTGTTCTGTAAATTTATTGGTCTTCATAATTTCGTGACTTTTATGTTGTTGTTGCTTTGAGTTGGCTGTTTATCAACCTTCTTGTTGAATAAATGAAACGATGACCTTACCTTTTCTCGTCAGGTCGACGTCAAAAACCAAGGCAGGACAGCCTTGCAAGTGGCCTCTTACCTGGGAAAGGTGGAAGTGGTGAAGATTCTGTTGCAGGCCCATGCCAACATCAACCTGTGGGACGAGGAAGGGGACACGGCTCTGCATTATGCAGCGTTTGGGTAGGTGGTGACCCCTGTGAACAGCTGTCACTCAACGTGTGCACTTGGCCTTCTTAGTCCAATGGAAGTTGGTCCACCATGTGGCACTGGCCTGCCTTCTTACTTACAACCAATCAGGGCGTAGCTCTGTCTGTCTTTGCTCTGGCTCTGCCTCTCATTGGTCTACCTGCCTTCCTCCCTGTCAACTTCAGAGGGAACCAGCCACCACTGACTTAAGACCCCTGGACTTCACCCCTGAGGAATAAATGTTTGTATTATGAATCTGGGGACGGCTCCAAAGAGTTCTTCTAAGTCCTCCTTGCCGATCACAGCAGGCATGGTTCTAATAATAGCCTGTTCTATTTATATACACCCTATTTTCCTCAAATCGGGCTTGCTCAAAGCAATTCACACAAAAGCCTAAATGTGGCAGTACAATTTATATATTTGGAACTGCTTTTGTAGGGTGATAGTCCTACTCAGAGTAGACCCACTGAAGTTAATAGGTGCAACCGACATGGGTTCAGTCATTTCAATGGGTCAGCTTCCTGTGCCTTAAGTCAGAGGTTTTCAAAGGGTGTGGCAGGAGGGAATGGCAAGCGTGGCAGGAAGATTCAAGGACAGTCAAAGAAACATTTAAACATTTCAGTCTTGCTACACTGATACTATGGTATCAAAATAATTCTTTTTAATTTGCAGAATATGGATAGGTATCTTTTCAAAATGAGAGGGCATTGGCTACTCTTTTACGACATACTGTTGTGAACAGGGATTTGCAACTCTGACCAATAGGAAAGATCAGAAAAGAGAGAGTCTTCTTTGTGTTGATAAGGAGATGAGAGTTTGTCTCAAATTAGACCTAATATAAATGAGCAAAAACAAGCTTACACCTCTTCTTGAGTTTTTATACATACTTAAGGTACAGGCTCGTTTAGAATTATACTTTGGGAATGATTCGTGTTCTTGTTTTATACTTTCTGGGTTCCCCATGTTCATATTATAAAGTAGTTGTGTTCTATGTTATAAATCATGCACTGCTTTGTTTTCCAGTGTATTCCTTATCAATTACAAAAATTGGTGTGGTGGGAGCAAATTTTTATTCTGAAACCGTTACCCAGAGAAAAAAGTTTGAGAACCACCATCTTTTCTATATATTTTTTATTTATGATTTTCAGTTTTATACATTTCAATAATTTTGCAATCTTATTAGCATTTCAGAACTTGACTTCCTTCCCACTCTTTCTGTGGTTCCTTAAATTTATTCTTAATATTTTCTGCATATCCAAATTAACGTAGTTTGCTCATTTATTCATCTACTTTAAATTCATCTACTTTATATACTCTTATAAAACTGCAGGTTATTACAATAATCCTGCCAATGTTCTTATCTGTTTACAGTCTGTTTGTAAATATTCCACAAACAATATCCCTCCTCTATAATAAAGTGCCTGTGTCCGTGCGTACGTTCTGTGTGTCAGTGGAAATTTTCCACTGCGCATGTCCCAGACGGACGCAGGGATTGGACGACGGGCATGTCCGAGAGGCAGCAGCGGCGCACGCGCGTTGTCAGTTGCGCCAGCGCCTCTGCCTCGCACGGACACAGAGGCAGAGCCCAATCCCCGCGGCTTGCCGCCACGACCGCCGCCGCTGCAGCCGCCCCCGGGAAAAAAGAAGAAGGGGGAGGGAGCCCCTCTCCACCCCCCAGCGGCCGCTGTTCTGCCTCCTCCCGCCTCCTCCTCCTCTAGCGCCCGTTATGTAACGGGCTAACTTCAACTAGTTGTTTTATAAAACGTTTGTTATCTTGATTTCTTATTTTTCCGGTAAGTTTTGCCATTTCTGCATCTTCCATAAGTTTTTGTATCCATCTGAGAACCACCGTCTTAAGGGAAGGGCTGTATCTCAGTGCAAGAGTGTTTGAAAGTCCCCAGGATTTCCCAGGGGGAGATGCCTGTTTGAAACCCTGGAGAGCTGCTGCCCGTCAGTGCAGACAATATTGAACTAGATGGAACAATGGTCTGCCTCAGCAGAAGGCTGCTTTCGGTGTTCCTCAACTTCCGTGGTCTGTCACTCTTTCCTCTTGACTTTTCACCCCTCTCACTGTCCAGGAACCAAGCAGACGTGGCCCGCTTGCTGCTCAGCAAAGGGGCCAATGGCAATCTCCGGAACAACGCCAAGTGCACAGCCCTTTACATTGCCGTCAACAAAGGCTTCACAGAGGTCGTGCAGGCTCTGTGCGAGCACAACTGCGACGTCAACCTGCCGGTGGGTTTTGTTTCGTTTTTGTAATCTTTGCATTTGCATTCTAACTCATGGAATCATAGAATTATATTGAGTTGGAAGGGACCCTGACAATCATCCAATCCAGCCCCCTGCAACGCAGGAAATTTGCAGCTGTCCCACGTGGGGATCGAACCTGTGACCTTGGTGTTATCAGCACCACGCTCTAGCCAACTGAGCTGGTTGTGGGGAGGCATGTTGTGTTGTGGATTCTTTGTGCCCGTCAGTGAAGTGGAGATGATCTGAGCAGCTAACGGGCAAGGGCTTTATTGATTGAGAGAGGTAGGCACCTGCAGTGATAGCGGCTAGCTTAGAGGACATCAACAGGGGGTTAGGCACATTGACGGAGGGGAAGGCTGTCATTGGCTGCTGGTCAGGGCATTAATGGTGTCCCTGAATGCAAGCTGCCGGGAATATTGGGAGTTACAGGTAGATAGCCGTGTTGGTCTGTCATAGTCAAAACAAAATAAAAAAAATCCTTCCAGTAGCACCTTAGAGACCAAGTTGGTCTCTAAGGTGCTACTGGAAGGAATTTTTTTATTTTGTTTTGGGAATATTGGAGTGTGGGAAGAGCTGTTGTGATCGGGTCCTGCTTGCGGCTGCTGACAACAGAATGCTGGACTTAGATGGGCCTTTGACTGGATCCAGCAGCCAGGGGATCTTCTTGCGTTCTTATTCATTGTACTCTCCCAGGGTGGCTTTGAAAAGGGGTGATGGGTAAATTCACAGAGGATCAGTCTATCAGCGGCTGCTAGCCACAATGTCTCTGTTCTACCCTCCCCTCTTGGAGACATCTGACAGAAATTTTGTGTACCATTCCGCCTGTCCCCCTCAAGGATTCGTACGGCGACACCCCCCTCCATTACGCCATCACAGCCGACTTCAAGTGCATCATCAAGGCCCTCACCGAAGTCCCCAACATCGATTTCACCATCCAGAATCAACAAGGATTCAATCTGTTGCATCATTCGGCTCTGAAGGGAAACAAGCTGTAAGCAAAAAAGAGAAATGAACTTAAGCCATTTAAAAAAAAATATTTATACATTTTCCACAATTTTTATATACGTACATCAAATGTTATTTGCTGCCCCGCCTGTTTTTGCCCCTGGCCCCGCCCACCACTGCCATGTGGGCATCCAGGAAGGTTGTTCAGAGGGGAATGCAGCTGCTCAGGAAAGGTTTTCCCCCATTAAGGCTGCTGAGCCACAGCAGTTCCTAAATCAGTGTTTCCCAAACTTGGGTCTCCATCTGTTTTTGAACTACAGTTCCCATCATCCTTGATCACTGGTCCAGCTAGCTAGAGATGATGGGAGTTGTAGTCCAGAAACCGCTGGAGACCCAAGTTTGGGAAACACTGTTTTAAATAATATTCCCCCTCCTCTTTTAGACTTGAGTGTGGGGAATATATTGCCCTCCGGATGTTGCTGAACGACAACTCCCATCAGTTCCAGAAAGCATGGCCAGGGGTGATGAGAGTTGTCGTTCAGCAACATCCAGAGAGCCAAGGGTTCCCCCACACTTGTTTTAGCTCACCTGTGGTAAACCCAAAGCATCCCTTCTCCTCTCCTAATTTCAGTTCTTGGGAAGATCAGTGCACGCTCTCTTGCTCTTCTGCCTCTCCTTATTTTCCTGCCTGTTGGACTGTGTCACCTCCAGCCGCCACCATTTAGGCCACTAGTAACCACTGAGTGGCAATGCATGCTTGCCCTTTGAGACATCCGATGCCCTAGACATGGTCTCTCATTTTTTCTTTTCTCCTTCCCCTCCCACTCCTCTTGGCTCTGATCTTTCCCACCTCCCAGAGCCATCAAGAAGATCCTGGCAAGAGCCCGGCAGCTGGTCGACGCTAAGAAGGAAGATGGCTTCACTGCCCTGCATCTCGCCGCCTTGAACAACCACAAGGAGGTGGCGGAGATCTTAATCAAAGAGGTAAGCAGCAAGGAAATCAATATAAGGGCGTAATAAGAGCCCTGTCGAATCAGCCCAGTGGCCCATCTTAGTCCAGCAACCTGTGGCCAACAGTGGCCAACCAGATGAAGCTTTCAAGCTGGACCTGACAGCCTTCTCCTTGAATTTGTCTCATCCTTTTAAAGCTTTGGCGGCCCACACTACATCGGGGGGGGGGCGAATTCCTGAGCCCCAAATTCCCCAGCGTTCAGCCTCGTTGGCTGACTCTGAGCTCTAGTATTATGGGGTGGCGGTAGAGGTGGAACTTATCGTATTTTTCGCTCCATAAGACGCACTTTTTTCCTCCTAAAAAGTAAGGGGAAATGTCTGTGCGTCTTATGGAGCGAATGTGTGGTCCCTGGAGCTGAACTGCCCGGGGGCAAAAGCAGATCGTGCTTTTTAAAAAAAGAGAGAGAGAAGGGGGTGTTGAAAGGAAGCCGGCTGAGCAGCTGCTCAGCAAACGATCGGGGAGAGAGATAAGGGAGACAGATTCCAGCCCCGCCCCCTTGCAGAGGGAGGCTGTTTCCCCAGCAACATGTGACTGGCTGATTAGATTATCTGTCTGGAAACTGTAGAAATTGCTCCCTTTACTGAAGCTGCAGAACTCTGAGTTAAACCCCATAAAACAGGATTTTTTCCCTTTGCAAAGTAAGCTCAACAACTTTGAGCTGATCCTCAAAAAATGGGGCTTTTCTCCTTTGCAAAAGAAGCTACAGAAATTTGAGCTGATCCTCAAAAAATTGGGGCTTTCCCCCTCTAAAAACTAGGTGCGTCCTATGGTCAGGTGCGCCTTATAGAGCGAAAAATACGGTAGCCATCATAAGTTGGGCCTTTCCTTATCATCTCATTCATCGTCCTCTCGGGTGGCTTTAAAAGGGGAGAGTGATGTTGCAATTCAAGTCTTCTGGGCTTCCCCCTGGGGCATTTCATTAGCCACTGTGAGAACAGGACGCTGGACTAGATGGGCCTTTGGCCTGATCCACCAGCCAGGATTCTCTTACGAGTAGTAACAAGGGAGAGCTGTTGTCTTCAAGGACTTCCCACTGGTCAGCCACTGGCGAGAACAGGAGGCTGTAGACTAGATGAGCCTTTGGCCTGATCCAGGTTCTGTCTCGCACATGCAAGCAGCAACCCATATTCCCCTGCCGGGGGCAGAGTCCAGAGCCTGCTTTCTTGCAGCGCTGCAGGCCCGGAAAGACAAACAATTGGAGCTGAGCGATGTGGAGAAGGAGCCAGGTTTTGCAAACTGGAACCGTGGCGTCGTCTTGGCAAGCCGAGCGCCGCTGCCGTCTTCCTTCTGCCCTCAACCCGACCAGCGTGCCCACGGCCTCCGCATACCCTGTTCCCTTTTTCAGGGCCGTTGCGACATGAATCTCAAGAACAACCGCAACCAGACCCCGCTGCACTTGGCCGTCACGCAAGGCCACATGGAGATGGTGCGGCTGCTGGTGAGCGAGGGCTGCAATGTCAACGCGGAGGACGAGGACGGCGACACGGCCATGCACATTGTCCTGGAGAGGGAGCACCTGATGTCCATCATGGCCAAGGAGCAAGAGGAGGGAGGGGAGGAAAGCCTCTTATCTAAGGTGTGTGTGTGTGTGTGGAGAGAGAGAGAGATTCTGAACCAATCTAGAACCAGTTGCCTAGATCTTACATGTATTTTACTGTATTGTATCTTTCGAAAAGGAGAACATAGGAGGTTCTTCCCCAAGTCCAGCCAGTGGTCCCTCGAGCTCAGTGTTGTCTACACTGGCTGGCAGCGGCTTTCCCCCAGCCCTCCCTGGAAACAGGGTTGAACCTGGGTCCTTCTGCCTTCAAGGTAGAGGCTCTCTCACTGAGCTATAGCCCTTCCCTTAAGAGACAGGAACATAGGAAGCTGCTGTGTATTGAATCAAACCATTGGTCTGGCTCAGTATTGTCTACACTGACCAGCAGCAGCTCTCCAGGGTTTTCAGACGAAGAGTCTCTCCTTCCTCTGCCTGGAGATTCCAGGGATTGAACCTGCCTGCATCTGCCACTGAGCTACAGCTCTTCCCCGATGCAGAGGACCAATTAATGTGTAAGAGGGACGGTCACTCTGTATGAATGGCAAGCTGCAGTCCAGCAGCATCTGAAAGGCCGCAGATCCCCATCTACATCCTAATTGCATCTAAATTGTGTTTTAGATACGAACGGCTGCGTTTTCTTTTCTTTTTTGTGGATGTCTTCTTCAGCATGTCATTGACACAACAATTGTGAGTTTGCGGTGGATTTAAACTGGACCCATCCACATACCATTCTTGCAGCCTGGAGGAGACAACTCTTGCACTGTAGCACAACAAAAGTAGGAAACAGCCCCCCCATCCAATAGCTGTCAACTTTCCCCTTTTTTTGCGGGAAATTCCCTTATTCCGAATAGGATTCCTTGCAAGAAAAGGGAAAGGTTGACAGCTATGTCCCCCCCCCCCAAAAAAATCCAAACATTTGTGGTGTAAAAAGTTGCAGGATTTCAGCAGTAAGTGACGGGGCATACACTGATTGGAAATAAAAGCAGCATGTCCACCCCAAAAGGTGCAAAATATATAGTAGATTGGTATATTTATTTTACGTTTTTTATGGAAGCTGCTTTCTTAGGACACTTTCTCTAAAAGGGGGATAATGAGTATTTTAATTCTTTAACAACTATAATATAACGAGTGATTAAAATTATTTTTTATTTATTTATTTTATTTATTTACTTCTCCACCCCTCATTTTAGCTCCAGGCCTCTGGGTTCCTTGGAAATCTTGAGCTGAACGTGGGGGCGGCCATCGCGTGCTACTTGGCTCAAGAAGGTGCCAACATCAAGTACGCCAACCACAGGGGAAAGTCCCCTCTTGACCTTGTTTCGGACGGCAGCATAGCGCAGCTCATCAAGAACTTCTCCCAAAAATTCAGGTAGGACCAGCCCCATCCTGTCCCGGTTTGACTTCTCTCCTTGACTTCGGCTTGTCTTCGTTCCAGGGCCCCCTCTCCTCATTTCTTTGTTGAAATGCTCTATGCCAGCTGTGGCCCAACACATTGCCCACAAAGTATATGTCCTCAAAATTTCGTGATGCACAAAACGCTTCTCTTCCTTCTCCATTCTTGTTTGCACTGTTCGCCCCCCCCCTTTGACTTGCCCATGAATACCAGGACTGGACACCCGCTCTCCCTCCTGCTCTGACAGAGGGTGGAGCAAAAGCTTCTCTCTGGGAGCAAGCACGACAGTGACTGATTTAAGCGCCTTCCCCTTCCATTGATGGGATGGAGTTGACACACTCTGTGGCCCTCTACCTCCCTTTCTGCCATAGGAGCCAACTCCCAAGGGCCGCAGGGCTCCGACCCCCATAATAACATATTTGAGGGGGCTTTCCCATTTGAATGGTGTGCGTGCGCTGTGTCATGTGATTGATTGTGTGGGGCAGGGCTTGCCTGGGTCCCCACAATATTTTATTCAAGTTGGCACCCCTGCTTTCTGCACTTGTAGAGGCGGCAGCCATTTTGTGTCACGCCGCACCCCCCATGGCAGCCATCTTGTGTTGTGCCGTGCCGCCATGGTGAAATAAATAGCTATACCAAGAACTCTGGCCAGAAGTTTCAACAAAAGAAATAATATCTACTCGTGATATTACACTTGTAATGACCCTTAGTGGTTTCTTCCGGGTGTGTTAGCGGGTCCGATTTAACCAGATAGTTCCTTAGTGATTTGGTTTTATTTAATCCAAACAAAGGTGGATTTTGGCATCCCGGAATATTTGATAACAGGTGCCAATGTTTGTATATAAGTTTCTTAATGCTGAGTTTGAGTCTGTATCTTTGTTTGAAATTATAATTTTTGTTCTAATCGGCAACTGCATTTAAGACTGTAATTCTTAAAAGAATATATACCCTATTTGATTTTGACTCACAAGTAGATATTATTTCTTTTGTTGAAACTTCTGGCCAGAGTTCTTGGTATAGCTATTTATTTCAGTGCCGCCACGGTGGCCATTTTGTGGCTGACGCCCACAGCACTCTCTCTCAACATTCATTATTGCGGATGCTCACCCACCTTCAGACCCGACGCCTAGTTCCTCTCTGTGTCTCTTCCGCTTTTGGCGTCTGCAGGGAGCAGCAGGACCCCTCCACAGTGGTGAGCAGCCAGAGACGAGTGCACACGACGCCCAACACCATGACCAACCTCAGCGTGGCGAAGGTGGCAGCTCCCTCCGAGTGCCTGGTCTGCTCTGAGCTGGCGCTGCTCATCCACTTCTACCCTTGTCAGCACAGCATCGTGTGTGAAGGTATGAGAGGGGAGCACGTCATCTTTGATCCCTTGAGGGCATGCCTTTTCCTTTCCTGTTTGCACTTCCTGCCTGGGGTGCTGTGAAGCAAAATTGCACCGCAATGGGGAGAGGCCCAGGGTTCAAATCCCTGCCTCTCAGCCCTAACCTACCTCGCAGGGTTGGTGTGAGGATAAAATGGGGAAGGGGGGGAACCACGTAGGCCCCCTTGAGCTCTTTGGAAGAAAAAGGTGGGGTGTCAATGTAATAAATACTGTATATTCCTGTGTATAAGACTACTTTTTAACCCAGGAAAATCTTCTCAGCATGGCCAATGGGCAGGGATGATGGGAGCCATAGTTCAGCAGCATCCGGGAGAACTAAAGGCTTCTGGGAGCTGGGAGCATCATCAAGAAAGGAGGCTTCTTGCCATGTCTCTGCTCTGAATCAAAACAGGGCTGGGGAACCTTATATTGAGATAGATATTGGACCTCTACATTGTATGTGTATATATACTGTATATTCCTGCGTATAAGACTACTTTTTAACCCAGGAAAATCTTCTCAAAAGTCAGGGGTCGTCTTATACGCCAGGTCGTATTTCTTATATGGCGAGTATATCCCAAACTCTATATTTTAACTGAAAAAGTTGGGGGTTGTCTTATACGCCGGAATATACGGTAAATAAACCGGCACCTGTTCCAACCATTTCCCCCTCTCCTCGTCCTTAGAATGTTCCAGAAGAATGAAGAAATGCATCAAATGCCAAATGACAATTACCAAGAAGCTAAAGCAAGGTGAGGACAGTTCGTTTTAAACTCTCACATTAAGGTGTGTTGAATTTTTCAAATCCCAAATTCCAGGAAAGAGGGGTGCTGAAAAGTTGTAACGTGACTTGGGAATTCAAAATATATTTTGGTCAAATTAATACAATTTAGCTTTTCTTGGTAAGCAAAATGCGTGCAAAATTGCATAGAAATCATTAAAAATGATTGCCACGTACTTGCAGTTATAATATATTCAATATTATTATCATTTGTTATTATTTAGCATCACCACCATTCAGAAAGTAAAATTTGGTTTTCTGAGAGCAGTTCATGTGCTTTTTAATCAGACTTGGATTCACCAAGCTTAGATGTTGCCCAGTCACAAAAATAGTAGCAGATCTGATTTCCCTCCTACCCAGAAGCATATTTTTAAGATCCCTTCACTGAAGAAATTTGCAAAAAAAAATAAGTCCCGCCCCCTAAAATGACAAACCCAAAGCATAGAGAATATGGACGCGGGAAGAGGGGAAGGCCTGTAGTTCAGCGGCAGAGCGTCTCCTTTACATGCTGGGCTGGGATAGCTCAGTCGGTAGAGCATGAGACTGTTTGTCTCAGGGTCATGGGTTCGAGTCCCATGTCGAGCGAAAGATTCCTGCACTGCAGGGGGGTTGGGCTAGATGACCCTCGCAGTCCCTTCCAACTCTACAATCCTACGAATCTACACGGAAGGCCACAAGATAAGTCCCCCGCGTCTCCGAATCAGGCTGGGAAATCTCAACCTGCCTGCAGTCCCGGAGAGCTGCTGCCGGCCCATGCAGACACCACTGAACCCAGCAGTCTGACTTTCTCCCCCTCTCTTCCCTCGAACAGATAGCACGGAGGTGGATTGTGTTTGTGGTTCGGAATCCACCGGCCAACAGAAGCTGATGGAAGACCTCCAGAATCGCTACCGGCAGATGGAGGAGCGGATCACCTGCCCCATTTGCATCGACAACCAAATCAAACTGGTCTTCCAGTGCGGGCACGGTTCATG
Source organism: Darevskia mixta (assembly GCA_034641385.1). NCBI lineage: Eukaryota > Metazoa > Chordata > Lepidosauria > Squamata > Lacertidae > Darevskia > Darevskia mixta. The sequence goes on from JAWWNH010000181.1 coordinate 6,005,061, forward strand.
CCAGGAGTGCAGCGCCGCCCTCGCCGTCTGCCCCATTTGCCGGCAGACCATCCGGGAAAGGATACACATCTTTGTTTGAAGACGGCTCGCTCTTCCTCTGCCCTGCCGCAAACCCACCCTCCCCCTTTAAGTTTCCCCCCCTTTTGGATGAGAATCGCCCGGCCTGTTTCTTAATAGCCACGAAGGAATGTGGGAGAGGCGGTTGGTGGTGGGAGAATCATGAGATTTGGGGGCCCCTGAATTCCAAGGCCCAACATGGCTTGCTTTTTTTCGTCCCCCCTCCCCTTTTTAAGAATAACTAGAATAAGCGTGGCCGTGGGCCACGAGGCGGACTGGACGCAACTGAGGGGTGCTGTGTACGAAAGCCCGCGAGGGCCAAAAATGGCGGTCTGCAGAGAGAAAGACCTCTTGGTGTAGCGCGTGGACTCTTTTTCCTTCTTCGTAGCCTTATCCAGCTTCTGAAGGGACAAAAATACACGATCTTCCAAAAAAGAGAGAGAAAGAAAAGACAAGCACGTTTCTTTCAGTTCCGTGGAGGGTGGGAAACTGGGGGTGGGGGCATGGGGGGGCAAGGAAAGCAATATTCTTGCACTTTAAAAGAAAAAGAAAAGTGGAGGGTAAATTGGGCTCCTCCTTTCCTGGAGAGAGGGGCAGGCCTCGTTGGAGAGAGGACGCTCACAACCAAATATTCCACACATTCCCCCCCCCCCCCGGCCGCCTTCCAGTTTAGAGGATCCTCTATTTTAACAAAGCCATGATCCAATATGATAAATGGCGATGGACAGAGGTGTTGTGTGTGTGTGTGTGTGTGTGTGTGTGTGTGAGAGAGAGAGAGAGAGAGAGAGAGAGAGAGAGAGAGAGAGAGAGAGAGAGACAGCGCGCAGGTACTGGCTGAAAAAAACCCCCAAACACTGAAACAGAAATATTCTTCTATGCTGAAGTGCAACTGTTTTTTTTCTTTCTTCGAAATGCCCAAAATGCCACACGCAGGTGTTTTCCAACGAGAGAGATCTATTAAAAGTCGAGAAATTACAATAAAAATGAAAAATGAATTGACAAACAATTTCCCCCCTCCATCCCACCCTTGATTTAAGACATTTTCCATATCCCACCCCCCACCACCCCCCGGCCATGCCTAGTGCAAATGATTCAGGCGTTTAACACTGTCCTTGTGGTTAAAGGGAGCCAAATCTGGGCTTTGGTGTGAACTGAACGTTGACAAGCCACAGCAAACGCAACAGTCCCTTTCCAGAGGCTGTTGCATCGTAAAGAAAGAAGGATAATTTATTATGTTTTGGGTAGGTTGGGGTGGGGGCTGAGAATGAAAGCCAACTAGTTGCTCTAAGCCACAATTCAGTTGTGTGTTGGGAAACTATGGTTTGTTGCAACGTACCAAATTGAGTCAGCCATGCTCGTCCAAACTCTTAACGCGACTGAGTGTTTTTGCTTTCAGGGTTAAGCAGATCCTGACACAGGTCTGGTGGAAATGTGCAAGGCATTTGCTGAACCTTGTTTCAAAACTTCCCAGGGACTCTCTTTGCTAGGCTTGCCTTGCTGTTGGTCTCTGCATGTTGCAGAGGATTTTAGCGATGGGGGGCTACTGTTTTTTTATTATGTATTTTAGTTGGAGCCCCAAAAGGTGCGCTCTCCTGATTTTTCCATGTCACTCCGAGACAGTCCCTGAACCCTGGAGCTTGCAATCTGAAATACATGACACACAAGGAAAAAGGACTGGTGAGGGAGGAGGAAACACAAAGCACCAATGCCGGAAATTACTATGATGGCCGGCTGGGATAGAATCTGCTCAGGTAGCCTGATGGGACACTTGCCGTGAGGACAAAGTTGAGGGAGGTCCAAAGACAGCTGGTTTCTCAGCAGAGGTAATGGAATAGCCCTGTTTCCCTTCTCTCCCTCTGCTCTGCAGCCCGGTGTACATGCCCTTGTCTCATGCCCCTCTTGGGGCTTCTTGTACACACCACACAAACAGAATTACGTAGTCCAAAACACCCCAAAATCCCTTAATGGCTGTATGTTTCACAAGCAGAGTAGGAGTGTTATACAGTAGTACCTCAGGTTAAAAACTTACAGTATTTTCCTGCGTATAAGACTACTTTTTAACCCAGGAAAATCTTCTCAAAAGTCGGGGGTCGTCTTATACGCCAGGTTGTATTTCTTATACGGCGAGTATATCCCAAACTCTATATTTTAACTGGGAAAGGTGGGGGTCGTCTTATACGCCCAGTCGTCTTATATGCCGGAAAATACAGTAATTTGTTCTGGAGGTCCGTTCTTAACCTCAAACTGTTCTTAACCTGAGGTACCACTTTAGCTAATGGGGCCTCCCGCTGCTGCCGTCGCACGATCTCTGTTCTCATCCTGAGGTAAAGTTCTCAACCTGAGGTACTACTTCCGGGTTAGCGGAGTCTGTAACCTGAAGTGTTTGTAACCCGAGGTGTCTGTAACCCGAGGTACCACTGTATGTATTTTGGTAAAAGGGGGCCTGCAGTAAAATGTGGTAGCGTAGGGTGCTCAATTCCTGGTGCCAGCTAGCCAGCCACCATCCATGCCCTCTTTGGGGATACTTCATTCACAAGAGGTTCCCCTATGGGGGGCTAATTCATACTCTTATTCTGTGGAACTAATCACATGGCAATAGGTTTGGAGGTATGGGACCTTACATGGCTATTAACCAAGCAGAGGATCTTGAACCTCCAGAATGGCACAATAAACCATGGTTGGCATGACGTCCAGGTTTAACAAACACCAGTGCCTTTGCTCCTTTTGAAGCACTCTGGACAATATCAGTGAGATGGGTCGACTTGGACAGATGGCAAGGTGAGTGTTTTGTCTTCTTTTCCCTACCACTGTGTATGGCATTTGGCTGCAGAATTCAGCTGCCTTGATGATACTGGGTTTGTGGGTTTTTTAAAGAAGTTTCTAGCCCTCATGGCTGAGATCTCAGAAGGGTGGCTAGTTAAGGTTTTCTGCGCTTTTGGTGGCGATGAGAGGCTTCTGTAGCCTGAGCAGCTCCTTGAGCCACCCGACAAAGAGCAAAAAGCAAAACAAGGCAAAATCAGGAAGTGTTAATTATATTGTATGGAATTTGCAGTCATGAGATAGCTTTGAAAGGAGGCCAGGAGGACGGCCCACCACACTGAGCCTGGATAGCTCAGTTGGTTAGAGTGTGGTGATGATAATGCCAAGGTTGCAGGTTCAATCCCTGCAGGCGGCACTGCATATTCCTGCGTTGCAGGGGGTTGGATTAGAATCGGGGGTCGGCAGGGTTTACCTTGCCTGGGCCGGTTCACTCCAGCGGAGATCCCTCCGTGGGCCGGATCACACGCGCGCCTGTGATTTCCGACATCTGCGTCTGCGCAGACGCGATTTCCAGCACCGTGGAAGCAAGTCCCTACACTGTGCTGCGCCGGTTTAGCGCAGCGCGCGGGGAATCACCAAGTGGGCTGCTCGGTTCGGGGGCGACTCGTGGGCCAGTTAAACGACCCCCGTGGGCCGTTTGTGGCCCATGGGCCTTAGGTTGCCGACCCCTGGACTAGATGATCCTTGGGGTCCCTCCCAACTTGATGATTCTATTATTTATTTGCCATTTACATGCTAAAAAAGCTTTCTGCTGCTACATCATAATCTAATATCTAATTAAACATTTTCAGTAACATAAGTAAACAGCACCTCTTCAACCTTAGCATTTGACACCTGAGAGACATACATCTTCAGCACCAGCTCTCTTCCTGCGACTGCAATTTGTTTTAATCCGAGTTTTAAATGGTTGCAAGCAACCCTGGGACTTTTTGGCGTAGTGTGCGTAGTAAACGTAAGTGATTATGACAGAGCGCAAGAACGCGCCTGTCCGCGATCATATCAGGAGAGCATCACCGAACAGCTAATGCGGCGGAACGATGTGTGGGCAAAGCTGTATGAATCCTGCATTTCAGGGGGTTGGAGTAGATGACCCTCGGAGTGTCCCTCCTACGAATCTGGTCAAATCCGCCACCAGTGCACCACCACTGCGTCAATGACACGCTGCACGAAAAGACATTGGTCCGGGGGAGCCCTCGGGTGTCGACTGCATCTAGTTTTGGAAGCTCTTCCCTTCGCTGTCTCCACCCCTGGACGACCCTGCAGCAAATTGTTCTTCCATCACTTAGCCCAATGCTAAGACGTGCGGCTTGAGTAAACAAGCGGAGAGTGTTCAGAGACCACGGACAAGTAGTTCCCTTTCTCTACCCAGCTGTGAAGGGCAGGCGAAGTCGGGGTTAGCCTGCTGTGAAGAGGAAGGCAGGGAGAATCTCCTCCCTGCTCGGTTTTTGTAGAACGGAAAAACCCGTGGTGCGATCAAGCAGGTCCTGCCCTGGCAGGCTCATTACAAAGCCCCGGGAACTCGCTGTTTTGTGGGTTGGATGATTCCAGCTCTCCGTGCGCTTTCAAGTTTGCCAAAGTTTTTTTTTTTAATGTCAAGGTGGACCACATCTGGATTTTGGGGGAGCCTGGCTTATTTATCCACTCAAGAGCAGGCTCCCAGGGTGGCCTACAAATGTCATAGATAAGTCTTACAAAGACTTAGAATCGGAAAAGATTGCTTCCTCCTCTGGGCACAGCCCCTTCTCTTCTTATGTTTGGCTTTCCTAGGGGGAAGTCATGCAGCGGGATCCCTCGGAAGCTCAAAATGCCACCTTTGAATAGTGCCCACCTGCGTTTTTCCCAGATAGATGTTTGTTTGCTTTATTTTGCTGAAACAGATTTGAGAGTTCCGCCAACCTCTGGGTGAGCTGGCTTCTTGCCCTTTGCGTTGTGATGAGCTGAGGAGGAAAGTCACGGCCTACCTTGGAGGAATAAGTAGGAAAGGTTTTGGGGGGGGGGGTGTTAGCTTGGGCCCAATTCCCAGGTAAACGGAAGGGATGTTGGAGAAGTTCGATGAAAAACAAGATGCTGGAGCAGAAATTCCCAATGTTCAGAATTGAGTCAGTGGTTAGAATGACAGATTAGGACCTGGGAGACCAGGGTTCTAATCCTCACTACCTACAAAGTAGCTTCTTAAAGACCACCAACCTTTTCCTTAGGAGGAAATATTTTTTTTGTGAATTGAGAGAAATGTATGTCTAATCGTGTCCTGCCCATGTAACACTTTTTCTATATACCCGTATTTTTCGCTCCATAAGACGCACTCCCCCCCCCCTAAAAAGTAAGGGGAACTGTCTCTGCGTCTTATGGAGCGAATGTGTGGTCCCTGGAGCTGAACTGTCCTGGGGCAAAAGCAGATCGTGCTTTTTAAAAAAAAGAGAGAGAAGGGGATGTTGAAAGGAAGCACGCTGAGTAGCTGCTCAGCAAACGATCAGGGAGAGAGATTCCAGCCCTGCCCCCTTGCAGAGGGAGGCTGTTTCCCCAGCGACATGTGACTGGCTGATTAGATTATCTGTCTGGAAACTGTAGAAATGGCTCCCTCTCCTGAAGCTGCAGAACTATGAGTTAAACCCCATAAAACAGGATTTTTTCCCTTTGCAAAGTAAGCTCAACAACTTTGAGCTGATCCTAAAAAAATGGGGCTTTTCTCCTTTGCAAAAGAAGCTGCAGAAATTTAAGCTGATCCTCAAAAATGGGGCTTTTCTCCTTTGCAAAAGAAGCTGCAGAAATTTGAGCTGATCCACTAAAATGGGGCTTTTCTCCTTTGCAAAAGAAGCTGCAGAAATTTGAGCTGATCCTCAAAAAAAATGGGGCTTTCCCCCTCTAAAAACTAGGTGCGTCCTATGGTCAGGCGCGCCTTATAGAGCGAAAAATATGGTATATGCATATCTCTCAATTACTGCTAGCCATGATGACTAAATGGAACCTCCAGCATCAGAGGCAGTATATGGGTAAATAGCATGTGCTGCTGATGAACAATATGAGTATGTTGCTGCCTTCATGCCTTGGCTTGTGAATGTTTTCTGGGAACATCATTCTAGCAGAAAGGATGCTGTGCTGGATGGGCCTTTGAGGAAAAGCAAACCTCGGTGGTTGTGCATCTCTTTTGAATGCAGAAGGTTCCAGTTATCTCCAGGTAGGACTAGCAATGATGAAATGAGTCAAGTAAACAAAGATTAAATACATTTTAATGGTGATTAGGTCTGCCAGCAACTATTAACTGCTAAGTATATGGCTAAGAGTGGATCCTCCTTGTACAGGAGCAGGATACCTCTGAATGCCAGTTCCTATGGAGAAACACCAGGGGGCAGCAGACTCTTGCCTCCTTGCCTGCTTACGAGCTGCTAGAGGTGTCTAGATAGCAGTGGTTGCAAACAGGGCAGTGAATCAAAGACATAAGCTGTGTTGCTGTTCCCTGCAAGCAGCTGGTTTAAGTCTCAATGTTTTTCTCTTTAATTTCTGTCTGCATTTCCGTTCTAATCTCAGATATATTTTCGAGCTTGCTACTATTGGAGAGAGAGAGAGAGAGAGAGATTTGTTTGTGAGTTGTGGATCTGCATAATTGTCTGGGACATCTTGTCCCGCAAACAAATTTTAAAATTCTTGGAATTCTCTTGACGGAAGACGTTTTCTCCATTGCTCCTTAGATTTTTGCTCTTTATCTTTTGCAGCCCCTCCAGGCATATGCTTTCCTTGTGCATTCATGGTGATTTGTGTTCGCAATGGTGTCAGGGACAGTTTCAGGGCTGCTTTCCACCTGCAAAAGTTTTGAGGTGGACAAACCGCTTCGTATCCAATCAGTGCGTGTGATGTGACTTCTGCTGAAATCCTATAACTTTTTGTACCACAAATTCCCCAGGGGTTCTTGTTCCCCTGCCCCCACTTTTGTTGTCCTGTAGTGAAATAGTGTGGCAACATTCGTGAAGTATTGCAGAACCAACTAATAAAGCAGAATTATGTGGGGACGGGCCAGTATATACCCACCGCAAATGCGCTGTTATTGCCTCCACGACATGTTCGCTCAGTTTCCAATATTACCATATTTTTCGCTCCATAAGACGCACCTGAACATAATACGCACCTAGTTTTTAGAGGAGGTAGTTTTTAGAGGAGGAAAGGGGGAAAGCCCTGTTTTTTTTAGGATCAGCTCAAAGTGGTGCAGCTTCTTTTTCAAAGAGGAAAAGCCCTGTTTTTATGGGGTTCAACTCACAGTTTGCAGCTTCTAGTCCTACAGGAAAGGGAGCCATTTCTACAGTTTCCAGACAGATAATCTAATCAGCCAGTCACATGTCGCTGGGGAAACAAACAGCCTCCCTCTGCATTCAACAATGGAGGCCTGGGCAAGGGGCTGGGGCTGGAAAGGGAGCCTTATCTCTCTCCCCGATCGCTTGCTAAACAGCTGTTCCACAGCTTCCTTTCAACACCTCCTTCTCTCTTTGTAAAAAAAAGAGCACAATCTGCTTTTGGCCCCTAGGCAATTTGGCTCCAGGGACCATGCATTCGCTCCATAAGATGCACAGACATTTCCCTTTACTTTTTAGGAGGAAAAAAGTGCGTCGTATGGAGCGAAAAATACGTTAAGTTTCATTCTGCACATTTCCACATCAGTTTGCAGATTGACCGACTTCCTTAGTCCTCGGTCAAACCCATCAGCGTGTACTTTCTCCTGACGTACACACAATTTTGTCTGCATTGTTGGCTAATGTGCTCATTTTGAGCATGCAATGTCCCCTAAAAATAACACATTTTTGTATGTTGCGTTCTCTGGCGTATGCATTTTTGAATGCACACTTTACCATGGGGTGCACATTTTTTTCACACGTTACTTGGCATTGCAAAATTCGGAGATGTGCATATTTTGGGGAAGTGCTGCATTTCAGTTGGTTTATTGTTTCAGAAAGTGTGACTTAGGTAGGCTGACCTGTAAAGGGAAACTGGCTCAAATCCCACCCACCCCAATCCTCAAATGACCACAATGCCCAGGCCTTTCTCTTATAACTCCATAGGACCTTCCCTCCCCGCCGTCTTTTCTATCTCGCTTCTTGACAGGACTGAAAAAGGCATGCGAGGTTGCAAGGAATATTTTCCCCTCTCCTTGGGCCAAAATTAAATTGAGCTGGATTCAACAATCATTGAGAACCGGCCAAGTCAAACAGCCAGATGTGAAAATTGAAAGAAGGGGGGGAAAGGTAGAAACTCTCATTAAAGAGAAGGGAGAATTAAGAATAGCCTGTTGCGCTGCTTATGTAATACCATTTACCATGGCTGTGTGTCAAAGCATGTAAACACGGCCAGCCTCTCCTTTAAAAAAAAAAATTGGGGAAAGTAACAGCATGGTTCAGTTAAGGACAGGGCTATTTTCCATCCTTTGGTATAGAATCGGGATAGAATGCAGTGCAAAGTGTTATCAATTTTCATTTTTAAAGAAAGCCCGCAAGTTCCTAGTCCTCATTATGGTTAGGAAGATAAGCCTAACCCCAACTTACGATCTGAAGCTGTAAACTTTTGACCTGGGGATTCTACCACCTCTCTCCGAAGCATACCTAGGCCAGATCTAAGTTTCTTTTGTTTCCAATGAACTTGCTTATATTATAGGCTTTATAAAGAAAAAACGCCCATGATTCTTTAGCAGCTTAATTGCCCGAGCCTGCTAAACACCGTGCGCATATGATGTTGTGGCTTGTGGGCATGACTTGGCCGAAACGGCCTCGTGATTTGGATCAAAAGGCCTGGTGGGCCACATCAGGCCTACGCGATGGATGTTGTGCACAACACCCTCAGGCTTTGAACTCGTCTCCTGTGCCCGGATCGCAGACTTACTGTATTTTTCGCTCTATAAGGCACACCTGACCATAAGACGCACCTAGTTTTAAGAGGGGGAAAGCCCCATTTTTTTGAGGATCAGCTCATATTTGTGCAGCTTCTTTTGCAAAGGGAACAAATCCTGTTTTGTGGGGTTTAACTCACATTTCTGCAGCTTCAGGAAAGGGAGCCATTTCTAGTTTCCAGACAGATAATCTAATCAGCCAGTTACATGTCGCTGGGGAAACAGCCTCCCTCTGCAGGGGCAGGGCGGGGCTGAATCTCTCTCCCTTATCTCTCTCCCGATCATTTGCTGAGCAGCTGCTCAGCCGGCTTCCTTTCAACACCCCCTTCTCTCTTTGTAAAAAAAAAAAAAAGCACGATCTGCTTTTGCCCCTGGGCAGTTCAGCTCCAGGGACCACACATTCGCTCCATAAGACGCACAGACATTTCCCCTTACTTTTTAGGAGGAAAAAAGTGCATCTTATGGAGCGAAAAATATGATAATCTTGACAGGGGGCTTTGAACCCCACTCAGGCATCTCTGGCTGCTGGGGCTGCAGGCTGCACCTCATTCAAGTCTCGTCTTGCCACCCTTTCGATTTTTATCAATTCCCTGCAAGGGAGGAGAATTGGGGCTTATTTTCCCAGGCGCCCATCTATCTTTCTCGATTGCAAAACCTATGCAAGCTCCCCCCAAAGTCCCTTTCTCCATCTGATTTTTCCCCTGGCACACACACCTCCCAGCTGCAATGCCCGCTGCTCAAACGCCAGAGGTTTTCTTTGGCTATCTTGCCTTCAGAGCAAACATCTCGCTTCTCCTGACTTTTTAAAAAAAAATTTAAAAGAGCCAGCATCACTCAACTTCATATTAGGAGCTGTGTCTGTCTCCGCCTGGAAGCACCAGGGGAACGAGAGAGCTATGCTTTCCAAGAAAGTGCTCTCTGGCTTGAAAGAAAGCCGTTCCACCCTCGCCTTGGCGTGAGCAGGACCCTAACCTGCCCAGGGATAGCAAGCCGTTTCTCTTGCTCCAGGGAAACTGCAGCCTTTTCTGCCTGTCTCAGATTGAAGGAGGCTCCAAGGGAGAGAACTGGGTAATGGTTTCTTATATCTCCTCATTGCTTCCTATAATCCCCTTTTTTATTTTTACCCTGCTCTCGGGTGGCACCAGTTTAAGGCTCATCACTGATGGAGTAGAGAAAGGGAGGCAGATCAGCGAGTAGAGCCTTACACGCAGAAGGTCCCAGGTTCAATCTCTGCCATCTGCAGGTATACAAGAAGCTTGCCTTATAACGGGTCAGGCCATCTTGCTCTGTACTTCCTGCACTGGCTGGCAGCAGCTCTCCAGGGTTTCAGGCTGGGCTCTCTCCCAGCCCTACCTGGTGATGCCAGGGATCGAACCTGGGACCTTCTGGGTGCAAGGCAAATGCTCTGCCACTGAGCTACAAGCATTTGCTGGCCAGGCTGGGAGAGTCCTATCTGAAACCCTGGACAGCTGCTGCCAATCAGTGCAGACAGCACAGAGCTGGATGGACCCAGCGGTCTGACAATGGCAGACGGCAGCTTCCTATGCCCCAGCCCCCCTTTTTTTCCAGCCCCTCCCTGCAAGTGTCTTGGAGGCACCATTTGCCATACCCACCAGGTCTCAGAGCAACACTCTGCTCTTCCAGGGCATCAGCTGGAAGTTAAATGAGTTTGGTGGTTCCCCTCAAACCAAGAGCTTGCTCCCAGCAGCTCAGGGCAGTGCACAAATCTCGCTCCCCACTGTTTCTTGTGCTCACAATGACCCTGTGAGGTAGGCAAGGCTGCGAGATGGCCACTGGCCTACAGCAGGCATCCCCAAACTGCGGCCCTCCAGATGTTTTGGCCTACAACTCCCATGATCCCTAGCTAACAGGACCAGTGGTCAGGGATGATGGGAATTGTAATCCAAAACATCTGGAGGGCCGAAGGTTGGGGATGCCTGGCCTAGAGTCTCCCATTGAGCTTCAAGGCAAACTCAACCATTAGGTAGAGGCAACTGCGGTCAATTTGTAGGTGCTATGCAGCAGTGGTGGTCGCCCTCCTTCCACCAAACTGTTCCTCCGGAGTCCCCTTCTGTCAGAGGACAGAGCTATGTGCACCCCCTTGCCTCATCTGATCTCAACGCTCCCTGGTCCTCATTTGGACATTCTAACCACTATACCACACTGTTACTCGGCACCACCCCAAAATTATTTGCTTTCAGTTCTTCATATTTCTACTTTGCTTTGCGGATTTTAACCTTGCATTGTCTCCTTGTTGTGTAACTCGCCCTGGTAGAAGGTGGGGCTGAAATCGAAGAGGCCATATTTTGGACAGTTCATTTTCTGTGCATTTAGACACCTCTTAAGGTGAACCACATGTTGCACGATGGTCCTGAGATCGAGGAGCCAGTTACCACCGACGTTTAGAAACGATGGGAAGCCATTTTGAAACAAGATGGCGGACCCAACCTTTTAGAACCACTTTGGTTTTATCCAAATTTTGCGTGATGCTTCCTGAGATCATGGAACTGGTTTTCAGCTACATTTGGAAGAGAGGGCTGTCGATGGCTACTAGACATGGTGTTTACGTTCTGCCTCTTCAACTGGAGGCAGCAATGCTGCTGAATACCAGTTGCTGGAAACCCCAGGAGGGGAGAATCCTCAAATCCTGCTTGCTGCTTTGCCACAAGCATCTTGTCAGCCACACTGTGAGAACAGGTATCTGGACGAGATGAGCCACTGGCCTGATCCAGCAGGCTCTTCTTGAGTTCTTAACTGGGCGCCATTTTGAATCAAGATGGCGGATTGAACTTTTCCAAATCCCACCGATTTTAAGCACCGATGGCAAAACCTCACTATTCTTGTTGTGTTTCTTAGAACTGCCAAGTAACACTGGGTATGTGGCTTCTATATAATAAGAATAGTAAGAATAGCAGCGGTTACTGGCATTGCCCTGGATCTCCTCTTTTTTCTTTCTTTGATCTCGTGTTGTTTACAAGCTTGTGAAAGCAGAGCAACCAGATGAAACTGATGCTCTTACTGGTCTCTGCCTTCCTAGAAGATGCCTGTCATTGAACAAAACATTTCCTAACATGGAACACACACACACACACACACACACACACACACACACACACACACACTGAACTATTCCAAAGGGAAACTTCTGAATCTGGATTCTGCTTCTGCTTTCCATCCCACCATTTTCTCCTCCCCTCCTATACTCCCCCCCTTTTTGGGAGCAGGGTGTCATTGTATAAATCTCCCTGTTCCAGCTGCTGAGACACAGCTGGCTGAGCTGCCTCCCTCCCTCTCTCTCTCTCTCCCTCTCTCTCTCTCTCTCTCCCTCTCTCTCTCTCTCTCTTCCCTGAGCACAGCTGTTGGGCTGTCCAGCGGTGCCCCCACCCCCTTTCTCCCTCCTCTGTTAACAGAAAATCACAGAGTAATATGAAACGGCTTGGCAGGAGCTGATTTTAATTTTTTTATTCTAAAAAAAAATCCACTTGGCTCATCAAACCAAAGTTTAATGTAAAGTCTACTCCTCTCTTCCCTCTTGCCCCCCACTCAACGCTCCACTCCAAATAGTTTTGTCAATTTCCAGCAAAGTTTGCCGCTGCTGCAGACACTTCATGCATTGATTTCTCTCCATCTTCCTTCCTGCTGTGTTGCATTGTTGTTGTTTTTAAATTAAAGCCAGGCATGGAGCATATGGAAAAGTTTTCCGCCGGCTTTTCTCGTGGCTTCCTACCAACGGAGAAGCAGAGAAGCCCTAAATGGCCTTGCGTCTTGAGTTTCTTATGCATTATTCCGCTCCTGGGTCTACTGGCTGCTCGGAGAGGTTTGCTTGAGACGAAAGCAGGAGAGACTGAGGTAAGATGCGGCCCGTTTTCTTCCAAATATTGTGTGCTGCTTTAATATCCTGCCTTCCACCCCACCCCAAATTAGCTCAATGCGGTTGTTTCATCCTAACGACAGCCCTGTGGGGTAGGATTAGACGGAGAGATTGTGACTGACCCAAGATTGCCTCACTGGACAGGGATTTGAACTCAGGTCTGTTGCATTTCACCATTTATTTTCCTTTGCTGTGTGGTCATATTCTATGGAATGGGGACTTTAATATTTGCTCATCTGTTACATTATATCTCATGGTGTTGTGGGTTTGTTTGTTTTTTTGCAAGGAGGTCAAAGATTTGAACTCGGGTCCCGCATCCCAGTCCACTGGGCAGAAGAGACAGCAAAGAGTTCAAGTATTGCCTCTTCATATTTCATTTTTAGAATTCCTGGCATGGCAGAAAAAGCTTCTGGTGGGGTTAACAGTGCATGTTTAAGTAGAAGTAAGGCCAACCTATTTAATTTATTACTACACACACCTCTCAATTTTTTTAATGGTTGCAACTACCTTGCAAGGTCGGTTACATCGACAGACAGCAGCTGGCCCAAGATTGCCAACTGAGCTTTCAGGGCTGAGTGATGGGTTGAACCTCAGTTTCCCCAGACAATTACCCTCCTTGGATTAATTGGCCTAATCTTTTAAAGCCTTGCAGACTGATGACAATCAAAAATTCCACAGTTTAAAGGTACATTGTGTGAAGAAGTCTTTGCTTTTGTCTGTCCTCAATCTTTTAACATCCAGCTCTTTGGGATGGCCCAAAAATCTAGTATTATGAAAGAAGGAATGGTCTGCCATAGTCAAAACAAAATAAAAAATAAAAAAATTCATTCCAGTAGCACCTTAGAGACCAACTAAGTTTGTTCTTGGTATGAGCTTTCTTCAGATATCATGCATGCACACGAAAGCTCATACCAAGAACAAACTTAGTTGGTCTCTAAGGTGCTACTGGAAGGATTTTTTTATTTTTTATTTTGTTTCATCTCTACAAGATCCTTTTTTTGTGGGGAGGGGACCAGAAATGGAAGTTTTGCACACTCTTTTCTTTCTTTCTTTCTTTCTTTCTTTCTTTCTTTCTTTCTTTCTTTCTCTCTCTCTCTCTCTCTCTCTCTCTCTCTTTCTTTCTTTCTTTCTTTCTTTCTTTCAGATTTGGGAGTGAGATCAGACTTTTGACCTACTTACAGATGCATTGGAAAAGCACATGTCTGTGTGCCCTATATAAGTTTCAGGACAGATCCTAAGCTAGAGAAGAGTCTTGTTTCAATAAGGCATTTCCCCTTCCACAAGGGGTAGGACGTTTCAGAGCCGCCTGCTTTTGTGAAGAGAGTGCAGAGTTGGGAGGGAACCGAAGGATCATCTAGTCCAACCCCCTGCAACCTGTTTATTACAACTGCACAGAGGAGGCAAACAGACAAGGAGCTCAAGACAGCTCGCTCGCACTTCCCCACCCTCCATTTTTGCCTGACACCAACCCTGCAAGGTAGAGCAGGGCAGGGCTGAGAAGGAGCGACTGGCCCAAGATCACCCAGTGGGCTTTGTAGGGGATTTGAACAGTGGAGGCTTGTCTATTAGGGCAAATGAGGCACTGCCCCACCAACCTCAGCCTGCCCTTGGGCAGCCCCTGACTGTCATTTACTTCCATCCAATCCAGGGGGTGCCCCTGGCTGCCAGCTTCCTCCTCCTTGGTCTTGCCCCTTGTACAACTCAACAGGGAGGAAGAGGCTGGGGACAAACATAGACTTAGTTGGCTCAGCCAAGAGTTGCTCTGGCGCCACCTAGTGTTGGCCTCCCTGCCTTCCAACCTACCAGCCCCCAATGGGCACCAGCCACCCCTGGATTTCAAGCTGGCAGCCTTGATGCTTAAAAATTCCAGCTCCAAGCTCCTGAAAAAAGGACCCTGAAACACAAGAGTCTCTGGGGCTGCAACCAGAAAGCTGGCAGCCCTAAATAAAGCTCATTTGTGCTTGGCTGCCTTCAGCCAAGCTCTTTAAGGAACCGGCCAGCTCTTTCCCTGGCTCATAGTCCTTTCCTGGAAAAAACATGTGAGGCTGGGAGTTGGTTGGCATCATGTGGCAGAAGAGGCTGATGGGGCAGAAGGCAGGGAGCCCAACAGCAGGTGGCGCCAGAGCCAGTGAGGGGCAGAGCCTACTTGATTCTAGTTTTGTCCCTGAGACTAAGGAGGAGGATGCTGGCAGGCAGGGCCGCCCCCTGGACTTGGTGTAATATAAAAGGCAGGCTGTTCAGACCGAGAGCTGCACACCTAGCGAAAGGTCTTCCGAGTCCAACATCTCAGCTAAGCCAGCTTGGCCTCAGCTCCAAGACCAACCATTCCTGACAAGAGCTAGGGGGGAATCCAAGGCAGGATCTGGCAGTTCCTTGAATTGCACCGCTTGTTTCTTTCCCTGTTGAGATCCAGAGCCCACTTCTCATGCTCGTTTGACATTCACGTTTCCCTTTGCCCGGCAGAAGAAAGGAATACAAGAAGCTGGCTTTGTACCAAGCCGTTGGTCCACTGAGCTCAGTATTGTCTACACTGACCAGCAGCAGCTCTCCAGGGTTTCAGATTGGGGTCCGTTTACAAAAATGAAATGCTGGTTGGAGTTAGTTTTGCCCTCAAACCACCTTGTTCTCTAGACTGTCACCTAGTGGCAGAATGGCGACATTAGCTTTTTCATAAAAGAAAGAGGCGTCCCTTATAGTATTCTTTTAGCCTCCCATGTTCTGTCTATTGGTATATCTGTGGCAGGGCATGTGTACATGGTTGTCCCTCCATTTTATCCTCACAACAACCCTGTGAGGTAGGGCAGGGTGAGAGACAGTGACTGGCCCTCGGATGTGGAAGTAAGAAGGCTTTGTTTTCCTTTTCACTCTGTGTTCATCACAGGCAGCACGGTTTCTGTTCAGTTCACCTTCCACCAAAAGCCAGGTTATTAGTCTCACTGTCCACTGTGGCAAAATCACATGGCTTCCATAATTAATAGTGTAAATGATGTTATTCCACCCCCCCATTCATTCAATGCAAAGGAAACACATTACAAATTGGGCAGTGAGGGGGCGAGGAATAAATTATGTATTGTTCGCAGATGGAACAACATATTGTTTGCAGACCGAGCAAAAACAGCAGATTCTGATTGTATTTGCTGGATTGATTTCCTTTCTGGCCACGGAACAATTTTTCTGATTCAGTTTTCATCCGAATTCTGTGACATTCCTGCCCACAGTCATCCCGGTTTGAATCAGTGCTGAGTTGGGTCCATCACTCTAACCACTACACCACACTGCCTCTCTCATGTAACAGGGACCCAACCCAGAGGCTTTGGCGCAAAACTGACATGCTGAGCTGGCTCTCCTCCTGACCTGCTTGACTTGGCTTTTTTAAGGCAGATCCTGCACTTCACGGTTTTCCTCCTGGAATTCCCCCTGCTCTCCGAGATGGCAAGTTTCCACCTCACCCCCATAGCCGGAAGAAACGCTACACGCTCACGCCAGGTCACCTGAAGTGGGACCACTTCAATCTCACGTACAAGTAAGGCCAGGATTTGTAGAAATACTAATAGTTATGGGGGTGGGGTCAAATACCTAATTTTTGCAATGGATTTTCTCCGTTAAATTACATTTAT
The DNA here is from genome assembly GCA_034641385.1 of Darevskia mixta. Classification (NCBI taxonomy): domain Eukaryota; kingdom Metazoa; phylum Chordata; class Lepidosauria; order Squamata; family Lacertidae; genus Darevskia; species Darevskia mixta. The sequence goes on from JAWWNH010000181.1 coordinate 6,021,292, forward strand.
GCATGTTGCTTTTACAAATGTATGTGCATTTTTATGCACACCTCAAATACACATATTTTTGTACATTTGGGGGGGTTTGGCAAACTGCGTCAGAGGCATGGGAATTTCAAAGTATAACCGCATTTTGATTTGGCTAACACAAGAGGAAGTGCAAAGTAGGGGTTGTTTGGGGGGAAATACATTGCAATGTAAATTTCTCTCCCTTTTCCTGGTTTGAATACTGGTTTCTGGGAAGGGGTGGAAATGATAAAGGGGAGGGCTCTGTCTTCCATCCACACAGGCAATGCTGACTTTCCACTTGGAAGGTGGGCAAACAAGGAAGCCTAGTGGGAGGGGAAATGGAATAGAGTGTGCCGGAAAGGGGCATGGCTGACTGCAATTCTGAAGACTTGGAGGGCCACGGTTTCCCAGGCCTGGTCTAGGCTGCAAGCCAAGGTTTCAAACAGGAGGATTTAATCTGGCACCCTTTGCAGAGATCTGTGAGCCCCCCCCCCCCCCCCCCGCATCTCTCTCTGTTTTTTAAATATAATTTTTATTTATGATTTTCAATTTTACACATTTCAATCATTTTACAGTCATTGTAACATTTCGAAACTTGACTTCCTTCCCCCTCTTTCTGTGGTTCCTTAAATTTATTTTTTATATTTTCTGCAAATTCCAAATTAACAACTTACTCATTTATTCATCTATTTAAATATACATTCTTATAAAACTGCAGGTTATTACAATAATCCTGCCTTTGTTCTTATCTGTTTACAGTTTATTTGCAAATATCCATTCTTTCATTAAAAAGTTTGTTATCTTGATTTCTTATTTTCCCGGTAAGTTTCGCCATTTCTGCATATTCCATAGGTTTTTGTTATCCATTCTCCTTTCATTGGGACGACTTCTTCTTTCCATTTTTGGGCAAGTAACGTTCTTGCCGCTGTCGTCGCATACATGAATTGATTTCTATAAGAGTTTGGGTAGTTCTGTCCCTATAATTCCCAACCCCCATCTCTCTCTGTGTGTGTGATATGATGTGATCTTCCAAGTCTGGGTGGGGCTGAGCAGCCATTTCTGGTCGCAATCCCTCTGGTCTCTGTTAGCTCAAACAATTCCAAAGCTGCCTCTTATTTCCATTCCATTTCCATTTCCTTCCAGGATCCTGTCTTTTCCTAGGAACATCATCAACGAGAGCCAGACGAGGAAGGGCCTGTCTGCTGCTTTCCGCATGTGGAGCGAACTCTCCCCCTTCAGCTTCCGAGAGGTGCCGCCGAGGGCAGCCAGTGACCTAAAAATTGGTAGGGGCTCCTCTTATAGCGCTGGTTTCAGAAGAAAACTCTGAAAGAGTGGGGCGGGGGACCCACAGCAACCCCGCTGAGGACTGAACATGCTCACTGGTTACAGAATGCTTTGTGTCAGGAGGGAGGGAGGACAAGGAAGATGGAATGGAGTGCCCTAGCAGAGGGCATGGCTGGCTGGAACATGCAAGGTGTGACCAGAAAGTTCGGTGAATGGTCACAGAAATCGGACAGCGAGAAAGATCCGAACCTTACAGGCCTTCAAAGTAGGCCCCCTTGTATACAACGCACTGTTGACAATGTTCATAGAACTGTTGAAAACTTCTGGAGAAGTCCTCTTTTCGTATTGCTTTCAGTTCCCTCGTCACAGCAGCTTGGATGTGTGAAATGTTGGGAAATCTGTGCCCTTTTTGTGCAGATTTCAGTTTTGGAAAAAGAAGAAATCCGGTGGGGTCAGATTGGAAGAATATAGAGGGTGGGAGAACTCGGTAACATCAGTAACAATTTCACGTGGAATATGCAATTCTTCCGCCGTCATTCAGATGGACAAACTCAATAACTCATGAACTCTGTCGACATTTGCCGCCGTTCTTCTCGTCGACGGTCTGCCAGACCGAGGGTCATCTTCGAAGGTTTGCTGCCTGTCAGATTCTCTTATCGGTTGTTCAATAGTAAGACCAAGCCATCTTGTCTTTAAGTCTCTTTATTTTGTGCAAAGCTATTTACAGTGCAGAGTTCAGTTTATCATGTCTGCTCAGTCACTAGCAGAATCCGGAAGTGCCTCCCTCCTGTTTTGGCGCCAACACCAAAACCTTGGCATCCTGAATTGCCGCCTTCTCCTCCTACGTGAGATAGGCGCCGGAACTGACGCCTCCCCCTCCGAGCCAGTCTGCTGGGTGGTGCCAGGTCTCTCAGCAACTCCCTGGACACCTGGCACTCCCTGGCTCCCAGCCACTAACTGCTCCTCCCCCGAAGAGGGGCTGCCAGATTCACTCGAAGATGATTCCGTCGTCAACACAGGCTGTGGGTCCCTGTATGCACTCAGAGCCGGACTGGCAGGGGTGGGCAGATCCCTGACACCGCCCTTCACAGAAATGCTTAAACCACTCATACACTGTCTTTTGAGTTACAGCTTCATCTCCGTACACAATTGCGAGCATTTTGTGGGTTTCTGATGATGATTGTATGTTTGAATATGTCTCGCTGTCCGGTTTCTGTGACCCTTCACCGAACTTTCCGGTCACACCTTGTAGAACAGCACTGCAACATTTTGTTGAAGTTACCACTTCGATATGGGGAAAGGGCACAGCTCAGTGGTTTTGCACGAGGAAGGTCCCAGGGTCTATCTTGGGGACTCTCCAGGTACGGCAGGGAAGACTACCCATGTCTCAAACCCTAGAGAGCCATTGGCTGTCCGTGTGGATGATGCTGAGCCAAATGGACCAATGGTCTGACTCAGACCATTAGCGCTTACTCTGGCTCCCACTGTAGGCGTTCAAAACCAAGGGCACATGACACCAGCCACAATCCGTGTCCATCCCATAGTTTCTTGAGAAATGCTCCTGTCTGATGCGCTTTCCCTCAAACCAGCTTCTGCATTTTAAGACACGGATGTGTGTACATTACCTCAGTATTAGGCAGCCATCTTGTCCGTTCACCCCGTCTTAGTTAGGACAGTGATGTTTGCTTCCTTGCACATATATTTCCACAACCCGAGGACATTTGGAAAGAGTGTCTGGGGGGGACCCGGCCAGGTGGGTGGGGTACAAATAATAAATTATTATTATTATTATCACCGCAGTAGAAACAAGAAGTATGGACCTCGGCACTCGCTGAAAAATTAACTAAGGAAGTCAAGGCATTAGCCAGAAAGATAGCTTTATGGCATTATTTTGTTACATACGCAACGGGCTATCACTCAATGTTTTCCCACAAAGAAACTGCATTTGGAGGGTGCAGTGGGAAGAGGGCATTGTTGGATGTGGGGGATTTCATTTACTTTGAAAAATCAATAAAATATATTCCCTTTTCATTTTTTAACTTAAACCATTGGGCAGGAGGGGGCCGAGGGCAGACAAGGCTGGTGGGAAAGTGCCTCCTTGGCCCTAACAGACCAGCTTCCACCATTATTAAGTGATCCCATTTCACCATTTTCATTTCTCCCCAGGCTTCTATTCCATAAACCATACAGACTGCTTGGAGTCCAGTATCCACCACTGCTTTGATGGGACAACGGGAGAGCTTGCCCACGCCTTTTTCCCTCAGACAGGCGAGATCCATTTTGACGACCATGAATACTGGATCGTGGGCAACACGAGGTTCAGCTGGAAAAAGGGTAAGGGAATCACGTGTCTCGATTCTTGAGGCCGACGTCATCGTGGGTCACATTTGGTGCCATTTCGCTGCCTTTCCTCATGGAATTTACACACAGCTCTTCTTGTGTGCGATTTTGCAGGTGCTCTCCGGGTTTCTTTCTTTGCTTTTTTATTTAAAAAAAAGTTTCTAGTCCCTTTGGTCATGAAAAATATGCTTTCTTTCCCTGAAAAAATTCTGGACACTGCAATTTTATATGGGGTTTCTGGGACTACATTGCACATAATTATTGAGGGAAAGGATCTGCTTTGAATATACTGTGTGAAGTCAGCCTTGTCGCATACATTATGCAAATATACTCAGTCATAAAAAATGCGTATACAGGTCACAGGATTTCTCAGTCACTCAGAGGCCGCCTACAATCCTTCAGAGTACACCCTCCTGCAAAAGATCCTGGGAACTGTAGTTTGTTAAGGGTGCTGGGAATTGTAGCTCTGTAAGAGGCAAATTAAAGTTCCCAGGATTCTATTTTTTTGGGGGGGGGAGGCATTGGAATATGCTTTAAGCCTATAATGCGTACACAGACTCGCTTTCTTTTCAGCACAGATATTTTTAAAATATCGATTTATTTTTATTCTTGTTCGGGGAGGGCTGTAAGGCTCCTTACACTGTTTGGCTGGGAGTGGGAACTGTTAAAAACAAAAAGCTGCCTGCAGTCCTCTTGAGTGGTTTGCTAGACAATTAAGATGTGCCCAGACTCTTCCCATGAGGAGCATCAAAGCTTTCTGATGCGTTGACCTTCGTTGGGGTTGACTTAGATTAGACAGCTTCCCCCCCCCCCCGCCCTCCTGGTTCCACGTCTGTCTTGCCAGACATCGGGGGGGGGGGAGAGAAAAATGTCTGCGACGTGAGCTGACGAAGGAGTTCTGCACACAGAATGTTCCCGATTTAGGGGTAGCCGGTCCAGCTTCGGTTTTCGGTGACTCAGTGGGGCTGCTGCAACCACAGTTGCACAAACCATTCCCACCCCAGCATAGATCCAGGCAGTTGTGCTATCAGTGGGGAGAGGTTTTGCCTTGTTCCTTCCCTTGATTTCTCGTCCAAAAGAAAAAGAAAAAAAGGGGGGGGGGTTGTTTACATTTTTGTTCACTTGGATCACCAGATTTCCTGCAGACGTGGACATTTTGTGGGCAGCAGATGCCTCCATTACGGACCGGGTTGCTCTGTAAAAGGCTCCATTTGACATTAAATGCTAAGCAGATGGGTCTTTAATAGGGACGGGAAGTGTCTGCAACAATTGTTGTGCCCACCCCAGCCCAGCCGCCTTTATTTTTTCAAACCTCCCAATTTTTTAACCCTACAACAGTCCTCACAGTGTGACCACATGGAGAATTTATGAGCATTCGGACACATACCAGAACTTCATGCTCTCCAAGTGTCCCTATTTTCCAGGGACGTCCCTGATTTAGAAAACTCGTCCCGGTTTCTGGAATGTCCCGCTTTTCCTTAGGATGTCCCTATTTTCATTGGAAATGTTGGAGGGTATCTGACCTCTGAGCCATCTGAAGGCAGCCCCGTATAGGGAAGTTTTTAAAAATGTTTAATATTTATTATGTTTTTATATATGTTGGAAGCTTCTCAGAGTGCTGGGGCAACCCAATAAGATGTGTGTTGAAATAAACAGAAATCTGCTCTTATTCCCTTATGGGGTACACAAGAGCCTTTTGAGGTTCTCCATCGGCAGGCGTAAATTACAGAGGCCAACCAGAGAAAAATTGAGAAGCAAAATCTTTATTATATCTGTTTGCAAACGGGGCCCTCACTCCCAAAATGGAGGAGGGAGGAGCAACCCAGAACAATGGTGTGCCAGCTCCTATATAGACTTTTGAAATCCCCCCCCTCCCACTCAAGGCCACCCCCTATACATCATACATACATCACAAAAAGGGGTGTAACCCAGGACCCCCTCCCAAATACATCACAGTTACATCATGAATGGGGAGGTCTGGTAGCAGTAATCTGAGCATTCTTGACGCTCCCCATGCCTCCTCTTGCCCTCCACCCAAAAAGTCACCAAGTGAAACAAAAGAGATATTTACATTTCCCTGTTTCCCAAAGAATTCTGGGAATATATATATATAATATATATTATATTATATATATTATATATATATATATATATATATATATATATATATATATATATATATTGAAAGTAGTATCACAGTGCTTTAAACTTATGGTGTGAAGGTGGCCTTAGTTTTATCTCTCCCGGAGCACCAATTGGAAAGCTGAGGCTAACCTTTGCCCTCGTCCTTATTGTTTGCTTTGTTTTATAGTTCAACTCCCCATAACAGGGTTGACTGCTGGGCTCATAGGAGACCCCCTGCTTGCCAGGCCCAAAGAGACAAAACCAGCCCATAAAATTCAGGTGGTATCTCGGGTTAAGTACTTAATTCGTTCCGGAGGTCCGTTCTTAACCTGAAGCGTACTTAACCTGAAGCACCACTTTAGCTAATGGGACCTCCTGCTGCCGCTGCGCCACCAGAGCACGATTTCTGTTCTTAGCGGAGTTCTTAACCTGAAGCGTACTTAACCTGAAGCGTACTTAACCCGAGGTACCACTGTATAACGTTTTAACTGACCAGTATAGATTAGTTCACCGCCATCGCCACAGATTTCACAACTCCTCCACTTTGGGCCAAGTGGGGTGGGGCGGGGGGAGCGGACATTTTAAAGATTGCTTCTTGCCAGCAAGCCATCTTGCCTCCAAATCAGATTAATAAAACCCAACTGGTAGATTGTAAAAGGTTTTGCTTGGCTTGCTCTCCATCCAACTCTCCTGACTGCTTTTAGCGGTGAAAAGGTGGCGTCAACCCAAACTCGGTACCCCGGTGTGTGAGCATCATTGTGATCTCAGGTTGAAATCAGATTGGATTACATTACACAGTACTGAGCTAGGTGAGCCCAATGGTCTGATCCGGCGAAAGGTGGCTTTGTACGTCCGGTTGGTGCTCTGGTCTATTGCGTTATTGATTTAAGGACACTGATTATTTTCCCCCCACCCCCACCTTTCTTTCTCCCTCTCTCTTTAGGCGTTTGGCTTACAGACCTGGTCCATGTTGCAGCCCACGAAATCGGCCATGCTTTGGGCCTCATGCACTCCCTGGACCCCAATGCCTTGATGCACATCAACGCCACCCTGACTGGGAAAAACACCATTTCGCAGGACGAGATGTGGGGGATCTTCCGCCTTTACGGTGAGCGAGAGCGTTGTTGGCTGCAAGGGGGGAAAGCAGGGACTCAACCAACAATTGCACGGTTAAGAGCACTGTTAGCTCTTCTGCTGCCCTGTCCCGCGAGAGTGGCTTCTAGCTCAGTGGCAATGGTGGCTCCCTGGAGGGGTTAAAAAGCTCTTTGTGGTTTGGGTTCAGGCAGGGGAGGGGGCTCTTAGAAGTGGGAGGCTGCAAAGAGGCTAGATGATGAGCTTATAGGAGCCAAATGTTATGCTATTTTTAAAAAATCATTTCATTTCTATCTTGCCTTTCTCCAAGGAACTCATGATGACATATAATTTATTTATTTATTAACTTTATAATCCTGCTGTTTCTCCAAAAAGGAGCCCAGAGTGGCAGACAGCAAGTGACAAAACAATTCTAATAAAATTAACACTTTAAAATTAAAGCATGGTGCTGATAATGCCAAGGCTGCAGGTTCGATCCTGTATGGGACAACTGCATATTCCTGCGTTGCAGGGGGTTGGACTAGATGATCGTCAGGGTCCCTTCCAACTCTGCAATTCTATGATTCCTCTAGGGAAACACCTTTTAAACAATTCCAACACACATGGCAGACTGTATGTGGCTCCCCCCCCCCAATTTTATCCTCACAACAACCCTGTGAGGTAAGCTAGAGAGACAGGGACTGGCCCCAAGCTAGCCCTGCAAGGAGATCTTCATGGCTGTGTGGTGGGATTTGAACCCTAGTCTCCCAGGGACCTGGTGTGGCACTCTATAACCACTACACCAAGCTGCCTTCTTGAGTGCCGGCTTGCCTGTCGCCTGCTGCTTCCCTGCAGAAACGTGTTTACATCAGTGGCCCCCCTCTGCTCTCCTGAAAGCAGCATTTATCCCTGCAGGCCGCACCGCATGTCTCCAGTTTAGAAGTTACTGCCTCTGACTTCCCCAGATTTCCTGAGGCTGGGCCTCTGAAAACTAGTATTGGGGGAGAGAAAATGATACGTTTCTGATCCATCATAGAAATTCTGTGAAATGCTATATTTACAGCTGAGGGCGAGGTGGGGTGAGGAGAAAACGGCCTGATGAGAACATAGCTCTGGCAGTGAAGGGATCAAGAGCCAGCCTTCTTTTCCTACAGTTTGAAAAAAGGGTCGAACTGGCATTGCCGTCGAAGGACTGCTTTCTGTGCCAAGCCTGTGCCACCTTCCCAGTCGCACGTTTTGCTCCTTCTAATAACAAGCGCCGATAGCTGTGAAGCCAAAACGGGCTCCAGCTGAGCTTGATTTTCCTTCTTTTTGGGGGGAGGGGGGGTTGTTTTTTTGGGAAGGGACCCAGGTGGCGCTGTGGGTTAAACCACAGAGCCTAGGGCTTGCTGATCAGAAGGTCGGCGGTTCGAATCCCTGCGATGGGGTGAGCTCCCATTGCTTGGTCCCTGCTCCTGCCTACCTAGCAGTTTGAAAGCACGTCAAAGTGCAAGTAGATAAATAGGAACCGCTCTGGCGGGAAGGTAAACGGCGTTTCCGTGTGCTGCTCTGGTTCGCCAGAAGCGGCTTTGTCATGCTGGCCACATGACCCAGAAGCTGTACGCCGGCCGGCTCCCTTGGCCAATAAAGCGAGATGAGCGCCGCAGCCCCAGAGTCGGACACGACTGGACCTAATGGTCAGGGGTCCCTTTACCTTTACTGTTCTAATGCAGGCATCCCTAAACTTGGCCCTCTGTTTTGGGACTACAATTCCCATCATCCCTGACCATTGGTCCTGTTAGCTAGGGATGATGGGAGTTGCAGTCCCAAAACAGCTGGAGGGCTGAGTTTGGGGATGCCTGTTCTAATGTATTATATGAGCTTGGCCTTGCTGATGCAGCCAGGTTTATTTATTTCCTTCCCCTTTCTCCTCTGACCTGGGCATCTTTTTAAGAGTTCGGGTCAGAAGGGAACCTGGAGGCAGGCTAACATTCCTGCTCCACTCAGGATCTGCAGTGCTAGATGCAAAACACAACCAGGGGTGGGGTGGGGCATTTCTGCAGCCCCCCAATGGCCACATTGTCTCCTAGGGCCACCTGAGAGAAGTCGGCGGGACCAGAGGAAAAAAGTAGGCGGAGCAATGGATGCATGACTCTTAACCCTTTGTGCAGCAAGGTTACATTCTGGTGACCTGGCAAGTTTTCACATATATTTGTAAATATGCTTCTTCCACTCAAACCATCCACCCTCAAAAGCATGCTTTTCCAACTGTTGGAGCAAAGAAAAATTAAAGACTCTGCTGGAAGATCAGCTACCTTGGACTCCTCCTCTATAAAGTTTTTCATGCTGGCTGGTTACTACAGGAACTTTTACCCAGTAACTAGTGCCTTGAGCTTGCTTTCTTCCACCTCCCTCCCCGTATCTTCTCCTTTTATGCTATTTCATAAGCCTGAAGGCATGGGCTGTCTTACCACTGATATCTGTAAGCCACTCATGTATAGCCTTTCTCAGCTGAAAAGCAGGATTAAAAAAAAATGCTTCCAATAAATAAATAAATATGTGGGTACAGTTCCATTGACAGGGCCAACATCACAGAATCACAGAATCACAGAATCATAGAGTTGGAAGAGACCACAAGGGCCATCCAGTCCAACCCCCTGCCAAGCAGGAAACACCATCAAAGCATTCCTGACAGGTGGCTGTCAAGCCTCTGCTTAAAGACCTCCAAAGAAGGAGACTCCACCACACTCCTTGGCAGCAAATTCCATTGTCGAACAGCTCTTACTGTCAAGAAATTCTTCCTAATGTTTAGGTGGAATCTTCTTTCTTGTAGTTTGAATCCATTGCTCCGTGTCCGCTTCTCTGGAGCAGCAGAAAACAACCTTTCTCCCTCCTCTATATGACATCCTTTTATATATTTGAACATGGCTATCATATCACCCCTTAACCGTCTCTTCTCCAGGCTAAACATACCCAGCTCCCTTAGCCGTTCCTCATAAGGCATCGTTTCCAGGCCTTTGACCATTTTGGTTGCCCTCCTCTGGACACGTTCCAGCTTGTCAATATCCTTCTTGAACTGTGGTGCCCAGAACTGGACACAGTATTCCAGGTGGGGTCTGACCAGAGCGGAATACAGTGGTACTATTACTTCCCTTGATCTAGATGCTATACTCCTATTGATGCAGCCCAGAATTGCATTGGCTTTTTTAGCTGCTGCATCACACTGTTGACTCATGTCAAGTTTGTGGTCTACCAAGACTCCTAGATCCTTTTCACTTGTACTGCTCTCAAGCCAGGTATCACCCATCCTGTATTTGTGCCTTTCATTTTTTTTGCCCAAGTGTAGTACTTTACATTTCTCCCTGTTAAAATTCATCCTGTTTGCCTTGGCCCAGTTCTCTAATCTGTTAAGGTCATTTTGAAGTGTGATCCTGTCCTCTGGGGTATTAGCCACCCCTCCCAATTTGGTGTCATCTGCAAACTTGATCAGGATGCCCTCAAGCCCATCATCCAAGTCATTGATAAAGATGTTGAATAAGACTGGGCCCAAGACAGAACCCTGTGGCACCCCACTAGTCACTTCTCTCCAGGATGAAGAGGAGCCATTGATGAGCACCCTTTGGGTTCGGTCAGTCAGCCAGTTACAAATCCACTGAATGGTAGCATTGTCTAGCCCGCATTTTACCAGCTTCTTTACAAGAATATCATGGGGCACCTTGTCAAAGGCCTTGCTGAAATCAAGATAGGCTACATCCACAGTGTTCCCTTCGTCTACCAGGCTTGTAATTCTGTCAAAAAATGAGATCAGATTAGTCTGACATGACTTATTTTTCAGAAACCCATGCTGACTTTTAGTGATCACAGCGTTCCTTTCTAGGTGCTCACAGACCGTTTGCTTAATGGGTTGAAATCGGTTGAAATCAAAAGTGTGCAAAGTTCAATCAGCTTTTTAAAAGTTTTTATTGCCACCTTTAATGAATCTTCAAATTTCAGGCTGCAAAGATCGAATCTTCATATGTCCTTCATGGTCTCAGAAAGGCTACTGCAGAACGCGGAGGAAGTTTATGAAGAAAAATTGTCCGTATAGCTGCGACTTTTGCTCAGGTAACGAATATACCGGTACTTTGCTTTGAATCCAGCATTTAAGGATATTTGCTTCTAAAAGGGATATATAATATATTTATAAGCAATAGATGCTAGGGGAGAATGCTCTTTTGCTAGGCTGATAGCTTGGCCTGTCCAGGATAATGGGCTGATATTTTATTAATGGGAGCTAATGACAGGCCACGTTCTCCTGATAGCTGGGAGTCTCTCTCTGGTGTTTGGAATGCAACACCCAAAAGAGTTTAGGAAGATGGGATGCCTCATGGGAAGCGATTCATAAATGATAATATGGTCATGTATTTTTTTAATAGAATATTTATATACCTTTACTCATTTTTTTTTTAAAAAATCCAATTGGTTTACAACAATCACACATGAAGCCATTAAAACATTTAAGATCAGATATTGGATAACTGTTGTTTGTTAATTGCCTGTGTAAGCCTGGAGGCATAGAAAGGTTTTCAGCAGGCATTTAAAAGTTGAAAAACAAGGTGTCTGATGAATCTCATGACACTAAAGGCTGCATTTTGTGTTGATTTCAAACTAGCATCACTGATTGGGGGAATGACCAGCTATGCTCCTGCAGGTTATCAAGCCAGGATATAAGGGTTCATGGGGTCCCTGAGCTGTTCAGGGCTTTGTTAAGACAAGGCCCTTGAACCTGGCTCAGGAGCAGTTGCTTCAGGGATTCTTAAGATGTGATTCCTGCATTACAGCAGGGGGTTGGACTAAATGATCCCTGGGGAGCCTCCCAACCCAATAATTATGTGAGTGTTTTTTACACCGACTGGCAGCAGCTCTTCAGGTTTTCAGATTGGGACCTCTCTCAACCCCACAGGGGATTGAACCTGGGACCTTCTGCATGCAAGGCTGATGCTGTAACCACTGAACTCCAGCCCTTTCCCAAGATTCCTCAATTTTCAAAATTAGCAAGACAACAGCAGGAAAACAATCGTGTAATCCTAAATCTGTAGCTCGAAGCTGACAATACGTCCTTTTTGTTTTGATCTCCCTTCCCTTCCTTGTTCTGCCGGCAGAATTTCCGTTCCCAACGGTGATGCCGACTCTGCCTCCCCCGAGAATGAAAACGAGGATTGTTCCCGAAGGCAGGAACGTTACCTTCCGCTGCGGCCAGAAGATCATTCATAAAAAAGGCAAAGTTTAGTAAGTAATCTCACTTAGGGCTGAGCCAGACATGCATGCATGTCTCTTTAACTTTTTGGTTTGGAGTGGGTGTCTGTATGTGATCTTTGGGAATCATTAGAATTGTGCAGTTGGAAGGGATCCCGAAGCTCATCTAGTCCAACTCCCTGCAATGCAGGAAAGTGGGCTACCTTGAATTAGGGACAAGCAGCATCAGGGGTTACATAGGAAGCTGCCTTATACTGAGGCAACCATTCCTTACAAGGCTTGGTTCCAGTCACCCTCCTGTGCACATGTTCCAGCTTGTCGATATCCTCCTTAAAATGAGGCGCCCAGAACTGGACACAGGACTCCAGGGCGTGGTTAAAGGGATCAGACCTGGTGAATATCGATCTTCCCCTCTTGCTTTTCCCACACAGCTGGTATAAAGAGAAGGAGCTTCTGGAATACTCCTATCCGGGATACCTGTCTCTGAATGACGACCACATGAGCATCATAGCCAACGTCATCAATGAAGGGACCTATAGTTGTGTAGTGAAGAAAAAGTCTCAGATCCTCACCACGTATTCCTGGAGGGTCAGGCTGAAGCACTAGCAGGGAACCCTTTGCAAAGGACTTTGGTATAGCCCAAGTGGTTCTGTCCCATCTTGGGTTTCCTCTTTTCTGCCTGTCGTTTTGTATATCTAACTTTCAGCAGTGCACCTGATCTTAAAAATGGCAAAGCCCATCCACAGGTGTGCCTTGGGCAATGTGGGGGGAGGCTGGGCCTTCCTCCCCAACAGATTACCACCTCCAAAAGGATTCATCTGTTCTGTATATTTTAGTTTTAGCAGGTCAAAGAGATGGGAGCTAGAACGGCTGTTTTGTTTATCTTGCTACTGTTACGAAAAGAGAGTCTGTAAAATGTACTGGGGGGGGGACCCAAACAAAGCCCACACACCTGTGACCATCTAGGTCTGGGCAGGTCCCAACAGCTTTGGGAAGTAGAAATGTCTAGCGGCTACCAGATGGAGAATAACCTTGGTAATAAATTCAACTGCAATATTGCTGCAGTTAATATTGATTTTCCTTACAAGATGTAGAAGCAGGTGTGGGGGAACCTTTGGCCCTCCAGTTGTTGCTGTGCTACAACTCCCATCATCACCTGCTTGCTGGTGCTGATGGGAGTTGTAGTTCAGCGGCGCTTGAAAATGCTACGTAGCTCCTAGGTGTAAAGATGGCGTATTCCTCAAAGTAACAAGAAAGATTTATCCACCATGAGCCAACGACTCTCTGATTTGCTTTCTGTGATGGCAACTCAAGCAAGCTTACGACACTGTTAAATTCCTTGCATGTGTTGTGATGCACTTATCCGTCAGTCGAGCCTCTTGAAGAGCTGTCTTCTGGAAAGCTAAAGGACAGTTGATCCTCTAGGAATTTCACTGGTAAATTACTGCGGTTCTCCTGTTTGAATAAAGTGCTTCCTGACTCTGCCGTCATTCTTGTCGTTGATGTAGAAATTATGCTGCCCGCAAATCCTTCTAAGAGAAAACCAGATGCCCCCAATAAATTAGGTTAAGAGAGCAATGGCAGACAGCTGCATGTTTGTGTTAAAACCCCTCTTGACCTATAATTACCCCGCCCTCTTGCATTCGCGAAGCCATCGAAATGAATCGCAGTACATAATAGCTCAGTTCATCCCCATCTTCCATCTTCAGTCGAAAGGATCAGACGTACAGACAGCTGGCGGCAGAATATCTGGGGAAGCATGGGGTTGTATCTAACATTTTTATTTATTAGCCCCAACCCAAAGCAACTTACAAACAAGCGAACAAGTCCCGGGTCACATCCATACCACAGATCTAACACACATTTCGAGTATATAGCTTCCCCCTGCCCTTCCCAGCACCCTTAAGAAACAACCGTTCCCAGGATTCTTTGGGGGAAGCTGTGTGGTATGGGTGTGGCCCTAATCAGAGTAGACCCACTAAAATTAACCAGCCTAACTTAGGTCTATTGATTTCAATGGGCCTACTCTGACTACAACGCCCAGTTTACGAGGACATCCCTAGAGCACCCAGTGGGCAACCCTTTTCTGCCAAAAGGCCACCTGCCAGAGGTGGGTGGGGCCAAAGACAAAAGTGGGCAGAGCTATGAATGTAAATATTACCTTTGGGTGCAGTAGGCTGGCTTCTACACACGCAGTCTGAATTTGTGCATTTACATATTTCAACACGCCCAACGGAATGTTGCGAAGTCACAAAAACATTTCAGCCGTATACAAGTATAAATATCTGTACATTTTCCAGCAGAGTAGCAAAACCATTGACGTTACATGAAAACACTATGTACAAGTCATGATTATATTTCTTCTGCAAAAGTACAAAAAACAAAACAAAACCCAAGCTCCCTTCTGCTGGTTTCACACCCAGCAGAACACTTTGGGATCAAAACAAAATTCCTTGCTTGGTGAACGTACAAAAATAAAAGTTAAAGCAGGAATATGAACCTGATTCTGACCAAGAGCTTCACGTGACCAAAAAAATTGGCCACATCACAGTGGAGCATGCGCATACAGCACATGTCAAGAGTGCATGCATAGATATGCTCAAACAGCATCACCATTGTTCATTATTATGAATCAGATTTCTTACCTGCCTCTCACCTAAAGTCCCAGGGTTAAGGGATCTTAGAAGGCAACTGCCAGTCTGAGTAGGCAAGCCTGAGCTGGGTTTGTTCTGCTGCAAGTTTCTAGGTTCCAGCCATCTTATTCTGCCACTTCTCTGTCATACGAAATTTCAGTAGACGCTGGCCAACCTACTTCCAAGCGTTATTTCCATCGTCACAAGGACTAGAAACTCTCACACCATTGTTGTTTTCGAATGGAAGCAGTTATCCCTGAGTTTTTCCAAGATGCAAAACTCTGCACCCAGTGCTACATCTCCCAGGTTTCTTTGTACGCCGACAGCCTAGCAAATCAATTTCACAGTCTTAGGGCAAATCTACACCAGAGGTCAGCAACCTTTTTCAGCCGTGGGCCGGACTATATATATATATATATATATATATATATATATTTGGGGGGGGGATGAACAAATTCCTATGCCTCACAAATAACCCAGAGATGCATTTTAAATAAAAAGACACATTCTACTCATGTAAAAACAGACTGTCTGCTGGCTGGATTGAGAAGGTGATTGGGCCGCATCCGGCCCACGGGCCTTAGGTTGCCTACCCCTGATCTACACTGTACATTTAAAGTGCATCCCATACATTTTTCAACCAAGGTGGGTTGGATGTGTTGTGGATAAGGAGATTCTAAGAATGGCAGGCTTCTGGTTAGGGGTGGGGGTGGGGAGGTCATCTAGTTTTTCCAACTGTGTTGGTAAAAAGGGGGTGGGGGTGGGAAACCTACGGCCCTCCAACTGCTGTGAGACCCATCAGCCCCAGCCAGTATGGCCCAACAGTCAAGAAGATGGGAGCTGAATTCCAACAACATCTGGAAGGCCACATGCTCATCTCTGCTTTAAAATGGGTGTTTTTAACACTGATCAGATCCAATTCTCGTCAGATCTTGGAAGGCAATAGAGGTACCTGGAAAACAAACTTGGATCCACACAGGAAGAGACAAAAAGAAAAGAGGGTACCTGATGATATTCTAGTCCATGGGGGCGGCATAAATGAAAATTTGACAGAAATGTACTCTGCGAGCGAGTCAGCTGCCTTCCCACTCTCTGTGTTTAAATACCTGCCAGGAAGATGCAGTGGAACAATTTCAATGCATTATGGTCCTCGATTACTTGGTAGAGCTAATATATATATGAAATATATATTATATATATACACACACACACACCATCCTTTGCTTTCATTTAAGGACAGTTTTAACAACTGCAGAACTAACTGCCTCAACTGAACAGTCCCCAACACCTTTGGTGAGCGGGGAGAGTTGCTTTATCGAGGGACTGATATTTGCATTTGCTTGGAGAAACTTTCAGCTATACAGCTATAAAGCTACCAGCTTTGTAACCCGTGAGAGTCCTGCTCAGAGTACAGACCTATTAAGAATTAATAGACACAAGTAGATCAGGTCCACTAATTTTGATGAGTCTACTGGAAGTAAAAGTTAGTTGGATACAATCATTCGTGCCTGTCCCTTACAGCTACGTGAAAATCCGTTTCTGTGGATTAGCAATAAAAAGTAACGGCAGGCTGAGGCTGCTAGTCAGAGTCAGAACTCGAAGACTCCGGATGTCCTCTGCTCAGCTGTCTCTTGAGGTTGTTCTGTTTGCAACAAGCTTGTGCAACAGAACGCTCCTGAGCAATCAAAGGGCATTGCACTTTGCACAATTTCAAGGTGAGCATCAAAAGTGCTGCCTCTGGCAGCCCTGTCCTTCTGCACTTGAGGGGACTAGTGGATGGAAGACAGGGAGGCAGAGAGAGAAACAAAAGCACTCATCCTCCCAGACTTTGGTGGGTTAGCAACCACCAGAGTAACTTAGCAGGCGTCTGCCATCAATCATTGGACTGATACACGCTTCCCCCTAAACATGTTGACATGCCACTCAACATTGCACCACAAAACTTACACAAGGAAAATGTACACATTCAAAATGCAAGCTGACCAAATTATTCCTCTGCTGGAAATGTAATTCACTTTCCAGAAGTGAAACTGAGGAAAACTACAGCAGTGTAAAAAGGGAAAAAAAAGAAGTGCTGATAATGGTGAAAAAGAAGGAGGGGTGAAGATCTGTGTGCCTTTGTGCAAATCATTTCCTGCTTCCAAGTCTGGCACTAGTGAAGAAGAGTTTCCTTTACACGGGGTAAACAATTAAAAATTGTATTTCTTTATTCTACAAATGTACAAGCAAAAGCAAAAACAAAAATCCCATCCAGAGTAGAAGATTTAAATACAAACAAGAGAAAAGAAAAGGAAAAAAAAAGAATCATTTCCAAAACTGTACCATTCAAGTTCGTTGGGATTTTGTTTTCTTGTTTTGCCTTTTCTTTTCTTCTTTTTGCAAAAAAGAGTCCTAGGCATTTCAGATTAATTCCAATCCTTGAAATGGAATCGCAATGCCTTTTTGTGCCAGATCCAGGAAGAACGTTTTTCACGTATGCAGGTGACATCCTGCAAAAAACAAAAACACGCCGCCCCCCCTCCAAGAGGAGTGGATTTCCGGGGCAAAAGACGCAGGGCGAGCGCTTGTCGACACTCTTGCCAACGGCTTGAGCAGAAAAGCAAAGTGTTCGCTTCCCCTCTGGCTTCTCCCCATCTCCTTCCTGCACTGCTTCGCCTTACGCTTTAGAACTTCAAACTGAAGCCTGGTCCTGCGGCTGATGCCCCTTGGTTTGTGGTCGTAAGATGGAAGCCGGTGTCCTTCAGGTCGTCGTCACCCTAGAATGACAAAACGGATATGCGAACTTAAGATATTCCACTAGTCAACAGTCGGCTGCAGATTCTAAGAATGTCAGGCCTCTGAATGGTGGGATATTTCAAGACAGACAAAAGGAAGGATTTCCGTCACGCAGTGCATAGTTAACCTATGGAATTCACTCCCACAAGATGCACAGATAGCTGCCAGTTCAAGATGACTCGAGAAGGGAATGATGCTTATGAGTCAAAGAGGGGAGCTCAAGCAACGGCTAGCAAGCTGCGATGGTTATAGGCAGTCTCCAGACGCACAGGTTTTCAACTGTGTACCAGTCTGTGGGAGACAACAGTGGGAAAAGGGCAACTGTTCTCAGGCCCTGCTTGTGGGCTTCCCACAGGCCATGGTGAGGAAGAAGATGCTGGACTAGAGAGGCCTTTTGCTCTGATCCAAAAGGGCTCTAGCTCATATTCTTAAAGCCTTCCACAAAGCAACAGCGCCACCTGCTGGCAGATAAGGCCTGCGCCGGTTGCAAACCTACCAAGCCAAATGCAGCCACTGTCTGAGACTTTGGGGGGGACGGGACGACAAGATAGATGGGATAGTGGTTGCAATATGAGCACTAGCGGCGGGCTTAGCAGTGACTTTTTAACTGCTGCCAGCTACCTCTGAAGGAGAGATGAAGGAGGCGGCTTGCTATCTCTGATCCTTAGGACTGATTGAAACGGGTTTTTCTATATGCCAAGCGGAGTGCTGTCACTGAGCTATGCAACAGAACCTTCTTCCTGTTTCAGCGCTGCTGGAGAAGGGCGATAGCTCAGTGGCAGAGAATCTACTCTGTATGCAGAAGGTCCGTGGTTCAATCCCAGCTGGCATCTCCTGGGAGGGCAAAGAATGTCCCACGCCTGAACCCCCCGAGAGCTGCTGTCAAGTGTAGACCAGTGTGTCTCGAACTTGGGTCTCCAGCTGTTGTTGGGAGTACAAGTCCCATCATGCATGGCCACTGGTCCTGCTGCAAGTCCAAATATCTGGAGGGCATCAGATTGGGGCAAAGATGGTCTGCATAATTTGTAGAAAGAGGTGGCACATGGTGATTTTGAAGAGGGGGAAAGCTGTGTTCCACCTCTCCTTCCTGGCTTAGGAGCATCTGGTTCTGCTCTTGCTTGGAAGGACGCAAGACAAGCGTTCAAAACTGTTCTTCCCCCCTGTGACTTCCTCCTCTTTAAAAAGAAAAAGGCTGTTCAGAAACCAAGCACACCCAGAGCTTCTTTGCCCGGTTACTTCATCTTGATCAAAGAATGAGAACATAAAATTGACATAACATACAGATAAAGGAGGAGCTATGTTGGAAGCATTATAGACTGAAAGTGCACCATCTTCCACCTTGGGTTTTCCTGTTTTGAAAATCTCAATGAGGTCCAGAAACTTGTTCCTCTTTTAAAACAGAGGCCTTTTTAGGATGGTGAATTTTTACACAGAGCTCCGCCGACTACAAGGAAACTTACCAGCTGACTGTATCCTAAGCCCCCCTCTGGCGGCCGTGGACTCGTCCCACGTTTCACTCGCTGCTGTTCACTTTTTGCTGGCCACGTCGGAAACATGGACGGCTCGATAGGCAGCGGTGTCTCCTGGAAATACTCGTGCTTCAAGCCGTCTTCAGCAGTGATCCTTCTGCCCGGGTAGTAGGTAAGGAACCTGGAAAAGGGTTAGCACAATGAGCTGATGGGAATGACAAAGAAAATGAATTTCAGAAGAGGTGAGCCAGAGTCGGCAAGTACAAGACACAGCCACCCTTCAATGCCAAGCTGCCACTATTTTACCTGGGAGGGAGCTCACTGAAAGCCCTTTTAGAAACAAAGCAAAGCAGGAGCCCAGAACTTCAAATTCTCATGTCTGACAATTTGCTCGCTGTGCTGGAAAAAAGCAGCAGGCAGCTTCGGGCAGAAAAACGCGGGTGAGCATGAAGTCGGATGCCGCCAAAGAAGATTTTTTTTGCAAATTGTTCACTTAGCACAATTTCATACACCACTTCACTCCCCACCGGGAAGAATTGCTATGCCATGGCATCTGGTGTGTGTGTGTGTGTGTGTGTGTGTGTGTGTGTGTGTGTGTGTAGCGATCACAATGTGCCTCAAGGTCGGGTGGGTTAGGGTCAGAACCTTACCCAAGCGGCTCAATTTTCCCTGCAACGTTGGGCTGCATCTGCCTCTTGAATGTGGTGCTATTCATAGAGGATAAGGCTATTATCAATGGCTACTAGCCTTGACCACTGTGTTCTCTCTGTGCTGCCTATTTATTAACTAGCAGAAAGTACGCAGCATTGCTCAGGAATTCTAATAAACAAAGAAACCGCACTGAGATTCATTAACGGATATAATGCGATTTGCTGGTGGTCTGCCAAATTTGGTTAAAATCAGTCAGCCCGCCATCTTGATTCAACATGGCACCCAATGGTATCCAAACATAGATAGATCAAAACCCAACCCTTCATCTCAGGGACCATTGTGCCAAATTGGTTCAGTTTGAAAAGGTCTGGACTAGATGGGTCTTTGTAGGGCTCATCTTACGTTTTTGATATTCTTATGGACTTACTTATTCATGAGATCAAATCCCTGGTCTGAGAGGAGTGCCCCAAACCGCTTGCGGAGGTTATTGTAAGGATATTCCGTGAACGTCATCTTTTTCACTGCCGGCAGCTCGTTATACCCAGGCCAGATTTTCTCACTGGGGGTTCCCAGATCCTTCCAGAAAGAATAATTATGAAAAACCATGTAAGGAAGCCGACTTAAAATGGCTCAACCCCCCCTTCTCCCCTTGCCCCAGTCAGTATGATACTACCGAGGATCGTCTGTGGACAAAAATAGTGGAGATCAAGAAAATGGAATAAGGATCATAGACAAAATGAGAACAAAAGTTTTGAAAAACCATGAAGTATCATCTCATTTGGGCGATATATTGTTTGGAACTTTTGGTATGCATCTGTTGTTAGTGACTTGGGCTTCTGTTACTGAAAATCCAATCTGACCTCAGCCAGCCCCTACCTTAAATCATACAACCAGTCCAGAGAAAGGCATGATCTGTCAGCTTCCTCCTCCTCCTCCTCGTCAGTATGGCCTTTGTAGAATTCAGCAGGAAGGGAGGGTGAGGACAAAACTCGAATGAGTTGTCATTGGCTCCAGCCCTACAATACTGTTAGGGCTCCTTGCCTTACACCCTAAAAGTATCTACCATGGGGTACCAAAAGCCACTGCTCAACTAGTAAAAAAAAATTACAAGACTCACTGCATTTCTATGTGGGTTGGGGAAAGCAAAATAGTTTCCTTCTTCTGCAGTTAGTACAGGAACAAAAGTGGGGGGACCAGAAGGGTCCGCTCGCCCACAAGGAATTTCTAGTTGCCTACAGCTCCCTAGTGAGTCACTAAATGCATGTCTGTGCCATCCAGTCCATGTCAGGTGGAGAGCAAGACACCAAGCTAGTTGCTTAGCAACAAAGGAAGCACATTGGATCGAAAAACAAGCATCTTATTTTTCGACCCACTGGGGCCCAGAATATCATCAAGTGAAAAAACAGGGAATTAACAACATCTCTTTAGGGGGCCTTTGCAGCAGAAAAGAGAAAGCTAGCACCTGTTTTGTTTTGTTTTTGTTTGGCATTACGCAAATATATGATGAGAGGGGCAGTGTGTGCGTTTGTGTGACGGTTTAAGGGCATACCTTGAAAACTTTGTTAATTTGGTCAATCTCCGACTTCCCTGGAAACAGCGGCTTCTGGGTTAACAGCTCTCCGAATATGCAACCCACGGACCACATGTCGATGGCTGTGGAATATTCCTGGAAGGCAGGAGAATAAGAAAATAAGTACGTTGCTTAATTTTGTGGGCCGCCAAGCATGGTTGTCTTGGTCAAGGCAGATCAGTATGGTGTGGCATGCAGGCACGTAAAGATTTCTGGAACAAGGAAGGGGTTTTGTTTGTTTTGCAGGGTGGGGAGTGAAGAGTCCACGGACAACGATTCTGAAACTGTGCTGCTGAGTGGGTGAGGTTGAAAAGGTAAGTCGCGATGGCAGGTTATCATTTGGTACTTGAGTCAAGCAGCGTCCATTTCCTCCACTTACTCCCTGTCCCCCGCCCCAATATACGGGTGGGATCATCATCTTCAGGGAAGGTAGATGCAAACATCCCAGATTTGTGCTTTGTTTTAAAATACAGGGAAAAGATGGCCAAGGGTGAATATTATAGAGGTTTATAAAACTTTGAGGTCACTCAATAAGGAAAACCAACCAAGCGAGTGCCGTTTGTCAGCTGCACGGTACATTCGGCCACGATAAATGTTAAAACGGGAACGATGAAAAATAGCTGCCTTTGGAAACTCCCAGACGGGAAAGGCTACAAGTCACAAACCTTGGCTCCAAGTAGCAGCTCAGGCGCCCTGTACCACAATGTCACCACGACGGGGGTATACGGCTTCAGAGGCGATCCGTACTCTCGGGCCAGCCCGAAGTCTCCAACCTGGTGAGAAAGAAATGGAATAGCATAAGAACTGCCTGGACAAATGGGACCACAAGCTAAATTCTAGACCGGTGTATGGTTTTCGGCAGCAGTCAGCTTGATGCCCCTAGAAAGCCACAAGCTTTTTGTATCACTGTCCTGGCTTCTGTTTGAGTAAGGCGCTCATTTCTAAGCCTTTAAAGCCCTCCAACTGTCTGGGAACAGGATCTCATAAAGATCACATTCTGGCAAGTCCACTCACTCAGTCTGGTAATAGAGAGGGGGCTTTTACACTGGTGGAACCAGTATTGTGAAATGCTCTTTCTGCTGGAATACCAGAGGCCCCTATTTTGCCAGCTCTGGTGGTGGTTGGGTGCTCTCACAGCTTTGGACAATCACCTTGAATGTTTTATAGAAAGGAGAGGCATACAGCTTAATATATAAATGCAATAAATAACGTATTTGCATTTTACGTTGCATTTGGGGGGGGGGGAACAACCCTTGATGGGTCAAAATGTACTCTGCAGAGAGCCTGCCATGAACACATCTGACTGACTGCAACAGCTTCAGAAAGTTGGCTCTTACTTTTAAGATGCCAGCGTGGCTCAATAGCAGGTTGGAGGTTTTCAAGTCTCGATGAAGAATCCAGTTATCGTGAAGATGCTTGACCCCTCGCAACAGTTGAATCATCAAGGTTTTCACTTCCCCTGAAATAAACAACAGCAGAGATCCTAAGAGGGTGGAGGAAGAAGCCAAGACCCACTCGTCTCTTTGTCACCCTGCTAAGCTTCAGTTTATTTCAAAGTGTGTTTAGAATTTGAGAAACGCCACATACCTGGCAAGAATGGCTGTTTCATCGTTTCCATGAGACTCTTGAGATCATGCTCCACGTAATTCATTACAATATATATCTTGTCCATGTTGCTGCCAACGACAATTTCCTGGAAACCGAAATGAGACGTACCAGTGATCCTAAAGGCCACAGATAGGATGACTGCAGGGTTTAATTCATAATTTCCTTCCTTCCTTCTTTCCACTTATATCTCACTCAAGTGTATGGGATTCCTTGCAGACTATGACTACCAGCCAAGCAGAGACACAACCAGATACTTGGGAAGATCTGGGGCATCAGCACACAGATACAAATTAACATATGCTAACATGTAATATGTAACAGGTGTGGACTCTTTTTAATCAAAATGTCACTGGAGGCCAACCAACTAGTTTCCCATCCGAACCACCCTGAATAAATTTGCTCCTCACCCCCAGATCACTCCAAATTACTCCCAAATTTCCCAATGTATCCTGCTCCAAATAAACCCAGTTCAATTTCTCCCATTCAATACCCTTCAAATGACCTCTAGATAAGGTCACTTTGAAATAATATTTCTCCCTATCCCTCCACACTCCAATTTACTTATCTCCTGAATTCATTACCAACCCAGAAACACTTAGGACACTTAAGAGAGGAATCGGGACCATGCTTTAAATGCCCTAGCGATGCCTCTGCAACCAAGTGCTTAAAACACAAGGTTAGAGAAAGGCTAGATAGAAATGTTTTTCTTCCTTTCTAGAACTTACCCAGTGAAGCTGAATGTTTGGAAGATTCAGCACAGATAAAAGAAAGTACTTATTCACACAGTGCCTAGTAAATACTATGGTATTTCACTGCCACGGGAGGCAGGGCCACCAACTTGGATGGCTTTAAAATATTATTAGACACATTCACAGAGGAAAGGGCTAAAAATGGCTAGTAGCCATATTGGCTTATGCTCTGCCTCCGTGGCTGGAGGCAGTAATATTTCTGGATACCAGGTTGCTGGAAGCCACAGGAAGCGGGGAAGTGGTCACATGCTCATGCCCTGCTTTTCTTTCAGGTCTCAAAAACAAATCAGGCATGTATCCCAGCTATGTAGTGCTAAATTTAAAGCCCTAGACGGCCTCGGTCCAGTATACCTGAAGGAGCGTCTCCACCCCCATTGTTCTGCCCAGACACTGAGGTCCAGCGCCGAGGGCCTTCTGGCGGTTCCCTCACTGCGAGAAGCCAAGTTACAGGGAACCAGGCAGAGGGCCTTCTCGGTAGTGGCACCCGCCCTGTGGAACACCCTCCCAGCAAATGTCAAAGAGAAAAACAACTACCAGACTTTTAGAAGACATCTGAAGGGAGCCCTGTTTAGGGAAGCTTTTAATGTTTAATAGATTATTGTATTTTAATATTCTGTTGGAAGCCGCCCAGAGTGGCTGGGGAAGCCCAGTCAGATGGGCGGGGGTATAAATAATTTATTATTATTATTATTATTATTATTATTATTATTATAAATTAACAACATAAGAAGCACCTTACTGGCTCACGCCAATGGGCCATCTATCCAGGCTCTGCTTGGAAACTTCCCATTCAGGCATCTAGCTGGCTACTGTGAGAACAGGATGCTGTACTAGAGGTGCCAGTAGCCTGATCCATCACCCTCTTCTTACGTTTCCATAAAAGGCAATGTCCCCTGGCCTTGTGGGGGTGGGGAGGGGGCTTAAGTGATACAGAGCTACATATATAGGCTTCCACGCAAGGATGGTATGTATGCTGCAGCTTTGTTGGAACAAGGGAAAGCCACAGAATATAACCCTGGACAATTCCAAGGCGCCCAGCTAACACGTCAACAAGCGATCAAGTGCTGGTGGCCTTACCCTAACAGTGACGATATTTGGGTGCTGGGCTTTCAAGATGGTGTTTATCTCCCTTAGAGAAGTAATGGGAAAACCTTCTTTCTCCTTCTCCATCTTCAGCCGCTTCAGTGCCACAATCTCATCTGGAAAGTATTTATTCGTATTAGTATTATTGTTAACTTACCTACTTATTTTGAGCATTTATGCACTGCTTCGTTACTATAGTCTCTAAGCGGTGCCATTGCTGAAGAAACAACAAACCTGTTTTTTTGTCTTTTGCTCTGTACACCACTCCGTACGTTCCCTCCTCGATCCGGTTTAGACACTGAAATTCCTCAACGCTACGACAGCCCTAGAGAGAGAGAGAGAAAAAAAAAGTTGCATATCTACACAATTTCTCTTAATTTTCAAATTACTCTGCTTCTAGAAGTTGGGTGGAGGGGCAAGGAATTACGCAGGGCCACAAGACAAACCCTCCTAGGTCCTGTGATTCCAATCCTATTTTTCACATTCATAGGGACTAGAAACTTTAAAAAAGAAAGAAATGGGGGGTGCGGAGAGAGCCAATTCAAGCTCTATTAAAAGCACAGTGTAAGAGCTCAAATCTCTGGTTTGAGCTGGAATCTGATTTAAAAAAAAAACCTCCCAGGAAATAAGACACTAGAAATAATATTTGATAGCAGGAGTATGCAGGAACTTGAGAAAGACTCATAATTGAAACAAGCTAGTTACATGTGATCCATAGTCGCAGGATGGGATGGGTGGGTTTTTTGGGGGTCATGTGGGATTTTGTCATGTTAATTTGTATTATTATAATATAGAAACTATATGGATTTGTTTGGGCCTCTTTATGCTAGTGGTGTGGAGTATTGTTTTGAGGCTCTCGCAGACCCAGTTTGCATCCAATGCCAAGCCAAACCATGGTTTAGTGTGAATGAGCAAGTATGCAGATACACTTAGCAAATAATGTGAGTGCTGTGCTTCTCCCCTCTGGTCCTGCTGCTGCACTACCCTGAGCAAAGCTATGGTTTTGCTCAGGGTCACATCTGAACCAGGCTTATCCTGCTTCTTTCCCAGACAAACCACATGCAGCAAACCAAGAACAAACCTTGCCTATGGCTTGTCTGGAGCAAGACAAACCATGAGCCCAGGTTTGGAAGTAACGTTAAGAAGAACCATGGCTTAGACCTGTGTAGCACAGTGGCAGCAGGGCCTGGGAAGGAGCGGAATGGCTTCATTTTTCGATTCCAGCCAGTAGACCAGACCCTTAGATCGCCCAATCCCAGTGGGCCATTGTGACAGGTGGGTACATGGAGTCTCTGTTCATTCGGAGGTCAGCAAAAGACACCACTGGCTTGGCTTGGCCCCTCCCCAGGAAGGCCAGAGACCTATGGCGGCCCCCTAACCTGAAGGGCGGGCAGATACTTGGGCAACTCTTGCTTCAGCTCCACAGGTGATGACACAGGTGAGTCAGGAAGGTAATCGCCCTCTGTCATCGTGTTGGACTGCGGGGTCCCCTCGCCAGCGTCTTCTTCCTCTCCTTCGCTCCCCACGGAATCCCGGTCAAACCTCGACTCTGCAACTTCAAACGTAAGAATCAAATCGTGGCAGGAAGCCAATGATTGGGGATCTTCTCCCCCTGAAGTTCAAAAGGAGGGTGCGAAGGAAGCGTCCTGCTCTTGCCTAGGGCGCTCGGAGACCTCTGAGTGTGGAGGCTCCATTTCAATATCATGGATTGTATCTAAGTTGCAGACCCATTGAAATCAATGAACCTAAGTTACTCGTTGCAAGTAGAACTAAGATTAGACACGGTTCCCATGGCTATTCGATAGACCTATCCTTCCTGAATCCACCTGTTAACCATGTCTTGCGGCAGCAAGGTCCACAAGTCAAATTATATACTGTGTAAAGCTTCTCCCCTTTTGCCCTTCAAGATCCTGCAGCCAAATCAGGCCAGGATCTATGTTCAGCGGCTGCTGGATATTTGTATTTGTCAGGGAGGAGGAAGCTCCAGTTCAGGGGTGCAGAACTATTTTTTTCAGCCTGAAGCCAGAGTTAAATAAAAAATGTACGCAAACCGTATTTTTAGGAGGTGATTCCAAACCATCAGAGGATCACCCAGGTCATGCAACAAGCACAAGGAGAGAGAGAGAGATTACATAGAGCCACATTTCGCCATTAGTTTTCTTACCCACTGGGATGTGGTCTCCGTTCTCCCGCTCTTCTTCTTCGCTCATTTCGTCTTCGCTCACCTCTTCTGCAAAGCAAAAAAAGGAGAAAGAATGAGACAGGCTAGGAAGAAAATTGAACTTGATTGCTTTCATACCTCTGCGGGCAGGGGATGGGCGCCATCTTGCAGGTCCTCTAATCACTGTACGGTGCTTTGTAACTTTTAGGCACTTTTAAGAGCTGGTGGCAGCATCAGCCTATAAAACCCTTAACAGCTTTAGACCTGACTTATCTCAAGGACCATAGTCTTCTATAAGTTTCTTTTGAAGCTCAGCTCCAGATCCTGCAACCTCTAGAGCAGAGGCTGATGTCAAGTAAAATTAAGGACGTTTCTGCTGCGGCTCTTTAGTTTCACACAGGGAACATTCCCAGCCCTGCTGGGGATGCCAGGGATTTAACCTGGCATCCCCAGCTCTGCCACTGAACTATGACCTTCTTCTGGTTGCAATGGTTAAAAAGAAATCACACTACTGAAATGGGGCCGTGGCTGAGTGATACAGCAGCGTTACAGCATGGAAAAACTCCCAGATTCAATCAATGGCATCTCTAGGTAGGGCTGCAAAAGACTGGTTTCATGGGTTGGCAACTGGGTCTTTCAACCAGTGCTGTGGGTGCCACCCTCTCTGCTCAGCTCCCCCAACCCTGAGAGGCAGAAAGTGTGTGTTTGCACACACACTTCACTTTTCCAAAGAGACCACAGTAGAAACACGAATGCTGGTGTGTGTCTGTGTGTGCGTGAGAAAGAGAGAGAGAGAGAGAGAGAGAGAGAGAGAGAGAGAGAGAGAGACACTCTTACCAGCTGACTGCTCAGTGACTTCTTCAGAGTTGCTTCCTGTCTCCTCCTCCTCCTCTTCCTCCTCCTCTTCTTCTTCTTCTGACTCTTCACTGCTGGACTCCTCCTCCTCCTCTTCTTCCTCCTCCTCCTCTTCCTCCTCCGAACCAGATCCAGATTCCCCTGAAGAAAGCAAACACAAAGATGAGAACATGCAAAAAACAAAACAACACACACACCCTCAAACCAACTTCAACTCTCAAGCTATTTGCTACTGGCTCATTAAAGAACCCCTAAATTTGTTACACCCCAGCTGTTACCTGAGGATGTTTCTGCTGAGCTGGTTTTTCTTTCGCTGTCACTGATGTCCTGGAGATCAGAAAGTGGGTCTCTCTCTTCTGGCTTTTCTTCTTTCACTGTTTTTTATTTTTAATTTAAAAAATTGGGAACAGGGTTGAGAAATCCCAATTCCTAAAAGCACTAAGGGATTCTACTTGTACAATATTGCAGTTTTTTTCCCTCCCTTAAAAATCTAAAGCAGGGGTGAGGAACCCCATAACCATCCGAAAGCCGTTGGACTCCAACTCCCATCAGCCCCAGCAACAAAGGGCCAACATCTCCCCTCCCTCTCCCTCGTCTGAAGAATGCAAGGAAAATGTCTGCCACTTGGCCAACCAAGTCAAGATGCACAGAGTCGCCCTGGAAGGATGATCTATTTATTTATTTTTTTCTTAACGCAGTATTTCAGTTTGTTAACTTTAAGCCACACGAAAAACACTTGGAAATAATTTATAGAGCAGATAATTTTTACAGGGCATCCTTGTGTTTAGTTTACTAAATAAAAGCCAAGTAAACTGAATCACTGAGCTCAAATGATATACATGGAGTGGAAACTTTCCTACGGCCCCCAAGTTGTAGAACTCCCTCCCCACAGAGGTGTGTTTGGCCCCTTCAATATGCAGCTTCCAGAGGACACTGAACACTCACCTCTTTACCCTGGCTTTGGACACTTGAGGTGCATGTTCTTAGGATCCACCTTATTTTTATGATTGTTTTTTTGAAAACAAAAACATTTTTAATGTTGTGTTTTAATTCTTGTAACCCGCCCTGGGACTTTAGGTTGAAGGGTGGATAATAACTAAGTAGAAATAATTTTAAAATGCCCTATATTTTCGGCTAGCTTGATGGATTCCAATTCCTCCCTGGCACATGGAAGACACGTTTATGTCTTTTAAAAGTTACCTGGCTTTCGGATTTCTCCTTGTTCAAGCTTTTCTCTCTGTTGTCGTAGCGGGCTGCGGCTCCAGATCCTTACTTTCTCGCTGTAGTCTTCTCTCACCATCCTGTGATGTGCTGAAACTGGCCAACACAAGAGAAAAAAAAATGTTTGTGAGTCCTGGACCGAAATCTCTTACGCCATGACAATTTGCTTCACACAAACTTTGCAGCTCTAGCAAAATGAGAATTCCTTCCCTGCCTACCGGTACTACACTGGCACATTCGAATAAGGAGCAACATTTAAATAAGGTTCAACCTTCCTTAAGTTTGAAAATGCACCTCGGTGATGTGCTATTAGGGTCAGACAGACTAAGATATGGCTTTAAAATCAATCAGAATAATCTTACGACTCCAATTAAACATTAAAAATATGTACCAAGAATCAATTCTTTATGATAGCAGGGAACAACTATTTCAGAAATCTATATATGACTCGATGTGGGGAGGGGGACACCAGCAACTAGCTAGACAGGAAAGGTATCCAGCGTCTACAAGGATGAACTGCAGCAAAGTGGCAGAATATTTGCTTTGCACGCAGAACATCCCAGGTTTAATCCCTGGCATCTCCAGGTAGAGATGGACAGAAATCCTGGAGCCGTTGCCAGTTAGGGTAGACAATACTGAGGTAGATGAACCAATGTTCTAACTCAGTGTAAGACAGCTACCTAGATAAGCTCCTTGCTAAAAAATCTGGGTGAAACAAGCCAGAAGTCAAGACAAAAAGGTGCAACCAAAGGTCAGGACTTCACCTGTTTTGAGTGCAGAAGGTGCCATGTTCAAACCCCACCACCTCCAGGTTAGGGGTGGGAGAGAGGCCCTTTCTGAAATCCTGGACAGCCACTGCCAGGCAGTGCAGACAATACTGAGCTAGATGGACCAATGATCGGAGTCAGTATAAGCCAGCTTCCTATGTGGAACTTGCAACATCATGTTGCAAATGTGGAATGGTGCTGTTCAGCATTTCAGCCACTCCATTTCATCTCACATACCGTTTTCCACCCCCGGTCAGTCAGCATTCCATGTCCACCAAGCATGCTCAGTCCTCATTGTTCAAACTGCGGCTCCCCCCATGAAACAGCTCTCCTAGGCCACCTGCGGCCCATGCTGCTTGCTCATTCACCTGCCTGCCATTCTGTTGTCACGCTGGAGTTGGTATGGTTGCCTACTGGTGGCTATGATGACAGCGTGATGACAGACTTACATTTTTATACATATAAGAAGATATATCCACTTGCAAACCTTGGGGGTTCTCCCTAGCCTGCAGATGCCTCCCTCTCCTGCACAGACAGCACCATTTTTGCTACATAATCAATGGCGCTGACAACCTGTACTTCGGAAACAGGTTGGATAGTGACTTCCTGGGGACCTATGAGGTCTCACAAATCAACAGGTCTCTTACTCTTGCCCGTTTCCCTCAAACTCTGTATTTCCAGAAGATTAAGAGGGTGGCAGTGGGACAAAGACTTGTATGTCACAGTTGGAAGGATAAACATCCACCATCCATTACTCAACAGCCTGGAGATCTTACTTACCTATCTCAATTTTAACGTATACAATCATCAATCCTGTTTGGATATCTGTTTGGACATCCAGACTCATTGCATTTATATATGTGGTTTTTTAAAGTAGGATTGATGCATGATTGTTAATGTGAGCTGACATTTCTTTTCTTTTTCTTTCAGTTATATTTGCAATAAAATATATACACAGACAGATAAGCACACACAGACACACTACCGGCCCCGTACTCAGAGTTTCTCAGGATTCTAAGGAACAACAACAACAAAACCCATGGTAGTTTTCAAATCAGTGGTTAAAAGTAGTGGTTCTGAAAGGTTCAGTGCCCAATCTTGATTCAAAATGGCATCCGTTTTGTGTAGTGGAGAAGACAATAGCCTGCTCCTTGATCTCAGGAACGATCATGCAAAAATTTGGCTATGATATCTTAAAAGTGATGCAAATGCACAGCGAATGAACAACCTTCAAAAATATATATAGCAGATATACAGATGTGTGGTGCTTTTTAATAATAACAAAAAAGATTAACCTAGAGTTGTTATTAGGTTACTAAATATGAGTTCACATCATGCTGGGGTCCATTTAGACCCCAATACCTCAGTTTCCGCATGTGCCACACCCAAAACGACAGCAGGAGCTAGCACTGAGACACAGCAACAATACACTAGCTAACTTTAAGAGACTACGTGGAGCAGGAAATGACACTGGGGGTGGGGTGGGAGAGTTTTACATATTTTAAATACGCATTTGGAAATTTAAATGTGGAGGATTAAAAAAAATACAAATTAATGTGGGGGTGGGAAGAAGAAGAAGAAGAGTTTGGATTTGACATCCCGCTTTATCACTACCCAAAGGAGTCTCCAAGCGGCTAACAATCTCCTTTCCCTTCCTCCCCCACAACAAACACTCTGTGAGGTAAGTGGGGCTGAGAGACTTCAGAGAAGTGTGACTAGCCCAAGGTCACCCAGCAGCTGCATGTGGAGGAGTGGAGACACGAACCCGGTTCCCCAGATTACGAGTCTACTGCTCTTAACCACTACACCACACTGGCTCTTAATGCAATCCAAACACTCTATTCCCATCCCCGCCCCCCAATTTTAGCTAATCACTCCCTGTACCCAAGCTTTCTACAAAATAAAAAGAGTACCTGGGGGGTGGGGGGCTAACGATAAAGTTTAAGCATGCCCTGTAGTTTGAGCACCAGGAAGAGGAACCTCCACCACCGCAAACCTTCTGCTTATCATAAGGCCACTGCACAACCAACAAAGGAGCAGCCATGCTTGGGGGTTATTTTGCTCTCCTGCTTCCGATAACCACAGGAGCATCTACAGAGCACAGTGCTCCTGAATCCAACCACAGTGAAGCTGTTTTTGGCAATGCCTTGAGCTCCCATGTTCTGCCCACACACTTCCAAGCCTATCTTGGCAGCAGCAAAGGCTATAAACTCTTTTTCTCTTTTAAAACCAGCAAGTGGAGATTCCTGGAAAGCGGCAATTCGGCAGCCAGAACCAAAGCCCATGCCCTCCTGTGCCTTGAGACAAAAACACAATGTTGTGCTAGAGCACACGCTGTGCTTACAGAAGGTCCCAGGTCCAACCCCTGGTTTCTGCAGGCAAGGCTGGGAAAAGCCACTTGCGTCTGAAACCCTGGAGACCCCTGCAAGTCAGTGCAGAAAACACTAAATTAGATGCACTCAGTACAAGGAAGCTTACTATTTAAACTGGCTCTTTATTCAGAAACATGAGGACTGGAACCCTGCTTTTATTTTTAGGGGAACATTGTAGCTCGGTGGTAGAGCAGTTTCAACGCACCAACATCTCCAGGTAGGGCTGGGAGAGATTCATGCCTGAAACCCTGGAGAGCTGCTGCCAGTCAGTGTAGACCAGGGTTTCAAAACTCAGGTCTCCAGCTGTTTTTGGACTACCATTCCCATCATTCCTGACCACTGGTCCTGCTGGATAGGGAGGATGGGAGTTGAGGTCCAAAAACAACTGGAGACCAAAGTTTGGGAAACAGTGGTGTAGAGAATACTGAGCGAGCTGGACCAATGGTCTGACTCAGGAGAACACAGCTTCCTATGTTCCTAGGTCTTAAGAGAAGGGCTGCTGTTCAGCGGCAGAGCATCCGTTTTGCATTAGAAGGTCCCAGGTTAGATCCCCCATCGTGTCCAGGTAGAGTTTCCTGGAACCCTGGAGAGCTGGTGCTATTAAGTCAATTAAGAAGCAGTACTGAGCTTGACGTCCCATGAATCTGATGCGGCGTAAGACAGCCTCCTTTGCCTGACATCTGGGAGCATGTCTGTGTCAAAGGTTTTCAGGGCATAACCGCCATAGATGAAATAAACACACGATCCGTACCCGCAAGGAAATAAGGCTTCCCTCGCCCCGTTCCGCCCCCACCTCTGAGCTACTTACTCTCTCGTCTGGCCTCCCGTTCTTTACGCCTCTCCTCCGCTCGCCTCTCCCGTTCCTTGATCTCCCGCTGCTCTTTCTGCTGCTCTCTCATTTTTCTCTCTCGCTCCCTCTTCCGCTCAAGCTGCTCCAGGCGGTCCCTACGAAGGGTTTCATCAGGCGCCCGTGTTATTTTATCGAATTGGTTTTTGTTTGTTTTAATTAACAATTTTGAATTATATGGTCTCTTTCGCTGCATTCCCTCTAGAAATATTAGCAATGTTTATTTTAAGAGCGTAGCTTCTGGCATTTGCACAAAGGCCGAATCTCCCTTATCAAGAGAGGTTTTTGCTTAGCCAAGTCAGCACCAACACAAATCAGGATGTTAAAATATTTATTGACTGCCCACCCACCTACCCTGCTTTCGACCCTCCTCAAATTCGCAAGAGAGAACCCTCTTGGGAGGACAGTGACTACCAACATCCCCTCTGGCTCATGGTTCTGGCAACAGTACCACAGACGTAGTACAACTGCAGTGGGGAACCTTTCTCAGTCTGAGGGCCGCATTCCATTCTCGGCAGCATTCTGGGGGCCACATGCCTGTGGTGGGTGGAGCCAGAGGCAAAAGCGGGCAGAGCAATAGGTGTGAATTTCACCTTCCTTCAGCAAGTGAGTTTCTACATTACACTCTTTTTTCCTTGTTCCAGGAAAGCCAGAGGCATTATCAGAATTCAAGGGCACATTCCAGCCAGGCAAAAACAAAAAAACTTAAGGAGAGGTGGTGGCCTGGGGAAGAGTCCCAAGGGGAAGATAAAAGAGGCCAGATGTTCTCCATTCCTGTAACACATAGCTGAATCCAATATTAGCCCTACTCAGAGCAGATGCACTGAAATTAAGGGGCCCCAAGTCAGCCACGTGGACTGATTTCAATGGATCTGCTTGGAGCAGGGCGGACCTTGGATACAGCCCACAATTTCTTAACCATGCGCTTGATCTAGTGCCCAAATGTTCTCTCTTAAGGGGAAGCGATTGTAACATTGCTTTATGGGGTGGTAGGAGACTTGAGGCCTGCACGCTGGAGAATTTTGTAGGGGAGGGATCACAGACCTTGGTGGCAGAGGACCTGCTTTAGATGCAGAAGGTCCCCAGTTCAATTCCAGGTATTCCCAGTTAAACAGCAGGTAGCAGCGGATGGGAAGGATCTCTCTTTGTCCAAGATCATAGAGAACCTCTGCCAGTCATAGCAGACCAGGAATGGGGAGGCGCTCTGCCTAGATGCTGCTGGACTCCAACTCACATCTTCCCTGCCCATTGGCCATGCTTGCAGGGGCTGATGGGAGTTGGAGTCCAACAGCAGCTGGAGCGAAAAAGGTTCCCCACCACCCAAGTGGGCAATATTAGGCAAGACAGACAAATAGACTGAACGGGTGCTAAGACAGCTTTTGTGTTCTTATATACTTATCTGATGCCCACTGGGGTGAATCAGATATGCAGGATTAAGCTGTGTGAAATGCATGGTCCATTTCTTAAGTTGTAAAATCCCTCATATTAGAGGTGGTTTTCTGAATGTTGGTTCAAATGACTACTGCACATTCCTCACCAAGCTCACATAT
The DNA here is from genome assembly GCA_034641385.1 of Darevskia mixta. Lineage (NCBI taxonomy): Eukaryota > Metazoa > Chordata > Lepidosauria > Squamata > Lacertidae > Darevskia > Darevskia mixta. Next base: position 6,055,636 of record JAWWNH010000181.1, read on the forward strand.
CAATTGCGTCCATAGGGCTACAGGACTCCTCCATGGGTGGTAGGTGCAGAATGTCTTTCTTTAGCTAGATTTCTGCACAAGGAGCAACTCTTAACCCCAGCTCCACCCATCACTCAACAGACACACTCAGTTAGATGCCCAAACCATGGCTTCTGATGCCTGATATAGAAGGCCGAACTTGCGTAACCTCAGCTTATTAGGTCTCTCAATCAATTAAAAGCTATGTTCAGATATCACACAAAGCTATGATTTGGAACCTAGCTGTTACCCCCAACATGCCCCCAACCCTTCCCCCTCCCTCTCACAGCAGCTAAGAGGTTATGAGCTCCCTGCTCTCCTCCCACTATGCAGCTGGGAGAACTCTGTCAGCTTGTGCTTTTGGTTAAGTGCAACTTGCCATGCCACCCACACCAGGAACTGTGGTTTGCATTAAGCATGACTCCTTTCAACAAGCCAGCTTCAGAAACCATGGTTTGATGGTGGCTTGTTTTTAAACCAACTACAGTTAATGTCAACCAAAGTTCCATGCGCAAATGACAAGACCAACTGTGCTGAACTACAAGTGGACGTGAAAGCTTTCAAACTCATCCTCCCAGCCACATAGGAGGAGAGAGGGTGAGAGCCCAGGGGGCTATTAGGCTCTGTCCAAGTCCTGTTAAGTCAGGAGTAGCTAATCTGTGGTTCTGCATCTTCTTTTTGATTCATTACAGGAATACAGCAGAGCCAATGCATTCTCAAAAAATAGAAGTGAGCATTTTGCTCTAAGCCAAACCAATAATTTTGCTACCATGGTCTAGTTCAGCTTTTCTGGGAAGCTCTCCATGACCCCAAATCAACAACTGGGAGCTGCATCAAACCATTATTCCACTGCATCTCTAGTTTCTGCAATGTTATACCAAGCATTGTCCACCCACTTTTAAAAAAAACCCCACTCATCACAGTGATCCTATGTTTGAATTACAAGAAAAAAAGGCAGAGTCCCAGGAAACTAAATTCTTAAGTCAACAGCACAATCTGTAGCTTTTTTTTGGAACTGCTGCCTATGCGGCATCATGGAAATAATACCACATTCCAATAGCCCATACCTTTGCTTACACAGTTAAACCAGTTAAGTGCTTGATTTACACCAGGCATTCCCAAACTTCGGCCCTCCAGATGTTTTGGACTACAGTTCCCATCATCCCTGACCACTGGTCCTGTTAGCTAGGGATCATGGGAGTTGTAGGCCAAAACATCTGGAGGGCCGCAGTTTGGGGATGCCTGAAAATTTTACACTGTTAAGCAAATTGCCACATCTCTGCAGTTCTTGTGATTATGGCCCCCAGACAGCTATTTAGTGGCAGGTGACCTAAGCATAGAATCAAAAGAGCAGGTGTACAGCTGTTAGATTGATTGTATAATGTCCCTAAGAAGTTGGTTCTGGGGAGGAAATGCTGGATTTTGGGCTCCAGGGCCAGGGGGGATTTACCTCTCTCTCCGGGAATGCTCCCTAGCCAATTCCCTCCTTTTCTGCCTCTCCCATTCACGGCGGGCCTTATCCTGCTCTTCGCGGTGCCTTTTCCTACGTTCATGCTCGCGCTCCTTCTCTTTCACCCTAGCATGCTTCCCTAATAATAGAGATACAAAAAAAAGGCCAAACCGTTACCCCCCCTCCCAAACAGCATTCGGAAGTCGTAAAACGAGCAAAGGAACCAGATGAAAAAGAGAAGGAGAGAGAAACACAGATTATGAAAGAATCATTTCTCTTGGCACTCTGCTAAAAAAAAACCAACACAAGCCACCATGGCTAAGATTAGCCATCAGGTTAAAGGGCTTTTAAAAATTAAAGCTGACTTCCATGAACGTTGGAACTTCTCCCTTCCTTGTGACTTTGTAGCTGGCACTATTAACAATATTACTCTACTGATACAGGCTACCCTGGCTCCGAGCTCTCACCTGAGAACATAAGAAGCTTCTTGATGGGTTAAAATGCACATGGTCCAGCATTCTCCTCATGGATGCCAGCAACCAGAAGGTACCAGGTGGCCTATTAGCCAGCAGACAACTGATAAGAGCCAAGGTGTGTTCTCAGTCAACATGCAGCAATGGTGAGGCCCGAAAGACCCAGTGCCCCACATGGACTGAGCCTACATCCTGAAGTATGCTAGGGGTGTCTCAGAGACAATCTTACATGGGGAGGGTCAGCTCATATATTCAACTGCTTGCCATAGGCAACCAGGGATTCCATGCAGGTGAGTGAGTGCTCTGGGGGAGGAGGGACAGAGCGCATCAACCCCTCCGCTTGGTTCCCAGGCTAGTTGCATAGGAAGGAAAGACTCTTCCTCCACAACCTGCATGGAAATGCAGAGGGAAAAGGAATGGCTCAGTAGAAGCCACGGCTTTTTAAAACTACCTTGTTAAGAACCCTCTGCATTTCCATGCTCCCTGAAAGGCAGAGATGGAAACAGAGGCTAGTAGCAGGCACCCCCAAACTCGGCCCTCCAGATGTTTTGGGACTCGAACTCCCATCATCCCTAGCTAACAGGGCCAGTGGTCAGGGATGATGGGAGTTGTAGTCCCAAAACAACTGGAGGGCCGAGTTTGGGGGTGCCTGCTATTAGCCTCTAAGATGAGAAGGTCCACCGTTTACAGCTCATTGGTTAGCCCAACATAATGGGTTGTGGTCAAAAGTAGGAGCGGTCATCTGATGAGCGATTGAGCCAATGGCTGAAGAACTTCCCTTACCACTGCCAGTAAAAATTGCTGAGTTCTTAAAGGGCCAGCAAAAATAATTCTTGAGGGCCAGATCAGAATCTCGAACTGTCAGTTAGCTAGCTGTGCTCTAAGTGGGCTGGGGTGGGGGGAGCCTGCTGGCTACTAAACTTTGTGGCCGTATATATAAGGCTGCCTTAACTGAACTCATCATTGTGTGATGGGTCCCAGAGACCAACCCTCTTCCAAGGATACCAGAGGTTAGGAGACACTGAGGAGGAAATGCTAAGAAGGGACCCGAGTACCTTCTGCCGAGTGACTGCGATGACGGCGCTTCTCTTTCCTCTTCTCGTCTTTTCTGTGGTGTGCCCTCTCCTTCCGTGACATTTGTTGGGGGGGTTTGATTGCCAGGGAATCGTCCTCCTCTCCCCTGCAGTCCACAACAAGGGAGGGAGAATGGGAAACGTATCATGTGTATGGAGAACAAGAGTTCATTCGTTTACTGTCGTCTATCAGGAGTCATTCCACCTGGCAACAGCAGCCTGAGAGATGGGACAGTGGCAACTGAAGCCAGCGGCTCATTGGCTTCTTCCCTCCCCTGAATCACTTCTATTCAAGCTGGTCGTCACTATGTCACTTTAAAAGTACATGCCCAAGGTTGCTTATTTTAACCCTCCCCACCTTGTTTTCCTCATGTAAGCTGCAGAGCAAAGACTTTTCATCTGTGCACAGCGCTTAGTAAAACACAGCTGTTTTAAAATTGAGAAATGAAGTATACCACACTGCAAGAGTACAGCAATTGTGGAAGGCAAAGGTGATGGTCCCAAAGACGACGACAGGGAAGACTGCCAATGAAGCAAAGCCAGCTGCAAAGGGAAGTTGGAACTAGAACCTGCCAGCCTACTAATTCAGGTGCAGCCCATCGTAACGGTCACATCTCTGTAGACCAGAAGTCTCCGAATGTTGCTAACTCTCATAGGTCCCAGCCAGAATGGCCAATGGTCAGGGATGGTGAGAGTTGCAGTCCAACATCTGGAAGGGTCACAAGCTCCCCATCCCTGAGCTAGACAATCATTTGCCTTTATTGCCCTCAGCTACCACCATCATAACTCTGCCTTCTTTCGATGCAGGGAAAAGGAATCTGTGGCTCTCTGGGTATTGCTAGGCTCCAACCTCCATCAGGCCTAGTGTTCAAGGATGATAGGACTTGCAGTCCAATAACATCTGGAAGGGTTCCAGAGCCCCATACACATTCCTATCGTATGGTAGGCGTAATTAAACCGGTGTGTGTGTGTGTGTGCGTGCTAGCAGCTTTCTTACCGGTCTTCCATAGAGTCTTCCCTCCTGTAAGGTGAATTCCGGATAGTTATCTCCATGCGGTGATCTCTCAGCTCTCCCTCTTCAAGGGAATCGCGCTTTGAGTCCCGATCATCAGACTACAGCGATAGGGGGAAAGATTCGTAGTTTTACCCCCACAAAATTTTGTTACCCGATCATAGAAGAGGCAGAGAACTTGTTGTACTATTGGAAAGAACACAGACATTCAAACAGGGGAAACCTGACCTATTTGTGTGCTATATTCACTTCAAAGGGGGGGGGGAATCCTAGGATGCTACTTGACGTTTCTTTTGACAGAATGTTTCATACAAATATTCCGGGGAAGTTTGGACAAATAGGTAGAACCAAAGTATAGTGGGGAAAGAAGACCATGCAGGCACTCTTTCAGCAGGATGCCACCATAATCCCATAGGTTTTTATTTCCAACCTGGGTAGTGTCATGCAGCTGCTGTGGACAATTATTTTGAACTCTCCAATCCAATTCACTTTCTTTCTGGAAGCAAGTGTTAATTGGCTGCTGTATGTGCATGTTTGTGAACAAGCTAATGTGTATGACATAGGGGGTGGTAAGCGAATGTGGAAGTTCTTTTGCAATAATTTTGCCAGGTTAGGCAGAACACTGTGTTTTTATCTTGTGTTTGTGTATGGGAAATGTGGGCAGCCTGAGGAAGTATCATCCCCCTTGGGCCTGCCCATAAAAAGCAAGTCTAGAGTAAGAGACTAGTGCAATGTCTGCTGTTTGCAGGAACTCTTCTTGTTATGATACTTTTGTGGGTGACCTGAGTGTTTGTTTGGACCCTGGGTGATAACTCGGAGGCTGTGTCAGGAGGAAAATGAACAGATATATGAGTATAGATATATTAATAATTTTATATCAATATAACATTTTAATATGTAACTGTGTATTTCTGAAATATTTTAAGTTGCCTGTTGTTGCTTCAGTTTTCTGTACCCTGCTTAGAGATCTTCTTAATTTATTAGGCAGTATAGAAATTAAATATATAACATAAAAATAATCAAAAGAATATTTAGGAGAACCCCCCCCCCGAGGAGATTACGGTTATTACCTGCCCTTCACCAGCAGGTCTCAGAGCAGGTTATAACAAGCTATATAACTCTTTCCCTTCAATTAGAGGTGGGGGAGCAAAGTTTGGGTAGTTTTCTAAACTGCACAATGTCAGCATGAGAGTGGTACTCGACTAGCACAAAGGACTTTCACCAGACACGCAATCCTATGTGTGTGCACTTGGAAGCAAGTCTCAGTTAGTTCAAGCAGGTGTGCACAGGACTGCAGGCTGAGAAAAGCAGAAGCAGCTTTGCTCTAATTAGAGGGGGGAATAAAATGAGGGAAAAGAAGACATACTCATGTCCCTTATAGGCACTGGCTCTAGAAGGGCAGCTTACATTTTTGAGGCGTTTTATGTCTGCTTTCTCCTCTTGCTCTTTGCGACGTTTCTTCTCCTGAAGAATCTCATCTAACGTTTTCACTTTCCAAGATTCCTTTTCATCACCCATTTGTGTTTAAAAAGGCACTAAAAGAAAAGACAACCATCAAATGAGGCTGCTGCTACCCTATCATGCACCTGGCTGTCCACTTTTTAATAACACCGAGATTAAAACTACATTTAAGGTACTCTGTCTGAAAAGCACTTGGAAACTATACTGGTAATTAGCCCAAAACAAACAGGCCAGCTTGCTAGCTGGGTCGGCATCATGAAAAACATCTACTATATATTTCAGAAAGTTGCTCGTCTGCTGCCTATGCATTTGGACACTTCCTAAGACATTGCAACAAAATTTTTGAATGAGCTCAAAGAGCAAGTTTTTGTCTATGTTTGGATACAAGGCCATTTGAACTGAAGTGGTGGACTGAACCATTCAAAACTGCACTGATTTTAATGACTGGTTTCAGCAATGTACTGGTTTTGGGTTGTTTATATATAATTCCCAAGCAAAGCTGGGTACGAGGCTGCTAGTATAATGTAACTAAAGCACTCATTTATTAATAGGGTCATAGAAAGCTGCCTTGGAGCACATCAGTCACCTGATTCTCCTATCTCAGCTATTGTCTCCTTTGAACAGTTCTCCAGCCTCTCAGGAAGAGACAGGTTTCTCCCATCACCTGCTACCTAATTATTTAAACTCAGACACCGGGAACTTTTGGCCCTGCAGGCACTGCTGAACTACATCTCACATCAGCCCTAGAAAACACAGCCAATGGCCACGGATGATGGGTGTTGTAGTTCAACAACATCAATAGGACCAAAGGATTCCAACACATGCTATAATAGGAAGGACAAAGGTTTAAACCTGGGGCTTATGGAACGTGATGCAGGCAGCCCCCACTCCTTCAAGCTGTTTCCTCCCCATTTATCATCGACTGGTGGGCAACAGCCTCCACAGGCAGTTTGCCCCAAATGCACAATTGCTAAAGGTATTCAGAAGGCAGGGCCCCTGCACAGCTGTACCAGAGCTAGAAATTTCAGCAGGTGCAGCAACCATGAACAAACCACAACATCAAAAGTTCCTTAAAAGAAAAACCTCACAGTCCACAAGCTAGCCTTTGCATTTTGCAGCCTTACACACACACAAACCCAAAACCCCATACAGCATCGTGTTTGTAGTGATGGCACAGGGCAGGACCAGGAAGACCAAAAGCTCGAATTGGGGTGGATGTCATTGTTTGGCTTTGTCATTGTGGCTATGCCCTTTCGCGTTTTTACATTGTAAACCGCCCTGTGACCCATGGCGAAGGAAAATTATATAAATTTAATTAATAAATAAATAACGATAGATAAATAAAACACCCGCTCAGCCAAGAGCCCCACCGGGGGCTCCGGACTTGAATGAAGTGAAAAGAACTTGAATTACGTTTGGCGGGATTGGACAGAGAAGGAAGTTACCACGCGCCATTCCGAGCGTCTTGGGGGAAAGCCAAGAAGAAAACCTCCAGATCCTAGTAAACTAAGGAGAGGTCAAGAGGACGCCTCACCACCACCACCGGCTGCAAGGTAGGCCTAGCCCCACAACACGCCACCCCTGCAAAGTAGGCCGCCCTACCACGGCCCACCTTCCCCGCCACAGGAAACCCCGCTTCCCTCGCCTCTGAAACCCGGCGCCCGGCCCCGGGGGAGCGGGGAAGGGAAGGCGGCCCACCGCAGCTGCAGCCTCCCCGCCTTCGACCCTCCCTTACCTTCCCTGTCGCCCCTACCGCCACCGCCTCCACGACCCACTTGCCGGAGATGCAGTGCCGGAAGCGCGGCGCGTGGCGCACGCATTTCTTCCGGCGCGGGTCCGTTACGTCACCGGAAAGGGGGAAGTTTCCATCCCGGCCCGGGAAAAGGCGCATCCGCTTGTGGACGTTCGCAGAACGTCAGCCGGAAGCCCATAGACTTTCAAATAGACCTATGAGGGGGTAACGTACTTCTGGGTCCACTAAGCCTCCCAGCTCCAAGGCGGAAATCAAGCGTTTTCTTGTGGACATCAATGCACAATTTCTATAGACATAAGTGTGGACTTATAAAGGCTCCCTAACTTCCAGGGTGGTTTTTTTACGGCTCCTCACTCCAAAAAAACAACAACACCCCACCCCCAGCTGTGGAATTAAGGGAGAAATGCCTACGAAAAACTGGATAAAATAGTATATTTGCATTTAATTATGGCTGGGCAGAAAAAAGGCCTATTTCAAATTCAGGTTCTGTATCTGTGTGTGTACATGTGGCTTGTTCCCATTTTTAAGTTGGATGCCATCCTACGCTTATTGGCAGCTCAACAGTTTATGTTTTGCTCTCTCGTTCAATTCTCCCAGAGACGGATTTCACAAAAGAATGCTTCAGAGGGAGATTCCTTTCTGAATTGTAGGGAGAAAAATTTACTTGCTAATGGATAGGGATAACTATACTACCTTAATATGGTTTCATAGGAACATACAAAGCTGTATTATACGGAGACCATTGATCTACACTGACAGGCTGAAGCTCTCCAGGATTTCAGACATGTCTCTCTCCCAGCCCTACCTGGAGATGCAGGGGGAATTGAACCTGGGCTAAGGTTGACACTTTTGGTTTGGGAAAAATTGAGACATATCAGGGGGGTGAGGATTGAAGGCCGTACCCACCAAATCCTCCCACCCCCTTTGTGGAGAGAGGGTTCCCCACATTCAGCCTCCCGCCTCCCTCACCACCCCAGCCCTGCTCTTTCTCTCAACTCACATAGACAGGATAATTAAACAGAGAGCAAAACGTGGTTTTGTTTTTATTTACCAAAGGAGAATTCTTAGAAGATACAGTGAACAAAAACAGGATTATGTACAGTTACAGGTTCCTTTCCTTTAAAAACAACATTGCAGCTTGTATTTTTGCCTCTTACGCAGGTAGCAAAAGCTCATCCACAGGATTGGTCCATTTGGAGACTTTAAGCGGGTGTCACAGTTACATCAAATCGGTTGTGCTTGAAAGCAGGTTTATAAAGCGGGTGGACGTTCCACATTAAGTCAATACTGGAAGAGTGAACATACTCAATTATGTATTACATACACTTTTATTTTCATATTGGTATCCCAATATATTTAAGGTTTGGCCCCGTCACAGAAAAAAAAAAAAAAAAAAAAGCACCTATGAGAGATTTGTGTGTTCAAGTTTCCGCAGGAAAAAAACCATCTTGTCATTTTCTGGATAGCAAATGTGAACTATTTATCTAAATTGCAGGCATTTCCCAGAAACATCATCCTTTATTAAAACACAGTCAAAAACTGACTACCTTAGGTCACCAGATGCTGCTGGACTACAACTCCCATCATTCCTGGCCAGCTGTGGCAGCAGTCAGGGACAGTGGGAGTTGCAGTCCACCATCAACTAGGGACTTAGTGGAAAAGCACTGTCCCACACCACAGACATAAATTGCTTTGATGACCATGAGGGGCTTAACTGTCACTGTTTCCCTGGTAGACTTGGACATTGTAGCTTGACAAGAGGCCTGAGAATGATGTTGATTCTCAATAGTAATTTGTTTCTTGGAACTACCTTTCCCATGATTGCTAGGGGAGGAATCTGTGGCTAAACCAGTTTTGTCTGTAGCCAGGCTATGCCTCTTTCTGGGCAGCCCAGAGGCTGAGGCAGGGCTCGTGGGATGAGGTATCTTATAGATTAGTACAACCATCCTGAACCTGACCATCTGAGGTCATTCTTATTGCAAAGCCCATGCAGTGCTTAAACACAGACATGCTGTTTATAAGGATTCGTGCTGGAATGCTTAGTGATTAAACCACCAGTTGCCAACATGACACCTGCAGGCATCATAGGGCTCTTGAGGTCTTCTGGCGCCCAGAAAGCCTCTGAGCCCCTTGCCCTATCCACTCACTGTCTCCTCTGTCACAAGCTGATGAGGGTGGCCAGTAGTGTCTGGTAGGGTGGAAAGCAGGGAGCCCAACAGTAGGTGGCGCCAGAGCCAATGGCAGCTAGAGCCAACCAATTCTAATTTTGTCTCCAAAGGAAACACTGAGAATGACAGCCACTGCCACCTCCTGGTCTTGCTGCAAGTAAGAAGGCAGGCAGGTGGGGGCCGGCTGAGGTTGGTGGGGCAACGTGCCCAGATGGAGCAGCCTCCATGGAGCTGTAGCAACGTGGCTGGTGTTCTTGTGGCTCATGACACGCAGCTGCTTTTTTTTTTTGCAAAAGGGCAGGTGTCCCTGCTGAAATGTAACACAATACTAAATGGTCTTGGGCAGCGCAACCCTAAGTTAAGCCTGTTTACTGTGCCATTTGCAACCACATCTCTGTGGGCCGGGGAGGTCGTAGCTTATGGGCTCTCTCCCTCTTTCCCGTTCGATCCAGCACAAAACATGGATCGCAAAGACCTATTTTAATTCATTCTTACAGGCTGCAATCCTATACCATGCTACCTGGGAAGAAGCCCCACTGAATTAAGGAAGGCTTACTTCTGAGTAAACATTATTAGGACGGCACCGTGTATAATAAAATGCCTTTTAGGGTGCAATTGTCCTTGCAAGGCTTTTGTACAAAATTTCATGCAAACCTACTCAAAATCATGCCAAGTCTTAGACCACTGGTCTAGGCTGGCCTGCTGCTGTCTACTTGTGAGTTCGCAGGCAGAGAGTCTATCCTGTCACCTTCTACCTGGAAGGATGCAGCTCAGGTGTTACAGCATCTGCTTTGCATGCCTAAGGTTCAACCCCTGGTATCTCCAGGTAAGGCTGGGAATAGTCCTGTCTGAAACACTGGAGTTGCTGCCAGTCAGTGCAGACAACACTGAGCCGACACAGTATGAATCAGCTTCCTTTGCTCCTATGAGCTGCACCCAACATTAGCTCTACTCAGAGAAGACCCAGTGAAATAAGCGAGTCCTGCTTATTAACTTCAGTGGGTCTCCTCTAAATAGGGCAAGCAGGGGCTACAACCTACCAGCCTCTGCTTCCTTCTCAAAGCAAACCTCTGGCCGTGCTAGTTGCTGACTACAGCCATTTACCCAGGACAGAACTGGAAAACCCCAGTGTCCCCACCACCCCTGCTGTTACAACCTTGTGAACTGACCTGAAAGCTCACGAGAAGGTAGGAACACCTCTGCCATTTTTTCCTTATTTTTCCTTCTTCCGTTTAAAATAATAGGGACCCTGCTTCTCTCTCCTTTGGTTCCCAATTCATAATTCTCAGAAGCAAGCTTTGCTATGTATATCAAGCTGGTACCCCCACATTTCCCAAGAATCCGTTATTTATTGCCTACCTACGCAGTCTCAAAACTGAAGGTGGGGTGAGATAAGACGTTCAAACCTACCTGACCTCTAGTGCAAAATATTTCCCAGCCATGCTTTTAATAATGTACATTTCACTTTAGAAGGCACCTAGAAATTAAACTTGGGGGTGTGTGTGTAAAAGAAGATGGCTACCAAAATTGTGTGTGTGTAGGATTGCTATCAGAACTGATGATACCATCTCTTCGATGGCTGAAAGGTCTCTGGAGGGTTTTGCCAATAAGAGAAAAGTGAGAGGCAGTGGTATCCCCCCTTTTCAGTCCATTGTGTGTTTGGGGCTCAGGGATGATGGGGTGCACATCTGTCACGCAACATGCTAGTGGTTAAAAATCCCCACAGCCCCAAACCGGTCCACCTTTTGCTGGTTTTGAATCTCCAGAAAACAACGCTCTTGACCGTCTTGGGCTTTGGGGCTGAAGTGGTGGCTGACCTTCCCCTATCCCAACTGCCCGTTGCTTTGTAGTCTTTTCGAAATGCAGACGCTTCAGCTCAAGTCCCTGCAACGGATGAGATGGGTCGACGGCGCTGTGCAGGCGACGGGGAAACTTGCTGTATTTCGCATTGCTTTGGTGGAGGCTGGGCCCCGAGCAACTGCCTGACATTTTGCACGCTCTTTAGACAGAGTCAAAAGTCCATACGTTTCCATTCTATATATCCATTTCTCTGTTGACGTGCAACTCATTTTTCTCAACCACAGAAAATAGGCCTTGTCCCCAGGAAGCCTTGTCCCCAAATAAAAACACCCCATGCTTCCCTGCAGCAAACTTGTGGCAGAGGGACAGAGGGTGGCCTCATTCGTAGGGCTTCAAGTCCTTGGGAATCAGTGGTTCGCTGTCTTCATTCAGGCTCTGGGACGCTTGGGAAGGAGAGGCTGCAGCCAGGCTCTGAATGGTCGCTTGCTGGTGCTGCTTGGCCTTGTTATAGAGCAGGACCCCAACCGTCACCAGGACAGTCCCGATGGCCGAGAGGCTGGTGATCTTGTTGCCAAACACGATGATGCTTAGCCAGATGGACAGGGCGTGCTTCACCGTGCTGGCAACGCTGGAAATGGAGAGGAAGACGGAGAGAGAAACAAGGTCAGAAAAACAGAGCTAGGCTCCCAGAGCACGTCAACAGACTGGGTGAGACAGAGAATTGTAGGGCTGCATCCATCACACTGCTTTCAACAGTCAGGCCTTTCCCCACCAAATAATCGCGCGAGCTGTAGCTTAGTTAAGGGTGTCGAGAGCTGTTAATAGACACACCCATTCCCCTTGAGGGGAGACCCCAGGGCCCAGGACACTAGGGCAGCGTTCAGATTTCTGTGGATTACCTGCTGAACCTATTGCTTGTAAAGTAATAAATCATGGGACTCTTATCTCCTCCTGGCTCCTGAGTTTTATTGGCCAGACCCAGCAGTTTACAGCCGTTTATGGCTTTCTTCCCCCTCACAAAGGTACACGACCCAAAGTGGTTTATCAATCAATCCTCCTTCCCAGGATACTCTGCAAAGTGTAGCTCTGTGAGGAGAATCAGGCTCTCCTAACAACTTGCAGCACCCTTTGCAAACTACAGCTCCCAGGATCCTTTGGGGGAAGCCACGACCTTTTAAAGTAGTATAGTGTTGCTTGAAACGTATGGGGCCTACATTATGCTCCGGGGAGACTCATTGGGTTGTATGCAATGCTAGACCCACCTGGAGATGCGATGGGGAATTGAACCGGAGACCTTCTGCTTCCAAAGCAGATGCTCTACCACCGCGCTATGCCTCCCCCCTGTCCCCCGAAAGGTCCAATTTGAATGTTTGCATTCAGGAGTTTTGGCCCTGGCTCTTCTTTGATGATGTTTCCTGCTTGGCAGGGGGTTGGACTGGATGGCCCTTGTGGTCTCTTCCAACTCTATGATTCTATGATTCTTCTGCTCCATGACCATCGTTAAGCTTCAGCTTCCAATATAGTGAAGGGCTGATCAGGGTGATTGTGCCCACAGGCACCACGTTGGCAGACTCTGCACCCCACTATGCTGTCTTTCTCATTCGTTAATACAGCAGGGGAATCAGGAAACCTTTGCCCATGTACTGTGAATTATCCAGCAACCTATTATTATTAGCTGTTGGTATTAACAACATTCATCAGTCACTTTATACTGAAGACAAAACACCAGAGCAACTTGACAAGATAAACTACAACAAAATTAAAGCAAATTAGAACCGGAAAACTTTCAAAACTTTCAAAACTCATAAAACACTCATCCAGTTGCAAAGTCCTACCCACTCTACGAAAATACAAACACCACCATGGGAGACCATGTTAATTAACCAAAGGCCTTAGTCTGGCATCTGCAGATGGACAAGGATGGCTCCAGGTGGGTCTCCCTGGGGCAAGCATTCCACAGACGGGGAGCCACCACTGAAAAGGCCACCTTCCGCACCCTTAGGGTTGACCTACCAGGCAGTAGATCTCAACCTACTGCCAGTGGTCACCTGGTGTAAGTCGCCATAAGAGACCAATCTCTGGTCAAAAAGGCAAGGAAATCCACCGTTCAAATATATGCACACAAATCTTCTAAACCCCCCACCCAGACAAAATGGAAGTGGGATTCCTAACCTGAAAGTCACAGGGGAAATCTTTCCCATCAAGGCATAGGCTGTAACACTTTGGAGATGAAACAGCACTCCGTCTATCAGAAGCAGCACGACGACATCCTGGTTGTACCGGAAGCTCTTCCCGCTTTTCCCAATTACTGGCACATCCTAAGAAGGAAGGAAAGAAAAAGAAACAGGAAGATATATGAGAGGCAGTAACACATAGAAAAGGGATCGCTGAAGAGTAAGGAAACACAGGAAGCTGCCTTGTACTGAGTAAGACCATTGATCCATTTGTTGTTGTTCAGTCGTTCAGCCGTGTCCGACTCTTTGTGACCCCATGGACCAGAGCACGCCAGGCATGCCTATCCTTCACTGCCTCTCGCAGTTTGGCCAAACTCATGTTAGTAGCTTCAAGAACACTGTCCAACCATCTCATCCTCTGCCGTCCCCTTCTCCTTGTGCCCTCAACCTTTCCCAACATCAGGGTCTTTTCTAGGGAGTCTTCTCTGCTCATGAGGTGACCAAAGTACTGGAGCCTCAACTTCAGGATCTGTCCTTCTAGTTGAGCACGCAGGGCTGATTTCTTTAAGGATGGATAGGTTTGATCTTCTTGCAGTCCATGGGACTCTCAAGAGTCTCCTCCAGCACCATAATTCAAAAGCATCAATTCTTCGGCGATCAGCCTTCTTTATGGTCCAGCTCTCACTTGATCCATATAAGCTCATTATTGTTGACTCTGGTTGGCGGCAGCTCTCCAGATTTTCAGATTCTGGACACTCACGTGCGTTTTTCTTACATTATTCAGATTTAGATGGTTTCCATTATGTGCAGTATTGCTTCCTGTACAATTCTCCTAGGGACAGATTTCTCAAAGGGATGTTTCAAAGACAGTTTCCTTTTTGAACAGCAGGGAGAAAAATTGTGGCTTGCTGATGGATGCGGACAAAATACACCGCCTATAAGGTTTCATATGAACACACAAAGCTGCCTTGTACTGAGTCAGACCATTAGTCCATCTAGCTCAGTGCTGTCTACACTGACTGGCAGCAGCTCTCCAGGATTTCAGACATGGATCTCACCCAGCCCTACCTGCAGAGGCCAGGGATTGAACCTGGCACCTTCTGCATGCCAAGCCGATGCTCTGTCACTAAGCTCTGGCCCTTCATTGCTAGAAGTCAGAGTCCACAGGTTCCCTCCCTCGCTTTATGGCGATCAGAGCCCTTCACGTACAGCATGTCAGTATAATCCCCACAACAGCCTGATACAAGCTGGCATTCTTCTTCCCATACTGCTGATCTGGAGGAGGCAAGTAGAGGTCGAGGGGCCCTAGGTTGTTTAGGGCTGCTTAGTAACAGAGGCAGGATTTGAATTTGGGTGCTTTGAAAATGGAACAGGACCCTTAGTTTATAGCGGGGTTGGAGGGGGAAGAATGCACAAAAAAATCTCACCATGAAAAAGATCCAAGCTGGAATCAGCATGATCACTGCGGCTGCACTGGTGTAGAACTGAAGCTCGGGAGCGCTATGGAAGTGGTGTTGGTTGGGGAGAATTAATCAAGTGAAATTAGCATTTTGCATGGGCTGCAATGGAAATAACAGTCAGAAGGACGAAACGGGAGACACCCAGACTCAATACACTGCTGAAACTGGGGATGATCTTTAAAAGCAAAATAAAACCGGCTGTGACAGAGCGATGAAGGGTTACCCACAGCAGTGGTCCATACGTACGGTTCCTTACACATCATACTTTTAAAGCATGTGACTTCCCCCAAAGAATCATGGGAAGTGTGGTTGGTTAAAGGCGCTGGGAATTGTAGCTCCATATGAACAAACTACAGTTTCCAGGATACTTTTTGAGGGGGTGGAGAATGTGCTTTAACTGCATGGAAGGCGCATGGCTTATGCTGGGCATCAACACGTACAAAATTCTCCAGCTGCACTATACATTTACAGTAGCATCATGCCAATTTAACAGTCATGGCTTCCCCCAAAGAATCCAGGGAGCTGTAATTTTTTATGGGTGCAGAGAGTTGTTAGAAGACTATTCCCCCCATTTCCAAAGTGGCACTTCCCAGAGAATTCTGGGAACTGTAGCTCTGGGGGTGGGGAACAGGGTCCTCCTAACAACTCTCAGCACCCCTTAACAAACTGCAGTTCCCAGGATTCTTCAGGGAAAGCCATTGCTGTAAAAAGTGGTACATTTCCCAGAGTTCCCAGGAGACAGGGAAACCACTCTGGGAATTTCAGCTCTATGAGAGGAAATAGATTGTCGATCACTCTGAAAACGTGACGCCTTTGGAGCCTGCTTTCAGAGGGGATTGAATGAGTGACCAAGCTTCCTACATTGAACTCAGTAGTGCAGCCAATCCAGATTTGTCTCTTCCTGCCCCATATATGATGTCAGGTGGACACGCTTAGGGGAAATAGCCTTGGGTGCCAAACTGGGACCCTTACTAGGCCTCGTTTAGGTCATGGGCTGGAAATTCCACAGCCCAGGCTTAGAGACCGGCTTAATTCTTTCAGATACAAATCCTGCTAAATGAAACAAAATTCAACACAGGAACAAGCAAGCTTCTTTCAGAGGGCGGCTACAGCCTGCTTTGCATGCTTATCTGATCATGTCCAGTAAATCAGAGGTCAGGGGAAGCTTGAGTAGCCCTGGGCGGAGAACCAAATGGCCCTTTGTCCTGGCAGCTCAGTCCAGAGAAAACACAGATGTTGGTCAAAAGCGTGAGAGATAAAGAAGGGGAAAGAAGCTGCTGGATCAGGCCAAGTGGCCCATCTGGTCCAGCATTCTGCTCTCACAGTGGCCAACCAGATGCCTCTGAGGAATCCCAATGGCAGGAACTGAGCACCAAAGCAACTCTTGCCACTAGTGATTCCCAGCCGCTTCAGAGGCATCCAACAGTGAAGGCAGAACTTAGTCATTGTGGTTAGCAGCCATGGATAGCCTTCTCCTCCCTGATATTGTCTAACCCTCAATAATCCGTGCTGGCTTGGGCTGATGGGAGCTGGAGTCCAACGACACCTGCAGAGCATCACACGGACAACCCTCGCAGTAAACTAAATGACGAGAAGAGTCCCAGCCCTCTCACATGCTAGGGAGCCAAGGAACTCGCTAAGACCTCTGTGAAGAAAGAGATGTATTTAGGACGGCTCTGAGAGCCCTCCTAAACTAGCTGCTGTCCTCTGAGGGAGATGGCAAAACAAAAAGGACTCGCCAATGGTTCATCAATGCGGAGGGGTTTTTGGTTTCCGAAATACGACAGGTACTTACGAGAAGCGATACTTGTCTCCGCTGAGCAGTTTTTTTGAGAAAACGTTCTGCAAGCTGCAAGGGGGGGGGGGGGAGGAAACCGCACGTTTGTTTCTGAGAAGGAACATGGTTTGTGTATATGTGTGTGTGCGTGGAATGGTTATTATTATTTATTAGACTTGCTGCTACACAAAGGTCTCCGACCAAGTTGCACAACACATCGCTGGGCGGCCTGAGGCCTGTCGCTAATTCTCAGCCTAACCTACCTCACAGGTCTGTTGCAAGGAAAACTATGTAAGCCACACTGAGCCCCTTTGTAGGAAGGTAGGATATAAATGCAGTAAGCAGATAAATAAATTTAGGAACAGAAACAGAAATACATTACAGGTGCACCCCCCCTCCACTTATGCACACCCCACTCACGTGTGACTATTTCACATGCCGTGAAATAAATAACTAAATGGGGCCCTTCCCTCGCTCAGGGCTGCTGCCCGGAAATCACTCGGGGCTGCTGCTGGAGTGAGGGAGGGCAGCCTTTGATCAACCAGCGGCACAGGGTGGGGTGGGTGGGGGCACCTTCTCTCTGCCTCTGCTGTGCATGTGCATCCTGGCACCAGTTTCGCTGGGCACCTTTCCTGGCCCTCCCCCCTCCGTGGCCAGCCACAGCCGCTGTGTGCGCTGTCTGCCCTCGGGGACGCAGGCAGGTTCGGTACAGGCCGGGCAGCGGCCGCAAGCAATTTCCAGGGTGGCTCTCTCCCTCCTCCCCATGTACCCTCCCTATTCAAGTGGGGTGCTCCCCACTTCACACGATTCCACTTTCCAGGCATGCAGGGGCCTGGAATGTAACCCCCGTCGTGTAAGTGGGGTGGGGGGTGGGGGACGCCTGCATACCATGAACAGAATTAATGGAATTATAGAACCGTTAAGAGTTGAAAGGGACCTAAAAGGTCCTCTGGTCCAACCCCTATAACTCATATAAAACACCTGTGATTCATATAATAATAATAATAATAATAATAATAATAATAATAATAATAATTTATTATTTATTATTTATACCCCGCCCATCTGGCTGGGTTTCCCCAGCCACTCTGAGCGGCTTTCAACAGAACATTAAAATACAATAATCTATTAAACATTAAAAGCCTCCCTATACAGGGCTGCCTTCAGATGTCTTCTAAAGGTCTGGTAATTGTTGTTCTCTTTGACATCTGAAGGGAGGGCGTTCCACAGGGCGGGTGCCACCACCAAGAAGGCCCTCTGCCTGGTTCCCTGTAACTTGGCTTCTCGTAGTGAGGGAACCGCCAGAAGGCCCTCGGCACTGGACCTCAGTGTCCGGGCTGAATGATGGGTGTGGAGACGCTCCTTCAGGTATACTGGACCGAAGCCATTTAGGGCTTTAAAGTAGATCTATATCTATAGTAGATCTATATCTACTACACACACACGGACATACGCACATTAACGTCTGTCTGTCTCTCTCGGTCTGTCTGTCTGTCTCTCTTTCTTGTATACACACACACTCATCCCACATACTTCTGTCTGCAGTCTCCAATATACCATATTTTCCCATGTATAAGACTACATATTTTTTCCTTAGAAATAATAGGCCAAAATTGTGGTTCGTCTTATACATGGATAGCAGCGGGGGGGGGGGGGATTGGTGGCAGCAGCCAGCAGGAGATTGGCAGTGGCGATTTGGGCAATCCCCCCCCCTATTTTTTTTTTTTTTTTTTGCGGTCCAAAAAAACAGGGGTCGTCTTATACATGGGGGCGTGTTATACACGGAAAAATACGGTACTTACCAGTCCATGATGTTTGTAGACAAAGCTGCCGAGAAGCCTAGGACGTTGAAGCTCAGCTCCGTCGCGGTGCACAAAGCGAGCCCTCCCATGACGGGGAGAAGAGACAGGTTTACAAGCAATCCTTTGTAGGGGGAAGGGGTTGATCAGAGAGGGAGGGGGAAGGAGGCAAAGAGGGGGGAAACAGATCCAAACAAAAACAGGTTAAAAAACCCCACACAGCATTTTTAAAGGCAATAAATCGGGCCACAGCCATAATTCCAAAGCTACTTAGCATTTGGGTCATGGTTATGTAAGCTCAGGGACCAGGGATTGGGCTGACCTGCTGGGATTTAGGATGGACAGATCAGGACAAACAGAAGGGATCCCTTCTTCACACACAGGATTTGCCACCCCAACGGCCTGGCTTGCAAGTGGATTTGGCTGGGGGGTCTGGAGCCTTATCTCCCCTTGTCCCCTGCTGGTTCTACCTGGGCAAAGTTTGACAGGTGGGCATACCCCAAAGACAGCAAGTGAGCCTTTCTCGCCTAGCACCATACAAGGGGCTTTTCCAGAGTGGTTTAACAGACAATTCCCTGCTCCCAGGGAACTCTGGGAATTGTAGCTGTATGAGGGGAATGGGGGTTCTTAACCCCTCTCAGCACCCTTAACATAGTTCCCAGGATGCTCTGGAGGAAGCCATTACTGTTTAAAGTGACATGATACAGCTTTAAATGGATAGTATAGATGCGGCCTAAGTTTCAGCAAGACCTACCTGTGTACTCTCCTAAAATCATGCGGGACATGATGACGGTAAAAATGGGGGCAGAGCTTTTCACTGTCTCAGCAAAGGAGACAGCTACGTTCTTCAGACTGACTAGGCCCAAGACCACAGTTGCAAACCTAAAAGAAGAGGGGTAACAAAGTTTTAAATAACACAATTTTGTTTTGTTTTTGTGTGTGTATGTACAAAAGCAAAACACCCATTCTCAGCTGCTTACAACATGTTTAGATATGCACACTTTCAGGGGGAAATATATCTTTAGAAAGGCATATTTTTGAGAAAATATAGTCAGAATGACATATTTAAATAGGGATTGAAGTATGGATTCTCATGCAATTTTGACAGTCTTGCAGGCCAAATGTGGCCCTCCAGTCCTCTCTATCTGGCCCTCAGAACTGTCTTCAAGCATTTTTGCCTGGCCAGATTATGACTTTGAACTCTCATAATGCCTTTTTTGTTGCCTGGATGGAGGATTGTGTGTGTGTGTGTGTGTTTAAACTAGCTTAGCAGGCAAAGGTAAAAATTTACATGTGTTGTCCTGCCCACTTCCCCCCCTCCCTTTTACTTCTGGCCCCATCCACCCCTAGCATGGGGCCCTCAGAATGTTGCCCATAAGTGAATACGGCCTTTAGGATTAAAAACAACAAAAATGAAATCCCCATTCTTGCTGCTCAGGTGGACATTATCCTTTGCGTTGAAACAGAGGCCCAGATACAAGACCTGAGCTGAAAGAGTGTGTGTGACCTTTTGATTACTTTATTGCTGATGAAAGATACCATCTCCCTTTTAGACACTGGGAAAGGGAATGGGGGTTTCCCCATCCCTGCCTTAGAAAGATTTCTAGCCGCTTCTTACCTCATCAGCCCGACAAACAACATGATCATGAGGAAGTTGGGAGGGTATGAGAGACGGGTCTTGTGCTGGTAGAGGCAGCAAGGGACGAACATTTTGACACAGCCGATGAAAGTGGTAGACAGCATCTGAACGGCACCTGGGAGAATCAGAGCCAGAATGAGACAGATCCTTACCTCCCCCTGTTGCTCTCCTTCCCATTCAAAAAACCTGCATGGAAGGCTTGGTTACGCTCTATGGTAAATTTGGGGCTTGAACATTCAAACACCCCATAGACCCTGGGGTCTCATCTTACCGTTTTGGTGGGGAGGGCTCAGTGGTACAGCATCTGCTTCTCATGCAAAAGGCCCCACATTCAATCCCAGGCATCTCCATGTAGGGCTGGGGGTGACTCACAGAGCTTCAGTTCCTAGAGCAGTTTAATCATCAAGGCGTCTTCCCAGGGAATTCTGGGAATTGTAGCCCTGTGAGGGGAATCAGGGCCTCCTCAACGTCTCTCAGCACCCTTAACGAACTACAGCTCGCAACTTAAAGGTAAAGGGACCCTGACCATTAGGTCCAGTCGCGGACGACTCTGGGGTTGCGGTGCTCATCTCGCATTATTGGCCGAGGGAGCCAGCGTACAGCTTCTGGGTCATGTGGCCAACATGACTAAGCCGCTTCTGGCGAACCAGAGCAGTGCACAAAAATGCCGTTTACCTTCCCACCAGAGCGGTACCTATTTATCTACTTGTACTTCGTGCTTTCGAACTGCTAGGTTGGCAGGAGCTGGGACCGAGCAACGGGAGCTCACCCCGTCGTGGGGATTCGAACCACCGACCTTCTGATCGGCAAGCCCTAGGCTCTGTGGTTTAACCCACAGTGCCACCCGCATCCCTTATAGCTTGCAACTTACATGCATTTAACTTGGGCGCATTCAGCTGGGCAAATATTAAAATAAAAAGGGGGGAGATGGGGTGGGTGTCTGAGAAAAAAGAGTTTAACAATCCCACCTGCCATGGGACCCAAAGTGTTTTGACTGTATGTGGTTGTGGCTTCGTGCCCTATCCCTGGAATGTAACCCCTGAGTAAGTTGAGAGACACCTGCATTGTAGAGCAGGAAGGAACCCAAAAGGTCGTCTGGTTTGACCCCCTGCAAGAAGAAGTACCGGTAGTTACCCAGCATGCTCGGCTCCCCTTCCAGCAGCGAAAGGATGTACTTATTAAGGAAAAGTGTGCAAAAGCTGAAGAAAAACCACAAGGTGAGGTAGATGAGTGCATGGGAGTTCCAGATGCCCAGGTCCGACTCAATGACAGTGGTTTCGGTGATGGTGATCTTCAAAACGTTCTCCTCCGGGATGCTGTCGCTCCTGGCAATGACGAACCTCTCGTTCCGGGAATGGAAGAAGGAGCCGAGCTGGAAAAACCCTTTGCTTCTGGGCTTCTCCTCCAGGAGAGAAGAAGCGGCGGTGACACCGTCAGCATTCTCCAAATTCTGGGCGCTTGCGAGGGAGGCCATCTTGAGGCCCCAAAACAACAGCTGGTTGTCTGGGCCCAGCGGACATCGACCAAATGGGAAGCTCTGCTCAAGTGGGGGGAAAGGTTCAGAGCCTCCAGCAGTCCGCACAGGCTATCCTCCAAAGTTGTTCTTGCTCACAGGAAACTTCAAGTGCTCTTTCCAGAGTACACTTCCATTCCCTGCATTAAACATATGAATATATATTTTTTAAAAATCAATTAAAAAAAAATTCACCCAAGGTCACCCAATGAGCTTAAGGACTGAGTGGGGATTTGAACCTTGGGCTCCCAGGTCCTAACCTGACAATCTAACCAGAGTGACATAAGAAATAAGTATACCACCAGCCCAACTGGGCACTTTCAAAGCTGAAAATTATTTCCTAGCTAGCTATCCCTGTGAAATACTTATCAATTCTATTAAAAATGCACACAATTCCCTGTTAAAATACAAGAATATAGATTCTCTTAAAATTCTCTGCTAAATCTGTGTTACTTTTCAGTTCCTCCCCCCCCAAAAAAACAACTTAAAATGCACACAATGGAAGTATTTGCCGTTGAGTTGTCATTCTTAGAAATGTTTACAAAGAAATCCAAGTAATGCTTCACAGCTGTTTGAACAGACTGGGCTATAGCTCTATAAGTTTTACTCAAGAGTAGACCCACTGAAATCAATGTTCCTAAGGTGATCATACGCAAATTAGGCAGTGTGTTTAAATCACAGTATCAGCATGACACTGTGCAAATATACTTAAAAAGTAAGCTCCACTGAATTCAAGGGGGCTTTGTGCCAGTTAAACATGTACAGAATTACAGCCGAAGATTCATTTCTTCAGCTGTTTACACACACCCAAATCAAATATTTCGGTTGAAATCCTGAAGGTAGTTGGCAGGCGAGCGCATTTTTTGGGATGCAGGGCCTCTTGGGGATTTGAAGCCTCTTGGAGAAACCCACAACAACATTTTAAAGCCGTTGCACAGATCTCGTTCCAAGCGCCAGCTCAACAAAACTACGGCGGGTTGACTAAAACTGGCATCTAGACAAATAAATCAAGAGGTAATGAAATATTTACCCTCTAACATCCTCAGCAATTTTGCAAGAAGCTGGAAACTGAAACAGGGAAGACGGCTGCCATAAGAACTTTAACCAGTTTGCTGAGCTATTAAGTTGGCATCGAGACAGATGCGGGGGAAGGAAACAACACAGAACAAGCCAGTGTTTATATGCCACGTATTTTGGAAATTCTCTCTCTCTCTCTCTCTCTCTCTGTGTGTGTGTGTGTGTGTCTCAGCCCCCAATCTCACTCTCTGCCAGAATGTATGTGTGCATTTTCAAAATCAATGAGGTCGAAAACAATACTTTGTGGTCACTACAGCGGCAAAAAGACACTCCTAACATTTCCCACCGAATTTACCTTGGAACAGAGATGGGAGGAGAGTCAGAGAGAACCACATGCACAGAAAAATATTTGAAAGTTCCGCACCCCACAAAATGAGTGTGATGTGATCCTGCTGGGCAGTGGGCAGTGTGGCACAGTGGTTAGGGTGGTGGACCGGGGAGACCTGAGTCCAAATTCACCCCCACCCCTGCTGGGCCGTGAAGTTAATGGCGTGACCTCAGGCGACAAGCCGCCAACTCTGAGCCAAACCTACCTCACAGGATTGTTGTGATTAAATTGTAAATTGCTTCAAGGTGTCCCATGGGAAGCAATTCATACATTAAATGCACAATAGCTTAAATTTTTGGAAGCTTATATTGTTGGAAGCAGTGTTTAAGGAGGCTTGACCCTAAAAAGGAACCAGGTAATAGTAGACTGGCCATATCTGTATATACTTTCCATACACCCACCTGCATTAGTCCTTTAAAACAGTACAATATCACTTTAACAGTCATGGCTCCCCCCTGGGAACTGTAGTTCATAAAGGGTGCTGAGAGTTGTTAGGAGACCCCCGTTCCCTCACAGAGCTACGATTCTCAGAGTTGTTCTGGGAAGAGGGATTAACCCACTTCTGGCGAGCATAGTACAGTGGTACCTCCGGTTACGAACTTAATCCGTTCTGGAGGTCCATTTGTAGCCCGAAACTGCTTGTAACATGAGGCGCGCTTTCGCTAATGGCGCCTCCCGCTGCTGCTGCTGTGCTGCCAGCGCGCGACTTCCGCTTGCATCCCGGGACAAAGTTCGCAACAAGGGCCATCTACTCCTGGGTTAGCGGAGCTCGTAACCGGCAGCGTTCGCAAGGAGGACGGTACGTAACACGAGGTTCCACTATGGGAAATAGAAATAGAGGTCTCCTAACAACTCTCAGAACCAGAAAAGATACAAAGTATGTTTGCCAAGAAGCAGCATAGCTGTTCAGAATAGGTGCATTTGCTATGTAATTGCGAGGCTTTCCCGTTTGGAGTGCAACAGAATCCAGCTTTTTATATGGCTCAGGTGAATGGAAAAGAGTCGGCTGGTGGCAAGGTCCTTCAGAGGGCATTCTATCCATAGCTGTCAACCCTCCCTTTTTTTGCGGGAAACTCCCTTATTTCAATGCCGTTTCCCGCTGCTATCCCGGATTGTTGATATCCCTTAAATTTCCCGGATTTCAAAGGAAGCAGCTCCTCTCCCTCCCTGCCGGCCAGGGAGGCTCCTCAGCTGCGTTGCTCGGCTGCCAATAAGGAGTCTGAGACCGACTGGGGGCGGAGCTTGCATGCCTTGTGCAGCCAGACCCTCACGCCCAACCAGACAGACAGCCTGCCTGCCATCTATGCGCTCGCTCTTTCGCTCACCCGTTCGCGCGAAGCCTCTGGATGCAGGGTGGCGAGGCTACTTGGTGCCATTGCACCGCCCTCGCGGCATCCCTTATTTTCAAATCCGAAAGTTTGAAAAAAAACCTTATTTTCAAATCCGAAAGTTGACAGCTATGATTCTATCCCAAACTATCGCTCAGACCATCCTATCCCAAACCATCGTTTCAGATCAATGAGGACTCAGAATTCTAGTTAAAGGCTAGTGAGCGTTCAGAATTCCAGGGAGAAACTTGTGATTGGTCAGATGGTTCTGGCTGGAGTATACTGTATATACAGTATTTTCCTGCGTATAAGACTACTTTTTAACCCAGGAAAATCTTCTCAAAAGTCGGGGGTCGTCTTATACGCCAGGTCGTATTTCTTATACGGCGAGTATATCCCAAACTCTATATTTTAACTGGAAAAGTTGGGGGTCGTCTTATACGCCCAGTCGTCTTATATGCCGGAAAATACGGTAAGTCCTGGCAGAGAACTGTCTGGAGCCAGTCATTTGCCAGGGGGCGAAGAGCATGCAGAACCTAGGGGGAAGTCTGAGGGAGTCTCCAGGGGGACTACTCCAAGATAGCTGCTGTTGGTCTAGCGGCCCATAAGCTGACCATTACCCTCAGGAAGCTGGAACATTTCAGGTGACGCAACCATGACATCTTTGATTGTGGCCAAGTCCCGGTCTTTAACCAGACGGAAGACTTCACCAGACAGCTGAAGCAAACCTATGGGTAGTAGGAGTGACAGCTGAAAAGACTCTGCTTTACCTCTAATAATAATAATAATAATAATAATAATAATAATAATAATAATTTGTTTATACCCCCACCCATCTGGCTGGGTTTCCCCAGCCACTCTGGGCGGCTCCCAACCGAATATTAAAAACAATATAGCATTAAACATTAAAAACCTCCCTAAACAGGGCTGCCTTCAGATGTCTTTTATCCTTTCTGTAGTCCCCTGACCAGAGGGAACTAGGGCAGGAGATTAGAAAACTGGCTAATCTTTGCTTTGCTTGGCCTGCAAAGAACGAGGGCAACTCTTTTGAAGCAGCAATGATAAAATTTGAAGTATCACTGTTCAAGAAACTGTATACTTTGAGCAACAGTGACCTATTTAAGGAAGAATCAAAGCCAAGAGCTGTTTACTTTGCAAGTAAATCTTACATTTATTTTTATTTTTTTAAGTATTTGGTACAATTCTGTGGGTCTGTTCATCTCCTCTATCCCACTACTATACCTGTATGTAGTAGAAGATTAAAGGAACAAGCTGTGACGGCATCCACAGTAAAGTAAAAGGTTAGGCAAAGCAGGTATATTTTCTTTAAACTGTATGAGGCAGGGAGCCCACGGGAGTTCATAAGAAATTGATAGGATAGTAAACCCTGGCTGGGCCCAGCAGGTAAGATCCTGCACAAGCTCCTATTGTTGTTGTTTTCCCTTTTTCTTTTATAACATACCTCATTGCTTTCCAGATTTATGTTTAACTGGAAGTGATCCCGAGAGCTAGATGAAAAGTGTTCTTAATAAAATAAAAAGTATTTCTTTTGGTGCTCTGCTCTTAACTTTTTGTGCTGATAGCTCTTGCTGGTTTGCGTGATTTCTCAGGGGTGTGTGTGTGCTTTCTACTTCACCTAATTTTGCGGGAGATGTTTGATAGTCTACCATTTCAGTGTGCAAGGAACCTCCTCAAGTTTAACAAAGGATAGGGTTGGGTCCAGAGTGACTACCGTAAGTTAGTTGAACTTAGTGTTTAGTGAAATCAATTGAAGGCAAGTCATGAATCATTTGTCCCACTGATTTCAATGGTGCCCCTAGTTCAAATAACTTAGAAGATTTGACAAATTCGCAGAGGCTAGGTCTATCCTAGTTCTGAATGAAGAACTGTGAGGCAGGTGCTGGGAAGAAGAGTGCTTCAGAGAAGAGTTTTCTTTTTATCAAGAACAAGAAGGCCAGAACTGCCACTGATATCAACTGTAATGCTAAGACCTGTCACTTTTAAGATGTTCCATTTCCCACTCCCTCCCACTCACTTCCCCCTCGTGCTTCAAATCTCTTTATATTGTGACCTGGGGGCAGAGACAGTCATTTTTGAAAGCCACTTTAAGAGACCCTTTAGATACAGGGTGAGGCACACATGCTATAAATAAATCAATAAATAGCATTTAGCAACAGTTAGTTAAGTAGAACCTCCATGTACATGCACATTCATCAGATGCTGAGAACCACAAGGGAGCTACCGTACGTAGCTCTCATACCCGGTTTCAACAGGCCTCTGGCAGCCTCTGTTGGAAACGAGACACTTGGCTAGATGGGACCTAACCCAGTGGTGTCCAAACTTTTTTCAAAGAGGGCCAGATTTGATGAAGTGAAGGGCCGTGGGGGCCGACCAAAGGGCCAACCAAAGTTGTTGAGCTTCTTTTAGGATTGAAGTTGTTGAGGTTTTTTTAGGATTTTACCCCAGGAAATAAAATGCCACAGTGGCCGGATTAAACTTACCGGTGGGCCGGATTAGGTCCCTGAAACGGACTTTGGAATGCCTCACCTAACCCAACAGGGTGCTTATTAAGTAATGATGAAGATTAGATAATGTCATGATGGTAAAGGCAAGTCTATCAGCTAGTCACTGATAGTCATTCAGTTAGTCACGATTTCTAAACAGACTTTCCATCTGCAAAGTCTATTTTGCCTTTTTTTTCTTTCCTAATGGGACAGTTTCAACTTACACAATTCTCAGAGTCAGGGCATAGCTCCAGGCACACAATTTTTGAGGGGGCGTGAACCAGGCACCCCCATGCAGGTGACCCCAGCATGGCCCAACAGGCTGTTCCTTTCTACCCGCCAAGGGCCATGTTGGCCAGCCTGGCTCCCCCCCCCCTGTGTAGGTGGGCAGGAGGCACAGAGTGGCCCTGCTTTGCTCTGTCCAGTCCTCCTACCGTGGCGTCGCTGGCGAGGGCTGGGCCAGTGCCCTCCCCCTGCCCTGCACCCCTGCACACACACACACACGGCCGGGCACTGCCAAGATTCCATCAATGGTGTCTCCCAAAAAATTTACATATCACTTGGGAAGACAGGCAAATTACGGTAATACCAGTGCACTGGAAGAAGCAAAGATCACCAATGTCAAAGCAATGATTCTTCAACATCAACTTCGTTGGATTGGTCATGTTGTTCAGATGCCTGATTATCATCTTCCAAAGCAACTACAGTGGTACCCCCGCAAGACGAATGCCTCGCAAGACGAAAAACTCACAAGACGAAATAGTTTTTCGTTTTTTGAGTTGCTTCGCAAGACGAATTTCCCTATGGGCTTGCTTCGCAAGACGAAAACGTCTTGCAAGTTTGTTTTCTTTTTCTTAAAACCGTTAATACCCAGGGTGCATTGCTTGAAGAGGTGCAGTTGCGACTTGACTTCGAGGAGCAACTCATAGCACGCGGTGTGGTAGCCTTTTTTGAGGTTTTTGAAGACTTTGGTGATTTTTGAAGCTTTTCCAAAACTTATTTTGCAGCCATTTGGTAAGTTAAACTTTTAAAACTTTTTTTGGGGTTTTTGGATTTTGGGTTGGGGTGTTTGGAATTCAAGGACTTGGTGTTGGGGAGGGGTTTGGAAGAATCTGGAAGCTTGTGTGTTTTTTTCTGCATTTTTATGGTTTTTTGTGACCATTGGGGCACTCTGCTGTTGTTAAAAAAAAAGATTTCTGGGTTTGGATTTCTGTGTGGTGGGTGGCTGGGGGGGGGGTCAGGGAATTGTTGAGAAGGGGTTTGCAAGAATCTGGAAGCTTGTGTGTTTTTTTCTGCATTTTTATGGTTTTTTGTGACCATTGGGGCACTCTGCTGTTGTTAAAAAAAAAGATTTCTGGGTTTGGATTTCTGTGTGGTGGGTGGCTGGGGGGGGGGTCAGGGAATTGTTGAGAAGGGGTTTGCAAGAATCTGGAAGCTTGTGTGTTTTTTTCTGCATTTTTATGATTTTTTGTGACCATTGGGGCACTCTGCTGTTGTTAAAAAAAAAGATTTCTGGGTTTGGATTTCTGTGTGGTGGGTGGCTGGGGGGGGTCAGGGAATTGTTGAGAAGGGGTTTGCAAGAATCTGGAAGCTTGTGTGTTTTTTTCTGCATTTTTATGATTTTTTGTGACCATTGGGGCACTCTGCTGTTGTTAAAAAAAAAGATTTCTGGTTTGGATTTCTGTGTGGTGGGTGGCTGGGGGGGGGTCAGGGAATTGTTTTTGAAGGTTTGGTGTATTAAGAGCACTTAATAAACTCTTTTTGTACCAAATTTGGCTTTGTTTGGACTTTTTTTGACCATAGGAACGCATTAATTGATTTTCAATGCATTCCTATGGGAAACCGTGCTTCGCAAGACGAAAAATTCGCAAGACGAAAAAACTCGCAGAACGAATAAATTTCGTCTTGCGAGGCACCACTGTACTCTATTGCAAACTTAAAAATGGAAAGTGTAATGCTGGTGGTCAACAAAAGAGGTTCAAAGACTCTCTCAAGGCAAATCTAAAAAAAATGTATTATAAACACTGACAACTGGGAAACACTGGCCTGCAAGTGCTCCGATTGGAGAACAGCCTTTACCAAAGGTGGCATGGGCTTTGAAGATGCTCAAACTCAGGATGAAAGGGGAAAATGTGCTAAGAGGAAGGCATGTTTGGCAAACCCTCACCATGATTAAATCCCACCCGGAAACCTATGTCCCCACTGTGGAAGGATGTGTGGATCCAGAATGGGCCTCCACAGTCACTTACAGACTCACTGTTAAGACCGTGTTCATGGAAGACAGTCTTACTTGGCTACGAGTGATTGCCGAAGAAGAGGAGGAACATGTAAAATGCAGATAGTGTCAGATTTAAACTTTAAAGATCTGGGTTCACACACAGCGACAAAGCTACCTGACAGTAATAAATATCATTCTGTACCTAATCACACACAGAGGCAAAATTACCGGTAGACCCTGGAAAAAGCTTCTGGGTCTAATCCAAGTCAAATGAAGCTCTTGAAACACAAGAAAAGTGACTGCCTTAGACTATTTCCAGAAAACACCACCAAGAGTCTCATGACATGTTAAAGACTAACCAATTCTATTATGGCACGTGTCTTCTTTGGACTAGAGTCTTATTGCATCAGATGCGTCAGGATTCAAGCCATAGCTGTAATATATAATAATAATTTATTATTTATTCCCCCTCCCATCTGGCTGAGTTTCCCCAGCCACTCTACACCTAGAGATTGATTATTGCAAAGCAGCAATAGGGAACCTTTCTTAGCCTGAGGGCCACCTTCTCTACTGGGTAACCTTCCAAGGGCCACATGCCAGTGCTGGGCAGGGCCAGAGACAAAATAGGTGGAGCAGCAAAGATAAATGATACCTTTTGTAGAAGACTAGTTTGTGCATGCACGCACACTCTATCCTCCATTCAGAAAAGCAAGAGGCACGGTCAGAGTTCCAGCCAGGCCGAAACACTTGGGGGACAAAGCAGGGTCACTGAGGGTTGTGGCCTAGGGGGAGTTTTGAGGCCTAGACAGAGAGGCCTGGAGGGTCCCATTTGAGCTTAAGGCCTGAGTCCCCCCAACCAATGTTGAAAACAGTGGAGCCAAATGAGCACAGGACAAAAGAGGTTGAGCATCTGACGATTCTTTGTCAAGCTTAACTGACCAGTCGACAGTTGCGGCTTCTGATCTTCCTGGATATCTCTTTATCAATGTGATATGTCTACTGTTAACAATGCCTGCCTCCCCAGGACAAATGGGTCTGTCTCTATGAAAAAGAATAAGCAGCCACAGCTCTGACATCAGAAGCGTATTTGACACCAGAGGAACTGCAAAAGGAGACTTCCAGGGTGAAATGACAATGGATCAAGATGTTTGATTCTATTAGTTGAGGCTTGAATGGAGACACTGGTTTCCTGTCCCACTCGAAAGGCAAAGCTAGGGTGGCAGTCACAAATTATTGCTGTCCTGAATGGTCACTGTGCTTTCTCCTCATCCATTTCAGCTTCAGCTGAATGGTCACGGGCTTATTGTTTGTGCTTCTTTCCTGCTGAAACCTGCCATTCACATTTTTCTGCACACCCACCTGTGCATCTATATTACTGCATTTATATCCCACCTTTGTCCCCAATGAACTCAAGGTGCAATCCATGGTTTTCCCCTCCTCACATAATCCCCACAATAACCCTGTGAGGCAGGTCAGGCTGAGAGGCAGTAGCTGGCCCAAGCTCACCCAGTGATCCTCATGGCTAAGTGGGGGAGATTTGAACCCTGGTTACCCAGATCCTAGTCTCACACACTAACCACTACACCACAACATCAGTGTGTTATTACATACACACAAACACTCAGTGTGGATACAGGTACAGAGACACCTCTACATGATCTGGTGAAGTGCGAAAGAGTTCATGGCACAATTAATCCTTTAGGCTGCATACCCACCTAACTTTTTTAAAGCACACCCTGCAAGATTCCTGGGGAATGTAGTTTACCCCTCACAGAGCTCTTAACAATTTACAGTTCCCGGGATTATTTGGGAGAGGAAAAATTGTGTGTTAACTCCATTCTGTGCGCATGCAGCCTTACTTTAAGGTGCTAATTTCTGATTCAGTTCCAGGGTTAATTCAAAGACCACCACTACAATACCACCACTGCCAGCCTTTATTTCAGCTGTATCTACCACCACCACCCTCTTTACCCTTGGAAGGGGGTGCGTGGGCGGGCTGGTGATCCCTGGTTCAGCCGATGATAAATACACCTACCCGTACCCTCTTCAATAGTTTGATCACTACATTCAGACCTCCTGAGCCCTGGCAATAATTCAAAAACCATCCAGGAATCTCCCCGCCCCAAAATTAACAACTGCAAGACGCCGCGGCAGAACTAACCATTCAAAGAGACACACACAAACATACACCGCGCGTTGATGCGCTGAACACACAAAACAATATATTGCAATCCCTGCAGCGCCGCCGTTGGAGGGGGGTGTGTGGATGTGGCGGCGCTAAGCTTTGCAAATGTCTCCAGCAACTTCCCAATTTTTTGGGAGTGGGGAGGGAATTACCCCCGCCATTGCAATGCAATCGCACAATGCTTGCCCCCGACACACCCACCTGCCTGCGGTCCCGGACAAGTCTCGCCTTTCCCTTCCGCAGCCATGATCACGGCCGCCTCCGCGGATAGAGAAGCCCCGCCTGGTCTGCAAAGGGCTCCTCCTCTGATCGGGCGGAGCAATGTGTTGTGGGGAGTGACAAAGAGATCTCAAGGTCCCAGGTTCGAGCTCCACGTCGGGCAAAAGATTCCTGTATTGCAGTGGGTTGGACTAGATGACCCTCGTGATCCCTTAACAACTCTGCGATTCTATGAATGCGATGAATACTTTAATTCTCAAGGTGACGGAGAGCGACTGGCACTTAGGACCAGGCTCCTTTGCCCGGCCCCAAACCTGACACCGACCGCAAGGTGACTGTGCCTCTAGGCACGTGCAGAGCGCGACGAATTTCCCGGCATCTCTTTTCCGGGTTGCTGTCGTGAGAGATTTTGCAGCCAAAGATAACTAGCAAGCGTTAGTTAATACAAGAAGGGGCTAGCGATAACAGAGTTTAAGTTTCTAGAGACGACTCAGGTCACACACCCTCACCTTCGGGGAGGGAGGAAATAATGTGTCCCCCCCTTCTTTCTTTCGCTGCCATGAAGCTGAAATATTTCCAATAAGCAAGCAAACAAAATATGTCCCAGTTTATGAGAAAATCCAAGTTTCTAGTCTACTTGAGGAAGTCCCCCACTTTCTTTACTCCAACCCAGGAATCAGGAATGAGGGAGAAGATGTGTGAATGTTGTGGCATACACAATATATTTAAAGGACCCCCACCCTGCAAGAATGCTAGGAATTGTAGTTCATCCCTTACAGAGCACCCTAAACAAATTACAGTTCCCAGGGGGGAGGGTGTAATTTAAATGCATGGATGTCTGCACAGACACCCCCAGCGCCCAGTTCCTATGGGCACTTCCAGCCTAAAGTGTTTTTTTTCTGCAAACCAGGGCTGAGGAAACTTTGGCTCGCCTCTCAGAATGATTCAGCTCTAGGCAACATGGTCAATGGTTAGGATTGATAGGAGTTGTAGTGCAATGACATTTGGAGGGGTACAGGCAAATGAAGTAGGGGTTGACTGGGGCTGATGTCCATTTATTCAAGTGGGTCTGGAATAAAACAAAATGAGCCTTCTATTATTCTACTCTGAGTAGGCTTAACACTGGCTGTAACCCAGCGTGCGTCACTGTAAACTTTCTATCTCTGTAAATCCACTTTTTTGTTAAAGCTATGGTTTTCCCAGTAGTGATGTATGGAAGTGAGAGCTGGACCATCAAGAAGGTTGATCGCCGAAGAATTGATACTTTTGAATTATGGTGCTGGAGGAGACTCTTGAGAGTCCTATGGACTGCAAGAAGATCAAACCTCTCCATTCTTAAGGAAATCAGCCTTGAGTGCTCACTAGAAGGACAGATCCTGAAGCTGAGGCTCCAATACTTTGGCCACCTCATGAGAAGAGAAGACTCCCTGGAAAAGACCCTGATGTTGGGAAAGATTGAGGGCACAAGGAGAAGGGGACGACAGAGGACGAGATGGTTGGACGGTGTTCTTGAAGCTACCAACATGAGTTTGACCAAACTGTGGGAGGCAGTGGAAGACAGGAGTGCCTGGCCTGCTCTGGTCCATGGGGTCACGAAGTCAGACACGACTAAACGTCTAAACAACAACAAATCCACTTTCCAGTCAAAAGTGGAGGGTTTGCATCACACAAGGCACCTCTTCATCCATACGAAGCGATGACCAAAACGGCAACTTTTTTATTTAATAAAAAAGTATAATAATAATACTTTTAAAAATAATAATACTTAAATACTTAAAAATAATAATACTTTTAAAAAGTATAATAATACTTTTTAAAAGTGAAAGGGGTCCCCCCCCAGAAGTCCAAGTTGTGCTTTTGTTATCCGTCACTCTAAAACTTTATATCTCTACGGGCTCTCCTCCTTTGAACTCCCAACGCGCAGTCTCTACATAAGAAGCAACAGCGAAGAGCGAGGGAACGGGAGCACACACTTCCTGTTTTTACCGGAAGTTTCGCCGGTCTAGGACTTGGGCCAGTGTCTCTATGGCTTACCCGCTCCCGAAAACGCGCCTGAGGCCTGGAAGCGAAGCTGGCGGCAGCTCGCTTCACCGTCGGGCCATGTAACTGACTCTGTCGCCATGGAGCCTCCCGACACGAGGTAGTTGCCGCCGCCTGCGCCTCGCGGGGACCCGTAGCGAGCGCGAGTGGGGCGGGGGAGGGCGGCGGTGGGGTGAGAGGGTGGAGCTACCAGTCGCCCGGAGAGTTCTCCTTCTGGCCCGTACTAAAGTGGTTGAAGTGTTGCAGGCACTGTGACGTCAGCGCCGCGTCACGTCGCAACCTCACCGTCACATTTCAGCACCACCACCAAATTTTGAATTCTGAGGTGCTTTTCTAAAAAAAGAAAAGAAAAAAGCCCTTCAAAAATTCTGAATTTGTTTTAAAAACGTATTTATTTCTTATTAAATTTATACAGATGCATTTAGTTACCTTGGTGTGTTTTTTTAAAAAGTGACCAATGGTTAAAATACATACATACATACATACATACATACTATAAAAGTAATAATTATATTATTAGAGGGCGCTCATGGAGCCATGCATGTTTCCCTCCATTTTATCTTCACAACAACCCAGTGAGGTAGTTTAGGCAAGAGAGATTGTCACCGGTCCAAAGTCACACACTGTGGCTTCGCTTTCAACCCTGCTATCTCAGGTCCTAATCCAACACTCTAACCACTACACCACACTACGACATGGATAAGGTTCCACCCTGGTTGCTTCTACTTCAGCAGCAAAAGAAGCTTAGCTTTCAGTTGAAATTTAGAAGTGCAGACAGGATGGGGGAAGAGATCGTGACATCCTTGAGCATGTCATTGTGGTCCAGACTTCCATGCAACAGAAAAGCATGCATGTTCTTGCAGTCCTGACTCACAAAAGGAGCTGCCTCTGTTCTCGCACAACAGCCTGTGGCGTCCACAAGTATGCTTGTTATGCTAGCTAACAGCAAAGGCAGCTTGGTGGGGATCCGCCCCCCCCCCCCGAGGTCTCCAATTCAAAAAGTTGGAAGTTCAAACTGAAATCAGCTCAGTAAAACACTGGCTGGGCAGGAGCCATGGTTTTTCAGAGGCTACCCAGTGAACCCAAAAACCTTCTCACATCTATGCGCAACACTTCCACTTAGCTTCACCTGCAGACATCCTTTCGTTGTTGTTCTCTCCCTCCAGGGTCCTCCTTTTCCCTTCGGAGGAGACGCAAGATCCTCCCCTGCCAAATGAAGTTTTAACCTCTGTGGTGCCAAATCTAACCCCAAGACATCAAGACCTCATCCCTACCCCATGTGGCCCTGTAAGTATCTGAACCAATCGATTTCTTGTTAGTTTCAGTTGCATTTATCATGCTTAGAGCTACACCTGGCCTTTGCGTTTGTTGCAGTAATGACATATCCCTCTTTGGTTTTATCTCCTGCTTCTACCTCACCTCCTTTCTCTGTTTTCCATGTGGGTATTTTTTAAAAAGTCACTTGGGGGTGGGGACCTGTCAAACCTCTTCTCTAAAAAAGCTTCATTTAGATAATAAATGCATAGGTGGGAAACGTGACATACGTAAATGCACATCATTCAGGAAACCTTGATTATTTTGAAAGCCTGAAAACAGAGCCTATTGGTGAAAAGCACTATGAAGTTTGCTTGATGGGTTTGCTGCCCTGAGCTCCTTCAGGAGGAAGGGCATGATATAGATCAGGGGTCGGCAAGGCTTACCTTGCCTAGGCCAGTTCACTGCCGCGGAGCCCCCTCCGTGGGCTGGATCGCGGGTGCGTGTGAGCGTGTGTGCCTGTGATTTCCGGTGTCTGCGTCTGCACATGCGCAGACGCGATTTCCGGCGCCGCAGAAGCGAGTCCCCGTGCTGCGCTGCACCGGTTTAGCGCAGCGCACAGGAACTCGGCAAGCGGGCGGCTTGTGGGCCGGTAAAACGACCCCCGTGGGCCACTTGTGACCCATGGGCCTTAGGTTGCCAATCCCTGATATAGATAGAGTGAATGAATGAGTGAATGAATGAAAACAGGGGTGGACCACTTTGTCATTAACTACCATCTCTCAGTCTCACCCATTCCCCAACTCCAACTTTTTATTTCTTTAACAAAAATTATATACCACTTAATTGGCAGTTGGCACAATAGATTCATTTAAAAATACTGATAAAAGCAACCCTTAAAAACCAGTTGACATAACGTTTAACAAGTTATAAAGAAAACAAGCAGTTTGAAAATAGATATACCTGTTAAAATTACCTGCCTGGGTAGCCTTGTCTAAACAAGTAAGTTTTACTCAGGCACAGAAAACAATACAGGGAAGGTCCCTGCCTGCTACATATGAGCAGGGAGTTCCAAAGAACACACCCTGCCAAAACAACACTGGATTGTTTTGCAGGGCTGCTATGAAACCATGTGTTTTTTTACCTAGTTGCAAAGCTGCTTAGAGAACATGTACATGCCTTTCCGATTGCAGATCAAACCTTGGTCGGAGCTGTCCTCTCCGGTCAAGATCTATTTCTGCGTCACCATCCTCTCCCTGTTGAGCGTCATCGGATTAACCATAGAGAACCTCGTTCAGCAGAAGGACGAAGACTTCACTGTCTCTCTCATTCAGCTGATCGGCGTCGGTAAGGAAGAGGGGACTCTACAGCAAAATGCCCGTTTTATGTTTTTGATGGGTGGGAATAAGGGCTATATTTTGCAGAGGCCTCAGGTGAGGGGTAGGGAAGGAAATGTGTCTGTACATGGAAGCACACACACACACAGTTCTTCTTAATGGAGGTTGTGCTGGCCTGACATTTTGCACCTTCTGCAATCTAACCATACAAAAAATGGCAGCATGTTTATAAGGGAGATAGTCAAGAGTGGTGGCAGTCTGGTCCATTGGGGTGAGTGGAGCTGCCTTCAGCCAGCCCCCATTTGCCTGTCTTCTTAGAACCACCAGCAGGTGGCATGGGCTGTCATCTTCCTCCTCCTACAAGGTACAGTGGTACCTCTCCTAACGAATAACTCGCCCAACGTCTTTTTCGCCTAACGAAGGACTTCCGGTAAAACAAAATGGCCACCGGAAACGAATTTCTTCGCCTAGCGAAAAGACGTCGCGGCCGCTTTAAATAGGATTTTTTCGACTTACGAATTTTTGACGCGATTTTTTCGACTTACGAATTTTTTTCCAATGCGTTCCTATGGGGCTTTGCGGAATGCATTTTTTCAACTAACGACGATCGCGTCGGAACGCATTATCGTCGTTAGGCGAGGTACCACTGTATTAACCTTGTAGAACTGAGCAGGGAGGTGGATTCAAGCCAAATTAGAATTAGCCAGCTCTGTTTGTCATTGGCTTTGGCGCCATCTACTGTTGGCCTCCCTGCCTTTCACCCTACCAGTCCCAACGAGCACAAGCCACCATTGTTCAAGAGGTGCATTTGGTAGAATCTTAGCGTGTGGGGGGCTAAGCCCACTCAGTTCTGACCCCTAGACAAGTGGGAGGGAGGGAGGGAGGCTTTGCCCCACTCTCAACAAACGGAGGCTGGTTGCTTTGTCCTATATAAGGCATGGGAGCCAATAGTTTATAGGGGAATATATACAAAAAATATAATCTATTAAAAAAGAAAGCTGCAAATACCTCTCTAGAGGAAAATTCAGTAGCTAACCAGATACATACCGGAAGCTGGCAAACAAGGCAGAAGGGAAGTAGCTCCCTCCTGCTGTTGCCTGAGCCACTAACTGAAAGTGTTGGACTGTGACCTGGGAGAACAGGGTTCAATGCCTCTCAGCCTAACCTACCTCACAGGGTTGTTGTGAGGATAAAATGGGAAGAACCATGTGCACCACCTTGAGCTCCTTGGAGGGTAAGGTGGCATATAAATCTAATAAATAAATAACTTCCTGACTCCTTCAACTGTGGAGATAATTTCTTCAAGAAATGGCATTATTGAGCAAAGCAGACTTCAGGTGTGCATGGAGCTGAATGGGACAAGCTCCTTTATTCTCTCCCAGACACTATTAATCCTTCTTATTAACTGTTAATCCCACAGGAAAGAGCATGCAGAAGGTCCCATGTTCAATCTCTAGTAACTCCCTGCCAGAAACCCCGGAGAGTTGCTGCCAGTCAGTGTAGACAATACTGAGCTAAATGAACCAAGGGTCTGATTCACTACAAGACTCTATGGTCCTTTTGCATTCCTGCAATTGTTACATCGTTTCCTGTTCACACCAGTGCATGGCAGAGATCATTCCCTTTCTGCAGGTGATAAACTAAGGCCTAAGAAAATAACCTTTGGTGCCCTTTGAGTCTCCACCCAAGCCCAATTTCCCAGGACTTTGGACCTTTCCTGTTTTCTGACCTCCGTTGTCCTGGAACTGTGGGCAATACTATGTATGGACTGTAGGTGGCGCCTCTAGCCCAACCATTTCCTTGATAGGAATCTGGTTAGGATTCCCCCTACCTCCAAATCCAGAGGTCAAACTTCAAAACCGTGGATAACCATTCCGTTTTGAGTTTGGACATGGTTGTGCATGCTTGCACATACAAAGTCAAAACTACACAAACCATACAAATCAGCAGGCTCAGGATAACTTGGTGGTGTGCAGGACTACTTATTTAAAAAATTAAAAAATGCCCCAAGGCACAGAAACCCCCCAGAATTGTGCAATGAGTACTGAATGGCTACAGAATGCTGACTGACAGAGAAGAGAAAAACCGACAACCAAGCGGGATGGGGCACGGAATGGAGCGGCTGCAAAAGGAGACACATAGATATAAAAAGGGTAGAGAGAACCAACTCGGTGTCTGAAAAGGTCGTTTCCTGGCTCACACAGTGAAGCTCTTTTTAATGCCCCCCACCCCAGACAGAGGTGAAACCTGCCCATAGAAAGCAAAAGGAGACATTCAAGATTGTCATGTAGCTGAGGCAGAGGGAAAAAGAAAAATGGGAGGGGGAATGGAAACCTGGGACTGAAGCACATCGCACTGCAATATTTTATTGCAGGCCCCCAGTTGGTGGAACCCATGGGAGGTACAGTGGTACACCGGGTTACGTACCTGATACGTTCCGGGGTGCCGTTCGCACCCCGAACAGTGCGCAACCCGGGCGTCCATTTTGCGTATGTGCGAAAGCGCGATATCGCGCTTCTGCGCAGAACGCTTCTGTGCACACACGGACCGCGCGGACATGCGCAGAAGCGTCAACGCGGTGAAATGCACTTCCGGGGTTGCGGAGTACGCAACCCGAACGTACACAACACGGAGTGTACGCAACACGGGGTATGACTGTATTATAGGGGACTTCATACTCTTTCTAATTTTGTGTTATGCCACCTCCCCACCCTCCATGGCAGCCGTTTTGTGACTGGCATCCCTCTCTCAAAATCCAAAATGTGCCCCTTGGTCCCAAAAGGTTGGCAACCACTGATCTAGGACCTTTCCCTTTCTCTATACCAGATGTGAGGAACCTTTGGCCCTCCAGATGTTGCTGAACAACAACTCCCATCATCTCTGCTTGTTGGGGGCCGAAGGGAGATGTTGCTCAGCAACATGAGGAGAGCCCAAAGCTGCCCACCCATGCTCTGTACCCTTTTGAGCCAAGAACCACCTCAATGATGCAAGCAGGGAACTGCGCAACACTAGCGACACTCCCCTTTTCCCATGCCAACAGGTCCGCCACCGCCCTTTCCCCTCTCCTCCCTCATGAGCATCATGCCACCTGCCTCATGTTCTCTAATCAAACCATGAATCTGCCACGGGGCCCCTGACAAGGTTCATATTTCACAGACACTGCCCTGCTGAGATGTTTGGCAGTTGGAATCTGAATGCCGGCAGGTTCTGAGGTTCTGATTGGTCAAAAACATCAGGTGCTGTTTAGTATTGGCACAGATTTTGGCAGAGCAGAGAAGAACGAGCCTGGCAGGGCCCATTGATAATAATAATAATTATTATTACAAATTTAAATGGTTATATATGTATCCTCCAATAGCTCATGGTGGTATTCCCCATTTCCCCATATAAACTTGTCCATTGGATATAGTATTGAGGGCCTAGCCTAGGACCCCACCCCTTTTAAAGAGAGAGAGAGAGACAAGTGGCACAGGGTTAGAACACTTCTTCCAGCCCAAGGGCCACATTCCCTTATGGGGAACCTCCCGGGGGCCAGATGCCAGTGGCAGGTTGGGGCCAGAGGGGAAAGTGGGCAGAGCATTGGGCATGACTTGGGACAGTGGGCTACACACACATTTCCAGGCACACAGGATACCTTATCACAGTTCAGTCACACTTTCCAGGGGGGCAAAAGCACACAGGCAGGGTGCATAGCAAGTTGGTTAGGGGTGGGGCCTGGGAACAGTTCTAAGGGCCAAGCAGAGAGTCCCCGGGGGCCACATTTGGCCGCCAGGCCCTGAGGTTCCTCACACTTCTGTTGCAGCACAAAAGTGGGATACCTGCTTTGAATGCAAAAGGCGTCGGGTTGAGTCCAGTTGCAACGATCGGGCAGTAGGTAATGAAGAGGACCCTGAGAACTTAGAGAAAGGAGGATATGAACATAAGGCACAACCGGCATCCGAGGCCATTTGTGCTCCATCAATATTCTGCATGTTCTTTGCCGAGAAAGGCTGGCTTCCCGAACCGAAAACAGTGAAGCCAGTAAAGAAACATCTGCACATTTTCCTTCCCATTTTGTACAGTTTCCATGGCATGCTACCTTGCACAGTGTATTTTTGACTGACAAAAATAAGGATAAAAATTAATTTCTGGTTTAGCTGATCCTGAGGATCGGGAAAGCAACGTGGTTCAGCAGTGGCTTTGGAGCACAACTGTACAGTCATGAGAACCAGAAATGTGGTCCTAAAGAGAGAAAAAACCTATTAAAAACCCAAGACATTGACATTCTCAGAAAAATTTAAGTTCAGTGATGAGCTTTTTGAGCTTTTTCTAAGACCCCGTGTATTTGCTATGTGTCTAGAAGTCTGACTGGGACAGTAGATAGCATAGATCACCTCAAAAAAAATAAAATACTAACAAAATGGCCAGAGTATAGCTGCACCCTAAGAGCAGGCAATTGCCGTCATGGGTACTGTAAAATCATAAATAACCATAATGTTGGCTCTTGATGCTACCCAGGCTGAGTGTTAATTACATTTCAAGAGATTTGTTATAAGCA
Organism: Darevskia mixta; assembly: GCA_034641385.1. NCBI lineage: Eukaryota > Metazoa > Chordata > Lepidosauria > Squamata > Lacertidae > Darevskia > Darevskia mixta. The sequence goes on from JAWWNH010000181.1 coordinate 6,096,233, forward strand.
ATAATTAGATTAGGACTGATTTAATTTTGGCTGTGGCTGTAGAAGGTAAACATTTCTTGTTCTTATCAACAGACAAGGTCTCATTCCCCACCCCCCTCCTGGAACAATTATCTCCAAAAATGGAGAGATAAGAGCTTGATATATAGAGAGGATATATCCAGTTATTAAGAACAATAAATCTTGATACGTGCAGATGGTTAATGCTCTTCTCATTTTCCCGAATGGGCTCAAAAATCTCTTGCAGGTTTGCTGCACATACTGTAAACAGGATAAGACCAAGATGATGATTTTTGGCAAACACAGTCCTAGGTATAAATGGTATTTAGATCACCAAGCTATAGAACAAGCCCTCTTCTTTAGATACCTGGATGGACTCTTTCGTGAAACTCTCTCTTGGCAGTGTCGTATGGAGGCACTGAAAGTCAAAGCACAAAAAACCGCAAGGGCATTGATGAAGTTCTGTTACAATGATTGAACCTGCCCTAAATATATTTGATTACTCAAATGCTCTATGGTGTTGAAGTCTAGACTCTGATTCAAACTTCATTAAAATTTTGGAAACAGTGCAAAATATTCACCGCTACCCGAAAGCTATGCTCTCTACCATCAGAAATATCAGCATCTCTTCTTCGCACAGAATCTGGGTGGCCAACAAATAAATACACAGTTAATGTGTATTAAAAGAATTGCTACTAAGCCAATCAAGCATTTCCCTGCGCTGTGCTATATGGAATTGGGTGCTAACCAACTTGGTCCATCTATCTCAGTATTGCCCACACTGGCTGGCAGTGGCTCTTCAGGGTCTCAGGCAGGGAGTCTACCCATCCCTACAGAACCTAAACCTAAGGTCCCCCACTTTCCCAGTTTGACCTTTCCCAGTTTGCCAAGTCAGATATGTTTGCCTCCTACTCTGCCACCTTCAAAATCCCTTGCCTCATAGCAAACTGGACTTCTCCCTACTCATTGTGGAAAAGAAAAAGAGAGACAGATAAGTCAGCCAATCCCCCCCCCCCCAAATCACTCCACCTTTAGCATTTGGAGAGCCCAGGGCTAGCCTTGCTCAGAAATATTCCTGCAGAAAAACATCTCGCTTTCCTCTCTGTGTGTCTGCAACTGCCGGGCAGATGCGTCTCGACAGGATCCAATTTGTCATCAGATTTGGACACAGAAATGTCTTGACTTGGATGGCACGATCCAGCACCATTACTGTTGTCTCCTGTTTGTTCCTGCCCACTCCCCACCTAGAAAAACCACGCCTTTAATTTTTCTAGGGTTCTCCGGAGATATTTGGGGTTGCAGCAGCCAATGGATCCTAAGGAAACTTCTACCCTGGAAAGAGGCAGACAGAGAGGGTCTGCTGCCAGTATAACTTCGTTGAATACAAACCAGTGCCTCTTTCAAGATAGTGCTAGCTTTTTAAAACACATTAAAAAGTTACAAATCACTCATGAGGACTGCAGGCTTTTGAAATGACCTCCCTATTGCTCAGCCTCCACTCCCTGCCTTCAGAGCCAGGGAACAGCTCCCTACTTCACAAGGTGGTTGTTGGGAGGACAGGTGAGCCAATTAATGGATGTTTCCTCTACCCTGGAGATAAAAAAGCCTCATCAGTCTAATCTAACTCTAAATATATATATATTTTAAAAATGAAGAAATGCCTTCTAGGTTGACGTCAACCTTCAGCTTCCCATTTCAGCTTGGAAGGCATCCTTTTCTCCTGCACAGACGGCTGATGGCGGGATTTGTCTCTTTCCCCGACAGTCTTCTGCATCTACTACGTGAGCCGGGGCATCTTGCAAGAGAACCGCCAGGAGCTCATCGTCTTCGTCCTCTCCGTCGCGCTGGTCATGCTGCGCTCGGTCGTCAACTTCAGCGTCCTGCCTGCCGAGCAGAAGCCCAAACTGCTCGTGAGTGGCCGGCGGTTGGGTCCTTGCTTTGAACCAAGGGCCTGGCGGGAGCTTCCTAGGCCTGTTGTCAGCGTAGTTCAGCGCAGGGTTGTGTGTGTCGTGATGTTCCTGCACCACCTTCTAACAAATCTCTTTCTTTGCTGCGCCCCGGTTTTAAGAAGATGGCTGCTCCCCTTTTAGAAGGATGCATAACTGGTTTGGAACCAAGAAGGGAGGGTGGAAATGCAAGCCGCCTGAAACTGGTACTCTTCAATCCCTTGCAGGTCAGCTTTGACGGAGGGATAAACTTGCTCCCAAAGGGCTTGGGCATGGTGCATGCTAGGAGAGGCAGCAGAGCACTTCATGATTCGGGAGAGGGGCAGGTCTGGACTTCCCCTCTGTCCAGAGCAGGCTCCAATCTTTCCTCCGCGTGGAATTTGAATTCCTGCTTCTGTGCTGCTCAGATTGCATTGCTTAGGCACCATCTGCACGGTACATTTAAAGCAGCATCACAGCACTTTGAACTGAGCTTCCGCCAAAAGACTCCTGGGAGCTGTTTGGAGAGACCCTGGTCCCCTCGCAGAACTACAATTCCCGGGTGGGGAGGGGCGTTTAACAGGTCTTTGGGGTGAACAGTGAGATCTCCTAACAATGCACAGCACCCTTAACAAATGACACTTCCCAGGAATCTTTGAGGGAAGCCACGACTGTTTAAGGAGGCATGGTGCTGTTTTAAATGTGCAGTGCAGGTGAGAGCTTACATGTGGAGCTAGTAAATTCTGCCAGCTTGCGTCCTTCCTCTGCAAGCTCTCGCCAACCCATCAACAGTATTCACATTCGTTTCCCCGTTTTCCTCGTCAAACACGTTGAACCCGGTGGAGGTTCTTCTGCTGCTGCAAGGGCATGTGGTCCATTCTGATGGTCTTGCTTCCATTCTTCCTCTTAAGGCTCGCTTCGTCCTGATCCTTTTAGTCGGCGCCTTCGACGTGATCTGCGCTGTTGTCCTCATTCAGACTGAAAGCATGATGGCCTTCCGGGTGGGCGGGGCTTTGGAGAGCCTCCAGGCCCAATACTTCATGCTCAACCTCTGCTTTTCCATGCTGACCTTTGACCTCCAGGCTCAGGTAGGCCCAGGTCTCAGTCCAAACCACGGCCTGAATCCCTTGGCCCATCTATTTGCCAACTATGCCTCCTGCGTTTCTCTCAACTGCTTTTCTGCAAGGTACACGCAAGGCAACTCGTATAAAAATAAAAAGCCGAGGTAATTGAGAGTTTTGTTAAACGTGTTTTACAAAAAAGCACATAGCATGGGTGTTGCATCTTACGTTTAACTCTGAGTAGACCCACTGAAATCAGTGGACCTCAGGCACCAGTTTTCTTAAAATTGCAGAGCAGTTCTGAATGGTCTCTTGGAGGGGCTGAGCCCTGAATAGCTGCATTTTTGATAAGTGTTCCTTCTAGCCTGGATAGCTCTGTTGGCAAGAGCATGGTGCTGATAAGGCCAAGGTTGCAGGTTCAATCCCCTTATGGGACAACTGCATATTCCTGCATTGCAGAGGATTGGGATAGATGAAAGGGTCCCTTTCAATTCTACAATTCTATGATTCTATTAAACACCCCAGCGTAGGTCATGAAATGGCCTGCCTTTCTGGAAAGTGAGTGGGTTAAGCAACACAACAAACCAGGGGCTGCAAATGGTTAAGGGGCACAGGAAGGGGACGTCTGCAGCTGCTGCAACCTCTTAAACTTCTCTTTCTGCCTTCCAGCTTTGCTTGTGCGTTCTGCTGCTCACCTCGATTCGGGAGATCTCAGTTCTGCACAGCATCTTCCTGGCGGTTGGGATTCTCTGGGCTGGGCTGAAAGTTGTCTGTGGCATCCTTGCTGTGAGTGCTCCCCCCTCCCCCCCCCTTGATCAAATGACATTTCCTCTAAGAACTGCTGGGCCCTGATTGATTTATTTTTTAGAAAGAGCAGCATTCTGTGCCAAAGCACTAACATAAATTGCAAAGTTCTGCAACTTGGCGTGAGCTATGTGAATTATGCGTCCTTGCATATATTTGCATATCTACTGCTTTGGGAGCTGGGCAAAGATCTGCAGGGCCCCGAGTCGTCACCCCTTTTTCAGTGTCCCCTCTGGCCCTTCAGATTCTAGCACATTCTTCGCAACCACGAGGGCTGGAAACTTCAAAAGAAAAGATAGGGACAGTTCTGTGACGCTGGACTCTGCATCCTGAATCGGGTCCTGTTCCGTTTCTGAGGGATCCACAGAGCCCTGGCTACTGTCTTGCCAGATGCCAGAATCCCACCAGCCCAGAGAAGTGGCTGTCCTTGCTCTGCTGTTGTTACAGCTATATGGGGACAGGGGCTGTCTGTCCCGTCCCCTTTTGTGCCAGTTGGGCTCCAAGCTCTTAGGGAAGCAGGTTACACTTGTGGTGCCCAGGACTGGTGCTAGGGATTTTTGCACCCTAGGCGAGGGGGCGGGCCACGTGACGTCATTGCGCATGACGTACGGTGCCCCGCCCCCTGCCCTGCCGGGCGCCCCACGCCGCCGTGGTTTTCGCCGCTGGTTGGGGCAGCACCGGGCCACGGCGGGGGGCGAGGGGCAGGCTGGCCAGCGCCCCCTCCATTTTGGCGCCCCCAGTGCCGCGGTTTTTGCCCCAAGCTGCTTGCTCCGCCGCTGGTTGGGGCGGCGGGGGGCAGGCTGGCCAGCGCCCCCTCCATTTTGGCGCCCTAGGCAACTGCCTAGTTCGTCTAAATGGACGCGCCGGCCCTGGTGGTGCCTCTTCAGGGAGACACAGATGTAGCTCGATTGCATTGAGGCAGGGCCAAGGCTAGGTGAAATTCCCTGGACCAAGCACCGCCTGAAAGGGAGCTTTTGCTTCAGTGACTTCCAAAAGCCTTCTGCATGGTGGCCAGCCTAGTCTTGCAGCTGCCCCCGCCTGCTCCAAGGAGCCACCTTTCCCCTTTTGAAGCAGGGACGGGGAACATTTTTCAGCCTGAGGGCCGCAATCCCTTCTGGGTAGCCTTCCGGTGGCCGCATGCCAATGGTGGGCGGGACCAGAGGCAAAAGGGGGCGGGGCAACAGAGTTAAACATTACCTTTGTGGAGTAGCTCAGGTTCTACAAATGCCTGTACCCCCTTTCTCTGCTCCATATAGACAAGAAAGAGGCATGATCAGAGTTCGGGGACACATTTCAGGCAGGCAACACCACTTGGCGTCAGGGGAGAGTTCTGAGGGCCAGGTAAAGAGAGGGCTGGGGGCCACATTCGACTCCCAGACCGGAGGTCTTGCCCCCACTGCCTGAAAGTGCCATTGCCTTGTTCAGCTGCTGGTGGTTTCTGGGGATGAGGGTTGGCTGGCTCTGAAGAGTCTGGGAAAGCCCACCTCTTGGCCTGGGAAGGAGGAGGAAGGCTTCTTGCTCAGATTGCCTCCTAGCTCTGCCACTGTTTTACCAGTAGGGGGAAGCAGGGTGGAGGGCTGCCCTAGCTCTGCCCCGCGGCCTTTGATGGGATGCTTGATACTCTTGAGACTACTTTGAGAGGAAGCTAGATGTACGTATAGCTAAAGCAGACCCAATTAATGATTGTGCAGCTAACTCTGTTCATCCCCCCCCCCCCACACCTGTTTCCCAGATCTTAAAAGAGTTAAAACCTCTAGCCTGGATTTTTCTGAGTCAGAATTTGCCCGAGGTTGCTTATCTCGCCTACCTGATCTACACGGTAAGTCGTGCCAAGGGTTTTGTTGATTTAATCAGAAGGAAGGGCAGGGGGAATTCTTCCAGTCCTCAAGATGCTGATTACTAGTGCAAGCAAAGTAAGCCAATGGCTTGGCTGCCTTCATGTGGGCCCTTTTTTGTAGGAGCTGTTCTGAAGGAAAGGGCTGCATGTTCCCAGAGTGCAGGCAACTGGCTGTCTCACCATGTAAAGTTGGGTTGTTTTAACGCTTTCTTTTTAAGAAGAAAGGTTGCTAGCCCCTATGGTTTCAGGTCTAGGTTGTGTGGACAAATATGCAAAATAGAAGCAGTCGGTACCGACTATCTGTGTGATCCTAACTACTCTAACTCTGGGACAAACCTGACATTTCAGATCCTGTATCCAACTAAGTCCTCCTCAGAGGAGACCTATTGAACTGAATGGGCCTAGGTTAGCCATGATCGTTTACTGCAGGCAGCCTACCCTGAGTAAGGCGGGCATTGGACCCAACTCCCGGTTTCTTTGTTAACATTTCCTATGTACCAGGAAACTGTGTTTTGTGCCTTCTCTTTATGAGAAGGGAGAGGAGAGTGCACTAGCCGTCGGCTGATTCCCAGGCACTTAAGCCACAGTAGGTCCATAGGGCAGGGGGAAGTTCTGGGCTGCCTCTGACCATTACAGGGCCACCCGGTGACTGCTGCTTGGAGCACGATTTACCTGAGGGAAGAAAACCCACAAGAATGGCTCTCTCCATGTACCTTCCTTCTCCTCAGCCTCTGTTTGGGGGCGGGCGATATAGTCAACAGCACCAATCCCAGCTGGGGGACAGGGACGGGGAGAAGCTGACTAATACACCAATCCTGTTGCTTCTTGGCTGTGCCCTGTGCCAATCAGCTGGCAGGGGGCACAGGGAGGATGCTGAGAGCTCAATGTACCATCAGGGCAAGTTTAGACCTCACAACTCTTTGTACAGAAGTTGCTGTGGGGCTGGGAGAAGAGTGAATGTGTGGCTCTTATTCCACCACAACATGCATACTTTAGGACTCAAAAAGACCACCCACTACAGGTTTAACATGATCATCTGAATTGGTCCAATAGACCCAACAAGATAAACACCCAAAACTGTGGGGCTAATAAATTATTGTCCCCCCACTAACTGGGGTGTATGTGTGGCTTATTTGATCCAAAAAACCCTGAGAAAAATGCACTACAGATGCCCATCCGGTGCTACGCCCACATTTCCGATGACTTTTGCTCGCCCTTGGAAGCGGTTAACTCAAGCCGGGCTCAGAACATTCCAGGATTGCGGCCAAACGCTCCCACATCCCGCCATCGCCAGGCATCCGAGGCTTAGCGTCGGGGTGCTCAAAAGGCTTCTGAAATCCCTCTGTGTCAGGGTGCCCTGGGATTCTGCTTCCGGTCAAGGCAAAGCAGGGAAAATTCAGACACAGCAACAACCCTCTCTCTTTTTAAAAATGCATCACAGAGACGGTCCTCACGCAGCCAGCTCTGAACGTGTATCAGCAGGGATAAACAAAGGAAGCCCCAGGGATTAGAGGGGAAGAACCCCAGAGTTTCACCCACAGATAATTTCTCCGAAAGGCACAGAAGCCAGGAGGTCTGGGAGATTATGTATTTAAAGTGTTACCCCGCTTTTCAGCCGAAGGGACGGTCCCTGCCTTCAAGGTTTGTTCTTGAGCTTGCTTTTCTCTCTTCCCTCCCCTTCCCTTTTTCCTTTCATGCTTTATGAGATTGTGAACGGGGGTGGGGTGGAGGGCAAGGAAGGGCCATCTTTGAGCTCGTTTTGGAAGTGGCTCAGAGAATATTTTTGGCTGAAGCGGGGCAGGTTGGGCCGGGTGACCCCTCCCCTCCTTGCAACACCATCTTTACCTCTATCCAAGGAGAGGTGCAGTTGCACTGCTAGATTAACCAATTGTCTCATAAGGCAGACTCTTCTTCGGGTAACTCAGTGGTAGGGTATCTGCCTTGCTAGCGGAAGGCCCCAGGTTCAGTCCCCAGCACATCCAGGTATTGCTGGGAGAGGTCTCCTGTCTGAAACCAGGGTTTCTCAAACTTGGGTCGCCAGCTATTATTGGACTACAATTCCCATCATCCCTGACTACTGGTCCTGCTACGTAGGGATGGTGGGAGTTGTAGTCCAAAAACAGCTGAAGACCCAAGTTTGGGAAACCCTGATGTAGACAATACCGAGCTAGGCAGACCAGTTATTTGACTCTGAATGCGGTAGCGCCCTTTGTTCCTGTGCCAGCCAACAGAAACTTAGCCCAGTCATGAGACTCCCATGATCCTTTGGGAACAGAGTTGGCATCTCATTGCTCCCCTAGGGAGCCATCATCTTGGCACTTAACACAACGGAAATGAAACCTGCTGTTTCAGAATGAATTGTTCACACACCAGCGGCTCGGATTGGTTGCCGCACTGAAACTGGAAAGCTTTTCCCTTTCTTTGGAGATAGAGGGGTGGTTGATTTCTTGATGTTATAGCAGCAGCAGCACAGGGATCTCAAAGACTGCATTGCTTTTCAAAAACCTGGCGCCTGACAGCTTCTTCTCTCGCCACAGCTGTGTGGATAGCTGCACGGCTTTATGGGAAAGGTCAAGCTGGCCTGGCTGGTTGGGAGGAAGGAGTGGGTGTGGGAGACGAGAAGGTCAGCGGAGGTGAAGGGATTGGGATTGCAAGTCCAAGGTGGAAGTGAGAGAGACAACACAAGAGATTTTAGGGCATGATGCTCTTGTTGGACTGCTGTCCCAAGTTCCATTTTGCACTGCCATTAAAAAAACCCCAGAAAACTAGAACAATTCTGTTTTTTTTTGGGGGGGGTGTCATTAGTTTTCATAAGAACATATGATGAGCCTGCTCATCAAGCCAATGGCCCATCTAGTCCAGCATCCTGTTCTCACAGTGGCTAACCGGATGCCCATTCTGGGAAACCTTCGAGCAGGATCCGAGCACAAGAGCCCCCTCCCCCTTCTGTGGCTTCCGGCAACTGTTCAGAATTACAAGCACAGCCATCATGGCTAGTATCTTGTGATAGCGCTTTCCTCCATGGATTTATCTAATCCTCTTTCAGAGCCATCCAACTTGGTGGACGTCTCCTGGGGGAGTGAGTTCCAACACACTGTGTTGCATGAAGACGGACTTTCTTTTATTTATCCTGAATCTTTCATTATTCAGCTTCATTGGAGGTTATGAGAGAGGGAGAAAAGCTTTCCACTTTCCCCACGCCATGCATAATGTTATAAACTTCTATTTCTTTGCTTCTCGCTTGCATTTTCTCTAAGCTAAAAAGTATGAAATGCTGCAGTCTTTCCTTGTAGGAGAGTCGCCCCATCCTTTTCTGAATCTTTTTCCAACTCAACAATATCTTTTTTTGAATTGAGGCAGCCAGAACTATACAGTGGTATCCCGCAAGACGAATGCCTCTCAAGACGAAAAACTCGCAAGACGAAAGAGTTTTTCGTTTTTGGAGTTGCTTCACAAGACGAATTTCCCTATGGGCTTGCTTCGCAAGACGAAAACGTCTTGCGAGTTTCCCTTTTCTTTTCAATGGATTCCTGTGGGAAACCGCGCTTCGCAGACCGTGCTTCGCAAGACGACAAAACTCGCAAGACGACAAAACTCGCAGAATGAATTAATTTCGTCTTGCGAGGCACCACTGTACACACTTTCCTCTCCTTTCCCTGTCTGCTCTCAGTTGCTGCCAGTAACATGATTTAAATTATTCCCAGGAATTCCCATGTTTACCCCTGAGCCTTACTTACTTGTTTATTTACTTATGACATTCAAACTCCACCCTTTAGCCTGAAAACCCTCCGAGTGGCTTACAAAGTCCTGAGACTGCCCTCAGGCTCGCAATCTTTAAAAAAAGAAGACATGGCACATAAGGAAAAAGGAAGGGGAGGGAGGAGGAGAAAGCAAGCTCAAGCCTGAGTTCTTAGAAGTTACAGCCAATTTCAGTGGCAGTTCTGGCTGTCTTGCTGCCTGCCCCTTTGAAACATGCTTCCATCCCAGATCAGGTCCAGGAGCAGAGTCAGTGACAATGTCCAGGCTAGGAAGAGGGGACAGCTCCTGCCATTCCTGCTGTATCCATACGTGCTTGCTGTAGCTCTGGAAGGAGCCAGAGCTCAGTGGCGGAGCAGCTGCTGATCCCCTGCATTTCTGGGCAGGGCTGTGAAAGACCCGTCTTGAAACCATGGAGATCTGCCACTGAGCCACCTGGACCCAATAGTCTGACTTGGTGAAAGGCTAGGAAAAGGGCTAGGAAAAGCCCTAGCTCAGTCATAGAGCATCCACTTTGCATGCAGATGGTCCAGTCCTCAATGGCATCTCCAGGTAAGGTGTGTGTGGGAGAATACTACTACCTGAAAGCCACTGCCAGTCACTGCGGACATTCCTGAGCTAGGCGGCCCAATGGCCTGACTCAGGACCAGTTGGTTTCCCATGTCATTTATTCATTACATTTGTGTTCTCCCCCTCTTCCAAGGAGAAATCTATTTTGTCCTCATGGCAATCCTGTGAGATAGGTTAGACCGAGGAAGAGTGCTGAGTGGAGATTTGAACCTCCGTCTCCTGATCAACACTCTTAACCACAGTGCCCCACTAGCAAAATGTTTCTGTCTCCTCTGGCATCGCAAATTGCCCCAAAGCCTGTCTTCTAGATTGTTTTATGCTCACTTGTTGTGGGGCCTCCATCGCCTCTCCTCTTCCTCCCCAAGCATCACTTCTCCTGCAGGTGCATCATTTTGCCCCTGGCTGCAACGTTGGGTAGATGGGACAATTGTCCATCCTGCCCATTTCACTCCTTTCGTTTCTCCGTCTGAAAATGTGATTTCTTTACGTGGAATGTGCTTTCTTCCCAGGTGATTGTAGAGTGGGGACAAGGGAGTTCCTATGCGCTGGAAGCAGCTGTTATCACCTGTTCCTGCATCTCTGTGATGATCAAAAGTGTCCTGTTCTGGGCGTTGTTCCATGTCTACCACAGCTTTGGGCAAGGGCTGAGAGAAAGGAGTGAGTATTGGAGGAGATTAATCCAGGGGGAGGAAAAACAGATACACACGTACATAGAAAAGCCCAAAGGATTATGGGATTTTTTGCTATAATCATTCTAGCCGCAGCAGTTGCATATAAGAAAACTTTTTCCCTAGCGGCAGGAATGTCAGTCGATATAATTCCCAAGAGGAACGCCTCTGGTTTTTTATTACATGATTTTTTAAGCATTTTTTTTAGTTCCTCTTGAATGTTCCTTTTGATATACACACACTCCCACCACATATGATACATTGTTCCTAGCCAGGATGACTTTGTGATACCTCCACCGTCAGAGGCAGTATGCCTCCGAATCCCAGTTGCCTGGGAACTGCAAGTAGGGAGAGTCGCTGTTGCACTCTTGCTGGTGGGCTTCCCATTGAGCCACTGTGAGAACAGGATGCCGAAGCAGATGAGCCACTGGCCTGATCCAGCAAGCTCTTTAACGTTCTTTTAAAAATGGTGAGATTCTTCCTATCATTTACCGCAACTCCTTTTCCCACCTCTGCAGTGTTTTCTTCCTATGGAAGGATTGACTCGTGAAGCACGATGCCTTCTCCAGGTACAAGGCGGCACTCTTACAAAGTGAAGGTGTGCTGCGAGAGATCAGTTCCCTGCTCCGACCCAAGAAAGTGGGGCCCTGAAAGGCAGGTCGCAGCAGGAGCAGCTTGACCACAGCTCAACAGAAGACGTTTGCACAACCCTCCACCTCCTGGGGCTTGTTGCGGGAACTCTGCTCCATCAAGTTCGAGTCCTTTTGCCAAACAGCTCCTGCATGCAGCAACCCCGTCAAGATTCCTCCCGGTGTGTTTGTTTGTTTACGCTAGATACCACTTCACCCATTGCCCCGCCTTCGAAACAGCTGCCAGGACGACCCCCTCCTGCCGTGGCTTGCCTCCCAAGGGTGAGTGTTGCCGACGGACCAGTCATTTGGTGCTTTCTTCCTCGAGCGCAATCCTGCACCTAGATTAGCTGTGGGCACTGCAAACCTGGCGGGGAGGGCCTAGGCGACAGGCCCAGCACTGTGCGCCCTCATTTGCCGTATTTCACTGCCGAGAGCCTCATCCTGGCAAACGAGGAGCTGACATTCCTCCAAAGTTTTATCTGTTTTAAGATGACAGCCCCCATCCGGTGAAATTTATGCCTCTCACATAGAACCAAAGATTAGAAATCTAGCGGAAGGAAAACACAGGCAGCTTGATGCTTTCGTGGGCTGCTTAAAAAGTTGAATGAGGACCACATGCAGCCTTCAGGACGCACCACCTCTAGATGTTCTGGACTGCAGTTCCCATCCGCCCCAGGCACCGCTGGCTGGGGCTGATGGGAGTTGTAGTCCAAAACATCTCGTGGGCGCAAGCTTAGCAAAGGCTGCTCGAAACCCAGCGCCTCTGCGGTTGGAAAGCCATCTTGCCTGCCATTAACCCAAATCCAAATGGGTGTGTTTGGTTTGAAACTGGAAATACGGCTCAAACTGCATAACCACCGTGACCCCTCTAGCCAGCCACAGCCATTTCCCCATCTAGCCGATAACCTATAGCCCTGGCAGAACAACACCCAAGTACTGATGTTGGTGTGTGCTGAAGTTACCTGGTGGCTTCCGTGCTGCTGAAGACCTTCACGGTGGCAAGACACACTGTTTTTACTCGTCTTGGCACTATTGCCTCTGGTCCCATCCCTTTGGTTGAGGGCCAAGGGCCCGAGAAACAGGAGAGCCTCAAGTTCCAGTTTTGCCCCACGAAGAGTGGCTGATTCAGCACCATCAGAATGGTTGAAAATTTGGGGCAAAGGGAAGGCACTCTCCCCAAAGGTTACATGGAGAAGGGCTGCCCCCCCCACCCCAGAATCTGACTCCAAGGAGTATGCCTGTGCCTTAAACAAGAGAGAGATTCAGACAGGCATGAGGAATCTGCGGCTCCCCAGACATTGCTGCCCAGTGCCTACCATCCCTGACCAACAGCATCTGGAAGGTGGCACTAAAGCTGCTGTGCGGGAAAGCTCTGGACCACCAGCTGTGCCGAACTCCAGGCTCCCATCAGCACCAGCCTGCATGTCCAGTGGGAGTTGTAGTTCAGCAAAAAACCAGAGGCTTCCCCACATACCTGCACCAAAGCAAAGGGTGGGCAGCTTGTGGCAATTCCCTATATGTTCAACTACAGCTCCCAACAGCCCCGACTGTTGGCTGGGGCTATTGAGTGTTGCAAGAACGTGTGTGTGTGGGGGGGGTCCCCACAGGTTCCTCCATGCCTTTGCTGATCCTACCCCACCCCAGAAATTCTCAGCCTACAGCACTTTGGGGAGAGCTCTCCTTCTCAAGAAGACTGGAGCAGCATGGCCAGCTTAACGCTGGCCCAGTCTTCCTGTTGGCTTAATAGGCCCCCTAGAGTCCCTTGTGGGCTTGTCTACCCCACTTTCCTCGGAAAGACAGCCGATCACACATCAACCCTCAGCGATGGGAGTCTGCCGCTTTGTTCCATGGAACAAAACCTGCAGTGCTACAAAGGGAAGGCAGACCCTCCCCGAGCCCCACGGAGGCACAGGCTGTGTTTTTGCCCGTTTAGGGAAACCATGCATCCAGAGCTGGGTGTCTTGGTGCCTGCGAGATGCTTTGCCTCGGAAGCCTTAGCCCCTGTTGTTTCAAGGACAGCCTTTGCCAACCTGGTTCCCTCCAGATGTTCTGGCCTACAAACCCCAACTGTGCTGGCTGGGGCTGATAGTTGTAGCCCAGAACATTTGGAGGGCACCAAGTTGGGGGGGGGCACTTTCCTTGAAGCTGCCCACAAGCTACTTGGACAGTGCTTCCACCTCCCACTTGCTAAAGCTTCAGCAATTTGCTTCTGTCGGTATTCGTGTGGCTGACTTCTTGCTAAATCCCAAATAATTTTTCTGCCTCCTAACCCGATTTCTTCCCCTCACTCCATAAACTATTATTTTGGTCCTAATTTTTCAAACTAACCAAGCCTATGTGAGTGTCTTAACTGATGCGCTTTTCAACAGCAGTGAGGGTGGTTTTTTTTAATTAAGGACAAAGAATGTTTAATACAGTAATTCAAAGCTTTGTTAATTTATTAAGAGGTTTGTTACTGGTCTTGTATTTTTCAATAAAGTGTCAATGCCACCAACTGGAGGGTTTGTTTGTTTTTCAACGATGCCTATCCAAAAAGGAAGCAATTTTTTAAAAAGAAAATATTAAGTTTGCACATAGTGAGATTACATACTGCCCATTACTTTCATTGTTAGTTGCCAGGCAGTGGGGTTTGCTCAATCCTTGTTTGCCTCCATCGACTTGGCTCTTGTTGAAAGCCAATGAGCTGGGTAGAAAAAATCTCCTCCCTTCCCATTCCACAAAAAAAGATGGCAGTTTATTTATTTTTAAGAGTTCTTTCCACATCTCTCCTTTCTATTTACTTTGCTCCCACCTGTTATATCTCAACCACCAACTCTGCACAAACATCACCCTTTAGAAGGAACACCATGGCATACTTGTGACAAAACGAACAATTACCCGTCTTTTGGAAGGATAACCTTTCCTTAATGAAAAGTAGGAAGAGAAGTAGGGCTCTCATTTCCAACCCATGTCCCCTGTAATGTTTCCACTTCCCCTTAATCTTTCAAAATGGTGGCAGTCCCGCCAACTGTTAACCCTCATGAGAGCTTCCGCTTACAAGAAAAATGGCTGCCAACTGGAATGGCTTTGAGTGGGCAAATTCATGGAGGGTAAGGCTTTCAGTGGCTATTAGCCATGATGGTTATGTTCTGGTCAGAGGCAGTAAAGTTTCTGAATACCAGTTGGTGGAAAACGCAGGAAAGGAGAGCACTCTTCTACTACACAGGCATCTGATTGGCCACTGTGCTGGAATAGGTGGCTCATTGACTTAATCCAGCAGATTCCTCTTACGTTCTCAAGTTTCCATGGTGCTTCTCAACCCAGAGATAGCCCATGTGGTTGGTCATCCCTGACGACTGGCCATGGTGGCAAGGGATGATGGGAAGTTGGGAGCCCAGCACATTTGAAGGGCAGAGTGGTTCGCCATTGCTGAAAACATGAAAGCAGATAGGACATTAAGAGGACTGATGCAGTAGGCCCAATCTTGAGCTCTCTCTCCCCTTCCACATACCTCTGAGATCAACCAAGACATAACTCTTATTCCCTTTGCTTGTGGGCCCCCTGCAACAAGTCACTGTGTTTTAATGCCTTGCAAAGAGCAAAGAATTATTATTTTAAAAAATGCTACGGCACAAACACCAACTTTGGAAAAAAAAAGGTTTATTGAAAAGGTCTGGAAAATAGTTTTGCTCTCAGCAATATTTAACAAGTCTTTTTCAAAGCAGTAACAATATGAAACGTTAGGCTTTTTTATTTTTTCCTTTATAAAGTTCGGAACTCTGGGCGGTGTGCCATGTCATCAACACTTTTAAAGTTTTGAGTAAAACAAGGCTTGCCTCTTCTTTTTTGGGGGGGGACATCTGACATACAATGAATGAACCACATCAGGCCTACTCCAGGGCTAAGGAACCTGTGGACCTCCTGGTGTTATTGGACTCCCAGAGCTGTACCCAACGAGATTAATGACCTTGACAAATTGGGTTCAAGGGGTCTGCTCTTGAGTTGGACTACAATCACCACCACCCCGCCAAATCCCCCCAGCCTCAGCCGGCAAGGCCAATAGTCAGGGACGATGGGAGGTGGGATTCTAGCAGCATCTGTGGGACTGTGTATTCCCTGACACCCTCCCCCCAACCCCCACCGTCACCAGCCTGCCACTCTGTCCCTTCTCTGCTACACCCAACAAGGCTGCCATTAGGAAGCCTGGAATGGGCACCTATGCAAAGCATTGTAAAGGAAAAGGAGTGGGCTTAGGCCAGGGATGTCACCAGGTCTTCCAAGCAGAAGTCACACAAGACAAGTGGGGAACCTACTGGATTGGTGGATCAGACCTGTTCACCCCCCCCCCCCGACATTTTAACTAACGCTGAATTAAAGCAAAAGCCAAGGACCTCTTTGGAGATCCAACCGATATGCCATATTCTCAGCACACCTACTTATTTCTGCAATGCAGAAGGGACCCAAGGTCCCTTCCAACTCTGCAATGATTCTTCGGTGACTCCCTGTGAACAGTCCCTTTGCCTGACTGTACTTCCACCTTCCGGTCAGGACTCCCATCCTGCAACTCTCCCGGCAAGCTGATCTATCGGTTCACCATTCTGCTAGCTGCTTGTTTTTACTCATCCAACCTGCCTGTAAAGGGGTGGCGGGCAGGTAGAGATTGAGATCTAAATACCTAGTGAATCAAAAACAAGCCAAAAACCCACCAGCTTCTTAGCTGAAACAAGAACTCAGAATGCAGGAAGGCAGAGTTCGTTGACCTCAGCTTCGGTGCTTCCTTGAGAGGACAGCGTTGAGGGGTTGCAATAAGGAGAACCTAGCTTTTAACTTCTGCTCCCTCCTTGCCTAGGCCTTCCGCTTACCCATTTTCTCAGCCTGTTCTAGAAAACGGGGCTTTAATATTCCCCACGGCAAGTAGCCTGTAGAATGAAGCTCTGCGCAACCGCCAGCCGTCGGCAGATTGTCTGTTCCCCAGGAGAAGCGATGGCTGTATTGTTAATGTTACATACGTTAAATGGGGTTGTACTCTGGGAGCCCTTCGCTTGAACAGAAACCGGCTCGGGAACCAGTTTCCTTTCCAATCAGCGGCTAAAGAGGAAGACCTGCAAGAACTGCAAGAACTGCGGAAAATCATACAGGCCTTGCGGCTCAGTGCCCAACCACATGATGGGATGGTGCCCAGCCGAACTCTCAACCTTGCAGAGGACAGACAGCGGTCCCCAACAGCAGATGCAAGGACCAGATGAGGCCCCCATGAACTGCCTTAAGGCAATGGCGCATTGCAAGGGTGGCGGGAGCTTTGGCCCTCCAGATGTTGCTGAACTACAGTTCAGCCACTGACCATGCTTGCTGGGGCTGATGAGAGCTGGAGTCCAGCAATAACCAGAGGGCGAAAGGTCCCTCATCCCTTAGTACTGAAAGTGAGGGAGCAAAAATGCACCCCTAGCCACAACCAGGATGCCACCTTTAATTGCAATAGTACAGCCAGAAGGTCCGGGTACATTTTTTTTAGACTGCAGATTAACATGGCTTGCCTTTCTGAGAGGTTCTGTTGCCTGCTCCCTCCCTGCAGCAATTAGGTCAGAAGGAGAAAATTAACCAATTAAATCAGGAAAACGGGGGAGGGGGATATTTGCTCAGGATCCCAGCAGAGCAAGTTAAAGCTCACCGGTGCACTATAAGATCTTAGTAGTAAACTGAATCAAGTTTGGAGGCAGTAATTAAAGACTTTTTGGGGAGACCTTATATAAAATCTTTACTTAAAACAAAAGAATCCAGGGGTGTTTTCTTAAATATCCTGAGAAACATTACTAGTTTAAATAATAAGAAGCACTAAAGATGCCGAATTATTTTATTTTGGGGTGGGGGGATTTTCCCAAAAAAATAAACTCCCAGATTTTCTAAATAAGGCTTCTTTTATTTTGTCATCTCATCTGCAAATGAGTCTTTCCTCAGCATATTAATCCTTCAACATACTTCATATGGACACTTCAAAAAATATCAAAACGTTTTATTCAATACCAACCCTACTTTAAGTTAGATCTGTTGGTGTTAATGGACACGACTACCTTAGGTCTATTAATTTCAGTGGGTCTACTCTGAGCAGGAGGGCTTTGCTGGCTACAATCTGAAGTCCTTTATTCTGTTCCTTTTCTTAATTCTTGCATTTAAGGGTGGGGAGGGAAGTAATTGCCTTTTTAAAGCAAAGCTCTATTTTCACAGATTAGAAAGCAAGACTGTGATTCAAAAACAGTGCACTCTGCCATCTAGAAAACCTGTGACTTAAAAAACCCAGTGGTAACATAATCATACAATAAAATATAAGCAAAACCAAGGCATCTAAAAAGCTGGTTGAAACGTCTCTCCCAAATGTTGTCAACAACATTTTGCCTGATTCAGACCCAATTTCAGTACTGGCCAACAAACCCGAATCCAATATTCTAGCACACAAAACATTTACAACAGTCGCCTTTTCACAAATATATAACGTACACATAACACAATTTAGTGCAGTTGATGCTACCGTCAAGAGCTGAAAATCTGCTTTGCGCAAAACTAAACGGACAAGGTCTCGAGATGCTGGGGAGGAAAGAGAAACATTCAGGGTTCCCTCCTACTCAGAAGAAGACCCATTGAAATTAGCAGGCGTAACTAAAGGCCTTTTATTTCAAGGGGTTTACTCTCAGCAAAACTTGGTTGAATCAAACTCTCAGGTGTATGTTGTAAAACCCGTTTGTAGCACCTGAGACCCTCGGTAGCTGATAGTCAGAGAGTTGTAGCCCAACAGGATCTACAGGCCCTCAGGCTCCTCATCCCTGTTGCAAAAGGGGTGGGTGAAACACACACTTTCCCTAATGCTAAGACAGCCATGAAACCCCAACAGAACTCCATTCATTTAGGGAGTGTGGGGTCTCTCTCTCCCCCACTTCCATCAACCTTTTGTGCCACAGACAAGGACTGGCTGAGGGTATCCGATTGCTCTCAAGATCTCTGCAGAAGTGCTTGGATAAGGCAGGAGGCATGGGATGTCGATGCTGCTAAAGAACTTGCATGTAAACCTCAGCGGCTTAGTCTACAGTACACACATGCAGAGGCACGAGGTGGTATAGTCTTGATGTGGCAGAGATCTGGCTGTTCCACTTCAAATCGGAGGATGCACCATATCTGAATGATCGATCCTTTTTAAAAAAACAACAACTTGACACCAGATCACAAGACAATCAGGCAGAAAAGCAACAGGTGTGACAGGTCAACCCTACAACCCTGGCAGGTCAGATTCCCGTTCACATGATTGTATTTCCCCCCTTCTTTTATCTGAAAGGCTGTCAGAATGGGCAACCCTTTAGCAGTAGCCTGGTGTTAGAGCTATTTTACCACCTTGTACCATTGCAAGGGAAGACCCAAGCCTAAGTCCAAAAATAAAATAAATTTTTTTAAAAATAAAATAAAAATAGATTTTGCATCCTTGACCATCCCCTTTTAACTATCTTCATAAAAGCCAGGAATATATATTTGGAAGTGTACATCCATGAGAAAGCTTCAAACGAACAAACAATATCAGGGTGTGCTGAAGGCACACAAGAGGAAATGTGCTAGGAACATCTCCTGGTCTTCTGATTGGAAACTCCCGTAATACCCTGCCTGGACATTTCTCACATGACGGCTGCCCACTCCAGCATCATTCTAGCCTAGAGGCACTCAGGGCCCCATCCTGAGCAGCTGCAAGCAATGTTTAGTGACCCAAAGCAGGGGGTAAGCAAATGTTGTGACCTCCAAATGCTGAGGACACCAACTCCCTTCATCCCTGGCTACTGATCACGCTGGCTGGGGCTGATGGGAGTTGGGAGTCCTTCATGTCTGGAAGGCTACCCCTGGTCCAAAAAGGCAACAGCCAAGCCAGCCTGCATTCCCTGAGGGCAGCTGTGACTCCTGGCCTATCTCTGCCGACTGGGTCATTTAATAGGTGCTTGGTGACTGCTCCTTGTTGGGTTTTTAAAGGAACAGAACACACACACACATTGCTGGGCCTGCAGACTTGCTTATACCATAGCAGTGTTTGCGAAGCTCACCACTCAGGCGATGCCTCCATGTGTGGCTGAGCAAACTGGAAACCCCATGGAAATGGAAGCCCCAGCTAACTACGGCCTACAGGTCCTTGTTCTTGGCAGAAATCCACAGACCAGGACCCAAAAGAGCGGCAAAGGGGGAAGCTGCCACCCAGCAGCACATTCGCATAAGACTTTCCAAATCCCTCACTGCCACATAAAAAAGATACACCCAAAGTTTGGGTGGCTTTTCTGAGAGTCAACCATCAGGGCAAAAATGGCTGCTTGCCTGGAAACCGTAGAAATCCCAAAATGTACTGGTTTTGTTTTGCCTTTTTAAAGAATCCCAATATATTTCCCATGTGGCAGTGAAGTTTTAACCTTCAGATTTTGCACAGCCCTTGTGATTTCACCAGCAATGGTTTAAGGAGGCGTTTGACGTTCCCAGTTACTCACCCAACAGGTGACAACTGCCTGCATGTCCCAGTCCAACCAATTCCCAACTTCGTCTTTCATACAGAGGCTGCCTTTGTTGCTGATCACATCTAGAGTTGATCTATGAACACTCATCTTGACAACTTTCTGCAATTCAAAACCTGTCTTCCTCCTTCCCAAAAAAACCCCCAACAAGACATACTTATTTTTGATCACCATCAGGGAGGTGTAATAAAGTTCATACAAACACATTTAAACAAAGATGGTGGGAAAATATCCCCGGGTGGGGGTAGGAATCCCTGCTCTAAGCAGCCATGAAACCACATTTCTTGTGAGCCGGAAAAGAAGGGGGGGGGAAGAGTGGCAATCAAGAACAGATTGATCCTCTTCACTTTGCCAGAAATAAGTGCACAGAACTGAACATTTGAAAAACGTAAGAGAAAACGTTTTAGCGCCCCTTTAACCAACATTTGCCCGACCCACACAGTGGCCAATAAAGAGAATCTGGGGATTTGCTGATAACCGGGAACAAAAGTCCAAGGAAACATCATTCGTTTTTAATAAGGCTTTTGCAAAAAAAAAAAAAAAAACCTTCTTTCTAGGAAACACGTTGTGCGGAAAACACATTGCACATTGACGAACAAACATCAGACATTTCTAATGTGCCCCGACGAAAAGTATCTCCGCTCGTTTCTCCCTCGCCTCAAGCCCTCCCGACAGACAGAAAAACAACGACATGATATCTGGTCATCAGCAGAACAGACTGATATGAGGTACATCGCTGTATTTAAAAAAGTTATTATATATATATATTTATACAATATTATATTATATTGGTCTACTCCCCAGAGCTACAGGCTTAAAAACATGTTTTTGTACAGAAGGGATTCCACCTCCCATGATCCTCTGCTAGTGCCAACACTCAAAACTCCTCTTCTTCGTCTATAGCAAAGTTGTTCTGCTTTTTCCGGACGTTCCAGTGCAAACATTCAGCCAGGCTATCGAACCAGTCACTTACGGGGTCTTGGAAACAGATTGAAGGGAGGGGGTAACAGGAGGTAGTAATGCTGATGCTGTAAGAGACAGAATTGTTATTAGGATTGGCCTTCAGTTCAGGACAGGTTCAACGGAGGATAAATGCTTATTTATTCCACTTGTGAATCGCTTCCTCGATGGGGCTGAATGACGGACACCGACCCTAAAGCCGCACAGGGTTGTATTCAACACGAGCCCTGCTCAAAGTAGACCCACTGAAGTGAGTGGACACAAGTCAGAGTCATCCTAGTAAGAGAATGCCTTGATAATTCTGCCAGGCATCCCCGGCCTTTGCAGGTACAGTAGCACCTTGTTTTACGTTACCCTCGGGTAACGTAAACTTCGGGTTGCGAAAGCGGCAACCCCGGAAGTGTTTTGCTGCGTGTGCATGCGCAGAAGCGCTCTACCGCACCGCGCGCATGCGCAGAAACGGTCTGCCGCAGTGCGCACATGTGCAGAAGCTGTCCCTCCGGTTGCAGAAACCTCGGGATCTGACCGGAGCTATGGAACGGATCCCGTCCGCAACCGGAGGTACCACTGTACTAAGAAGAAAGCCTGCTCCCAAGGCAATTTGACTGCACTAAAACAGGTGGAAACTGTGCCTAACCCAGACATTGCTCAACTACAGATCCCATCATCCCTGACCATTGGGCTACACTGGCTGGGGTTGTTGGGAGTCCAACATCGGGAGGGATCACAGTTTCCCCCCCACCTCTGCAATAAAGCAGGATTGGCTGTTGGGCACTAGCTTTTCTAGATAAAGCAGAGGTTGTCTTCCTTTAGGAATGTTTTCTTTTGAAATGTTTAAGGCTTGTTGTTGTTGTTGTTGTTGTTAACTTTGGGGTGTTAAAATGTTCATTTTGTAGCTGACCTCCTTTTGTAAAGTTTTCTTTGAGAAATATAAAGTATATATTCAAAGAAACATAATTAACAGGAATCTAAAATATTATCTTAGTTTCCCGTTAATGATGTGGCTTTGAATGTATACTTTATATTTGACTTTCTTCAGTAATGTTCTATTGCGGACTGCTCTATTGGATGCTTGAATGAGTTGTAAACCGCTCTGAGATTCCCCCCCCCCCTAAAAATATGAAGTGCTATAGAAATGAAATGAAGAGTAAGAATGAGAATGTTTGCTGAAGTCACATCCACACCGTTTAAGGCACTTTCGCAGCACTTTAACAGTCAGGGCTTCCCCCCTACGCCAAAGAATCCTAAGAACTTTAGTTTATTAAGGGTGAAGATTTCACAGAACTACAGTTCCCAGCACCATAGCAAAGTCCAGTTCCAAGGATTCTCCATGACTGCTAAACTGGTATAAGAGTGCTTTAAATGCATGGAGTGGACGTGACTCAAGTCAGGCGTTCCTGCTCTTCCTCACATATTTAGTAACAGAAGAGAGCACCAAGTGGCACAGAGAACTCAGAAGGGCATCCTCACCTGTCCCCGTGGCAGATCTCCTGCCTCTTCCGCCCATCGAATGAAACCCACGCTGTATTCCTGGCTTCGGGAGACAGCATGATCTGAGGAGGAGGGAAAGCACATTGATTTCCGGGATCTAATTTTTTTTTTTAGCTTGCTGTCTGCTGGATCAGGCCAATAGGCCTATTCTCACAGGGGCCAGCCAGATTGCCCACGAGAAGCCAGCCAGCACGATCTGGGTGGAACAGCAACTCTCCCCACCTGCAATTGCCAGCAACAGGCACCTCCAACAGCGGAGGCAGAAGGCTGAGCCCAGGGGAAGGCAGCCTGTTTTTTCCATGCAGCCTTTCAAACAAGGCAGCAAACCGCTTCAGCAGAATCTGACCTTTCAGTAGAGTTTAAACATGTTTTGGCATATTGCTTAAGAAAGCAATAACCTCTCTGGCTGCCAGGAGGGAAGGCGGGTGTGAGAGAGAGCTGGATTTTATACCGATGTTTTGTTTGGTTACATAACAGGCGGCTTAAGGGTTGTTTGTTTGGTGGGCAGGAAAGCTTTCTAATTCATTAATCGTTAGGCATTTTTATCCCTCCCGCTTTTCAGTCTAAGAGACACGACACAAAAGGAACAAAGGACTGGGAGGGAGAAGGAGAAAAAAAAGGCAAGCTCAGACGACAATTCTCAGTGGTAGAGATCTCGCAGCGACTAGCAGAATTTGGAGAGGGAAAGGAAACTGATTAAGGACCCACCTTCAGTTCCACCCCAGCAGGAACGACGATGGGCCGGAAAGAGAGCGAGTGTGGGCAGATTGGGGTGATCATGATGGCAGGGACATTCGGGTGGATCATTGAAGCGCCTGCAGCAGCTGCGTACGCCGTGCTGCCCGTGGGTGTGGAAACGATGACACCTGAGCGGAAAGAGCAAGCGCAAGTCACAATTATAGCCTCGCCTGTTCTTTATAGGCTTAGGATTGGGAACATCCCTTTCAACAGGACTGTGCAACCTACTCATTTAAAATATTGTTAGGACACTCACCCATTCGAAGCAGTTAAAAACAACAGTCTATTAAGAGAGCGGGGCAGAGGCAGTTCAATCACCCAGCTAATGGACGTTGTGCCTGCAAGGCCTTGGGGCCTTCTGAGAAGCCTGCTATGTAGGAATTTGATGCAGGTGCAATGGAAGGGGAGGAAAGGAAAGAGGACCTTGCAAACCCACCTTACCTACCTAGGGGCAGGCAGATCTTAAAAAGTGCAGGCAGGATAATTGTAAGGGTGCAGCCGTTCCAGTAAACAGCGTGGGGCCAAACCATTTAAGGAGCTAAACAGAGCTCAGCTATGAATGCTTTTAATGGGTACAGGAAGGCGTCTTAGCATAGGAAGTGCTCTTATCCCGAGACAGAGTCCATCTAGCTCAGGACTGCCAACACTGACTGGCAGCAGCTCCTCAGGGGTTTCAGTCCCACCTCGAGATGCCAGGCATGCAAAGAAAATGCTCTCCAGCCCCCAAAGGAGGCCGGGGACAGGGGGGCCGCTCTGCTTTCTGGCAAACAGAAAACGTGCTTACCATCTCCTTGGACTGTGGTGATATGGTGCCCATCTAGAAAGACGTCCACGTTGGAAAGGTATGAGGAAGGGCCCCGATCCACTACAACTTCATTCAGGACCTGCCGACAGGAAATGCAGATGATGGAACGGAATAGTTACGAAAGAGGTTAAATATTTGATGACGCTGACTAGAACTCTGAACCAGAGTCATTCTGTTTTAAGATCTACTGTATTGTGTTTGTGTGGAAGTTGTAAAATCTGTTGTGTTTCTACAGGGTTTATAAGGCTCTGGCTTTATGACTTTATGACAGATTTTCAGCATACAGAAAAAAACCCTTAAATGTTTTTTAATGGGCCAGCTCTGCTGGCCAGCGTCGTTTGGAGTTGTAATCCAAAAAGTCTGGTAGACTATTTTTTCCCCTTTCCCTTTCCAAAAGTGCTTGGTTTTTTTAAAAAAATAACCAAAAATAAATAATAGCAACCAGCCCTATACTGCTCTTTAACCCTCTTAAAACTGGTGGTTCTAAGATCAGTGTGGGACTGTTTGCAAAAGGGCTTTCAAACAGCCCCGCACTGCTCTATACATTTCCAGTTTTCCAACGTTCAAAGAGCAATGCTAGAAGAGAGAAGCGGTTCCCATGGAAACCACTGCTAAAATGGAACTCCCCCCCCCCCGGCTTCACTTTAACAATGGTTTCAATGGAAACCCTCCCCCAAAAAGGTGCTCTCACAGCCCATCAGCTGATGGAAGATGGAAACACACCTTGTTTCAACAAAAGAACCATCAACAGCTCACTTTAAGCTCCCGATTATTCATTTGAAGCTCTGCCCTTACCTGCCACACACCCGACATCAGAGAAGTCTGGTGGGCCTGAGGGCCAGAAACCCCTGACCCATTTTTTAATTTTTTTACATTTATATCCCACCTTTCCTTCAAAGAGCTCAAGTTGCCCTTCTCCCCATTTTATCCTTACTACAATCCACTGAGCCTAGGGCTTGCCGATCGGAAGGTTGGCAGTTCGAATCCCCATGACGGGGTGAGCTCCCGTTGCTCGGTCCCAGCTCCTGCCAACCTAGCAGTTTGAAAGCATCTCAAAGTGCAAGAAGATAAATAGGTACCGCTCCGGTGGGAAGGTAAACGGCGTTTCCGTGCGCTGCTCTGGTTCACCAGAAGCGGCTTAGTCATGCTGGCCACATGACTTGGAAAAACTGTCTGCAGACAAACGTCAGCTCCCTTGGCCAGTAAAGCGAGATGAGTGTCGCAACCCCAGAGTCGTTCGCGACTGGACTTAACTGTCAGGGGTCCTTTACCTTTACAACCCTCTAAGGTGGGTTAGATGCTGAGACCCAGTGAACTGGCCCTGAGGTCACACCCAGTTAGCTTCATGGCTGTGTAGGGATTTGAACCCTGGTTTCCCAGGTCATAGTCCAACACTCTAACCACTATGTTACGTTGGCTTTCTATATCTACACAGACACTTCAAGATGCTTCACAGGAAAGGATTCATAAGTTTAATATATTAAATATATTATTACATAACCATTATAAATATCATCATCAATATTATATTGTCATGATCATGATTATATTGCCACCACCATCACTGTGGTGAGGACTTGGTGGTCCCATTAGGGTCTTCCTGGTTGGCATTGACCCGTCGCAGGGCCTTTTCGGTGGTGGCTCCTGGTTGTGGAATAAGCTCTTCAGTGCTTATTCCATCATTCAGTGCTGCCTCCATCATTATTAACTTTCAGGAGGAAAACTTCCCTCTCCAGTGAGGCATTGGGTGGCTGAAGCATACCACTCCTGGATCCAGAACACCGGATGGAATAATGTTTCTGACTGTAACTGTTTTTGGAATGTTTTTCACCGTCATTGCCTTTATAACGCTTAACTGTTTTAGAATGCTATTGCTTTTGCTTTGTTTTTTAAACAGTGAATCTGTTTGATGCCCTGGGCTCCTTCGGGAGGAAGGTATGGGATTTAGATCCAGCAATTCACTAAGATTAACCTCATTGTTGTTGTTGCTGCTGCTACTGCTGGAAGAAAAGCAAGCCTCGCCCTCCGAATGCACGTACCTGATATTGAATGGCTTGCTTGAACAGTTCCTTCTCTAGGCTCGGAGAAATCAGCCCATTCTCTTCGATCCCGTTTTGAATCATTGCCTTCTTCTCCTTGTGCTCCTTGAGCACTTTCACTTTGAGCCTGCTCCGGAGAACAAGTGCTGCATTGCCTGTGGTGGGTGGAGGGTGAAAAACCACACCTTTCTAAGTAAAAGGACATAAAAAGACCTGCCTACATAGGATCAGTTTAGGAGATACAGTAATCATTGTCCCTACCAGCCCTGGAGACTTATCTGTATAATAAAAATACATTTGCTACAATAAACATATAAAGGCCAAAGTGCCGTGAAGCCCAGAAAATCGAGGGAAAAGCTGCAGGTGGTCCCAGGTTCAACCCCTGATATCAAGCTCAGTACTGTCTACACCAGGGGTGGGGAACCTCAGGCTCAGGAGCCAAATGCGGCCCTCCACGCCTCTCTATCTGGCCCTTGGGACTCTTCCCAGGCCAGGAAAAGAGGCTAGAGGGGAACGAGATGGTATGTCAAAACAAGCGTATCATGCAAAGGTATTTTGCATCCGTTGCTCCACCCACTTTTGCCTCTGGCTCCGCCCACCATTGTCATCAGGCCCCCCAGAAGGGAATGCAGCTCTCAGGCTGAAAAAAGGCTCCTCACCTCTTGTCTATACTAATACTAGAATTAGCACTCTGGAATTTCAGGTGAGGGTCTTTCTTATCCCTACCTGCAGATGCCAGGAATCAAACCTGGGATCTTTTGCATGCAAAGGTGCTAACTCCCTCCCACAGCCCTAGTCTTAAGAGTTTGCAGCAGGGATTGGCTGCATTTGGGAGCACAGACCTGGAGCTGTCAAGTGTACCCAATCTCATCAGGGAGGTACTGATTGATTGCAACAATGTGAAAACCCTAATAAACTTTGTTGGCACCCGTCTGTCTCAAAAGACAATGGAGTGCGCCTCCAGGGGTGAAGAAACTGCTGCACCGAAGTGACCTCTCTGGGGGCGCAAGCCTGGGCAGTGTGTATGGAGGTGCTGGGCTGCGCAGATGACAATAACCCCCTCTCGGCCTCGCTTTCCAAAGGAAAGCAGAGCAATACATTTGGCACCAGCTGGACTGCAAGAGTTGCCAGGAGGCAGCCTACAAGGCGCCACCCAACCGCCTTAGGACTCAACTCCTGCTTTGTGTAGTGTTTACTCCTGAGCCTTTTCTTCTCTCGAAGATATCCCACAAAGCAGCAGAGGTTTCTAACAAACTATAGGTTTGTTTATTTTTTTAGATAAAAATGCTGCCAGCATTACTTCTGCATAAGCAGCGCAAGTGATCAGCTCAGCACAAACCCTTACCTTCAATAACCTGAGTCACTTGGGACTGAAAGTTTTCGAAATTGAACGGGGTAAGGAATCCCAGTGAACCCAGGTGGAAAGCCATCACGGGAGGAACGCTGCCCTGGCGACAAAAAGGGGGGGGAGAGGAGAGCATTCAGAAGCGGCACAAACTGTCCTTGGTCTTGGCGTTCAGGAGCCAAAGCTTTTAACCGTTTCAACACATTCCGCTTTTAACCGTTCTGTGCCAAAAATGTGGAGGCCCAAAATAGATCGGCATCCCCAAAGAAGCCCACGAATGTTACTAGCCCAACAATTTTTTTAGTAGCCCACCGGTTCACATGTGGCAGCCTAAAACAGAGCGCCCTTGAGGCCTTCCTCTGCAAAGCATGACACCAAAGCCTCCACCTCCTTTCGGCTACCTTCTTCTCCCTAGTGCTTAAAGGAGGAAGTTTGGGCAGTGGCCCTTTCTGGTTTCGTCTTCCAGCTCTTTGGGCTTCATCGAGGCTCAGATTAATTCTACCGGATCAGAGTTTTGCACAGGTCCCTTGGAAAAGCAAACTCTGTCTTTTATCTCTCTCTTTCTGCCTCTCCCTTGGTGGGGTGGGAGGAGAAGTAATCGGTGAGGGCACAGCTCCCACTCAAAAATCCAAATGGACCTACAAATGTTGGGTGACTCTTGCACTAAAAGGGAAACCAAAGTTGGTGGGGCTTCACTGTATAGCTGTGGCAGCCTTTTTCTCAGCGCTGCCAACCCTCGCAGGCACGTTTGGGTGGGACGCAGGTGCTTCCCCATGGCTGCCCCAGACTCTAGACCTCCCTAGAAAGGCTGGAGTGGCTCCCTCTTTGTCCTTCCACTGACAGGTGGAGGCTGCTTTATTCCAGGAGGCTTTGGGGGAACTGGCAGCTTTTAAGGAAAGGGGTTTTAACAGTGCTGTGCTTTTTTTAAAAAAAAAATGACCTGCATTTTAATAGATTTATTTTCACCTTGTTTTAATTCCATTCCGAGTTTAATCACTTTAAAATTATTATCTTTTATACGCTCTTAGCTATCTGTGTTTTATCTGTGCTGGTTTTAATATCTGTGAGCTGCCTTGAGTCCGAGTTCTGGGGAAAAGGAGGGAAACAAAGGCGGGGCGGGGTGGGGAAATCTTGGGCAATCTATACTCAACACCAGGCTGTCAACAAGCCTGCGTGTATTAAATTCTGCATAGGGGTCTCCCTAGGGCTGGGCGATATGTCAATATATCGTCCAAAACCAGTTTGAAGTCCATATCGTGATATCAGTTTCATAATGTTTGGCCTGAAAACGTATCGCAAATCATGGTATGTGTGTGATGGTGAAGATAAACTCACCGGGAAGAGTGAAGAGGCATAAAGCAAGGTCCCGTCTCCTCCCAGGCAGATGATAAAGTCTATCTGATTGGAGATATCATCGTAGTCTAAGAAAGAAGAAGAGTTTGAAAACACGGAATACAATTTTTAAAAATTCCAATCCTATCTGTTTAAAAGGGCAGAAATACAGCAGTATAAAAAGATTGCGGCTTTTCGCTTGACCCTCCTTTAGCCCATTTACCTGCTCATTCTGGCTCTTATCTGACTGCTCTTGCCTTCCTTCTTTAAGGAAACAGACACGGCGCCTGAATTTGCATGTTACGGTAAGTCAAAGTTACAAGCTTCATAAACCATACTGCGCACCCAGCTCAATTGCTGTAGGTCACGGAAGGGTGATAGCTCAGAGGCATAGTGCCTGCTTTGCATGCAGAAGGTCCCAGGTTCAAACCATGGCAATTCCAGGCTGGGCTGGGAATTCTTTCTGTCTACAATCCTGAAGAGCTGCTGCTAGCCAGTGTTGACAACACTGAGCTAGATGGAACAATGGCTGGACTTGGCATAATGAAGCTTTCTGTGCTCCTGTGCTCTTGCTTTGCTCTTCCCTTGGCACAAGCAGATAAAGAATCAAAGGAGGCAATAGCTTAGCATTGCAGCCAAACGCAGGATTGTGGGTTGTTCAGCCCTAACCACGATCGCTTGTTGTTGTTGTTCAGTCGTTCAGTTGTGTCCGACTCTTCGTGACCCCATGGACCAGAGCACGCCAGGCACGCCTATCCTTCACTGCCTCTCGCAGTTTGGCCAAACTCATGTTAGTAGCTTCGAGAACACTGTCCAACCATCTCATCTTCTGTTGTCCCCTTCTCCTTGTGCCCTCAATCCTTCCACGATCGCTACTGAAGCTTAAACCATGGCTTGTTGCTGATGCACTGACTGTGCTTTGTTAGGAGGAAACAAACCATGACCCATATATATATATTTACCTTCACTGAAAGTGCAAAATTTCTTCTTCACTGGTCCAAAACTATCATCGTTCATGATGGCTGGGTCTTCCAACACTTTCTTTTCTACGTAGACAATCATGTTGTTCACCTGAAGGGTGGGGAGGAAAAGAAACCAATGTAGTTAAAACTATCTTAACACCAAGTGAAAAATAGAAGCATGACCTCTTGAAACTAGTGACATTAATCAGGGACAATAATATGTATTTATTTAAAAAAATATACCCCACTTTTTGAGGAAATTCTCCAACTGTCAAGTACGGGAGTTCCCCTCTCCCTTCTGCTGGCTCACCGATAAGAATTAATGAGCATTTGGTAGATTTATAGTCCTTTTATTTCAGCATTATGTTACAAGCACAAACAGGCAACCCTCTGCAAGGATATCGGTTGCCTACTCTGACTCCTCCTCACTTCCGCAGCAAGAAGCGCGCCAAAGGGAAGCCCCTCTTCCTCTGCATCTCCTTTGTTCTCTGACATGCTTGGACCTCTGAGTTCGGGGAGAGGGAGGGGGTTCCCCACCTCGACTGATCGTGTCGCCCAGCTGCTCCCTCCCTTCTGGTTGCTTAGCTACTATCTCATAGCTGGGCAGCTCCTCTCTCAAGTGTGCAGCTTCTGTGTCTGCCTGTCTCTCTGCTTCTGGAAGTGCTGGAAGCAGAGGGGGTGGCGGCGCGAATATTCCCCCTCCTCTTCTGTTAGGAGCTGCTCCTCCTGCGACTGCATTCCCCAGTCTTCCAATCCAGACCAGCCCCTGACACCTACAAAGCATCTTATAATCTCAGATAAAAACCATTCTACCTACGCTTTGGAACTCCTTGCCTATTGACACCTTCACTGTATTCTTTTGAGCCTGCTTAAAACATTTTTGTTTAGGCAAGCCTATCTAGACATGGAGGAGTTACATGTGTTCTTATTTCTTTGTAGCTGCTGTTAATCACCCTATCAAATATTTTTCATATATAAGTGTGTAGGCCAGTTTGAGCTCATAGGCAGAAAGGCCAGATGGAAATGTAGTAATAAAACAGAGTAACTGGCAGTGACTCTCCCAGGCTTCACACAGAGTTTACCCCAACCCTTCCTAGACTGCACATGGGACCTTGTGCAACATGCAAAACCATTTGCTACTCTACCCAGAGGCGTAGCCAGCCCAGGTGGTACCTGGGGCGGAATTTTTTTTTGTCACCCCCCCCCCCACTTTGCCAGGGCACTGGCAGAGCTGC
Organism: Darevskia mixta; assembly: GCA_034641385.1. Taxonomy (NCBI): domain Eukaryota; kingdom Metazoa; phylum Chordata; class Lepidosauria; order Squamata; family Lacertidae; genus Darevskia; species Darevskia mixta. The sequence goes on from JAWWNH010000181.1 coordinate 6,126,894, forward strand.
ACCCAGTGGCATAGCAAGTCACCCCCACCCCCAAAAAATGATGGTGCCACTTTGCGAGGTGTGGGGTTTTTTTGTGTGTGTCTATTATCTCTTTTTTTTCAATAAAGTTAAAATTTAATTTAAAAAATAAAAATAAAATAAAATAAAAAATAAAAAATAAAGAAGTGTCACCCCCCTCTGATGGTGCCACTTTGTGAGGTGTGGGGGGTTGTGTGTGTGTGTCTATTATCTCTTTTTTCCAATAAAGTTAAAAAAAATTTTTTTTATTTTTTTTTATTAAAAAGTGTTACCCCCCCTCTGGGGTGGAACCCGGGGCGGCCCGCCCCCATTGCCCCCCCTTGCTACGCCCCTGACTCTACCACTGAGCTATGGCTGTTCCCCTTTAACGCAAAGAGCTGCCTTATATTATTTTATCTGTGAGCAATAAAATAGATGCAGTAACTTTCAAAAGGTAAGGAGGAATCACATCAACAGAGTGACCATTTGAGTACGAGAGAGAGGAGATCAGGGTTGCCTGGCTCTCCCACAACATTGAAAGCAGATGAAAGACATGAATGGGCAAAAAGCACAAAGGCAAAACCAGTTTAACCACTCCGAGATTCCTCCTGAAGGGACAATAGGAACTGCGGTTTCGTGAAGGAGCGAAGTGATCCCTGCCAAGGAAATCACAGCAATACAAATTTTTCAGCTGGACTTAGTTTGAAACTCTGAAAAAGCTCCAATGTGTGAGGCGGTGTTTTGACAACCCCAAACCCAAGCAAGCAGTGCACGCCATGCCAAAGTAAAATCCTCTTGGATAGATAGAAATGGCACATGCCGGCCACCTCAAACTCTTCTTGGCATTTATTTGCAGCCAAGGTTGGTTTGTTATGGGGTTTGGAAATGGTTTAAGCTTCCCCCTGACCACTGGCCAAGCCAGCCAAGGCTGATGGGAGCTGGGGTCCAACAACATGAGCCACAGGTTCCTCATCCCTGACTCTGGATGAACTTTCCTGAGCACTGTCAGCATGCTTCAAGACACATCTCTGTAGCCCGTAAGAACACCCCACTTTAAAAAGCCCACCCCACTAAAATTCTTCGGCCATCCTGGGTTGAGCTCACTAAGGCAGAGAAGTCCAGCCTACCTCTGTGAGATAGATGCAGAGGTCTTTGAAGGGCTGCAGGAGACTGGCGTCCCGGATTTTCTTTATAACAAGGACACTCTTTGGAGGTTTGTTCCATGTCAACCGCTGGCTTGCTGGGTCCTGAATGTGCCTGCAAAAACACAAAGCCAGGAAAGAAACAGGTTGAAGTTCCTGAGACAAATCACATTAGCACTCCTCACGAGAAAACGACGGGCCAACTTAGCTCTGCATTTGGCAGGACTGAGAGACAGCAAGCTTTTCCTAGAGTGTGCTGCTTCGGTTGCAGGTGGAAGATGGTAAGAACATAAGAGCCCTTGTGAGTCCCAGGAACTGGTATCCATCCTGTCAATTCCTGGTTGCATGTGATAAAACGCTGCCACAACTACTCCTCATCATCATCTACAAAAACAATACAAGACCCTCGCCCACGCAGCCCTAGCATGATGCTGAAGAAGTGTTTGGCATAGCCTTCTCCCTGACAGGCTGCTTTCTCTATGTGCAGAGGACTTAAGGGAAGCATTTAAAGTTAAACACCTTCAGTCTGGGGAGCTGCGTTCTGGGAAGGGAAGAAGGCTTCATACCTCAATTCTGTGCTCAATATTCAGAGGCAGAAGCAGAGAAAGAAACTGCTTGCACCAATGACCTTGTAGTGGCACAGGCAATTCAAAACTATTAGGGCATATTTAAGTATTATTTGAAATTCAGGTAGGTAGCTGTGTTGGTCTGATGCAGTCAAAATATATTAAAAAAATGTGAAATAGCACCTCCTAAGAGACCAACTAAGTTTGTTCTTGGTATAAGCTTTCATGTGCATGCAACTTAGTTGGTCTCTGGACAATTTTTTTTTTTAAATATTATTTGAAATGTTAGGGAACAGCCTTAGCTAAACGGTAGAGCATCTTCCTTGTATGCAGAAAGTCCTGGGTTTGGTCTCTGGAATTTCCCACTAGGGTTTTGAGAGGCTCCCTGCCTGAAGCCCTGCAGAAGTGTGCTGCAGTGTGCTGGTCTCCAGCTGTTTTGGGACTACAATTCCCATCATCCCTGACCACTGGTTCTGCTAGCTAGGGATGATGGGAATTGGAGTCCAAAAACAGCTGGAGACCCATGTTTGAGAAACACTGGTGTAGACCAGTGTTTCTCAACCAGTGTGCCTCCATTTGTTTTGGGACTACAACTCCCATGATCCCTCGCTAGCAATACCAGTGGTCAGGGATGATGGGAATTGTAGTCCCAAAACCTCTGGAGGCACACTGGTTGGGAAACACTGGTGTAGACAATACCAAGCTAGATGGACAAATGGTCTGACTCAGTAGAAGGCAGCTTCCTATGTTCCTATGTCTTAAGGAAAGGACTGTAGGTCAGTAATAGTGTATCTCCTTTGCATACAGAAGGTACGTTCAGTTCCTGGCTTATCCAGGTAGATCTCCCAGAGACAGTGCAAGTATGTGAAAGCAGTACTGAGCTAGATGGATTAATGGTCCTATTCAGCAGCTTCTTCTCTAAGTACTGAAGAGTGCAATGTGTATTTTCTCTCCTCGCCCCACCCTTTTCGCTGAAGTTCCCCGGGTACAACCCGCCTTTCATTTCTTATTCTTGGACACTAAAAGAAAGCTGTCCGGAAATCATTAAGCTATATTTACTCAGATGCAAACATTAAAACTTGTGGTCCAAAATATTATTTGCTTAGGTACCACCATGGGTTAACATACTTCTGATGCTCAAAAGCCTGTTTTTACATTCCTCTGCACAACACAGAGGATTCAAGCTGCTTCTCACCCACCCCACCTGGGTGCTGGTTGAGCTGTGAACACCGCCTCCCAAGGCCTGCTTCACAGATGTGTTTTTAAGATGCTTTTGTTTTTAATTGTATTGCTTTGCTTCTTTGGGGAGAACTGGCAGAACAGAAATTTAATAAGATATAATGCTAATAATAATTAGCATTATTATTATTAATAATAATAATTGGCAGGCACCACACTTAGTATTGGTACCCTTATGTCTTGCAGACACCACTGCAGGCCCACTCTGCACAAATGCCAATGTGTCACTGGACAACCTGAGCTGCCTGGAAAGCTGTGGAAAGGGGGGCATCCCAGGCAAAATTCTGACCTGCTTGGTTGGATCAGAGCAAGCGCTCCTTCAACAAGCAGAGCTTAAGGAGTTAAGCTCAGCCAAACTCTCCGAACTACCTTCAGATCAACAGATGTCCCAATGCTGTTCTAGTCTTTGTGTTTCCTAATCTCTTCCTCGCACCCATCTTTCCCCATCTTTAACGAGCTGGGCTTTTATTAGGGCAGCAAAACTTGCCACCCCAGGTAGGTGCATCATGCAATTCCAGAGGTGCTGTCAATGTATCTCTGTCATGCTTGGTGGGACGGGAGTCAATGCTTAGGATTTCAAGGTACGTCACCGGCAGCCAGAAGGATATGACAGCTCTTAAACAGCTGCTTGGGTTTCTCCTGCACCACTCCAGCACCGTATGCAATTTTCAAGTGTAATAATAATATAATAATATTCTTTTAATTTATATCCTGCCCATCTTGCTGGGTTTCCCAAGCCACTCTGGGTGGCTTATAACATATATAAAAAACACAACAAAGCATCAAACATTAAAAAACCCCAAAATATCCTATATGAGCAACAAACAAACCAATAAATCAATAGAAACCAATAACAATAACAACAACAATAATAAACAGCTTACAGTTATACCCAAATTAAAATAACCGCCAACCTCAACTAAACATTTAACCAACATCAATCCAACAAAATCAAAACAGAGGAACCAAAATTAGAACCGTTCCAAGACATTTTAAAACATTTTAGCCAGTTGCCTTGCCCCAACCCAAGAGTGCATGCATGAGCAAGTAACGTGGGTGATTTCTAGATCTGAATAACGAATGACCTGACTTCTAGCTTTAATGATGTTGTGTCCTGATGGCACATGCTTTGGCGATCCTCTGATACATACTTGGTGTGTATATCTTCACCCCACTATAATATGCGCCTCCAATGTTATTTCCTTATTCAAGCAAATAAGGTCTTCCCCCAATCCTGCTATTCTGAAGATCATGCAATTTTTGATTGCATTTTATCCACAACACCTTCCAAAGAAACTGGAGGAAGGTGGAATTTGCCTCCACACACAGTATCCCAAGAATGCGGAAAGCTGTGACCCTCCAGATGTTGCTCGATTATGATTTCCATCATCCCATGATGGACAAATCTCATGGAGGTTGGAGTCCAGCAACATCCAGGGGATGACAGGTTCCTTATCTCTGCTTTAAAAGAAGGCAGAGCTGTGATGGCAGTAGCTGGGGGAAGGAAAGGCAAGCGATGGCCTAGTTCAAGGACGAAGCCCTTTGGCCTTTCAGACATTGCTAGACTACAGCTCCCATCATCCTTGAGCGCTGGACACTCCAGCTGGGGCTGATGAGAGTTGGAGTCCCTGCACTATCCCATTTCTAGTTCTCAAAGACCCAAATGTTCTCCCCACCAGCTTTCAGAGGGTGAGAATTCCAAGATCATACAGTGGTGGGGAAACGTCTTGACCACAAAAGTTTGCAACGGAGTCACTGGGGAAAGCCATCCAATACACTAAGACGAGAGCAGGGGCAGCCAATATGGTTCTCTCCAGAAGTTTCGGACTCCACCTTCCATTGTCCCTATCCATTGGCCATGCTAACTGGGGTTGATGGGAGTTGGAGTCCAACACATCTAGAGAGCACCAGATTAGTGTAGGGTTTAAGCCAAAGAGTCTTGATTTTACGTCTTTCTGAAAAGCCACCTCCTTAATCCAGAATATGTCAGGGGAGGGGGGCTCTCTACAGTTGATTGGGGTGTCCTCCAATCAGTTGGCATTTCTCTTGAGTATTAGAGAGCTAGAAACATGGGTTCAAAATCCCCAGCCTTTCTCAAAGCCTACTAGATGATTGTGGGCCAGTCACTATCTCTCCCCTTAACCTACCTCACTAGCTGCCGTGAAAATAAAAACAGGGAGGCTCCTCAGAGGAAGGGTGGGAAGATTTTATAATCAATAATAAGTAGTATTTTATCACAAACTTGGGTGGAAGGACATATATTTAAAGCTCTGGTCAGCATACGCAGACACCTTTACCCAAGAACCTCAAGAACTGACTTGAACGTCATAATTTATACGTACAAGTCCACTCACGTATCCCTGTACTGGTTGTAAATTGGTCCCTGAATGTGATCTTTATTACTTAATTTCCAGCTTCCTTTCTTTTAAAAAATAAAAACAAAACCTGAAACTGCCAACTGATCCTGCTGTTGCAAGATAAAAGCCTCCGGGAAGTAGTGGTTCAGTGAATCATGTAGATTTCTAGAGACATTACTGAACATTGGTGAAATGTATAGGAATTTGCTTCAATTCTGGTATTGTTCCTTTCAAAAACCACTGTTACACTACTTTGATTTTGCAGAAGTATCTAAATTTGTGTTCAGTAGTTAATTATAAGAAACTCTTATTTGTTCTGAGAAGAGCAACGCTGTTAAAAAATAATAGGAACATAATGTAAGAATATCCTGCTGGCTCATGCCAATGGCCCATGCATCCTATTCTGACAGTGGCTAACCAGATGCCCATTGTTGGAAACCAGCAAGTAGGACCCGAGCACAAGAGTTCTCTCCCCTCTTGTGGTTTCCAGGAACTGATATTCAGAAACAACTCCTGTTTCCGACCATGGAGACAGAGCACAGCGGGAGTCAACCTAGGCAACCCTGCACCGTCGCACAAGCCAGCCATCCTTGGCCTTCTGTGCAGAAAAACTGGGTGGATTCCTATCCACCACCAGCTCTTGCCCTGCAAAAAAAAAACCCTGACCTTAGGTGGCCTTAGGCAGACTGTTTTAACCTCACCGTGACACAAGGTTTGCTGTGAGACTGCCGCTCTTAAGCTCCGAGTTCAGGGGATGGGGAACCTGTAGGCTTCTAGATAACATTGGACTCCCAACCTCCGCATCAGACCCAGCCAGTGTGCCTTACGGTCAGGAATGATGGGTGCTGCAGCCCAATATTGTGTTTCGATATTAATGTTGTGTTTTAATTGTTGTGATCTGCCCTGAGACCTCAGCACGAAGAGCCGATAATAAATGGTTATCACCATCTTCTTAGAATTACAGAAATGTAGAGCTAGAAGGGTCCCTGAGGATCATTGAGTCCAACTCCCTGCAATGCAGGAATATGCAGCTGTTCCATACGGGGATCGAACCTGCAACCTTAGTGTTATCAGCACCAAGCTCTAACCAACTGAGCTACCCAGTGCTGCTCATCATCATCATCATCATCATCATCATCATCATCAGGAGAGACACCTGTTAGCCCACCCTTCCCCAGAGGAAGGGCTAAGGATACAAAGGGGGCAAATTCCCACCACTACCACAACCCCAGCCAACTCTGTCTTGAATCCAGAATGTGGAGAGAGTTGATGTTATTCTTTTATGCTCTATACAGTATTTTTCCATGTTGCTGGATACCCCACTCTTGCGCAAAATGCAGATTGCCAGGCAGACTGCAGAATAGCCCTGATAAAGGGTTGGGGGGGGGGGAAATGCACATGAAGACATCTAAAAATAAACCTAATATGTACAAAAAAGAGGAAGAAACAGAAGGAAGGAGTCCTTTGGTGACTGCTTTTTATAATGGCCGGGGCTGAGAACAAGAATGCCCCAAGGAGAGGGAGATTCCCACTGCAGAGTTCAGTTTGCTCTGCCAGGAACTTTCATTGTTGCCGTTTCAGATGAGAAAACCATCCCTTCCTCATACCTGGGGGACCAGGAAAAGTATAAAGGATTTCAACACAATCTGCTCAACCTATCTGGATCAGTTTGTAGAGCTACGTATCAGCTCTGCGGCGACTATGGGATGCATACAAAGAAACCTTACTTAAGTCAACTGAAATGAATGGACCCAAGTCCATTCATTGGGTCTACTCTGAATAGCACTGGACATAGCTCCATGCCCCACTTAAAGAAATCCAAGCCACCATTGAAACTAACCAAAGGTTTGGCTCATAACATGAAAGGTGGATAAAACCTCCCCCCCCCCCCGCCCGGTCTACTCACCACTTCCAAGCGGAGCTTCCAAAGGAGCGATTATTCTGAAATATCTTCATTGCTTTTCTTTGCACAAGTCAGAGAGAAACACACAGCAAGACTCAACAGCAGAAAGAAAGGCCTTGAAATAATCTTTTGGAGCCGAACTACTACCTTGCAAAAAACATCACACCCGACAAGTTCAGATAGCCTCTGTTTTCAGATTGCTTTGGTCAAAAAGAAACAAAACAAAACAAAACCAGCCTTGCCATTTCATAAAGAAGCAGATCCCCATAAAAAGGAGGCTAAAAGTTGCTTAAACAAAAGGATCGCGAAAACTACCGGATTAGAAAAAGGAGGAGCAAAAACTTAGCGTATTTGTTAAATGTTCATTTTTTTCCCGCCAGGTCAGTCTGCATAACAGCTTACCAAAAAAAGGGGGGACCCCAGGAAAGAGGTTTAATCAACACCAGACGGCTTAGTGTGCCTTCATGCAACACTTAGGAAGCCACTGCAAGTTTAATCTTGGATTTTGTTAAATTCCTCTTATTAAAAGGCAACAGGAGAGAGAACACAGCTCTCAGTGTGTGTGTGTGTGTGTGTGTGTGTGTGTGTGTGTGTGTGCGCGCGCGCGCGCAGGGGGTGGGGAATAAAAAATTTTTTTTGAAGCTACATGTATAAAAAAGAAGAAGTCAAGTTTTGAAGAAGGATGAAGATCTCCCGGTAGAATTTTAAAAGCTCAGCTGCCTTCTCCCTTCTTGCCTGGCAAAGCGGCTCCCTAGCTTGAAGGCTATTCTAGACTGCTGGGGTTACGATCTGCTGTCTGTCTGGGCAATTAAAGAGCTCTAAGTGCCTCCTGGAAAGCCTCTGGGCTGGACTAATCTCAACACATGCTGTCATTATATCCCTGCTTGCCCCAGAGGGAGGAGCAGCAGCAGAGGCTGCTCAGCTGCCAGAATCTGGTGATAAAAATGCATGATGTAAGTCCAAAGTTGAGTAAGTGGCAATCATCCCTTAACCCTTCGGCTCCCAAGCCATAGGAGGCAGAATGAATCCTCACGGGGTGCACAACAGAAGAGGAGTGTGCTTGCAAGATACTCTCTGCAGGGATGTGATAAACAGGGAGCAGGTGATTTGTTAGGTCTCATCTGCACGGGGCAAGTTATTTGTCCACTCACCTGCCAGTCAGCAAACCTCTTCCCCTCACTCCCTTGTGTGCTGAAATTGGCAGGTGGGCAAGTAAGAAATGGAGGGGGCAAGAGAGAGGAGCCACAGGAAGCTGCCTTATACAGAGTCAGGTGATTGGTCTGTCTGTCTCAGTATTGCCTACACTGACTGGCAGCAGCTCTTTGGGGTTCCAGGTATTTCCCCCAGCCCTACCTGGGGATGCTGGGGTTTGAAACTGGGACCTTCTAGCAGTGTTAGAAACTCAGATATCTAATCTAATCGCCAAATGGCAAATTAAACCTAGGTTACGGTCACCACAGTGGAATGTCTGGGTGCTGTTTATTATTATTATTATTATTATTATTATTATTATTATTATTATTATTATTATTATTATTATTATTATTTTCATTTCTACAGCTTTCTATTTGAAAAAACAAATCTCAAAGTAGTTTACAACACATTAAAAAAGCAAATAAAACAATCCAGAATAAAACAAATTCAAGCTTTGAGGGGAAATATTTCACATCCTTCTCTAAGTGACATTTTGCTTTTCCAAGTCGTCAACCTGGCCTCCAGAGATCTCCACGTGGTCGCAACTGGACCCGCGCCGGTCGCAAAATGCACCTGGCTAATTTCTAACACTGCCTCTTACATGCTAAGTGGATGCTCTACCACTGGGATATCCTTTTCCCCAAGGATAAACTAAGTTTGTAGTCCTCATGCTTATGAATAAAGGGTTGATTTAAATAAGAAGCTGCCTTATGCATTCAGATCATTGCTTCATCTAGTTTAGTATAGTCACTGAATGTGGCTCTCTGGGGTTTCAGACTTGGGGCATTTTCCCAGCCCCACCTGGGGACCTACTGTGTGCAAAGCAGATGCTCTAACCACTGAGCTATGGAACTTCCCTGAATGGTCAGCTTGCCTTTGGCTATTATGGTGGGGCGGTGGCTGAGCTGGGGGGGGGCGCTAAGCAGAAGATAATGTGATTTAGAAAAAAAGAGCAACATCTGTGGAAATCTGACTTCAACCACACCTTGAAGCAGGAGGAAGTGGACTCACCCACACCCTGCCTCTTTTGGTTTTGGAAAGTACGGACCGAGAAGGAAGAGGAGTGGGACACAAAAGAGAGAGAAAACTAAGAGCGCAGGCCGCTCCGTTCAACAAGCGTTGTGCTAGACAAATATTAACAGTGTCTTCCTGGCAGGTGATGTTTGAGGTGCCATTGACTAAGCTAGTTCATCCAATTGCATGGTGTTTGCTCCCATCCATCCCTCTGGACCAGAATTAAACAAAGTGAGGGGTGGGGAAGACTGGTCTGCCAAAAGCAAACTGGGGAATAATGTTTCAAACACCCATATCAGGACTGAACCCAAGTTGATCTGAAACAGCGTTCACCAACCTGGTGCCCTTGAGATGTTTTGGACTACAACTCCCATCAGTCCCAGCTGGCATGATTATTCTTAAAAGCAACCACTAGCTGACTGACATGTAGGAAGCTGCCTTATATTCAGCTAGCTCAGTTGCTGTCTACACTGATCGGCAGCAACCCTTTGCTTAAGACAGAGGAATAGAGGAAGCTGCCTTATACAAACCATTGGTCCATCTGGTTCAGTGTTGTCTACACCGACTGGCATTAGGGACGCAGGTGGCGCTGTGTTCTAAACCACTGAGCTTCTTGGGCTTGCTGATCGGAAGGTCGGCGGTATAAATCCTCGTGGCAGAGTGAGCTCCCATTGCACTGTCCCAGCTCCTGCCAACCTAGCAGTTCGAAAGCAAGCCAGTGCAAGTAGATAAATAGGTACTGCTGCGGCGGGAAGGTAAACAGTGTTTCCGTGCACTCTGGCTTCCGTCACGGTGTTCCGTTGCACCAGAAGCAGTTTAGTCATGCTAGCCACATGACCTGGCTCCCTTGGCCTGAAGCGAGATGAGTGCTACAACCCCACAGTCGCCTTTGACTGGACTTAACTGTCCGGGAGTACTTTACCTTTACCTTTTTTACACTGACTGGCAGCAGTTTTCTGGGGTTTCTGGAAGGGGACATTCCCAGCCCTATCTGGAGATGCTGGGAATTGAACTTTCTGTATGCAAAGCAGACGCTCTGCTACTGAGTCATGGCCCTTCCCCTGTCACATGTTATGCGATTCCTTGATATCCTGGTCACAAAGGTGTCACCCATTCTATAAAACCCGCACACATACTTTAGAAAGGGACGTGGTAAAACAAACAAGTACGATAAATCATTACTTGTTTCCCACTGCATGCAAAAGATGAAATTTGGATGTGAAATGTAATAGGTAAGAACATGGGTTCCATGTTTTACACCACTGAAGACACTCATAAACCAAAGGAAAAATTTAAAAGAGGCCTGGATGAAGAACTTTGCCATACAGTTTTGATCAGCTCTTTTGTTCAAACCATGTTTCATTCACTGGACAATGACTGAAAGTGACATGCGTGGCTTAGACCGATGCAGATGTTAATTGTGCATAATACTTGCAGACATGGCCAAAATAAGTAGCGCTGCTAATTATTTCTGACTGAAATTTTTCAATAAAAATTAAAAAAACAACACCTGATTACACAAGCATTAGAATATAAACACCCATAATTATAATACACCATAAAACAAATCCGATTAAAATACTAGAATACAAGTACTGTGAGGGGGATGTGTGTGTCCTCCTCAAGAGTAAGCGACTCGACAGTCTGTTTAACTTATGTACAAGTTTATTTCACCGACAAGCTTTACAGTTCATCATCCTCCTCCGAGGAACCAGATTCTCCAAGTAAGGGTTTCCGCTTTTCCCCCCAGCATAAAAGCCTCTTAAAACTCCAACGCCTCCTCTCACTCCTCCTTTTCCGCTTCTTGACTCTGCCGGCCCCTGCGTTGCCCTCATCCCTTTCACTTTCATCCTCCCTGGAAGTTGTTGCAGAGGCTCCGGCTACATCCTCGACCCCTTGCTCTCCCTCCGTCTCCATGTTCTCCTCTCCTCCCATAGGCTCCCACGCCACCCGCTCTTCCTCCATCAGCACAGGTGGCGACACCTCTTCACTCCCACTTCTCCACACCTCCTTCCCTGTCTCTGGCGACAGCCTAGGTGCTGCCTCTTCCTGCTCCCATGCTCGCAATACCTCCTCTGGCGTCCATGGGTGACCTCCGGATGCCTCTGTCCCTTGCGCCACCCCTCCTGGCTCGGGCCAGTCCCTGACATCCATCCCCCCTCCCAAGCCCCCCTTCCCCTCCTGAGGCGGCTCGGTGGGTGTTACCCCAGGGTAGCCAAGATCCCCGGCTGGATCCCATTCCCCTCCTTCACTCTCTCCTGCCGTTCCTGGTGAAGAGGGGAATCCCAAGAAGATGGTGGTGTCTGCACTGGATGATGACGACGAGGACTGGAACACCTCCTCCCAATCCTTCCTGCCCCAGGGAGGAGGGAGACATCGCGACCCCCATTCTTCTGCTGCCGCGATATCCCCTTCCACCTCCATTCCTTCCGTTGGTGAATGAGGGCTACTCTGCAACTCGTTGCCACCCCCACCACTGTCTGCACCCGAGGATGGGAACCCCCAGAAGTCCCCCTCCTCTGAATCTGTGGGTTGAAACACCTCTCTCATTTGCCATCTGTACGGCTTCGGTTTGTCGGGATACAGTGCATGGAATTCCAACACTAAATACTCCTTGGTGACATCTTCCGCCGGAATCCACGTGTTCTCCGACTCTGGCTCCCCCTCCCATGCTACTAAGTACTGCAATTCATCCCCTCTCCACCTGGAATCCAGGATGGCCGTGGCTTCATTGAAGTGCTCCATGTCTACCAACGGCAATTCCTGCGACCCCCTCTGGTCCCCTTGTTGATACCTGTGCGGTTCTCTGAACTTGGATAGGAGCGACCTGTGGAAGACCGGGTGAATTCTCATGGTCTCCGGCAATTGCAACCTGAACGCCACTGGGTTGATCTGCTCCACCACTTCGAAAGGCCCAATTTTACATTGCCTCAGCTTTTTGCCCCTGCCTGGCATGGGCAATCCCTGGGTGGACAACCAAACTTTGTCTCCCACTTTGATGCTCTCCCCTTCCCTTCGGTGCTGGTCTGCTGCTCTTTTGTAAGCACTTTTCGCCCTTTCTAGATTTTCTCTGAGCAATTGGTGCAAAGCCTGTAGCTCCTCAGCAAATTGCTCCGCTGCTGGCACGTCTCCCGCCTTCCCTTCACCTCCCCCCGTTGGAAAGGCTCTCGGGTGATTGCCGTAGACTGCCTGGAAAGGAGACATGCCTGCGGACACCTGTTGAGCGTTATTGTACGCAAACTCCGCAAGCGAGAGCCTGTCACTCCAATCACTGTGTTGCTGAGATGCGTAGCAGCGCAAATACTGCTGCAAAATCGAATTTACCCGCTCCGATTGCCCGTTGGACTGAGGATGGCGAGCAGAGGACAAGTTCACCTGCACCTGCAAGATTTGCATGAGCTTACGCCAGAACCGTGAGGTGAACTGAACTCCACGATCTGAAATTACTCTTTCTGGCATGCCATGGTGCTTGAAAACATGCTGTACAAACAGCTTGGCCGTTTCCTCAGCTGAGACTACCTTAGGGCATGCAATGAAGTGTGCCATCTTGGTCAAAAGGTCAACTACCACCAACACTGCAGTTTTGCCTTTGGATGGGGGTAGGTCGGTGATGAAATCTAAGGAAACCGCTTCCCACGGTTTACTGGGGATGGGGAGAGGTTCTAGCAACCCAGCCGGCCTTTCTCGCTCCCCTTTGGCTCTTTGGCACACCTCACACCCCCTGACGTATTCCTTGACTTCCTGCCTGACTCTGGGCCACCAAAACTCTCTCGTGACCAACACCGTGGTTTTGAACTGCCCAAAATGCCCTGCTGTGGGGTTGTCATGGAGCTGTCTGAGAACTCTAGCACGCATCTCCTCCCCAGGAACATACAGTGCCCCTTTGAACAACAGCAGCCCCTCCTTTTCCTCAAACCCTTTCGCCTTGGGATCCCCCTCCCTCAGTTCCTTCAGTTTGCGCCGTGCAAAGTCATCGGCTAGGGTGAGGCGCACCAGTTCTTCCCGCCCCCCTAGAGTTGCGCCACACCTCCATTGTTCAGGTTGGAAGATCGCTCTTGCCACTGGAGGCCCTTGCTCCTCCAGGTACTCAGGCTTTCTGGATAGGGCGTCCGCTCTGACGTTCTGGTCACCTGGAACATACTGGATATGAAAATTAAAGTTAGCAAAGAACTCTGCCCATCTCATTTGTCTCTGGTTGAGAATTCTGGCCGTGCGCCAGTACTCCAGGTTCTTGTGGTCCGTGTACACCTGGATTTGATGCTGCGCCCCCACCAAAAAATGGCGCCAATGCTTGAAAGCCGCTACCACTGCTAACAACTCCTTGTCCCAAATTGCGTAGTTGGCCTCCGACTTGTTCAGCTGTCTGGAATAAAACGCACATGGCCTCCATTCCTGCGTCGGATCTTGTTGTAGTAGAACCGCTGCGATTGCTCTATTTGAGGCATCTGTCTCTATCCTGATGGGCTTGGTGGAGTCGACATGCAGCAATTGCGCCTCTGAAGCGAAGGCCCCTTTGAGGGCTTCAAAAGCCTTCTGCGCCTCCTCCGTCCATCGGAATTTCTTCTTGCCTTTCAAACAGTCCGTGATTGGCGCTGTCATGTCTGCAAATGCCGGTAGGAACTTGCGATAGAAATTTGCGAAACCGACGAAACGCTGCACATCTTTCTTGGTTTTGGGGCTCTTCCATTGCAGGATTGCCTCTACTTTATCAGTGTCCATGGCAATCCCCTTGTCAGAAAGACGATAGCCCAAAAAGTCCACTTCCGTCGCGTGAAACTGACATTTCTCCAGCTTGACACATAGATGATTTTCCTGGAGTCGTCTTAACACCTCCTTGACGTGTGTCACGTGTTCTTCCGGGTTTTGGGAGTATACTAAGATGTCATCAAGATACACGACTGCATGCTTGAACAACAGAGGACCCAGGACATGATGCATGAACGCCTGGAAGCATTGGCTGCCTGCCTGTAACCCGAAAGGCATTACCAAATATTCATAAGCTCCTAGAGGCGTGTACATGGTTGTTTTCCATTCATCACCCTCCCTGATTCTTATGAGATTGTATGCTCCCCTTAAATCCAGCTTGGTGAACATCTTGCCCTTGCGTACTGCCGCCAGCAGGTCGTCAATTCTGGGCATGGGATAAGAGATTGGTTGGCTGATGGAATTTAGGACCCTGAAATCACAAATCAAGCGTTTCTCTGTCGTATTCCTTTTGTCCACCCAGAACACTGGGCTGCCCCCTACTGCCTTGCTTTCCCGAATGAAACCCCTGGCCAGGTTCTTGGCAATAAAGTCCTTCAAGTTTGCCAACTCCTGCTCTGACATCGTGTAGAGCTTGCCTGGTGGCAACTGCGCTCCTGGCAACAGGTTAATCTGACAGTCATAGGGGCGGTGGGGTGGCAGTTTGTCCGCCTCTCTCTTGCTGAACACTTGCTGGAACTCTGCATACTCCTCTGGAAGCGTCACTTCCCCCGCCTGCAGTACTGCTGCTGCCATCTGGCTTTGGGGGTATAACTGCTGCAAACAGTTCTCCATGCAATGTGCCGATCCAAACGTTAGAGAGCGCTGGCTCCAGCTGATGACAGGGTCGTGCTGAGTGAGCCATCCCATTCCCAAGATGATGGGGGGACCTGCCAAAGAGGTGACATGAAACGCCAGCACCTCTGAATGCCTGCCTATTTGCATCTTCATGGGGGGTGTACTGTGCGTGACCGCCCCCCCTTTTAGCTCTCTTCCATCTATGGTGGTAACTTGGAGCGGAAAATCCACCTCCAGTAGATGGATCTGATGCTGCAGGGCAAAGTCTCTATCAAAAAAATCCGTACTCGCTCCTGAATCGACCAGCGCCGGGATTTGCAGTGTGCAGCCATTGGGTAGCTGCAACGCTATCTCTAACACAATCCCTGGCTTCGGAGCGTTGGGTGGGTGGGCTTGGGAAGGCTGAGCGGGGGAGGGCTGTGGGGGTGTGCTGCTTTGAAGCTGAACGGGTGAGGGCTGTGGGGGTGTGCTGCTTTGAGGACTCTTTACTGTAACTGCGCCTGGCTGCTGGTCCCCTCGTCTTGCCGCCAGGCATTTCCGTTTCCCGCCACCGCCGTTTCTTCCACCCCCTCCTTTACAGCCATTCCTGCCATTCCCTGCCACATTTTCCTTTGATCGCAGTGCTTTGCTAGGTGGCCACTCCTTAAACATACGTAACATTTCTTAGGGACTTTCCCGCCCTGCGCATCACTGCCCTTGCCCACGGTTTGATTTGAAAAAGGGCGCGCGCGGGCTCCTCCCAACTCCATGGGCACTTCCTGCCGGGTTTGGGGCTGCGCGCCGAAGGTTTTCTCTCCCGGGGGAGGGGCCCGGATGTTGAACCACCTCCCAGGCTTCCCCTCCCGTCTCACCTTGTCTCGGCACTCCAAACGCACTCCAATCGCTAAAGCGGCTTGCATGAGGCTGTCGAGATCCTCCAACGGTCCTGATTTCGCTAACGCATCCTGGACCTCTTCTGACAGCCCCATTTTAAACATGGCCAGCATGGGGGGGTGATTTCAAATCCCAATTTAGACGGTGTGCCAGAAGAGAGAATTTGGATTGGTACTGTCTGACCGTCATGCTGCCTTGCCTCAGTGACAAGAGCTCTCTTGCTTCCACGTCCTGCGCGCTCCGGCTAGAATAAACAATATCCATGCCCTCAAAGAAATCCTTAATTCTCTTTAACGCAGGGTTCCCGGCTAAAATCAAAGGACGCACCCAATCTCTCGCAGCGCCATCAAAATGCGCAATCACGAAACCGACTTGCTCCGCTTCGTCTTGGAACTCCTCTTTGTGCAGCCCCAGAATGTAAAGCATGTCCGTTTTGAAACCCAAATAATTTTCCGGCTGCCCATCGAATCTGCTGCCGTGGGAAGGCATCCTCCTTCCTCCCATTGCCCTTCTCCCTGCATCGGCATGCCGCCTCGCCTCCTCGAGTTGAGCTTGAGCTACTTCGTACCTTATCGTTAGGTCCCTAGCTCGCTCTTCCCAGTCGACGTACAGCCCTGTGCCATCCGCTTCTTCCTTGCGTTCAGTCATCCCGGCAGCCTTTTACTCCTTGAGGAGGTTGCGAGGACTTGGAGAATGCTGTGAGGGGGATGTGTGTGTCCTCCTCAAGAGTAAGCGACTCGACAGTCTGTTTAACTTATGTACAAGTTTATTTCACCGACAAGCTTTACAGTTCATCATCCTCCTCCGAGGAACCAGATTCTCCAAGTAAGGGTTTCCGCTTTTCCCCCCAGCATAAAAGCCTCTTAAAACTCCAACGCCTCCTCTCACTCCTCCTTTTCCGCTTCTTGACTCTGCCGGCCCCTGCGTTGCCCTCATCCCTTTCACTTTCATCCTCCCTGGAAGTTGTTGCAGAGGCTCCGGCTACATCCTCGACCCCTTGCTCTCCCTCCGTCTCCATGTTCTCCTCTCCTCCCATAGGCTCCCACGCCACCCGCTCTTCCTCCATCAGCACAGGTGGCGACACCTCTTCACTCCCACTTCTCCACACCTCCTTCCCTGTCTCTGGCGACAGCCTAGGTGCTGCCTCTTCCTGCTCCCATGCTCGCAATACCTCCTCTGGCGTCCATGGGTGACCTCCGGATGCCTCTGTCCCTTGCGCCACCCCTCCTGGCTCGGGCCAGTCCCTGACAAGTACCCATAACTAAGATGCAGTAAAACAACAGAACAATTAACACACCCCAAATTTTAAACTGACACAGTTTGGTAGGATATGGCCTAGATTTAAGAACCCAAAATCAGATTGCAAGGTAAGACCACAGTTGGACTGACATCTCTAGAAAGCTTTCTGAACCAGCTTTGCAGCAGAGCATCATCTGTTTACCACTGATGGCCGACACCTATTCCCAAGGAAACACCTGCTACCTTTTGAGAGATGGCCTCCTCTACTGGATCAGAACCTGGGAGCCCTCAAAAGCTTTTGCACCTCAGCTGTCCATTTATGAAGATGCTACATCAAAACAGGGTAAACCTACTCATGCTTTACAAAGCAATAAAGCTCCTGTAAACAGAACACCTCATGGTAAGTTCAGGCAATAATGGCTTGCTTGCTTGCTTAAATAAATAAATAAATACATACATACATAATAGCCGAAGCAAACAAGCAATTCAATGGTAACTGCAAACACGCAAGCACATTGGTATAACTCCATTTCAGCACAGCACCCTGTATTGCCATAAATGGACAGCCAAATCTATGAATCAATGTAGCTGAAGAAGACACAAGTATGTATGGGAATGAATGAATATGTTTAATTATTTAACAGCAGAGAATCAGATGAATGGGATCAGAACCTTTTCCCTGAAGGCGGAGGCACTTACATGATAGTTTTGGGATTCTGCAGCATGCAGGCTTTTGGTCCAAATGTGGTCACTGGGCATGGTCCGTGCAAGGAGCGCGTCCTCCTGAAAGAAGAAGGAGACAGTTTAGTTAAGTTGCTGGATTATCTAAGGTTCTTGGACTTTTCAAAAAGCTTTTTTTTTAAAGGCAGCCCCAACTTCATGCACAAAAGCATCATGATAATAAAACAGGATTCATATTCAACTATGGCCCTCGTTTCCTAAAAAGCATTTCTAAGATTCCTCAAATGGAGTGGAACTGAGTTCCCTGGTGCAGGATATGAGCTAGAAGCCCTGAAGCAGTAATGGGAGGGTATTATATCATGTCCCTTTACGAACTATGACAGCCTCCAGACTGATTTGTGCAAGGGAAGGAAGCCTACAAATTGCATAATATGCAAACTGCATCTTGAATGACTAACAGACGCACTTGCGTTAGCTATCCTACGTTTCCCTACCACAAGTAAATCATTAACACACTCACACAGTCCACCTGGATGGCATTATATCATTAGAGCTGGAGAGGGACATTTCGTACATTCACAATGGTGAATCTTCCATGCTTAAGGGTTGTATCCAATGCTGGCCCCGCTCAGAACAGATCCGCTGAAGTTAATGGGCATGACTCACTTAGGTTCTGTGTTTCAATGGGCTACTCTGAGTAGAACTTAGTTGGCTTAGTTTTTTAAATACAACATGATTGTGTTATAAAATTATGCATCCACGACAATCCAGGTTCTGTGACAATCCCCCCATAAAAAAATGCACTGCATTTTGCACCCTGAATAAACCGAACCAGGGTGGATTTGATTTAAATCAAATTGATTTAAATCACGATTTAAATCACTAGTCAGCAAGGCTTGATTTAAATCACTAGTCAGTAAGACTTGATTTAAATATTTTTTTACAGAAAGACTCATTCTTGCTGGTATAATCTTAATATTTACAACCATATGAAGGTTTCATTTTTGGAATAATAAATTTTCAGAGTAGTTTTTACAGTTATATCAAAAATTACTGATTTGGTTATACTACTAGAAATACATAGACAGATAATTATGAAATTATGGTGAGGTTTAATAAGTTAACTGTTTATATTTGGACAACTTTTTTGCTGTACTTTATTGGAAGGAGAAAAATAATCATTTCCTTAATAACCATTTAAACAATTTATTTAACTAAAACAATAACATGATAGCATATGTATCCATGTTTGTTAACTGATGTGGTTAAACATTTTTTTAAAAAACTTAGACTGAGCTTTAGCACACTTGATAAACTTAAAACAAATCCTTATTTCCTGATGAATAGCCTTTGGACTACAATGTAACTTAAATAGAAGACTATATTTAGAAAGATTTTTCCTCCAAAAGCATTTTATTTTAAAAATCCAATTTAAATTAAAAAAAATTCTGATTTTAAAAAAAATAATCTTATTTTTTAATTTTTTAAAAAAAATCGTTGATTTTTATCCACCCTGAACCGAACCAATTTGACCAGTTGTGCTTATTTTGCATAATCTATTCTACCTAACTATATAAGGGATCATAGGCCTTGAAGCCTCCGCAAACTCTGGAAACTTTGTTCGGCAACTCCCCTTTCGGCTTCTGAGATTTCTGCTGGCATGGCCTGCACTCTTTCAAGCAAATCTTATGTGTTACCGGTACCTAAGCGCTTGCCTGGTCACCACAGGCAACAAGAAACTGCTGGCTGGTGAATGAGCTGGCTGGTGGAGCAGGGTCAGGACAAAAAATGCAATGGGCTGCTGCAGCATGGAAAGCGCTCTCTGCCCCTCCTCTGCCAGCCTCCCTCCCCATCAGGCCGGTAAACATTATTGTGGGCTAGTAACTTTGGAGGGGCTCTTTTACAAGGCCCCCAATTGGGCTAGAAGCTTCCTTCTTCACTTTTTAAACCAGAAGCTCAAAAAGTGAGCTTCTAAAGTGCCATGGAACTATGCCACACATACAGGCTAGGAAGCAAAGCCAAATGCATAAGCTACTGGTCCTGAATGGGGTAACTGTGCCCCTGAAGGACCAGGTGCGCAGCCTGGGAGTCATTTTGGACTCACAGCTGTCCATGGAGGCGCAGGTTAATTCTGTGTCCAGGGCGGCTGTCTACCAGCTCCATCTGGTACGCAGGCTGAGACCCTACCTGCCCACAGACTGTCTCGCCAGAGTGGTGCATGCTCTGGTTATCTCCCGCTTGGACTACTGCAATGCACTCTACGTGGGGCTACCTTTGAAGGTAACCCGGAAACTGCAATTAATCCAGAATGCGGCAGCTAGACTGGTGACTGGGAGTGGCCACTGGGACCACATAACACCGGTCCTGAGAGAACTACATTGGCTCCCAGTACGTTTCCGAGCACAATTAACCTGTGATATTTTAATGTATTTTTATATCTGTTGGAGGCCGCCCAGAGTGGCTGGGGAGACCCGGCCAGATGGGCGGGATACAAATAAAAAAATTATTATTATTATTACTATGAAAAAAAAGAGGTAGTGTGGTAATACAGGTTTCTTTTATATATACAATTTTCTGTTACAGTCATAAACAGTAGCAACTTTAACACACACTGGAGGTTCTGGTCACATTACCCATTTTCCTCTTTGAAATTGGAGGCAGATCTATACCGAGGCAACAGGGTGCTGCACTTATGCTGCAGTCCCTAGTAGTGCGGCATGATCTCAAGGTGGAAGAGCAGTTTGGTACAGGAGTCCTGTCACGGACAGCAAAATCCCCCAGCTTTCTTCTTCCTCTAACCCCCACCCCTGCACTGAGCAGTAAAACTGAACACGGCATGAGATGGCGCCACAGCACTGTGGAACTTCCCGGCTGTTGCAAGGCAGGCCAAGCAAAGTAAAGCGCAACACAGTCGGGAAATTCCAAAACGCAGCCCGAGTGTCTTCCCTCTGGCAGTTCCGGAGGGTGGTTTCCCACCCCTGGTTCTCCAAAGCAGCCCTCGAGGGGTCAGGGGGAGCTCGTTAAGGTCTCCCATGTTTACGATGCAAACAGTGCTTTCAAGGGAGGTGGTGTGGACGGTGACAACCCCTTCCTCCGTGAGCAGGCTTGGTGCCAGCAGTTGTCCAGCTCAGGAACTGGCCTTGGAAGGGCCCTCCATGCCGGTCAGACTCAGCCATGCTGTCATACGCCACTTTCCCTGCAGTGCGGGCCCCTGGATGCTTCTCAGCAGTGACGCTTTCAAACGGGGGCCAAGTGTTATCCATTTTTAAGTGACACAAAATGTAATGCTTAGGCCCATAGATATTTTACTGGTTCCATGGATCTGTGGGGTGGGTAGATTTCACAGGACGAACCCTACACCTGCCCTGGTTTGCGGATAATCAGCACCATGCTAATGGCCCCCTAAAGTCTGAAACCAGCTCTGTCCAGAAGTATCTGCACCAGCCAGCATTTTTGGTGTGTCCTTTTTGGTGTGTTTAGCAATGTGAACCAGTGTGCTGAGTTTCTGGAGATTAAAATACCACCAAGAACACCCTATCGGAACGGTCCGACCCCTCACTGCAAGAAATGCTCTTAGTTTCAACATTATTCAACCTAAGCTCTCTTAGATACAACATTATTATACGCCACAAGCTCAGCCTTCAGAAATGCATGACTAACGCACTGTTGCAAATCGGCCATCACAAGTTACTAGTCCTCCTGCCCACAACACACCTACGTGGCATAATGCAACGACCTAAATAAGAGGGCTAGTCTTCCTTGGGTTCCCAACCAGGCAGCCTGGAGGCAAATTCACTTTGACAGGTGACCAGGGAAGTCTCAGAAATAAAAACACACCTCCCTGATCATCTGGGGCAAATGAACATTGCCTCCAGAAATGTGTGAAATGAATGCATGAATATAGACACCGCAGGACACAGATGCACAGAATCTTCAAATATCTAAAGGGCTATGATATGGAGGATGGAGCAAGCTTGCTTTCTCCTGCTCCCGAGTCTAGGACCCGAACCAATGGGTTCATGTTACAAAACAGGAGATTCTGACTAAACATCGGAAGACCTTTCCAATGGCAAGAGCTGTTTGACAATGGGAAAGGCTCCCAAGAGAGGTGGTGGACTCTCCTTCCTTTGATGTTTTCAAGCAGAAGTTGGAAGGCCATCTGTCATGTATAATCTAGTTGAGATTCCTGCATTGCAGGGGGTTGGACGTAGATGACCCTCACAGGGCCTTCCAACTCTACAACTCTATGAAAGTTTAAGGCCACACTCTACAAGGTCTCCAGAAGTTGAGACTCCCAACTCCCATCATCCCCCACCACACTAATCATGCTAGCTGGGGCTGATGGGAGATGGAGTCCAACAACATTTAGAAGGCCCAAAGTCACACCCAGTGAGTTCCATGGCCAATTCCATGGGATTTGAACCACCACGGGCTTAGCCACCTCAGCTAGGCCAACAGCTTCCACTGCCATCCTCCAGGGCAAGGAAACTGGGCTGAGGAGAGCTGGAACTTGCTGGGCTCATGAAAGAGGCAAGTCTTCCCTTGCTAATGATTGGTAACATTGGATACCCCCTCTTAGAAAGCTAGAAAGCCGAGACCACATAACACTGATCTTGAAAAACCTACATTGGCTCCCAATACGTTTCCGAGCACAATTCAAAGTGTTGGTGCTGATCTTTAAAGTCCTAAACAGACTTGACCCAGTATACCTGAAGGAGCGTCTCCACCCCCATCGTTCTGCCCGGACACTGAGGTCCAGCTCCGAGGGCCTTCTGGCGGTTCCCTCACTGCAAGAAGCGAAGTTACAGGGAACCAGGCAGAGGGCCTTCTCAGTAGTGGCACCCGCCCTGTGGAACGCTCTCCCATCAGATGTCAAAGAAATAAACAACTACCTGACGTTTAGAAGACATCTGAAGGCAGCCCTGTTTAGGGAAGTTTTTAATGACTAATGTTTTAATGTATTTTTAATCTTTTGTTGGAAGCCGCCCAGAGTGACTGGGGAAACTAGCCAGATGGACGGGGTACAAACAAACAAACAAAAGTAAAATAAAATCACAGACGAGGTAACTTTTGCGAGCTTATCTACAAGACTGCCTTAAAGCCCATGGTTCCTCTTCTAAAACACCAATTTTTTTCCTGAACAGAAACATAGATTCTCAGAGTATTGCATGCTTCGTAATTGTTTCTAAATCAAAGCACTGATTCTCATCAGGTTCTGCATCCTTTGAAACTATCTTTTTTCCCACTGAACGAAAGCACAGATTCTCAGAATGCTGCGTCCAGTAACAATATCTTCCCTTTGAAAGTGTGAACATGCCAACAAGCAGTGGCAACACAGCCACACTACGGAACTCCCTGCCTATTGACATCAGGCAGGCGCCTTCTTAGGCACCTGCTGAAAACATTTTTGTTTAGGCAAGGCTATCCAAACCTATAGAATATTGACATGCTTTTAATCTCTTTTTAGCTCATCATTGATTTTAACCATTTTTTAAATGTTTTAAATAGTTGTTTTTATCTGTTCCCCCCACCCATCTTTCTATAAACTGCTTTGAGGTTTTATTATGATCAAGTAGTATATAAATCTTGTTCAATAAATAAAACCTGGTCATAAGGTAAAATCGTGTTACCTCCACTACAGGATGTAAAAACATTTTTTCTTAAACACCGATGAAAGCAGTAACATCATTATTTCTAATCACCACCCAAGGAAGATCATCAGAGATTACTCCTTAGGTAACAGTGGCATGGTTATGGCTTCTGAGTATTTATAGCAATAACCATGTCATCATTACTTAAGCAGTAATCCCCATCATCACGGGTACCTAGAACAGTGACTAAACAGTCCCATGAACTTTAGCAACTTCAAATCGACATCTCGACATTCATGTATTGCCACAGCCCAAATGACCTCCAGATTCAGAGCCAGTGTAGTGGTTGGAGTGTGAGACTAAGACGTCAGAGAACCAGGGTTGCAATACCCACTTGGCCATGAGGCTCACTGGGTGTCTTTGGCCCGGCCACTGCCTCTTAGCCTAACTGACCTCACAGAATTATTAGTGGATGCAGCTCTCTGAGAATCGATACTTTCCAATGGGGGGGGGGGGAGAGTTTTAGAACAGGGACAATGGGCTTTAAGGCAGCTGTGCAAATAAGCTCACAAACGTCACATAGTCTGTGGTTTTATCTTATTTTTATTTTTACTAGCTTTGTAAGACCTGAGCAAGTTCTAGCTCGGTTCAAATCCCCACTTGGCCATGAACCTCCTCCCTGCTGTTTTTTATAGGGTTGCTTGTTTTTTTCATATATATATATATATATATATATATATATATATATATATACACACATACACACACACACACACACACATATATATATATATATATATATATAAATGTTTTTAGTTGTCGCTGTTTTAATTTATGCTGTAAGCCACCATGGGTGAAAGGAGAAATTAACAATACATAAATAACTTTGGCCCATTACAGTGGTACCTCGGGATAAGAACTTAATTCATTCTGGAGGTCCATTCTTAACCTGAAACTGTTCTTAACCTGAGGTACCACTTTAGCTAATGGGGCCTCCCACTGCCACTGCGCTGCCGCCACACGATTTCTGTTCTCATCCTGAGGCAAAGTTCTTAACCCGAGGTACTATTTCTGGGTTAGCAGAGTCTGTAACCTGAATTGTCTGTAACCTGAAGCGTCTGTAACCTGAGGTACCACTGTAATTTCAATGGTTTATTCTGGGTAGGATTTAGCTGAATACAAAGCGTTTACTGCTTTAAAGTCTGTTTTTATTGCTATGTTTAATTGAATATTTTATACTGTTTTATGCTGAAAACCATCAAGTGACAAGGTACACCATCACATACATCCATAAAAGGGAACAGCGCTAAAGTAACAGGCCCTCACGTCTCTCCTCAACAGCTAGACTGAAGTGCATCTATATGTACCCTGACTCTGTATGGAAGCAACTGCTCCAAGATGCGGTTTAAGAACTGCAGGGTTTTGTCCTGGGCCTGTTGTTGTTCAATGTCTTTATAGGTGACTTGGATGAAGTAATAGAGCGGGTGCTCATCAAATTTGCAAATGACACCAAACTGGGAGAGATAGCTAATGCCACAGAAGACAGAATAGGGATTCAAAATTACTTTAACAGATTGGAGAACTAACAAAATGAATTTCAATAGGGACAAATGCAAGATTCTGCACTTGGGTTGGAAGAACCAGCTGCACAAATGTAAGATGGGGAACACCTGGATTCAGCGGCAGAGCTAGCCGCTCAGGCACCCAGAGCAGCGCACCTGCCATGCACCTGGGGGGCGGGGCAAGCCGCCCAGGGGGGCGATCGGCACGCATTGGGCAATCAGCATGGTGATCGGCGCCCAAGGTGGCAATCGTTGCAGTGATTGGCGCCCATTGGGGGCGACTGGCGTCCTGTGGCAATCCGCCCAGGGAGGATTTTGTTACCCCCCTCATGGATGACACCCGGGGCGGACCGTCCCCCTTCCTACATCCCTGCCTGAATTGCCAATAGTGCATGTGAAAAGTATCTAGGGGTCTTAGTAGACCACAAGCTTAGCATGAATCAACAGTGTGATGCAGCAGCAAAAAAAAAAAGCTAATGCACTTCCAGGCTACAGCAGCAGCAGTATAGTGTCCGGATCAAGGGAAGTAATTGTACCGCTCTATTCTGCCTTGGTCAGACCACACCTGGAGTAGTGTATTCAGTGACAAGCTGGAACGTGTGCACAGGAAGGCAACCAAGATGACCAAGGGTCTGGAAAACAAAGCCTTATGAGGTATGGTTGAAGGAGCTGGGGATGTTTAGCCTGGAAAAGAGGAGACTGGCTGGAGATACGATAGCCATCTTCAAATATCTTAAGAGCTGTCACATGGAGGATGGAGCAAGCTTGTTTTCTCCTACTCTGGAGGGTAGGACTCAAAGCAATGTCTTCAAGTTACAAGAAAGGAGATTCCATCTAAACATCAGGAAGAACTTTCTGACAGTAAGAGCTGTTTGACATTGGAGCTGACTTCCTCAGGAGGTGGTGGACTATCTTTCTTTGGAGGTTTTAAAGCAGAAGTTGGATGGCCATCTGTCTTGGATGCTTTGGTTAATATTCCTGCATTGCAGAGAGTTGGACTGGATGACCCCCAGTGTCCCTTTCCAACTCTACAATTCTATGAAATGTGGGTTCACTCATGCCAGGATGAAGGCTCAGTCTGGCAACCTGCAATTCAGGTACTAAAGGAAAAGACACAAGTCATGTCACCTCAAGGCAAAAAGAAAAACAGATTCTTTTGCAAGGTGCCAGCTAGCAAGATTCACCTTGCTGCAAAGGTGGCTAAGCTGGTTTGATTAGGACAAATCAGATCATTAAAAAAAAAAAAACCTGTCCTGATACTCCCTTCCGCCCCAATGCATGCACTGACAAGACAGCAGGAGCATCTTTCTATTACACTTTTACAAGAGAGACCAGAAGCTAAGGGGCAAATAACTAAATAATTAACCCAAGAGTGAAGGCAGGCCACAATCTCTCGCGATCTCTCTTCAAGTATAAAGTTTTATTCAAGTTAGGCAACTAAGGATGCAATTGTAAAACACTCTTACTAGGGAGAAGTGCCATTAAACACAGTGAGTGAGACTTACTTTCAAGGTAAACAAGACACTCCCTTATCTAGCCACCTCCTACACCCTCAGCTGCAACCACAAATTTCAGTACTGCCTTTCACCCACTTGCCGTTTCTCCTGTCTACTTTTCTGTTTCTTTTTCCCCACGTAAAGAAAGACATTTGGAGCAAGCCAGCCAGATGCCAATTTCTACCTTAAAGGGCATCAACCTGATTACATTGGTTGGGGAAAAATACCTTCTACAACCAGCATTGCAGAGCCCTGGAGAGTATATGCACACATGGGCACACAAACCCTTCTTCCCCTAGATTAGTGGTTTTCAGCAAGTGGGATTCAGCTGATGACCAAATTGCACCTAAAATGGGTTGCACCAGCAGTACTGTCCTCCCCTTTTCCTTCTCTAAAGTATGATAAGGGGGGAGACAGACAAAGAAGAAAGGAGAACCAAAGACAAGAAGAAAACAGAGAGGGCAGGACAAAGGTGGATGTGCTAAAAAGTTAAGAGATGTTATGTTGCAAGGCTATGGCCCACAAACAATTAAGATTTCCACCCTAAGAGATCCAAGCTTCAACTTGCCTTCATTTAAGCTCTAAGCTCCACATTGCAGCCATCGTCTATCACTCTAGAGGAGAGAGAATTCTACCTGCTAAGCAACTCCATGGTCTCAGCTGTACAGAGGTGGCAGGCAGGCACTCTGGCAATCGAGCACGCAGCACCTTCCTTTCTTGTGATGACAAGCGGGGCAATGATCCCTGCACAGATTACCAGCAGTCCCAGTTGTCCACGTGACAAGCTTTCACAGCCATTAAGTCTGGCAAATCAGATAGAAAATGGGCAGCCCTTGCATACTGTGGAGCAACAAGCAATCTCTGGTGAGTTACCTTTGCACCATCATTAGTCACCATACAGCTGAAACCACAGAAAGCTACTTCAAGAGACCACACAACTGTTGGTTCTGTTTAGTGGGGAAACAAAACTGCCTGCTATTAAAAAAACTTTCCAGCTGTCATTTTATGAAATATAGAATTCCTGATGCCTCATTTGAATGCGGTGAGACAGACTTTATCTTTAAGCTCATTATTATTGTTGTTGTTGTTGTTATGAGTGTGTGGGTGTGCCAGACCCCTCTAATCCCTGGATCCAGCAAATGTTAAAATCTAATTGTTATAAGAAAAAACTGCTCCTTTTCCCTTATGGGGTACCCAAGAGCCCATATAGAGTCCTTATGTAGGTTTTCTATCAGTAGGAGAAAATAACAGAGGCCAACCAGAGAATATTAAGCAGCTAGCAAGCCTACATCTTTATTAACTGTTGCAACAGGGTGCTCACTCACCACATGCAGGAGGGAGGAGGAAACCAGAACAATGGTGTGCAAACCCTTATATAAACTTCTGAAATTGCCCACCCTGGAGCCCAAGACCACCCCCCAATACATCATACATACATCACAGAAGGGGTGGTCTACAGCAGAATGCTGTCTGGCAGGAAACCTGTTGATGGGTTTACTTGGAGAGCCTGGCCATTCTTTTGTGATGATAAATACTTAATTCCTGAGTCCAGGCTCACCCTATTCATACCCAAAGGCAGGATTTGTGAGCACAGAGACAATGGGGAGGCTTTTCCCATTTCCATCCAAAACTGCAGAGGAATATTTGAGGTCACTGGGAGAGTCAAAATGGCTTCAGAATTATTTTCCTGTACTGTTTCAGACATGTGGTTTATATATTTATGTATGTGTTTGCCTGGTAGATTTATGAACATTTATTTTATATCTTAGACCTATAATTCTCATAACATGAATCAACCCTTCTAATTCCTAGATCCAGCACAGATTCAACAGCTGGAATAGCTAGGCCAGCCTGGTAATGGCCAACTAAATAAAGGTAAGCCTTTAAGGGGAGTGGCTCTGTACCAGAGGGCGAATGGGTGGGCCTCCCTCCCAGGTTAATTAGAAAGAGAAAAAGCCACAGCTGAAGCTGGATGCAAAAGCGGCGAGAGACAGGTCTGATTTCTGCTGGAATCCAGGGCTGTGGCTATGGGAGAAGCAAGAGACCATCTTGGGGAGTTAATGCTATGAACCTCTCCATTGCAGATTCAGGTTGTACATGTGTTTAAATAAACCATATATCATTAAGGCACCAATGCCTCTGCTCTTTCCAAAGCAAACACAAACCCTGGGTAAGCATCTGGAATCCCTGAAATCTCACACTGCTCAGAGACCAGGGTAGCATGCAACACTATCATCATCATCATCATCATCATCATCATCATCATCAACATCACCATCACCATTAATTTTATAGGAAGCTGCCTTATACTGAGTCAAGCCATTGGTCCATCTAGCTCAGTGCTGCACTGACTGGAAGTGTTTCTCCAGATTTCAGACAGGCGAAATTCTCAACCCTTCCCGGAGATGCCATAGATCAGGGGTGTCCAAACTTTTTTCAAAGAGGGCCAGATTTAATGAAGTGAACTTGCGTGAGGGCGGACCAAAGTTGTTGAGCTTTTATTTAGGATTGATGTTATTGAGTTTTTTTACAATGCTGAGCTTTTTTTTAGGATTTTAGCCCTGGACATATACTGCTACGGGGGCTGGATTAAATCGGCCGGCGGGCCAGACTAGGCCCCTGAAATGGACTTTGGACATGCCTGTCATAGATTGAACCTGGGACTTTCTGCATACAAAGCAGATGCTCGACCACTGAGCTACAGTGGATTTTTACAACCTTCTTTTCCTGGTTATATGTCTTGGCGAAAAGCTGTTTTCCGTCCCGGCTGTCTGAGAACAAGTTGGAAGGCTTCCGTCATGTATATGTATATGTTTATGTATGTGTGTGTGTGTGTGTGTATAGGTCATCGCAAAATTATAAAGCTGTATAAAAATCAAGGGGGAGATAGCACAGGGTACTTACCCCTTTGGTGTCTCCTCTCCTGGGGTACCATTAAGGGGCAAGGACTGCACTCCCATGAAAGTGGCAGAGAGATGGTGGAAGGACTATACACTTTAGAAGGACTTTACACAGTTTAGATAGCCTGCTACTGATTTGCCCGCTCACTTATTTTTCAGGAGGCTGTTAGATATACTGTTTTAGATATACTGCTTTATAGTTGCACCCAACAAAAAGAGGTAATAACTGTATTACATTCACCGCTTATTACTATTAATTTTAACTTTTAATTGTTTTGCTATATAAGGCTATTATGTTGTTCACTGACACACACTGTTCGTTATGTTCTATGTTATAGGCCACCTTGTGGTCTTTTGACAAAGGGTACTGCGGGGTGCTGCAGGGGGAACCAACTTTTCTCCAGTGCTATTTAACACCTATAGGACCAACCACTCAGAGCAGTCATTAGGAGATTTGTTTATTTTTTTGGTGAGGTGCCAGAAATATGCTGATGACATCCAGTTCTATTTCTGGGCAACATCTGAATCAGGAGAGGCTGTGCATGACCTGAACCGGGGCTTGTCTGCAGTGAAGAGCTGGGTGGTGGAGGCTCTGTGGGTAACTGGTTCCCCAGATTTGGAAGTTTGCGTGTCCTGAATGGGTATGTAGTTTGGGTGGGGGCGTCCTCCTAGATTCAGTGTTGTCACTTGGGACACACGTTGTCTCAAACAGCAAGGAGCACATATTGCCACCGATGGTTAGTATGCCTATCCTGGATGGGGATAGCCTGATCACTGTGATACGTACATTGGCACCTTCCAATTAGATTCTCATAATGAGCTCTATATGGGGCTACCATTGAGGCCTGGAAACTTCAGCTGGTGCAAACTGCAGCAGCTAGGATACTCACCTGGAGCCTCTAGTCATGCATATGTGTTGAAAGAACCAGTGTTGAAAGAACTGCACAGACTGCCTGTTAGCCTATTGAGCCATCCAATATTTTGTTATGAACATATAAAGCTTTGAACAACTTGGGACCAGATTACCTAAAGGATGGGCTTCCCCGATACCGGCTTAGTAGATCACAAAGGTAATCAGAGGGGGCCTTGCTAAGCCATGACTTACAGAGACACCTGGCAGAAGCATGTAAGCAGGGCTTTCTTTGTGGTGGCCCCTTACTTCTGGAATGCCTTCCTCTCCATTATTCAGGAGGCATGGACTATTGGATGCCTTCAATGTTTAGTAAGAACATAGGAACCTCCTGCATCAGGCTATTGGCCCATCTAATCCTGCATCCTGCTCTCACCAGATGCCTCTGGGAAACCTACAAGCAGGATTCAAGCACAAGAGCACTCTCCCCTCTCAGCAACTGGTATTTGGAAGCAATCTGACCATAGAGCCAGAACATAACCATCATAGCCAGTAATTGTTGATAGTCCTAACCTCCATGAATTTGCCCAATTCTTTTAAAAAGCTATCCAAGTTAGTGAGCATCCATAGCTGAACTACGTGCTGTGTGAAGAAGCCCTTTCTTTTATCTGTCCTGTATCTCCCAACATTCAGCTTCATTGGATGTCCGTGAGTTCTAGTGTTATAAGAGAAGACAATCCTATTTAATTGATTGACATTTCCCTGTAACTTTTCTGCCCTAGGACTCTGCAATTTGGTTTCTCTGTTTTAAATTGTTTTAACTATGCTCTTTCTTTTTTTACAAAACATTTACAAACCGCTCTGAGAGCTCTTTTAATATAAATGGTATAGAAATATTAAAAATAAAATAAAATACCACCACTCTCAGTGTTTGGACAGGATCTTGTTGCACAGACATCCCTGTTAACAAAGGGCAAAGAACTTCAGATGTTCAGGATATGATTGCCAGGGTTCCTTTCCTACCGTCAGAAAGTTATGGGAGTTCTGACAATGGGCAACCTCTGGCACATATGCACAAATGTAGCTTAGCAGCCAGAAGATGGCATAGATTTACGTGAGTCAATTCAGTGCCTCTGGCTTCATACCTGAATTCTTTGGTGCTGCCTAGGGCTGGAGATGCAGACAAGCTGCGTGTCTTGGCCCGCCCACGCATGGAGTTGGCGCAGCTCCGCTCCTCGTCGGCCCGACACGAGGAGCACTGGTAGCAGGTGGAGTCTGAGCTGGCACCGTCCCCCCCAGGGCTGAAGGCTTCCGGCTCCATCTCCATCCTCCAAAAATAACTTTCCTGGGAAGAAAAAAAGCAGGGTACAGGTGAATGTCAGGTTTCAAAACCAATGACAGGTCAAGACCCACAGAATAGCTACTTTGCTGGATGGGAGCCCAAGGACTAGCCAACCCATAAAGGCGAGAGTCTTTTTCAAACACATGGATCCAGCCCCTGATACCCAGAGATATGCTGCCTCCAAGATGCATCCAACATTAGTCCCACTTGGAGTAGACACAATGAAATTAGCAACAAGTACTAACTTAGGTCCAGTAATTTCAGATGGGTCCGCTCTGAGCAGGACTTAAGTTGGATACAGCCACCTGTACTAATCATGCCATGAACACATCATATTAGAAGAATATAGTTTTGTATCTTCCATGAGGCCTTAAAGCGTTGCAGGGTAAACCTTCAGTCTAGGGGCCGAATGTGGCCCTCCAGGCATCTCCATCTGGCCCTCAGGACTCTCCCCTGGCCAAACCCCTTACTGGCTCAGCTCAAGTGCTTTTGCTTGGCTGTGTCACTGAACTCTGATAATGCCTCTTCTTGTTTGCCTGGGTGGATAAGAGCTCTGCCTGCTGTCGAATCGTCTCCCTCCCTTCACCGCATCCCTTCTCACTCCAATGCAACTTGAGCGCAACTGCATTCATATCAATTACATTTTTTATTACAGCTTTGTATACATTTCAGCCCTTGCTTCACCAAACACAGCCCTGAGTTTCCTAAAACAGTTTATGAGAAAAGGGTACAAGGCGTTCCTGATGCCTTCTGAGCTGGTTGTCCAATTTACTTTTTTGTGTGTGAAAGCAAGCCTCCGTCTGGTTTTCTGGGTCTCTCGCTCGTTATAGGGATGCTGTGCCTGGCTGGATGTTACACAAGGGCAACGATCCACACCTTTACTAGGTCACGTGCCTTTATATACACAAGAGGCCTACTGGATCAGGCCAAAGGCCCATCCAGAGCAGCATCCTGTTCTCAAAGTGGCCAGCGGAATGCCTCTGGGAAACCCACAAGCAGGACCTGAGCACAACAGCCACCCTCTCCACTTGAGATTCCCAGCAACTGGTATGCAAAGGGATAGTGCCTCTGACCATGGAGGCAGAACATGTCCCTCTTCTCCTTAAGGAGATGCCAATGTGGTGCAATGGTTAGTGTGCTGGACTATGACTTGGTAGGCCAGGGTTCGAATCCCCACTCAGCCATGAAGCTCACTGTGTGACCTTGAGCCAGTCGCTGCCTCTCAGCCCACCATACCTCACAGGGTTGTTGTGGGGATAAAATGGGGAGAGGGAGCACCACGTATGCCACCTTGCGCTCTTTGGAGGAAAAAGTGGGTTATAAATAAAGTAATAACTAAGTGAGTGTTGCTGGGAGTGTTGGCGCTTGGGCAGCTTAAGATTTTTTTTTTGCTTCTTTAATCTCTATGGGGCATCAGTGCACTTCAGTTAAAATGCAGAGAATTCATTTCCTCCTAGCCTGTATCCTCTCGTTTCCAAGCTTAAACTCTCCTTCGAGTCTTCATGTTAAAAGGCATTACTTGGGTAGAGCTCTTGAAATGGGGAAGTGGGTGCTGTTGACGTTTCAATAAGCAGGATACAAAAATCTATAAAGTATAATAAAAAAGGGGTGGAGGCAGTGGAAATTCTGACTATTAAAACAGCACATGGATTTCGGTCTTGGCTATAAGCATTCTGAAACTGTCAGACCACACACAGGTGCTAGCCTCATTGAGATTGGTGCATTTCAAGCTTTTAAATAATTTCTGCCATTTTATTTAACCAGCTGACCTTCTTCTTATTGCTCCCTCTCCAATACTGACTGAGAATACTTTGAAAAAGGAAAAGGCAACAGCAGCCAAGGTATGTTTAATTGAAGCAAAACCGTGCTACGCCTGAGTGGAGTATATTGCATTATGTTAGCAGAGGAGGCAAAAGTATTATTATTTCAATGTTTTCTCCCCTTCTTCTGCTGCTGCTGCTTCTTCATCACCACACAGCTTAACCATGAAGTGATTCCAGCTCATGTCAGCAGTTCTGTAATGGCTTGTTTCATCCTCATAATGTGTGAAATAACTATCATGGGCGTCTTAAAAACAACAAATAAGCGTTCTGTGCTACCTGCGCAAAATATATTGAGCCAGCAGCCTTTTGAAGCTACAAATCATGGTAAGAACACACACACACACACACCATATATAAATCACAATAAAATGAAGCTGCTCCAGTGGGTTAAAGCTTTTCTTTAGTGTCAACTTTGCAACAAGAGCACATCATCTGTGTTGCCAGGAGTGAGAATGTTTGTGGCACCTTATAGCAGAGGTCACCAGCCCAGCATCCACAAGGGGTTTCACTGGTGCCTCAAACTCTGAGCTTTCATTTTTTTAAAAAGTCTCTAACTCTGCTAGAAAGTAAGTTATGGGGCAAAAAGTGCAGGTACTTTCTAAGAGATTTCTGTGAAATGAGAGTACAGTGGAACCTCGACTTACGAATAACTCGACTTCCGTATTTTTCGACTTCCGAAAGAGAAAAAGCGACCGCACGCCTACGAATTTTTTGACTTCCGAAAGGAAATCCGCTTGGATTTTAGATGGGGTTTACTCGACTTACGAAGTTTTAGATGGGGTTTACTCGACTTACGAAGGTTTACATAGGGTTTTCTTACAAATTTTTCGACTTACGTTTCCAATGCATTCCTATGGGAATGCCATTTTTTGACTTACGAAATTTTCGACTTACGAGTGTGCTTTCAGAACGCATTAAATTCGTAAGTCGAGGTTCCACTGTAAGTGTAGTGTGGCCACCTTGTATATTTATCTGGTACTGAGAAACGCTCCTTGTTGTTCCTAGATTGCTTTTTAAGCCTTGATATTTAGTTTTTATGTTGGAAGCCACCCAGAGTGCCTGGGGCAACCCAGTCAGGTGGGTGGAGTATAAATTTATTATTATTATTATCAACAGCCTGTGTGTGTGTGTGTGTGTGTGTGTGTGAAAGTAAAATCAACGGTGTGTGACCCCCACAATCAAGACTAGCAGGACACAGCTGACTTCCCATGGTAAACAAAAGGCTATTGGGAATGGCTGTCTCTCTAATGTTTATGTTTTGTCACCTGCTACGGCAGCCATGTTGTGACTGGGGCTCCCAGCACATGCTCAAACTTCAAAATGTGTCCACTGGTCCAAAAAAGTTGGTGACCCCTGCCTTATTGGTTAATCTGTAACTTCACAGGGTCATCAAAACAAAGCAAACCCCAAACCAAGAAAAAGGGCTCCAAGTCCACTTGTAGGGCAAGAAAGAGGCCCCACTGGTCCTCTCTTAACCAGACCCTCCAAGTGTTCCTATTTTCCACGGACGTCCCTGATTTAGAGAAGCCGTCCCGGTTTCTGATTTGATCCCAGAATGTCCCACTTTTCCTTTGTTGTTGTTCAGTCGTTCAGTCGTGTCCGACTCTTCGTGACCCCATGGACCAGAGCACGCCAGGCACGCCTATCCTTCACTGCCTCTCGCAGTTTGGCCAAACTCATGTTAGTAGCTTCGAGAACACTGTCCAACCATCTCATCTTCTGTCGTCCCCTTCTCCTTGTGCCCTCAATCCTTCCCAACATCAGGGTCTTTTCTAGGGAGTCTTCTCTTCTCATGAGGTGGCCAAAGTACTGGAGCCTCAACTTCAGGATCTGTCCTTCTAATGAGCACTCAGGGTTGATTTCTTTAAGAATGGATAGGTTTGATCTTCTTGCAGTCCATGGGACTCTCAAGAGTCTCCTCCAGCACCATAATTCAAAAGCATCAATTCTTCGGCGATCAGCCTTCTTTATGGTCCAGCTCTCACTTCCGTACATTACTACTGGGAAAACCATAGCTTTAACCACTTTTCCCTAGTATGTTCCTATTTTCATTGGAGAAATGTTGGAGGATATGGAGTTATCCAAACCCCGAGCTGTCTGAAGGCAATCCTGTATAGGGAAGGTTTTTTAAAATGTTAAATGTTTTATTATGTTTTTATGTACGTATGTTGAAAGCTGCCCAGAGTTGCTGGCGCAACCCAGTAAGATGTGTGGGATATAAATAGTAAAATTATCATTATGGAATGGGACATCCCTATATTCATTGGAGAAATGTTGGAGGGTATGGTGTTAACTCAGAGAGCACCTGATAGGTGATCATCTCCAAATTCTGCTTTTCATACTTTTGCAATGTATTTTGGAAAGTTGTTGCTCACTATGCATTTGGACATTTCTGCGGATACCATAACAAAATTTTGCATGATGGTTCCCAAGTTCAAGGAGCAGGCAGCATCTGAGGGGAAAGCCTCGAAAAGTTTCAGGTCAGGACATCATACAAACGTGGCCAGAATTATATAACTATATGGAGCCTAGCCAACTTTCAGAGTAGCCTTCAACCCAATATTGCATTACACAGGAGGACTGCAGGAGCACAGGGGCGATGCTGCACCCAGGTAGACTAGCTCAATGATGCTACAAGGGGGTCATGCCACTTTGTAAACGAAGGACAAGAATGCAGGCATTGACAGTTCTTTGCCAAGTGCAATTTGTACAGCAGTTTGTAGGACCAACAACCTAAAGAGGGCTTATTTTACTGTTCTACAGGACTTTGTAGAAGAAAGAGGTCTTCCTACCCTACTAAAAGAAACTTTATGCAGAAGCTTCACTCTACAGAATGCTTTATAGAATAGCAAATAAAAACCCGGGGTGTGTGTGTGTGTGTGTGAAAACAAACAGGTGCTGCCTGGAAGAACAACAAAGTGAGCCATTAAGGAAACCCAGATGTTGCTGAACTACAAGTACCATGCTTGGTGGGGCTGATGGGAGCAATGTCTGGAGGGCCAAATGTTCCCAACATCTGGGTTAGAGTATAAGACTATACTCAGAAAGTCCTGTGTTCAAATCCCCACTGAGTCTCAAAGCTCACTGAAGTGACCTAAGGTCAGTCATTGTGCCTTCCTTAGCCTAACTTAACTCACAGAGTTGCTGTGAGGATAAAAGGGAGAGGGAGAGAAGAATTATTTGGGCTACCCTGAGTTACTTGAAGATAGGCTGTGACAAAAATACAATAAATATAGAAGTGTTAAGAAATAGGTCATTTTTCTCCCTCAGTAATTTCACTTGATGAGCGAATATATTCAGGTTGTGCCTGCAGAGTGGAGGTCACATAATATACTATAGCATCACATAGAGGGTTCAAAATATTTCTGACTGCCATTTGCTCATGCCATCATTAATTGGCCAGAAGAACTAGATTACCCTGTAAGACGTCGGCCTGTAAATTACACAATTAAGAACTCACCATAACTCATAGAACACAAGAGGACAGTGGGGCATTCAGAAAGCAGAACAAGAAAGCGCTTTATCTCGCCCTTAGTCTCTCTTTTTGCAAATAAAATGTTTTATTCAGTAGTTAACACACTACTTCTCAGGAACCCAAACATTTTCCCTTTTCAGCACACAGAATATGAGAATGCTAGCTAAAATACACTTTTTTATTTTATTCTTTCCATGTCTCTCTCTCTATCACAGTAATTTAGCTTAAACCACACTTTCAAGACTTCACTACATTTGACCTTACACTGAGAGCGAGCTGAAATAAACACCATAACATTCAAGTCACCCTGTAATATTTCAGCAAAGGCAGAACTTGATCTCAGGTCTTCAGTGG
Source organism: Darevskia mixta (assembly GCA_034641385.1). Classification (NCBI taxonomy): domain Eukaryota; kingdom Metazoa; phylum Chordata; class Lepidosauria; order Squamata; family Lacertidae; genus Darevskia; species Darevskia mixta. Next base: position 6,164,033 of record JAWWNH010000181.1, read on the forward strand.
AGGTTGCTCCATGAGGGCAAATGGGGCACTGCCTCACCAACCTCAATCTGCCCTCAGCCAGTCCTCACCTGCCTGTCTTCTTACAATCAGTCAGGGGGTGGTTCTGCCTGCCATTAACTCCAGCGCCACCTACTGTTGGTCTCCCTGCCTACTGCCCTACCAGACCCAATGGGCACCAGACACCACTGCTGGTCTTGAAGCACTAAAGTAAAGTTTTGGATTTGCTGGACCATGCTATTTGTATAATCCAAATGCACAACAGAAACAATTTCTCGGAATGCACTGCAGACTCAAAATTTCCTGTTCCTGCTGCCAGTTTACTGAACTCTTACATAAGAGGTAAGAAACAGGAAACATTGCTGTCAATAGTCCAGAAAACACAAGACCAAGGTTTCAGGCTGCCCTTCCTCAAATTACCGGTAAGTAACTTCCCAAAATGTATTCCAGTGTTGTTGTCTTAGAACATCAGGGCTTCAAAATTCATGTAACCACTGACGTTTTGCAAACTTTAGAAGCCAGAATGGTGCAAAGGAAAAAAGGGTTGGTTCTCCTATTTCAAAATGAAGTGTGACTCCCAAAGTTAACTTAGTGATCTCGAAAGCAGGTCAATGGCTCTGTTTGAACATCTTATCACATCTTGGTTTGAAATGCATATTATATATATAGTTAGAATAGTTTTGCTAACAATGGTTTGATTTACAGGTAGGAAGCTGTGTTGGTCTGCCGTTGTTGAAACAAAATAAAAAATTTCCTTCCAGTAGCACCTTAGAGACCAACTAAGTTTGTTCTTGGTATGAGCTTTCGTGTGCATGCACACTTTTTCAGATGGTTTGATGTTATGTCTGAAGTGGCAAACCAGTTATAGTCAAAGAACTATGTCTCGAGTTAGTTGTACAATAGAAGGAGTGCTGAGAGGATGAAAATCAAATGAGCAGTAGGCAGACAAAACCATGGTTTGGGCTGCCCAACAGGCAAGCCACCCTTGAAATAAATTCAATTTGCTCCACAGGCAGAGCTATGGCTGTAAATATGTCTTATCAAAGGAGTAACCACACAAACCTAGCACAAACCATGGTTTTCAATTCTGGTTTACTATCTGATCACAAGCAAATGTTTGCCTGTTCAGACATCATGCCGAACCATCACTAAGCTTCCTTAACCATGGTTTGGCTTAATGTCTGAAAAGAACCACCAACCCAGTTTGCTTGTAACGCAAAATCAAACCACAGCTTACCATGAATGAGCAAGTGTGCTAGTGCACAGGGAGAAAATCATGATCGTCCTGCCACTGCCAGAAGCTAAACCATGGTTTGATTTAACCATGTTTTATCCGCACCTAGGCTCATGATTTGTTTTCTTCAAACAAACATGAGCAATAAGCCAAGAATGAATTTTGGATACAGCTGTGGGTTTAGACATTTAATACAACCAACCAACCAAACATTATTATGCCATTACCAAAGCAAGACAGGTCTGAACACTTGTGAAATGCTGATAATTTGTCACCATGTTTTACTTTGCCTTTCTGTAAAACTTGCACCCTTGTCAAAATGAAAAAAATCTGACAAATTTCCATCTTTGAACTGACATTTACCAACAAAAACTGATGTTTTTTGTCACAAGACCCTACTGCTTTTGCAGACAACAAGAAAGCAGTTATTCAACTTATCGAGGCCTCTATGGGCACAGCCAACAGATGTCAGGAATGGGAAAAAATCAAGAGCCAAAAAGTTGGGAAAGAAACTGAGCTGACTAGAAAACATAGTTAAATACAGTTGTGTGGCTCTTTTCCACTTCTCTTGATTTATGTAACAATGAAAAATCCACCCAATAGTGCCAAAAGTTAAATTTAGATAAAACTCAAATTTCTTCAACATCCAAGCTCATCCCTCAGCTCCACTCCATCTTCAAATCCCCATCCCAAACTCTCTAGAAGTTCCCACCTGCACCCACATACCCTGCGGTGTAAGATCTCTCCCCATTCTGTCATACTCCCTGCCAGTGTTCATCATCTGTTGCTTATCTTGTTTCCCCCTCCTAACCCCTCATGGTCCTCCAGCCCCATACCCCCATTTTCTCTCTCACCAACCCCATGCCTTTTCTTCATCCCTGCCCCCCCTCTTGCCCCATACACCCACTTCTCTCTCACACCCTGCCACCTTTCCTCTCATCCCCTCCTAATTCACACCCCCACACTCTCCTGCCCCATACTTCCATTTTCCTTTCTCTCGCTCAATAGCCCTTCACTCCTCTAGCCCTATACCCCTGGCTACACTCACCAACCCCTCCTGCCTCATACTCCCCACATCCGACCCCCTCCTGCCCCATACCCCCAACACCCCACACTCATCCTGCCCCATACTCCCACACTCACCAGCCCCTCCTGCCTCATAACGCCCCCACCCCTCCTGCCCCATATCCCCACATGCTCACCAGTGCCTCCTGTCGTTTACTTTCTCACTCACCAGCCCCTCCTGCCCCATACCCCAACCCCACCCCTCCAGCCCTAAATCCTCCCAGACTAACCAGCCTCTGCTGCCCCATACTCCCACTCACCACCCACTCCTACCCCATACCCCCCACATCCCATCCCACCCCTCCTGCCCCATATCCTCCCAGACTAACCAGCCTCTCCTGCCCCATGGCCCCCCAACATCCCACCCACTCCTGCCCCATATCCCGCACACTCACCAGCCCCTCCTGCCCCATGCCGCTTTCCTTTCTCACTCTCCAGCCCTTCCTGCCCCACAGCCCCATTTCTGCCTGCGCCGGCCCCTCCCCTCCTCCTCCTGCCTTTCTTGCCTCACCTCCATGCCCCTTCCCCTGCTCTTGCACCTTCCTTACAGAGCTCCCCCCCGGCCCCCCTCTCGAGCGGGGCGCCCCCTCCCCCTCCGAACACTGCCCTCCGGCCCCGCCCCCTCCGCCTCGCGTCACTCACTTTCTCACTCGCGCGCCAAGCGGCCCCGCCTCCTCCTCAGGTGCGCGAGGCCAACCCCCGCTCCCCGGCCTCAGAGGCCTGGCGCCCGCCGGCAACTTCTCCAGTCCAGCGAGCGCGGCCAAGAGCGGCAACGACGGCGGCAGCGGCAACCCCCGCCAGGCACCTCCTCCATCCTCCTCGGCCCGTCCCTCCTTCCTTCCCCTCAGGGAGGTAAAACCTGGTAAAGAGGGAGGAGCGGGACTGGGAGCTAGGAGAGCGCTATTACGCATGCGCTCCTTCGGCGAAGCGGCCAAGGCCAAGCGGGCTTGAGGGAAGGGATTCGGTCCGTGAGGAGAGCATGCGCGGCTTGTGTTTGTGGCGGGCGCTTCTGTGGACTTGGGCCCGCAGACTTAGGAAAATGTAGAGCGGCGCGCAGTGTTAGTTTCCGGGTTCTGTAGACTCCCATATAAATTAAGGAAGAACCCCAGAATGTTAACGTAGGCGTTGTGATCATCATCATCATTATTATCAAAACAAAATAAAAAATTCCTTCTAGTACCGGTAGCACCTTAGAGACCAACTAAGTTTGTTCTTGGTATGAGCTTTCGTGTGCATGCACACTTCTTCTGAAGAAGTGTGCATGCACACGAAAGCTCATACCAAGAACAAAGTTAGTTGGTCTCTAAGGTGCTACTGGAAGGAATTTTTTTATTTTTTATTTTGTTTTGACTATGGCAGACCAATACGGCTACCTACCTGTAACTATCATTATTATCGTTACAATTTATTACTCGCTCTTCACCCTAAGGTCCCAGGACGGACTGCAACAATTTAAAACACAACGCTGATATTAAAACGCAATAATTACACAATACTAAAAAAAAGTTTAAAACAAGCTTAAGATTACGGAAATAAGGTGGGCCCCTCAAATATAACACCTCAAGTGGCACAGCGTGGTGTTATATTTCCAGCAACCCAGAAACTCCGTATCCAGGCCATGAAGCGGGACCACTCTACACTTTTCTTTCTCTATCGCTCAGAAGAGAAAGCGTCCCAAGTAAGAGCTTCTGCGCACGCGCAAAAAGAGGCCGGCTCGAAAATAGAGCGAGGCCAAACGACTTCAGCGCGCGTGCGCAGTGCGTGCCAGTGGCCCCGCTGCGCGCAGCTGTGACAAGAAGGCGCTCTGCATAAGTTCAGATACAACCTGGTTTTCCTTGGGTTCTGCAGAAGTCTCACGGCCCACATCTCTCTCTCAAAACCTGAGGTGGGCTGTCGAACAAACAAAAGACGAGCAAAGGGTCTTGTGTCACCTTATAAGCGATATGGCAGGGGGGTTTTTTGAATAAAGCTTTTGTGGGCTGCCCACAAAAGGATTCGGGCGTCTGACGAAGTGTAACATGGAAGAATGGAGAAGAGAGCTCCCGAGCTTATGCAGAGTAAATCTCTTCCATCCCACTGAAGCAGCCCAGGATCATACCTTTGAAATTTGTGAGGAGGAGGAGGATACCAGCGAGTAGGCATGACTTGCACACAGAACCAGGGCCCAGGAAGCTTCCTCAGCACTGCTTCATCCATGACTCTGCATTGCCATACAGTAGCAAACTGCTATCTTGCTACTGTGATTGCTTATTGTTTGTTTTTACTGTATTTATTGGATACAGTCATACCTCGGGTTACGAACACTGCGCGTTCGGCGCATTTTTGGGTTGCGGACCACGCCGAACTCGAAAGTACTGGAACGGGTTACTTCCAGGTTTCGGCACATGCGCAGAAGCACAAAATGACGTCATGCACCCAAGCGCCAAATTGCATCACGCACGTGCGCAGATGCGGCGCTTTAGGCTGCGAATGCTGCGGGTTGCAAACGTGCCTCCCGCACGGATCACATTCGCAACCCAAGGTATGACTGTACTGGATGGATTGCTTTATTGTTATGTGTTGCAAACCACCCTGGAGCTTGTTTTTTTTAAATGAAGGACAGTATAAAATATTTCAAATAAATGCACATTTAATTAAGCACAATATGGTAGTGCATAGGGACGTGGGTGGTGCTGTGGTTTAACCACTGTGCCGCTTGGACTTGCCGATCAGAAGGTCGGCGATTTGAGGCCCCGCGACGGAGTGAGCTCCCGTTCAGTCCCAGCTCCTGCCAACCTAGCAGTTCAAAAGCACGCAGTGCAAGTAGATAATAGGTACCGCTCCAGCGGGAAGGTAAACAGCATTTCCGTGCGCTGCTCTGGCTTCGCCAGAAGCAGCTTAGTCATGCTGGCCACATGACCCGGAAAAACTGTCTGCAGAAGCGGACAAACGCCGGCTCCCTCGGCCTGTAGAGCGAGATGAGCACCACAACCCCAGAGTCGTTCACGACTGGACTTAACTGTCAGGGGTACCTATGGTAGTGCATATGGAACTTGGAAATGTTTATTAGAATGAGATCAAGACTGGGAAGCAGCATGGAGGAAGGGATTCTTTTTTTTCAAAACAAGGCAAGGTAGAAAAAGTTTCTGTGCTGTGAAAGGATTCAAACTACAGTACCTAGAGCCTGTGTGTTTGTGTGTTTGCTAAAGAGTACTGGACTAGAACTGGAAGACTCCGGTTCAAACTCCCATCAGAAGCTCACTGAGTGGCAATGGGCCAGTCATTATATTTTCAGCCTCTGCTACCTACCTTTATGCCCATGATGGATAGCTCAGTCGGTAAAGCGTGAGAACTCTTAATCCCACGTTGGGCAAGAAGATTCATGCATTGCACGGGGTGGACTAGATGGTCCTCGTGGTTCCTTCCAACTCTACAATTCTGTGATTCTATGTCTGTTATAACATGGGGAGGTGGAGGTGCATAGTGTTCTTAAAAAACCAAATTTTAAAGCAGATGTAGAGGGCTCTTCATTTCCGTTAGAGGAATGTGGTGCTGAGGAAGAGGGATGATTAAGCCTTTGCACTGTTCTCCCAATCAAATATCCGCCCGCCCGCCCCCCATACTCTGTAGCTGATAACAGGTGTCTGGGAAGGTAAAAATCCGGAAAATGGCATGGAAGGAGGGGTGTTCGATTTAAACTAGCTCACTCTTCTAAAAACCAAACCATTAGGAAGACTTATTTAGGGTTAGGGTGAGATTTGGCATTTAAGGAGTCACTCCAGCTCCGAGTACTAGTATCTTTGAGCAAGGTGCCTGAGGGAGGAGAAGTGAACGTGTAATTTCCTCAGGCTCCTATTGCACCAGCTTGGAGGAATCTGAATGAGGAAGTTCATAAATGGTTGGGTGTGGGGGGGATAACACTAACCCAGTGCAAGCCAGATTCCTCATATTGTCTGTTTCTAGAAAAAGCTTGCGTAATATCAGAAATGCAGATAGCCTGTTTGCAAGAGAGGGCTTTTAAAAGTGGAAATCCCAACTGAAAGCAAAGCATTTTTATATTAACAGTACTTCTGATGGGGGCTTGAGACCTAGGGAGGCCATCTTGCCTAAAGCCACTTGCAGCCTCAACTGATGGGGTTGTAGTCAAAGCATCTAGAGGGCACCCGGTTGCTGAAGGCTGCATTAGTGTAACATCCGGTGTTATTTCCCTGTTACGAGAGTTGGCTGGAATTTCGAAAAGTCGACTGAAAACAGGTCAACAAAGCCAGAGGTGGGCCATGTTGATGAGGTAGCTGCTTTAGATTTTGGGAATCGCGATGAGCTACTGACTGTCTTGGCCTTTGCATTATAATCCAGTAGGAGACTCCTGTTGTTCTGTGCAAGCCTGGTTGGAACAAACATAGAAAAGAAACCCCATTCATTTCAAGTAGGCTTGTACACAGGATAATGTCCTGGTCAATTTTGCCTTGTGTCAATGAGCATGAAGGAGGTGGGGGTGGGGACCCATTTGGATTGGAGAAGGGCTGTAACTTGCATGCAGAATGTCCCAAGTTCAATCCCCAGCATCTCAGTCCCCTGTCTGAAATTCTGGAGAGCTGCTGCCAGTTAGTGTTGACAGTACCGAGTTAGATGAGCCAGTGGTTTGACTCAGTATAAGGCAGCTGCCGGTTTGTTTTCTGCATCAAGACTCCCAAATGCTTTGTACTAGCTCTTCATGAAGCATCTTTCATTTTATTTAAATAGGGCTAATGCAAATTCCTCATCCTAGAAAAATAATTGTGATTCACGCTCCTGCCCTTCTCTTTCCAGCAAGCAACAAGGTCAATGTCACAGCTGCTAAGAGGAAACATTTTTACATAGCCAATTTCTTAGGACATCTACTGCTTTTACGGGAAGGATGCTTCCCCCGCTTCCCCCAACCAAGGAGAGATGCAGTTCTAGTGCAATGCACTTATTACCTGTACAAGGACCACCAGATGACCCGCTACATTGATGACGTCCTGCGTTTGATGAACACTTATCCTAATTGATGGTGATTAGGCACAATGGCTCAACGGACAAGCACACTCCTATTTTTAGAGAGCTCAATGGTTCTGTAGCCGCCTCCAAAGGATATGACCTTGGTAATGAACTTTGGGACGCTTGCTTACTTTCTGGAGCATGAGTGGTTACGTGCTAGTCCTGAACCTCAAGGCAGTAATAATTAAGTGGTACTGGTTGTGCCCCAGAGAAGGGCTGGCACGTGGCATCCCTGGGCATTTGCTGGAGTTCAGAAGAACCCACTGATGATGCCTGCCTTGGTCCACTCATCAAAAATATGTATGTTCCAGATTCTGACATCACTCTGAGGCATTGTGGGGAATTCCAGTGCAGCTATACTCAACTACCCAGTGTAGAGCTGCTGTTGATACCAGGTCAGCAGCTGGTGGGAAACCCGTAAGCAGAACCTGAGCACAGCAGCTCTCTTGCCTCCAGTGGGTTCCAGCAACTGGTAACCAGAAGCATTGCCACCTCCGACAGTGGAGGCAGAGCACAGCCATCATGGCTAGCAGCCACTGAAGGCCTTATCGTCCCTGAAGCAGATGGACCACTGGCTTGATCAAGCAAGGCAATTATTATGTGCTTATTTATCTAATCTTCCGATAGGTGCTGGTAATGCAGTGCTGATAATGTCTCTTTGAGGCATATGTTGTGGATGTGTCCTGTGACATCTTTTTGGTCAGCCGCAGTTGTTTATATTAACTTTGTTTTGGAGAAGATCCTTGAGGTTTGTGGATGTTCACACATCCCCGTGATGTGTGGGGACAAGCAGACAGGCAACAAAAGAGGACCTTGCAATTGCTTTATGGTTGCAAAGAGCCTTGTGCTTCTCCGTTAAACCCAAACCACCATTACTCAGCAGTCTAAAATGCTTACTGCCCTTCCTACAATTTTGTTTGGATATCTAATTGGGGGAAATGCACTGCTTTGATTAATAGATAGGTTTAAATTAGGATTGATGGATTATTTTTACTGTTAATGGTAGCCGACATTTCTTTTCATTCTGTTATATTTGCATATTATTATTATTTTAAAAAAGGATTAAATGCAGTTACGGCAGACAGGTTTAATGCAACCTTTCTGAAAATAGAAACAACACTTTGTTCCATGCCAGTTGCACTTATTTCATAAGACTGGCAAGAACATCGGAGCCAAGTTAAGAAGGGATTTAATCCGAAAGAAATATTCAGTTTAAGCCAAGATTTGGTGGTCGGACAAATCTTGCAGGAAGCCGTAACGGGGAAAGGTCAGGGTGTCTCCCGTAATGATCCTATTGGAAAGCCACTTTTCATAGACTTTCACTGTTAAACCTTGTTCATAATACGGGGTGGGGAGACCAAATTAGGCCGATAAAAAAGTTCGGGACTCTCAAAAAAGGAAACACTTCTCACACAACGCATAATGAAAACGATACTCACTTCTCACAAGACACACTGACAGCTTTCAAGGGGGATTAAACCTTTATTTAGTGTGTGTATCTATATACTACCTCTAGGAACATAGGAAGCTGTTGTATACCGATTCAAACCATTTGTTCATCTAGCTCAGTATTGTCTACATTAACTCACAGCGGCTCACCAGGGGTTCAGGCAGGGGGACATTCCCAGCCCAACCTGGAGATGCCAGGGATTGAACCTGGGACCTTCTGCATGCAAAGCAGATGCTTGGCCACTGTTACAGTCCTTCCCTGCTCCCATTTCCACAAGTACCTGGAGAATATTCACTCCAGGAATTTATAAAGGACATCCCACCCATTCTCCAAAGGGGCTCTTTCCTTGAAATGAGGGTAGAAACTGAAAAATAAAATAAAATGGACAAATCGTGCTTTAGAAGAGAAATCGAGTCCTGCTTTTTGCTGGATCCTAGAAAACTGGGTTGAATTCTATTTCCCTTGTATTTATGCTAAATGATGCTGTTTTCATCTGCCATCTATCAGAAACAGATATTTGAGAGGCTGCAAATGTACTGAACATCAATAGCTTTGCTTTCATTGTCTCTCCCCTTTCATCGCTTCTCTCCTCGCAGATTAATATTCTTTTCATTTATACCTATTTTTATACCTGCCAGGTCCAGATGGTCGAGATCACAGATGTGTTAGAAATCCTACCCAAATAAGAAAAAGCTGCTCCTCCCCGGTTTGGAGGGTGACCAAAAACAAAAGGGGTGGGGGAAGCGTCCAAAAGAAAGAAAAATATAATAAAACTTCTTACCTTACCTCTACTGCCTCCTGGTTTCTAAAAGAAGCAGGAAAGACTTTGCTCAAAATCCTTGCTGCTAAGTAGAGTCAAGAAAAAAGGATTAGGTGCTTTGACTTATCCCCTGTCCATGAGTTTAGATAAAATACCCCAGATAAAATGTCTAATCAGGGTGCCTAGTCTTCCCCCCAATATTTTTTTTAAAAAGCTTTTTCATGATAAAATACAATAAACAAATTAAAAGAAAGGAATGAAGGGAAAAGGGAAGGGGGAAATGCAAAGCCCTCTGTCAAAGGTAGATCTTAACCCTTGTCTCACACAGAAAGGGGTGAACCCTTCTAACTCTCACCTGGGAGTTTCCCTTCCTTCTTTCCAGCCTTGGAGATCTTCCCTTCCCTTCCTCTCACTCAGGGTCTTTCACCAACCATCTATCACCTTCATGTGCGTATAATCCCCTCAGTGACCCAGAGTAGAGATTGTGCTGTTCTGGAGATGGGGAAAACTTTGGAAGAAAAATACAGAATTGTTTCACAAGTGCCACCCTTGAAGAACCCAAATACTGTACTGGCATACTGTTAAGAAATACTGTGCAGTGGCACCCCCTAGTGGGATAAGGGAGCAATCGTAACCTCACCTGTCTTTTGTAGTAAAAGCAAGCCAGAATCTTGTGGCAGCTTATGCCATAAAGCACGTCCAACACACATTTAAAGCACCTTGCTTCCCTCCTCCCAAAATCCTTGGAACTTCAGTCCTGTCCCTTGTCCCACAGAGCTACAATTCCCTGCACCCTTAGTACACTATAGTTCCCCGGACTCTTTGGGGGAAAGTCACACACTTTAAATGTGCACTGAATATGCTTTAAATGTGTAGTACTGTTCCCACAACCCTAACCAGAAGTAAATACTATCTGAGTTTCCCTGAGGCATACTCCCCAGGAAAGTGGGGTTAGGATTGCAGCGTAATCAATGTTTTGGAGCATCTTATGTTCTTATTTGGGACCCAGGTGGCGCTGTGGGTTAAACCACAGAGCCGGGGGCTTGCTGATCAGAAGGTCGTCAGTTCGAATCCCTGCGACGGGGTGAACTCCCGTTGCTCGGTCCCAGCTCCTGCCCACCTAGCAGTTCAAAAGCACATCAAAGTGCAAGTAGATAAATAGGTACCGCTCCGGTGGCAAGGTAAACGGCATTTCCGTGCACTGCTCTGGTTTGCCAGAAGCGGCTTTGTCATGCTGGCCACATAACTTGGAAGCTGTATGCCGGCTCTTGGCCAATAAAGCAAGATGAGCGCCGCAACCCCAGAGTCGGACACGACTGGACCTAATGGTCAGGGGTCCCTTTACCTTTATGTTCTTATTTAAAACATAAGAAGAGCCCTGCAGAATCCATCTAGTCCAGCACTGATTTTTCCACAGTAGCCAACCAGATACCTCTGGGAAGCCAACAGGCATTTGTGAACGAGAGTCATACGACAACATCAAATTCATCTTTATCTGAGAAGCTATCCTTTCTTTAAAAAAAAAAACCTGCTATACTCCAACTGCTATACTCCAACTGGGCAGCAGGTGGCAGAAGCAGCTGCTGTTTGGCCTTCGATCCCCACCCACAAAGCGGAGCCCAGTGGCACAATTTCCACATCATTGCTATTTACAGCCAGAGGCAGCTCCTCCCTGCCACCCACCCTCCCATGCTGCTCATGCAGGATCTCTGCAGTATGAATAAGAGAGCGTATCAGCAGTGCAGACTGCAGGCGTAGCGGAGCAGCCCTTGCCTTGTCACATGTGAGCGTCATAGAGCAGGTGGGGGACGGGACCTTTGTCCCGCCAGATGAGCACACATTCAACTCATTGCTCCACCTACTTTTGCCTCTAGCCTTCCCGGTCACTAGCATGTGGCCCTCAGAAGGTTGCCAAGAAGGGAATGCGGCCCTTGGGCTAAAAAAAATTCCCTCACCACTGCTTAAGAACCTCTGCAACAATAATAATGAACTAGATGGACCAGTGGTCGGATTCTGTATAAGGCATCTTTCTATTTCTTCCCTAGAGGGGAAGAGTAGTTGTTGTTTAGTCGTGTCTGACTCTTTGTGACCCCATGGACCAGAGCACGCCAGGTCCATGGGGTCACGAAGAGCGGAAGAGTAGGGTGGAGCTTTAAAGGGCAGGTGAAGAATCATGGGCTCCAATGTAATCTCCTTTGAACCCATGCATAGTAAAAAAATAAAAGTGTGTGTGTGTGTGTGTGGTACCTGGGGGTGTTAGGGGATGGGTAACACCTTCTGGTGGGAGGCATGTTATGCTGTTTCTGGGGTAGTTTGTCCACCTTTGGTCCCCACCCTGCACTCAGCTCTCACCTGTGGCTCCAAAAAGCTGTCCACATGCGAAAGCGGCCACACCCTGGGAACAGCTTCCAACTGGCTGGCTAAACCAGATGTGGGTAGCTGATGGGTCTCAAACCCTTGGTGAGTTAGGGACTTCCCCTGCATGCAAAGACAGGCTCTGGCAGATTGAGCAGATGAGACCAATAGTGGGTCCAACGGTCAAGAAGGTGGTTTCTGCAGAAAGGGTTCATCAGAGTCTCTCTCACTCTGTGTGTGTGTGTGTGTGTGTGTGTGTGTGTGTGTTTGTGTAAAATGCTCAAAGCAGTTTCCATTTTCTTAAGGTGCAAAATAGCACCAATACAGAAATTCAATGCACAACAATTTAGTGGAAGCCACAAATCACAATTCAAAAACTATTCAAAACAAGCTTGTAAGACCAAGTAATACTAAATAATCAGTATCAGTATTAAACAATTCAACAGACCAATCCATTATAAATATTTCATCAATATAATCAGCACCATCAAAATGGCAAATGGGGGGTATTGAATTACGATAGTTATGTCACCAAAATGGAACTAGTAAAAAATGAGGGGGGGTTGACTACTCGGGGGAACCCCAAGGTTTGCAGAAGTAGGCAGGGAGAAAATAAGGGAAGGACCAAAGAGGGGAGGAAACGAATATACAACCCACAACAGTCAGCTGAGAATGCTTAGTGACCATGACATGCTGAACATGTTTAGGGTGTGTCAATGATGGGAAACTAGGGAGAGGAAAATGTAATGGAGTGTCCTGGAAGAGGGGCATGGCTAGCTGGCAGGCATGCTGAACAGGAATACTCCACACTGCAGGCAGGCCCTGCTTGTACATCTATGACCTATCTCAACATATAGAAAATGTGCAGGATTGTGCCGTGTGTCTTGCTCAGTGCAAGCAACCTGTGGGCAGAGACTTCCCTGCTTCTTCTTTGTAAAGTGCTGTGGAAGCACCACCCCCCCAAAGTGTGGGGCAAAAACCAGGCCAACACTATTCCTCCCCGTCCCCCAGGAGAAATGACCTGACCTTTTAACTCCTGTTTAGGAGTCAGGGCTGCCTAGCCATTCAAGCACAAAAGAGACCCTAAATAATGTATCAAGAGCAGCTGCCAGCAATGCTTTCGATGCCCATTGGTTCTGACGGAGCTGGAAAACTCAGCTTGTGCCCAAGCAGTGGCTGGTAGCTGCTCCTGGGAGAATCCTCTCCATCCCACTCAAAAGGAGCAAAGTCCGCTTCCGGTCGGCGCGCGGGAATGGACGGTCGGGGGGACATGTCGCTCCTGACATTCCCCGATCTGACCGGGCAAAGGGGAGACAGCGACAGCGACGCTGGCCCCAAAAATCCCGGGAAGGGCGTCCCGGGAGCTTATTGATCCGGCGGAGCTCGTAACGCCTTCCCGGCTCCAAGAGAGAGAGCGGGGGGAGGCGGAGCTCATCGGATCGCAAAGCCCCGTCAGATCGCAGCTGCGAGAGACCGTCCTTCTGGAGCGCGCCGATTCCTCCAAAATACAACATTTGAACTGGAGAAGTGAGTACAAATCTAATTTGGACTTAATTTGAAGAATGCCTGGGACACTAATTACGGAGGTCCGTCCCTTGCTATTGGATTGCTAGGAGCAGGAATTTTGTAGCCGAAGCGAATGAACTGTAACTTTAAAGAGCAACTTTGAAACAGAGATTCAATCCCCCTGTTACCCCTGATTTGAAGGGCTTTCTGCTAAAAAAATGGAATAAGAGGAAAAAATTTACAATGGGATTGAATTGAACTGTTGGATTAGAACTTGTGATCGGATTGTTTTGACTAAAAGAAGCTATGTCCTTGAACATGGCGGACAAAGAGCGCATTGTTGACTGGAAAAAAATCCTAGCTGCAGCATGGGAAGTGAGAGATGAAATTCGAGCCTTTACTGCGAAGTGGAGAGGAGAAAGTGATGTCATGTCGGCTGGAAAAGAGGAGGAGGGGGAAGTCCCCACCAAGGTCGATGAGACAGAAAAAGTAAAAAAAACATGCTGCAGGAAAAAAGTCAAGAGGCGCAGGAATATTGGAATTTGGAAAGTACAGAAGAAAAAGGTGAAGAAAAGAAAAGAACACCCCAAAAGGAAAGAACAGGAGGAGCAGAGCCGGGACAGAAGAAAACAAGAAAAAGGACTACCTTTACAAGAAGAGGAATGGACCTGGACTTCGGAAAGACAGGGAGTGGGCTGACGGATGTTATTTGACAATATTGGGACAGAATGTGGTTTTTAGACAAGGATTATGGACATGGCTGAGGATTTGAATTAGTAAAGGACATAACATGGCTAGAGGCCTGGAAATCAAGGGGAGATGGAGGGAGAATATGTAGATATATTAGAAGTAAATGCTGAGGCAAAGATTTAGTGAAGTAATGTGTATAATTGAAGATGATTTTAAATAAGAATTAGAAACCTGTTATAAGAATACGATGTGGAAATAGGGAACAATAGGGAGGACGTGAGGGAGTCACGGAAGATATGTAAGGAAATAATGATGGCCTGTCCCGGAACTTGGGACAGGTCCAAGCGAAGTTAAGATAAATGGTATTTAGGTCAGGGGTGTCAAGAATGGGTAATTCCTCTGTGAGAGGGGGGGTAAGATTTATGCCTCCCATGGTGAGAGAGGGGGGGCGATGAAAACCTGACCGAGATGTAATGTGCTTATAAAATTGTAAAATCAATAAAAATTATTTAAAAAAAAAAAAAAAAAATAGACCCATGAGATCGAAAAAAAAAAAAAAAAAAAAAAAAAGGAGCAAAGTCTGGCTCAGTCTTGTCTTCTCAGGTTTAATTAAGCATCTTTGCAGCAGAGTCCAGCCTCTATATGTGTGATGGCCTGGGATTCAGACTCAGATGCTGAACCTGAGGGATCCCAGCCTGCACAGGATTCCCCGCCTCCAGAATCAGCAGAGCCAGGGCCAGGGCTTGAGTCTGAAGGGTCCTCACCTGTGCTGGATCCTCAGGTGCAGGCATCTGCTGAGTCTGCTCTGGCTCCTGCTGGGATGGAAGACCCATTGCCTGCAGGTGCTCCACTCTCACAGCCCCGTCAGAAGCTGAGGTTACCTCTGGGTCCTGTAACCCTCCAGCCTCTCCTGAGCTGCAGAGGCTCAGGGCAGAGAGGCGAAGGGAACTAAGTTCCCGCAGCAGGAGTGCTCATCTCCAAGCCAGGAGAGGTGAGTCACCTGAGGATCGGAGCCGCCCTATGCCTCGGGGCAGATAAAAGCCGGCCAGCCCCAGCCCCAAGTTGCAGGAGCAACATCGTTGGTGACCAGTTCCTGCTTGAAACCTGTCCTACTTTCCTGCCTGAGCTCCTGACCTGCCCTGGTTCCCTGCTTGTCCACCCGTTCCTGACTTTGCCTGACTCCCTGCCCTGCACCCTGCTTCAGTTATTATGGACTGCCTTTACGTTGTACCTCTGACCACGGACCGGACTTAGACCTTGCCTTTCGGATACCCCACGGGACCAGCGCAATATGGTTTGTGCCGTCTCCAAACCAGCTTACCGAGGTGCCAGCCCCTTTCCTTTTTCAGCTCTTGATTTGTGCTTTGGCCTGGCCTGCCAAACTCCTGAGTCAGGCCCTTTGGTCCATCTGAGCTGAGTAATGTCTACACTGACTGGCAGCAGCACTCTAGGATTAGAGACATTAAGCCTTTCCCAGCCTACGTGGAGATGCCAGGGATTGAACCTGAGACCTTCTGTGTACAAAGCAAATGTACTGTGACAAAGCAGGGACTTTGTTGTCGGCTTCTTAAGTTCGACTACTGGAACCAGGCTCCCCACTGGGTAACTAACACTCTTATTAACTGGGCTTTTACAGAGTGTTAAAAACACACACACAAAAACAGTTTTCTTTCCTCAACTTTCAGGAAACAAAACGAACCAGAAGAAATAAAAATATAGTTAAGCAGTGAGGGTTGTTTCTAATGCTAATTGTACTCAAAACAGGCACATTGAAATTAATGGGCATAGCTAACTTATGTCCATTGATTTCAGTGGGTCTACTACTGTAAGTAGAAGTTAGGAACAGAGCTGCCAATGTACTGAGCCATTAGGACATCTAGCACAGCATTGTCTACACTGACCCGTGGCAATATTCCAGGGTTTTAGACAGGGAACATTCCCAGGTTTGAAACCTGGGGTTTTCCTGCATGAAAAGCCGATGCCCTACCACTGAGCTGCAGCCCCAAGTTAGTTCGATGCAACCCTGAACGTTCATCACACAACTTGCATTGACCATACCTTTTGGATGCCCTTCGCTTTGCCCAGACCTAAAATAGGTCTCCGGAAGATACTTCAAGGAGCAGGATGCTCAATCCAATCTCTGCAGCTTCTTGAGAGGTCTTTTCAGGAGGGGGCAGGAGGGTTGCTTGTTGTCTCTCATGGGAAATCAAAGCCCAAAACTCAGCAGCAAAACATTCAAGAGGGCAGGAAGAGGGAGGGGGGAGGTGCTGCGTGTGGCTGGCGTTTTGCTGGTCTGAGTCATCCCTCTTTAATATGGAGTTACGTGTTTTCTTATTCGAACTTGTCTCCAAGTTCACTATGGTGCTTTAATTGGTTTCCAGAAGGATTGATTTCTCTGCAGGTTGGGGGCTGGGGGGGAGGAAACCAACCAACTGGAAAATAGCAACTAAATTTGTAACATTTTAAATTCTTGATAGATCGCTGGAATCGAAAGCCCGGTACGTAGTAGCACATTTGCCTTTTGACAGCTTCCTTGTTAAGATTATTTGATGTATGCTCTTCTTCATAGGTCACAGGGGCTGGGTTACAAATGTGTTTTTCTAGCCCAGTAGAACTGTCGACTTGAGGCAGTGCTGCCTATTGCCTAGTTGGACTGGTGAGAGTGGAAGGCAAGGAGCCCCAGGAATAGAGGGTGGGAGCCAGATGCAATGACAAAGCCAACCCATTTTAGTTTAGTCCCCATCCTCTCCCTGCAGCGTTCTGCAAGGGGAACTCAAGAGACTAAGGCAGTAGTGGAATCCACCTCCTGGACTGGTTTTAAGAAAGGGAGGCAGGCAGGAACTGGCTGGGGTTGCCAGTGTCCCATTTACCTAAATGGATCAGCCTTGACTGCCTTTGGCAGAACGTCTTTCTCATCTCCCATTCAATTATAGATGTCAAGGATTGAACCCTGGACCATCGGCATGGAGGGGTGGCACTCTACCATTGAGCTTTGCCCCCTCTCTTAGAGGAGCAGAGGACCATTAGCCCATCGTTTTCTACCCTGACCATATCTTTTAAGATTCCCAAGCAGAGATGGGCCATTTTTGTCTTTGGTTGCAAAGAGTTAGATTTAAAGCCTTCTGTGGGAAAAGCAGGTGCCCCAACACCAAACCATGTCCCCTCCCCACATCAGGCAGATTCAAATTGCTATTCCTAAAGAGCCGTTCTTAACATCTTCTGACACTGAAATGGAGTTTGTGGAGGGGAAAGAGGAGCCTGTGGATCCGTGGGAGGGTTGAAAACCCATCATTTTCCAAGGGGCAGCCAGAGCAGATGGTGCCATTTACAGATTTGTTGCATTAAACAGATTCTTTGCTCTCCACTTCCAGCTCCCCAGGTAATCGCCTTCGAGGGTCAACCGTGTCAGGCAGCACTAATCTAAAGCAAATGACTGATGAATAATTAAGGGAAGAAGCAGTGCTTTTGTTTTGAAACCACTGGGGACCGTTACCACCACCAAGAGCTCCACCACATTCAGTGTTTTTAAGGCTCAACACCCCTTCTCAACACAATTAATTTTTTATAAAAGGGATTTCTGCTTTCTCGCAAGGTGAAATGTGTGCACATTTCTAGCCAACCTGAATTTAAGGGTCGGAGCCTACCTTCAGTCCTATTCAAAGTAGACCCACTGAAATGAATGGCCACGACTAACTTAGCTAATATTGATGGGTCTACATTAGAGTAGGCTTAACACTGGATACAACCCTAAGTCTCAGAGGGCTGAATTCTTGCCTGGGAAATCTTTTAGAGGGGCCAGATGTCAGTGGTGCGTGGACCAATCATTTTAAGTGTTACCTTTGTACAGTAGGCCAGTTTCTGTACACACCCTTCTCTCTCCTCTGTCCAGGCAAGCAAGAGGCATTGTCAGAGATTGTAGGCACACTCCAGCCAGGCATAAACATTAGAGGAGCAAAGTAGGGCTGGTGAGGGGTATGGCCTTGGGGAATGGGTGTGGCCTGTATATGAGGTTTCCCACCTTTAAAAAAACAAATGACAAAAACAACCTGCTGCTACTACTGGGGCACTCTGAGTCATTTCAGTTAATTAGCAGGGTAAAAGTGCTGTAAAAAAACCAAGAATCCAGACCATACCTACAAAAGACTGGCTAGTGATGGTTCCATTCTACTTAGTGGTTTACAGGTGGTGGTGCAGCTAGGTTGCTCACAGGAGCAAGATGGTCTGAGCACATAACCCCCACCCTAGCCTGACTGCACTGGCTACCAGCTAATTTCCAGACCCAATTCCAAAGTGCCAGTTTTGACCAATAAGGCCTTAAGCAGTTCAAGGCACCAATACCTCAAGGGATGCCTCTTCCCATATGAACCGATGCGGGCCCTGCGTTTGTCATCTGAGGCCCTTCTCCGTGTGCTCCTTCCAGGAGAGGTCCAGAGGGCGGCAACACAAGAACAGGCCTTTCCAGAGGTGGCTCCCCACTGGTGGAAATATCACCCAGGGAGGCTCTCCTGGTACCATCATTAGGTGCCAGGCAAAAGCATTTCTTTTCAGCCAGACCTTGGGCTTTTAATTAGCTGCGGCATCCTTCAGTTGGTGGGACGTTTCGGGCCTCTTTTTCGTCTGCATCCATATGCCTCAGGAGACAATGGAGTGCATCTCTGGGGTGAGTTTACATTTTTCTATTTTGTCTTTATGCTGGATTTATTGCAGGTCTTACTGTTGTAGTCAGTTGTGGGGGTTTTTTGGAGGGGGTTGAGAAAGTGACTATCATTAATACTAAGTTAACAACAAGGGCATAAGGCGGGTAACAGGCATAGATATTGCGTATAAATTGATAAAACTGAGGTTGGAGGGGATCCAAAAGACATACTCTAAGCAAACAGCATGACCCCAGCCCCTTCCCTTCTGAAGCAGAGGGATGACAATGCTCTAGGCAATAAACCATGTTCTAGAAGACCAAGCTACCGTACCACCTCCTCACACTCCACTTCAGGTCAACAGTTCATATGACCTGCCTGAGGAATATTCCATCCCAACTCCGGGTGTGGGGATTTCTTAGTTAATTTGAAGTTGCAGTTTTGACTCCTGCTTGTAAGAGTTGAGGGCAATGTACAATAAGGTTGGCTGCCATTTTGGAACCATTATGATCTCAGTTCCAACTTGGGAGAGAAAAACAAGCGGCCCAAGACAACTCATGTCAAACTGCTTTATTACATCTTAAATAACAGTACATTTTAATATAGTATCTATCTTGCATCCAGCTTTCTTGAAGTACACTGACTTTAAAATTAAATACAAAAGGTGAAGGATACAAGGGTGTGGAGAAAGCTCTACTGAGAATAGTTCCATAAAGGGGGGAGGGCGCAGGGGAAGAAGAGGGTTTTTTTTCATTTTGTTTTTTTTAAATGCCAAATCCAGGCCTAAAAACGCACAATTACAGCACATTTTGTACAGAGTGTTGCCAGAGGGAGGGTGGGGAGAGGAAGAGACACACCCCAAAATTGATAAAAGCCATTGCTGTAGCAAAGGGGTGGGGGGAGAATTCCAGTACAGTGAAAAAGAGAGGAACAACGTTAGACAGAGTAATTTGCTGCCCAAAACGCTGTTTAGGGTTTTTTTGTTTGTATTTTTCTTTCATTTTCAAAACACAAAGCCAGGAATGGTTGCTTGTTAGGGGAAAGGAAAATCTAACCTGATAAAAAGGGCTCCTTTGACTAAAGTCAACAGGCTGTTAGGAATTTAAAAGCATGTTATTCCCCTCCCTTCCCCACCCTAGAATCAAATCTACAGTGATTGTTTAAAATAAGTGGTTGGTTTTTTTTCCTTTTCCTTTCAAATTAAGAATAGTGATTTATCTATCAAACTACTCCAGAATGTGCATAGCTCAGTACTTTTCATCCTTTTGTTTTAATGCACAGAGTAGCAACAGTAAATGAAGAGATCAGCAATGGTTACAGCTTTTTTTCCAAATAAAAAACAAAACAAAAAAACAGGTTATTTCTTGAAAGAAATCACATAAGGACACATTAGTCTCATATGCACTTGAGCATTTCTACAGCATGCGATTCTAAAGAGTAATCCAACCCAATATGGCAAACCAAAACAATTTTTCTCTCTTTCCATTGTTCTTGTTTAACTTAGAAAGTTTTTTTTAAGATCATTATTTCCAAAAACATTAATTTGTACATTGTTTCATACACAAAGAATTGATGGAATAGCCAAGCGCTGAACAGGTTTCTCTTTTCAACACCTCCCACCCCCCAGAAAAAGCCCAAATCCACAGAATCTTGTTTGTTTATTGAGATTATGGGGTAGTGTTAGGCTATGAAGCACCCTCCAAGTGGGCATAAGAAATCCATCCTATGCCAAAATAAGAGAGTAATAACATGTGAGGTGGGGTGGAAAAAACTAGAGTTTGCATTTTGTTACCCATAAAAGGTGATTTTAAAAAAAACATTCAATACCATGTACAGCGTGTGCTTGGTTATCTTAACATTATCCTATATATGCAGTATTTGTGCAACAATTTGTGACACTAAGACAGAAATAATAATAATAATAAAAAGACTTCAGGGACTAAATTTACAGCATTAACAATCCCAGCGGTATCTGGGTTTGGACTCCCTTGTCTTGGCTTGGCTCAACAATTGACCATAAAATCAAATTGCACAAAAGAAAAAGAAAAGGAAATGGAAATATGGACAAAAAGTAGATATCAACCCTGCTACAAACACGACTTCAAAGTTTGAAAGTGAGATAAAACAAGGCCCTCCCACCCCCAACTCATAAAGTCAGTAAAACCAAATCAATGGTTTGCAATCTTTAAACTACAGTGAAAGTTAAAAGTTGTCTGCTTCACAATGATTTTTTTTCTCTTTTTTTGTCTGGACATGCTTAAACAAAGTGTGTTTTTTTCCTTTAGTTTTCTAGACGAAAGGTGGTCCCAAAAGGAATGCACAATTTTACTTCTTTTTCTATTTTGTATATAACCACAGAAATTCTTCTTTTAGAGATAATTGTGCTCTTCATTTCAGCAGTAGGAGACGTGAAAGATCTTGCCCTTTGGTGGCTGGGTAAGATGGGAGGGGGGAGGCAAAGGGGGGTGTCCAAGTTAGTATGGTTGGATTGGATACATTATTTTAAATTTTCAACCGTTGGAAAAGTCTTCCAGTCAGCGTGGAGTCCACTGCTATTCTGACACAGAACACATACAAAAGGTTTTGTTAATTATCATCATCAGTAACTTCTAATACTAATCCTTTTCCTCTCTTCCAAATTATTTTAAAACCAACCTGGATCTTGCATTTATACATTCCCCGCCCCCCTAAGGTATTAAATCTATTACCCTATTCATTTCCTATCACAAGCTAGTTTCACAGCTATGTAACAATACAACACATTTATTTGCACACTACTTGGAATTCTCTCAAGCATCAACTCAGCATGTTGAGAGAGGCCCGATTTACATTAACAAGGGCATTTAATCTGTACTAAATCATTTTATGGACACTAGGCTGCTTCTACACATGGCTCCCACACCTGCCTGGATGTGAGAAGAGTTGGGGGGAAAGCTATTTCAATATGAACACCCCAGAATGTCTACATGTAAGAGCCCCGCTGGATCAGACCAAAGACCTAGGTAGTCCAGCATTCTGTTTCCCACAAAGGCCAACCAGATGCCACTGGGTAGCTCAGAAGCAGGAGAAGAGAGTAATAGGACTCTCCCACTGTGGTTACCCAGGAACTGGCATCCTGGAGCCATCAAGCTTTGTAAGCCAATGAGCACTTTACACTTCATGAACAACACATCCCAATCATAGAAGCCTAGAAAGAGGCGACAGCCTCCATGTGTGAGAGAAAGGGGTGGGGTGGGGAGAGAGCATGTTGGACCCCCCCCCCATCTTTTTTTAAAAAGGTACCTACAGACTTTAGTTCCAGATCTTGAGGAAGCTATCCCACGATCCTGTTGCCACCGCCATGCCATCATCAGTTACACCTAAGCAACTGACACGGTTATCATGGCCAGCTAGGACGCCTAGAAATTGAACGGAGAAACAAAAGCAAAAGGAGTTTCAGATTCGGCATGTTCCAATGTCAAGAGAAATATGCAAAAAAAAAATTAAAAAAAAGTATAAGTGGAGCCTGTTACTTGGCTCCCAGGATTTAAGTTGTTCTTTGGCAATTGGGAGATAGCAACTTTCAATGACAGTGATGTACAAGTGCTCCCTTTTCAACAGGTTTACTCAGCTGCTCCAGTCTGGAGCTTCTTTATGCACATGGCAATGCCTCAGATGTACAAACCTCTCTGCTAAACTGAGTGAAAGGAGAAAGCTCTTGACAAGCATATCTCCTTGCACATCAAGTGCTGCCCATACTATGACATTCGCAGAGAAACTCTTGTACACAGGAACTCAATCAGAGATGTTCTGGAGCTTTCAGTTAAAGCAAGCGAGTACAAATGAATTGCAGCCCATCATGGTTCCAAGCCGGTTGTCACACTAAAAAACCAGAGTGAAGCCTTCTGCACAAGGCATAAAAGGGCAGCTACAGAAACCTCAAGGAAGTCTGAGTCAGCAGCATCTAAGCCTCAAGCACCAGAATACTATACATTATGAGAGATAGCAAAGCCTGGAGACCAATGGCATGTTGGAGAATACAGTCGAACCTCTACTTACCACCGCCTCTTCTTACGGTCATTCCAAGTCACGACCGCGGCAAACCTGGAAGTAACCGGGCAGGTTTGCCGCCGTTCGTGCATGCGCAGAAGCAGCGATCGCCATTTGCGCATGAGCAGAAGCGGGCAATCGCGTTCGCACATGCGCAGAAGCAGGCAATCGCTGCCTGCGCACAACGGCACCTCTCCCAGTGACCCGTTTTGACCTCCGGACGGACTTCCGGAATGGATTATGGTCGCAAATAGAGGTTCCATTGTACATGCTGCCACACAGAAACCAGGTCCAAATGGCAGGAAGCTATTTTGGTGCAGATAATTGTCAAAATGAAAAGGGTGTTTATGACTGAGGACAAAGTATGTATTAGCTTAAGCTCACTCAAGAAACCAAGGAGCTAGCAAGGACCAGCTGCTGGAAGGGCTGCTCTGTTATGATGTAGCATAGTAAAGAGGCAGCTTTCTTTTAAAGAAATTGCCAGGTTCTTCCACATTTCTTCTCTTCTTGGAACAGTAATATCAAGCAGACAAGTACTGGCTCCTCTGTTGTGGGAGGGTGTGGTTTCTGGGGCTACATGACAGATCCCCCACCGTTATAATTAGTGGAAGGGAGGCAGGGAGGGAGTCAAGTTAAGGTACACGAACAGTGGAAGCTCTGGAAACAATGTTTAAGGGCAGGAACATAAAATAAATTCTATTAAGAGAGGGAGCATTTTCCTGAGCGCAGGATTTTAAGTTCATAAAAATCAGCAGCTACAAATCATTAACTGAGAGTTACTGGTACCTTGCAAACAAACAAACAAAAAAACTCACAGTGTGAATGCCCAGAGGAATACTAAACATCAGTTAAGTATTTCTATGCAGAACTGCCAATTCTTCATATGAATCATCATGACGTAATGTCAAAACATTAATATCACACAGGTGCTAGTTCTTTGGAGCACTGGTGGACCACTTCCTTTTTGTTAGCTGCAATATGGAACATGCACGCGAGCACACACACTCATCCTTTCGCTCTCCGAGGTCCAAAGTGTGTGCTTATTCCCCCACGCTCACTTTCTGATTTCTTCTTTCCTTGCCTTCTCCTACCACACGTTACCAAAATGTTTGAAAATGATTGATTATGCAACTGAAGCCCTTGCATGGGAATTTATATATTCAATCCCAAGTGCTGCATTTGAAAGGAACGTAAAGCTTTTAGAAATACAACATCAAATCAGTTAGTGATCAGCAGTGAATATGGGCTTCAGGTGTCTGTTTTGTAGAATCTAGGCTATTTCTGTATCTTATTTGGATCGTTACCTGCTCAGAATAGACAGGCTGAGTAAGTACGATATGGTTTTATATGGATTCCCACAGCTACCATCTGATGTGATGTGGTTCAGCAAGATGTGAACCATATTATTTTGCTGATTGTGTAGCTTGGCTTCAGGTTATTTTTACCACTGCCATGCCTTCGTTAGCCTAGGGTGCCCCAGGTTAGCACTCATATTACCAGAGGGGAGTTGCTGTCTTAACTTTTGTTTTTGGATGCTATAGGGAGCCCCCTAATCTGACTAAAATTGCAGTAAGTTCTATGTGGAGCTCCCTTGAAGACAACTTGGAACCTTCAACAGCAGCCAGATTTCTGCTGGCGTTCCGTTTAAATTGCATATAACCTATTTTAAAATAGCTGCACTGGTTGCCAGTTTGTTTCTGGGTCCAATTCAAGGTGCTCACACCAGTGTTTAAAGCTCTGAATGACTTAGGCCCCAATACCCGAAAGACTCCCTCCTTCCCCACAGACCCTTAGGGGCTAAGAGCAGCAAAAGAAGCCCTCTTGATTGTTCCTCTGCCCTCAGAGACTTGGGTGGTGGTGGTCCAAACCCAGCAGAGGACATTCTCTGTGGCAGGTCCTAAGTTGTATAACTTCCGTCTCCACAGAGGTATGTCCAACACCTTCATTATACAGTTTCTGGTGAATGCTGAAGACATACCTTTTGACCCTGGCTTTTCACCCTTGAGGTATTTTTAGGACCCACGTTATTTTTGCGATTGTTAACTTGTTTTAAACGGTTTTAAATATTGTGTCATAATGGTGTGACCTGCCCAGGGTGAATGTTAGTTTAATAATAGTAATAGTAATAGTAGTAGTAATAATAATAATAATAATAATAATAATAATAATAATAATTAATTGGCAAGTGTCCGAAGTTGGGAATCATGGATTTGATTCCCCCCACTTCCACTCAACAACTGAGCACTGCCTCAGTTCTCTATTATTTCTTCTCCATCTTGTTGCTTACTTCACCCTCTTTTGTTCAAGCACCCTGCTTGTTCCATAATCACACACATTTCTTTCCCCAGTCCCTATTTTTAGTCCAAGGGACACTAGAAGCATTACCTGCTCTGTCAGCTTTGAGTGTGTCCCACACATTGCAGTTGAAGTCATCATAGCCAGCTAGGAGGAGTCGGCCGCTCTTGGAGAAAGCTACAGAGGTGATGCCACAAATTATGTTGTCGTGGGAATAAACCATCAGCTCTTGGTCAGCACGGAGATCAAAGAGCCGGCATGTGGCATCATCAGAGCCCGTGGCAAACGCGTTGCCATTTGGGAAGAACTTGCGAGAAAAAAGAGAAACAAGGATGTAACACACGGGAAAGATGATCTAGTCTGGAAGAGGCTTCAACAACAGCTGGGAAGCTGTTTCAAGTTCCATCAAGAAGATCTCGTGATTTTCCAATACCAGAATAATGGGCAGATATATGTAAATATTTCGGTTGAGCTATTTATAATTTAATTTATAATTTAATTTAATTTAATGTAATAACAAGAAGGATGTGTTCATTTTTCATATGGAAATATGGGGTTGTATCCAGCATAGCTGGATAGTAATGCATTCTGTCAATGCAATGATTTCCACTTGTGCAATATAACTTCCCCACTCTCCTCCCCACTATTTCTCTTCTAGGGGTTCCCCAAAACCTTTGGAGCAAATGTGGGGAGGACACAGGGCATGCACAGGGAGAGCAAGCAAGGGGGTGATGTTCTGCTGGGCAAGTGGAAATTAGCTGGATACCACTCATGGAATAAAATAATTGTTTTTATGATAAATTTTGGAATAGTATTTTACAAATTAATTAAAAAGACAGTTTACTAAGAAGATGCCCATAGTAACTGCCAGCCACCTGCTATGCATGAAGACAGACACACTGTCAAAAACCCATCTCCTCCCCATAAAGTTCTTACGTACACAGATGGCATTGATGTCTGATTCATGGCCAGTGAAGGTTTGCCGGCACATCCCTTCTCGGACATCCCACAGCTTTGCAGAGGCATCACAGGCACCAGAAACAAAACATTTGGAATCAGGAGCGAGGGACAAGCTCATGACATCTCCGGTATGACCAGTAAATGTGGTTGTTTGCTGGCCTGTTTCTATGTCCCAAAGGGCGCTGGCGGAGAAAAGGTTTAAGGAGAATCCAAAATGAAAAGGGTGACCATCATAGGAAAACAAGCAAGCATTTATATAGTGCTTTAGAGTGTTCCAATAGTTTGTTTGTCAGGAGTGCTCTTCCATTAAAAAAAAAATCCTCTGGGGGGAAAAGAGGCGCTTCAGGGTGCAGAACTATACTAGGAAGTACACTCTCAGATGAACATATAACAGACAGGGGTAACATGAAGATCTGTGGGAAGTTTACAATAAAAAATAAAACAGTGAATCTGCCACCTTAGATACCAGCATGTTTTGAAGATCCAATGAAAACATTCTTAACACACAGGCAAGTAGACTTTTTCCAGATGGGAGACTCGTTTTCTTTGCAGTTAGAGCTCTCTTTCTCAAAGAAATTAAGAGCCCTAAGAAACTACATACAGGTAGTGACCATTTTGCGCACGTTCAAGGTATGCGCAACTGTGCACTCCCGCATTGCCGCAAACCCAGAAGTGGCAGAAAATGGGGGCAGGGGCGAGCTTATACATGTTCCGCCATCACACTCAATGTCCTGGAACGCAACCCCCACACAAACAAAACAAATATGTTTTATTGACAGCTGAAGTACCCACCTCAGTGAAGATTGCAACGGTATAGCAGTAAAAATATTGACTCTAGTCTACAAAACTCTTAAGGTGGCAGAAGACTTGTGGGGGGGGGGTTTAACTTCAGTTTTCTGAATCTATTTATCCTAACGTTAAATGTGTATGCCACATTCGCACATGCAAACAGGAATAGCATTCATGGGAAGGAAAGGTATGCTTAAGCTGTCCTGTTCTCAGACTGGCAAGTCCTAAAGATCAATGCTTATTGAATCTCCTTGCTAGTTGAAAGGGAGCAGACACTAGAGAAAAGGCGCTCCTTAAGTTTGTTTAGCATATAAGCCAATCTCTACAGTAACACTATTGGTGTGCGCCTTACCAAGTGGTATCTCCAGAGCTGGTAACAATTTGATTATCATCCACAAAACGGCAACATGACAAGTAACCTGCAGCAGGAAGAGGATTAAAAAGGAAAGAAATGTGATTAAATATGGACAATTCCTTTTTGCATCTCACACCCACTGTTTTTGTTAACTTCCACCTTCTTTTCTTCAACAGCAAGAGGAAGACATAGGCCAGGGCCAAGGGACGCCAAGCATCTTAAACATATTTCGGGAAAAGCTTTAACAAAGTAAAGTATTATAAGAACATAAGAAAAGCCCTGCTGGATCAGGCCAAAGACCCTACTAATTCAACACCTCTGACAGTGGCCAACCAGATGCCCACAAGCAGGGAGCTGAGCACAACAGCACTCTCACCACTTACGATTTCCAGCAACTGGTATTCAGGAGCATACTGACTCAAACTCTTGAGATAGAACATAACCATACTGGATCGCATTCACTGATAGCCTTATCTTCCATGAACTTGCCTAATCTTCTGTCAAAATCATTCAAGTTAGCGGCCACCATTGCCTCCAGGGGGAGTGAATTTCATAGCTTAAATTACATGCTCTGCGAATAAGTTCATTTACTTTTCTCACACCATGCATAATTTTACACACCTCTATCATGCCCTGCCTTACTTTCTTTTTTTCTAAGCTAAAAAGCCCCTACTATGTTATAACCTTTTCTCACACGGGAGTTGCTCCAGCCCCTTTGATCATTTTGGTTTCTCTTTTCTGAACTTTTTCCTGCTCTACATCGTAGTATTGCTTCTTAGAATCACAGATTAAACACATAAACTTCTGAGGCCTAGTTCCATAGCTGTTACTAACATGACTGGCCACTTTGCCTTCACCCCAAGCTCCTTGAACTGTGTTTGTAATAAACTAGTTATATGGACAGACCAATTCAGCAGAGACCGTAATTCCAGAATGCAAAGGCTCTGGCCGCTTTAGAAAGTAGCTAGCACTGTGTCAAACAGCAGTTCACCAGAAGTACAGGCCTATCAGGTGTCCTCTCCTTATGCTCAAAGGTTGATCAAACGAAACAAAAATCCCATCACAACAGCTATTCACTCTTTTTCTTTTTTGCCTCCTACGAAGAGCTTTTTGTGTGAACATGATTTGCCTGTGTTATCGAAACTGCCAAGAATCAGTTTTAACTGCTCATAGGTACCTATAATAGCACAGAGTTCTTATGAAGCAGCTAAAAGACGATGCAAGAAATGCACCACAAACACCAGTTTGAATACGGCATTTGTTATTCATTACATTAAATTGAGAGTTCTGAACACTTTGGCTTTGCTGGATTATAAATAACTATTCATTGCCGAGTAACCTTAGTTCCCCTCTGTGAGCAGTTTTCAGAGAGCTCCCTTTAGCCTGTATCAGTAAAGCCTTGCAGCGGTGGAAAGCCAGCAAGACACAGAGCCCGCCTGAGGTTTCCTCTTAAGAACGGTTAAAGGTTTTTCCGGAGCCAAGCTGGCAACCTCTGGAGGAAGAGGCCTCTGCGCTTGGCCGCACCTTGAGATTTTGTTCTTTTACAGAAACAAAAGACAGCGTAAAAATGTGACATAGCTCTGGGAGAGGTGGCGGAGGGAGGGGGCAGGAATCTGTAACCTTGCAAGATGGAATTCTTCCTGAACCAGTTCTCTTCTGCAGCTCATCTGATGTATTACTACTGATTTCAGGAGCAAACTAAAACTTTGTGCGGGCTTCACTGAATGTTACATATGGTGCCCATTAGCATAAAAGTACACCAAGCAGCACCAGCATCTAAGTAAAGGCAGGAAACTTGCCCTCAGTTCCAAAGTCCACACAGGCAAGAGGACTCAGCATATCTAAGAGACTAGCTCTTTTGCTATATCCCTCTGCTGTCCAGATGAATATCTACACCATGAAGCGGCTACACAATTATTCCTCTTTCCAGGGAATCCTGGGAACTGTAGTTTGAAGGTGGAGTAGGCATCTTCAACACAGAATTCTCAGACCTCTCAACAAATTACAGCACTCAGGATTCCCTGGAGGTAGTCATACCAGTTAGCTGGCACATAAACCATTTAGCTCATAGTGGAAAAATGGGCATAGAGCAGTACACACACAGAGACCAACCAAAGCCTGACAAAAGTTCCAATAATACATTTGGAACTTTGACCAAAGTGAAACAGATGCTCAGTCTTTAGAAAAGAATACATCAGGATTTTAATCTATGAAATAAAGGAACCTGACCATGGTACTGGAAAATAAGGAAACAAAATGCTTAAACACCTATCATAATGTTTGCTACTGTACATAAATATTATTTTTAGTTTATATAGTGTTGGATTTGGCAATGTTTGCTTTTTTAAAAAGACCAGTTTGGGGAGGAATGTCTAGACAACAAGATTTACAGAACACAAGGGAAACCATTAATGCTTTTAATTAACGTTACTGCCTGTAAAACTATGGATATATTGCTAAATTTCTCCCCTAGCTTTTGTTTTTTAAGGTGAAAATGCAGGGAGGGGGAAGGTGGCAGAAATAAATATCACTAGGTTGGTGAAAGCCATATGCCACGCACAAGCAAGATGTAAGCCAGTCTTTCAAGAGATGCCACAGAGAGAGTGGGACACTGTATAAAAAGACATGTTGAAGGCATGTTGTAGAGCTAACTGAAGCAAAAACACACTCACCTGTATGGCCAGCCAGTTCACGGCTTACACGTACATTGCCTTCACGTGTTTTCAGGTTGTAAATGGAACAAATGTTATCAAGACCACCGCAGGCCACATAGTTTCCAGATGGAGCATATGCGCAGGTCATTACCCAGGATGAACGCAGGGGAATAGCATGGACCTAGAATGAAAATAAAAGAGGGGGGTAAAGCTGCCATTTTGCTAGGTTCCTTGCCCATTATCAAGAGGTAAAGAAAGGTGGCCAACCCAGGCTGTGGGGAGGAAACAGATCTGACTTTGGGGCGGGGCGGGGGAATAACCCACCAGAAAATTCTCCTGCAGAAACCCCACTGAAACAAAGGTTACATGCTCCAGAATAAATATTACTTGTCAATTTCGATACTGCCTTCCAACATTTGCAGAACATCCTTAAAAACCTTTTTGAAACAATATAAGAGGCAGTGAAACTCTAAAAGATTGCTGGGAAACAACAGCAGGAAACGATTATTTCCATCATGTCCTGCTTGTGGGCTTCCCATAGGCGTCTGGTTGGCCAATGTGGGGAACAGGGTGTTGGACTACATGGGTCTTTGGTGTGATCCAGTAGGCTCTTGTGTTGCTATATACAGTACTAGACAAGAAACCTGGCTGTAAGAAATAGCTACATGCAGTAGATTAAGTTTGCAGTGTTGCTAGAGATATATTTAGACATGACTTCGTATGTGTAATCTAGCCAAAGACTTATAAAAATACTAATCTAAAACTACATTCTGGTTATTGCAGAACTGTCATCCAATTTCCTGGATTTGATTAATACCCTTTACTGACAAAAGTCTCCTTATCCTTTTTTGGCGGGGCTGGGGGAGCAAGGGGGCGAGAGATAAATAGGACAATAGCCTGTAATTTGACAGCAGGACTCTGGTAAGTTTTCCATTTCGGGGCGTTTGATCTTCTTGGAGGTATGCAATTATGCTTGATCACACGGGAGGACAAATACTGGGGAACTGCATACCGGTAGTCACTTGACTTTCATAATACTGTCTTGAAGCATGTGGACGGCATGAGCAAATATAGAATATGGGGGAGCAAGTGTTAATTTCTCCCCCCACCCACCCACTGAAACAGGAATGTGGTGAAAAGTAACACTGTAATGCAGATTAGTTACCTCATTACAATCATAGCCACAGGGTAATTTTTCTCCCCTGTCTTTTCACTGTAAACATAGGGGTTCTGATCTGCTGTAAGTGACTGTAGTAAGTTATTGTAGACCAATTAATGTGATGCGATACTTAGAAACACTCCATGACATTCTGCAGTGCCCCAGAAATTCATAAAATGGTATCTGCTGCTAACTATTGCCCACAGGTGCCAAGAGATCAGGGCAACTACAGATAAGGGGGGAAAGCAACAGGGTTCTCTAAGCCCTCTTCTGTTCCCCCCACCGTTTTTACCCTTGGGAGGTTACTAGTGATAAAGTGGTTGCTCTATCATTTGCAAGGGCAACAGCAAGGAGCTGGTTAGCTCTTCTATATAGCGACAGCTTAAATAAGAACTGCCTCATTTTGAAGGGTCTCCCAAGTGAATGCCCTGTTGCTACACTAATTTCTGGCATTTTGGTTCCAAAAGTTGTAGATGCAACTAATGGTAAAGCTTTTTCTACTTAAAATCTCATGAGCCCCTAATCCTTAGGCATTAAGGCGGCATTGGATGCCCATTGCTCAGGTTTTCAAGCCTTTGACCCAATGAACTCCTGGTATGCGCACCTCATCAAAATGTATGTTTCTGCATTTATAGAATTTGATTAAGGTTTTTCCCCCTGATGACAAATGCAAGCTTAGATGCTAATATTTTAATTCCCAAACTTTAGCAGCCAATGAGGTCAAGTTAAATGAAGGGACAGTGATTCCCCAGTCTAATATAGTTAAATCCACTGTTAAGTGGACTTGGGACTGTTCCTTGAAAAGAATTCCCAGAGATCACTCAAAGTCAGCACTGTCCAAAGGCAGCCACACCCTATGCCAGAAAAAAACAAAGATGAATTCGACAGTATCAGGAGACCATTTCCACCCTCCCTGTGTTCACCAAGGAATGAGGAACAGTATATACACAGTTTTCACCAAGCACCCAAGGCCTACATTAGACTTACTCAGGACCCCAGGCTCTCAATTTGCCAATATTGGTAAGCAAGGAAGAAATCCCCAGAAGCATAATCAGTATAGGGGTTAGGGAACACACTGGCTAACTTATTATGCATGGTGTAACAGCCTTTTTTCATGCGCAGTGCAAAATCACTTAGTGTTTAACCACTGTTAAAGGTGTTAAGCCTGTTATAATCAAGATCCATGTCACATGCAACTGCACCCACGATGCCAAGGCTTATCTTGAGTATCCCCATCAGTTTTCACTATAAAGGCCAGAGCCACAGAAGCTATTCTTTGCTCCACACAACTTATGTCTCTAAGAAAACAAACCTGCTACTTAGCTTCTTTCTTCTCATCTTCCAAAGCGGGGGGAGGGGGTGGACGGGACCCTGAGCTATTACTTTAGTCTATAATTATTCTATATTTGCCCCTCCATGGGTTCCTTCTTTCAGAGAATAAAACAAAAGCCAAACAAAAATACACAATCTGAAGGATTCGTTTTATTAGTGTTCTTCCTTTAGTTTGCTTTTCCTCCCTTAGCCAAGTTGGAATTAAGTCACTGAACCTTATTAATTGCTCTCACCTTGTTTGTGGTGTAGCTGTCCCAAATGATAAGCTTGCCATCCTGTGATGCACTAACGAGAAGCCTGGAAGGGCAGGTTAGGGAAAAGAGAAAAAAAGTTAAATGTAAACAAAGCATACATCAGAAGTGCAGGAAGACAAATTACATTGGAATACATTAGTCTTAATCAATTCAACAGTATATTTTTATATGTAAACTGGTTTACTCCCGTTATCATCTAAAGCTGCCATTGAAAGTCCTTTTTACACATTGAGAAATTGAGGCAGCGGGATCTGCCTAAAGTCATCCAGGGAGCCCATGATGGAGTAAATATTTCAACCAAGGTCGCCCACTGATCAATGGACTAAACTGGCTCTCATTGTGAATGTTTCCAATATAACACGTATCCTACGAAACTGTATTAATGGAAGCAACAGGCAGAATTCAACTGGAAGTGACATACTTCCTCTAATGTACCATCTTCCCAGGTCTTTTCTATTCTTAAGGATAGATCTAGGGTTCTGTAAGGTGCTTAAGAGTAGTGCAGATTATTTAACTTGAACAAACAAGCTCAAGTGAATTAATAAGATTGCTTTCATTAGATTAAAGCCCTCTCCCCCCCATCAGCTACTGCTGATTTAATCACTATTAACTATGAGCAGACAAATCCACTATATACAAATATTTAATTTTTAAAAAAATTATGAGAACATTGATTGTGCTCTGGCAGTCCATGACAAACACATATTCACCCTGCTGTCTGCCAGCTTTGGATCTCTGAATATTTAGAAGTGTGAGAGCTTCAGAAATATTATTTTAAAATAGTTTTAGAGCAGCCATAAGGCATTTTCTATCTGTATTTTTTCCACGCAAGGAGAAACCAGCATATGAAAATGGATTTCAGTTTTGCTGCCGGCATAGATGAACAAATGTTATTAGTTTTCAGTGTTGCTCAATTCCTTTGGTACTAGAGTAGGGCAATAGAATTATGAAATTCCCTATGAAGTAACTGCGTGTACTTTTAAACACAAGACTAAGTGGTGATGCTAGTGGGAAATCTCTCCTGCTAGGCAAACATATGGCCCTTCAGAACCTTGCCTAGGTAAAATGTACATCTATCCCTTGTACAGCTGTGTAAAATGCACATCTATGTCTTGGGTAAAAAGAAACACATTTTGGGTGTAAAAGTGACATCTTCAAGTGGGAATCCCAAAAATGCCAATGTTATATTTAAGATCTGCCAGGGCTGTTGGAAAGTAGAAACTGGCAGTCATGACACACACACACACACACACACACACACACACACACACACACACACGTGTTGCTGTTGCAACTGCAATCTCTGGACTTAGTTATCCCTTGTTATCTTTGCCTTCCTCATTTCACCCTCCTGCCACTAGTTTATTTCCTCTCCCTCCTCCTGTCTACAGTCTGCTTCTTAAATTCCTTCAAGCAATTCCTTCATTTATTTATACATTTAAATTGCTCCTCCATGGTTAAATTCCTTCATTTATTTATACATTTTTATCCCACCTTTCCTCCAAGGGGCTCAAAGTAGCATACATCTTTCCCCCCCCACTCCATTTTATCCTCACAATCATTAGACTGAGAGGTTGTGACCAACTCAAGATGGTGCTTCTACAGCACAGGAACTCACCTGGAATCAGTGCCCCAGTGCATTGCATAAATTTTAGCCAAGTGTCCCCGCAGTGTTCTTCTAGTGCGCATCTGAATACGACCCACTGGATCAATGTTGGCTGTGATCTAAATGGGAGGTTAATTGTACATATTTTTAACTGTCAGCTGCAAAAGCATTTCCTGACCAAAGAAGCATTAACTGAAACTACTCTCTCTTCTTGAATTTCTTTCCCTGTTGCACCAAAGAACTTGACCAAAACACCTTACACCTTGCTTTGAAAGGTGCTTACTACTGCTTCTTCCCAAACAAGCTTTTCATTTCAAACTTCTGGTATAAGCAAAATTTATCAGAGGTGGGGAACGTGGGAACCTCTGGATGTTGCTGGACAACATCCCATCACCTGACTATTGGTTATACCGGACAGGGCTGATGGAAATTGGGAGCCAGCAACACAGGGAAAGGCACAGATTCCCCACCTCAGAATTATCACAGAACTGAAGGACAACTTGCAGGGTTAATTTTTTTAAGCAGAAAAGTACTCACATAGAATTTCCACTGCTTCATTCTCAACTTAAAGTAACTCTTCCGGGTTAGCGGAGTTTATAACCTGAAGCGTTTGTAACCTGAGGTGTTTTTAACTCAAGGTACCACTGTATTTCAAAATTAATAATTCCAGTCCAATGCAGGGCCTTTATGTTAGCTCGACTGAATGTTTCCCCCTCAGCTTTTGTCAAGGGCAGATATTTAAACATCCCCAGAAACTATAGACATTGTGGGTGTTCTTTCATCATCCCTTTTTCTGGAACCATATTATTTTGGTTTTGTATATTAGCCATACATTCACACTCCTACCTAGCAATGGAGAGGCTATGGTTTCATGCATCTTGATGGAAGTGACCTCTGACTTCATGCCATAAGGCAGCCTTCCCCAATCTGGCGCCCTTGAGCTCACAATCATTCCTGACAATTGCCCATAATGCCTGTGGGTGATGATAGCTGCAGTCCAAAACATCTGGAGAGCACCATGTTGGGAAAGACTGCCATAAGGGTTTTAAAAACCCTGCTACAGGTTTTGTCTAAAATAAACTTTTAGAGTATTCTCTGTTGTCTAAAATAATCGTAGCTTCTAGGAAAACACTAGTAAAAGGGAGATAAACGCCTTCAACACATTTCCCTGTACTGTGGCCAATTAAATTTAAGGCTTCTCTGTAGCATACTGCAGTGAAGCCAGAAAAGTTTGTAGCACAGCCCACTTAAAAAAAAAATGTCTGCATATTTGTTCTGTCTCCATGTAACACAATTATTTAGCCAAAGGACACAGGCAAAGAATTCCTGCTTCCTCTTGAAATCTGTCAAGGCAGCTTAGTAGGGTACAGGCCGCTTTCCGGATTTAGAATTCCTTCATAATTGCCTTCCTCTGCTGTATGTCAGGTTCTTAGAAGCTCCCTCCCTGTCCCCATAATCTACATTACAGCATAGGTAAAAGACTGTAACTGTTCATTCAGCATTTTTTGGCAACTCTGTCAAACATGAATGATTCCCCATAAATTGTGCTAAAAAGAATGTCTTGCAGTTCACAGCACTTTGAGTTAACATTAGCAGTGGAAGCAAATAACGGGCATCTCCTTCCTCTACTCACACACCATTATTTTTAGGTCGCATCTAATTTCTGTATTTTAAAAGTTGTTTTTAACTGTTTTTAACATTGTGCAAATGTGGTTTAATAATAAAGTTATGTTTTAATTGTTGTAACCCATCCTGGGACCTTAAGGTTAATTTGAATACTCATAATAATCATGTCATTCTGGCCAAAAAGCTTTAGGACAAGCAATAGGAAGCTGAATTCAAATTGGGAATATTAGTTGTTGTTGGCTCCTTTTTATGTGTGGGTAGCTTGCCCCACTGGCTGCAAGAGGTCTAATGTACTTTGATTTTTTGACCTCTTGTTCAAAAATCTGAAGACTAACAAACTTAATGCTGGGAAAGGCAACAGATGGCCAAGCAATGCTTATAACATTAGACATACTGAAGGCTACATCTAGAGGACAAAGCCCAACATAAGTAAGAAGGTGAACCTTCTTATTAAGGTGCTGCAAGGCTCTTCGTTGCTTTTGTTGCGATGGACCAACACAACTACCTTTCTGGATGTCTTCTGCTTTACATATCCTCTGATGCTGAATAGAAAAACCACTTCAAGGCAGTAGTTGTTGGTCCATCGTCACATGCAACAGGCATTTTGGGACAGCATCTGTGAACTGGATGCAACTCCTTAAGCACCACAGTTTAAAAAGGCGAGGCTGCAGGACTCCAACCACCATCCCCGGCATAAATCTTCCATATGATTGCTAACCAGTGTTTACAGTCAAATCAGTTTTGAAACAAGCTTCAACCCTGTGCATACCCAGGTTAGCAATAATCAGGGTTAAAGCTTGCCCTAATATAAGCCTCAGCCATGTTTTAAGTCCTCCAGGAGAAAGCACAAAGGGAATGAAACTGAGAATGTGATGCAGTTATAGGATTGAGAGCATTACATATAAATCAGACAGGTGACAGCAATAAATGAGGGTGATTTAAGGAAGCTTTACTCCTGTGGTAAGCATAGCATCTGCTGCCAAGAAAACCGAAATGGTGATCATACAGCAACCTTTCAAAGAAAACATTCCTATTAAACCAAGTTGAAATACCTCAGCTTTGTTCTTCATATAAGCAATTTTTGGGTTGTTTGTTTTGTAAAAAAAAAAAAAAAGTTTGATAACACCAAGATACTTTTGAATACATGTTCACTGAGCATCCACCTACCTGGGCCAACGTAGCATCAGCACATGCTTTCCTAGCATCCTGAAAAAAGGGAGAATTAAGAGAGTGTCAGAAAAATGGAATATGCTCATTGATATGACTTGATCCTAAGCTACTATCTACTTATATGAATAAATTTCACAAGGTGCTGAAAAATGAAACTGGGATGACCCAGTACATGTGTCTCAAAGGAGGATCTTATAATCCACAAGTAATTTAAAAAATGAATTATAGTAAATTTGGATGTACATCTCTCTCTCACTCTCTATCAAACTTTACAAAGTTGCTTTGACTGTGGAAGTAAAATTAGGGTGACAAAATAAACACTAAGATCTCATAAAGCTAAGTAGGATAAAAAAAATTGTGAAACCCCTTTCTCTGGGCACAGACCCAAACCAGCTGAGTACATAAAGCTGTACTGCTCACATTTTTACAAATAGTACATATATATAATCAGCCTTCAAAATAGCATCTAGCTGCTGTAAGTAGCCAATTAAAGCCACTGGAGAACTCCATCACTGACTTTAAAGCAGCTAACAGAGATTTAAAACTAGTAGTACCTCTTAACTGACTCTTAAACTTCAATACATCAGTAATGAAGTTGAGATGCTTTACAACAGGGGTTGAGAACCTGTTTCAGCCTGAGCATTAATTACCCTTGTGGGTAAATCTCTGGGGGTTGCATGCCGGTAGTGAGCTTGTCCATCCCACCCCCTCCATTAAACCATTCAATCCACACTCACACAGTCATTTAAACCTCCCTTCCTCTTATCTCTTTTTTATTCCTTCCCTTAAAGGTTACAGCAAATGGCTGAGAAAAAAGGCAGCATTTCAGGAATGGGACCTGTTTTCCTAAGCCTAATGGGGCACATCAGAACAGGGATTTTCCAGGGGTGGCAGTGTAGGGAGCCATTCTGATAGAGCCACATCTCCACCTAAAAATCATGGCTGTAGATCCTCCAACCCTACCTTACAGCGATACTGCAGCCAGTCACCATAAAACTATTTTCAAATAAATGAACTAGAAGTACTATTGTGAAATACACCTGAGAATTCTCACCACATATATCCTTACAAAAATCATGTGAAGTAGGAGAAACTTCATTTTTATTTATTTATTATAGACAGGAGGAGCAGGGGGTCAAGACAGGGTGCTTTCCCCCAAGGCCCCTCAAAATCAGCTGCTTTGAATCTTACTTTTCTTTCCCATTCTCACTGCAGACATGTAAATGCCAAGTAGGAAGACTTGTTTAACACGTTTTTTCATCATAATTATTTTAAAAGCACTTGTAATTTACAAAGCACAGCACAAATATTAAATACAAGACAGTCCCTGCCTGCAGGCTTACAATCTAATAGACAACACAGAAGAGAAAAATAAGTAAGTGAAGCCAGGCACTAATTTCAAGTTACAGTACTTAGAATGGAAATGGTTGAGGGAAAGGAATAGAAGTGGCTTTAGGTCTACTGATCTCACAGCCATGGCAGTGAAGAGTCCCCCAACCCCATCTCTCCCTCTGCTGCAGTCTGGTGGAGAGGAGTAAAATATAAAAGCCTCCAGGTTTTAATGCCACTCTCATGTTGTGTGTGACACAGGAAATTATCAAGTGCTCAGATTCAAAGTGGGTTGTGTAGGGACACATGTGACATAAACAGCTGGGAGTAGAGGGAGAGACTACCAGTTAGGAAGTATAATTGACTAGCTAGCAAGTCTGCACAGAGATAATGAACACAATCTACAGCAAGTTTCCAGTGCACCAGCAAGTATGCCCTTTCACAAATTCCTAAGTTCAGTGGGGTTTGCATAGGAGTTCACTATAATGTGTGTCAACAGTTAGAGTTAGATAGCTCTTCTCAATAATAATAAAAAGAGTGGGGAAGAGCCTCAGAAATGTCTGCTGTACTGTAGCTTCTCAATACACCTCTTGCTGTGCAGTGTATTTGTTCTTATTTTAAACAAGAGAGCCACACAGGAAAGCAAGATACAGAAAGTCTCCTTGCTGAAGCCAAAACCTTTCATTTTTGTTTAAATTTTTTTAGAATTAATGAAGGCAGAAAGACATGGATATTAATTTCTTTAACTAGTTATGTATACAGTGGCTAGATAATTTGTGAGTTGTCCCACAACAGTCTTTTATACTGATATATTTAACATTAAGCTATTTAGTTTAGAAAGGATGTGGGGGAGGGGTGATACAATGGGTGGAATTTCCATGTCACGCTATTACAAATGTTCCATTTGCAAAAGCTTTTTCAGCTTGCCAGATGGAACAATCTCCCCTTCCCTTCTCCACGGTTTCAGAGTTTCTCCCACCCACCCTTCAGCCAATTTTGGAGGTATGGGGCAGGGGAGGGAAAGGCAGAGGTTCCACTGACAGGCCACATTAGGTGAACCCTGCCCAATGATTATGCAGGCTGCTTCTGAGAAAATACTCAAGGTTTAGCTCATAGTTTGTTATGAAAACAGTCCTAATGAGCATCTTCATTAAGGGTTTGAGGAGCTTTTTTTAAAAAAAGCAGCCGCCTAAAAATGCAGCTTACAATCAACATTAAAAAAAACCTGTAATAAATGTACTCAAAGGATTCTAACAATGAGCAATTTGTTGCCAATGTTATGCAATGGGGTACTGCATTCATATATGGGAAGTCCATTTTCAAAATCTTGGATACTTCTAAGACACCCATCCATACATCACACTGCCCAGAACAAAACTTCTCCTGCTCCTCTACTATTACTTCTATTGAAAACTGTTCCAAATTAGGCAAGAAGTACATTTAAACATAGTCTGCCTCAATTATCCAACTACTTCTCATTGCAAATCATGCAACTAGGTGTACATCAATTGCGCAGCATAATAGATCCCTGCCCATATATATTACTGGTAGGAAGCTATTTCAGTGCTTTGGTAATCTGCTCAAGTTAACCTCCAAGGCACACACACAGCACAACTCATAATAGGATTTCCTAAACAGGTAAGCAGTGTTCTGGTCTTAATCACTCGACCGAGAACTGAACTAGATATAACTGAACCTTCAGGAGAAAGTAGAGTATAAAAGTAAACACAATGAACTCAGCATTCAGTGTGTAATCCCACCTTTAATGCACACATAGACAAATGCACATGAAGAGCAGGTCTGGGAAGTCTATGGTGCCATCTCCCTTTTGGAGGGATTCCAGTGGAGGGGTCAAAATGGGGCTAATTATGCTTCTCTTGATTTTTTGTTCACCACAGTCAGTTTCAAGAGCTTAAATCCAGTTTTGTAAGACTCCTGACTACTTTTGTTTACACAAAGTGTGTTTGGTCAGAAGTTGTATGTTATTTACACTATTGTGGCTATCAAAAGTCTTGTTTCACAATATACCTGTACAAAATTATGCATACATTGTTTAAATTCTGTGTTTAATAGTGTAATGTAGTTCTACTGGTTATTGACATATACATACACACTCTCTCTCAACCTAAAATGAGATTGCCTCAGTTTTAAGCAAAACCGCATATACTATGCATCCAACAGAAGCTCAGGTATATGTGACCTAAAACTTTTATGCCAGGTCAACAGAATGATCTGCTTTTATTTGTGTAAGCTTTCAACCAGAAGGAAAGAAATCTTTTTTTTTCATGTAAAGAAGCTTGATGTGCCTTGACTGAAAGTAATGCTTTTTTCAAACTTCTGGAGGGCTTTGTGAGGGTTTGTCCCTGAAAAATTACTAATAAATAAGTTTTGAAAATAAATAAGTTAGTCACTTTTCAAGGCCAAGCCCTCACAAAGCCATGTAAAGAAAGAAATAAAAACAGTAGAATCTCAAAAGGTGTATAAGGGATACTGAATGAGATCATCAAAACTGTCTTTAGAAAAGGCAACAGTAAAAAGGTCTTAATTAAAGCCTTATTTTGAATGCCAGAATTGAAGAGTTAATATTGCCCCCCTCTTCAGAGTACAGCATATGAAAATTATCACCTTGGAATAAGTAAAATAAAGGGTTGGCAGGAAAAAGCAAAATGAAATTCAATCTCTGCCTTCTACTACTTAAGAACTTTTCCAACATGATGCAGTTATTTGTCCACAGAGAAGCAAGAGATAGCAATTATATAGCACATATGTGCTTCCACATATGTTACCTCAGTAACCACCATACTAAGATCAGTCAGTATATCACAATAAATGACTAGAAACTGTGTTGACAGCAGCTTGCCTAAGCTGATGGCAGAGATGAGAAATGAGCCTGGGGTTTTGTAGCATACAGTTCAGTCTCATAGTTACTTTCCTCAGAAAGATATGCCAAGTAGGAACAAGCAAAAGTTTATTTTCTGGAATAAACATGTTATATTCCCCAAATAAGATTTCCGTGCATTTTGAAACAGAATGGTTCAAGCAACTGTGCAACACCATTATTTTTATATGTGGTGGCTAAGTTATTTTGACACTGATTTGCTGAGATAATGTGATGGCCTGAAATGTTCAGTTGCTTAGGGAAAGAAGTGTGTAGTCCAGCTTCTGTATCAGAGAAAGAAGGAAGCCAAGATGGCACAGGTTTGCTAAGGGGAGTTTCAACCCTGGCAGGGAACTTCTGCCAGCTGCGGCTCCTACTGCCCCTGCATGATTCTTACCTAGAAACCATAAAGGGAAACTGAAGATGAAAAAAGTAGATGGTGTAAAGGATGATTCTTACGAATAAGTTAGTAGAAACCTGGAGCTCAAGAACTGGCTAGTTGCTTCTATTTTTAGAAGGTGGCTGTTGTCTGTGTAGTCCCTCTTCTTTTACATAGAAAGAAACCAGATTATACTAACCTCTGAAATGAATGGTATTAGGCTATAAGTTTCAAGACTATAAATCACTGTTCATGCCACATGCTTTTTTCCTTCACTGGAAGCTAACAAACAAGATTGGAAATTTATGCCATACTATAGCACAGTAAAGTAGCACTTTGAGATGGGTCAGTATCATAAGTAGTTACCCTATATACTCGAGTATAAGCCTAGTTTTTCAGCACATTTTTTGTGCTGAAAAAGCCGCCCTCGGCTTATACTTGAGTGAGGCAGGCAGTGGCTCCTATGAAGCTTTCCCAGGCTTTTTGTGGTAAAATTGGGTGCCTCGGCTTATATTCGGGTCGGCTTATACTCAAGTATATACGGTAATGCCAAATGGCAACATGACAGGCACTGAAAATGTACCACCATAAAGAGCAGTTTTAAAGTGCTATCTTTGTGTTTTGTGGTTATATTTGTTCTTAATGTTGCTTAAATTGCTTTATTATACATTTATTTGTTTTGTTAATCACCTGGGAAGCTTCAGCTGAGATGTGGCCTAGAAATCTTTTTATATAAAAAAAAAGCTCTTTATTTTAAAATAGCAGCTCTTTTAAATAAAACAAATAAGTTGTTTTAAAATCCCCCCTACCACACAGATTAATTTGAGAGAGAACAAACACACCCAAACATCCAGAACGGGTGAGAAAGGCAAGATGTTTAGTCTATAATACTTACTCTGATTTGGTTTTTCAGTTGCTCCGCCTCCTGGCGTAACTGGTCAAGTTCACTCATCTTCCCGTACTAAAGGTGTGCTTCTATAACACCTCTCAGATGCTCAAAAATCTGGGAGAAAAGTAAAAACAATGTGAAGTCAATTGAACCTTTTTTAAAAAGAAAAACATTTTAAGTAACTATGTTATTTACAATTAAGCTAATATACATAAAATAAACATAAATAAAAGCAAACACCAACAGCGCATTAAATAATTAGCTTAACATAAGTATCCTTACAAAGTGCAGTCTTATGCACGTTTATTCAGAAGTAGGCCCAAATAAGTGCAGCCTTCATCTACGTTACTTAAAGACTGTTTATGTAACTTTAGGTCATAGCTAGGATGGAGTAGTATGCACTCCGCATTAAACTTAAACACATGTGGATCCAAGGTAATCCAAATTCTATGCTAAGTAAAGCTCAGCCCTACAGACTATGTAAATCGTGCCAATCTGCATGTTTCTCATAATTTGCAT
Source organism: Darevskia mixta (assembly GCA_034641385.1). Lineage (NCBI taxonomy): Eukaryota > Metazoa > Chordata > Lepidosauria > Squamata > Lacertidae > Darevskia > Darevskia mixta. The sequence continues at coordinate 6,206,945 of JAWWNH010000181.1, forward strand.
AAGTCACTCCCGGGGCTGCCAGGGAACGGCCTGGAGACGAGGGAGGGGGCAGAGCAGAGCGAGAATGAGCCCTTAGAAAGCTACAGGCAGCAAGGAAGCTCAGACGGAAGGGGAAGCGAGGCGGTGCCCGTTCCTTCGGCAAAGGAGTGAAGGGGGTGGAAGCGCCAGGAGCAGAGGAGAAGGCTCGGGTTACCCAAATTGCTTTGCTGGAGGCCTAGCCACAAATCTCCACTTCCGGGATCTACAAGCAATGAGTCAGATGCATGAAAACCTAGCTGTGATCTGTATATATGTATATAATAAAGTGCTGTAAACATATCTCTCAGTGAGTAGAGGTATTTCTTGCAGAGAGCTTCCAGAACCCCTTACAGGGAGGGACAAGGAATTATGCATGACATGGAAGCTCTACCACTTTCTACTTGAAATGTTCATAAATTCTTCTGGTTTGAAATTTCAAAAGACTTGCTTCATACATTTTCTAGATCAGCCTTCAACACTCTTCCATTGTCTCCCAAGATAAGCAGATACCAACTAGTCTTCCCCAACCTGATCCCCCTGCAGATGTTCTACACTACAATTTTTGTCACCTGAGCCACTGGCCATGATGGCTAGGGCCAATGGAAATTGGTAGTCCAAAACAGCTAGGAAGTCGCTAGTTTGGGGAAGATTTTTATAAACATATTTGCAACTACAAGGAAGATAACTGCATTCAACATATTCTGCAAGCCTTCTGCACTCTCGTGGAATTGTGGAACGCACACATTTGCCTCTCTCAACTTACTGCTAAACTTACTTACAGTAAACTTACTGCTTACTCTCTCTCTCTCTCTTAACTTACTGCTAAAAGTTCTAATCACTTTAGGTTACTGCCGTCTTGCTGTTTGACAAATAAATAGAAGAAATTTAAGTTCACAGAGCCAATTCTAATATTCAAATATTTCATCGGAAGTGGCATTTGTTATTAAAATAGCAGTTTTAAAAATCTTGATTAAGATATCTCAGTTCGGCATCTAAAGAAAGTATAGAAAAAACAGAGTTTGTACGGTTTTGCCCTATAATCACCATCAATAATATTTTTATAGTTTAATATGCAAAATCCCTAAGCGGTTTACATTACATAGTGAGAGTTTGTGTTCTACCCTTGTGTGTGGTAGGAATAGTTAATTATATAAGTTCGCTTCCATTAAAGTACAGGAACTGGGAATCAGGGTATCTGGAAATTAGGATATGTTCTACCCTCCTCCTTTAAGGGATTGCAAAAAAGTGAAAACTGTGAAATTTTGATTTATTATCAAATTAACTAATATCTGCTTCTGACAAAGGACACTTAAGTGGAGTGCACTGTAGTCTCTCACAAAAATATAAACTGTCAGAGCAATGTGGGTAAAAGACTTTGTGCCAGAAGTGGGTATGATGTAGCAGCAAACCTGTGATTCAAACGCATCACACACAACATGGTAACTATTTATTTTGTGCTTTTATCCTGTATTTTTATGTTGTTAACCGTCCTGAGATCTTTGGATGAAGGGCAATCTATACATTAAATATTAAATGATTGGGGTATGTGCGTGTGAAGAACAATAATTATTTTGAGGTAGCTACAAACACACTAGTGATGTTATGGGCCGAAATCCCCTTTACACTGCAGCTCCACAAGACTTTTTTTTAAAAAAAGAATCAAATTCCAAGACAACCTTGGAATTCAACGCATAGGATTGAGTCAGTGTACCCACAACCTCTGCTCCTGCTACTTCTTCCCCGACGAAGTATATCTCATGTTATTTCTGCCTACCACAGCATTACATTCTTCTTCCCAGCTAGTCAACCCACTGATTACCCCCACCACCACTCCACAGCCAGGAACATAATCTTCAAAGTTAGTTCTTCATGGACCCACTTCTGCTGTTTAAAATCACCACCTTCTGTACTTAGGTGACATCCCTTTTCCCCGTGCTGTATGTGGGGGAAAGAGTTGGGGCAAATATATCTGCCTTTTCCAATAGCCTCACTTGAACAGAAAGCTACATAAAAAACAACAACCCTGAACAAGCAAAGTGACTGGTCTTAGCAGTACTTAAAACATACCGGTATTCTACAGTCAAATGTTGTATTGATATCACAACTTTGAAGTTGTAAGATCAGAGATTGCAAACTTTGAAAGCATCACTTCTGAGGCTGGTTGCTGGTGAGGCAATTCATCTATGAAACCCAACAAACCCTAGCCATGGAATTAAGAGAATATTCTACTTTGCTGACATTCACTTTATATGAAATTCTGCTTAGGTCTAAAGAACTACCACCTTCTAGTTACTATTCTAATTTCCCAAGTATTAACAATACATTCTCAAAAACTGGCCAAAACATACTTACAAGACACAGAGCCTGTAAACCTCCCCAGTCCTGTGAATTTCAGAAGCTACTGGTACAATTTCCACATGAATACAGGCCTGAACTGCCTGTCTTCTGGTAGCAGTGTCATTGTTAAGCCTTAATAATCTCTTGTCTGAGCTTAACTACTCATTCAAATCCAGTTAAGGTGAAACCTACATTTTAACACCTATCACTATCCTCATCTCTTTAGAGGAGAGTCTGTCTCAGAAATCCTGCCACTTTGGGGGTGTGGCTGGGAGTGATGAAGTTCCACTATTTAGGAGTCATGAGCTACTGATCTGTGAGGCAACCACACTGAGCATGTGGTCCCAACCTAATGTAATATACTACTGTGGCAAACACAATTATCAGTTCCTCCTTATTTGCTGCTGCTAGCTCTTCTCTTTCTTTAAGTCCAAGAGAAGCAGCTGCTATAAGCACCACATTCCTCATGCCCTGTACTAAGAGCAGTGCTGAAGTCCTATTGGAACTGGCTCACAGTGTCTCACACGGCAGGAGACAGCTGTCATAGCATCCCTGTTGTCCTTTCTGGCCCAGGCAGCAAGTACCCCAATGCAAGTGTATCCTCCAGCCTTGCCCTATTAATAATAATAATAATAATAATAATAATAATAATTTATTATTTGTACCCCGCCCATCTGGCTTGGTCCCCCCTACCAAACTCATTGGTCTCCCCAATTCTATCAAAGCTTGTTGGAAAGGACTGGGGGGGAATCTTACTCTACTGCCTCAACACTGAAATACGAGATTCACTTTCTGCACAAGTTCTTTATTGCTGGTGCACAAAACCCCAGATTCATTTTATCCCAAGGGTGCTTAAAACTACATAATCAACTAAAAATCACTTTCTGCCTAAATGAGGTCGGGATGACATGAGTCAAAGTGCTTACAAGTTGAAATAGGCCAGTATTCTCATCATCCTCATATTTTCAAGACAGCACAAAACCTAAAGGGCCTAAATGTTTAAAGAACAGCCTGATGAGGACTTAACACAGTCAGTAGCCACACAATGAGCATCAGCCTGAAAAGTAAATCAGAAGGAAGAGAAGAGCAGGGTGAAGGAATAGCTGACTGCAACCCTGAACAGGAATTATAAAATGCAATTATGTGGTTGCAGGTCCCACTTGCCTATAAATTAATTTCAAACAATCCTTCAGTCAATACTCTCCCCAACATTCTATCACTCACATCAAGGCCAAGCAAAAGGATCAAAAAGCAGGAAGAGGCAACTTGATTCCTAATGGATGGAGTAACTGATGGTGAGGTGCACGTTTTGCTCCAACTCCAATGGTGCCTCTGAATACAAAACCTTTTTTTTCTCCTATAAGAGTGACAGACTGCCATTCATTCCTATGAGAGACTAGGGGTGAATCTGGCACTGTTGTACAAAGGAGTGTATCGTTATCATTATTAATGTTAAGGGTCGTTATTATTTTAAAATTTTATCTTTTGTCTAAATGCTAGAATGCCTGCAACATAAATGCCTTCCTCCACACATATTTTATCTTTAAAATGATGGGGATTTTTGCTAGCACTATATATGCAAAAGAGTGTCTGAAACCACTGTTCCATTAGTTATATTTATTGAGGTGGGGGTTATATGCTACTTATAACTATAATACACCACCAGTCACATTAAAAAGATGATTGGGTATGATGGATAACATACCGTACTTAGAAAATACTCTTCCATGCAATGTCATCTGATTACTAGAAACATGTCTAACCTGCTGTCCAATTTAAATCCTCTTATCAAAACTGATACACAGCCTGTACCCTTTCAGAATGTGGAACTACAACTTAAGTACAAGTACTTAAAGTTAACATTTTTAAGTTGTGAGGATGAAATAAAAAACAAACAAACAAACATGGATGGCATGATTAAAGCAAAGGTGCAAGCTTGAATGGACTAGGGGCAGATATGAGAATCTCATAGAGATGTTGAAATTCTGTAAGAAAGTAATTTTTATTCAAATACAGTCGTACCTTGGAAGTTGAACGTAATCCGTTCCAGAAGTCCGTTCGACTTCCAAAACGTTTGAAACCCAAAGTGCGGCTTCTGATTGACTGAAGGAAGCTCCTGCAGCCTTTCGGAAGGCGCGGAAGCCCCGTCGGACATTCAGCTTCCAAAAATAGTTCCCAAACCAGAACAGTCACTTCAGGTTTGCGACGTTTGGGAGCCTAAACATTCGGGAACTAAGCTGTTCGACTTTCAAGGTACGAATGTATTAGGGATAAGCAGCACCAGCGCTCTTGTTTAACAACAAACATTCAGCTAAGTGAGGGGACTCACTTGAAATTTACATAAGGACAGCCTGCTGGATCAGGCCAATGGTCCATCTAGTCCAGGATCCTATTCTTAAAAGCGGCCACAGATATGCCTATGGGAAGCCTGAAAGCAGGACTGAGTGCAATAGCTTTTTCCCCACCTGTGCTTCCCAGAAACTGGTATTCAGAGACATACTGCCTTTGACAGTGGAGGTAGAACACAGCTATCTTGGCTAGTAGCCATTGACAGCTTCATGCTCCATGAATTTGCCTAACCATTTTCTAAAGTATTCCTGACTGGGTAGCCATCACATTCCAATTTTTACAGTATTGTTTGCTGAAGGAAAACCTTAGATTAATTTAGAGAGGTCCAAAACACATGGCCAATGGAAGAAGAATGTTGCTTAAGGACAATAGCACCAATTGTAGGCTGAAACTTGCCACATTTAAACAGATATGTATGATCACCAATATATGATTCTTATTATGCAGAGTTATTAATTTTATTAATTAATTAATTTTAATTTTATTAATTTTCAATTATCTGTATTCTTTGCCTTCTGAGCCTCAGGCAGAATTTCTGACAGCAGACCTAAAGAGTAAATCTATCTTGCTTTCAATTAGGAAATTACTTTTAAATGGGCCTTGGTTTTTAAGAAAACATACAGGTTTAATCAACTGGTTTAATTGACTGGTTTAATCAACTCTTCTTTTTTCTCATCTTACTGTTAATATCACATTGAGTGTGATACACACACATGGTGTGATATAAATTGAAATAATATATAGTAATATAATATAAAATTTCCTGTGTGTAGCACAACCTAACCGATTTTAAGGATTGTCTGCAAGTTGCAACATGGGACAAGAAGGCAGAATGTACAAGTGACTCTTGTTTATTTTCACTGCATGTTGGCTCATTCCCAAACAGAAAAGAAAGTAATGTGCACATGTCCCCTCTGTAAAACAATAGTTGGGCCCTGGGAACTTAGGAAACGTGGGTATTGGCAATGAAAAGCAGAGTCACTTGCTCATTCTATTCTTCCACCACACGGTCACATTTGAACAAATCCCAGGTCTTGCAGACTTGCTTAAGAGCAATATAGATTACAATGCTTTTCTGTTGGGTATTTTAGGACAAAATGTGAAGAAAGAATTGAGGACACTATTTATGTATGCGACAACAGCAGCAAGAATTTTAAAACTGGAAGACGGGAGAAATACCATCCAAAGAACAATGGCATGAAAAGTTGATGGACTATGCAGAATTAGCAAAATTGACAGACAAACTGCGTGAAAAAGATAATAGTGACTTTGGAAATGAATGGGAACCTTTTGTAACATATTTGCAGAAACAATGTAAAAGTATGGATTCTTCAGCAGGGTTTAAAAAAACATATATAATGTAATTAGAGAGAACAAGAAAGATAACAATGTGATAATATACTACGATATATAAGCAGCAGAATGCAACAAGTGGATCAACAAACCAGAAACGGAAATGGAGGGAAGCCAAGGGGGAGAGGGGAATTTACAAAATGATTGTTTGGTTAAGTTGAATAACGTATGATATAGGTATGAAAACTAATACAAACTGATTTTTTAAAAAAGAGCAATATAGATTAAATAGGGAATATGTTGCCTTTTGTGCTGAATATAACCAAGGAACTATCATGAAAGGCATTTATTAGCTGATTTTCCAAGCTTTAGGGTGTCTTGAGTTAATAGTTTAAAACAAAACTTAAGAAAGCACAGATTTAACAGCACCAGAAACACCCAAATATACTAACCAGCCAAGTCAAAAGCTACTGTTTTGTTTTTAATTATTTACTTGTTTTTATCCTGTATTTTATTCTGTGAACGGCCCCAAGATCTTATGATGAAGTGTGGTGTATAAATCTAATAAATCTAATTAAAAATTAAATTAAGTTCACTGGTCAAGGTGAGATTTGAAGCCAATCTTGGACCACAGACAGCAACACTTCACAATAAACAAATTCCTGGCATTCAGGGTGAAGTAGCCTTCACAAAGAATACAACAAAGGGATCCTTTTTAGAAAGTAATGTTAATATACTCTAACTAAATCCAGAGAAAGATATCGTAAGAGCATGCTGTGTCATTCAGCACTAAAACTTTTCCAACTTACTTTTGATCTCAGTATAATGGAAAGTCAACTATAGCCAAATATGCAACTACTGCAAGAAAAATAAACCTGAATCAGTATTTTAAATTTCAAACTGATAATCTGCAGAGACTAAATAAATACAAGATCATGGCTACCTGGTAGGCTTTTCCCCAGTGACCTGCTACACTTTAAATAATAACATCTCTCAAAATATGTCAATGTGTCTTCCCCCAGATTTAACAACTGTCTTTTAGTCTTATGAAGCTCGAAAGATTTAGGGTAAGGATTAGCAATCTGATAAATAATCTGACAGGTCAAATTTTGTAAAACAGCAACCAAGTATTTGAAGAATTAAGAGAAGAGAGATAAATTTGTGTATAATAATCACAACAGTTAATTATTATAGAATTATGAAAAACTTTATTTGCAGCTAACTATTATGTGAATATTAATGTCATCTGACCCACATTTATGCGACTCAACAGTTTTTCTTGGCTTTTTTCCTGGAAGCCAGAGAAACAGGCTCAAACAATTACAAATTTCATTTGAAATTAAAGTAAACAGGCACCACAAATGCTGCAATTACAGGGCAAAGGTTCTGAAAGGTGGTTATGGTTATATTGCAAAGCACGGAGTGCAAGCAAGGACACACAATTACTGTCAAATAATACAAGAGTCAGTTGCCCCAACAAAGATTACAAACTGCCCAGTTTGGTGCTGTCATGGAACAGGATCTTCTCAGTGACATTTCCCCATTTGTGAATTGTTTTCCCTGGTGAGGTGTGACTGTCATTATTAATATTCAGGAAGAAGTTTAAAACATTCCCGTTTAATCGGGCATTTGATAGCTGAAAGAACCGTTCCTGGCAACCCTGAAATTATTAGCAGTGAGGGTATGTGACTGTTTTTGAATGTTTATTTTACATGTTTATTTTATTTTAATTGTACTGTTTGACTGCTTAGTTGTTCGTTGCACCTAGACACCTTTGGGAAGAAGTGCAGGACAGGAATTTAAGAAGCAACAATAATTATAACATCTAAGAAATTAAGAAGAGCCTGCTGGGTCACCCGTGGCCAATATCGTCCAGCACCCTGTTGTCACAGTGACCTACCAGATGCGTATAAGACAAAAAGCAGGCTCAAGTAGTAAGACTTTCTACTATGGTTCTGCTTGATCAACAGGTGCCACTCTTTTTCTACCATGCTTTCTGCTGTGTGTTAAAATGGGAGACTTCCCAACATGGACTACTTTGTAAACTGAATATCCATACAGTACTGTATTAGAAAAATCACAGCAGTTGAATTGAGTGGGGAAGGTATTCACTCAAGCTAGAGTCTTTCATTGTTTTCAATTAACAGCTTGCCTTTCCAATATTTCTTCATGATTTTCAGATATTACATTTCAAGTATTTACTCCTTTAGAAAAGTGTAAATATATGTAATCTCCATGAGGTATTTAATTTTCACTAAAATTCCTTATGTTTTTTTTGGCAAGGAGCTGCAGTCTGAAGGCCGTAACAGTTCTCACTATGTTGTGTGGCAAGAGGGCTGGGTAAGGTGTGCATTAATCTTGATACACACACACACACACACACACACACACACACACACACACACACACACACAGAGAGAGTATTTATACACTATATTTCAGGGCATGGCTCTTGAAAGATAGCTTACAAACAATTTTAAGTTTCCTACAAATACAGGTTAATTTCGCTTCAATTACATTGCAGAGGCTTTCAGCTGGAGCTGTATCCAGGCATAATACATTAAAGTTTGTGATGCATACACATTCACACCTTACAAAAACATACCAACATAAATTTTCAATTATTGAACATAATATGATCAATATTTATCCATACCGAATATGGAGATGATGTGGGGCTACATTAGCCTGCTAGTGATGTACCTCATTTCCTTTTGGAACTGCATGCCTGCATATATGAGCATGCACCAATTTTTAAAAAATTGACTGTGCTGAGTGCAAAACACACATGGGAAATCTAAACAACAGCATGTCGCAATAGATGACTTCACAGAAGTAAAAGGAACACAAGCAAAGTTAATAATGTGGGTCAGTTAAACATGTTCCTCCTACTTTCTGGGTAACAAGGGAGACAACTGGAATAAAGAGCAATACCGTGTTACAGAATTAAGATTCGTCTTGGAAACTGTCATCTTTGCACTGCTCTACAAGTTCATGGTTTCAGCTTTGTCATATCTTTTTCTGGAGCCAGAAGATTGAAGGATTTGGAGACTGTACTTACACCAGCAGCCATCTGCACAGCTGGCTGTTATCCAGATAACAGTGTAGCCTGGTTTACCAGATCAAACTGTGGGTATTGCAATGCTTCCACATTCCCATTTACTTTGTTTTCCTCATTTTTTTAGTAATCTCCAACCCAATGTTATTGTACTAGTTTCTTGATGCTGCTTGTTTTAAATTCCTCTTATCCACTTTAGGGTCTGTTGTTAGAAAAAAATATTGTTGCTGTTGTTGTTAAAAATACAAATAAAGGTCAGTTCTTACAACTGTTCTTACAAGACAATTGGGAGAAGTCTATTAGTGACAGGACAGAAACAATGAGCTAGTTTCCGCCCTTCTGAAGAGCCAGTGTGGTGTAGTGATTAGTGTGTTGTACTAGGATGTGGGAGAACAAGGCTCAAATCCCTGCTCACCCATGAAACTCACTGGGTCACCTTGGGCCAGTCTGTCTCTCAGCCTAGCCTACCTCATAGGTATGCCACCCTGAGCTCCTTGAAAGTGGGATATAAATGCAACAATAAAAAATTATTAGACACAGCAGCAACATCTGTAGGACAAGCAAATATATGTAGAAAGTCAAGACAAATCCACTTTCAGTTATTTGGTTTACTTTGGTCAACCAAACCCAACTTGAAAAATGAGGATTATCAGCATTTACACAACACTTTCAAGTGGTGAACGCTCATCAAATAATAGAAGCCAGTATTGTTATACCCTATCATTCTTAAGGCAGAGAAAGAAAGAATGCATGAACCCTAGAGGCCATGAAGTTAGTCTATGGCAGAGGCAAGATTTGAAACAGGAACTCCTCTTGTGGTGTTTTATTTCTTCCTCATGGTTGTCTTTCTTTTTCGCATTCCTTCTCAAAATTTCACTTGTTTTCATCCATGCTTTTAAATACATAGCATGGCATGCATACAGTGCAATTTCACAGCAACAGGAGTTTGTACACAAGGTAGCATTTGACTGGTTGATAGATGAAACAAATTTTGCAGTATTACCCGACCATGCCACCCTGGAATGACATGCCACCCTGTTTGCTATGTGCCATTAGGCTGGTGATGAGACCGCCCCGCCCCCGCCCCCCGGCAAGGATCTCACTTGTAAAAATAACATTGCCAAAGATGGGAAAAGAAGCAATGAAGAAATAGGATACATTCTGCAGGAATAGATTAATTATTTGCTTGGCAAAAGGTTGTGCTTCAGAATGCAAATTTCTGTATGAAAATTGGGGAAATCCCTACTTTTAAATAATACCGTGACTTGCTTTCCCTGAAAAAAGCTCTCTCAAGGTACAAAATAGAATAAGCAAAGTTCTAATTTAAAAGTGCCTGCAGCACTTGAAATCCCAAGAAGCTGTTCTGGTTCTCCAGAGCTAGGCCTGTAATTTTAACATTGCTCTTAGAAGAATATGTTTTCTCTAAATATGGAAGTTGGGTGGCAACCTAAGAGTTATTTTCTCATTTCCATGATTCCAAAGCAAGTTAAAAGAAATGAAGGGCATATATACACACTATATCTGTATCTATAAATATCCCATCTGTCAGTGCCTCTGTCTGGAATAGAGTAGGAACCTAATGTGTCGGGTTCCTCTGTTTGTGGTCACCACTACGGTAATACTTTATTCCTGACACTCTCCCCACCTGTTTCTTCTCCATTCTGCCTCAACCAGTTCCTGGTTACTATTTTTGCTATGTCTACCGCCTTGTATTTACTTAGAGCCAAGTGTTCTAGGTACTTTATAGAACAAAACTGTAACACAAGACGTAGTTAAAAGAGTTTCAGTCTATTAACACAGACAGAATAGGAAACCAACGGCCTAATAGCAAGAACAGGGCAAGTGAAGCGATAAGAAGGACATAGGAGAAATCCTGCTGGATGAGACCAAAGGCCTATCCATCTAGTCTAGCATCCTGTTTCCTACAGTGGTCAACCAAATTCCTATGGGAAGACAGCAAGCAGGACATGGGCATGTTAGCACTCTCCTCATCATATTCCCATTGTTCAAAGACATACTGCTTTGCCTCTGATCCTAGAGGCAGCATATAGCCATCAAATACATCCTCCAGGAATTAATCTCATTCTTTTAAAAAACATCTTAGTTGGCATCTATCACACAATTTGTGGTAGCACATGCCATAGGTTTAACTATGTGCTGTGTGAAGCCTCTTCTTTTGCCTGTCTTGAATCTCCCAACATCTAGCTTCATTGGATAACCCAGGTTCCAGTATTATGAGGAAGAACCTCTCTCTATCTACTTTTTTCCACATCATGCATAGCTATATAAACCTCTGTCATATTCCCCCTTACTAAAGTTTTTTTCTCATCTAAAAAGCCCCAAACTGTGTAACCTGTCCTCAAAGGACAACCACCTCAGTTCCTACCAGGCCAAACACAGCTCATCAGTGATATGATATGTGATGCTGGGTGACTTTCCCCCATGAATCACACAAATGTTGGTTTGGATTTCTAGCAAGTCATTATTTGTGGTTGCCATCAATCCCCTCTCCATGTAGCCTGGTATGCAGAATGCTTAGGAGACAGGCAGGATCTTCTCTCATCTGTGCAGGATACTATGTGTGCTGTTTACTAAGAGCTCACGCTTGGTTAGTAAACTTGTGGAAGTCCGTACAGAAATCACAGTTACTTGCTTCTACACCTAAATGAAAGAGGCTATCCTAAGTGTTCATTAGCCCAGTGTTTCCCAACCAGTGTGCCTCCAGATGTTTTGGGACTACAATTCCCATCATCCCTGACCACTGGTATTGCTAGTGAGGGATGATGGGAGTTGTAGTCCCAAAACATCTGGAGGCACACTGGTTGGGAAACACTGCATTAGCCCACATTAAATGACCATCTGAACAAGTCCTAAGATTGTTGAAGCATTGACACGAACTTTGTACTGAAACATAGTAATTTCCCCAGATTAGGTCTAGCAAAATAGAAAGGGGAAAACATAAACCACAGTTGAAGTTGAAGTCTCCATGTTATTTATAGGATCCTTCAGTGACAGGGATGAACACAAAGTCTTCTTTGGAAGCTCTGGCAGAGAACAGCATTAAACGCTGCTAAGAGGGTGGAGGATGGATTACAGTAATGCATGTACCTTAATAATAAGAACGCGAACAAGTACGTAGCATCAGCAAAAAGAATAAAGGCAAAACTCTAGGTCAGGGGTGTCCAACAGGTAGACAGTTTTTTTACAGTGGGAGTAGATTGCAGTCTCTTGGAAGTTGGACATGCCTGCTCTAGGTTTTCCTTCCAGGGTATAAGGAATGTGACATAGTAAGGTGAGGTGGGGCACCTGTGCCCCTCCAGATAATGCTGGCCTACAGTTCCCATCATCTGACTATTGACCATACTGTCCGAAGCAGATGGGAGAGTCTATTAACATCTGAAGGGACAGAGGTTCAACATCCCTGCAGTAAGTTGCACACACAACTGGTCCAAATATATGGCCACCAACACTGACCATGAGTTGTATCCAACTAAATTATACACAGGGTAAAGCAACTAAAAGCAACAAGCCTATGTTAGGTAAAGGGACCCCTGACCATTAGGTCCAGTTGTGACCGACTCTGGGGCTGCGGCGCTCATCTCGCTTTATTGGCCGAGGGAGCCGGCGTACAGCTTCCGGGTCATGTGGCTAGCATGACTAAGCCGCTTCTGGCGAACCAGAACAGCACACGGAAACGCCGTTTACCTTCCCGCCGCAGCGGTACCTATTTATCTACTTGCACTTTGACGTGCTTTCGAACTGCTAGGTTGGCAGGAGCAGGGACCGAGCAACGGAAGCTCACCCCGTCGCAGGGATCCGAACCGCCGACCTTCTGATCGGCAAGCCCTAGGCTCTGTGGTTTAACCCACAGCGCCACCTGGGTCCCTAAAGCCTATGTTAGTTATGTCATAATTAATGATTTCAACGTCTTATCTCTGAGTAAGATTGGCATTGGACACAACCCTATATGTGACCACTCTTCCAATGCTCAGCATAAAGAGACAGACGAGAACTTGGGGGGTGATCTCTTGCTGCTTTTGTCAATCTTCAAACCATAGTACAAAGTGAGACGCAAAACCGCAACCCTGCTGTGAATACTTATAAGGAGGGTCAACAATGGCCACAAACCATGGCAGGATAGCAAACAAATGCAGAATTTGTGGTCCTCACCACTGACAATGGAAGGCCAAGATCCTTGAGTGCACACTGACAAAATCCTGAACTGTGTTCACTATAACTGGTGCATTACAGCCATGTAACTTTGAATACCTCGACTGCCCTTCTCTAGTTTAATCTGTGAGTCTCAAATATGCTTGACAGGATGCTATTACGTTAAAAGAATTTCTAAACACAGTGATGCCAACAAAGGTTAAAAAAAAAATCAGGTTTCTATGTCATCTCTCAAGAAGGGCACAGCATATGGAATTTAAAGAGCAAAATATGTCCTAATTCCACATATGTAATAGTGTTAAGACATGCTTGTAAACAACAATTTGCCTGGTCACCTGCCGGAACTAAGAATTTGCCACACAAAGTAGCTTAACAAAAGCTGGCTCTTCCAGACCTAAAGCAAAACCTTTTTTAAAATTCACCCAGGCTTTTCTGAGGTTTAATTTACTACAATCTTATTTCGTTATAAATGTTTGTTAAAACCTGTAAATCACTTTAGCAGGCTGTATTTATTTATTATATATGAAAAGCTGTATTGTTTTAGTTACTAACTAAACTCATTAGACAGCTAATAGAAAATGTCCTCTGGGTGTCATACGGGGGGGGGGGGACATCCAAATGTTTCAAATAAATAAATATTCCAACTGTTGACAGCAGTCAAGTGAGGGAGAACATTCCAAAGAGAAGCTGGTCTCTGTCCAGAGGGAGAACGTCTCACAGTAAATGGTTATACCTAGGATTATTAAATATTCCTTAGTAGGAATGTGACAACACAATACATTTCATGTTCAATACATGTTCATTGCCATTTCAAAGTAAGTTCATTGATAGTTGTGAGGTTCAACATCTCTTCACTTATGGAGTATTCTCCATATTCTCCTCTGGAAAAATATGTCTGGTTTCAATAGCTTTTACCTTCACTTTGCAACTGAATACTAATAAAAACGAAGGCATTTTCTGAAGAGTTATCATAGAACTATGGGGATATTTTTCAACCTACAGAATGGTTGTCTTTGCACAAAGAAGTACTTTTTAATTCCTTTGCTTTTTCTGATCATGTTGAAAGGCCCTGCTGCGTACATTCCAGTTCTCCAAATTACTAGTTTGTGCCAAGTGTTCCAACACAAGCGATTTGATGAAGCAGCTGCAAGTTAGAAGGGCACCATGGGTATTAACATGTAGGCGAGAACTCCAAATGCCCAATTTTGATTCAGATTTCACTTGCAAGCAAAATCCAGTTGAAAAAGATTTTATTCATTTATCTTATCTAAGCTAGAGGTAATACAACTTGCAAAACACCAGTCATCCTCCACAGTGACCAGATTTGAACGCCACAGTTAAGCTAAACTATGCCTTCCTCAGATTGTGCAAACATGCAAACTCCCAGAGAGGAACTTAACATAATTTTGCTCCTCCCCCATCATCTTTTTCACTTCTGCACCACACTGAGCTAAGCCAGGTTTGGTCTAGCATGCTGTAGTTAAGCTCTCATTTCACTAACCTTGACCTACCGGTATAGCCAAAGTTGATTCTTGGCTATAACACATGGATAGTGAGAAAAGGGCTTAACTATGAGTCTGGTTTTAGACAGCATGTTAAGCCAAACTCTGACTTAGCTCAGTGCAGCAAAAGGACCAGGGAGCAAAGTGGCTGCCAGTAAGCCCTTGTTCGCTTTGTGCGTTCTGTGAACTAGACTACTGCAATGAGTTGCAGTTTTTAAAAATACTGGTAACAAAGGTAGCCTTGGCAGTGATGGTCTATTGTCACCAGGAAGATGGGGTTCCCTCTGGCTATCACTGGCTAATATCTTAGGGAAGGATGGATCAAAGTTGTAATGGTGAAGCCAGCAACCCAAGGCAAGTAAGAGCAGCTTAAAAAACAAGGAGAAATAGTCCAAACTCCTGATCTAGATGAACATTTGGGCTTGCAGAGCACTCCCTATATTGAGTACATGAAGCAGGCTTCCTTTTCAGCCTCTCACGGGTTAAGTGAACCCCCTTTTGGCAAGTGAGAGAATGTACATTTAAAGACAGCTTGCTGCACATGCCTTCACAGAAAGATGTGAGTTTGAAAGGTTAAGTGTCATTTTGGAGAAGAGAAGAATACATAGCAGCTCTGCACCCATTAAGAAAGCACAGAAAACTGCACAGTGCCTTCTGTAGCTACAGCTATTGCTGCAGACAGAAAGCAGATAGGGCAAAGGTTAGTCGGGCCAAGCACCACTCTCTACATAAAATATTTGCCTTCTATTATATTATCTATTATGTTAAAAATAGAAACTACAGATCAAGAAAGACAAGTCCAACAAGCAGATTGCTAATGCTTTAATTTCAAGATTTTGGACACAGCATGAGTGCAACTCAGTTACCTAAACTAATGCTGGATGAAGTACTTGTCCCTGTGTCAAGCATTCCATACAGTACCTGCCACTCTCCACTTGAAACTGGAAACAGCTAGATAAAATATATCCAGTCCTGCTAACCCTCTGCACCCACATGTCACAGTGTAAAAGACGCAGACAGGCCTGTGCTTTTCTGCACTTTTCAGAATATCAAAAAGAGATATGACATATCAAAATAGTACCTGCAAAAGCCACTTAAGCAGATATGTTTGTCAATGCATGCTACATTGGAACATGCACCTGTGATGTGTCACATAAGCATACTGTGAACATGAGCTAAACTGCCACCAGTCTAAAAATGTGGAACATCTTCTTGGCATCCTGAGAAATTGCCACATTAAGATAGTTTCATTATTTCACTGAGACCAATGAGGAACAGCAGCCATTTTGAAAGAGGGCAGTTAATGGGAGCCCTGGGTGTGTGTACAGTGCAATTTTACAACTGCTGAACAGAAAGCATGTTGAACGGAGGAACACTGAACAAATAGTAAGTAAGTAAAGTTTATTTACGGCCATTGGCCCAACATACAAAGTCACAGATTCAGAATACACATAGTAATTGTGTCTTTCGACAGCGGATAGCGCGAAACGTCACCCTCTGACCGTTGCTGCAGGGCTGGTTTAGCGGTGCTCGGCGGTCCATACAGAAGATCTTTTTTTCTTCTTTAGAAATAGGACGCTGCTCAGATATCTAGCAACAGTGAGTGTTCTGGATGGGTCTTCATCGTTCAGTAAAAATCTTAGTTTGGCATCATTGGAATCATCTGCAAGTCCCGTTAGATGTGTAGCGAGCAACTTACTCCTGAGCGATGAGTAGAGAGGACAGCTAAGGAGTATGTGGTGCAGTGATTCAGCTGATCCACAGTTGACTGAACAAATATATTAAAGCTAGCCGTAAAGTTCATTGCACTAAAAACTGAATGTAATTAGCAGGCTGTTCGAATGTCTCATGGTGCCAATGTTAGTACATAGAATAATGGAATTGTAGAGTTGGAAGGGAATCCTCTGAGGCCCATGTGGTCCAACCCCCTGCAATGCAGGAATATGCAGGTGGCCCATATAGGGATCAAACAGGCGATGCAACCTTGGCATTATCTGCACCACGCTCTAACCAACTGAACTAACTGGTGATGGTGTTGTTACTTGGAAAAATGTTCTTTCTCCCAGCCCATCACTGGTAGAAAAACTCTTTACACCTGCTCAGAAAGTACAGTTCTTACCCATGAAAGGTTAAGATGTCACATTCCCAGATAATAAGCATATTGACACAGCCACCTAGTTAGGCAATTTATCATAGACTCTAACTCATACCGTTAACAGTAGTTGTGGCTCAACTGATCTCTTGATATATTTGGGGTACGGGGAGAAGAGATGTGCAAACAAGGCATTAAACAAGGCAAGATGTGCACAGCAAAGGCATTAAACCTGTGCGAGGAATGGGCTGTATAAATGTTTTCTCTGGCAAACAGAAAGGAGTAATTATTGTTAGTGACACTGCCTGAAAACGTGTAGATTTTGAGTCTTAAGAAAATGTTAGATAACTTTGTTGTAAGTTGTGGGTAGGAACTTAAATACTCTACCTTGCTTTCTCACTCATAGTTAAGTTGCCGGCAAATCAAATGAATATAAAGCAAACCTCAAAGTTAGGTGAACTCACTCAGGTGAAGTGTAAGAATATGCTTTAGAACCAAAAGTTCTCAAATACTCAACTCAGTATTCACATGACATTACATTTGGTCACGCAATCAGTGTTGATGCTTCACCCATATAAGGTGATAGTTGCTACCGACACACTGCAACCTGTTGCATAAATGCTGTAGGAAGGCAGCTGGGGACTGCAACAAACCCTGCCTCTGTTGATATCATGCTGCACCAAGGCTTGTCCCTTAGGGAACTCCCCAGATGCACAGGCTGGGAAGAAGCACCAGCTGCACAAAACACAACTGGTTTTAAGTGACTTACATGCTGGGTTTGCCCAAAATTTCAGACCCAATTTTACCACTTTCCTAAACATTCTTGCATAAGGTACAGTTATATGAATATAATACATAAGGATAAAGGACAAATGTTAAATGTACATTAAAAATATTTTCTTGAGTACAAAGTTCTCTTTTAATGACTCAAGTCTCAGGAGCTTCCCTTGTCAACAACATACAACCCTCCAGCGAGCAAAATTACCAATTAAATCAGAATGCCTGAGTCCTGTTTACCACTGACAGAGAGAAAAATAAGTTTAAAACAAGTCAAAACATTTTATGCAGGTGATTACAAGCTTTCAGTTCTAACTAGGTATTCTGCTTTTAAGTTTCCTCTCTCTTTTTAATGCCATATTTATATTCTGCTTTCCCATCTAGGTAGGGAAATCAAGGTGGATTCCTTTTAGAATATAATCTGAAGGCAGCTTTTTATCGGGAAGTTTTTAATGTTTCACATTTTATTATGTTTTTATATTTTGCTGGAAGCTGCCCAGAGTGGCTGGGGAAACCCAGCCAGATGGGTGGGGTATAAATAAATAAAAAACTAAAATAATTTATTATTATTATTATTATTATTATTATTATTATTATTATTATTATTATTTCCCATTCACCAGGTAGCAGTAAAATCCGTCTTAATAAGTCCTCCTAGGTAACTGTCTTCATACGACACACAGTATTTAACATGTAAAATGCTATAATGATCAGTTTTTAATGTTAATGGAAGGTCAGCAAGAAAGAAGGTAAGATGCCTTTTAGGGAGAGTAATTGGACAAGAATCGACAGACTTTTCAGTGGGCTGATGTGTACTGGGGAAGGGCAGTAAAACCATCATGGCATTTGCCTGAGCTCTTTAGTCAAGGCTGTGAGTTAGCACTGTTAAGTCAAGTGTACAGAAGCTAGAATTCGAATGGTGGCTAGTCTGAAGTAATATTTCTCTCTCTGAATGAAGCCATTTTTTATAGTACATTGACAGTGTTTAAAAGGCTACACATATTATCTTAGTAATCCTATAAGGGAGGCCAATATTATCATCTAATATGTTGGTGGAGAGGGGCTGAGAGACAGCAACTTCCTTATGCCACATACAGTGGTACTTTGGTTTGCAACCGTTTTGGATTACAACCGTTTTGAATTACAACCACGTCAAACCTGGAAGTGTGTGTCCCTTTTTTTGGATTACAATCCCCCCTTTTTAAATTACAGCCACTTTTTTTGGGGAGGCCCCATTGGCGAAAGCGCACCTTGGGTTACAACCTGTTTTGGTTTACAACCGGACCTCCAGAATGGATTATGGTTGTAAAACCAAGGTACCACTGTAATCAGTTTACAGCTGGGGTGAAATATGAATTTGGGACCTCCTAGTTGATAATCTTAGGAACTACAGCACATCAACTTTTAGTATTTTTCTGAAGAAAGAGATTTAACTATTGCTGTTATTACCCTACAATTTCTATAAAATATTATGGTTGAATATCTATAAAACTGTGGTCTGTCAATTATTGCACCTGTCTCATATTTAGCTTGTTTATGATACACAAATAATTTTACTGGCTGGTATACCACATAGCAACATTACACCTAGATTGGTAAGCAGAGAATTGGGTGGGAGGGAGAAGAGAAAGCAGAGAAGAGGGATAAAATAGTATTATTTTGAACACAAGGAGATGACTAAGCATTTGATTAGCAGAAACTTCAAGCCTTCACTAACCCATTTATTGTTACAAAAATTCCCCTCCCCTCCAAACACTGTTGCAGCTTTTTTTAAGAGCCAGAGGAAGGAAGCCTGCATGAAATAAAGAGAAATGCTTGTGATTACTAATGAAAGCTGGAAAGGAATCCGAACAAAAAGGAAGCCACACCCTAAAGCTGCACACAAATTCAGACCACATCCAAGTTCTGTTTGTTAACTCACAGAAACCAGCACATGATGCAGTTCAGATTTTCTTTGCATTTCTAAACAAACTTTCAGAAAGGGATTACAATTATAGCTTTTAGAAAGCAAACAACAGTTTTCAACATATTGAGCTTAGACATGCAATATCAAGGATATAATGCATAGAAAAACAAGAAAATATGCTAGAAAAAATTACTTAGTGCAAGGACAGGCCGACTTTTGTCTTGCATAGCCTGCTTTTTAAAAAAATGTCCATGTTAAATTTTCAAAACAAAAGAACACATTCAGGAGGATCTCAACAGTTAAAGCAGAACTGACCTGCATTTAACAATCCCAAGTACACATTCTTCCTTAAGAATGTATATACTCGAGTATAAGCCTAGTTTTTCAGCACATTTTTTGTGCTGAAAAAGCCGCCCTCGGCTTATACTTGAGTGAGGCAGGCAGTGGCTCCTATGAAGCTTTCCCAGGTTTTTTGTGGTAAAATTGGGTGCCTGGCTTATATTCAGGTCGGCTTATACTCAAGTATATACGGTGTGCCTACATGGAGCACACCAAGCTGCATCTGACCCAGAATTTGACAACAGAGATCAGCAGACACTAGATGGGTCCTCTGGAAAGCAACCATCAGTCTACTGGCAGACCACATTCTATGCCTGCCCTTGCAGAGCTCTTGAAAAGCAACAATATATTCTTAGAAAAAGGTAAAAATTCCAATCTTGCCCTTTTGCCTCAAGCACTTGACCCTGTGAAATTTACAAAATACTACAAGCAAAACACCACAGGCCCTTGCCCCAAAGAACTTGCAATCTAAATTTCCTCCTGGAGAAGAGAAAGAGAGGCAAGACTGACAAGAGACAAGAGGCTTAGTGGTGCTAGTCAGTTGGCCACTTAGAAAGACTAAAATAAAGGCTTCTTTTACAGGTTTGTTATAAGGATGGAATTCACAGCTGCTGTAAGGACAAGATTTAATTTAATAGTAGCAGTAGTAGTGATGACTTATTAGTTGCTTGTTATGCAAGGTATCCAAATCACTTCCTACATATTTTAAAACACAGGGTTGTTATCTAATGCTATACCCAGACAAGACACACTGAAATTGATGCACATGACTAAGGGCCATTTTTTTCAATGAGTCTACTCTGAGTAGAGCTTAGTTTGCTACAAACCATTAAAAATACGTAAAAATACATTATCGTATTAACAAATTCACACAAAAGCACATGCAATCCATAAACACACACCACAAAACAACCCACCCACTCCCAGCATAACAGCAGCAGAAAGCTTTGGCAGCACACTAAGATAATAATAATAAAAAAAGCATCACACTCTATCAAAGCCTTGGGAAAAAGAAAAGTTAGCAATCTCAAAAGGGTGTCGAGGGATAGGACACAGAATATTATTATTTATTAAATTTATATACCACCCTTTATCAGAAGATCATAAGGAAGTTCACAGCATAAAATATACAGCACATACATAACCATGGAATGAAGAACCAGATCGTGTAGACAGATGTTTGCCAAATTTGCAGAAAACACTAAGCCAAGTTTGTTTAGTTTGTTTAAAGCACAAGTTGCTTGTTGGGCACACACCCTGAGCACCTATGTTACACTCCTCCCTTAGTCTAGCAAGCAGCAACAAACCATGTCCTGACTTAGTAGAATGTCTGAAACAGTACTTGTGGTTTGTTTTTTCTTCAAACAAACCATGATCGGGAAGTCAAGAACAAATTTTAAGCTTTGCATTGTGGCTTCTTTAGATACTACGCTAAGTCAAGACTTGTGGTTTGTTGCTCCTGGTGGGATGAAGGGAGAAGTGGAATGGGAGTACACAACACATCTTGCCTTTGCGTTACATGTGAATGCGGAAATGTGGAAAAGATTTATCAAGAAAGAAGTCTCACCTTGTATTTTGATTTTAAGAAATGACCAACAACTCTCAAAGATAACTGGTTATGGTATCCAACTATACACAAAACTGTTGACACTTGGACTTTCAGAAGGCTAAATACAGCGCTATCTGGTACAAAGCTACCATATGTTTAAAGTCTCCTTGTGTCAATCAGCTGAATCACCAAGCTGATGGTTCAGCAAAGCTTAGAAAGCAAATTCCAGTAGCAGTGCACTTCTTCTCTCCATTAAAAACATCAAAAAGGATTATGCATTTAAAAGAAATCAAACAAGTAGAAACAATCAGTTGTAAACTGCTTAGATCAACTACCTGACTCCAGCTGTGTTCGAGAAAGCATTGGCTCTTATAACTCAATGTAAATGTAAAGTAAGCATGTACTATTTTGTGCTGAAATACACACCATTTTTGGAACAAAGCAAATAACTGTTTTCATTTGCAAAAAACATTCACTTCAGCCATTTTGTAGCAGTGTTCTGGAATTAAATGCAAAGTCTTTGTTAGGTGTAGTGAACTGGGTAGGCTAGTCTAGTGAAACCTTTTCAAACTTTTTTGTAGCAAGTCGTAGTACCTCGGGTTAAGAACTTTGCCCCAGGATGAGAACAGAAATTGTGCCCTGGCAGCACGGCAAGGCCCCCCATTAGATAAAGTGGTACCTCAGGCTAAGAACTGTTTCAGGTTAAGAACGGACCTCCGGAACGAATTAAGTTCGTAACCAGACGTACCACTGTACTTGCAACCTACCATTTCAACCTCAGCACACGCATGCTACAGCCACGGCGGTGCAGTGGTTCAAGTGCTGGACTAGGACGTGGAAGATCAAGATTCAAATTTCCACTCAGTCATGAAGCTCACAGGGTAATCTTGGGCTAGTCACCATGAAGTAGCCTAACTTACTAAACATCAGGAAGAACTTTCTGGTGGTAAGAGCTGTTCATCAGTGGAACAGACTCTCTCAAGAGGTTGTGGACTCTCCTTCATTGGAAGTTTTTAAGCAGAGGTTGGATAGCCATCTGTCATGGATGCTATAGCTGAGATTCCTGCATTGCAGGGGGTTGGACTTGAAGACCCTTGGGGATCCCTTCCAAGTCAATGATTCTATGATTCTACCTCACCAGGTAGTTGCAAGGGAGGGGGGGAGCAGGAGCCATGTAAGCCACCTCGAGTTCTTTGGAAGAAAGGTAAGATATAATGTATATAAATAACCCTGACATGGGGGAAAATTTTCTTAACTTGTTGTACACTTACAAGTAAACTTGACTTGCAAACAGCCATTTGCCTGGTCGCATGTGGTGTTTAAGCATCTGCCCACATACATCTCAAGATCAGACAATAAAAAGATGTGTTAAGATAAGTCTCTATTCCCTGGGAGAAAGAAAAGCACACTCCAAGTCTGCCTCAGAACACAGCCTTGTATAAAAAAAACAACTACCATAGAAAGCTACACAATGGGTTTCACTCTTCCTGCCTTGCTTTTAAACCAAATCTGGCTCAAACTTTTTTCAAAGAGGGCCAGATTTGATGAAGTGAACATGCGTGAGGGCCGACCAAATTTGTTGAGCTGTTTTGTTTTGTTTTACAATTTTACCCCAAACTTGTTGAGCAAGGCTGTAAAGAAGATGCAACCTTGTGCATAGCTCTACCCATCCTCTCTGTGCTTCTGGCAGAGAGAAGATGCGGAGGCTGGAAGCTGCCTGTATTTCACAGCTAGGAAACATGGTGGAGCACAGAGGTGTCTGGCCACTGCCTCATCTCATCAGTGCCTGAGACATAGCCAGAGGAAGAAAGATGGCAAAGTGCTCTGGTGACAATTAGCCCAAAGGGAGTAAGGTTGGGTAGCTCCCTCCAACTTTACCTTCTAAGCCATGGGTAGGCAAACTAAGGCCCGGGGGCCGGATCTGACCCAATCGCCTTCTAAATCCGGCCCGCGGACGGTCCGGGAATCAGCGTGTTTTTACATGAGTAGAATGTGTCCTTTTGTTTAAAATGCATCTCTGGGTTAGTTGTGGGGCCTGCCTGGTGTTTTCACATTAGTAGAATGTGTGCTTTTATTTAAAATGCATCTCTGGGTTATTTGTGGGGCATAGGAATTCGTTCATTTCATATATGTGTGTGTGTGTGTGTGTGTGTGTGTGTGTGTGTGTCTATGTCTGAGAGACAGTGGACCAGCCCCCTGCTGAAAATTTTGCTGACCTCTGTTCTAAGCTCTGAAGTTGGAGGGAGGGAGTAGAAGGAGCACCAAGTGCTTCCTGAGTGAAGCATGCATGCCACATTTTCTGTGCCTGGAAGGATAAAGCAGAAAAGCAAGACGGTGCAAGTAGATTTGGTTTCTATAGTATCCTTACTGCAAAGCTAGTGAAAAAGGCTTCCTTCCCACTCTTAGGGCAGAGGTTCTGTGTTTCTGCTCTTACATTTGGAAAGACTCAACAGGGGGAACCTCACTATAACCACAAAAAACCCTTGCTACATTGAGATCTTTACGGTTAAGGCGAAGTATGCTGTTTCCTCTCCCCCAGATAAATGCATTTCATACTAAAGAAACCAAATCTGTGAATCCCAAATTATATAAATATATACACTACATTCAACTAAATAATTTACCAATCACCATCCTACCCTAAAAGATTCATGCAGGAAACAGCATATTTAAAATAAAAAATCACAGAATTTCAATTATATTGGCCAGGAGAAGCTTATTACAGGGCAAGGGTGAAACATGTGCAATGAAAATGGAATGGAGAAGGAACTAGGATGATGACAAAGGAAATGGAGCTGTTCCAACTTTAGACTTCTCCCTTTGGTATTCAAGTTTCCAGACTCCACACATTTTGAAACCTCGCTGGGAGGCCAATAATGGCTGAAGAGAGAGAAAAGTCTGTGTTTTTCTAATCGAAGCAGATTCTCAGGAATATGAATTCTGTACCAGAATAGAGTCCTAGCACTGCATGTGCAGGCACAAAACATACAATTATCTATTTTTAGCAGCTCTGCAGGGCAACAAAATGGCCTGGTTTACACATCACTTTAAACCACAGTTAGCTTCACTATGGCTGAAAGGTAAATACGGGTATACAACATGCTGGTACAGACTCTGCTCTCCTTCCCCTTGTGCACTAGGAACTACTACACCATGGTTTGGTTTTTCTCTATCCAAACAAACCACAATCTGGAACAAAGGTTTGTTGTTTTCTTACTGCTTGCGGTTTTAAGAAGCCAAACCACAAGTCCTGGTTCAGATGTAACACTAAGCCAAACCAGTGTCAGAAACTCAGAAATATAAGCTGATTGGCAAATGACTCCTTAAATCTGCGTAACGATCGACACAACAGAATGTCTAGGTGCCGTCCCGTCCCCCATGGCGTTTGTTGCTGTTGTTGTTAATTTCATTTCTATACCACTTTATAATTTAAAGAAAAAACTTAAAGGTGGTTACAATACATTAAAACAACAAATAAAACAATCTAGCATAAAACAAATTCAAGCTTCAAGGAAAATATTTCAGATTCTTCTCTAAGTGACATTTTGCTTCCCCCATATTTATTTACCTACTTTATTTATATAGCTGCCCCATAGCAAAAGTACTCTAGGAAGCCAGTGTGCTATAGTGGTTAGTGTCAGACTTAGGACCTGGGAGAGATCAGGGTTCAAACACCACTCAGTCATGAAGCTCATTGGGTAACCTTGGGCCAGTCACAGCCTCTTAAACTACCTCATAAGGTTGTTGTAAGGAGGGGGTTGAACTATGCACTCCTTGATGAAAAAGGTGGGATATAAATGCAATAAATAAGCTCTTCTGCTTACCTGTTTAAGAAAGCTGGAGGGGCCAGCCAGATGGAGATGTCAGTTGCCAACCTGGCATCCAGAGATCTCCATGTGGTCGCAACTGGACCCACGTCAGTAGCAATATGCACCTGGCACATTTCGAACACTGAGCCAAACCATAGCTTAGCTCATGGCAGGACCAAGAGGAGCAAAGCAGTTACCGTTGTACTTCCTGCACCCATAGTTAAGCTTAACTGTGGATTAAAGTAACATGTGACCCAGCCAAACGTCACACACATATATGTCACTAATTATCAAGCTCTTGCTCTCTGTATGTTTCAGGATTAAACATCCACACAGTCATTTCACTTTGCTGTTTCCTTAAGGCACACTTAAAAGCATTTCTATCAATGATTATGTCAGTTAAGGTTTATAAACATAGTTTTTGTATTTTTTATTTCATTTATAATGTATATAAAACACAGAGAACAAATATAATAGGTGAAAATTAAAAGATTAAAAAACCTATGAAATAGGCACGTATAAGGAGTACAGTTGCACATGGATTAAAACAATAAAGTCCAAGTAAAGACTTTCGTTATCAGATTATCAAGTATAGTTCCGTATTTGCCAGGTTTGTGACAAGGGTTGTCTTGAAAATGAGGGTTTTGCTGTATATGTTATAAAATAATGCCAAATCACATAAAAAGTGTCTGGAGGTTTTAGTCTTGTCAAAATCTCAAACTGTGCATAATTTTCTCCGTTATAGCTCTATTCCAGAGTGAATAGTACCAAACATCCAACATAAGATTTTGGGCTGTTTTAAGGTTTATAAATGCTAACCTACCAACGGTTGTGCTCACAATGGATCAAGATTGGATCTAGGAAATTGCTGCTACTGGAAAACATGTGCTCTCCACCTACAAGGACATTTGGTGTGCACTCAATGCCTTCAGAAGGAGCATTTTCATTACAACAATGAACTGCAGCCCACTAATAAGTGTAAAATAGTCCAGATCTTCATAAGTAGCCTAATTATAGTTTCATCAATTATATGTTGCTGGCTATAATATGATATAATGTTGGGGGAAGGGAGTGACAGGGGATAATAGGTATGTTTTGTAATTTTGTAAAAAGAAACAGTTTGAACAGGAAAAAAGGTAAGCTGTCATGAATGCTCTTTAAATAGAGGCAGTGAAGGCCTCCAGCTTGGATGGCTTTAACAGAGGATTAGACAAATTCATGGAAGATAAGGCCATCAATGGTTGCTAGTCATGACAGGTTTTACTCTCCACAGCATGAGGCAGTTTGTCTCTGAATATCAATTGCTGAGAATCACAGGTGGGTAAAGCACTGCTGTGCTCAGGTCCTGCTTTTGGACATCCCATAAGCTCAGCCACTGGGAGAACAGGATGCAAGACTAGATGGGCCACTGGCATCAGAACATAAATACCGGTAACACCTAGATTATAATTATCCTCTCTTCCCTGGGATTCCCAGAGTGCAGAAAATTGTGTACTGCCACGCTTAGAAGACTGTCTTGAGACATTCTATGTTCTATATACAACCACAGTAGATATGGAGGGGGGGAGGTTTGGAAGTGAGGGCTGGGCACAAAGAGTTTAAAGCTGACTTTTAAACTGAGATTGTCATTTTAAGGTATATTGAGCTCAGTTTTGAGGCTATAATTTCCTGCACAAAAATGTATTTTTGTATGCCCCCGCAGTACATATTTAAAAATTAAAGGAGCGTTGCAAAACGTTCAGGGAAGTTAACAATCCAACTTATAAATTATTTCCAATACATATAAACCCAGGGTTGATGAATGAGGTCAGTTCACTTTAAAATGCAGACTGAACTAATTTATCCACCATCCCTATGCAGAACATGCAAACACAAAAGAACACAGGCACAAAGGACACAATTTGAGACAACCGTTACCATAAACTGTTTGTAGAGGAGATCTTTCATACAGCTGCTGTGCCTGAAAATTTTGACATGTTTATTTACCAGCTGTCTCATGTGAGGAGCCTCTATTTAACTTAATAGAGGCTATTACAGCATGTTAAGAGGTGGCATACTTTAACTTGCTTTAAACCCTGTAAGGGCAGCCTGCATTATAGATACATCATAATTAACCTGACATTTTAAGAGATTAGGCTAATATACTGTCCCAGTTAGCATGTTAACTAAACCACAGTTTAGCATTACATAGAGGAGCCTCCTTGATTCTAATCAAAGTGGAGCTGAGCTCACATGGTCAGAGCTTCTGCCAAGTTTAGTTTCACTTTCAAAGAATTTCAAATTAGCATTGTGCATGAATTGAGGGTCTTAGTTTACAACAGCCATGGTTAGTCAGCTTTCTTTCTTCTACTTACTCCAGAAATATTATACTCCTGGAGAAGATGCAAACCGAAAGGCACATATATTCATTTATGGTGGGGATAGTGGTTAAAATTACTGGACAAAATGTTGTCAATCCTATTTTTGTTATCTATTTTTTATTACCTTAATGAAATTAATAACATTTATGAATGCTGTAGTTATGCTAACCATTTTATGACAATGAAAAATCAATGCTAAGTTAAGCTTAGATCTCCAGTAGGAAACATGTCTTTAGCCACTGGGGAAATTAACTCACAAAATTAATTTGTCCAAGGGACAATAAAAAGCCAAACTAACTTTTCTTAGCACAGTGCAACATACACAGCCCACAGTATACAATTTGGAACAATGCCTAATCAATCTGAATATGACAAGCATCTGTAACTGGAAACTAACAGAGGTCTCTTCATGCAACATCATCTCACTTGGATAATGTGATGGTTCTACTTGTAACTCCTGCTACACCCATTAAGAAAATGATTGATAACTCTGAACATTTTATGTAAGTGTTCTCAGTGATTGCGCAAGGAATTTGGGTAGAAGTACAAAAAAATTACTTCAGTTTTCCAACACCATTTGTGATTACAAATTTTAAAAAAGCAAAATCCAGCATAGCTTTATAAGCCATGATCTGAAGTTTCAGCAACCGCTTTTGTTAAAAACAAGAATGACTGGTTAACACCTTCAAACGCAAATAAACTAGGCAGAATTCTTCTCAGTCCCAGCCAATCAGGAGAAGGCATCAGTCAGCCTGACACTTCACTCAGGCTCATGGAGGCTTAGCCACAGAGCACTAAACATGGTTTAGCATTATGTGCGAACATAGCCACTGCTATGTTCAAGTAGGCTTGAGAAAGAAGTGGAAAAATGCATTTCCCTTGAAATACAGTGGTACCTTGGTTCTCAAACTTAATCCGTTCCCGAAGTCCATTCCAAAACCAAAGCGTTCCAAAACCAAGGCGCGCTTTCCCATAGAAAGTAATGCAAAACGGATTAATCCGTTCCAGACTTTTAAAAACAACCCCTAAAACAGCAATTTAACATGAATTTTATTGTCTAACAAGACCATTGATAAAAATGAAAGCAATAATCAATGTACTGTACTATAAAATAAATAAGACAGTATTGTAGATTATGAAAATTAAAATTAATTTTTTTTCTTACTTGCTCTGATGATAGTCATTGTTTGGAGGGGGGGCTTTTATCCATTTCCAGTGTCACACAATCAATCAATCAATCAGCTGAACTGGGTTCCACACAGTCACAAAAACAAATTAACTGAAAAAGCCTCAAAAACGCAAAATAAATAGCAAAACCAAAAGCGCAAAATACAGTGGTACAGTGGTACCTCTGGCTGCGAAAGGAATCCGTTCCAGAGCCTCGTTCGCAACATGAAAAGCCCGTAACCTGAAGCACCGAATCTGCGCATGCTCGCCCGCCAAACCCGGAAGTAACCCGTTCTGGTACTTCCGGGTTCGGCGCGTTCGTATCCTGTGACAAACGCAACATGAAGCAATTGTAACCAGAAGTACGAATGTACCTTGGTTTTCGAACTTAATCTGTTCCGGAAGTCTGTTTGACTTCCGAAATGTTTGAAAACCAAGGGGCAGCTTCTGATTGGTGCAGGCACCCTGGAAACAATAGCCAACAGCCACATCGGAAGTTCTGAAAAACATTTGAAAACCGGAACACTTACTTCCGGGTTTTCGGTGTTTGGGAACCAAGGCGTTTGAGAACGAAGGTACAGCTGTAAATGGAAAATGCCAACTAACTAGTTAGTTCAATTTATCAACAGGCCAATGCTATTATGTTTGGACTGGTCTTTGGGGTTTAAATCAGGATTGGAAAAGTCATAGGATTCTAGAGGTGGAAGGAACCCCCAGGGTCATCAAGTCCACCCCCTGCAATGCAGGAATCTCAACTAAAGCGCCCAAGACAGATGGCCATCCAAACTGCTTAAAAACTATCAAGGAAGGAGAGTCCATTACCTCCCGAGGGAGTCTGTTCTACTGTTGAACAGTTCTTCCTGTCAAACATATATTGTAATAAATCAGCCAGCCATTAACATTAGCAATTCAAATTGGGGGGGGGGGGAGGAGATATTGTTTCGTATCCAACAAAATTATATCAAAGAGTAGATCCATAAAAATTTATGTGCCTTAGCTAGTCATGTCTATTAACTTCAATGGTATACTTTGAGTAAGACTAACAATAAATACAAACCATTGCATTTCTTTCACATACGCCTCTGTAAACTGTGTACTGTACAACTGGCTTTGTTCTTATGGTTGAAGATTATTTTTCAGTCGTCGTCAGAATTGATGCTGGCTGCAATTGAAAAGGGTGTCATGTCATGGAAGCAAGATTCCTTTGATTTCTTTGGGACTTTCCACATCCTTTTCATGCCAGAGATAGGTCTGTACTGATACAATGGTTAGGGGATATTGAGATGGCGAAGACTGTTTGAATGGGGAAAGGTAAAGAATTTTTTTCCTCATTCATTCTGTTGGGGTGCTGCTTTCATTACCCATCCTGAGCAACTGGGATGGCATAATTCACATAAATTCCTAGCTATTTACATGAATGTGTCTTATGAAGAGTTAGACCATTGTTCCATATAGCTCTACCCTGCCTACACCAACTGGCAATGTTCTCAAATGAACGAGAGGTATCTTTATGGGGCAAAAATGATGTGACAAATACAGCTGACCCATGTCAAAATGCACTATTCAAAAAGTTAGAGGGGTTCCCCTCCCCTCCTTTCAACCAAAACACACACTGGAAAAGTAACAAAGACTTTGCAGCTTGTCGTCTCACATCTGGCAAACTGTGTAAGACACTTCCTGTTTAGAGCAGGCGTTTCCAACTGCTCGCTTTCCTGTGATGCAGAAAGCCTTTGTGTATTTTATTTATACACACATACACACACTCTCTCTCTTAAGATGGCTCTAAGCACCTAGGAAATGCTGTTTAAAAATCATTGGCTTATTGCGCTCTGAAAAAGTTAAAGTGTTTTTGTGTTCATTCATATATACTGGAAAGGTTTCTAGGTGAATCAATATTTTGATTAGGAATGACTGAATGATTTAGTAGTGCAGTCGCTGAAATGCAAGATAAGGGGCGGGGGCCTCCAAGTGCAAGAAATGTAGCTTATTATAGGTGCAATGCAGTTCAGAAAATTCCTTCTTCAAGTGCAATGTACAGCATACATAGGATAAGGGCTAATAATATGAAATATAAGAAAATATAGTGCGTTCTCATAAACGTATATGAAACCTATAAAATGATGCGGTTTTTGGTAAAGTTTTACTATGAAAAGATTTAAATGTAATTACATTATATATTAATAAAATAACAAGCAGAATATAAAAGGGCTCCTAAATGAACAAGAACCACCGACCCCCCCCCCCCAAATTATTTGAAAGCCACAAAATCTGATTGGTCAGACTCAAAATACAACCTAAATAAAACTATACCAAAGCAGAAATTTTATGATTAGCAGTGTGCAACCAAATAAAGTAAATGAATTGTTTTTAACAATTCTCACATAAAAGGTATATATATTGCAGTAAGTTCTGTCCCAAGAAGCAGCCAAACTGCAACTTTTAATGTCCACTTGAACATACCCTATGCAGAGAACTGTTACTAATAAAGCAGAATTCTAAAGAAAAAATATTTTGCCAGATACAATGCCTGTGGAATCACAATAGAACTTTCACCCCTTTGCTGGCATAAAAGTTCCTCAACCTAAATAAATAGGTAGTATATTATAGAACCTGAAAAGGGCAAAACAAAAAAACAGAAGAATAATGAAGGAAAATTATTTACCTGTGTATTCAAAACAAAGAGAGGAAATATATTTCCTCAGTGAGCCCTGTTTACAGTGCAGCTTTTCTGAGAATACTGCCAAATAATCAGTGTATATTTACAAGGAATTTTCCATGACACATTTAATCTACAATAAACATTTCTAACAACTGGAGTTCTTTTTCCATATTTTCTTACCCGATTCAAAAGTGTACTAAGTGATTTGGTAGTGTAATGGATACCTTTCAACTCATCTTACCTGAGAATGAGCTGTTTGGAGCAATGAGGCCTACCGCCTGTTAATTCGATCCTTGCCCATCTTGTCTGGTTAAAACAACCATGAAGAGGTTGGATGTCTGAATTCAGGATTTTATTGCCTTGTTGAGGAAAGGAGTAGTTCCTGATATCTTAATAAGCCTAATATAGATCCTCTGACACTGGACAAATACTACTAGTCGCTAATTTATTGGGTACCACAAGGTTCTATATTATGTTCCATGCTTCAAAAATTTAGGCTACAATGACACCTGTATGCTTATGGCATGCAGTGTTACCTTTCTTTTCCATATCCTAATGTCAGGGAAGACTGGTATAATTCTAAACTAGTGCCCAAATGGTTCTCAAATGGATAGGGGCAAACAAGCTGAGGTTAAACTGAGACAAGACAGAAGTGATGTTGGGGTGGGAGATTCCCTCACTATAGAAGGACTACAACTAGGCTACAACTGATGATAGATGTGATAGCACTCCCTCTAAAATACTACAGTTTGGGAGTGCTCTAGGATTTGTCACAGACTAGGGAAGCCCAGGTAACATAAGTGGCTAGGACAGTGATGGCGAACCTATGACACGCGTGTCAGCACTGACACGCACAACCATTTTCGGTGACACGCGCAGGGGCGTCCTAGCCATGGCGCCACCTTCTGGAGGGCGCCAGGAAGAGGCGGAGGCTGGACGCGGCGCCACTGCCGAAGCCTCCACCGGCCGCTTTAAGCGAGAGCAAGCAATGCGTGCAAAGGGAGACCACGCGCTTCCCCTTTAAGAGCAGAACCTCCGGTCCCGCCCCTCGCCTGGCAAAATGTATCATATCCTGTGGGCGGGGACGGGCTGGCGCAGCACGGGCCAATGGGAGCGCGGGGTTTTTGATCGGGAGATCTGGATTTCGTGGCACGTAGTTTGGCACTTAAAAAAAAAAGCGAGAGGAGGAGGAACGGAAAGAGAAAGGGCTAGGCAGCCATCGGGTGCGCTCTTGCCCCAATCCAGATCTGTCCTTGCTCCGCTGGGCCCCCCTGATCCTGTGGGTGGCCGCCCACTTGCTGCTCCTGGACTGCGCAGGTAAGGATTGTGCTCTGGGGCGGGGGGGGGATCATTTGCACTAAGCCCTTTTTTGCAGGAGGGGGGGCCACACACACGACTCTTTATGTATTGCATTTCATGGGCATTCAAAGGGGCAATAGGGGAGTTTCTTGTCCGAAGTGGAGCCGGATCCCTTTCCAAACCTCTGTTTCCCAGACTTGTTGCTTGTTTTGTATGCAGGGGCCGCTTCACTCCTTGGCTCATAGCTCAAGCAAAAAACGAAACAAAGCTTGAAGGTTTTTTTTCTCAAAGTGACACACCACCCGAGTTATGCTCGGTTTTTTGGCGAATTTTGACACACTAAGCTCAAAAGGTTGCCCATCACTGGGCTTAGGAGTATGTTTTATCACCTTTGGCTGGTATGTTAAATGTTTAATTCTTGTGAATCTGTCTTATTCTTGGTTTTCCTAAGAATGGATTTTTAAAATACTTGTACTTTTTATTGCTGTAAATGTCTTTTATGGGCTTTGCTTGGAAAAGCAACATTTTTAAAAATAGCTATAACAATAAAATCCATTTGTCTCCAGTGATGACATTAGAACCAAGTACTGGTCAGTGGTAATTTAAGTGTGTGCAAAACCCTTCTTGCTTCCTTACATAGTAGAGCTAACAATATCATCCCGGTCCAACAGATTCATGCTGTTCTAGTCATGAAGAGTCGGACATGACTAAACAACAACAACAACAGTCACAGACTGCACCACAAAATCACAGGCTAACATGCTTAACATGTGCAAGTGAGGGGGTGTTCTATATAGCTTTCTCCTTATAAAAGGATAACCATTGTGGTTCTTTCTTAAGGTAGGGGTAGGGGAACCTGTGGCCCTCCAGTGCTGCTGGACTATAATGCCTATGAACTGGCTAAAAAAAAATTGGAAATTAAACAGCATAAAGCAGGCGTCCCCAAACTTGGGCCTCCAGCTATTTTGGGACTACAACTCCCATGATCACTAGCTAGCAAGACCAGTGGTCAGGGATGATGGGAATTGTAGTCCCAAAACAGCTGGAGGCCCAAGTTTGGGGATGCCTGGCATAAAGGGTCACAGGCTCACCACACCTGCTCTAAAGGTTCAGGGCTACTTAAAACTCAAGGAAATCCTCACACAGAACTTAGAATCCTACCTTACACTTAAATACAGGCCAAAGTAACAGCAGTTTTAAGATGCTTGTACAGTATGCATCTTTTCTCTGTCCCTTATCTCTTCCAAGTAACCAGGCTAATGACATTTCTTCTTTGATTAACAACTTGAAATACATTAATGCACCAAAATTGCAACAGGTCGACTTTGAGCAGGGCTAACATTGAACACAACCCAAAACCTGGCTCTTTCCTCACCCCTTAGTAATGGAGATGGAAACAACCATTTCCTGATTTAAACTAAGCTTCTTCCCAGTGCTCAGTTGTGAAGACCTGCTGCCTCTCCGATTCCTGGCAGCTGGAGGGGCAGTGGATCTTCTAGGCCAGCTCAGCAATTATCATCCTTGTACCACTATTCCCATTCCTGGTTGCGACCAACCAGTGTTTAAAATTCCCCAGGGGTCAGATGTGTTTTGCTACTGGTATGGGTCCAATTGTGACTATGTGGAGATTTCTGGGTGCCAGGTTGACAATCACAGTTTAAAAACCTCTGCCTAGTCAAGTCACCCCAAGCAAGAAATCTTATGATCCTTCTATGAAAAGCTAGTAACTTCTCTTACAGTATTTCTGACTGCTGCATTTGGGGCAACTATATTTTGACTGGCATTCTATCACTGTAATGTACTATATAATGTGTAATTCTTCCCTAACTGACATCCAAGAATTATTGGAATAGAAAGCAGTCTTCAAATTTTGATCCAGAGCACAATGCTAAATGCTCCTATTACAGACATTGCACTATGCTCCTAGACCTACATCTTCACTACGATTCCAGGAAACCCTGTTACTAAAGGTTCATCTTCTAGCACAAAGATCTCTCTAGTAGACAGAACCATTATATGCAATCATCATTTCAGAAGTGTTTATTATCAGGGATGAGGGAATCTTTTTACTGTTAAGGGCTGCATTCCCTTGATAGTAATCTGTCATAGGCTGCATGTCTGCAGTTAGGGGAGACAGATCAACACCCACCGCAAGATAATCATTACTCTCCGCCTGCCCCCCACCTCTCTTGTATAATATGAAGGAATTGCTGACTACAGGGAAGTTGATAAAGTTGCAAAGCATCTAGATATGCAATGCACTGCCTAGTACTGCATTTTCCCTGCATTAGCTACTTGCGGCTAGGTGAAATCCTAGTACTAGATATTATTGCCTTTCAGAACTCAAAGGGTTCCATGCTCAAGAGACTGACTGACTTCTCATTACAGTCTCACACTCACTTGGGCTACACAAATCCTGAGTGGATGCCAAGCATCTTTCAGAAGCAAAAGTTCAAAACAAGATTACAACATTGTGTTAAGTGCAATTCAGACAGGCACAAAACTGAAAGAGAGCAAATTGGTTATTAATGTAAAATTACTTGTGTGTCCTAAGGTGAACAGAGTTTCTAATTTCAATACATTTGCATTAAACATAAAACTGTATCCTACTAAACACTCTAGCTAGTGTTTGACAATCACCAATGATGGCTCATGGTTCATTTTGTCACAATTACCTAAGCAAGGTAAAATTCCTATTCCACTTTGTTTGCCGCAGGAGACTACATCGTAGACCAAACCTATTGTTTCTGCCAAAAGCAAGGTTGCAGAACCATGCATTTGTCAGTGCTGCCATCCTTGATACTGCAGTTTTACAGCTGCTGGATTCCTGCATAGCTTTTAAGCCTGTTGGGCTCCATTGAGCTCCTACCCCTGCCAGCCATTTCTTTCTTGTAGAATCTCAACCAAGCACCAGTATGTATGCAGTGTTAGAAACACAGATATATAAGCTAGATACCGAATGGCTCATTAAGCCAGAGTCACCAAACAGTCGCCAAAATGGAATGCCTAGTTGCCATTTTGGGGCCAGGCGGCTTGAAAGTCATATTTTTCAATACAATTTTTTGGTTTCTGAAATTCATTCTGATTGTGCAGATAAAATACAATTGATAGAATTCTACAGGATGTGTTGCTAGTGTGTGAAAACAGTCAAGATCCAAGGATCTCCAGACATACACCTCCAGATGGTGGAGACGTCAGATGCCATCCTAGCACATGGGCATCTTCAAGTGGTTGCAAGTGGCCAATAGTAAGGTGCAAAATGTGCCTGGCGAATTTCGAACACTGTATTTGTATACTTGCTTACCCGTTATTTGTTGCCAGAATTTGTGTGAATCAAGGGAAGATGAAACTTATGATCAAACTGAAATCTTTGAAGCAATAGTGTGTATTAAATTTAGTGCGCTACTACACTCCTTTTCAAAAAGATATAGTTGTGACAGCAACAAACTTAAAATATTGGTTAATATACAACTTAAAAACAAGGCAGTGGCATCCAGATTACAAGTGTTTAAATAAGAACACCAATTGCCACCTCATGCAGAACTGCTGTCTTTAGTTCAAGTGATTTGTGAAAGTAACAGCTAAGTCTGTTGTTAAAAGATGGGAGTTAACACAATCTACCAAGTTTTCAAAAACAACTGGGACCAGTTAGAAATGATAAGATTTAAACATACTGATTGGTCAGGCTATGTGCCAGCCATAATAAACCTAGGACTTAGTAACCTGCACATAAAACCTAGGACTGCATGATTACCTATAAACATTAAACAAATGGCTGATCTTTGATCAAGCACCTCTGGTCAGCAGTTATCAATTCGTATCTCTTCATCATGCCATCATTAAAACAATAGTCTTCAATTTGGCCAGATTCAGGACTCGCCTCTAAGCCCCAACTGCAACAAGGAGCTCAAACTTAAAATTCTTTTAATGTGTCAATATTTAATAACAATCTAGTACAGTATTATGCAGTCATACCTTGGTTGTCAAATGTCTTGGTACTTGGACATTTTGGCTCCCGGATGCCGCAAACCCAGAAGTGTGTGTTCCAGTTTGCGAACGTTTTTTGGAAGCCGAATGTCCAACGCAGCTTCCAATTGAGTGCAGGAAGCTCCTGCAGCCAATCAGAAGCTGTGCCTTGGTTTTCAAACCATTCCTGGAGTCTAACAGACTCCCGGAATGGATTAACTTTGACAACCAATGGTAGGGTTTACTTCTTAGCCCTTTCTTCTCCCAAAAATGTACTGCAAGGCAGCAGAGATTTAGCATCAGAGTTTTCCTCCTCCTAGACAGGCTACATTCCCAGGCTGATGAGCCCCATCTGCCCCTTATTTTCCTCTACAGGACCTGCAGAAACCGCCTTCTTTACTGTTGGACCCAGTGCTGGTCTCATCCACTCAATCCGCTACAGCCTGTCTTCGCATGTAGGGGAAGTCGTAATTCACTGAGGGTTTGAGACGCATCAGCTACTCTCCAGAGTGGAATCTCTAAGGCGGTTGGATGGCACCTTATACACCTCCTTCTGGCAACTCCTGCAGCCAAGCTAGTGCCAAACATATTGCTCTGCTTTCCTTTGGACCACATCAGTGAGACCAAGGGGGGGGGTGTCTTGTCATCTGGGCAGCCCAGGACCTCCATACATACTGCCCAGGTTTGTGCCCTTGGGAGGTCACTTCGGTACACCTAACACTGCAATTAGACTTCACCCCTGGAGGCACACTCCATTGTCTCTCAAGACCAATGGATGCAAACAAGAACAATATACAGATGTGAGGGGCTAAGGCAGATGGTTGCTTAACTGAAGCCACTTAGTGAAGTCAAGTATCACCTCATCAATGAACAGGTATCTTTTCAGCTCACACTCTTACCAATTACATTACTTGCAAAACCTTGAGAGCTGAACACAGGGAGAGAGCTTTTCATCCTCTCACAGAACAAGCTACCACCTGGTAAAATTTTGCAGATCAACTTAGCAAATCAAAACATCACTGAGTCCAGGCCAAAAGTATACAAACACTTCTAGAGATGTATTTATAGAGCACTAACCATCCTAACAGAGTATACTTTTTCATGAACTTTAAACGAGTGCTTTTTATGCTCAAGGAGATGCTTTTCTTAAATGCAGCAAAATACGCCTTTGCAATATTCTATTCATGTGCAAATAGCTCAGAAAAATAAGGTCAGAATTTTACATCAAATCATTAAAATACTGAAACTTGCAAAGAGGTGTGTTTGGAATGGAGCCACTGCAAGTTGAGGTTTATGTTAAAAGTCTTAAATTAAAAACAGCTCACACTACTGGTATCTCTCATGTATATGAAGTTCTTCTTAGTCTGCTTTTAAAACACTATGCAGCAAACATTTGCATCTGCTATAATATTAAGACAAAGGGCATGGCTCAATGCAGTAGAACACATACAAAAAGTATCACAATCAGCCCCTGGCATCTTCCAATAGCGCTGGGAAAGACTCCTGTCTGAAAGACTTGACTACTGCCAGTCAAAGTAGACAATACTGAGCTGGATGGATTAATGTTTTGACTCTATGTATCAGCTTCCTAAGTTTCTAAAACACAACATTACATTTATCACCTCCCCAGTCCCCCTGACTTTTCAATAAAGTAAGGCCTCAAATTACACAGGGGCTGCATTCAGGAAATCGCACCTAAAGCCAAAACACATGGGGTTCATTGGCAGGTGAAATTGCCAAAGTCATTTTTCATGGACCACCACCCCATATTCCAAGTTAAAAAAAAAATCCCCCCACACATAAGGCTGAATGCACACAAGTTAAATGTGTGTATGTTGTGGGCCTACCGGTACTGTAATGGCAAACAATAAGAAGAAAGGTGTACTTGGGGGAAGGGCTGTAAAAGAAAGAGCAGTTAATTTTAGCATTCCCACAGGCATCCAAAGGGGCAAAAACACAAGTAATTCCAGGAATGCGTTGAAAATTACTTCTGGCTATTTAAATGAGCCTTTGAAGCAGCTAACTTGTAATTAGAAGACAAGGTTAAAATTCTTCTCTCAGGGGAAAAAATGTCATTACTACACAAAAGCTCACATCCCTTACCATTCCCTTATGTGTCAACATTCTAAATGACCTTTCTCTTATGCAAGTATCTTTGATACTTCAAAAAGATAGTGAAAGAATCATGGAAAGCTTATGTAGCAGATTTTCACAAATTTTGGCAATTCTACTCAAATTAGCAGTCATGGCAAAACACAGGTTTTAAGTCACATAATAAGTCTTATACATTTCACCTCTCGCTAATGTGCTCCTAATTTAATATGACAACCTAAGCACCAAACCTATACACTACACTGTTATTTCATTAGGGTATACATAAAGCTCAGTACACTTTTTATTGTTTAAAGTAGGGAGTATCAAAGTTTGCCACAAGAGACTCCTCAATTTCAACACCCAGAAGTGTTGAACCTACTCACATATTCAGAAACACCACACTGAACACAAAATTAGATTTTGGAAGGCTTCTTGACAGGCAGCTTAACAGCTCTTGCCCAACCTTAAGCTCCACCTGAGATGCCTTTGCCCTCAAACAAGAATAACTCCTAAAAAACTGAACTACTGAATTAAAAAGTGACAGCCTGCTTCTGTATAATAGGCGAGTGGGGCTAAGGCATATCCTAATCAGAAAAAATTGAGAATTTTGCCACAGGTCACTTTGTTTATAACACCATCGATCACTATTTTTAAAAGACCAAGAGCTTGCATTTAGATCTTAATGCCATG
Organism: Darevskia mixta; assembly: GCA_034641385.1. Taxonomy (NCBI): domain Eukaryota; kingdom Metazoa; phylum Chordata; class Lepidosauria; order Squamata; family Lacertidae; genus Darevskia; species Darevskia mixta. The sequence goes on from JAWWNH010000181.1 coordinate 6,246,379, forward strand.
GAGAATGCATATACTACTCTTTCAAGGTCCTACCAAACTACAAACTATGAAGTAAATCATGCCTTCAAGACTCCTGAAAACTCACACCTAGGTGAACCACAGCTTTAGAGTTGTTAAGATAGAGAATCCCTTCCTGTTCTTAGATGAAAAGATATGAAAGTCTTTTAATGCGTCTCACTTGTAAGAGAACATATCAGCATAATTCACTTTTAAAGATGTAAGAGATGAGTATCAGATGAAGTTTTACATATGAATTATATCAATTCATGGGTGTGATCTTTGGTAAAGGTTACCTCTTCCACTTGCCTCAGGTTAGCCTATTTTTCTTACTAGCAAGTATATACAACAAGAAGCAATAGGATTGAAGCAGAAAAACTGTAGTGAATTTATGAAGTTCCACATTTCCTCCCACACCCTTTCCCACTAATATATCAGCACTACATACACACCATTTTTCCAAACCCTCATAGATAATTTAAAAAGATGGTGCCAATTGGCAGTTTTTATTGCTATGTGGCAGGAAGGTGAGAGTGAGGTAAAGAAGATAAATATAACACAAATTTTCAAAATTAAACTCTGGTAAAATCCAGTACTTACAGAAACGAAATACAGATAAACACACAAAAGGTTCTCAGAAAGATAAAAGTATTTCCTTAATTTCTAAATGCTATAGTTGTGCAAGTGATAAATATAAAGTGTGCATGTATATGCAAATATGTGTGTGCCCCCTTCACCACCTGTGCATTTGATAAAGTATCTTCCTGATATAATAAAATTAAGTCAGCCTTAAAGATGGCAAAGAACACTCTGGTGTGGAAACAGACTAAGGATGCAACTAAATGAAACTAAGACCTTCCCGTTTTTTAAAAATGGTGAATGCAGCTGTGCATGCAGAGAGGAATTTGTATTGGACCATGGTACTGGAAGAGGGGCTTTAACCCTTCCCTCCCCTTTCCTAGTTAAAAATCTACCTCCCATAACTGCTTTTTGCCCAAGACAGCAAAGCATGTACCACACAGCAAATGGAAGTGGAGATAGGGGGAGTGTCAACCAGAAAAATTGTGGGTGGGATTAACTCCTTCAGTCCCTCAGTCCCAATATGAATGACTCCCACTGCTATATTTTAAAAAACAAAAACAAAGCAAAACATGAAAGTAATAGATACAAACATTTTCCAAAGTATCCAAATTTTAAAATGCAGGCATCTAAACACACAACTCCTCGAGTCTAAAATATCTCAAATATTTATTTAAGAGATGCATTATTTCTCATCATCTCTGTAGGATTCTGCTCCTACATTTAATAAACGATGTATCAAAAGTTTGGAAACTGCTTTTGATTTTTACAATCAAACAATGAATTTTATTAATTTATTAAATAACTAAATAAACACTGCTGAGAGGAGACCATCTTCTTATTGAATCAGTACCTCTCAACCAAACACAATATCAGATTCTCTACCTCTTTTATCCCTGACATTCTCCTTCACTCCCCCTTACATATTCTCATCTGGTATCAGCTCCCTTTTGTCATTCATGGCATTTATCATACTACCCCTTATGACTGGAATAGCTTACCGCTCTTTATCATCAATGCCTTTAAATTCTACCTTACAATGCACATTTTCCGAACAAAACCTTTCATAAACCATCAGAGCCTGCACTTATTCTAGTGTCAGAAACCTCCCTCCTCTTGCCCTTTTGTCATCATCTTAGTTCTGCCTTTGCCTATAAGCCTTCTGGGAAGTGACCGTGTCACTTGCATTTGCAATGACTGCCATTCTGGGCTCCAAATATAATTGACTATTTGGTTTAAAAGCAACCAATGACTGATACCGGTACTTTCAAAATGACCAATTATCCTAGAAACTCTCCTTTTCCTATTATGCCTGCTGAGGGCAAGGGGGAAAGAAGATGACAGCACTAAGGATTTTTCTTCAGTGCCAAATCTGCCATCGACACAAAATTATTCATTCCCTTCTTTCTTTTGTCAAGCTCGTGTTAATGGCAGTCTCAAACAATACGGAATGCCATATGGCTACATCTGGATATTAAAATTGAGAATATCAATTACCAATCCACTAATGCAAAGCCAAAATCCATGGACAGTAAGAATTTAATCCAATCCAGGGACTGAAACTTGAGCCAATTGCAGGAAGCAAAATACAGGAAGCAAAAGCTACATTCATTTTTAGCAGAAGTGTGATTATTCCACTGAAAGTCCTCAGTTAATAGCAAAATATGTTTTATTCAGTCATACTCTTTAATTAATACGGAGGAAAGTGACAAAAAACACAAGCAGTTACAGATTTCATGTACTGACATTATTAATGGAACCAGTTGGATTATATCAGCATTATGTGAGGTTGTAGAATCAACTTCATAATATGTAATGCACATTTTAAAATTTATTTCTAGATCATAGACTAGATAGACACAATCTTCACCTGAAGAAAAAGTGCTCTGACTCCAAACTGTGGTTGAGAAATCACAGCAATACCTCCTAGAACAGTTAGTGGCTCTTTTTGTGACCTAACTTTACTTCCTGGCACTTCAAGAACCTTATTGCACACAAAATGCAAGCTATGTGCAGGGCTGATTTGCAGAAAGGATGACCTAAAAGCCAAAAGAAGTTAATGTGTGTTCCTGTTAATCAATCTACTCAAAAGGTACAGCATTTATTTGCTGGCTACATAACCACTATTATGACCGGTTACTATGCTTAGCTGGTTAAAGATACAATGGAAATTGACATCCTTATACTAAAGCCTTGCTTGTTGTTAGTTTTCATCTGAAAAAGAGGCCAAGCAGCCTCTAACTTATGCTTTTAATTTAGTTTAATAGAACATATTTCAGACTTCCTCATCCATCCCCCCCCACAACCACACATAATGCCTAGGTATTGTAACATCAACCAGTGTCCCCCACACAATGATATGGTTAACTTCCAAGTAAGTGGATTAACAATGAGTTTCTCAATGCCAGACACATAAAGTATCATGACAGAATGCCTACTGCCACATTGACCTAGCAGCTGCAAGGAATAAATAGGGATAAACCCTAGTGAACACAGGCCCTTAGGTAATTTTAACACCTGCTCAAAGAGCAAAGGGCAAAGAAAGGAAAATATAAAACATGATCAAAATTCCAGTGGTGTGCACATGAAAATACAATGACAAGTAACTGTCAATCAATATCTTGCGCATTTATCCAAATATCTATTATTTATGTGGGCCTCAACTACAATGTACTGTACCAAAGCAGAAACACAAAACAGACCCAACCCCCCAGAAAAATAAACCCAATGCCAAATGCAAAGAACACTGATATGAGCTAAAAATTACAACCCATAATAAAGAGTTGGGGGTTACTTTTAAACTCAAGATATACTATGCATTTTACTAATTGCAAGATATGTGTACTAAATAAATAAATGTCATCTAGTCTGCCCTGGTGAGCTTTCAGATATAAGATAAAAATTAAACTAATAAAATTTGATAGTATTATTTTAAAGCAATTAACAATAATTTGATGCCATCTGACATCCAAATAGTGTAATTCCAAATGTTTCTGCAAATGCAAGTACAATTCCAAACATACATACTGTGAAATATGTTCTGCTCACTTCCAAATTAATCTGCTTTGGGTCAGTCTGAAGTCTGCAGTACTTTAACCCAGTTGGAATGTGAATTAAAATTAGCTATTGGTTTTTTAATGAAGAATGTTACCAACTTTTAAAATCTAATTCAATTGTACAAGCTACTCCAGTAAGCACTTAAAAATATGTAAAAACTTGTATAAAAAATATAAAAGACTAGGGAAAATGTTCTATGAATCAAACAAGCTTCTGCTTCATGCCACTTTTTATTTATATATATATTTCACTGAAGAATTTCAGGTCAAATACTGTTGCAGAAGCTGTCATATTTTTGGCAAAGGAGCAAAACTGCATTTCCTTTCCATCACAAAGAGGTCACATGTGATCACACTGACAGATTACACAGTTCTACAAATAATGCTTGTATAAGATTTATGTAAGCCCTGCTGTAGAAGAAAATTGGTGGCAACATTCTAGGGGGGAAAGAGTTTAAAACTCTTATGAGGAGGCTTTGAGAAGTTAAAATGATCCCATCACTTTATCCCATGTATTTTATGCCACGATGTAAAAATTTCAATAAAACTATTTACTCCACCCACCCGGCTTTATTTGGAGACTGAAAAGCATCAAAAGATTAAAAACCTAGAACATCTGCCAATCCCCTAGCCCCAACAAAACAAATCTGTTAATTAAAAAAAAAAAGCTTATCAAAGTCAGAAGAGGAATTTAAACATGATTTGGTTCGGTGAAGCTGTGTTTAGTTGAAAACGAAGAGTTGCCTTCCTGCAAACGCCATCTTGTTGCAGTTACCGGGCCCAGCACAAAAAGATCCATTCATTCCCCGAAAAAAATGGGGGGGGGGAGAGAGAACAAGCACACCCTCCATAATCTGCAACCACTAAAACAATTGATCTATTCAATCCCCTCTTCCCAAAATTACAAAAGAGAGAATGCTTAATATATAAGATTAATTAAGATCTCATCTTCATCTCTTGTTTTCTAACATGCATTTCACAAAACCAGCAGAAGCGGTTTGTCTTTATTTACAAGCCTGTGCTTAGAAGGAAAGCCTCAAAATGTGCAACAAACCTCTCCTCAGACTATGTACATAAATGGCGACAGCAGGCTCCTTTCAATTTTTGGCATTATTCTTTCACCACATCCAGATCCACATGGATAGGTGGTGTGAGAAGCAGCTTTCCCCATTTCCAAGCTTTCATTTTTTTTAAGGAAACAGCATTTGCCTTGTTTAAAGTGGCTAATATATATATATCTTGCGTAAAATGTGTTCAAATAAGTGGTTTTGCTAAGGCAATCATGACAAAAAATCACATTCGTTAAATTTTTAGTTCTTCATCACAGTGACAAATTGATAACCTCTATATCATTCTAATATTCTTCTTGACACATTATTTAAAAAAAATAAAATAAAATCCTTCCTTATCCTCTGGATTAATTCATTATTTAAAGTCACACAATAGTCTCCACAAGCATTTCCCTTATGTGGTTTTAGAAATTCAACTAGTTATTTAAAAAAAACAACTTTTACTACAAAAGCAATTTCCCTTAAATTGCTTTTTTTAAAACCCCACAAAAACCATGTTTGCACGCTCCCTGGTTCTCCAGCAGCCAACGTCTACCCTGAGCAGACATTAATGGCAAAATTATACAACACCTATTAAAGCAGAAAAGCAACTAAAAAAAACAGCAGATAAATCTCTCTGCTATGACAGTGAAAGTAGAAGCATTTCTTATTCTCTCCCCACCTTCAAACCATTTCCTACCGTAGGAAGAAGAAAACCACCAAGATTCCATTTTCTTAGCCTTCTCCTTGGCCAGGGGTTGCCTACAGCAATCTCACCCTGTTTTCCTCTCCTCCACCCAATCAATTTTCCACCATTACAGTACCAGCCACACACAAACAGCACTCTCTTGATATTTTCTCCCAAGCATCCTCTGTGGACTTGCTTGCCTCCTTCCCCTCCCCCCACTTCTAGCCTCAACGCATACAGAAAAGAATCAGTTCTTCAACAACACCCCCCCATACACACACACACACACCCTTTTCCTATCTCTGGCCAGCAGCTACAGAAAAACACTCCCCCTCCCTGGTGTTCTGAGATGGGTGGGACAGTGATGGAGACAATGAAAGCAAAAAAACCGTAATGGTTATTTCTTGATTTCCTGTGTCAGCAGCCCTAACAAAAAAGGGCAGGGCACCTCGCCTAGTCAGGAAGGATGGCATTGTAGGATGGGGGGAAGAGGACAGGATAGAGAAGGGGAGAGAGAGAAAAGAGAGCGCAAAATGGAGGGGAGTAGATAGGGAAAGGATTTGAAACAGCAAGGGAGAGTATTAAAAAGGGAGGGGAAAGCAGAAGTAGCTGTAATAGGGAAGGGCAGTCGAAAGCAGCTGGGAGGGGGAAATTCTGGGGGGGGAGGTAAAACAGAGGGGTTAAAGAGAAAGAAGTGGGGCAGAAAGGAGCAAGATTTAAGTCATTAAGTAGGAAGGAGATGAAAGTGTATGAGGTGAAAGGAAAGAGAAAATATGGGGGAAATTGATCAGTACAGTACTCAAATTTCAAGGAGGGGCAGCCTCCCTCCCTCTTAGTTTTTGCATTGCTCTTTTTAGAAGGCTAGAGAGGGAAGAGAAGCATGATTTGGCTAAAACAAGAGGGACCCAGGGTTGGGGATTTTATTAAAGGGTTCCTCCGTCCCCAATAACTGAAACACACTGAAATGTTTTTCTTCTTTTGCCAACAATTTGTTTTTTTAGAAAAGGAGGTGATGGGGAGGACAGGTATCTAGATGGGAGAAGTGAGGAGAGTATTTTAAGGTGGGGGGAGAAAATGATTTAAAAAGGGAGGAGCATGTGAAGGGGCGTAATGGAGGCTTCTGCGGGGGTGGCAGAGGAAGAAAGGGGGTTAGGAGCACCTAAAAAACAGGGCCGTGGGGAAAGAAACAGGATTGGCTGGTGTAGAGTTTAGAAAATAGTGATTAAAAGACAAGGGTTTAAGGTGATTTAACAAGGGCCTGGAGAGATCGTAATGGGGCGGGGGTTGAATAGGGTCTCCGGGAAGCGATTTGAAGGGGCTGCATGCACAAGATCAGTGATTGGGAGGTGGTTGGGCTTTTTTTAAAAGATGGGATGAATAAGGCCTGATTTTCGGCGTGGGGAAATGAACAAGGTCTCCCGATTTTACAGGATTAGCCGAATGAGGCCTGGTTTTTTGCAGGGTGGGTGGGAAGAGTATGAACACGATATGTGATGGGGACGGGTTCTCCCCCCCCCCCGCCGCCCAGGATCGGGTCAGTAAGGCCTGTTTTTCAGGGTGGGGATGCGAACAGGGGCTGTCATGGGGCTCGGGGGTTTTGTTTTAAGAACGGGAAGAACGAGGCCTGTTTTTCAGGGTGAGGATACGAACTGGGTCCATAATAAGGACGGCAAACAAAGCTGTAAAGGGTGGGGGGGGGACGTGATTAGGATCCCTGCGAGGGAGATTTCGAAACAACACCCCCCTCCAATAATACTACATATTATGCTTTCCTCTTTCTCTCACCTTCCTCGACGGTCGTTGCTCATCCACGGCCGCCGCCGCCGCCAGCCAATACGCCCTCCTCTCCTTCTCCCTCCCCGCCGGGCGGGCGACCCTCCCGCAAGACCCCCGCCGAGAGGCGCCGGTTCTCCTCCTTCCTCCTCCTCCCCAGTCAATTCAGTCCGTAAGTCCAGCCAGCTGGGCAGGAGGCAGCGTCGAGGGAGGAAGCAGAGAGGAGGAGGAAGAGGAAGAGGAGGAAACCGGGGGAGGGAGGGAGGTATGGAGGGGGGACACAGAAAGAGAAATAAACCGGGAGGGGGAGGAGGAGGAAGAATCCCCTGCCGCTGCTGCCGCCTCGTCACCGCCGCCGTCCGTCCCGCGCTGCGCTTGGCAGCCGCTCCGTTTCCTCACGAAGAGACGCACCAAGGAGGAGGAGGGGGAGAGAGAGAGAGAAAAGAGGGAGGGCGGCGGCTGCACCACCAACAGGAACGTCGAATCAAGAGGAGGCGGGCGGGCAAGGGGTCCCCTGAGGGAGTCGCTCGGGCGGGCAGGTTTTGTTACGTGTGGGAGGTTGTTTCCTCCTCCACTCGGTTTTTCTTTCTTTCTCTTCGCGGTCCTCGGTTTTTTGTTTTTTAAAAAAAGCTATTGTGGGTGGGTGTGGGCTCCGCCGCTCAGCTCCCGCTCGCGGCCATAGGGAAAGCAGCGGAGTCTCGGCTGGCTGGGTTGGGCGCGGCAGGCGAGGGTAGGCGGCAACTCCCCGCTTGCTTGCTTGCTTGCTTGCTTGCTTGCTTCCTTCCTTCTCTCTCTGTGCCTCCCGCTCGCTCGCTTCCCCGCCCTTGCGGCCCGGCTGGGAAACCCCGAGCACGGCCGTTTGGCCTGCCTGGGTTTTCTCTCTCTCTCTCTTTTTTTTTTTTTTGCTCCTCTCCCCCCCCCTCCTTGTGCCGCCTCCTTCCTGAAACTGAAAACCAGGCAGTTTGATATAAGTCACTTCACGTTGCTTTGGGGGTCCTTTTCTCCTTTTGGGTCATGCCCACCGCCGGCCTTTCTCACAGGCTGCGTTTGAGGCGATTTTGTTATATTAGTCGTTTCCAATAAATAAAAACGTCATGATTAGGAAGGAAGGAAGAGGGCGGGAAAGTTAAAAGGAGCCCCTTCGTGGTGGTGATGGAAGGCAACATGGGTGGTCTTTGTAGGGTTGCCATGTTCACGTCCTCTTTTTTTTTCCCGGGGTAAAAGTTGAGGCAAATTGCCTTTTTCTTTTTGCTTTGAATGGCCGTCATAGCGCCTTCTTTTTTTCTTTTTGTTCGTCAAAATAGGGCAACCCTACCTTTTGGGCTCCCAGTACTTACAGTCTTTCTCACAGACAAAACCAGGCTACCTGGGGGATTTGTTTATTTTTGGGGGAGGGGAGTCGTTTGTGTGAGGAGATTTTGTTTTGTTTTGTTGTGAATAAGAAAGTTATTGTAGTAAAAGTTAAAAGTTACTTAACGGCCATTCCAAATATACTGTAACTGGGTCTTTCTCCTTTTGGCCCGCCCTCAATCCGAAAACCAAGCTATGTGAGGTGTTTTTTTTTTTTTTTTAAGGGGTTTGTATGAGAAATGGATCCCCCCCCTTTTTAACTGTTGTTATTAATAACAAAAGTTGTTGTTGTTGTTTTTTAAGTCACTTCATGATGATGAAACACGACTGGTTCTCTCTCCCTTTTCTCACAGGAACCCAGACTGTAGAGGTTTTTGTTTAGAAAAAAATGATAAATGATGATGATAAACTTAAGTCACTTCATGATGATTTGAAACATAGTTTTAAAAAAAAAAGATTAAAAATGAAATAATGTTGAGGAGAGTGAAGGAAAGAACAGGCTACATGTGGAAAGGAAGAATACCAACTCACAATGTGCAAAGATGGCATAAAAGGGGGGAAATAATAAATAGAGAAAATAGCAAAAGGTTAAAGAGTGCAGTCTTTAACATAGATTTGGCCAGTCACATTTTATACCTATCCATCCCTAAGACTTTTAAGAGAAACAAAGATATTGTCAACAATGAAAGCAGGCTGTCAGATTATTTGATTTTTAAACTGATTTTTAAAAAAAATATATGCTGGGTTGAATCCAAATTTAATTATGCTTATACCCATTAGCAGGGGTTCTGAGAGTGCTGTACCTGGCCCCACAGCAAACAGGGCCCCCAGACTTTGAACTTTAGTTTAAAACAAAATCCCAAGTCTCTAGTCCTCTTAAAAAGAAAGTTTTGAAGCAAAATATGCAGCTAACCTTTGGAGTGATTTTAGTGAGATGACCCAGCCTGACTGCTTCCACCTTTCCGTGTTTTAGCCAATGAGTAAATGAGAGGTGGAATTGATGAGTGAATCGTTTGGACACCAGAGCTGCTATATATTTTTTCCACATCGTTTTCTAGTCTATTTGTCATTTTCTAAAATCTCTATAGAGTGCCCTTCCTTTTCACCTAGCAACCAGGATTACTACACAATAAGTTCAGGTGGACGTTAAAGAATTCCCAATAGCAAATAGAAACTTTGCAAAGAGTCTTAGGCATGTCTCTTGTGCAGAACCTAAAGCTAAACACTCATTAAGAATCCACTGTATACAGTTCACTTACAGTACAATGCTATGCATATCTACTTAAAAGTACGTATCTGTGCTTAATGGGGTTTACTTTGGGGTATGTTAGAATAGTTGACTTGGCTTTAGTTTAGGATTGGCACTGTGGGAAAATGGGGTTCTTGTGCCTTTAACAACTGTGTCACAGGTAGAATATCATGAAAGCCTCTTCTAATATGAAAATACAGTTATGGGAAAAGCTTCACTTGTTCATTCTGTCCATCAGACATTTATTATCTGTGGGCGCCCCTGATTTGTACAGGAACAAAACATATGCAAATCTTATGCAAGTCTGTCTTCTTTTGCAAGTAGGTTGTAGAGGAATAATCCACAAACATTGTAGTAGACTCAAAACATTGTTGACACCGCTGCACTCTAGTCCACTCTAAGCATGGCTAAGAATGGTTTGAGCTCAATAAGAATATATACAGCCAAGAGATCAAAACAAAATGCAAGATTAAAAGGTGAGGCTGTGATCTTGTACTCACATACCGGTAAATCTTCTCTACATTTATTGTGGGGTGGGGAGGATCATAATTTTCAGCATTAGCTAAGTGCAAAATTCAAAACTAAAATAAAATCAGTGAGCGATCAGCAATTATTGGGAAGAGAATTTAGCCCCACTGCCATGGGTCATAACAAAGCTTTCTTCAGTCGCATGTTGATAATGAAATCTTGAGAACAGAACAAAATAATTCTTTATCTGGTTGCTGTTTCTTTTTAAATGAGTCACCTTATAATAAAAAGTTATGAATAGCAAAGTTGAATTATTAATAGCTCCCCTAAATCCAAAAAGAATGGATTGCTTATCTCTCCCCATCCCCTCTCGGTGGTGCTACAACTGGACAAGTCTGGATCTTTTTGTGTCTCAGAAGCAACCATAACGATGACATAAATTATTGACAGATGATTTTGTGTGAAAAAAACACATCCCGCCATTTGGGGAAGCTGAAATGCAGCAAGGAAGCAAGCAGCCATATATGACTAATTCTGAGTATCTTGCAGAAGTCCTGTAAGCTATTTTTCAGGATGAAATTAAGCTAGTATAGTTTGGGTTTTTAATGTCAATTGGTAACCTCTTAAAAATTTAATCCCAACCTCACCTCTTGGTGAAATGAACTGGACTCTGTATTTGATTTTACTGCACTGTTACCCTGGAGAGAGCCCTGCCTGAAACCCCAGAGAGTTGTTGCCAGTCAGTGTAGACAGGACTGAGCTAGATGGATCAATGTCTGACTCGGTATAAGGCAGCTTCCTATGTTCTGTTCCTCAGATCTTCCAGGATGGAGCAGGCTGTAAGTCTGAATACAGGGGAAAAATGATTCCATTTTTAAGCTGAAGCTGTGTTTTTCAACAGGGCATTTTAAAGGTAATAGACTACAAGGTGGGAGGCCCCAGCCTGTAAGAGAGCCCCCTCTGCTACATGAGAGTATCTGTAGGAAAGGAAGTTGTATTTCAGATATTTTGGGACTCACTACTAGAAAGCACTTACTGACTGAGCAACTGAGTAAATTGGAAGGACTGATAGAAAAAGTGAACAGTATTGTAGGAGAAAATAAATGCTAGACCTCATATATCGAAGACTTCAAGGTCTAACCCAGAGATGGGGCACCAGAGCTAGGAGGGGATGAACACCCTCAGTTGATTTTCATCCATGCCTGCATACGTACAAAAGAAGTCTGTCCCATCCTGATTCCATGCAGATTTTTAGGGGAAATCCTAAAAAATCCATATTGGGGGGGGGGGGAGGATTTCCAGGGGTAAATGTAGATGCTGCACTTAGAAGGTGATCAGAGGGCTGCTTTCATTTTTATGTAACAGTTTGAAGTTTTCTGCCAGGCAGAAAAGCTTTTTTTTTTTTTAATACTCCAGGAAGTAGCCCCATGTTGCTTCCTGGTTAATTGTATGTACAGGAGGGTTTTATACAGTGGTTGGAAATGGCTGCCTGCATCAGCATTGATGGCTCTTAGTCATTTCCTTAAACGGAAGGAGCCCTTTTGTTTGTCATTCCAGATCCAAGTTAGGGATGGGTGAATCGGAGGCGCATTTAGGGGAGCGCAACCGGTTCACCTGCAATGGACACTAAGCCAAGGGGGTGCTGTAATAATGACTTTGAACAGAAGGCGAGAGGCGGGGGGGATTTTCGCGGCGCACAAGGCAGCGCTGAAATTTGCAAGCCCAAAATCTGTCACTGGGCAAATGTTTCAGTTTCTCATTTTTCCAGTAGTTCAGTTCTCCACATTTCCATATCAGTATGCAATTTAAGAAAAGAAAGTATTTGTGAAGGTTCATCATCAGCATTTCCCCTACCATGTATTTTTTGTATGCAATTTTGCCTAATATATGCATTTTTACAAAACAGTTTCCCCATATATAATGCATTTAGTAGGTTATTTTGACTAATACATACATTTATATGCACATTGTACAGTACCTCCTTGCATGCATTTTTGTGCTCACTGCAAAATCTGGAAAAGTGCAAGTTTCAAAGGACAGCTGTGTTTCAGTTCTTGTATTGGTTCATGATGGGGCACATTAGGTAGGTTCACCTTTAAATGTGAACAGCATCAAAATTATCCCCTTCATCTCTAACCCATGTGAACCAACAGATATGTGGCCACATCCAGGGCTGGCCCACCCATGAGGCAAGGTGAGGCAACTGTCTCAGGCGGCAGGATCCACTAGGGTAGCAGGTCCTGATTTTGATGTTCCTTCCCGCTTTGTTCCTGATACAGATCTTCCCTCACGCCTTCTTCCCTGGTGGGGCGTGGGGTGCCATTTTGGGGTCTGCCTCAGGTGCCAAAATGTATTGGGGCCAGCCCTGCTCATATCACAGAGCCGGTTCAAGTTATGTTTCTTCTAAAAAGATGTAAGGGTGATCCATACCACTGGAGATTGCATTACTGTTCTGTTTCCCCGCCCCCTTAAATTTTCTGAAAAAGACAGGAAGCAACATGGGATGGGGGACGGGGTAGACACCTAAGGAAAACAGCCATTTGATGATGACATCATAGTGTAGATTCCCCATGAAATCTGAGTGAGCAAATTGCAATTCCCACAGTAAGCATCTAGTATGGAAGCATCTTAAGTGGAAAAGGTTATGAAAGAAAGTATTACATGCTCCAGGGCAAGGAACCAGCTCTTTTCAGCACTGGCATGCACTATGCTTTCTAAACAATCCATAAACTGCTTTGGGGCAAAACTGAATAAAACTGCATCTTGCTTTAGGAAGGGATCAGAAGGCAGATTGCAGAGCGCACATCCTTAGCACTTTAGGGTTTTTAAAAAAACAAACAAAAAGCCTAATTCTCAGCCATTAAACAATATTCAGCTAGCACAGGAGGGGGAAAAATGTGGGAGTAACTAATTCAGTCTCCCTAGTTACATTCTTAAAGTCTACATTCCCCCCCCCCTTTCAGCTTGACTGTTTCTTATGCAACAAAGGGGTTATTTTAAACACCTTCTGAAAATAGAGAATTTAAGAGATTAGCAACAATCTTGATCATGAGAAGTTCTTCAGAGCTGATGTGCAGAGAAAGAGCTTCTGAGTGTAATGGAATATTTTGAAGAAACTGAAAGGCACCTGAATTCTAATGCACTCCCCATAATTTTAGTCATATCCACACCATACATTTAAAGCACATTTCTAACACTTCATGTCTCCCTCCTTCAAAGAACCCTGTGAATTGTAGCTTACCTTGCACAACACCTGTAACAAACTACAGTTCCCATAATTATTATTTTTTGGGGGGGGCATTTGGTTTAAATGCATGGTTCCTGTCCAGCTAGGTTCCTCTAGTTACCCATCTAATAAACACAATGGAATTTTAAAGCACCGTGTTCAAAACACATCATTTCAGGTATCCCATTAGAATGCACAAGTGGGAGCTGCAAAAAAAAATTACAGTGTGACGTGCTTTTGTTCAGGATCCCAACCAAGCAACCACCCCCTTCCCCAAGATACTCCATTCCATCCTGCTTCTCACCCTGGTCTGCAACTGACACTCATCATCCACTGAAAGCAGTCTTCATTGGGCTTTTTTAGAGGGTTTCTTGTCACTGGTTCACACACACACTTGCCCAAAAAATGTCCACGCCCTTTTTTCAGACCCCACCGCCAATTTTTATAACAACTTCTGGAAGTCCACTGGTTCCCCCATCTCTGATATTGAGACACAAGACACTTGTCAAGTCAGCTGCATCTTTTGTGGGGGATGGAGACATTTTTACCTTCAGGTTGTGGGCCAATGGAGACTAGTCCATTGGAGCAAATGGGTCACTGCCCCACCAACCTCAGCCTGACCTCAGTTCCCTCCCTCCTTCCTACCTACGGTACCTTCTTTCTTCCAACCAACAGAAGGGGTGAAACTGGCTGTCATCTTCCTCCTCCTCATTCTCAGTGATGCCCTTGTAGAAACCAGCAGGGAGGAAGGGGAAGGGGAGAAAGCAGAAATGGTTGGCTTCACCCGTCAATGGCTCTGGCTCCACCTGCTGTTGGGCTCCCTGCTTTCCGCCTCACCAGTCGCAATGGGCGCCAGTGACCACTGCTGTGGGCTAAATTACAGTCATGTATCTTTCCTTTGAGGACAAGGCTTTTTCTTCGCAACTTGCCAGCACAGGGGGCCTGATCCAGATTGGTACCCTCACATGGGGGCTGGCTGGGGTTTTAAAAGCCTTTGCATGATACTGCTGCTGTGCTGTTACTGAACTGAGTATGCATAAGTGCCTAAGAAGAATCTGCTGGATCAGGCCAATGGGCCATCGAGTCCAACATCCTGTTCCCATAGTGGCAAACCAGAGCCCTATGGGAAACCCTCAAGCAGGATTTGAGCAAAAGAGCACTGTCCCCTCCTGTGGTTTCCAGCAACTGGTATTAAGAAGCATTACTCGCCTCCGACCATAGCACTAAAACCTGGTAATCAGGGTTATTAGCCATTGATACCCTTATCCTCCATGAATTTGTCTAATCATCTTTTAAAGCAATCCAACTTGGTGGCCATCACTGTCTCCTGTGGGAATGAGTCCCATAATTTGACTATGTGTTGTGCGAAGAAGTCCTTTGTTTTAACTGTCCTGAAGCTTCCAACCTTCAGCTTCACTGGATCTCCAAAGTTCTAGTGTTAGGAGAGAGAAAGGAAAACTTTTTTCTATCTACCTACCCCATGCCATGCATAATGTTATAAACTTCTATTATGTCACTTCTTTCTTGCTTGCTTTTAAACTAAAAAAAATCACAAATGCTGCTTCCTTTCCCCATAGGGGAGTTGCTTCACCACCTTGATAATTTTTGTTGCCCTTTTCTGAACCTTACCCAACTCTCCTCAGAAATATCCTTTAAAAGTATATTGTATATTTTGAGGCTATTCCAGCAGCAGCCTGTAGCACCTTTGTTTCAGCTTTGTTTTTGTTCAAGGGAGTGTGTCTCTCCCCGCACACATACACACCCTGGCCATGCTCCCAAACAGCATGAGATGTTCTGCACACTCTCCTCGTCCTCCAGGATCCAATTACAGCACAGGCCCGGCTTCTCGTCAACAAGGGAACCGTGTTCAGCCTCTCGAGTCAGCACCTGTTACTTCACAAATGAGCTTGTAAAATGTAAGTTTCCATGCAACAGAGCATACATGGAGCAAAAACTTCTTCTAAGCTGCCACTCCAGGGATCAGGCAACCAAACAGTTGCATGGTGAAGCAAGATCATTAGCCAAAAAGCTTGAGCAAGACTCCTGTGGGAGTCATTAAAACGGTCACTTATTAGGGGAGAGGAACGTTTAGATTGAGACACCAAACGTAAAAGTGTGTCTTTTTTTTTAAGAAGTTAAACAAATAGGGGTAGCTACTCTCCACTTTGGAGAGGAGTAACCTTTAAATAGCAGTGGTGCAGAGTTTTGCCATTAAATTATGCATGGGGCTCACTTAGCTGAGATGGCTTTTAGAAGGTGGGTAGGGACATCATGGGTATAAAATCATGCATGGAAAAAGTGAATAGAGAGATTCCCCCCCAAAAAACAACAACAACACACCTCATAGTACTAAAAACCTGATTAACCAAACAAAACAGAAATGTTGAAAGAGTAAAGAAAGTATTTCTTCACACCACACATGATTAACCTATGGAATTCACTACCACAAGATGTAGCAATGACCACCAACTTGGATGGCTTTAAAAAGGGGTTGGACAAATAAATATGGATATAGCCATCAGTGGCTTCTAGCCAGAGTGCCTGTTTTCTCTCTCTCTACTGTCCGATGCATTAGGCCCCTGAACTCCAGTTGTTGGGAAGAGCACTGCTACACTCAGGTCCTCCTTTCAAGCTTCCCATTGGGGCATCTGGTTGGCCACAGTGAAAACAGGACACTGGAGTAGATAGGCCTTTGGTCTGATCCAACAGGCCATAGCTCACTGGTTACTTGGAATGCAGACGGTCTCAGGTTCAACCCCTTGCATCTTCAGGTAGGACTGGAAAAGACCCGTTTGAAACCCCAGAGAGGTACTGCCAGTCAGTGTAGACAATGCTGAGCTAGATGGACCAATGGTCTGACACAATGTTAGGCAGCTTCCTACCGTATGTTCTTATGAACTGCCTCTCGTCTATTTTAATGTCTTATACCATGGGGCAAATCTCTTTTTTGCACACACAGCCCAGCTTTAAAAATCTGCTGTCTTTAAAACCCATTTTTCAAATTCTCCACTTCTTCAGTCTCATAATGTGATTTTACCCTTTATCGCATTAATTCAGTTGTCATTATACTAAGATCAAAACTAGCTGTGCAACATAAAGTAATAAAGCAGATGGCAAGCACTATCCTTTGTCTCATACACACACAGAATACCCCTTCTAAGATAATGATGGCTATTATACACAGATGCCTATGGATGAATGTTTTTGGCTTTAAAAAATACCTTAATTTTTTTGCTTTGGACCTAGTAAAAAAAACAAAATTGCACATACACTAAAATGCATGTAGAGAATTAAGTGGTGGCTATTGGTGGACTTTAGACAGGATTCTTCAAATCTCCACTCAGCTATGAGGTAAAGGTAAAGGACCCCTGGACAGTTAAGTCCAGTCAAAGGCAACTATGGGGTTGTGGCGCTCATCTTGCTTTCAGGCCGAAGGAGCCAGTGTTTGTCCACAGACAGCTTTCTGGGCCATGTGGCCAGCATGACTAAACCACTTCTGGCACAACAGAACACTGTGATGGAAACCAGAGCGCACGGAAACGGCATAACAGTACCTATTTATCTACTTGCACTGGCGTGTTTTCAAACTGCTAGGTTGGCAGGAGCAGGGACAGAGCAACGGGAGCTCACCCCGTCGCGGAGATTCGAACCGCCGACCTTCTGATCAGCAAGCCCAAGAGGCTCGGTGATTTAGACCACAGCACCACCCAGCTATGAAGCACACTGGATTACCTTAGTTAAGCCACTATCTCCCAGCCTAACCTACCTCACAGGGTTCTCCTTAGGAAAGCACGCCATTTTCTGAGAAAGAGCAATGAGCATGTTTTATCAACCCATCTCCCAAAGTTAATTACACATTCTCATTGCTATTTATTGCTCAGCCAATATTTTCACTTTGTTCACAGAGGATCAGGCCAGCTCTGATCCTTCGTTTTTTATCATCTTATTGTCATGCTTCCAAGAAAGGCAGTGTGCACAGCATGGGCAAGGGAGATGCATCAAAACACAATACAAGTGAAAATATAAAATATAAATACAATTGGAGATATAAAGGTGAATAAATTTGATTTACAACTTCTGTGCATTGTATTAGGGACTGTTGCTTGCAAAAGTGTCACAGCTTCGTACCCAAATGTGTATATTTGTGGAGAATTTCACACAAGGATGTTGATGGATTTTCATGAGGATTTTTTGTTTTTGCTGCAGAGACCTGAAGAACTGAATTTAATACTGGGACACTGAGAAACTGAAATGGACAGATTTGTTACTTCCCTACTGCACATTGTTCATTGCAACCCTGAAACAATATCATTTGCAAGTAAGCCTATATAGTGTCTGGTCCTTGTGTAAAGGAATCTTCGTAAAAGCACCCACCTACCCTACACTTTTTTCCTTAAAAAAATATGGTGGTGAAGGAGACCATATCTTGTGCAGCTAATTTACTTTATTTATATGCCACCTCATAACAAAACGTTTCTGGATAGCTTACTGCATCAGTGTAATGGTGGTCACCCTTATTAGGTGGATGGGCAAAACTTGCAAATGAAGAGCTTTAATGCATATCATAAAAAAGGTAAAAGGTAAAGGACCCCTGGACGGTTAAGTCCAGTCAAAGGTGACTATGGGGTTGCGGCGCTCATCTTGCTTTCAGGCCGAGGGAGCCAGTGTTTGTCCGCAGACAGCTTTCCGGGTCATGTGGTCAGCATAAATAAACCACTTCTGGTGCAACGGAAACCAGAGCACATGGAAATGCCGTTTACCTTCCTGCCACAGCAGTACCTATTTATCTACTTGCACTAGTGTGAATCAGGTGGGCTATCCCATGATTCAGCTGTTAAAAAGTGCAATGACTGAACCCACATGTTGCCCCAGTAGCATTAGACCAAGCCATTTAGAAGCATGACTGGCTGTGCATCATGCAAATCAAGGAGACTATTGTGTCTTCGGTAGTTTTTTGCAGTGCTGGTGCCAGGCAGGATTTGCATTCTGTAAATATCACATCAGCAAACACAACTCAGTGGATTGTTGGCCTCTGCCATTTGCATGCCTCTGTGGTTTTCAATGCAACATAGCTACATATCCTTTTAGTAGTACCAGCACCAGAATTCAATTATTATTCTACTGGTATTGCTATTGTTTACTGTTCATTTACTACTAATTGTGGGGAAAGCACAAGAAAGAATTGAAATGTCATTCCTAAACAGAGGAGCTTACTAGATCCTGAACACAGAAAGCTGCCCTATACTGAGCCAAACCAGTGGTCCACCAAGTATTGTCCACACTGACTTGCGGTGACTCTGTAGGATTTCAGACAGGAGGCATTCTCAGTAGTGAGCACCTAAGAAGAACATAAGGAGAGCCCTGCTGGATCAAGTCAAAGGCCCATGTCATCTGGCATCCTGTTCTCACAGTGGCCACCCAGATGCCTACTAGAGGAAGCCCAAAAGCAGGACTTGAGTGCAACAGCATTCTGCCCACTTATGATTCCCAGCAACTGACATTCAGAGACATATTGCCTCTTATAGGATTTCTTGTGTGCCATTCACCACAAGGTCCCAAGGTAGATTACAGGATAAAAATGCAACATCAAAATCAGTGAATCAGGTGGCCACTTAGGCATGGCTCGAGTGCAACAGCGCTCTCCCCTCCTGCAGTTTCCAGCAACGGGTATTCAGAAGCATTACTGACTCCAACAGTGAAGGTAGAAGATAGCCACCGTGTTAGTAGCCATTTGTTGGGGCCAAACAGCTCCTAGCTGGAGGGCTGTGGGCCAGCCAAAATTTGTTACCCTGCAACAGTGGGGAAGGTTTAGGCCTCCAGATGTTGTTGAACTCTGAATGCCGGTTGCTGGGAATTGTAGTTGGAGAGAGTTGTTGCCCTCAGGTCCTACTTGTGAGTTTCCTGTAGGCAACCCGGTTGGCCATTTCCCATAGGATGCTGGACCAGATGGGCCATTGGCTTGGCCCAGCAGGCTCTCCTGATGTTATGTTATCTGTAGACAGCTGAAAATCCAGGAATTTGCCTTTCTGCCTGTCCAAGTATTCTGTGGGACATATTTCTGGTGATCCCACAGAAGTGGGGCCTGTCCTGTTGTGCATCTCCCAACCACCAAGAAGCAGTAGCTGGCAGATCTGTGCCGAGGCACGGCATCTCCCTGACATTTGCTATCGCTTGTGTCATGCTATTTATTATTTAGTAGGCCCTAGCAGCAGGAGCATGCTCAGTGGGGCCTTGCGCACGCAGGTGTGTGATTTATTATGTCTCTTTGCGTGAGTGGGTGGCATGGATGCATAAATGGCAAGGGTGGAAAACATGCTTCTCCCCCCCCCCTTTATTTCTTGTTTATTCGTTTTTAAATTCTAGGTGTTAAGTAGTCCCATAAAAGCTTTCATCTCCTTACTAATGCTTTACATTCATTGCTATCAACCCTATTTAGGAAAGAAAAAGAAATGGAGATCAAGCATCTGTTAGTAGGTCCCTGCCTCTGCTACCCTGTGGATCTCACTGTGGTTTCTTGGTTACATTAATTCGCATACTTGCAACCCCTTCCACCTTTGCATTTTAAAAATAGCTGGCCAGTTTCCTTCATTTTATGAATTTGGAGAACAGATGTCCATAAATGTGCTCATTAGATGTTAGTCATTCTGTTATATCCAGCAGTGATAAATGCATTGATGTGGTTTCGGGTACCAAATACCAGCATAAAAAAACTCTGGGATGTATACTGTGTTAGTCCTACAGAATGTAGAGCCATTGAAATTAATGGACATTGCTAACTTAGGTCCATTAACTTCCATGAGTCTACTCTGGGTGAAACTTAGTTGGAGGCAACCATCGATTGAGACTGCCAAGAACATAAGAAGAGCCCTGCTGGATCAAGCCAATGGCCCATCTAATCCAACATCGTGTTCTCACAATGGACAACCAGATGCCTGTAGGAAACTCAAGGAGGATCTGAGCACCAAGCACGCTCCCCTCCTGTGGTCTCCAGCAACTGGTATTTGGAAGCATTGCTGTGGCTACTAAGCTATGGTGGGCTGCATGCAACTAAGTCTTAGACTAAACCCATTGAAACTAATGGTACTAAGTGAGTCCTGCCTATCACTTTCAATGGGTTTATTCTGAATAGGACTAACACTGGAGACAGCCCAATAGCTATGTTCTACCTCTACTGTTGGAGGCAGGATGTCTCCAAATACCAGTTTGCTGTGGATCACAAGAGGGGAGAGTTGCTGTTGCACTCAGGTCCTGCTTGTGAATTTCCCATTGAGTCATCTGGTTGGCCATTGTGAGATGAGATTGCAGGACCAAATGGGCCTTTGGCCTGATCCAGTAGGTTCTTATGACTTAGTGCAGGAGTCACTGAGTGAACATAGGTTGTCCCTGATCCTGACCTCAACACATTCCTCTGAAGGGTTCAACAGGGGCATAGACAGGTATGGTTGCAGGGTACAGTGATGGTCCCTTTGCTGGGTCCCTAATTTACTGAGAAGACCGAGAGCAGTGGGCCCCCCAGAGGGTACTCAAGGGTACGCAGTACCGGCACCTCTATTTTTGTTGTTGTTAAAAAGTGTGGCACTTACTGCAACAACTTCATGGTGAGTACCGGCACCTATTTTTCTAGGGAAAAAAGCACTGACTGAGAGTCACATATACATTTTGGGTTACTTATATGTGTTGTTTCCCTGATGGATGTTAAGAGTGGGGGAATTGGGTACTCCAAATGTTGCTGGACTATAACTCCCACTTATGGCTGACCATTGGCCATGGTGGCTGGGGCTGATGGCCATTAGATGCCAACAACATCTTGAGGACCACAGGTTCCCCATCTCTGATAGGTGTACTCCTACCCTAGGATCAACTGGTAAAGCAGGCATAGGGAACCTTTGGCCCTCCAGGTGCTGCTGAAGTATAGCTCCCACCATCCCAGGCCATTGGTTATGATTGCTGGGGCTGATGGGAGTTGTAGTTCAGTAACATCTGAAGAGCCAAAGGGCTCCCATCTCTGTGGTAAAGGGTGGGGTATAAATTCCACAAATATAAACAAGCACATGGCCACATGGAAGGAGATTGTAAGGGATTAAGGGTTGTAAATATTGGTGGGGGGTTTTCCTAGGAGTTTATCATTAAAAAGAGGGAAAAGCTTAATGGAATTAAGTGGGAAGACTTGGGCTCTAGAAGGAGAAGCAGCTGGAAAGGATGTCTTTGGGCAGGAAATGTGCTTGGGTGTCCACTTATGCATCACCACACAGGAGGAAATGCATCACCAGATGAGGAAAAGGACCAGAAAGGGCACAGGGTTTGCATAAAAGTTGCACATTCTAACTTTGCTGAGACCCACCTGGTGTGACCTTGCAACCCACCTGGTGTAGCCTTGTGACCCACTGATTGAAGACATATGGGTTAGTGGACCTTGAGATGCTAGAGGAAAGGAAAGGAGATCCCATAAGCCTGTAGCTTCCTGCATGTGGAATTTCAGGGTTGTTTCCAACTAAGTCCTTCTCAGAGTAGACCCGTTGACCTAAGTTAGTCATGCCTGTCAATATCAATGGGTCTATTCTGAGTAGGACTAGTGTTGGCTACAACCCCGTCTTGCCTGCCCTAGACTGTGTTATTCACTCCTGGCCCTATTGGATTGAGACTCCCCACAGATGCCACCAGAGGGCCTTCTCGGTAGTGGCACCTGCCCTGTGGAACATCCTCCCACCAGATGTCAAAGAGAACAACAACTACCAGACTTTTAGAAGACATCTGAAGGCAGCCCTGTTTAGGGAGGCTTTTAATGTTTAATAGATTACTGCATTTTAATGTTCTGTTGGAAGCTGCCCAGAGTGGCTAGGGAAACCCAGCCAGATGGGCGGGGTATGAATAATAAATTATATTATTATTATTATTATTATTATTATTATTATTATTATTATTAACACTATTTATATGCCACCCTCTCATAAAACATCAGGGCAGTGGACAACACTATAAAAAAAAATTTTAACCTATTTTTTTAATTAAAAAAATCAGGACAATCATTAAAATGGCTGGATACTCAAGAAAATTTTAAACAACTGCAGAGACTTGTTGGCATAACAAAGTCTTCAAGAGATCCCTGAAAGTTAAAGCATGGATCTGGCAACACCAACTATTTGGGGCTAGTCAGGTTTCTGCAGCGAATGGTGCCCATCCAGGTGCTCTCATTGATCAACCTGGGATATAAGGAATCAGGTAGTCCTCACGGTATCCTCGTCCCAAGTTGTTCAGGGCTTTCTTTATGTGTAAACACAATTTGATCTCTTGGGGATGCGACCTTAAACTCTTCCCCACATGCTGCAATTTCCCCCATCGGAAGCTGCAAATATGTGCTTATAACACCAGCTGATGGGAAGCAGCTTGGTTTTTTTAAGGGAATAACAAGTGGGTAGAGGTGTTACACCCCCCCCCCCTGTGAATTCCACCTTCCTTGCCAGCTGCACTGTCAAGACCGGTCTTTGGAAAAGTTATCCAGGGGTCTACTCAACAGAATGAGTGGGCTGGCTTGGTACGTTTTTGGATGGAGTGAAGGAATATACTTTACCATGTAAAGAGGAAGTCTCCATTAGATCATTAAATTCAGAAGTATGACACATTGCCATCCCAAAAGCCCCCCGGAAGACTGTTACACCCAAAGTCTAAAAATCACCTAACAGGACCACCATCCCTCACTTTAGTTTCTCGGACATGCACTAGCAGAGGAACATGATAAAAGACACAACGCTGAATAAATCTTTACAGCAAAGTTAAATGCAAGAGAAGGTGATCATAAGACACAGGGCTTGCCCATGTAGTACATCTCATGCAGGATCTATCCATCCGATTCTGATTTTATTTTAGCTCTTTTGGAATTAAGAGGAGAGCTAAAGTTGCGTCTTTTGCTCCTGCCATGTACACTCACAGACACACACCCCATGCGCCACTGCCTCCTCTTGTCGGCTTCTTCTAGCCAGTTCTCCCACCACAGGGACCTGAGCAAGCAAGCACACCCAGCCAGCATCACACAATACTCGTGCATGCCAAAGAATCACTGTTGCAAGATGACGCAATGATGAACTAAGTGGTGCAATGGAGTGATGTGTGAGTGCATAGGAGATCCTGCATAGGCAGCAATGCCCAACAGCTTACCAGCAGCATTTCTAAAAATAAACAGTATGATTTATTATTCCCCCTCCCTCAATGCCACATTCCCTGGAGGCGGCTGCACATGGCAGTCTTATATTATTCTGCTGCACTCTGCGCAAATGTGGTCCCCCCCACCACTGCATCAGACCCGAAGATGGGATAGGAAGGATTCCCAAAGGTGTTGTTTACGTTACAGAGGGTTATTTATTTTTTGCATTTATATACACCTGGGTGGCTCACTAATATTTTTTTAAATACAATAAATTTAAAACAATAAAACCAGTTATAAGCAAATATAAAACAAGCATAAGAGAAGTCCCCCTAAAAGGTAGCAGAGACATAGCAGCATAAAGATCCCTTTCAAAGGGAAAAAGGAAGCTTTGTGCAAGATTTTAAAATCTCCAGGAGTGGCACCATTATGCCACAGGGCACTTTAGGAACATAGCAAGCAGACCTGCACTGACTCAGGCTATTGCTCCATTCTTCTCAGTATTGTCTACACTGGCTGACAGTGAGTCCCCAGAATTTCGAACAAGATACATTCCCAGCCATAGGTGTCTGCAGGATCAGACCAAAGTCCCACCAAGTCCAGTCTCCTAGCCTCAAAGTGGCCAATCAGATGGCTGCAGGAAGACCACAGGCAGGGCATGAAGGCAACCACCCTCCCTCTCTGGCTTGGTATGTTTTTGGATACCAAGAATATCTCATAAGAATATCTTGGCTGCTGCATCTAGTCCATCATTCTCTTCTCACAGTGGCCAACCAGATGCCCATGGGCACAACAGCAATAAATAACAGTGGGTTGTACCCCAACTAAGTTCTAGTCAAAGTATATCCATTGAAATTAATAAACCTAAATGAAACATGTCCACCACTTTTAATCTGAGTAGAATTAACCTTTGATACAACCCAGTATTAGTATATACTGGTGTTTGAAACAGTACAAGGCTTTAGAAAGCAGAACTCATGCAGTAGCAGGATACCAGTAACAGAGGGCCAGCTCTTCAGGACCTAGGAGAGCTCCTAGGGAAGGCAGATGTTGTTCTAATAAGGCCAAATTTTTAACCGAGCCTTTATATCTCCAAGAATGACCTGGTGACTCTCACCAGGAGAGCCCACCTCTCTGATGAGAGTGCAAATAATTTAAACAGCCAGGCACTGTGGCACCATTGAATGGCCTTGGATTGCACGAACTGCAAGGAAATCTCGAGAAAAGAATGATTTGTGAGCCGATTTAGCCTTCTTTCTCTCAAAAAAGGTCTGAGCCGCTGCTCCCAGTTCAGAATCTGGGGTAAGGGAATTTCATCTCCTCTCAGAGAGGTCTAGCCAATGAACAATAAATTTTGAGGTGCTGAGAGACTCACCTGGTTAAGTGATCTAATTATTCGAATACCAGATAGAATACTATCTGGGGTATAGAAGTCCTAGTCATCCTATCACATTGATTTTCTCAAGTTGGAGAAGGGAATGTGCATCATCTGGAGATGGAACATTCTCTGTTGTAGTTGGAATTTACATCCTTCATTAAATCCAGGGTAGTAAACTTGGTACCTCTGGGTGCCATCTTGTGGAAGATTAATGACACAGCAAGAGTAGCACGTAAATGATTTGTTTCACAATTGGATGGTTATGCATATCCCACCCTTCAAGGTAAAAAGGGAAACAAAAGGTCACATAGAGAAGACTAAAATCAACAACTAAAAATACAACACAACAAACAAGCAGAACAAACATGGTGGGTAAAGCAACCCCTGGCTTGATGCAGGAAATCCCCAACAGATAAATTCCTAGGCTGTGCGTGAAGAACTCCAGTGATTGGGGAGCCCACCACCCTGTGCTAGGGAATTGGTTCTGGGAAGGGCTATAGCTCAGTGGTAGAGCATCTGCCTTGCATGCAGGAAGTCCCAGGTACAATTCCTGGAATCTCCGGGCAGGGCTGGGAATGCCCTCTGCCTGAAAAACCCTGCCACTCAGTGCAGACAATACTGGACCAATGGACCAGCTCAGTACAAGTCATTTTCATGTGTTATGGCGAAGGCCTGTAGCACTGTGGTAGAGCATATGCTTGGCATGCAGAAGGTTCCGGGTTCAATCCTTAGCAGGGCTGGGAAAGTCCCCCTTCTGAAAATCTCTGGAAAGCCGTTGCCAGTCTATATAGACAAAACAATGCTAGATGGAGCAATTGTCTGACTTTGTCAGGCAACCTCCTATGTGATCCAGATTTTTTTCTTGTTATAAGACACATCACACACCTGGAGATGCGGCAGCACATTTGGGGAGGGGACGGTGCTTCTCCAGTGCATTTGGAAAGCACTTGCATCTCGATCCTTCTTAAAAGCCCTAATGAGCGCCCACATCTCAAACTAACCAAACCAGGAGGAGTGGAACCCAGAGCAGCAGAAAATCTATGTACAAGAGAGAGCGAGAGAGAGCTATTTTTAGCCAGCCGGCGAGTAGGGGGCGTGCGTCTCTGTGTGTACACGCATCACCCATTTCTCCGCACACAACACAATTTTATTCAGACACCTCTCTTGGCAGGCGAAAGTACAGCTGGGGGATGCTTGGGGTTTGGAGGAGCATTTGCTAGCAGCAGGCAGCTAGAGAGCTGAGCCGGAGGCTGGGTCTCCAAAGCAATTAAAATAAACTGCAGGAGCCAAATAACACCAGCTCACAAGAGCAAATGTAATGCAACAAACTAGACCAAGAGTGGGCAAGCGCTCACACACACTCTCTCTCACTCACACTCACACACTCTCCAGTGCTTAGCAGTTCTATTTCTGACATCATACTGAAAAGCAATAATGGTATTCCTCCTTGGTTTAAGAAAATTTAAAGGAATGTTCATGTATGTTGCCAAGCACAAACACACCCCCTAAAAAAACACACAAATATTGGAAAAGGAAAGGGCAGGAGATGTATGCGCCTCAAGGGACATTTGAATTTTCCAAGGATAGTCCATTTCTCAGGACTGGTGCTGCCTCTTCAATGACTTTAAATGAGGGTCAGGCAAATTCATATAGGAGAAGGCCTTCATTGGCTACTAGCCACAATGGCTAGGTTTTCTCCCTCCACTGTCGGAGGCAATATGCCTCTGAATACTAGGTCACTGGCAGTCACATACAGAGAGAGCTGCTTTTGTGCTCAGGTCCTGCTTGTGGACTTATCATTGGGACATCTGACCAGCCACTGGGAGAGCCGGTTGTTGGACACAATAGGCATTCGGTCTGATGCAACAGACAGCCTCTTTTTGTGTTCTTACAAACTGTTTGCACTTACCTCTACCCGGCCCTCACATTTCTGGGGGGAAAGGTATGAGCAGTGTTGGGTAAGTGGAAAGGAAATATCTCTTGCATGCTTTCTGAGCATCTGTCGGGATCTGCTGAGGCTAAAAGTAGGACCCATCCTCACTTATACTAGCCTGTCCTGTGTGGAGTACAGCACAACTGCAGGCTGGCTCATCTCCCTAGGCAGTGAACCAGGGAACCTGTGGCTCTTCAGATGATGTTGGCCTACAAGGAGGTTTTAGGCTTGTTTCAGCAACTAAGCTCTTCTTGCATTCTTATGTGACTCTGTCTCAGCCAAATCACTGATCCTATTTTCCCTCTTGGGGAGATATAGGGCATTATCTTTCCAAAAATAATGAATTGAGAGTAGCACTCAGCTTTCAACCTTCTGCGGGTCTCTGAGAGATCCATTTTAATGGGACCAAGAGGTCTCTCTTGCATATGCTTCTAAATGCACACACGGAAATGCTAATGCACGACTTGGGAGCAGCAGCAGCTCATTGGCAGAGCCTGTGCTTTGCATACAGAATCTTCCAGTTTCAATCCCTGGCATCCTCAGCTAGAACAGGGTGGGGAGGGAGCCTGTTTCATCCCATGGGCCACTGGCCCTTCTTAACAACCTGCCAAGGGCCACATGCCAGCAGTCAGCAAAGCGAGGAGAAGTGGGTGGGACAATTGACTGCAATTTAAAAACACCACCCACATTATTTATTTATATCCTGCCCTTCCGCCCCAAAGGAGCCCAGGGTGGCAAACGCAGCAATGACAAGAACAATTTAAAAATATCTAAATATCTAAAAAGATGCAGGCTGTGGAAGATCTCTGCTTAAAAGGCTGGTTCGAAGAGAAAGAGATTCAGCTGAGAAGGCCATAGAGAGGGTTTCTGTCTAATATTCAATGCTGATTAAGACCTTTCCAATCCCTGGGCACTGAAACTATTATAAGCCCCCACTGGAGCCAACTCCAGGGGGTCACGGGTGCTTTGACACCCACAATAATATATTTGTGAGGGCTGGGGCCCCCCAAAGCCAATGGGCAAAGTTGATGCCCTTCGTTGCGGTCACCCACAATCTTCAGCGTGGGATGGCACCTATGAAAGCCCCCCCCCCAATATATAATTCAAAATAAAAGCAGTACTAAACCAAAATTTACATGTATGCTGAAATGTGCATGCATGTATGTCATGTGCAACACATGACAGGATCCGATTTCATTGCATTACTTCAGTTTACATTAGTAAGGGGGAAACACACACGGTTTCGGTGGGGATAAGGAATAAAAATAACAAAAAAAAATTGGGGAGAGAGAGTTTGGAGTGAAGTGTAAGAAGTCTAACCAAGTTCTAATTTTCCCCATGATGACTACTTTGGTGCTTTTTAAAAAAAAATATAAAATTCTTTCAAAAATTTATCAATTTTTTCATTTTGGTGTCCCAAGTACATGCATAGCCTGCCTGCTGGGAAGAGAGATGGGGGAAAAACAGAAGAGAAGTCTGGCTGCTGGATCAGGCCAAAAGCCCATCTAATCTAGTCCAGCATCCTGCTCTCAACAGCCAACTAGATTTCCATAGGAAAACCCACAAGGAGGACCTGAGTGCAACATCAACTGTTCCCCCACCTGTGATTCCCAGCATCTGGCATTCAGAGGCATACTGCAACCAACAATGGAGGGAGAGAAACATAGCCATTGTGACTAGGAGGTGAAAAGGGCAATACAATGGAGGATGTTAGCGGAAGGCAAGCTGACTGGTCAGAACAGGACCACACGACAAAGCTCTGTTTCAGGAACTACCAGCTGTGAACTCAAGTGCCTGGTTATGATTGCATACATAGTTCAAAGATAGTAAATAAAGTGCTTGGCTTTGGAAACCCCAACTTTTGCAGAAGCAGGGGAAATATATTGGGGGAGGACATGAAAAGAGCGGGGGGGGCAGCCCAATGAGGACTGAGCATTCTCAGGAACCACAGGATGGCGAGCATCTGTTGGCAATTTGGAGGGGGAGGGAGGAGGAAACAGAAAATCAGGAAGGGGCTCAAAATGGAATCTCCTGAAAGGAGGTGGAACTGAGCAGAAGACCAAAACAGGACCAAGCCACACTGCAGCATTTTGTTGCAGTTAGGGATGGGCAAATCCTTCCATTTCTGTTTCTCATTTTTCCGCTCTCAAGTTCACTTCTCCAGATTTCCACGTCAGTTTGCAATTAAACGACGACAAAAGCCCTCATGAAAATTCGTCAGCATTTTCATGCAAAGGTCCCCATTGTATGCCATTTCCTTTAATACATACGCAATTTTGCAACACAATCATCCTTAATACAGTGTAGTTGTTGTTTTTTATCTTATTTTCACCAATGCATGCATTTTTCTACACACTTTACCCTGCTGTAAGCATTTTCACACATATTATGTGGCTGGAGAACAGCACAGCAAAATTCAGAGAAGCCTGGATTTTGAAGGATGTCTGCATTTCGATTTTCAGATTGTTCCAGAAAATGTGAATTGAATAGATTTGCCTTTAAATGCATGCTGAATCAAATCTCCCCCGCCCCCATCCTCTCTGGCTAATGGGTAGGTGCAGCTCTAGCAGAAAGGGGGGGGGGAAGCAACCTATTTGCTTTTGCATCATTGCAAGGCAGGCTACTGATGAATCAAAGAGTGCGGTTGGAAAGCTTTCACACCGTTACTGCATGTTCTCTGGCCGGGTTGTGACTGCAGTGTCTCAGAAGAAATGGACTATGTGTGTGCGAGGCCAGGAAAGTAGGAGGCTGGCTCAGATTGGGTTCATCCCTGTTTTTCTTCAATTCCTTTAAAAAATAAAACGGTAGATCATTCCTTGGTCCTAGATCACTGGAATACCTGCTTCCCGCACATTCTGAAAAAGACAGCTGCATACAAACAACATCATATTCTACATTCAATGCACACTGAGATCTTGCTTATTTCTATGTAGTCCACACAGTCTGGACCTGACATATAATTTATGCCCCTGAAAAGCAGGGTAAAGTGTGCTTGAAAATGCATATCATAGTGAAAATATTATATGTGAGCTTCCAGACTGTCGCTGCTTCAGAGGTCAGATTTAATGACATAACAGCATTAGGGAGCACAATCAAAGATGATTTTGGAGCTCTTGCACAACAATCTCACTACCTGCCACTCTGCAAATTGAATTCTTTGGGATAATAACAGCAATGGGGAAATGCTTGGAAAAGGGGGAGCAACATTTGCTTCCCACAATGTAATTTAACCTCCCCATAAATCAGAGGGCCCACTCCAAACTGGTGCTTTTAAACAGGTGTATTCTGCAAGGTGCAGCTGACACAATAATAGTGCATTAATGGTGGAATTATGCTAGACCATCCACACACCATTCAGCATTATTCTGTGATGTTACGGCACCATCGCTGTCTGGAGGGCAACTCAGCGCAACAAAAGCAGGACGAAACAACCCAACAAACGGAACATTTATGGTATTTAAAATTACAGGGCTTCAGCAGGAAATGTTGGGATGTGCACCGATTGGAAAACAAGCACCCTGGCATTTTTGCAAACACTACGGAAAGCCAGATCACATATAACCACCCCAACACCACCATGAGCACAAATAGTCATGAATGTACAATTGAAAAGGATGCCTGGCATGCTCTAGATTAGAATGAATGCTCAATTAATAACCAACATCATCTAACCTCATCTCAAACTTTGTTCTAAGGAATCATGATCAATGCTCAATAAACAGATTGTCTAGAAGTGACTTGTCTCACTCCATAGCCAGCAGCATTTAGGGCTGTGGAGAGTGAAGTTTCATTTAAAATATCAGCCAATCCGAGGCTCCAGGTTCCTCTGAGCAAATGTGACCCCATTAAGCTGGTAACATCTCCCCCCCTCCCCAAGTTGGCCTCCTCAGCAGTATTTTCCCTCCCAGACCCAGCAGGAGGAGTAAACTTAGTGGCTTTCCATAGCTAGTAGCTTCCAGTTCCTCTGACAGTGTTCAAAATATGCTTGTCCTCTGACCGCTCCCCTTATATGGCGTGCACAACTTGGAGAGCCTTTGCTCTTGGGACTGCTGTCCACCTGGCATGGTGCTGGTGGTGCTGATTAAAGCCTTTAGGGACAACAACAGGTGCTCTGCTTGCAACCGTATCATCCTATTTCCTTGCAAGAAAGACGCTTTCCCCCATTGGGTTCTGCAACAAATGTAGGGCAATCAACACACACACACACAAAGCCAGAGGGCGTTATCTGCATGCTTAAAGTTGTGGCAGGGAAGAGGGGACATGGCAGAGAAGAAGAAGAAGAAGAAGAAGAAGAAGAAGAAGAAGAAGAAGAAGAAGAAGAAGAAAAGTTTGGATTTGATATCCCGCTTTATCACTACCCGAAGGAGTCTCAAAGCGGCTAACATTCTCCTTTCCCTTCCTCCCCCACAACAAACACTCTGTGAGGTGAGTGGGGCTGAGAGACTTCAAAGAAATGTGACTAGCCCAAGGTCACCCAGCAGCTGCATGTGGAGGAGCGGAGACACGAATTACGCTCACCAGATTATGAGTACCGCTCTTAACCACTACACCACACTGGCTCTCAGAGGTGTGCAGGATTATGCAAGCTGTGGGGGGACTAGAAATCAGGCTCATCCAGCAAAGCAGACTGTTGGAAGATTCAGGACAGATACAGGGACAGCATATAGTTAAACTATGAATTCACACCCACAAGAGGCTGTGATGGCCACCAACTTGGATGGCTTCAGAATAGGGTGAAGGGGGCATTGGGGTCAGCCCTGAGCCAGCTCCCTCCTGCCTGCCTTCTTTCTTGCAAGCTGTCCAAGGGGTGGCCCTGGCTGACACCTTCCTCAGGCTCAGTGTTGTAGAACTCAGCAGGGCAGAGGATGGAGACCAAACAAGAATTAGCCTCACAGGGTTGTTGTGAGGATAAAATGGAGAGAGGCAGAAGTGTGTATGCCACCTTGGAATAAAAAATGGGATGCATATGGTATAATAATAAACAAACACATTGATGCAAGCTATTGTAAATGTTCTTCTGGATCTAGGAATACTTGGCATTGCTAAATGCTGAAATCTCAAACCGACCGCTCTTCCAGCGCCCCGATTTCTACGGCAGTTCCGCCCTCCTTCTCTGCCGCTGCTACTTCACAGCCTTCTGCTCTCCAAACTGTTCTCTTAATCTCCGCATTAGAGATGTTATGGCACATTTGTACAATTACTCTCTAACGTGCTCTGGCAATCATGCTAGGCTCTGTTCTGGCTAATCAGAGCTGCTATTTGCTCCCTTACGGGAAATGCCGCCAGGGGCATAACTCATTAAGAGTGCCAGCAGAGGCTGGACACTTTGCTTGGAGGGAGGAAAAACAGGGGTCGGGAGACAGACGGGGTGGCTGGCTGGGGGGAATTGCGCCAAGAGAAAGGGAGTCCTCAGAGTCAAACCAGTTTTTCAAAGCACCTTAAAAAATATGCAATTGATCTCAGTGTTGTTATCCCATACAAATGGAGTTTGGTGATCATTGTACACAACCTGGCACTCCAGGAACTGCTATGTGCGACGTTCTCACACACCTTACCCTGCCCTATATTCCAGCCACGCCAGCAACCACTGCGGAGAACCCCATCCGGAGGAGCACCCCATCTTGGAAAACCACTGCTGCCACCAGAAACACACAACTAGAGGCTGCAATATAGGTACATCACAACTGGACCAGGCCATTGGCCCCACATAAGGGGAGATTAGCTCTGCCCTTTCCTCCCTTTCTCAATATTCATTCATTAGACTTTGACTACGAACCTTTCCTGGACATGACTTGCATGCCTTGTTCTACACTGCTTCGCTGCCTGCACCTTGGCTTGTAAGCAATCATTTATAGCAATAGTGGGGAAGCTTTTTCAGCTCTAGGGCCATGTTCCCTTGTGGGCAACCTTCCAAGAGCCATGTGGCCCTAGATGGTCAGGTCCAGAGGCAAAAGTTGGCGGAGTAACGAATGTGAATTTTACCTTGGCACGGTAGGCTGGTTCCTGCACACACTCTCACAACCCCTCTCTCTGTCCTTCTTCCAGGCAAGCAAGAGGCATGATCAGAGTTCAAGGACACATTCCAGCCAGGCAAAAACATGCAAGGAGGATGTGGAGGAGGGCTGGTTGTCTGGGGACAGTCACAAGGCCAAAGGCAGTGGTCAGCAACCTTTTCCAGCCATGGGCCAGTCCACTGTCCCTCAGACCATGTGGTGGGCCAGACTATATTTTGAAAAAAAAAATATGAACGAATTCCTATGCTCCACAAATAACCCAGAGATGCATTTTAAATAAAAGGACACATTCTACTCATGTAAAAACACGCTGATTCCCAGACCGTCCGCGGGCCGGATTGAGAAGGTGATTGGGCCACATCCGGCCCACAGGCCTTAGGTTGCCTGCCCCTGGCCTAAGGTTTCCCACCCTTGCCTTACTGCTAAGATACGTTTTGTTCTTGTTTTCAGAAGTGACCACACCTGATAAAACTTTGCAATCAGGAGCAAAGTGCTTAATGCTGAAATGTACTTTGGTGAAAAAGGTCCAGAAGGGAAATAATTACAAATTGGAAGGAAAGGATCTCTTTTTGGTCTCTTTCTCATTCCCCTGCAGCTGTAGCTATTTTCTCGCTCCATTCTTTGAAATGTATGGGTGGTTTTTTGTGTGTGTTTTTTTTAAAACCCTCTTTGTCCTAAAAAGAGTCCTTAGAAGCAGCGAGAGTGCTTCCACTCACTTATTTCCACGTCACCAGAATGTCGTGGGGGTCCATACTTTATGAAGCAGATAATGCAATCCTGGAGACGTCTGCTCAGATGTAAACTCCCATTGAGTCCAGTGGAGCTTACTTCCAGGTAAGCACGCTGAGGATTGCAGCTTAACATCACAATCCAAAACACAGCTCATATATGAAGGGTTGGGGAATGATTTTTGAACACAGTATAGCATAAAATCATTGAACTGTAGAGCTAGAAGGGACCCCAAGAGTCAGCTCGTCCAACCCCCTGCAATGCAGGAATCTCAACTATAGCATCCATGACAGATGGTCATCCAGCCTCTGCTTAAAATCCTTCAAGGACAGAGTCCATTGCCCCTCGTAGGAGTCTGTCCCACTCTCCTGAGTCTTATTCCTCCTGCCCAATTTACATTTGTAAGCTCCTTGGGAGCAGGGAACTGTTGCAGTCCTTTCACCTCCACCACTCTTTGTTAAAACAAAAACCAAACACCCCTGGCCTCTGCCTTATTCATTTAAATGCTTTTACAAACAACTCAGAGAGAGAGAATGGAAAGCAGGGGAGACGTTTTTGAATGAACAAAATGGGCTTTTCTTTCTCGCTATTGTGACCACACAAAATAGCCATAGAAGTTGCCTTGTAGCCAGGAGGCCTCTGGGACTCGGCAGCAGGTGCTGTTGAGAAGGAAGATCCCTCCAGAAATAGGGCTCCCTCCACCTTCACTTCCATAAAAGGTTGCCAAGAGGCTCATCCCCCTGGGTCCTGAGTGCTGAGCACTTTTTCTCTAGCTGTAAAAGGGAGTGACTTCATGCCTTGTCCTTGTGTTCAGCTCCTACACCGGCAAACTCATCTTCTCAAAGCAGTTCGAAAACACCAAGAAAATGGTGAGTCTCCTTTTACCTTGAATTGCTGCAACTTCGAATTAACTTGAATTATGCTTTCAGAACTGGGGAGCGTTTGCAGCTCAGTGGTTAGAGCACTTGCTCTGCATGCTGGTTCAATTCCCAGCCTCTTCAAATAGAGCTGGGAATGTCCTTTGACTAACAACCTGGAGAGATGCTGCCAGTCAGTGTGGACAGTACAGAGTTAGATGGACCAATGGTCTGATTCAGCTTAAGGCAGCTTCCTACGTGGGTAGAGCATCAGTGGTAGAGCATCCGCATGGCACGCAAAAGGTCTCAGGTTCAACCCCTGGCGTCTCCAGGTAGGACTGGGAGAGACTCCCTGCCTGAAATCCTGAAGAGTTGCTGCTCGCCAGTGTATGCAATACTGAGCTAAATGGATAGAATGTTCTGACAGTATAAGGCAGCTTCATCTGTTTCTAACTGGAGGTTTCCTGTTGCACTGAACAAGTGAAATGGGGATAGAGGGACATTTTCCCTCTGCCTTTCCCACAACTTGGGTTCATCCAAAGTAGTGGACTTTGCAGTACGTTTAGGAAGGTTAGCAAAATATCTTTAGAGGGTTGAACAGGACCCCTTCCTTTAATGTGTTTAGATAGAACAAGTGTTAACCAAGCTCACGGAAAAGATTTCTCAATGTCTATTTGACAGCCTTTGCTAAATGGAACCTCTGTGGTAGACCTCTAGATGCAATGACCAGAAAACCTGAGCTTCTCAGAGAAGGTCATCTAGCTCTTGATTATTTGCTTTTATAGGCAAATCTCCCAAATGTCGTACTAAATAGATTTTTAAAAATCTGATGCAGCAAAGAAACAAACAAAACAACAACAACAACAACACTTTTTATATATTATTCAAATGTTCTCCACAAATCAGGCCAGTAACAAAGTATTGCTGTTTTACACTGTGGGATTTGGGGGGGGGGGCAGAGTGTATTATGCAGCAATAAGGTATTAGTGGTGGATTTATACAGGGCCACTCATGCCCCCCCCCCCTGCTTATTAGTGATACTTCCCTACTGTTTGCCGTTTGCAGGGGCAATTATTGCACTGTAGCAAACAACAAACCAAAAAATAAACTGGAATATTTGTGGCATGAAAAGTTACAGGATTTCAACAGGTCACACAGCATGATTGGAAATGCAGCACTATGTCTACCCCAAAACTTGGCAGGCGCACACTGTTTTGGAAGCAAGGATACCTTGATGCCATCATTACTACAAATCATCGTGAACCCACCATAAAAAGGGCATCTGGAGGGTTTCTAAATCTTCACCCATAACTAGACTAGCCCAAGGTCACCCAGCAGCTGCATGTGGAAGAGCGGGGAAGCGAACCCGGTTCACCAGATTACGAGTCCACCGCTCTTAACGACTACACCACGCCATTGTCGATTACCTTAAACAGAATTTCCTGTCCATTCACCCGCCTCCTTCTCCAGGGTGCTATATAATCTGTATGAGTCTCAAGCAGACAAAATCATTCTCTCCAACATTCTGAGACGGCTAAGACCACTAAGCATGCTTATTCCTTTCTGGGCTGCTTGTCTGAGAGAGTGGGGTTTGGTCTCTCTCTCTCTCTCTCTCTCTCTCTCTCTCTCTCTCTCTGTGTGTGTGTGTGTGTACTTTTTGCTTATTTTATTATTTTAGTGCTTAGTGGCACAGATTTGGCACTGTTTCTGCTGGCACAGGAGCACTGTGTTTGCAATCAGAGGGATTGATAGAAGACTTTTCACCAGTGCAGCTATTCAGGGGTGGGTGTGCATGTAGCAGCTTCATATTCAACTTCCGGGCTTCAATATTGAAGGGGGTCCAAAAACATGTGGTTGTAGCTAATTAAGTGCTACTGAGAGTAGACTCGTTGAAATCAATGGTCATGATCTAACTTGGGTCTGTTGATTGTCTTGCCCCTGAGAATGTGATCCCAACCAATCAGAGATCACATAGTGTAGGTGTGGGAAACCTTTAGCCCTCCAGATGTTGTTGAACTACAACTCCCATCAGCCCTAGCAAGCCTGCCCAATGATTATGGGAGTGGCAGCTCAGCAACATTTGGAAGGCCAAAGGCTCCCCCTGATGGATTAAATGTGATGCGGTGCTATGTAGCCAATCAGATTTGGGCATGCGATGACATCACAAAGCCAATTCAAAGTGGCAGCAATGTTGGATATCTGGCTCATTCTGAAAGGATGAGCCATGCAGCCCATCTTGTATCCCATTCTCAAATCACTGAAAGAGGACTATATTCCCACCACCACCAAAAAGGCCCACCCTCATTTAAACTCCTTATTTTTTGCCAGCAGTGGTTTCAAAGCATTGGGTGACTACAGTTAGTGGGGAAAGTCCAATCAAAGTTCAGAACTTCTAAGTCCCCTTGATATCAATGAAAGAGCATGCCTATTATTACAGTACTAATATCTGCCTGGATTTCTTTTTAATAAACCTAGTGCTTTCTCAAGCAGGGATCTGATATCCCAAGCACCTTTCTCTAAAGAACAATCAATCATATTTATTATAATTGTTGCAAACCACGCAGATGATGTGTTGCTGTAGCAACAACTACCTTCAGCACTTCCCCTTCCCAAACAGTTTCTGTTTTCTCAGTCTTCAATGAAATAAAAAACAACAACTCATTCATGGGATGCCAGGGGTACACAGTCTCCTTTCACCTGGGAGCTGAAATCAGTGGGAGCAGCAATACCCTCAGATATTTTTTTTTCTACAGGAAAGTGGGGGAGAGGAGTGTTAAAGGACACAATGCTAGTTTTAAAAAGTGGGTTGTAGACAACATTAGTCCTACTCAGAATAGACCTGCTGAAATTAATGGACCTTAATTAGTCATGCCCATTAATTGCAATAAGTCTAATCTGGGTCAGACCAACCCTGTGCCCCCCAAATACTATAAGAATCACCACTCTTTGCAGTTAATGACTAACCCACCACTGACCCCCATTCCTCTTGCTCTTCCTTGCCCCCGCCTCTCTTACAAACATATACCGGTATTTATTTCACCGGCACACTCTCCCCACTTGTTCACCACAGCAACTGATATATGGAGGCATCCTGCCTCCGACAGCGGAGGCAGAACACAGCCTGTATATTCACTATAACTTTAAAGCACATTCAAAACACATTCTGTCCTCCCAAAGAATTCTGGGCATTGTAAGTTCACCCCTCTGAGAGTCGCAATTTCCCAGCAACCCCTTTAACAAACTATAGTGCCCAGAATTCTTTGAGGGAAAGAATTATGTCCTTGGATTCTAGATCAGTTGGTTAGAGCATGGTGCTGCTAACACCAAGGTCGCAGGTTCCATCCCCGTATGGGACAACGGCATATTCCTGCATTACAAGGAGGGTTGGACTTGATGATCCTCTGGGTCCCTTCCAACTCTATGATTCCATGAAAGCACGTGCTCTGAATGTGCTTTAAAGGCTTAGTGTGTGCACGGCCCATGCGGCTAGCAGCCACTGTTAGCCTAACCCTCTTCCCAAGGCATTCAAATTGGTGACTGTCATGGCCTCTTGTGGGAGTGAATTTCCTAGTTTAGCTATGTGTGCAGGGTGAAGAAATCAGTTTCCTTGGCCTGCACTTGAATCTTCCAAAATACTGCTTTACTGGATAGCTCTGAGTTCTAGTGTTAGGAGTGAGGGAGAAAAAACTTCAGAGACTCTCCTCCAGGTGATGCAAGACCAGAGAGAAAAAGATGGCAGAGTGTTTGTGGAATTTCCTCCCCCAAGAGGCCCACCTGGCACCTGATTCTTCTTCCACCCCTAGGCAGACATGTTTATCCTATATAATAAAGAGCCTGTGTCCCTCCGTACCACTTTCCGTCCGTCAGAGGAAATCGGAAGCGTGCGTGCGCTCCAGTGAGACACGGATTGGAGGACGCAGACCAATAGGAGCGGGGGCAGAGGCGCGAAGCGCCGCTGCCCGCAGCCTCCTCCTGTCGGGCATGAGGCCCGCGGAGGAGCGCCGGCTACAGGCGGCGCTGGAAGCGGAAGAGCCCCGCGGAGGAGCGCCGGCTGTAGGCTCTGTGGGAAAGGGGCGGCGCGCCGAGGGAGCGTCGGCTCCTTAGGTTGCCCATCCACAGGGACAGGCAGCTTCAGGAGCCGACACTCCCTCGCCGGGAGCTGCAGCGCCGAGCAGGATGCATCCCGCCCGGCGCTGCTGCTCCCGCGGTCACTGAGCGACCGGCCGAGGGAGCGCCGGCTCCTGAGGCTGCCCGTCCCTGCTGCTTTAAAGCAGCATGGACAGGCAGCCTAGAGCCCGTAATCTTTACGGGCTTAATTTACTAGTTCTCCCATAAATGCCCCCATGCCCTTTAAAAACATTTTCTTTTTCTTTTTTTTGTTATATTTCATTTCTGCATCTATTTTTGTAAAATGCCCTAGATGTTGTGCTGAAGGGGATGGTAAACAAACCTTGATCATATATATTGCAGAGGGTTGGACTAGAGGACCCTTGGGATCCCCTTCCAACTCTAGAATTCTATTATTTTATCTCCCACACCCCTGGCAACAGCTATGGCCAAAAGCAAGACATATTCCAACAAAGGGCAAATTAAATTGGTACAAGGCTTTCATTAGACTAAATAAATAAATTTGCAGTCATAAATTGGAAATGCCTCCAACCACCCCTTGCTCGAAAATGCTTTGCTGATAATAAAATCATTATTGGGTGGGTTGAATAGCGCTCAGGATCCTGAGCTACACAACACTGCCCTCTGGTGCTTGCTCCTAGTTTGAGCTCAAAATTACTCTGAAGCAGGTGGCAAGGTTTCTCCTCTCTTCTTCCTCCCAGAAGCAATGGTGTGTGTTCCTCTTTACAACAACCCAGTGAGGTTGGCTAAACTGAGAGGCTATCATCTGGTGAATTTCATGGCTGGGTGAACAGCTGTGCCCAGGTCTTAAAAAACAAAAAAAATAGTATTGTGGCAAATTAAGGAAAGACTGGCGAGTTTAATTTAGGCACAAATCACTGAGGAATATGGCCACTTCCTCAGATCACACATGGTGGAGGTCTACTGATGGTTTGTCCATGGTGAGAACAAAGGGAAATGGAGTTGTTATTATTATTACTTCTGCTACTATTTATTAAACTTGTTAGTTGCTTTAACTTGCTCAGGGCAACCAAAGGCCAACTGATATACCAAACAAACAAACAAACAAACAAACAAACAAACAAACAAACAAACAAAAACCCACTGTCAGGGATGTGCCCACCCCTGCCAGTCCGGCACTGAGTGGCTACCGGCAGCCTCAGCCTTTGTTGTCTACGGACTTGTCTCCCAGTGAGTCTGCCAGCTCCTCCTCGGGGGAGGAGCAGTTACCGGGAGGGAGCCAGGTGGGGAGAGGTCTCCAGGAAGATGCAGAGAGACCTAGCACCACTCAGCAGACCCACTAGGAGAGAGAGACGCCGTTTCCGGCGCCAGCTTTATGCAGAAGGAGAAGGCAGCACTTTAGAGTGCCGAGCCTCTGGTGTTGGCGCCGCAACAGGAGGGGGGCACTTCCGGATTCCGCTAGCAACTAGACGGTCATGTTTAGGGTTAGCTCCGCACTGTACATATCTGCACAATAAAAATAGTTGAAAGACAAGAAGGACTTGGTCTTTACTCATGAGCAACCGTTAAGCGAACCTGACACCCACATACATTAAAACGGAGGAGAAAATGTATGTATATTAAAAACATCCCACCCACTTCTAAAAAGTCAGGCGAGCGTCCCTGGGGAGAGCATTCCACAAACAGGGAGCCACCACAGAAAAGGCCCATTCCTGTGTTGCAGAAAGTACAGTGATATTTATTTGCTTAGGGAAGAGGTGAGGAAATATTTTCAGTCTGAGGCAACCTTTTCTTTTTTGGGGGTGGGGAGCAAATGCCACAGTCTTGCTCTCTCTGTGTGTGTGTGTCAAGGTTTGCAAAAGTACAAAAGGGGCAACCCTATGGGGGCAACTCTCCTGAAACAGGCAAACAAGACATGAACGTGCTCTGTGGGCATGGAATCCTGGCTGGCTGGCAGGATAGGGGCAGCACAGATGCCTGGAGGGAATGGAACGGAGTACCGTGGGAAAGGAGGTTGGCTGGGGGCCCCTGAACAGGAACACTACCCAAGGCATCGTTTTGTCACCCAGGCACCAGTCTCTTAATGCCTCTCTTCACCTGCAGTCGATCGCCCTGACGCCGGAGCAGATCACCGAGTACAAGGGCATCTTTGAGATGTTCGACGAAGAGGGGAACGGCTTGGTGAAAACGGATGAGCTGGAGAGGCTCATGAGCCTGATTGGCATCAACCCCACCAAGAGAGAGCTGGTAACAATGGCAAAGGATGTGGACAAAGACAGTAAGGATTCCCCGTCTGGCGTGGCTTTTCAGAAAGAATTCTGGCCCCCAAACGTAATAGTGCTGCAATTAAAGGAAGGGCTGTGGGAAGAGAGAGAGTTTGTGTTTATCCATCTATCTGGGAAGGGCGACAGCTCAGGGGTAGAGCATCTGCTCTGCATGCCAAAGGGCCCCCAAGTCCAATTTCTGGTGTCTCCCGGTAGGGCAGGGAGAGACAACCCTGCCATGCTGCCAGTCAGCATCAACAATGGTGAGCTTAATGAACCAATGGCCTGACTCAGCATAAGGGAACTCCGTATTATTATCTTGTGATACACACTCTGCAGTTTGCATAGCTGCTGATACCGTAGGCAGCCACTCCAACTGCAGCATGAGGAACGGCAGGCTGGCCCAGCCAAGTCGTTTAACAGAGGGGGAGAGCCACTCTGAAACACCTCCCACTTCTGGCAAACACGCTTGTGGTGAGGTTTAATGGAGGCGGGAAAGGTGCTTCACACAGCGGCTTAGCAGGCCACTCTGTGAAGCACCTCCTCCTTTAAAAGAGGGTGGAACTTGGTGCCAGCTATGGGGGGGGGGTAGGTGAGGGTATGGTGCAAAGTGGGGTTGGGGGTTGCTCAGGTGTGTGGGAAAGGCAAAGAGCTTGGCGAGTGGAGCAAACAGGGGCAGTAGCATCTCTCTCTCTCTTTCTCTCTCTCTCTGTGTGTGTGTGTGTGTGTGACACATACATTCTATTTTTCTCTTCCCCTGCCCACACACATTAGTTTGCAATTCCCAACCATTCCTCCAAGTAAAAGGAGCCTATTTATAGTGGTAACCTCAAGGCAGGACTGTGTGGCAGACCAGGCAGAGGGAGGAGGCAGCTGGGTACACTTGCCCCGGACCTTGGAGGGCTAAGCTGGCAAGGGCCCCCCACTAGGGGCTTGCCAGTCTTACACTGTCATGCCAAGATCAAGACTCCTGCCCCAGGCCTCGGACAAGCTCTGCACGGGCCTGGTACAAATGCCTGTGGCCCTACATGAAAAGGATGAGCAGAAAGCATCCCAAAGTGCAGCAAAGTCTAAAATGTCCAGAGTCTAAAATCACAAGTGAGACTTACTTTTGCATAAGCACAGCAAACATAAAATCTGCATCTACTGTTTTGCATCCACTGCCCCTGGTCCTGACCACCACTGACATGTGTCCCTCGGACAGTTGTCCAGAAGGGAATGTTTTCGACCCTTGGGTTGAAAAAGAACCGGCTTATAGGAATGCATTAATGGATTCCAGAAGTCTTTCCTTCCTTTTCTTCCCCTAGACAAAGGCACCTTCAACTGTGATGGGTTCCTGGTTTTGATGGGGATTTACCACGAAAAGTCAAAAAACCAGGATGAAGAGCTAAGAGCAGCTTTCAAGGTCTTTGATCAGGAGCACAAAGGCTACATTGACTGGAACACCTTGAAGTAAGTGAGCAGAAGACAGGGCAAAGGAGGGTGGGTATTGCCAGGTCTCCCGTCCAAGTTTGCTACTCACATCCATACCATTTAAAGCACATGGCTTTGGCCCAGAGAATCCTGGGGATTTTAGTTTAAGGGTGCTGGGAGTTGTAGCTCTGTGAAGGGTAAACTACAGTTCCCATGTGGTTGTGGTTGTTTTGGTGGGGAAGCTGTGTGCTTTATACGTAGGGTATGTATGTGAGCCCAGCCTCCATTCTGTACAGACTAGGAAAATGCATAAGAACATGAGATGAGTTTGCTGGATCAGTCCAGCAGCCCATCTAGTCCGGATGCCACAAGCAGGACCTGAGCACAATGGCATTCTGTGCACCTGCCATTTCCAGGAATTGGAGGAAGAACATAGCCATCGTTCTGGTTTTGATGGGCATTTACCTCGAAGAAACCAGGATGAAGAGTTAAGAGTGGAATTCCCAGATTCGTAGGAATTGTAGTTTACCCCTCCCACAGCATTCTCTTCCATGAATTTGTCCAGTCCTCTTTTCAAGCCACCCAGTATTCAACCCGGCCAGCAGCAATCCAATTCCGCTCATCCAAGATGACATCTGTGGTGGTTGTCATGTTGGCGGCCATCACTGCCTCTTGTGGGAGTGAGTTCCATGGATTAAATATGCGCTGCATGAATCGAACAGATCTATAGCTCTTTGTGAGTGAAGGTAAAGCAGAACCTCCATGTTTAGAGGCAGCATACCAGATAGTGCACAACCACACCTTACCGTGGCCTCTACCCTTTAGGTACGTGCTGATGAACGCTGGGGAGCCGCTGAACGAACAGGAAGCAGAACTCATGATGAAAGAAGCTGACAAAGACGGGGATGGGACCATTGACTACGAAGGTATCAGAAATGCATGGGGAGTTTGAAGGGAGGAACATCTCATAGGTACAGTCAGCCATATTCATAGAATCATAGAACTGTAGAGTTGGAAGGGACCCTGAGGATCATCTAGCCCAACCCCCCTGCAATGCAGGATTCTGCAGCTGTCCCACATGGGGATCAAACCTGCAACTTTCGCGTTATCAGCACCATACTCTAACCAACTGAGCCACATCAGCACCCCTGTCTCTTTGTTCAAAATACACACGGCATTAATGAAATAAGTGCACACAATCTAACAATTGGCAAGACTTCCACAGTTCTGCCTCCTCCTCCTTCTAAATCTCTTATCACCAATGCAACATGGTCTTACTTGACCTGGGCTTTGTGGATTGCATTTTTATTTTTTATTTAAGAATTTTAGAGTTTTAATGAACATTCCATAGCCCCTCTGTAGCTGAGTCAATGGTTCAAGACTGCTGAACCTTAATCCAGCAAACCCACAGTTCTTACTGTGCACACACACTGTGCAATACTGTACATGCATACTCAGAAGTAATGCCCATTGAGTTCAATGGGACATAAAGCAACAGCAAAAACTCCCCCCCCCCGGCTGCCCAGTGCACACCTTGGGCTGTAGAGTTCACAGAATACAACAGGTATTTGGCTACACCCTCTGAGACACCACCATCTGACTCTACTGTCCCCGCCATTATTTTGCACGTATCCTGAACTCAATTTCCTAACCAATTTCCTAGTAGGATGTTTGACTTGAAACACAGATAAACCTAGGAAGCACCATTGCAGTTCTGCAGACCTTCCAGCAGATGGCAGTATAGTGCACCATTCTGACAGTCTATATACTGTATCCATATTTGATAAATTGCAGTGTGTGCCACTTTTCCTTCTCTTTCAGCAACTGTCCCTTAATTTGCTTTCACAAAATACGTGGCAAGGATCTAAAGACCGTTCTTGCATTGCAAGAGAGCGTGCGGTGGTTGCTGCCCAATCGTTTGATCCCACAGGTTGTGGTATAGTGGTTAAAGCGTTGGAATAGGACCTGGGGGAGACCAGGGTTCAAACCCCCATTTGGGTGACCCTGGGACCAGTCACTGCCTCTCAGCCGAACCTGCCTCACAGGGTTGTTGTGAGGATTAAATGAGGGGTGGGGGTGGGAAACCATGTATACAACCTTGAGCTCCTTGGAAGGAAAGGTAGGATATAAATGCAATAAATAAATTGAAAACAGTGCTTGGATTACTACGGTACAGAAACGTGGTTGTGGTTTTTGGTGGTGCAGACAGCGGCGTAGAGATGGTATTATCTAGCACGAGGTTCCTTAGACAGTTTCCCCCAAAGACCAACTGAGCATGTTGCCCATCCCCAAGATCATGTATGGACAAGAATGTCTGGCTCAGATGCGCTCTCTAACCAAGGATGTCCCTGTACATGTTTGTTTTAGAGCAGCAAACGGAGGGGTGCTCTTTCTGCCTCTGCAAGACCCATCCAGGTGAAGGATACAGCTTGCCTGCACCCCGAACACATGGAAAGTCTCACTAATATGACCAAAATCTCTGGCTTTGACTCCAGAGACTTGGGGTTCTCGGGGCCCATCCTTA
This sequence comes from Darevskia mixta, assembly GCA_034641385.1. Taxonomy (NCBI): domain Eukaryota; kingdom Metazoa; phylum Chordata; class Lepidosauria; order Squamata; family Lacertidae; genus Darevskia; species Darevskia mixta. Next base: position 6,291,153 of record JAWWNH010000181.1, read on the forward strand.
GGGTCTGACACCCTTAAATCTCTGGGCCATTCATTCAGGGCTGGCCCTGTCAAACATGCAGCCCCCTACAAGGTTGCTTGGAAGGTCATGTGTCCCCCACCGCCCGGCTGAAAAAATGTTCCCTACTCCAGGCGTAGTGTGAGGCAGCGACTATTTCCACATTGCCAAAGGAGAAGGACTACATTAACTCCCAAAGAGGAAGAGGACATATATTTGAATAAGATACACATATGTACAGATGCACACTTTGCAATAACTACTATGCACAATGCATCTCACCGTAGCAGGGAAGATTGCGACTGGATCCCCCATGTGTCCTCTTTGGTATGCTGTCCAGGTGCTCACTGTTGGTGGATGACCTCTATTTGGGTGATGTGTCAGTGGCTGCACCTGGCTCCATTCACCCACACCTGGCTGCCGTTTCTGGGTTTCTATGCTCTAGAGCAGTGTTTCTCAACCAGTGTGCCTCCAGATGTTTTGGGACTACAGCTCCCATCATCCCTCGCTAGCAATACCAGTGGTCAGGGATGATGGGAATTGTAGTCCCAAAACATCTGGAGGCACACTGGTTGAGAAACACTGCTCTAGAGAAAAAAGCAAACTATTGTCACGGACTGGTTGGAAACACAGGAATGGGGGGAGGAACCAGCTGAGGAACACCCCCCTCCCACAAGGGAAGAAGGCTGAGAGCCTGGGGAGTGGTGGTTGGTCAATGATGAGAGGTCAGAGGGAAAAGGGGAATAAGACCAAGAAGAGGAGGTGTCGGGAGCTGAAGAGGTAACAGAGCTTAGTGAGCTGGGAGAGTCTATAGCAGAGAGAAGTCCAGAATCAGAGGCAGAAGCTGAATCAGGAAAGTGGTAGGCCAAGAGGCAGAAATGAGTCAGGCTGGTGCAGAGTAATAATATAATAATAAAAATTTATTATTTATACCCCGCCCATCTGTCTGCGCTTCCCCAGCCACTCTGGGCGGCTTCCAACAAAATATTAAAATACAATAATCCATCAAACATTAAAAGCTTCCCTAAACAGGGCTGCCTTCAGATGTCTTCTAAAAATCTGGTAGTTGTTGTTCTCTTTGACATTTGGTGGGAGGGCATTCCACAGGGCAGGTGCCACTACCGAGAAGGCCCTCTGCCTGGTTCCCTGTAACTTGGCTTCTCGCAGTGAGGGAACCGCCAGAAGGCCCTCAGGTGTCTCCCCCTCCTGCTGCGACAAACTCCCCTCCCCTAGAAGAGGTATGAAAAGGGCAGAGGAAAGGTTGGTTACACCCAGGCGCAATCTCTGATTGCTTGGAAAAAGCCCTGGAGAGGAGGGGACTTAAACAGCTGCAAGAAGGTGGGACGTTCACATTTATCAACTGGTTTTCATGGAGTAAGACCACCGGGAATGAGCTACTCTGCTCATTAAATCTAACACACAACCAAGTCTGCAGAGATTGTGTTTTTGCTAATAAATAGTCAAATCCGACTTTAAACTGTGTGATTACTTACCGGCATGCTCCTGTGACAACTATTGATTGGCAATTCAGGAAGGGTCCTTGAAGGCAGGTTGCAGTCTGAGCGCCTGGAGCTAGGAGGCAGAAGGAAGGGCTCACTAACAAGGCAGAGGGAAGTCAGGAGGTCTGCAAGGCTTACATCTCTCTTAAGGTGCTGACTGGGCCCTTCAGCGTCACCTGATTTCCCAGGCCACATGGACCATGCACTGTTGGAGCAAGCTTGCAGCAGGCCCCATTCACACCATACATTCAAAGCACTGTAAGTAGCCATTGCTTCTCCCAAAGAATTCTGGGAGCTGTCATTTGTTAAGGGTGCCGAGAGCCATTAAAACACCCCTCTTCCCCTCACAGAGTCAAGTGCTTTAGCAATCAATCCCTCTTCCCAGCGAATTCTGGGAATTGTAACTCCGGGAGGGGGATAGAGCTTGTCTCCTAACAATTTTCAGCATGCTTAACAAATTACAGCTCCCAAAAAAAAAATTTGGGGGAAGCCATGGCTGTTTAAAGTGAACATGGCCAAACTCTGGGAGCTAAGCCTAAGGGCCTGACCGGTAGGACTCTACACAGCACCCAGGCCTACCTCAAACAGGGCAGAACAATGGCTGGCTGGTGCTGATGGTCAGGCCTACCAGCCCAGGCCTCCATGTGAAAAGAATTAATGGTAGCCTACCTATCGAGTGCAATCCTAAACATGCTTGCTAATAAGCGGCTTGGACTCAGATTACCAGAAAGATCGTATCTCCCTTTATGAACCTGCCCATGTGCTAAGATTCTCAGGCGAGCCCCCTGTCTTGGTCCCATTAACATCAGAGGCACAGTTGGTGGTGACATGATAGAGTGAGCCTTTTCTGTGGCTGCTCCCAGATTGTGGGATTCTCTCCTCCCAGCTACCTGTCCACCAGCAGGCTGAAGACCTATTCAGGCAGGCCTTTGAAAAGGTGCAGATGATGTTGAGCAATGGACCAACCATTGGCACTACATTTATATACCAACTTTATCTCCCAAGGAGCTCAAGGTTCTCTTCCTCCCCTTTTCATTCTCACCACAACCCTGTGAGGTAGGTGAAGAGATTTACCCACCTGGTATCCTACAGGTCACAGCTTGGGCAAAGTGTGCTATAAATACATTGCATGAAATAAACAAACAAGCCTTACTGAGCTCAGCAGGGCTTCTCTTGTACGTGTGTTTGAAAATACACCAGAAAGTTAAGAAATGGGCAAGGGAGGGAGGAAGAAAAACGATCAATTCTACCTTCTTCCTAATATCTGTTTGTTTTCCCCTTCTAGAGTTTGTGGCGATGATGACCGGCGAATCATTTAAATTGACGCAATAAGGCCCACTGGAAGAAATTAAATATTGATGTCAGAGTCCCCCCCCTCCACCCAAGCGACTTTCCTGCTTGCAATGTAAATAGACAAAAGGGGCAAGCCTCACGATGTCTGTAGGTAAAATAAAAAATATTGGTGTACAGATCTCCACATCCCTACAGCAAGAAGTTTGCAAGCAAAGAGGGGTGAGGGAAATCCAGTCCCAGCGTGTACCTACATGACACGAGTTAAAACAGGTTTAAAAGTGTAATTCAGTCGTTCTGCAAAGAGCCAGGCTAAACCACTTTACCAGAGGATTCTCCTTCAGCTACAATTCCCAGAATTCTTCAGAGAAGACTCCGGAACTCCGACAGGCATCCACCCCATACAAAGTTAGCATAGCTTTAAGGCTGTGTACTCACAATACTTTTAAAGCACATTATTTCCCCCAAAGAATCCTGCGAGCTGTAGTTAACCGTGCTGGAACTTGTAGCTATGTGAGGGGTAAACTACAGTTCTCAGGAATCTTCATGGGAAATAATGTGCTTTCAAGGTGCTAGAAATACATGATGTGTGCCCAGCTCAAGTTAAATCGCCTTGGGCAATTGAGGGTTGGAAACTGAACAGATTGCCCTTGTTTAAGATTCATATTAATAAAATTTCAATGAAACCAGTTTCCGTTTTCTCTCCCCCCCCCCCTCCCCAAGTGCGGCATTTTGGGTAGTCAGTGAAAGAAACGCAGGCCTGTAAGGCCAAGAACAGATGCAGTTAAATGCTGGAAGATGCAGGACAGATTTTTAAAAGAACTTCTTACACAGCACATAGTTAAGCTATGGAACTCGCTCCCACAGGAGGCAGTAATAGTCAACAACATGGACGGCCTTAAGAGGATTGGACAAATTCTGAGGGGATAAGGTTATTAACAGCTACTAGCCATGATGGCTATTGCTCTACCTCCACATTTGGAGGCAGAAATGCTTCTGAATATCAGTTGCTGGAAACCATACAGGAGGAGAGAATGCTCTAGTGCTTGGGCCTCGCTTGCAGGTTTCCCCAGAGGCATCTGCTGAGCACTGTGAGAACAGGATGCTGGACTAGATGGGCCATTGGGCCTGATCCAGCAGGCTTATCTTATGACCAACATCTTGAGTTCCCAAACCGGAATGCACATCTTCCTCATCGTGTTCCTGTGCAAGTCACATGCCCCCCACAAGATTGCAGCCCCCCACCCAGTTTTTTTGGGGGGTGCGAAGCACTTTTTTCTGGCAAGATCTCGGCACCCAAAATGGCCACCGTGCCCTCATGTGAGGAAACGGGATGTCCCATCTTCCTGGGACAACTTGTGCAGTATGCCAGTAGAGAGATTGGCTATGAGGAAGAGACAAACTGAGGCCTGATTCCATCTATATCACTTAATGTTTAGAAATGCTAAATGTCTCCACCTATGAAGGTATCTTACACAGTCTTGCACCATTGTTGCTGGACTATAAGGTCTATCTGTACTGGAATTCCACCTGCTTTTGAAAGACACACCTGTTCACACAAGCCTCCCCTTGATCTCTTGGTCCTCCTGTTTTAATTCCTGAATTGTTTTATTGTAGATTTTAATTCCAGGCGTTTATATTTTATAGTCTGTGTACCCAGTGTTTCTTCTTTGGAAACTGCTCAGAAGCCTATTTTAGCATTATGTGGTATTTAGATATTTATTATTCACAGTCATCTCTGACTACAGGTCAGGCTGACAGGACCTAGAGTCCAACACCATCTAGATAACGTAAGTTGATACATCCCTAGTTTGCACTGACTGGTAACAGCAGCTCCCCACCAGTTAAAAACAAAACTGGAGATGATGGGAATTGAAATCAGGACTCACTGTGCATACCAACTCCCTCCTCCACAGTCCTGCCCAAGGTATTAAAATTCCAAACTGAGCCACTTGTTCCATGATGGCCCCAACACAGATGCAACCATCTACTTGATCTTGCTATCAACCAGCCGCAAACAACCATCTGGCAACTCTAAATTTGCATCTGCTTTGTATACAGAAAGCCCCAGGTTCAATCTTGCGCATCTCCAGGTAGCGTTGGGAAACACCCATCTCTGAAACCCTGGGGGTGGGGAGGTATTGCTTGGTCAGTTATAGGCCAGGTTTGGGGAACCTTTGGCCCTTCAGATACTGATGAATTACAACTCCCATTACCCTCAGCAAGCATGACCAATGGCCAGGGATGATGGGAATTGTAGTGAAGCAACATCTGGAAGGCCAAAGGTTCCCCTACACCAGGTATAGGCAATAGAGAGCTAGATGGACTATGTAACGGCAGCTTGTTATGTTTCGGAGAGAAATAAAAAGAGGAGGGATTAATAGCCAATTGGTAGAGCAACTGCATGCAACCCACAATCTCCAGTTAAAAGGAACATGTAGCAGATTATAGGAAAGATCTCTCTCAGCTTCAACCCCGCAGAACTGCTGCCAGTCCGAGTAAGCAATACTGGACTAGGAAACTGGCTACAGGACAGCTTAAGAAGTCTCCCAACCAACTTTTAGCTGGAACTGGCAGCTGCTCCATTGTGTAAAAACATGAGATGAAAAGAAATGCAATCATGGATCTCCTCTGCCGTTTGGACTTCAGGCTCTCCAAAATACCAGAAAGGAGGGGGAGCTGCAAGAAAACATTGCATTGTCAGGCGCTCTTGTTCAGTTTCAACTAACTAGCAACACCATCTCATTTGTCATTTCCAATCAATTTACTTGCCCGTTTCCAAGTCAGTCAGCATTCTAGGCCTATTTAGCACGATCAAACCTTGATGACCTGGTTTGGAACCTCCCACAAAAAATAATAATGTTGATTTGTACTTCTGCAAATCTCAAGAATTCATCAAGCATACCAGCACCTCCTTCTCTAGGGCATGGGCGGTGGCACTGTGGCATCATAAGGAATGACGAACACCCTGAACTTCAGTAACGGAGAGATGCCTTTAAAATGTTCTCTGTTTTTACACAGTGGATTCTCCTTTGCAGGTTGATATAGGCACATGCGCGACAGCCAAGTCACTTTTGGTCACACATGCTGAGGGAAATGCAAATCCATTTCGGTCTGGGGAGCTGAAAAGAGAAACAGCCTCCCTCGGGTAGATGGTTGCAATTTCAGCACTTCCCGAGCGCTGGAAAATACCAGGAGGTGTTATGTTTACGAAAGCCTGCCCAATGTGCTGACGTTAGTGGAAATCCCTTCTCTCCTCGGGAGGAGGGAAAGTATCAGGTACCAGCGGCGGCTCCGGTTAGAAACCAGAGCTCTCCAGGGACAATGAAAGATTCGAATAGGAGGAGGAAAGGCTCAAGATCTCTGAAAGGTTACTGATGTTATTCTTAGAACAGCATTTCGATTTGATGGCTAAAATACCCATAGGCTGCCAGAAAGAGCTTGGGAGAAATGCGGGGGGGGGGGGGGACTACACCCTGGGCCCAGGCAGTGTTGGGCATAGGATCCTCCAACCAATGGAGCCGGGTACAGGGCACTGCCCCACCAATGCCACTGTCCTTTCAGCCAGCCTGCTGGTGGTCTCCTTCCCTTCCACCCTACCAGTATCCACGGGCTAGAACCTGGACGTACAAGGGTGTCCACACGCCCCAGTTTATTTCATTGGGGAGGTCCTTATGGTGTCGTGCTAGAACAGGCATAGCAAGCCAATGAAGAGTCTGCGTAAAAAAAGTGAACCTAAGAACCGCCTTGCTGGAAGAGCCCATAGCTCCATCTAAACTACCCTGCAGTTACGTTTTTAGGACAGCATTACATGTTAAATGTAAAATAAACCTAGTCCAGCATTTTGTTTCAAATGGCGAGCAACCAGATTCCTCTGGAAATGACAACAAGTACAGCCTTCCATGGACACCGAGCATGCTCAGTCCTCCTCACTGGGTTATTTGGGAGAAGACCCGCTTAAATGCATGTGTGTTTGTGTTTTAATTGCACTCCTGCAAAGCTTTGAGCTTCCTGGGGGATGCAGATACTTGCCCGCTTCTTGCGCTCATGGGTGCTGCTGCTTCAGCTAAATATGCAATGGTACTCACAACTGGAACTACTGGAAACAGACAGAATGACTGAGTTTGGGGGGGGGGGAACCCTCTACGAATGAATTACACAAAATGTCAGTCAGCCCAGGAGACAAAGTGAGGGGATGGATGCTTACTAATGAAGTTCCTGGAGCTCTCTTTCACGTCATGAATATTAAGAACGTTTTTGGGTCCACGGCTCCCTTGACCAACTGCATTCTTTCTGCGGCACCCCTGTAGGGCTCAGGAGCCCAGTTATGTCACCCCTTGCCTGCCGAGCTGGCAGCCTCTCACCCTTTTTCGAACACCCTCCCTTGTGGAGTGTTCCCTCAGCCTCCTCCCCTCTCCCTGCGAGTCCTCAAAGCCGCCGCTGCCACCCCTGGTCTCTGAGCCGCCTCAGCTTCTGGCTGAGAAATCATTCACCCGGGGAGCTTGTAGCCAGGGCTGCTGCAACAAACAGCTGTGTAAGCATTTGGGAGGCAGAGATGTGAGAGAGCATCGGAGGGAGGGAGGGAAGGAAGGAAAGAGGGACAGAGGCAGTGTTGCCCGCGACACCCTTGACCGTCATTCAAGGCACCCTAGGGTGCCATGGCGAACAGGCTGAAAACCACTGACATAAGACAAGCCAACTGGATCAGGCCAATGGCCCATTTAGTCCAGCATCCTATTCTCGCCGTGGCTACCTGTGGGAAGCAGGGCATGAGGGGATCAGCACTCTGTCCAATTGCAATTCCCAGCGACTGTTATTCAGAGGCATACAGCCTCTGACAATGGAGGCAAAGCATAGCCAACATGACTACCTGCCATTGTTGACCTTCTCCATGAATTTGTCTAATCCTCTTTTAAAGCCACTCGGGTTGGTAGGCATCACTGCCTCCCTGTGGGAGCGAGTTCCACAGTTTAATACACCCCCTGCATAATTTTATGAACTGCTATCGTGTAGCCTCTTTAACTCGCCTTTTCTCTAAAGACCTCTCCCCAAAGGTGAAGTCAACGGAGGGATTTACTATAGACTAGACTAGCACCAAAAACAACTGAACAAAAAAACTAAACACCAGGGACTATCCCTTCTTAAAAGGGCTTAGTGAAACGTGTTTCCACTCGTTACATGAAGATATGTCACAGATCCTCTCAAACAGGTCTTCACTTGTTTTCTAAGCATTCCTTAGAGGGCGATTTGTCAGCCCGTATTTCTTAAGAAACATACCCCCTTGATTAAAACACACACACCAACAACTCACTATTCCCAAATGCACAGGACGCATTAGCATTACGGTATATGTATATATTTACATTTCAAACCAGACATTTCTTTTTTTGAGGGAATTGAATCTTTGGAACAAAACAGGACAAACCTCTTCGGATTCAGGTAGGGATAGTTGCTTAGAAAGGGGTTTTGGCCTTTCAGATTAGCCCAGTATTATCAAAACTTCCCACCCCCCTTCCCCTGTCCTGCACCCCCCTCTATCTACAGATAAAACATGGAGCATTAAAACAACCATCGGAGTCAAAGGTCGTCTGCCGTTACATAGCAACGAACCCAGTACTTCAGCAATTTGCTGGATAGTTCAATCTTCTCAGAAGAAGGCAGCAAGAACCCGTATTCGGTTTTGCCTCGTTTCTTCACCTCACCATGAGGGGAACAGGCCTCTGTTGAAGCCCAACCAGCGGCCATTTCCCCTTGCCTGGTTACACGGTGTCCTCTCAAGAGCAGCTCTTCTCCCCGCCCCCTTCCCCACTGCCATGTTAAGTCCAGAGCATCGTTTTTCACACTCGCATGCAGAGAGCGGTATTTTTAACCTGCCGTTCCCTTCGGTACCCTTGAAACGTCAATGGAAAGTTATAACAACCGGCAGCAGACATTCCTTCCATGTAACAGGTCTCTTCTGACTCTCTCCAGGCTAACCAAGTACATACACAGTCAGGTTTCTCATGCCCAACAGTTCTTCCCACCGGGGGCTAGGATGGTTGTGGCTGCTCTTCTGTGGAAGCTTCCGGAACCCCGGGGCCTTCTTGTACCGCCTCAGGGTTGTTGTTTGACAACATCTCAGGGTTGTCGTTTGACAATGTCTCAGGGTTGTCATTTGACGACGTCTCAGGGTTGTCATTTGACGACGTCTCAGGGTTGTCGTTTGACAATGTCTCAGGGTTGTCGTTTGACAATGTCTCAGGGTTGTCGTTTGACGACGCTTCCGGGGTCGTCTGCGGCTGACTTTGTTCCTCAGGGGCTGTTGGTTCCGAGGTGCAGCTGTCCAGTTTCTGGACAACAACTGGAGTCTCAGTGCAGGGCTTGGCCATCTTGATGGCCTCGTCGTAAGATGGCGGCATTTCAATGGCATAGAGGCTGTATGCCGGAGGGCTCGCCATACTCCTATCCACCTCTCTGAAGGGCAGGGGAAGTGGGAGGTTCTGAGGATACTGCAGAGAGCTGTATGCTGCAAGGAGAAAACACAGAAAAATGTTCATTTTAGGAGGTCGGCCCAACAAATGTTCGACAGAAGGGATGGTGGGAAGGCAGGTCCCTGGACCATTCGCAGGGCTTATATTTCAGGTGTTTTAGGACACCTTTTAGGGCAAAGGTGGTGCACAAAGAAGTGTAGAGTTGTAAGGGAGCCCCCCTCCAGGGTCATCTAGTCCAACCCCATGCAATGCAGGAGTAACAGCTAAAGAATCCCTGACAGATGGCCATCCAACCTCTGTTTTAAAACCTCAAAAGAAAGAGTCGGTTCCACTGTCAAACAGCTCCTACTGTTTAGTCACAATCTCCTTTCTTGTAATTTGAATCCGCTGGTTTCAGAAAACAAGCTGGCTCCCATGAGGCAACCCTTCAGATACTTGAAGATGGCTATCCTATCGCCTCTCAGTCTTCTCTTCTTCAGGCTAAACAGACCCAACTACCTCAGCCATTCCTCTTAAGGCTTGATTTCCAGACCATCTATAATCTTGGTTGCCCTCCTCTGCACATGTTCCAACTTGTCAATATCCTTCTTAAACAGTGGTGCCCAGAACCCAGAACTGGACACAGTGCTCCAAGTATGGTTTGACCAAAGCAAAATAGAGCAATACTATTATTTGCCTAGATAACCTAAACATACTTCGCAACAGGGGTGAAGATCCTTTTTCAGCCCAGCAGCTCATGAGCTTTTATCTCCCCACTACACAGGTCAACTTTGACTGATGAGTGAGGCCACTTATTTGTCAAATTGCCCAAAGCCCTGATCATGTCAGGTGACTGAAGTTGACCCATGGGGCGAAAGGTCCGCTTCACCAGCACATTCGCCACAGGGAACACACTGGCAATGTGGCAGCCAAGGAGATTCGAACTCTCAGCTCATCGGTGGATGAGGCAGTAAGTCAATCTTGCTCTCTTGAAGGGGTCTGCTTTGCCAGCAGGTTCTCTCTGTGGCAAAGCAGCACCAAGCAGGACTGAACCCTGCCCACCTCTGCTGACATCATTTGATGATGGCAGAAGATTGACGGGTGGGTTTGGCGACCCTCCTGCTGTGCAAAGTCGCATTCCAACCAGGCAAAGCACTCAGCAGAGTAGGGCCTGCAAGGATCACGGCCCAGGGATAGAGCCAAAGGATAGGGCATGGTGGGTTGCTTTGTTCCCTCACCAGTGTACATATTGAATGAATGAATGAAAACAACCACACTGTTTTCCAGCTGCAAGATAAGATAGATTTCTCCCTCACTCCCCCCCCCCCGGCTCCCAAAATTTGGGATTGCCAAATACTTACAGGTGACGGTACTGTGGGCGGTGCTGTCGTGGTCCATGGGGATGATGGTGAGGTCATGGGCATGAGGCGGAAAAGTCTGAATCGGGGGCCTCTTCTTACGGCAGCAAAACCGGACACAGCTGGCGCCTATGCCACACAGCAGCAGCAGAAACACTGTGAGCAGGATGAGCCTGAAGGAAAAGAGGCAGAGCCCCACATCAACCAACGGACCCTGCAGTGTAGGCTCCCGTGATATTTAGCAAGGAGGAAGTCTGCTGCAGTCAAAGCACAGGGAACTGAGCAGGGGCAAGGAACCCTGAATTGAGGCTCCCAGGTCTCTCTATTTGGCCCTTGGAACTTCCCTCAGTGGCCTGCTTTGCATCCTCCTAGAATGTTTGTCTGTCTGGGATGTGTCCTTGAACTCTGAACATGTCTCTTGCTTATCTGGATGGAGGAGAGAGACTGGGTATATATGTCCGTGTGGTGTAGAAACTAGCCTAATGCACAAAAGTAAATTTACATGCGTTGCTCCAACCAACTTCTGCCTCTGGCCCCACCCACCACTGCCATGCAGCCACCCAACTAAGGCTGCCCAGAAGGGAATGAACCCCCAGCACAATTTGCCAAGTGGGTCAATCATTTTGATACTGGCATATGGCGGTGTGGCCAATTGCTGCACACCTAAAGCTGCTTAGGGAAATAGGGTTAGTGCGCCAAACACTTTAATGAGTATTAACAACTACAAGACAGTGTGGTGCAACAGTTAGAGCAGTATTTCTCAAACTTGGGCTCCCCGGCTGTTGTTGGATTACAACTCCCATCATCCTTAGCTAGCAGGACATGTGGTCAGGGATTATGTTTTATAAGTGCTGGAAACCGCCTAGAGTGGCCGGGGAAACCCGGCCAGATGGGCGGGGTATAAATAAATAATTATTATTAATAATAATAATAATAGACAGCTGGGGGCCCACGTTTGAGAAACACTGTGTTGGAGTATCAGACTAGGAGCTGAGAGACCAGGGTTCAAATCCCTCCACTCAGCCATGAAGCCAACTGGGAGACCTTGGGACACTCACTGTCTCTCAGCCTACCCTACCTCACAGGGTTGTTGTGCAGATAAAATGGAGAGGGGGGGATGTATGCTACCTCGAGTTCCTTGGAGGAAAAGGTGGTATAGAAATACTTAAACCAAGTAAGTAATAACAAACACCCTCTTTTAAACAAAAAAGTATTTTCTATTATGTTTTTATGGATGCCTTTTGCCGATTTTATTCTTCTACGTTGTATACTGCCTCAATATTTTTTTTAAAATGAAACTGTTTATCTGCTTTCATGTTTATAATCGGCAAACATAAAAATGTTTCAGTCCAACATTTCCGGATGCAAATCTACATTAGAGGAGGGCAGGTGGTTGGAAAAGTAACCAGCCAATGCCATAGAAACCCTGAATTACTCCCAGGAAGTATGTGAAACGAGAGCTGAATGCCCATCAGATGAGCAGAGAGAAGGCTGCCTCTTTCCACATTCAGTGAGGCTTCAAAAGGCACTCAAAATATGCGGTTCAATTTTCCCCCACCTGCTTCTCTCAGAAGAAAAACATTTACATTCTCACAGCATCATTGAGCAATAAATCCGTAAGCTGGCCATTCATAACTATGTCACGGGATGACGAAAACTAAACAATTTTCCATGGAGGATCAGATCACAAGATTGTTTTGCAATAATTCACAGAGCGGAGACCTGCCTTGTTATTACATCATGTCCCCTGCCTCCCTGGTTTTAAAACTGCAATGCTGTGGCTCATCTTTTGGAATCACAGGATGGACATTAATATAATAGGAGCCTGCTGGGTACTTCAGTGGGAGACCTGCAAGCAGGACTTGAGCACCAGAGCTCTCCCCTCTCCTGTCGTTTCCAGCAACTGATATTCCTATTCAGAAGTACTGTTGCCTCCAAAGGTGGAGGCAAGGCATAGCTATGGTAGCCAGTAGGCATCAATAACTCACGACTTTTGGCCCTTAATCTGAAGAGTGGTGGCATTTTGGCCTCTTTTATTGGGAATGGGTGTGATCTTCAGGTGAAGGGCAGTGCACAAATTTTAATAAAGTAATAAATAAACAACAACAACAACAACAATATACAGGCAACGACCATCTTAGGAGGGTCCAATTGATGTGCGATGGCAGACGCGCAGGTCCTTTTGCACTGGAAGAGAGCAGAACGGGGCCGGGGGCGCTTATGCATCTGTAACATGTTAATGTATTTTAATATTTGCTGGAAGCCGCCCAGAGTGGCTGGGGAGACCCAGCCAGATGGGCGGGGTACAAATAATAATATATTATTATTATTATTATTATTATTATGCGGGTTCTGCTGATGCACATGGGAGCTGGGAATGGAAAACAAACACACACACACACACACACACACATACACACACACACACACGAAATGGGTCACTGTGTGCATATGCAAGGCTATTTTTGGGGTGGGGGTGGGGAGGTGCTGGAACTCACCATCCTCTCTCCCTCCCTGCTGTGGGACCAGCAATGGCGCCCACTTGAGAGGTGCCAAAACTGCACTCCGGTGCGTTCCAGCTGAAAAAATCCCTCTTAACAAATATAATAAATCATAATAAGTCGAAAGGTCTCCTCTGAGTAAAACTTAGCTGAATACCACTCCTGGGTGTGTGTTATAGGACTGGCCATCCCTACTCTATGGAATAGTATGGTCCAGGGAACGTTTTTAGCTATTTGTGGACCCATTTGCCTTTTTTAGAGATTCCTGGGTGGGGGAAAAAATTGAAACAGGAGGTAGGCGGAGAGAAAAATACCTGTTTCTCATCACTGGGCTGGTTTTGCCACTGAGTGGATTATGCAATGAGCGTTTCAGTTGATTACAGACCAAGCAAGGAGCGATGCTGGTTTGACACAGTCAGCATGAGCCCAGAGGGCTCCTTCATGCGCCAAGTTCTCAATGGCTAAAGGGCTCCACGTGTTGGCTTGTGAAAGTGAGGGAATTTTATAACAAAAATGTTCCATGAGAGCAACTGGGGGAAGGAAATATTACTTCATTTCCAACTATGCCAGGATTCTTGTCAAGTGGGGTCAGGATTGCAGCCTGCCCTGTTTTGTTTTGTTTTTGTAACACATCCTCACCATCACGGGCTCGTCACCACCTGTCCCTAATCGTTACTTATTAGTCAGATTTCCATAGACCTCCGGGGACAGGAAAGTTGAGAGGTCACCACATGACCTACTAACCTTCCAGCAGCCCCAAGTTTTGCGCCTGCTTGTTGTGATTACAGGTAATCTCCCAGGGAAACACCCCTGGCACCATCAAGGTTGGTTTTCTAGGCACCAGGCGAAAATGTTTTCTTTTTAAAAATTTACTGAAGCTTTGAGTGATTTTGTTAGGATTGGCTAACAGTTTTAGGCCTGAGGGCCACACTGAAGCTTGACAGTTCCTCCAAGAGCCACATGCCAGGTAGGGTGACTGTACTGACCAATGTGCACATGCAGACAAAAACATTCTGACACATATAGATGGTATCTAACCCCAGTCAAGCTAGCTAAAATCTACCATTTGCAAGATAAGAAGTGTTGGAAGTGTGAGAAATCAGATGGAACGTTTTATCATATGTGGTGGTCATGCCCGAGGGTTAAAGCCTTCTGGGATTTGATATATAATGAATTGAAGAGAGTGTTTAAAAACACATTTGTTAAGAAACCAGAGGCTTTTCTCCTGGGAATGATACACCATGAATTACCTAAAGAAGACCACACCTTATTCATGTATGCCACGGCAGCGGCTAGGATTTTGATTGCAAGATATTGGAAGACAAAAGAATTACCAACGGTGGAAGAATGGCAGATGAAAATGCTGGATTATATGGAACTCACAGAGCTGACCGCAAGAATCCGGGACCAGAGGGAAGAAGCGGTGGAAAAAGATTGGAAGAAATTCAGGGAATATATGAAGAAACATCTTAAAATTTAGTTTTTATATTTATTAGAGTATTGCTGAGTAGATATAATAGTTTATAGATTGGATAAGGATTAGATAAGATAAAAAGTATATATATAAAGTAGAATGATGATAGAAGATAATTAAAAGAGTAAGAGAATAGAGGAAAGATTAGGAAATATGATTAAGATAATAGATTGAGAACAATAAGAATTAACATAATGTGTTTAAGAAATAAGAATTAGATTAGAAAATGAATAGAAATTGCTAAAATGAATCTACAATGCAACGTTAAAGGAGAGAAAAGGGGGAAGTCTATTAGACAATGTTAGAGAAATATGATAATTAGGAAGTTAATATACCTTATTTGTTCTTTTTTCTGTAGGGGTGGGAGGGGATGTTTAGTGTCTGTTTTGTGTGTATGTTTTGTATTTGTTTTTTTATGTTTGTGTTTAAAATTCCTAATAAAAATTATTTTTTATAAATAAATAAAAAAAAACCATTCTGACACAGAGGACATTTTTTTTCTCCCCATGGCAGTGCTGCTGTGGGGAGATGAAGCAGCATTTTTCATCCTCATCCCAGTGCTGGGCTAGGAGAATAAAAAAAACCACTCCTGCTAGCCCAGTACTAGCATGTGTCGGAAAAACAGCCCCATTACAAGAAGGTCTCTTGAGCGCCTTCCTGTCTTCTAAGACTTGCTTGTGGCAACAACAAACCAGAGGGAGAAAAGGCCTCTTTTTCCAAGGCATCAAACACCAGTCCTGCAAAGCCCCTTTCAAAGGGCCACCTTGCAAAGTGCTTCAAAAGTCAGCCTTGCAAAGCACAATGCAAGGGATGAACTGGGCAAAGAAGTCACCTGATGCCAGGTGACTGACATTTGGGAGCCCCGCCTACATGTCCAACTTGGCCTACAAAGGGTCGGGGAGATAGCGATCTGGCCTGCGGCCCAGATCCAGTTCCTTACCTCTGGGGCTTGATTAACCAAAGGGCTGGCTCCAAAGTGCAGCCAAGGGAAGGGATGTGAAATTGGATCCCTGGCCCACTGCACACCTGGCAAGCTTGAAGAACAGTAACTGTTGTCCCCGGCTCCAGCATCTCCAAACCGTCCTTTAGCATCCCTAAGTAGCCGCTCCAAATTAGTCACACAATGGCTTTATCACAACCTGCTCATTTCATAACGCACTCAGACTGTGCAACAGGAAAGGTGGTCATTTGTTTATCTACCGGTTGCATTTCTGCTTTGCTAACTTCCTCTTCAAACAGGGCAGTGAATGGAGCTATTGTCAGGATCTGAACAAGGCATGACCACAAAGTAAACAGAAACGAAATACACATGCTGCCTCTTTTTCTCCAGTATAAAAGGAGAGAGGAAAGAGGAGACGGAGATGGCCTGCTGAATGTGGCCCTCCAGACCTTTCAATCTGGCCCTCTGTGCTCTCCCCAGGCCACGCCCCTCATTGGCCCTGCTCAACACCTTCCTTGAGTGTTTTTGCCTGTGCAGAATGAGCAGAGTGGGGGCCGAGAGGGAGAGAGAAGGATGCTGTTACTGCAATGTCTGCCAGCGACTTCCTGAAACAAATGAAGCCAAGGCCGAAAACTGATCTGAACTCACCAGACATACCACAAGCTTGTCCAACTGGTTCCCTGCTGAGTACACCTGGAGAATGAAGACAAGGAAATGGGGCATCACTCATCGAGCCTTGGATTTTTGATGCAGCTCACACACATGATCTCTCTAACTTTTGCGCAACGGAGGACGGGGAACCCCTGGCTTGCCAGATGTTGTTGGCTGCCATTCCCAGCCAGCATGGGATGATTCCAGCGGCAACCTAACTAAAGCTGGAGGGACACAGGTCTCCCAAAAAACCACCAAACAAAAGCAGGCCAAGCAATTATACTTTCCACATCGCAGATGGGGAACTGAAGATAAAATAAATCCCGGTTGAGTGTGTGGCCAAGGTTAGATGCAAACTAGAAAATTTCTCCCAGGCCGTTCCTTATTTAAATAAAGCTTTCAGATGGAGACACATTCCCGTCAAAGAAAAGCGCCTCATGCAGGTTCTTACTTACCCTTGCTGGCTACTGCAGTGAATTTCAGCAAAGGCAGGCAGGGCCTGGAAGTAAGGAAGAGAGAAACAAGGGATTTAGAACAGAAACCTAGAACTAAATGCTGCAGGGACAGAATTCTATGGCTATGAAACTGAGCCGGGGAACCCTTTTTCAGCTTGAGGGCCACATTCCATCCGGGACATTCTTCCAAGGCAACAATTGTTAACATGGCCTCTGCACAGTACCCAAGTTTCTACACATATTCCCACACCCCTCTCTGTCATCTATCCAGGCAAGCAAGAGGCATAGCCCAGCCAGGCAAAAACACTTGGGATGCAAAGCAAGCCTTGGTGAGTGGTGTGGCCTGGGGAGACTTCTAAGGGCCCGATGGGAGTGGGATGGAGGGATACAATGAGCCCCCTGGGCCTGAGTTTGACCAGTATTTTGCAATCCCAGATTTATCAGAATGCATTATCCTGAGGTTTGCAGCTGATGAATAAGGAGGTGAATAGATAGATAGATAGATAGATAGATAGATAGATAGAGGCAAGGCAGTTAAAACTTTCACATCTCTGATAAGTCCAGCAGCTTTGCTCATATGCAGAACTAAACCATGGTTGGTTTTAACCATGGTTGGTTCAAAAAAAATCATACACGGTCTCACAGATGAGCAAACAAGCTAGGGCTGGCCAAAGATGTTTTGCTGAGTGAGGCAAAGAACAAGGCAGTACTCCTCCTTATTCCACATACAGATGATAAACATGCTACAAATTGACACTTGCTTACTAGTGACAGGAAGAATGCCCTCCATTGTGCCTGGGGGCAGCAAGCTAGTCACTTTCAGCTTAACTACGGTTTAGAGCATGGCTTCCCAAATTTGGGTCTCTAGCTATTTTTAAACGACAACTCCCATCATGCCTAGCTAGCAGGACCAGCGGTCTGGGATGATGGGAGCTGTAGTCCAAAAACAACTGGAGACCCAAGTTTAGGAAACCATGGTTTAGAACAGGGGTAAGCAACCTAAGGCCTGTGGGCCGGGTGCAGCCCAATTGCCTTCTCATTCCGGCCCGCGGACGGTCCAGGAATCAGTGTTTTTTTACATGAGTAGAATGTGTGCTTTTATTTAAAATGCATCTCTGGGTTATTTGTGGGGCACAGGAATTCGTTCATCCCCCCCCCAAAAAAAATAGTCTGGCCCACCACATGGTCTGAGGGATGGTGGACCAGCCCATGGCTGAAAAAGGTTGCTGACCCCTGGTTTAGAATGACATGCAAGCGGTAGTGGGTGGCAGGGTGGGGCTGTGCCCCTCTCCTGACCTCCCTCTGTCCGAGCCGTTGTTGGTATACCAGGAACGAAGGTCAGCGCAGTGAAAACCGGCCTCTGCCACCTTCCCATCTCTGTTCTGGGGGATGCACATGGTGCTACCTGCTACTGCATGCAAGCAAGGCCACTGCATTTAGATTTCAATTTCCAAGGGGTAGCTGTGTTGTGGGCTTGTTGCAGCAAAACCAAAGCCCCGCAGTGCCTGCAAATTTGTTATGGCATAAGCTTTAGTGGAGCAGTCTTATTAGATGCACGCATAGTATCCTAAATTGCGCTCTCTCTGCATGGATAAAACGGAGGGGCAGGGGAAAACATGCATGTCACTTTTGAGCTCCTTGGAGGAAAGGTGGGCTATGAAGGAAATTAATACATACACACAAAAAGTGCTACATAAACACTGAACCTTGTTATTGATTGACTTTGCAAAGTCACCCAATGTAGCTACCCAACCAAGAAGTAAGCTTATGATCCATTTTATTGCACATGTCCTGGCAAGCCATTCTTCAGCTGTCCAAACCTTGCCCCCAGCATATTGGAAACTTAAGTTACTTCAAACAGATATGCTGCCACTTGTGAACATTTTTTTTTGCAGTATCAGCATTTAAAAAAAAGAATCTTGTGTTTGTTGCTGTTGTTAGTTGTATACATGCTTTCAGTGAATTTTAGTAAGGTGCCTTCAATGATATTTAACTAATTTATTTTCTTGCATCTATATCCTGACTTCCTTCTGCCATGGAATCTAAAAGCAGAGTACATGGGGTTTGCAGGTAGTCACCCATCCGGCCACTTACCAGACCTTGACCTCCTTAGCTTCCCCAATGGCTACTAACCCCGATGGTTCTGCTCCACTTCCACTGTCAGAGACAGCATATGCTCTGAATGCCAGTTGCTGGGAATCAAAAGTGCTGTCCCACTTGCAGATTACCCATTTGGGGCTTCTGATTAGCCAGTAGGAGATCAGCAGGCTACATTAGGTGGGCCATTGACCTGATCCAGCACTGCTCTTTTTGCATTCATTTGCTAGAAAGGGCAACATATATAAATTCTTTTAAAGCAAAACAAATATTCCCAAATCTAAAACTTCCAAGTATCTTGCACAGGGAGGGTTATTTTGGGAGGGGGGCAGGAAACAGGTATCATGTTGTATCACCAGTCAGTTGCTGCTGGGACCACCTACAGCCAGGACTTTAGGGTACATATCCAGCTAACAAGCCCAGAGTCTAAAATTACCCAACTGCACCCCTGTCCGAGAATCCTTTTCAGCAACGGTATACAGACTGAAAAGACGAAGCTGTTTACATGGAAGCCTGCTCGTTAAACCAGGCTTATAAAGGAAAAATCATGCCTTAACTATTAAAGAGAAATGCTCAGTATGCATTATGGCATGTAAAGCACAAGACTGATAAAATTAGAGGGATTATGACAAAAGAAAAAAAAGAGAAATAGGTAGATGACACAAAAATCAAACCAATTCAGTAACTGCTTAGAATAACACAAATGAAGATGCCTTTTGATTCGTGCATATATGGAAGAGGGGGTGCGGCTCCAGGATGAAGACCTGTCTATCTGCAAATCCACTTCATAGGCTGGGGTGGCCCTCTAGCTGTTACTGAACTACAACTCCCATCAGCCCCAGTCAGCATTGCCCATGGACAAGACAGATGGGAGTTGTAGTCCCAACATCTGGGAGGACCACAGATTTCCCCACCCTTGATTTAGACCAAGAGAACTTGAAGCCCTCTCAACTTGAAGCCTCTGACAGCTTGTCTCCCTGCCTTGGAAGCCCTAATGGTCACCAGTTACCACTGGTCTTAAGATCTAAGGTGGCAAGACTCAGCAAACCCCAGTAGATAAGGAGAGCTAAATCTTAGGGGTTGTATTCAACTAAGCTCGGAGAGTAGGACCCACTGAAATTCATGGACCCAGCTTTGTCAAGTCCATTAATTCCATCGGGACTTCTCGGAGTAGGGCTAACATTGGAGGCAGCCTCAATTCTCTCTCTCACACACACACATACCTTTAATTTAGATCCGGATCATTTAGGGATACTGTGAACAAGCTACAAGAAACATGCTTAAAATCACAGAAAACGGCAGAGAAGGAGGACGGGAGGGAGGGGTGTGCGAGAGAGAGAGAGAGAGAGAGAGAGAGAGAGAGAGAGAGAGAAGAAAGGTATGCAAGGAGAGGCACCCACAAAGGGCGACATTCAAACAGAATAGCTTTTTTTTTTCAGAGCCGCCGACGGAGCCACTCCGATCGGCTGGTTCGCAAGCGGCGCAAAGCTACGCTAGCAAGGAAAGAAAAACAGAAAAAAATAAGATCCCAGCCACCGATCAGCCCCGAAACAGAAAAGCAACCCCCGCCCCGTCCGTCCATCCATCCACTAAACATAGCCCACTGCGGCACCCACCTCCAGCAGAGCGAAAAGGAAGATTTTGCAGGAGACGCAGCTCGCTCGCTGTGCCGCAGCCATGGAAAGCGAAGGGGAATCGCCTCGCCCGTTCCCCGCTTTGCGCCCGAGGACACCGAAGCTCTTTTGTCTTCCACGCGCGCGGAAAAACGCCCCGCACCCCTTTCGGAAGACACCCAAAGAATCGCTCCTGCACTTCGCGCGCACTCCTCGACTGCAGCCGCTTTGCAAAGCGATATCTCTATCCTCGGGCCCCGCCCCTTCCCCAACGGGCCCCGCCCACTGCTGGCTTTCCCGCGCTTGCTTTGTTCCCCGCTGGGTTGCTGCAACGGATTAGGATTTTGCAAGCGGGAGGGGGATTTCTTTGCACCCATGGGTTGCTCTCCCTCCACGAGGTTCTGGGGGAGCGGAGGTAGGCCCAAAGCGATGACTCATCGGGGTGTGTTAGAAAAGTCACCGGTTGAATGGAAACGAAGCCTAATTCCGCTATTCCCCCCAACGCGCAGAGCAAATTTAA
Source organism: Darevskia mixta (assembly GCA_034641385.1). Lineage (NCBI taxonomy): Eukaryota > Metazoa > Chordata > Lepidosauria > Squamata > Lacertidae > Darevskia > Darevskia mixta. The sequence continues at coordinate 6,311,997 of JAWWNH010000181.1, forward strand.
GATTGCAGCATTAGGACAAAGGAATTTCAGAGGGGAGCTCCAGCCTTAAATGGCTGGATTTACAAATCATTCAGAAGTTCAAGTCATCATACGTCATCAACATTTTTGCGGGTGGGGGATATATGCACTCCCCCCCCCCCAACGATTTCCCACTAATAACTTTGGTATGTTATTTTAACTAGTGGGCTTCTAATGCATGCTTTACCCCAGTCCATCCATTTTTGTACACACTGCTTGGCTGAAAAACTACATGGCAAAATTCAGAGGTGTGCGGCTTTTGAATAATCATAATAATAATTTATTATTTGTACCCCGCCGGGCCCGCCCATCTGGATGGCTGTGGTTTGCTTCACCTATTGTTTCAGAAAGTGTGGATTAGGTAGGCCTGCCTTTTACCCTGTTTCCCCTTTTTTAATACGTAGTCATAAAGTAAGCCATGGCAGGGTTTTTTTACCTTTGTGAGAAGTAAGACGTACCCCAAAAGTAAGCCATGGTGCCGCCATTGTTCCCGTCGCCTCCTCAGCCCCTCCTGCGTGTGCACTGCACAGGGAGCCAGCGAACCAGTGAGAGGCACGGGGGGGACGGGGACGCGCCTCTTGCGGAGTTCTGCCCTGCCTGCTCAGCGACCAGGGGGAGACTGTACCGTACCATACTGACGTAATAAAAATAAGACATCCCCGGAAAATAAGCCACCCTGTGTTTTTTTGAGGGGAAAAAATTATAAGACGGTGTCTTAAAAAGGGGGAAAGACGGTAATGCAAACTGAATCAAATTTCTCCTTAATCCTTTGTTGTACCCATCATTAGTACTATGCAGAGTAGACCCACTGAGTAGACACGACTAAGTGAGGCCTATTCCGAGCTTGCATGCGTACCACACATTCAAATCGCTATTATACCACTTCAACAACCATGGGCTTCTCCCAAATAATCCTGGGAGCTATACGTTCCCCATCACAGAACTACTATGCTCAGCACCTTTGACAAACTACACTCCCCAGAATTCATGGCTGGGGTGGGAAAGCAGTGACTGTTAAATGGTACAGCCCTCTCCTTGAATCTCGTCTCTCTCTGCCACAAACTCACTAGAGGGCTGAACTTCTCAGCGGACTTCTTAAGACTCCGAGGAACACTGCAGCCTTCTGCCTCACTGGTTGATAAGAGACTCAAGGATCGGCTCACCTTAGGCATGCTTTCGCTTGCCAGCTGCTGTGGCTTGCATATGCAAATAAAGCCTTGCCTACTTCACCCTGTAAAATGCACCTTCATGTTGTGCCAGTACACACACACACACACACACACACACACACACACATATATATATATGGTAAAGGGACCCCTGACCATTAGGTCCAGTAGCGGATGACTCTGGGGTTGCGGCGCTCATCTCGCTTTACTGGTCGAGGGAGCCGGCGTACAGCTTCCAGGTCATGTGGCCAGCATGACAAAGCCGCTTCTGGCGAACCAGAACAGCACACAGAAACGCCGTTTACCTTCCCGCTGCAACGGTACCTATTTATCTACTTGCACTTTGACGTGCTTTCGAACTGCTAGGTTGGCAGGAGCAGGGACCAAGCAACAGAAGCTCACCCCGGCGCGGGGATTCGAACCGCCAACCTTCTGATCGGCAAGCCCTAGGCTCTGTGGTTTAACCCACAGCGCCACCCACGTCCCTATATATATATATATATATATATATATATATATAGCCTGCTGGTAATCAGGTATGGATCTCTTAAGTGGGAGTTGCTTTGGGTTCAGTAGGGGAAGAGCCGTAGCTCAGTGGCACAGGGTCCCAGGTTCAATCCCCCAACAACTCCAGGTAAGGCTGGGAGAGTTCCCTGCCCAAAATCCTTGAGAGCCGCTGCCAGTCAGTGTAGACAATACTGAGTTAAGAAGGACCAATGGTCTGATTCAGTGTTAGGCAGCTTCCTGAGTTTCCTATGGAGGGCAGCTGGGATTTCAGAGGTGAGAAAGGAAGCAGATAAATAAAATATTGTCCAGCAGAACCTCAAATGAAATACCTTCCCACGGATATCATTTGCGGGTTGAATTGCTAATAATCCAGCAATGAAAAAGGTGTGTTTGTGTGTGTGTAATCACCACAAATCAGTGGAGAATCATAGAATCAGAATTGTAGAGTTGGAAGGATCACACTAGGATCACCCCTGCAATGCAAGAATATTTTGCCCAACATGGGACTTGAACCCACAACCCTGAGATTAAGAGTCTCATGCTCTACCAACTAGGGCACCATCTTCCGTTTGCTCTCACCCACCTGCCTCCCTTCTTACAACCAGTTCACAGGGTGGCCTTGCCTGTCACCTTCCTCCTCCGTAGTCTCAGTATTACCCTTGTACAACTCGGCGGGGATGGGGACAAAACTAGAATTAGTTGCCTTTTATCTGACCCTGCCATCTGGGCTCCCTGCCTTCTGCCCTCCCAGTCACAAGGCAAACCAGCAACCTCTGCAAATCAAAGTGTTTGCTGTTACTGTTTTACGGTGGCTCCATTCCTTCCTGGAGGGGTGAATCCAGAATCATAGAATTGTAGAGTTGGAAGGGACTCCTGAGGATCATCTAGTCCAACCCCCTGCAATGCAGGAATATGCAGCTATCCCATACGTGGCTCGAACCTGCAACCTTGACGTTCTCAGCACTGTGCTCTAACCAATTGAGCACCACCTTATAAAGGTGGTGCTGAGCGTTCAACACCTTGGCCGTTCGCCTGTGGGGTCCTTCAGGGTCTTGTTCTGCCCCACCCCCACCCCCCAATTTTATTTAACATGCATGGAACTGCTGGGAGAGGTTGCCTGGAATTTCAGGGTTCAGTGTCACCAACAGTACTCTGAAGACACCCAGCTCTATTTCTCCTTTCCACCTAAATCTAAGGAAGCTGCCTTGGTTCTAAATCAGTGTTTGCCATCCTAATGGACTGGTTGAGCGTGAACAAATTGAAGACAGACAAGACAGGTGCTCTTGGTTCAGTCGGAAGGCAGAACTGGGAATATGGATTCAGCCTGTTCTTGATGGGGCAACAAGACTTCCCCTGAAGACACAGGTTCGCAGTTCGTATGGGCTTCTGACTCAGGTCTCTGTGGTGGCTGGGAGTGCATTCTCACAGTTATCACTAGTACACCAGCAGCACCCTTCCATTGAGATGATTTGGCCATAGTGATGCATTCTTTAGTTACGCTACATCCCATTTGGATGACTGTAACACACTTTGAAAAGCGCTCAGAAACTTCAGCTGTCTCAAAGAGCCGAAACCAGATTGTTGACTGGGGCTGGTTCTAGGAAGCACACAACTCTCTTGCTAGAACAGCTCCACTGGCTGCCAGTCTGTTTCCAGGCACAATTCTAAGTGCTGGTTATGACCTATAAAGCCCTGTGCAGCTTAGGTCCAAGCTCTCTGAAAGACCATATTCCCTCATGCAAACCTGCCCGGGTTTGGAGATCTTCAGGGAGGCCCTTCTCTTAGTCCTGCCACCCCTACAGGCAGGCTTGGTGGCTACACAGGAGAGGGCCTTCTTGGTGGTTGCTCCCAGACCTCAGAGAAGCTAGACTGGCTCCATTGTTGTCCTTCTGCCAGCAGGTAAAGACTTTCTTGTTTTAACAGGCTTTTGGGAACTGGCTAGTTTTAATGAAAGGGCTTGTGTAATGCTTTTTTATTGTAATTTGTATAGTTTTAATAGATTTTTTAATGTAGATATTGATATAATTAAAACTATACGTGTTTAATTTTTTAAAAAAAATATTGTTCCCTGCCCCCTGAATGTTTTTAGCTGTTCTTGTTTTTATCTGCAAGCCACCTTGAGTCTGTGTCAGGGGAAAAGGCAGGGTGTAATAATACTAATATTAATAATAAGCCTACCTTACAGGGTTGTTTTGAATGCTTCAGAAAAATCCCAGCTACTGTTACACCCTAAAATGGAAAAGACAAAAGAAAATCCCAACTCATGCTTAGTTTCACATTAGAGAAGCATGACTGATACTGACCTAAGAGCTGACCTGCTCATCATTTTTCCCATGAGGTCATTTCTTCTGGTTGCCTAAAGGAGTATTTTTGGCGGATATGCCCAGCCCTTCTCTCACGATGCAATCCAATTACAGAGTTGGCAAGGCAGGGCGAAGGGGATCCCAGCTGACAGCAGAAAGAGCAGCTGACACACATTGTGCTCCAGTTACATGTCACTATCCTGAGTCACCACCCAAAAGCAAGGAAAATGTACAGAGAAGGCAGAACAACCCTTTGCAGAAAAGGCTGGTGAACAAGGCTATGGGGGCACATTAGCATCTTGAAATGCAGCAATATCCCCACCTGTTGTGTTTTAAGCCACATTTATTGCATTTGTATTCCACCTTTTTCCTAGGTGGGTTACATGGTTCTCCCCACCTCCTCAGTTAATCCCCAGAACATATCTGTCTTCTTTCACCATCTCACACATTTCAGTCCTTTCTTTCTGTCACCTGCTGTTATGACAAACGGGACGAGGTTGGTTCCATTAATTTCAGCGGGTCTGCTCTCAATAGAGCTTTGTTGGGTACAACCCCTGAATTTTGGTTCTCCTTATAGAATGTGGCTTGCATGTTATCATCCAGCTAAATCCAAGCAGACCATTGGTACTGGGCAGAGAGACCAACACCTGGTGAGGGGAGTGACAGGCAGAGCAACCCCCTGGGCTGGTTGACAGCATACTGGGGGTGTTGAGGCAGTGCCCAATTTATTTTTCTTCATGAATTTATAAAAAATACTTACTTAAATTTTTATGGCACAGAGGTATACATCTATCTAAGTTTACAGCAATAAAAACATAAAACTATACAATAAAAGCCATAAAAGGGTAAAAACAGACACCAATTGACCACTGAGGAACGATGTTCTTAATTGGCTGCATAGGGATAGAAAAGCTTTGAGCAGGCATTTAAAAGTTGGCGCAGAAGGCGCCTGCTGAATCTAGTGGCAAGGTGTTCCACAGGACCAGGGCAACGACACTAAAGACTTGGTTCCTTGTTGTCATCGTCAAACGAACCTCAGGGATCTACCACTGACACTCTTGCAGATGATCTCACTGATTGAGTGGGATGAGATGAGGCATTAGGAACTTGGCAATTGTACAGAGAGATCTATAAATGGATCCCCAGCCCTGCCCAGCAAGGAGCGTCCTCTCCCCTCTGACCCAACCCTATTTCAGGTTGCAAGGAGGAGTGAAGATGGTGTAGCATCCTTGCTCCTTCTTACTCTCGCCTCCTGCAGCCAGTCGCTTCCTGGGCCCCCCCAGCTGCTGCCATGATGCCAACCACTGGGCAACAGAGCTGCCCACCACAGCAGACGCTTCTGCAGTCCACCCACAAGAGACATGTCTGCATTCTAGTCCCTATATACGGTACTTTCCATTCTGGGAGAAGCCTAGAAAGCCAAAGAAGCAGGCTAGAAAGGGAACGCGTCCAGTTGCAGTGATACCTGGAATTAATGTTTTGTACATCAAATTGAACATGCTTATATTCTCACTGCAGAGTCCTAAAAGTGTCACACACTCTCTCTTACACACACATTTTTTTCTTTTCCACAGCCCTCCCTTTAAACTCCCCTCAGCCATAGGCATGACGCCCTTGCTCTAATTCATATGCCTCCCCAATGCCCCCTCTTGTTCTGCAGCACTGCAAATTCCTCCTTTAACCCCAGCAAACTCCACCTGTCCCCACCCATTCCTCCAGCTTACTTCCCCCAACTGCGGGAGGCCTAAACACACACACACACAACCCCACCCTCCCATCCCTATTCCCCTTCACTCCTCCAAATGCCCCCTTATCTGCCAGTCAGTTGTCCTTGCCCCCTTCCCCAATTCCTTCTCTTTCCCTCCTGACCACCACCAGAGAGGACTAAAGCAGTCCTGATAACCCAGGCATAGGCAAACTCGGCCCTCTAGATGTTTCGGGACTACAACTCCCATCATCCCTAGCTAACAGGACCAGTGGTCAGGGATGATGGGAATTGTAGTCTCAAAACATCTGGAGGGCTGAGTTTGCCTATGCCTGTGTTAACCTGTCCTCTCCCACTTCTCTCGCCACCACATCACCACTGCATTGTTTTCTCAGAGCAGCCTCACCCCACCCCTGCCTTTGGAACTTTGGAAAACAGCCAATAAAAACAGAGTGGTGACATGCTTGCATTCTTATTATACGCAAGAGACATTAAAAGATAGTTTACTGTGAGTGAAATTCTAACACTGTGTGTGTGTGTTATATTACATTTCTCTCACTTTTTCCTCCAAGGAGCTCAAGGTGGTGTACATTATTATTCCCTCCCCATTTTATCCTCACCACAACCCTGTAAGTCTGTCTGTCTGTCTAATTATATATAAATATCTGTTTGTCTAATTATATATAAATACCCTCTTTTTCCCAATTGGGCCTCAAAAATCCCTTGGAGGTGTTCAGCACAAACTGTAAACAGGAAAGCCTATCTACAAATTACTCTAAGATTATGATTTTTAGCAAACAAAGTCCTAGGTATAAATGGTGCTTAGCCATCTATGCACCTGTTTAGGGGGGGGCAGGAAAAAGGAGTTCAATAAAATTGCTATTAATTGTGATGATTAAGAGGTTTAATCTGAAATCAAGCTGGATTTGAATTTGTTGGTGTCTCTGGTAAATTTTTTTCTCTTATTTCATGGATGTTAGCAAATTAGATTTAAAAAGCCAAAATAATATTAGAATTGGAGCTGTCAGAGATGGACAAGGGAATTTTGTTTTAATGCTCAGGAACTTGGCAAAGCCTTTTTTTTTAAATTAAGGATTCTTTTATTATGGACATAATACAAATTTCCCATGGCGTCTGACTAGAACAATAAACTTATGAACTGAACTGAATATACAATTGCTGCATTTTTTTCCACCTTCCATATAATAATATAGTTTTCATTCTGAAAATCAAATCGCACCAAACATTACAAAAGTGAAAGCACTAGATATATACTACAGCCCCATTGGTGAGATGCACGGCATCACATTTTATTTTAAAATGCATTGCCCACTTTTCTTTATGCAATGAACTCAAAGGGGCTTACAAAACAGAACCACAAAATACCGTATTTTTTCGTGTATAACACGCCCCCATGTATAAGACGCCCCCTATTTTGGGGGACTCCAAATTGAGAAAATGGGGGGAGATTGTATCCGTGTATAAGATGACCCACAATTCTGAACATAATTTTTAATTAAAAAAAAACAAAAAACCCTAGTCTTATACACGGAAAAGTACGCTACACAAAAATGCTGCAATAATGGTTCAAATGACTTAACATCACTTATGTATTTTAAAACTAGGATCACGGTCAAACAACTGGCTACTGTATATATAAAAACCAGGGAAACAGCATTCAACCTGCCCGACCCCCCCCCCAAAAAAACCCTCTCTGAAAGAAAGCCTTAAGGTTGTATCCGGTGCTGTGAGCATGATCCCTTTCGCGCCACTGGAGGATTTCTTCACGATTCAAATCTAGAGGAGTAATCCAACCATCAACCCAAGTGGGGAGAAAGATTAACCAACACCCATTGCGGTCCCCAAAAGGATCACTCCCCCTGACACACACACACACACACACACACACACACACACACATTCCAGCTGGTGTTATTTGCAATTTTATCAGATCAGAGTTCTCTCGATTGAGGGGTCTGCTTAGACCTCTCCTGTTGCCTTTGAATGAGGGTTCTCCTTACGCAATCAAAACAGGCAACCTTTTTTAAAAAAATAATAAAAAAAGAATTGCTTGAGCCCTGAAGGGACAAAGTACTGGGACCATTAAGGGAGGATTTAATTCTGTGATTTCAAGGCCTGAGTGAGGTAGCTGGAGCTAATTAGGTGGTTCCACCCGTCTCTCAAAGCAGCTTTAAAAGCATTTATGTGTGTGTGTGGTTTTTTTCTTTTTCTTTTCTTTTTAAGAGCTTGTGTGTTTGCTTTCTGGGTTAAAAGGTCGTTTGCGCACAACCTGACATTCTTTGGTAAGTGTAGGGGACAGGACACAATTGAGAGGAAGTCACACATCATTGGCTCGGATTCTTTGAAAACATTATTGCCTTTTGATTGGCATGAGTGTGGAGGGAGAGATGTTGCACTTGTCAAGGCTGGACATCCAGGTGCATCACAAATCTTGTGGGATGTACACAAATAGAACTAAAGTGATACCTTAATTCGTTCTGGAGGTCAGTTCTTAACCTGAAACTGTTCTTAACCTGAGGTACCACTTTAGCTAATGGGGCCTTCCGCTGCCGCGTGATTTCTGTTCTCATCCTGAGGTAAAGTTCTTAACCTGAGGTACTACTTCCAGGTTAGCGGAGTCTGTAACCTGAAGCATCTGTAACCTGAAGTGTCTGTAACCTGAGGTACCACTGTATGTGACTGTGCTAATAACACACTGTAATAATAAGAAATTCTGCACCAAGGTTGCCTAAATTCACTGACACACGCAAAGGTTGAACTCTGCAGCTGGTACACATTTGTAAATTTTATTTTGCTCCTTAAATCCTGCATATTTTATTTCCCTCCTGCTGCTAGTCATGGGAGGTAACTCTTCACAGCAATGTAAAGATTCCTACGCTTGAGAGAGTGAGTGGGTAGCTATTCTTAGTATAAATAGGTGAGGCTGCATTTGCCTCCTGTTCGATTTTCAGGTTCTCTCAGGGAGGACTACGCCCTTCCTATTCTTTGCAGAGTCTTTTCAAAGCCAACCAACCAAAGCAAAGCAAGTTACTCGGGTCAGTTCCACCTGCCTTGGCTGATCAGTTCCAGGTCAGTGATCCGGGATTCAGCCCTGCCCAAGCCTCAGAGGAGAAGAAAGGGGAGCAGGATTCTCTCTACCAGTGACTCTGAAGAGCCAATGGATTTGCATATACCTGCCATGGGGCTGGGGGTCCCCAAAATAGCTGCTTGGATTTCTCAGACCTGCCTACCCCAACCTGCCTCCCATGGCCACAGAAGCAGAAGGAATTCAAGTCAGGCAGGAATTTCAGGGCCACCACAGCCATGTGGCCCTACTTTATAGAGGACACTCCTCTATCCGAAGCGGTTCTATATCTGAAGGGCTGTCCGAACCACACTTGGCTTAAAGATGAAGAACCATGAGAAGGCAGAGCAGGAGAGTGAAGTTGTATACCAATGGTTAAGCACCTGGACCAAAGGCAAACAGGTCACAGACTCGCTGACTATGGTGAAACGTGCTAGATTTCTACTTAAAATATAGCAGTTCTTTCTAAACTGGCATCTCTGACTGCAAATTAGCATATGCAGGTGTTATGCAAATTGGCACCCTCTTTTGTCCCTTAGATAATTTAGGGTCATCTAGTTCTACCCCCTGCAATGCAGGAAACTTTTGCCCAACTGGGGCTCAAACCCACAACCCTGAGATTCAGAATCTCATGCTCCAACAACTGAGCTATTGCAGGATTTTTGAGTGGCCACCCTAACTGTCCACTTAGAAGGAAGTGAGGCTACTTGGGAAGAGGAGGCACATGCCCAGATTAGGGCCTGGCTGAGACCCAGGTGGTTGGCATAGGGAGTCTTCAGCTATACAAACTCCCAGTCTGAACTGAAATTCCTGTCTCCCTGGCCTGGGGAAACAGAGAAGAGGTCCTTAGGCCCCAGCAGAACATCTCCATCTCCCTCCCATGGGTACTTAAAAAGCGCCTATCCATTTACTCCAGGGATTGGATATACGATGTAACCCAACTATTGTACAGTCCAGAGATATTTGCTGCGAAGCCTCTGCTAATGGAACGATCCCTCCACCCAGCCACTGGGCTCAGGTTCAGAGTGCTCATGGAATGCTTATGGACATTCAGACTTCTCGGTTGTTTTTCTAAGGAAAACCTATCAGTGTAAGAGGTTTAGGAAGAAATGCAGCTGGCTGAACATTGAGGGTGGGTATGGAATGGACTGGCAAGAATTATGAACAAGGAGCACTGCAACGTTTTGTTGTGGGCCCCAACTGTATTATTCCAACATATTTCACTGTACTCTTTGCCAACTCCTGTTAAATCACAATGGGTTGTATCCAGTATGAGTCCCACTCAGAATAGATCTGTTGAAATTAACAGCCCTAAATTAGTCAGGTCCATTAATTCAAAGGGTCTGCACTGGATATAACCCAATATCTCACACACACCCGCCTTTTATGGGGCTATGCCACATTCCATTTTTTTGCTCTGCTAGCCAGGATGTGGCAACCCAATCACTCCCGTCTTTCTGGAATTTTATTTTCTTTCTTTCTTTTTTCTCAGAATGGTCCCGGAAGCATTTCTCTCTCTTTTCCTCCTCCGTCATCATTATCAAAAGACAATCAGCAAACAGCATGAGACAAAACACAAAGCTGGTGAATACCAGGTACAACTGGAATGCTTTCTCCAAAAGTGCTGGGTGTTTAGGTGTGTAGCTCTGTGTGTGTGTGTGAGGGGGGGGGTTAGGCATTTTAAAGGTAAAGGTAAAGGTAAAGGGACCCCTGACCATTAGGTCCAGTCGTGACCGACTCTGGGGTTGCGGCGCTCATCTCGCATTATTGGTCGAGAGCCAGCGTACAGCTTCCAGGTCATGTGGCCAGCATGACTAAGCCGCTTCCGGCGAACCAGAGCAGCATATGTAAACGCCGTTGACCTTCCCACCGGAGCAGTACCTATTTATCTACTTGCACTTTGACATGCTTTCGAACTGCTAGGTGGGCAGGAGCTGGGACCGAACAACGGGAGCTCACCCCGTCGCGGGGATTCAAACTGCCGACCTTCTGATCGGCAAGCCCTAGGCTCTGTGGTTTACACACTGCTAATTGTAAGGAAACCCTTATTCCCCCTCCCAGAGCTATAATTCCCATAGCAGTTTAACAACCATTCCACATCTTCAGGGAACTCTGGGAATTGTAGTTCTTGGAGGGGATGGGGGGGTGTCTCCTAACAACTCTCAGCACCCTTAAACTACAGCTCCCAGAATTCTTTGGGAGAAGCTGTGACTGTTGAAAGTGGTATCATAGAGCTTTAAATGTATGGTGTAAATGTGGCCTGGCTCATATTCACTGCTAGTTCTCCTTAAGAGTAGACCGACCTACTGAAATTAATGGGCATGACTCACTCACGTCCATTAATTTCAATGGGCCTACTCTGAGGAGAACTTAGTTAGCTACAACCCTGGGTTTTGTACAGGGGTTAACATCAGCCCGGAGGGCAAAGGGAGGCAGGAACTGAGCAAGCTAGTGGAAAATACCCAGCAATAAAACGTCTTCCTTGCTCAGTTTCCCCCGAACCTGTTCTGCTACTTGGATTCTTGTCTCTTGGCCGATTTGTCTAAAGGTGTTGTTTTTGAAAGCGTAAAGAACTGGACATGGAGTCTGGGTGTTTGGCATGTACCGGATTTTGGCAGAACCACCGATCCCATCTTTCTCCCAACTATTTTCAGTAGTTGTCTTGCAACAGGGAAACTGTGAAACAGTTGGGTAATTTTAGACTCCGGCCTTAAAGGAGGCTAAGGGGCTCTTTAGATGGCAACAGGTATTACCACACTTATTCAAAATAGAGGACACCAGCTCAGTTACAGTGTCCTTCTGTCCCCCATCACATATTCCATCAAGTAGAATCTTGGAGATCAGCCTCAAAGCACTTCCACCATTATTATAATAATCATCATCAACATCACCCTCAAACAAATGTATAGGCTACTTTATAGCATCAAGCCATCAAAGTAGTGTACAAGGTAAAGCAGACTAAAAACACAGGTCCTAAAAATAAGAAAATCCACCCAGCAAACTCTAATAAAACCATTGCTTTTTTTCTAGAAAAAAAAATGTTTAGGGGTACTCTCATTTTCCTACTCATATTGAAAGACTGCCCCTCAATGAAGCCAAACTTAGATACACAAAATGTTTAGGGGTATGCAAACCCCTATGTCCCCCCAGAAAAAAGGCAGAGAATAAAACCATCTTCACACATTCTAAACGAATATATTTGTCATATGCATCATGATGGCGAAGTTGTGTGGAACATGGATGCATGCCACACGAAAATATATTTTTAATATTTTATTCTGCATTATTATTATTATTATTAAAAAGCGATGAACTAATAAGAACAATATCCTCAGGCTGGAGGTTTGTAGCTGCCAACAAAATTAAAATTAATCCAGAAAATTTAGAAGCCCCCTACAATGTAATTTACAAGCTGCTAACCATTTTGCCAAGCTGCCCCACCCACACCTACGCTGACAACCCCAAGGCTGGTGAAAACTAGTTTTTAAGACCCAAAGTAGATAGATTGGATTTGCAGTGACTGACATCTCAGGTTCTGCGGTACTTCAACACAACTTATGGTCTCTGAACTGGGATCATGCTCCCTACTTCACAATCTTGCCACCCCATCCAGGAACTTTAGGAAACTGCCTTAGGGAGCCAGACCATTCTTCTATCTAGCTCCTTTGTATGGGGCCACTTCCATCTCCCTCCGTGTCACATCTGCACCATACTTTTCAAGTGCATTTAAAGTGCCTGGGGACTGCAGTTTACTCCTCGCAGGGCTAACAAATCCCCCCACTTGGTCTTGAAGCTAATTGGGTGACCTTGGGCCAGTCACTGCCTCTCAGCTTAACCTACCTCACAGGGTTGTTGTGGGAATTAAATGAGGAGGGAGAGAACCAGGTACGCCACCTCAAGCTATGTAAGTGCAATATAATCAGACAGACAGACAGACAGACAGACAGCATCTATCCTAATGGTAATGAGAGCCAGTGTGGTGTAGTGGTTAAAAGCAGTAGACTCGTAATCTGGTGAACCAGGTTCGCGTCTCTGCTCCTCCACATGCAGCTGCTGGGTGACCTTGGGCTACTCACACTTCTCTGAAGTCTCTTAGCCCCACTCACCTCACAGAGTGTTTGTTGTGGGGGAGGAAGGGAAAGGAGAATGTTAGCTGCTTTGAGACTCCTTCGGGTAGTGATAAAGCGGGATATCAAATCCAAACTCCTCCTCCTCTTCTTCTTCTGACAGCCTCTCTCAACCTTGTGTACCCAAAATGTGGGACTTTAACTCCCATCATCCCTAGCTAGCAGAACCCAGTGATCAAGGATGATAGGAGTCGTAGTCCAACAACATCTGGGGTCCCCAAGGTTGAGAAATGTTGGGTTAAGATATTGGGCTTGCCTCTCTCTTGTTCTGGAGGTGGTGGCAAGGTACTGCTGGGGAGGTTCCTTTGAAGAACTGGCAGCCATTAGATCATGAGATATACCGGGAGTATGTTTTGCTCCTTTTGTAGGCTGGTGCAAAAGTTAATGGCTTATGGAAAGGTACACAGGAAATATTAATGAGGTGTATCCAGGCAGAGGTGAGAAGACAGGAATTGTTTGTGGGTCTAAAATAAAGCATGTAAAATGTAGAACAGTTCCTTGGGGGCCTTCCTGGTGTGTGTTGTGCAGTTCTGATGCATGTTTTCGATAGATAGATAGATAGATAGATAGATACTTTCCAGCAGAGCTAAGTCCTTTCAGTCCATCATTAGAACAAGGGAGACTGAGCGTAGTAATTTATCTCCTGAACAATGCAGCATTCCTGAACCTCATGACTGAGCGGGTATTTGAACCAGGGTCTCTCTAACCTTAGTCTGATGCCCTTAACCACTCTGCCACAAAGGATCACCTATTACCGTAGCTTTTCCTTATGTTGCCTTAAACTAGCTTGCTGAGGTAATGACTTTTTTTATTTTACTAATGTTTTAACTTTACAATTTTTCCCTCTTATACTTACCTTTCCTAATGTAAACTTTTAAAACTAATGTTTCTATCTTAATATCTTAAACTAATAATGTTCAAATATTATTGTATTGATACTTTGTGTGTGCGTGCACACACACACACACACACACACACAGAGGGAGAGAGAGAGAGAGAGAGAGAGAGATAAACCCATTCACTGATGAGTTCATGGGGATTAAATGTTCCAAAACCTCACACGGACGTGTCCTTTTGAGAGTTTGGAGGAAATACTGAATTAAAGTCACGAGAAGTTCCACTACAAATGAGACTCTCAATAAACAGAAACTCAGTTAAGAGAAAGCAATCAGAAACCTACAAACAGGCAAATGTTATTAGATTGTGTCACTTAACTGGGCTGATTCACAATCCAGCCCCATAATGAACAATCCGCCAAGCTCAGGTTAGGCTGAGTTATTTAAACATCACAATAAGTAAGTTAATGTTTTACACGCAACCGTATGAAACAGATGCTGCATGGAAGTCCCACGCTCCGTGTATGCAACCAAATTGTCTACCACCGCCCTACTAGGAAAAGGAATCAGGGGGGTGGTGGGAAAGTTAGCTTATGTTTCAGCCCACAATTCTGGCTCCTGGGTCTTTAAACATTAGTGAGCCAGAAATGATAAGCTAGAAGGCTCCATGGTGCAACACATTCATGCTTTAACTCAGGAATGAGGAATGAGGAATTCCAGTAGGTCAGATCATTATCTTCCCGCACACACAGCCCATGGGCCAAGTTTCACTAGTGGGTTGGGCCACCAGCCTGTCTATCATCCAACATCACAATGATGTGAGGCGACTCTTTTCACCCTCATAGTTTGAAACCAAACTGTGTGTGCAAATGCACTGTTCTCAATGTGCCAATGGCATTTCAAAGTGCTCAGCCATCAGCTTCCTTTGCTAAAAGCATTACAAAACCATTACAGTTGGTTATGAAGGGCTCCACTAACTCCTATTTGAGGGCCAGAATGTTAGGAAACTGAGAGGCTAGAGAAGGGTGCCTTAAGACACATACGTATGTTGGCTGAGCTACTGTGGAACCAAAACTACCCCACTTTGGACTATTGACTCTGCTAGTTTCTGTCGGAAGCCAAATGTGCACAGCGCCAATTGGCCGGTGCCCGTGACTTCACAAAGCATCCTCCGCACACCCTAGAGCAGTTTTTTTCAAATAAATAATAGGTAAACCAAACCAACTGTTTTATCAGATTAACTTGCAAGGATTGAAAACAAAAAACCACACCAATGAAATGCAAGAGGTACAGTCTGTCCCATTTCTGTGCAAATAACTAGAAGATAAGAGCTGTGATCATTTACAACAGCCGGAACTGGTGAAAGGGTCATTGCATATTAAAACAGTTGCAAGATAAGAACAATCATAATGGTCACAAATGGTCGCTGGTTGTGCCTTGTGCAAGCCTGAACTTTGCATAGAAAATGCGAATATATATATAATGTCAACTGAGGATAACATGTCAGCTTAGGAGAACATGTGATCACAACATGTCATCTCGTTCTCTCAAAGCTGATATCAACAAATTATTTCGTTGTTATAGCTACAACAGACTAAAACAGCTGCTTAGGAATCTGCCTTATACCAAGGTCAGGCTGGATACATAAGTAGATCAGGGCTGGAGAGTGTCAGGCTCAGGACATAGTTGACCCTCAGATCTCCCCACCACCCCAGGTCACACCCCCTCTTCCCAGACACCATCCCTCACTGGTCTTGCTTTGCACCTGCACATTTTCATCTGGCTGGGATGTGACCTTGAAATCTCACCCTGCCTCTTGCTTGTCTGGATAGAGGATAGAGAGGTTGAGTGTGTAGAAACAAGCCTGCTGTACAAAGGTAATGTCTACATCCATTGCTCTGCCCACTTTTGCAAAGCTAGAATTGGTTGGTCATGCCCATCATTGGCTCTGGCTCCCCCTACTGTTCATCTCCCAGCCTTCCACCCTACCAGTTCTAATGGGCGCCAACCACCACTGTTGTAGAACCTTTGGATGGAAGCATTAGTAGTTAAGAACTACCATTGACTAGTGTTGGCTAGTGCCTGTTGGTACTGATAGGGCAGAAGAAAAGGAACCCCAACAGTTGAGGGAGCCAGAACCAATGACAGGTGAAGTCAACTAATTCTAGTCTTGTCCCCATCTTCCTCCTGGCAGATTTTTTTTACAAAGGTAATGCTTGGAAGGAGGAGGAAGCTGACAGACAGGACCATCCCGAGCATTACCACCTTGGAAGCTAGGAGTTTTCCGGTGTGTTTCACAGCTCTCCCACCCATCCCAGCTGTTCACATCAGCACTGCTTCATTAGTGTCAGATTCATTTCTGACTGTATACACACCAGGGAATGCTGACAGGGATGCCTTTACCCTATGCAAAGGTCTTCATACATTGGCAAATTAGGGACAGCTTAAGGACGCCTAATAGACTGGCCTCCACTGCTCTTGATGTATTGTACACCAATGTGATTTCCAGAGGACCTTTTCTGGCTATCCTCCATTGTTACCCAAAAGCTTTATTGCTCTTGTGAGATCTACAGCTGCCTTGTTTTTCACACCTGTTATCAGCAGAATAAGCCACCCAATCCAGGCTGTCTTTGCACAGCCCCGAGAGATGGAACAAAATATGTTAATCCTCGTCCAATACATCTCTGCCCATGACCTGTGCTAGGAAACCACTGCACTGAGATCATTGGCAGTTCTGCAAAAAATGCACACCAAATTGCAAGGTCAACTCAGAGGTAAGCCCTGCAGAGTTCACTGTAGTTTAATGCAGCCTTAATCTCCAGTTTAACTGGCAGATCAATGGGATGCTGCTTTCTGCGGGCCAATTTTATGGAACTCCCTTCCTCTTGAGATCAGACAGGTTCCCTCCCAGCTGAACTTCCAGCACCCACTAAATACCCTATTATTATTATTATTATTATTATTATTATTATTATTATTATTCCAAAAGGCATTTTAACGTAAGTTGGAACCAATATAGTGCTTAGAGTGTTGGATCAGACCTGGGAGGCCAGGGTTCAGATCCTGCACTTGGCCATGAAGCTCCCCGAATGAGCTTGAACCTGTTTCTGCCTTGCAGGTTGCTGTGAGGATATTATGGGTTGAGAACCATGTATGCCACCTCGAGCTCCTTGGAGGAAAGGTAGAATACAAATGTAATTTTTTTTTTTGAAAAATAGAAAAGTAAAAATCAGTTATTAGATTTTATTAAAGTTTGAAAAAGATACACAAGTTAATATCATATACCAAATCTCTTTTTAAAATATCAAAGAGAAAAACTAATCTTAATAAAAACACAAAGGTAAAGAGAAAAAAAAGAAAACTTATTATTCTTTGTCAACTATATATAGATTTTTTTTTCAAAACATACACACCAAGGCAACACCCAACTATTCTACTTTCTATAAATTAATAATTTCTTCAATCCTCAAACCCAGATATCACAAGTTCTTATTCTTTTTCAAGCAAAAAGTCCATAAAGGCTTTTCAATCTTTAGTAAATATCAATAATGATTTTTCTCTAATTAAACACATCAACGTTGCCATCTCAGCTAAGTCCTTTAAATATAGCAACCAGTCCTCCATGGTAGGTAATGACGAATTTTTCCATCTTTGTGCATATAGAAGTCTCGCTGCTGTGGAAGTGTTAACTGATTTTTACCTTTTTGTATTGCACCATTCAAAACCGCTTAAAGACTATTGTGGTTGAGCGGTATATAAAATGTTCATATAAATAGTACTGTGGGGAGCAGACTGCTGGGCTTGACAGGGCTTTGCCCTGATCCAACAGGTATCACCTTATGAATGGCACACCTGAGCAGCTGTGCTAGGGGCAGTGTTAGAAACTGAGATATGAAAGCTAGGAGCTAAATGGCACTTTAAACCTAGGTTATGGGCACAACAACGGAATGTCTAGGCGTGCTTTTTTATAACAAGAATACAGAGCTGAAATTGAATGAACTGCAGCTAAAATATTACGTTCATTTTTCACAAGGTCTAGTCCTTCCCTTGCCCACCCCCCTAATATTCTTCAGAGGGTCTCTTCTCCAGTCTTCAGAGAGTGGCTGGAAGTGGGGAGACAGAAAAAGGTCCTCCTTTCCTTCCACTCTGCAGTTTTAATGTGAAACCTTAGGCGCAGAACTGCGCCCAGAGCTCAGAAACTGCTCGCGCTAATGAAATTCGTCACAAGATGCGCCTAGAACGATGGGAGTTTCGAAGACTGGCTAGGGGGCAGCTGGCAGCCACTTGCAGGTTTGGCAAACTGCATCCATTGTGTGCCTATAGCTGCTTTCTACGCTGTGCCAACTAGGAAATTGTTGGGGATTCAGGGAGTGGTAAGGGCCAGGCCAAGATGAGCATAACAGGGCAGCCAGTGCAAACTGCCTGGGCAAAACAGAGAAACGTTATAACCATCACACGATATTTATCGCTAGAATCTTATCTGGAGGAAGTTCACATCAATGAAACAAGGCGGGTTATGGAATCTCAGGGGGCAAACAAGGACACTAAGCTGCCATTAGGAGGCAGGTTGAAACCAAGGCATGGCAGTAGAAAGGAGATGGCGTTTGGAATGGACATCAGGGGTGGAGAAACTTCAGTAGATTGTGGTCCTCCAAATCTCTCTCCTCGGCCCTCAGAAGTCTCCCCAGGTCACACGTCTCACTGGCCCTCCTTCACACCCTCCTTGAGTGTCTCAGCCTGGCTGGAATTTGTCCTTGAACTCTGAGCATGCCTGGAGGGAGAAAAGAGAGGTCTCTCTGGGTGTAGACGCTAGCCTACTATACAAAGGTAAGACGCCTCTGGCATGTGGCCCTCAGAAGGTTGCCCAGAAGGGAATGCGGCCCTCAGGCTTAAAAAACTGCTCCCGCGTCCCTGCTGTACATTCTCCAGACCTCACAATTTGCTTTGTTTACTGCTCAAACAAGCAGCAGAGGAGATGGTGGAAGTGTGCCTGGACTGTACCACTCTGGATTGCACAGGGAGGCTCACTCAGGGTTGGCACCAGCTCCTGCCATACTTGGGTAACTGGCAGGGCCCCCAGCTGAAGCTGTTCGTCAGAGATCTTTGGATGAGCAAATCCGCCAATCCACATCGGTTTCCAATTTCCCCAAAATTTCAGTTTGCCACATTTCCTTGTCAGTTTGATATCCTATATAATAAAGTTGCTGTGTCCCTGCGTCCAGTCCATGTGTCACGGAATTGCGCTACTGCGCATGTCCGTGTCCCACACGGACGCAGGGATTGGAGCGGGCGGAGAGGGGGGCGTGTCCGCGAGGCAGCGGCGGCGCACGCGCGTTGTCAGTTGCGCCAGCGCCGCTGCCTCGCACGGACGCAGAGGGCCACCCCATCCTCGCCGCCGCTACAGCCGCCCCCGGGGAATACGAAGAAGGGGGAGGGAGCCCCTCTCCACCCCCCAGCGGCCGCTGTTCTGCCTCCTCCTGCCTCCTCCTCCTCTAGCGCCCGTTATTGAACGGGCTAACTTCAACTAGTATTTCATAAGGCCTCCCAGAAACCTGCCAACCTTTTTAGTGGGCATTTCTCTTAATGCTCTTATTTGTGAACAATTTCCTCTAATACAATGCAATTGTATGTTACCTGCGCCGTTATAAGTGTTTTTATGCATACTTTGCCCTAACACACCCACACATTTTTGTGAGCATTCCTTGGCTGCAGAACTGCATTTCATCGTAATACAGGTGAAACTCAAAAAATTAGAATTATTGTGGAAAAGTCCATTTATGTAAGCAATTGTTTTCATTAGCTACTGGAGTTTAATATATGAGATAGACTCATGACATGGAAAGCGAGATATGTCAAGCCTTTGTTTGTTATAATTGTGATGATTATGGCATTGAGCTGATGAAAACCCCAAAGTGGAAATTGTTAATTTGGGGTTCTCACCAGCTGTACGCCATAATCATCACAATTATAACCAATAAAGGCTTGACATATCTCACTTTGCATACCGGTATCTTGAGTCTATCTCATGTATTAGTTTCACCTTTTAAGTTGAATTACTGAAAGAAATGAACCTTTCCACGATATTCTAATTTTTTGAGTTTCACCTGTAATATTAATATTGTACACAGTCCTTCATCCATAGATTTCAGGGTGGTTCACTGCATCAAAATACAAGATAAAAAAACACAAATTCAGAGAAGTCCAGCTTTTGAAATATGACAGTGTTTCAGTCCGCATATTATTTATGAAAGTGAGAACCAGGTATGTTGGCACTGAAATGCAAAGTGAACCCTATTTCTCTCCCTTCCCTGCCTGCGACTGGGGCAGATTCCCAGGTTAATCTTCTGCATCTCACTAGCTGGATTTGGGCAAAGCCCCTACATCCCAGATGTGCCGGCTCATCCATAAGGCAGACTGAGGGACCTGCCTCAGGTGACATAATCCAAGGGGTGTCTCCGCAGGTGAGCCTCACTGCTTGAGAAGTGGCAGTGGTGGTTCCAGGAACCTGGAGAGATCACACAAGAACCCTGTGAGATTTGGAGATTTGAAGTATTGCTTTCTTGTCCCAAGCAAATAATGCAGTAAGGAATAAAGTGGGTAGGTGCAAAGCTGTTAAATCGTATTGCCTGCAATTCAGAGCTAAAGGGCCAAGGTGTGCCAAGGTGAATAGTTGCCAGCTGTATAATTGGCAAGGCCATTCTTCAATATACCACAACCATAACACTGTGACAACATAATTCGGCTGTAGTATTGCTATCGTCTTGTATGTTTTCTCCTTACATCAACACATCTCTGCTGTAAAACTAGAGTCAGACTGGCAAATAAATGCATTTAATGGCATTCTATGTCTATACCTTTATTTGCACAAGGGAGTGGAACCAGGATAAGGCAAAAACCATCCATTTGTTCTGAGAATTTAAGCTTTTGCTTCAACAAAAAAAAGCATAGATCCTCAAGATTTCCAGGATGGAGGAAAATGTGAAAAACCTGGTGAAAATATCAATAAAAGGTTGGCTGGTGGAGGACTGTTTTTGGTCACCACAAGAGAGGTGTTTTCACTCAGAATAGACCTATTGGAATTAATGCCCATGGCTTACTTAGGTCCATTTATTTCAATGGATCCACTCTGAATAAAACTTATTCTGACTGGCTGTGGCTCTCCAGAATGTCACAGACAGGGATCTTTTCCAACTCAATGTCACGGAATGGTTGGACACAGAGGAATGGTGGGGGACCAGCTGGGGAACTCGCAAGGGAAGAAGCTCAGAGCCCAGGGATTGGTGGTGGGATGACGATGAGTTGTCAGAGGGAGACGACTGGGGAGGAGGAGGTGTCAGAAGCTGAAGGCGTAGCAGGGTTTAGGGAACTGGGAGATTCTTTGACAGGGAGAAGTCCAGTATCAGAGGCAGAAGCTGAAGCGGGAGAAGAGGGAGGCCAAGAGGCAGAGATGTCAGGCTGGTGAAGAATCATGGGTGTCTCCCCCGCCTGCTGTGACAAGCTCCCCTCCTTCAAGGTCTCCCAGAATCAGAGGCATGAAAAGGGTGGAGGAGAGGTTGGTTGCAGGCAGACGCAGTCTCCGATTGCTTGGAAAAGCCCTGGAGAGGAGGGAACTTAGATAGCTGTGGGGAAGGGGGTGGGGTGGGACTTTCAGTCTCAGCAACTGATCCATGGAGCAAGACCTACTGGGGACGAGTCGCTTTGCTCATTAGGCCTAACACTCCACCAAGTCTGTGCAGAATGTGTTCTTGCTAATACAGAGTTTACTTCAATTTGAACAGTGTGATTTACTGCCAGCTCACACCTGACACTCTACCTGGAGATGCCAGGACTATCTGCACACAAAGTGTATCCTCTACTACTGACCTGCACTGAGGCCCGAAGGGATTCCTGTTCCTTTAAGAGTTACGTAGAAACACTGAATTTCACCAACTTTCTTTCCTTGCCAATTGCTGCAGACACAGGAAACGCTTAATCTCCTTGGCATCTCAGAAACATTCATAGGGGGCTTAAAAATGTCAGGTCATATTTAACTGGGGGATCTGTCTCAGTCCAAACTCCATACCTTGGATTCATTTACTCAAAAACTATCCATTTCAAAGAGAACCCATGCGTCACAAGCCTGGTAAATATAGAATTGTGCTTGATAATCAGATAACACCAATATTATTTCTGTGAAGACAACATTCATTCTTGCTTACATGCCTGGCCTTTGCGGATTTAAAAGCAGAGGTCATTCACTACTTGGTGAAGAACCACAAGTGTCCCAGAATCTGTTTAAGAGGGCCAAACAAAGCTCAGCAGCTGCAATGCATTTCATATCAAAGGTCTGGGATATGAATGCACAAAGCCCTGAAGAACTCAGGACTAGCTTATGTGAAAGATCATCTGGGAACATTTTGCTCCTGGCACCCTAGAGAATATCACAGGCAGTGGCCTCAAATCAGGCATTTCCAAACATTGTCTCTGCACTCTGGAATGCCCTTCCCTCTACCATACGGGGAGCAACACACAACCATCACTTCAGATGTAGCCTATTGTGATGACATTTGTTTGCTTGGCTTTCACTGACCCAGACAACTGGACTCGGTTATTACTGATTTTATTCTTTATATTAACAACAGCGTGGGGAGAGGACAGGAGCAAAATCCATTCTCTCACTACAGACTGCTGTTTGAAATTATTTCTTCCCATAAATCAGAGTTGGAACGGAACTCAAAACATCAAGCCCAGCCACAAAAAAGCCACTGCTATGCAGGGCCGGATTTAGGTTTGATGAGGCCCTAAGCTATTGATTACTGAAGGTAAAGGGGCCCTTTATATGTCCAGCTGTCCTTTGTCAACAACAAGTTGTCGCTGTTTTTTGTGTGTTGAATGTACCGGTATGCTATATGGTAATTTATGGACCTAATAGGTATCTAAAGCCATTTGCACATAACAACATATGTATTTTATCAAAGTCATTGTTGAACTGAAATACAATTAAGAAGTATATTAATAGTGAAATACAATCAAGAAGAAGTATATTTGGGGGGAGCAAGAGAGTGGGGCCCTAAGCTATAGCTTGTTTAGCTTATGCGTAAATCCGGCACTGCTGCTACGTCACCCCTGATTCAAGCCTCAGCTTGAAAAGCACTCACGACTGAGGGCCCCCCACCTTTCAAGGCAGCCTACCCAGCTGTCAAGAAGCTCTTCCTAAAGCGTAATCACTTCTAGTATCTGAGCCAAGCTGGGGATAGACGCCTTCAGACAACAACATGCAGGAAGAGAAAGAAAGAGAAGGCTGGGATTTGCTCCTGACCTGCTCACCCTCTGTTGCACCCTGAAAGTGAGCACCCCACCTGTTCTTTATAGGCAGATTGTAAAACAACAGGGCATCTGAATTGACTGTTAGCTTTCCAGGGAGAGAGCTGAACAGGGGGTGGGGGTGGGGAATGGAAATACAAACCAAAGTAACGTAGCAGTATGATGGACGCAAGAAAGGCGTCAAAATGCAAGAGCTTAAAAACCTCCCAGAACAGCCAACAACTATAAACCTAAGAGCCTGGTTGGATCAGGCCAAAGGTCCGTCTAATTGCTGTTCTCAGAGGGGCCACCCAGAGGCTTCTTGCGAAACCCCAAAGCAGGACACAAGTGCACCAGCAGCACTCTCCCTACTTGCAATTCCCAGCAGCTGGCATTCAGAGGTGTACTGCCTCCAACAGTGGAGGAAGGACATAGGCTAGAGCCATGGGATGCCGCGGCGAGGCTCCTTACGGGGTCTTTGCCGCGGGACCACATTCATCCAGTGCTCTACCAGCTGCACTGGCTCCCGGTGGAGTACAGGGTCAGGTTTAAGGTGCTGGTTTTGACCTTTAAAGCCCTATGCGGCCTAGGACCCTCGTACCTAAGGGACCGCCTCTCCTGGTATGCCCCGTGTAGGACCTTAAGGTCCTCAAATAACATTTTAGAGGTCCCGAACCATAAGGATGCTAGGCTGGCCGCAACTAGGGCCAGGGCCTTCTCAGTACTGGCCCTGACTTGGTGGAACGGTCTGTCACAAGACACCAGGGCCATGCGGGATTTGGCATCTTTCCGCAGGGCCTGCAAGACAGAGCTGTTCCGCCTGGCCTTTGGGTTGGTTTTAGTTTAACCCTGATGTTTCATTCCTTTATGGTTTGATTGGTGGGCTACTTAAAAATGAGGCTGCATTTTAAACTTTAAATCGTATTTTAACTTGCATTTTAATTGATTGTTTTGTATGTTTTGTTGTGATTTTATGGGTGTTAGCCGCTCTGAGCCCGGTCTTGGCTGGGAAGGGCGGGGTATAAATAAAAATTTATTATTATTATTATTATTATTATTATTATTATTATTATTATTGCTAATTTCTCTTTAAAGACATCCAAGATGAGTATGATGAATCAGCAGGTATGAATAGCCTTCTGGATCATGCCAGTGGCCCATCTAGTCCAGCATCCTGTTCTCACAGTGGCCGACCAGATGCCTGTGGGAAGCCCTCCAGCAGGACCTGAGTGCAACAGCACCTCTCCGCTCCTGTGCTTCCCAGTAACTGGAATTCAGAAGCATCAATGCTTCCAACTGTGGAGGCAGAACATAGCCATCATGGCTAGTAGCCACTGGCCGTCTTCCCCGCAGTGAATTGGCCTGATCTTCTTTTGAAGCCCACCCTGGCCCTCACTACCTTTGATGGGAGAAAATACCAGAGTTTAACCGTGCACCTGATGAAGAAGGCTGAAAGATCAGAAGTTAAAATGCATATACTGTACCAGAAGTAGATTACAAGATAAAATGTTTCTCTCTCTCTCTCTCTCTCTCTCTCTCTCTCTCTCTCTCTCTCTGTGTGTGTGTGTGTGTGTGTGTGTGTGTGTGTATTCCCAGAATATTTAATATGTATAACACTTGTTCCCACAAAAGAACAAAGTGCAGGAGATGGAAACTGGATTTCTTTAAAAACAAACAAAAAAACTAGATGCCAAGATACCGAAAACCAATCTTGCTTCAAAATAGCAGAGCAGTCATCAACGTCAATTCTGGGAGTTATCCAAAATTAACTAAGACACCCTGGGGTGGGGCCTTATGAATCAGAGTGCTCACATCATCCAGGATCACGTCTACTGTATTAGCTAAATTGTCTCTGCTTTGCACTCAAAAGGAGAACCACTAGTTTATTCTTCACCACATAATTAAAAAGTGGTTGCTGTATCCTACTCTACAGCAGACAGTCCTCTATTTAAAGGCATCCTCTGTCTGGAAAGCTACCTCTGACCTGGGTACAGTTAGGAGATGAAGAACCCTAAGAAGAGGAGAGGAGGAGGAGGAGGAGCCTTGAAACCGTCCAACAATTAGCACCTGCACAGCAGATTTATCACACAGGTCCTGATCACAGTCTTACCCACAGTTGCTAAATTTAAAATACTTATGTTTAAATTAGAATTGTTATTTGTAAATGCACATCTATACATATTAACCAACACATGCAGAATTAACGCAAATCAACAGCCTCTTGTCGTCAAGTACAAATGACCTCCAGCAATAAAACTGCTAGCAAATTTGCAAAACTAAGAAGGGGCTGGTATGGTTTCAAATTGGGTGGGGGACCACGAGTTGAGGTCCCTGCAATGGAGGAGGTTGGACCAGATTACTCTTGGGGTCTCTTCCAACTCTGTGATTTCCTTTTATTATTATTTATTATTAGTTATTGAATTTGCATACTGCCCTGTACCCGCAGGTCTAGGGGCGGTTCACAGAATAAAATCACAATATAAAAACAAAAACAAAATACATAAGCAAAACAAAATAAAAAACATTCCTTTTAGGGATACATTCCCTTTTCTCTCTGCAATGTTTAAGTAACTGGCCACCTGTCGCGACCCGACTAGACACTGATAGACCGGGGTCCGCCAGGGTCGCGCCATGCGGGCGCCAGGAAGGGGAACCATGCAGCGGGCCAGAGAAGGGGGCGACTGCGGAGCCAGGCGCGCAGGGGTTAAACCGAGCGCAGCAAGGCCCGACCTCGCCCAGGCATGCCCCGCGGGGTAAACAACCCCAGAATGGGCGATAACGACCGCTAACGAGCCATCAGCAGCGGGCGTGGTGGAACCGGCAGCATCGCAATAACAATGCAAAAAGCACCCATGAATGGTGCAGGTAGACCAGAGCAGTTAACTCTTTTGTCCAAGCCACCCCGGGTGGGGAAGAGGATTACCCCCGGACCTTTAGGGCAGAAGGGAGGGGGGAATTGGGAGTCACCCAGCAAGGTGTACATAAGGGGGATTCTGAGGTGGCCTCCTCAGAATCCTCACGGACTTTCCACGTTTCTCTGTGTGCTGTACAATAAACTTCAAGACAACTTCCGCTGACTTCTCGGAGTGGCGTGCGTTCTTGACAGCTAGCTACAGTCACCATTGGGGACACGACATAGTGAGGATTCTCCAAAACTTCAACGTCCGTATCGTGTTGGGATCGCTTACCGGCAGCTACCGAGATGGCGACCCCATGGCGCGGAGCGGCACGTTTTCAGACCCCCGTTACCTCGAGCACCCTACTCGAGCGGCCGGCGGATCTGTTCACCTCGAATCAACGGAGCCTTTCCTCGGCCGGACCAGACAGCAGGAGCCTGGGCGAGCTACGGCGACTCCAGGAGCAGCTGAACCGCCTCATCTGGGAGCGGCTGCGGGTTGGCGAGGAGTCGGGCCGGTTGTTGGACCAGGCCTGTGGGGGCGCGGTGCCCCGGACAAGTCGTAGCGGCGGCGGGAGCCAAGGCCACGCGGGATCGGGGGTCTGCAGTCGGCAGACCCCAGGGGAGGGCTCAGGTCAGGAGCCCGGAGTGACTCAGCGGCTGACGTGGTTGGACGGGACGGCCCCAAGGGGGCAGGTGCTTCCCCTGCCAAGACGTCGCAGCAGCCGGCTGGAGGACGACGCAGTGGCGGGGAGTTCCACGGGTGACAGCAGCGAGGACGAGCGCGCGGCAGCGACCCCGGAGGCCCGCGGGAGGCACGTCCGCCGGAGGGCGACGGCGCGGCGCAGGCCGCCCCCGGAGCTGAGGGCCACTTACGAGGGGGACCCGGCGGAACTCTCCACCTTCATCTTCCACGCAAGGAACCACGCCAGAAGGTACGGGGGAGGCGACTGCGACCCAGAGGACTTGGTAGCGGCGGTCATCTCCTCCCTGCAGGGGAAGGCCGGCCAGTGGGCCATGCTCCTGGTCGACCGCAGGGACCCGGCTCTGGCCACCCTGGAGGACTTCTTGGCGGCCCTACGAGAGCGCTTCCAAGACCCGCAGGCGGAGGAGAAGGCGAAGCGACAGGTCCAGAAGGCCAGGCAAGGGGGTCTCCCAGTACAGGACTATGTAGACATGTTCAGGGGGGAGGCCGCCCGAATCTCCTCTTGGAACGAGGAGGTCCTCGTCCACTATTTCAAGGAGGGCCTCCATCCTGAGCTCCGCAAGTGGGCCGTAGTGAAGGGGACCCCTCGGGAGCTGTCGACGCTGGACGGCTGGTGCCGCACGGTGGCTCAGTTGGAAGCAGACCTGGGAATGCTGGAGTTAGAACCCAGGGCGGGCAAGGACCGAAGGCCCGCGGAGAACTCAGGGACCCCCCGTCCCGCCAATGGCGCGGGGGTCCCCCGGCCCAAGCGCACCCCCGACCCGGAACGGGAGAGGAGACGCCGGGAGGGACTCTGCATGAGGTGCGGAGGGGCAGGACACTATGCGGTGGCGTGCCCCAAGCGACCCCCGGGAGAGGTTCGGACCCCGGCAGGGTCCCAAGCGACGTCGGGAACCAGTAGGACACCCAAGACCGGGAGCCGGGCGGCTGTCGCGTCGGAGCCAAGGGGAAAGCGCCAGTCCGACTCCGAGGGCTCGGAGTCGGGAAACGACCTGGACCTGCAGTGAAGGACGCCCGGCTGCAGGTCCCGCCAGGGTCAACGGACCCCAAGAAACGGGCGGGAAGACCACCCAACCTGGTCCGGGTGAGGCTGGAAAACCCGGACGGCGGCAAGCAATGGACGGGCGATGCGCTGCTGGACTCGGGCTGCGACCACAGTATGCTGCACCCCGAAGTGGCCAAGGAACTGGACTTGCCCACCCAGGTTCGGAGCACCCCCTTAGTTTTCGTCCAGATGGACGGTAGTCCCATAAAGGGGGGTCCGTTCGGGGTGGAAGTGGGGCCGGTCTCCTTGTGGGTGGGGGACCACCGGGAGTCCAGGATGCTAGTTAGGGTCCCCACGGATGGGTACCAGGTAGTGCTGGGGTTGGACTGGCTGATGGAACATAACCCCATAGTAGACTGGCGCTCAGGGCGCCTGACGTTCGACCTGGATAGGTGTGGGCAGCACAGGGTCGAATCGGACCCCCAGTGCCCCGGGAAGGGGGAGGCCAAAGGGGTCCACGGGGACGAGGGCAAGCTGGATGTGGTGGCGCCGGAGATACCCCCGGAGTACCGGGATCTGGCGGCGGTGTTCGGGGAAACCGAGGCAGACGAGCTGCCCCCCCACCGCCGCACAGATTGCGCCATCGACATCCCAGAGGATGCGGTCCTCCCCAAGGGACGCATCTACAAGATGTCCGGGGAGGAACTCCAGGACCTCAGGGAGTTCCTGGACAAGAATCTGGCCAGAGGGTTCATCCGCCCCGCCAAGAGCCCCATGGGGGCTCCGGTCATCTTCGTGGGCAAGAAGGATGGCACCCGGAGGTTGTGCCAGGACTACAGAGGGTTGAACGCCATAGCGGCAGGGAACGCGTACCCGCTTCCCCTCATCCCGGATCTGCTGGACCAGTTGGGTACCGGCACGATCTTCACGAAGCTAGACTTGAGGGAGGCATACTACCGGGTGCGGGTCCGGGAGGGGGACGAATGGAAGACGGCTTTTAACTGCCAGTTTGGACAGTTCGAGTTCCTGGTAATGCCGTTCGGTTTGAGCGGGGCCCCGGGGGTGTTCATGAGCCTCATCAACGAGGTACTCCACGACCTCCTGTACAAAGGGGTGGTGGTCTACCTGGACGATGTGCTGGTGTACAGTCAGGACCCCCAGGAACACGTCCGGTTGGTCCGGGAGGTCTTGCAGAGACTCCTGGACAACCACCTATACGTCAAGTTGCCCAAGTGCGAGTTCCACCGCCCCTCCTTAGATTACCTGGGGTATAGGATCTCGGCGGCGGGGGTGGCCATGGATCCCCAGAAGGTGGAGGCAGTCCTGGGGTGGGAGCGGCCGCGGACACGGCGCCAACTCCAGAGCTTGCTAGGGTTCGCAAATTTCTGCAGGGGCTTTTTGCCCAACTATTCGGCCTTGGTGACCCCCCTCACCGATCTCCTAGGCACCAAGGGGAAAGGAAAGGGGGCCAAGCGTCCCGGGGCGGCTCTGGATTGGGGGTCCCGGGCGGAGGAGGCTTTCCAGGGGCTCAAAGGGGCGTTCGCCGCCGAGCCTACGCTGATCCATGTGGATCCAGCCCGGCCCATGGTGGTACAGGTAGACGCTAGTGATGTGGCCATGGGAGCGGTACTCCTGCAGAGGGACGGGGAGGGCCGTCTCAGGCCCGGAGCGTACCTGTCCCGGAAGTTTGGGAAGGCGGAAAGGAATTGGTCTACCTGGGAGAAGGAGGCAGCGGCCATCCGCATGGCGCTTGAGGAGTGGAGGCACTGGCTGGAGGGGGCAAGGGAACCGTTTGAGGTCTGGACAGACCACCGCAACCTCGAGGCCCTCCGACAGCCACGGAAGCTGACTGCCAAGCACATGCGGTGGGCAGAGTTCTTCTCCCGGTACGATTTCCAGCTAAGCCACATCCCCGGGAAGGACAACTTCCTCGCGGACGCCCTGTCTCGCCTGCCCCAGTACGAGGCGGATGTCCGCACAGAGATGCGTCCACTATTTGAGGACAAACACCTAGCCCGAGCCGTCACCACCCGTAACCAGGCTAGGAGGAAAGAAGGACAGACAGGGGGTCAAGATGGGACACCCCCCCGGGAGCGCAGCCAGCCTTCTGCAGCGCTCCGCGACAGACTAGTGGCAGCGTATCCAACAGACGCGGAACTACAGAACCTGCGGGACTCCTTGACACTGGAAGGGGACATCTGGAGAAGGGGGAGCGCCGCGTACGTCCCGGAACCCCTCCGGAGGGCCGCCCTGGAGGCATGCCACGACGCCAAAGCGGCTGGGCACTTCGGCTTCGTCAAGACGTGGAAGCTGGTTCGGCGGAGCTTCTGGTGGCCCACGCTCCGCAAAGATGTCAAGGACTACGTTGCGGGCTGCCCCATCTGCCTCACCTGCAAGCCGGCAGTGGGCAAGCCGCAGGGCCTCCTACAGCCTCTGGAGGTCCCACCTCGACCTTGGTCGGTGATCTCCATGGACTTTATTACGGATCTGCCACCCAGCCGAGGCAAGACAGCAATATGGGTCGTGGTGGACCTGTTCTCCAAGCAAGCCCATTTCGTGCCCTGCGCCTCACTGCCTACCGCCACCCAGGTGGCAAAACTGTTCATGGAGCACATCTTCCGGCTCCATGGGGTTCCAGACAAGGTCATTTCCGATCGCGGCTCCCAGTTTGTGTCCCGATTTTGGAAGGCGTTCCTGGGACTGCTGGGGATCGAACAGGGACTCAGCTCGGCCTACCACCCCCAGACTGACGGACAGACGGAACGTGTCAACCAGGTGCTGGAGCAGTACCTGCGGTGTTTTGGCTGCTACCAGCAGGACGACTGGTCACAGCTGCTTCCGTTGGCGGAGTTCGCTTACAATAACTCCGTACATAGCAGCACGGAGATGTCCCCCTTCGCCGTGGTCTACGGGACCGACCTGAGGCACCTGCCGGACTTGGGGGAGCCCACCGCCCGGGAGCCGGAGGAGCTCGGAAAGTGGAGAGAGGGGACGGCCAGGTGCTGGGAGTCCCTTCGGGAACAACTGCTGGAGTTCAAGGCGGCGCAGAAGAGGACGGCGGACCAGCGAAGAAGACCGGCGGGGGACATCAAAGCGGGGTGCCGGGTCTACCTGTCCACGCGGCACTTGAAGCTGGGCCTCCCCAGCAAGAAACTCGGGCCCCGGTACTTGGGCCCATTTAAAGTGCTAGAGGTAATCAACGGAGTATCTGCGAAGCTGGAGCTCCCAAAGAACTTGCAACAGATACACCCGGTGTTCCACTTCAGCTTGCTGAAAAAGTCCCCGGAGGACGACGGTTGGCACCCCGTGGCGGCGCCACCCACCCCGTTGATCCTGGCGGGAGGGGAGCACCATGAGGTCAAGGACATTTTGGACTCCAGACTCTACAGAGGGCGTTTGCAGTACCTGGTGGAGTGGAAGGACTTTGCTATGGGGGACCGAGAATGGGTGTGGGCGTCGGACGTTTTGGCCCCACAGCTGGTCAAGAGATTCCACCAACAGTGGCCAAACCGGCCGGGGGGCCCCGGGACTCAGAACGCTCCCCAGGGGAGGGGGGAGTCAGTTTCGGGGGGGCAGGATGTCGCGACCCGACTAGACACTGATAGACCGGGGTCCGCCAGGGTCGCGCCATGCGGGCGCCAGGAAGGGGAACCATGCAGCGGGCCAGAGAAGGGGGCGACTGCGGAGCCAGGCGCGCAGGGGTTAAACCGAGCGCAGCAAGGCCCGACCTCGCCCAGGCATGCCCCGCGGGGTAAACAACCCCAGAATGGGCGATAACGACCGCTAACGAGCCATCAGCAGCGGGCGTGGTGGAACCGGCAGCATCGCAATAACAATGCAAAAAAGCACCCATGAATGGTGCAGGTAGACCAGAGCAGTTAACTCTTTTGTCCAAGCCACCCCGGGTGGGGAAGAGGATTACCCCCGGACCTTTAGGGCAGAAGGGAGGGGGGAATTGGGAGTCACCCAGCAAGGTGTACATAAGGGGGATTCTGAGGTGGCCTCCTCAGAATCCTCACGGACTTTCCACGTTTCTCTGTGTGCTGTACAATAAACTTCAAGACAACTTCCGCTGACTTCTCGGAGTGGCGTGCGTTCTTGACAGCTAGCTACAGTCACCATTGGGGACACGACACCACCCCACTGAAGCCCATTCCCCCATGCCGGTAGATGTCCTCAAGCGCTAGAGTCCCAGTTGCTATAAGCCACTCACCAACACACGGAGAATTGCTGGCACAGCTTAAGCAAACCAAGGTCAAGCATAGATTTTCAGGTAAGAACCAGTCATAATCCAGAAGTCAGGTCAGGAAACAGCCCGCCTTCAATATCACTGGGTGCTCAGCAAGGCACAAGACCTGAAAAAAATAAACTCCAGGCCACTGTTGTTTCTAGGAGCTAGAAGGCTCAAAACTGAGACCTTATATACTCTTGCTTCCTAGACCTAGACCACACCCTGACCACAGCTGCTGACAGCAAAGGAGCCTCAATGGACACCTACTCAAAAGTAGACCCCTTACTCATTAACTGTATGACAATTCTGGGTTCATCAAGTCCTGCTGGAAAACTGCAGCCAGAAGGGACCTTCTCTTGGAAACATCTGCTTTACCCTTCATGGAGAAGGGAAGCACAGGTATTTATTGGCTTCATTGCTCCCTGGGACAGACTGTCGCCGCCACCGCATGCCATTGCTGAAACCGGGCTACCAGTTAGCTACTAGGCTAACATCAAGGTGCTGGTTCTGGTGTACAAAGCCCTATGCAACCTGGAAACCCGGTCTATCCTGCTTTTGCAATACTCTCCCTAGGGTGGCTTGCTTGGCACCTTCACTATATATCTTTAGGTGCGAGGCAAAAGCCTTCTTCTCCCAGGCCTTTGGCTAATTAAACAATCTGATCTGTTAATTATCTGTTCTGGGGACTTTCTTGTTATTGACGTCAAGCTGACTAGTCGGTAGTTAACCTAGATCTTCTTTTCTTTTCGAAGACGTGGACAACATTTGTTCGCCTCCAGTCTGCAGGGACCTCACTTGTTCTCCAAGAATTCTCAAAGATTATAGAGAGAGGCTCTGAAATTACATCCGCAAGCTCCTTTGGTACCCTTGGGTGCAGCTTATCAGGCCCTGGAGATTTGAATTCATTTAAAGTAGCTAGGTGTTCCCTTACTACCTCTTTTTCTATATTGGGCTGCAGCTCCCTCCTTACATCATTTATTTTTGTTATCAGCAGGTTGGATACTGCTTTCCTTTTGGGTGAAGACAGAGGCAAAGTAGGTGTTGAGCAGTCCCGCCTTCTTTCTGCCACCTGTTAGCATTTCTCCTTCTCCACTTGCTAGTTCTTCATCTTGCTTTGAAAATGGCAATAAATGTGCAATTAAATTAAAAAATAACCTGTACCTGTCTTTTCAATAAGCACTTTGATTGATTCTGGATGGATATCCTCAAGATATGCAGCAACGAAGATGTGTGGATGTACTTGGGAATGTCTCTGGAGGAATTGTACTGGATTGGGGAAGGAGTGTTATTGTGAGATGGGGAAATGTCTGTAACGTTACTTTGCTATTTGCTTGTTATTTGCTACAGTTCTTTAAGGAAGGGAAGGGTGACAGACTGGCCTTTTCCTAAATGTTTCAAATATTTTGACTCTCTTCTGTGCAATTTTTCTCTTCTTTCATAAATTTCCACGAGGTGGGAGATCTCTGCCCTACTGAGTAAACGGAAAAAAGATCCCTATCAGCAACTCTTTTGAATAGAATATTTCCCCCCTCTTCTACTGTGTGGCAGGGCAGAGGGAGGAACAGGTCTAATGTTTGAGAAATACTCTCCTTTTGCAAACTAAGCTGATCCTTGACCTCCAACATCGTACATTTAGGTGTGAATGCTGCTTTGTGCAGCCAGAGGCTGAGATCCAGCTTACAGACTGAATTATACACTTATTGGGCATTTAATTCCACCTTCATTCCCAAATTCCAGTATTTGTTTGTGGATAGATTGGCAAAAAGAGAAGTAATTTGTTGGTTAATTCACTGATTGCATTTACAAACTGCTGTGAGTTTTGGAAATCTTTAGGAGTGTGAAGGAAGTCTATTGTTACAGGTTTGCCTCAACCATCATGGGAATTAAAGAAAGATGTCACTGTTCCTTGATAGCTGAGACTCTCTTGCCAGCCTTGGAAGGTAATACCTGTCAAAGTTTGGAAAGATTACCCCCTTCAACTAGTGGGAGAAGTTGTGTTTATGAATCTGCCAAATTCAAATTCTTCTGGTTTCTCATTTCTCCACTCTTAAACCCAGTTCTCCACATTTCCACATCAGCTTGTAATTCGCTCCCCACTTTAAAAAGTCCTCATGAAAATTCACCAGCATTTTGGTGCCATTTTATCCTAATACAGTATACACATTTTTAATCCAACTTGCCTGATTTACAGTTTTGCAAAGCAATTTCCCTGTAATGTAATGTAATTTGGTGTGTTTTTAAAATTGATATATGTCTTTTAATGCACATTTTGCCCCTTTGTATGCATTTTTGTAAGAATTGTATGCATTTTGGAGAATTGTATTGCAAAATTTGAAGCAGTGTGAAGTTTCAGCAATAGCTGTGCTTCTGTTCTTGTGTTATTCCAAAAAGGGTGAATTGGGTATGCTTGCCTTTAAATGCAAAGGAGCCCAGACTTCTAGAGAACCACCAAAAGGCGGTGTGTGTGTGTGTGTGTGTGTGTGCGCGCGCGTATCTAATAAATAAATAAAAATATGTCCTGAACTGAATTTCTCTCCCATTCCCTAGGGAGAAGGCAGAGAAACAGTTTGGAGCAAAAAGCCACAATTGGGCGATACGTTTATTTGGCTCAACCACACTGTCAAAAACAGTGAGCAGAACTTTAGAATTCTCCAGAACTCATAACCAGGCTTGATGTAACATGAACCAGATGTGGTGGTAGTGGGCACTGAGAAAAGAAAAATACAATAAAATACAATAAAAGGTAGAAAACAGAGATGCAACATCAACAAAAACAAGTAAAATCTATATATATAAAAATGTTCCCATTGCGTGCGCGGCGGACCCAACCGTGCTCCGTAACCGCTGGACCGAATCGCATCAAATTTAGGACACATCGTAGCATGACCATCAAGGAAGGATCTGGCGTAATAAAAATTCAGAAAAACCACACCTGTCATACCTAAAATAAAGAAAAACCGCAAAAAATCTGTCCCACACATATGACATCACCAGCAAAACAGCGCCCTCTAGCGATGGCTATGCTGGTACTACAGCTAAATAAGCAAGAAATTTGCGCTTACGTATGACATCACAGGAAAACCTCGCCCTCTCTGTCCACCATTTCACACAGTGCCTACAACGCCTCACAGCCATTTGCGCTCTCACACCACCGAAACCGCAGCCTCCGAGCCGCCATTGACACCCTCCCGCCGCCATTACAGGCGCCTCAGGACCGCAATCTGAGGCCTTCACCCGCCGAGGACACTTTACCGCCGCTGACAGCCTCCCGCCGCCATTAGAGGCGCCTCAGCAAAACAAGGCCACATGTCTGAAGACAGGCCACAGGCCTGCCTCCATTTTCACTGACAAACTGTTTCTCTGCAAGGATTGGCTGGGAAACAGGGAAATGTAAATATCTTTTTTGTCAAAGGCACGCTGGGAAATGAAGGCCGCTGCCTCTCGCAGTTAACTAGGCCGGACCCGCAAGGCACACTGGGAAATGGAGTCAAGGCGCCCTGTGGGTGAACTAAGCTCTTTTGCCCAAACCACAAGGCATGCTGGGAAACGGTGGGCTTATTATCCCAACCAACCGCGCAGCGTCAGAGGCCTCCTTCCTCGGCTTTTTCTGCCATAGGCCGCAAGAGGGCACCTGAGCGTGTGCAGAGTGCTCACGACGCAGGCGGGGGTAGGTGGGGGTTTATTTTGGCTGCGGCTGCTACTGATGGTAATAAGCATAAAATCAGCCACAGCAAAGCGTGGCCGGGCCCGCTAGTGATATTATAAAAACAGACTGAAAGCAGGAATTCAGTAATGACAGGGTCTGATCTTAAAGGTCGGGGGGGGGGGGAGCCCGGAACTGAGCAAAAAGATATACTGTCTTTGTAAGATGTCTGAGGGAAGTGATGGATAGTGCTTCATGTATGGCAGAGAGAAGGACATTCCGGAGTTCAGAGGCAATGGGTGGAAAATCCCCTTTTTTGTGGTATTCTGTAGGGTGCAGTGTCATCAGGGCCGTCTTACCCATAGACACTAGTGGTGCGGGGCACCAGGGCGCCAAGTTCTGGAGGGCGGCAGGCGAGAGTCTGGGGAACACCGAACGAGCACGCTGAGGGAGCGAAGGTGTGCACGCTGCTCCCGCTGAGCGTCGCCTCAGTTTTTTCCCTTTTAGCCTGCAGGCGCCGAATTCTGCGGGGCGTCAGAAGGCTAAAAGGGAAAAAACTGAGCCGACGCTCAGTGGGAGCAGCTCACACCCTCGCTCACTCGGAGCAGGCCCGCTTGCTCGGTGTGCTCACTTGCCCAACAGGTTGAGGC
This sequence comes from Darevskia mixta, assembly GCA_034641385.1. Lineage (NCBI taxonomy): Eukaryota > Metazoa > Chordata > Lepidosauria > Squamata > Lacertidae > Darevskia > Darevskia mixta. Next base: position 6,348,140 of record JAWWNH010000181.1, read on the forward strand.
GCAGGCTTGCATGGCGCCCCTCCTGCTAGCCGTCATCTTTGAGCCAGGCATCAGGTGCCACGGATCTGCACTGGGCCAGCTCCGTTGGCCCACTTGCTGCCCTCATCTGCCTCCGCCATGCTGCACTGAAGCAGCGCCGCGGCTGGAGCCTCCTCCTGCCATGGCCACCGCGGCACAAAGTGGCCAGCTGAGCCGGGAGGCGCCACGTCCAGCCTCCGCCTCTTCCCCGCCGGAGGAGCCGCCCTCCAGCCGCTGCCCGCCTCCTCCAGCCCCGCAAAGCTGGGCATGTCGCTGGCAGCGCTGTCCCGTCCCAAGAGGCTTCCTCCACCGCTGCTGGTGTCCCCCCCCTAAAAAAAGGTCAACAACTCCGGGAAACGGGGGGGGGGGGCGCCAGAGGGATATCTGCACCACGGCACCAGATATGCTTAAGATGTCCCTGAGTGTCATGGGTAGCATTTATCCAGATGATGATAAAACTATTGTACCAGTCTCTACAGGGGCAGGTGGTCCCTCAGAGAACCTGGTCCCAAGTTGTTCAGGGCTTTAGATGTTAACAAGAACATGGCCCAGTAACTGGTTGGCAACCAGTGAAAAATGGTGTGCCACTCAGGTGCTCTACTCAGCATCCCGGAATGGATGATAAGTAGTGTCTGATCCCCGTTTGTAAAAACACAGCTGTTATCCAGAGCTGACTCACGCCTTATGGAAAACACACACGTTCCTGATTAGAGTGTAGAAATAACTAGAAAGATTGCACTCTTTACATGAGCATAGCAAGAGATTAATTCTGGGTGGTGTACCAAGTAAACTGAAGCCCTATTGTGCAATATATATTGTGACTGGAGGGAAGGTAAGTCTAAAATGTAAAGTCCCTCTGTAGATATAGAAAATCATCTTCCTCTGGTTGTAGATTCTGCCCTTTGGGGCTTTGGAGCCAGTTTCCAGTTTTATGAGCCACTTTGGGACATGATTCCAGAGGCACAAAGTTACTCTTTCAGGGGAGGAGAGATCTGATGCAGGGCTTGTAGATGTGCTATCTGCTTCTAGAAATTTATTTTCAGAATGAAAGGTATTTGCCTCCAATCTGCTGTTTGTATACAAAGCAAATATTGCCAAGACACTCACAGGCTGTCTTATCTAAAGCAAACAAAACCCTGTAGCTCTGCATCTGCAGAATGCACGTGACAATATTACCCAAACCTCCATGTTAAGCGGCTTTGTGAACTATTGAAACTGTTAAGGTGACTCCCCATACTAGTAAACAAAACTTGCCAAATGAATAGACCAAAAGTACCATTTGTTGGCACTGTAAGCAACATGAGTTGGTACTATACAAAGCACCATGAAAGCATGAGTGCTGTTGCACTCATATCCTGCTTGTGAGCTTCTCATGACCACCTGGTTGGCCACTATGGGAACAGAATGCTGGACCAGATAGGCATTTGGTCTGATTCATCAGGTTTCTTCTTATTTCCTTCAAGTAAGGGTGGTGAGCCCATTCAGACAGCCTGTTCTCAGACACCTGGTGGAACATGACGTGTTCCTGAATGCTCTGGGGCATTTTCCAGTGAAGAAATTTGACAATCTTGTTGACAATCCCCTGGCCTTGCAATAGAAAGATAAAACAGGCAGTTGATATGACCCAAGCATCCTCTCCAGCACTGGCCAAACTATGAAGCAAGCTGGACAGAGTCTAGAGTGTGAAGTGGTCTCGCACCAAAACTAACAGAACACTGGTTAACAAATACCCGAGTCCACTATGTGGCAATGTGAGCTGTGAAGAAGGCTCACTTTGCAATTTGTGTTACATCTTCTAGTAGCTGGCAGAATTACTCTGGTAGGTCTGGAGGTCACTGACCCCTTTCGGGGGACAGGCAGGTGGGGGACCTCTGGAACATTAGGGTACCTACCCTGACCAACTGGCTACATACTTTGAGGATAAACTGCTTGCTTTTGGAGTGACCTTGACTCTGAAGCTGCTGCAGTTGCAGATGAAGTGACCAATGCCAGAGCCAGTGATGTGTTGTGGGATCTGTTTTGACTTCTGCAGCCAGCTGATGTGGACAAGGTGTACTAATTTAAGATTGAAAACATGGGAAATCCAAATTGATAGATTCACTCATCCCATAGATCAATCGATCGATCAATCAATCAATCAATCAATCAATAATTTCAATACAGAATTATTCAAGTATTAAGGTCTGGGTGGACTTCATGAGAACCCTCTGCTTGACTCCAATTGTTTATTTAGTTTTATGGTTACAAATCATGTTACAGCTCCATCCTGTGTATCTGGAGTAAACAAGAAGAGATACCATCAGGATCTGGAGGCAGCAAAGAGGCTGTAGGAACAATGACCTCTCATCCTGAGCTGGCCAAGCCCTGCAGGAGTTTTTCCATTGTGATCTTAAGATAGAGGAGAGCCAAGGGCTCTTATATAAACACAAAACTCTCCTGTTCCCCACTCAGACTACTTGAATGGCTTTAAACCTGACTGGACACTGCCTACGTCAAGGGACATGGTTTTTCATTCACCTGAAAATTACTTACCGTACACATTGTGATTTATCTGGCTAGGGCTTATTGACCAAGATTAATGTCTCCTATGCACCTGTTCCTTTTTGGCCTTTTTGGTAGCTGCTCTTCTGATGCAATAAATAACATTTGGACCAAGTCTTAAGGGCACCACATTATGTTAGAGAAGGGGGAATGAAGCAAAATGTTGCCAGTGGCATCTTCCTGTTCAGTATCTTAGTGATGCCTTCTTCCAGGATATCCCATTCAGGGGCCCTCCAGACTTCACTTTTACTCATAATTATTTGTGCTCATGACAGTATTGTGGCGGGTTACACACAATCCTGTTTGCATCCAAAGATTCATTTCATTTTATAGCTTCATTTGCAATCAGTGTGGGTCCCATAACTTCCTGCTGAAACTTCCTGCCACAAGTGTTCCGGGGTTTTTTTTGTCCTGCTTTTCTTGCAAGAGCACGCCCCCCCAGATGGCAATAATGCAATAACACTGTAGATCTGGAGATCATGGTTCAGTGGGGTGGGGGTGAGAGAGGGAGGAATTACCCCCTTGTTTGTTTGTTTGTTTGTATGTATTACTTCTACAAATCCTGGTGTTCCTCCAAAGCCTAAATATACCTTCATATTCTGCATGAGTACTGCCGTGTTGGCTATGTAAGGGTTTATGCTTAAAGGAGGAACTCTTTATATGATCCCACACTTGTCAATATAGTTTTCCTCTAGAACCATTGCTTCTGAGGGATTGAATCCAGAAAAGAAACAAGGAACATGAACCCAAGAGGTACTTAACATGGGCCCTAAAGCAACATGCCCTGCGGGGATTTTGGATTCCATCATCACAATTTGCTTTTGAAAGCCCCCCACGTCCCAAAGAAATTTTCCATGGGGCCTGGGGGCTATAGTTGAAGAAACCAGACTAGATCAACCTTAGGGTTCTTGGGATCCTAGTCCATGCTGTTCACTTAATCTTTTAAAAAACACCACCCTAAATTCTTTTATTATCTGCAAACGTGCAAGGCTGCACTCCTTGTGTAGGAACTATGAGATGGGGGCGGGGAGAGGGCCAGGAAAAGGTCACTGGAACTATTAATAGTCTGGAGCCCTTTCCTTAAGAAGAAAGGCTAAAAGCACCTGGTTACTGACAGCTGAAATGCTTAATGTTTTCCCACTCCATTAAAAATGAAGACTCATCAACTGTACTTCTAGAGCAATTTGACAATGGAGCCAATGCCTCAGAGGGGTGGTGGGCTCTGCCCTCAATGGAGGTTTTCAAGCATTGGTTGGAGAGTCATCTGCTGGGGATGCTTTTAGTAGACTAGAAGGACGAGGGCTCAGTGGTAAAAAGGTAAAGGTAAAGGGACCCCTGACCATCAGGTCCAGTCGTGTCCGACTCTGGGGTTGCGCGCTCATCTCGCTCTATAGGCCAAGGGAGCCGACGTTTTAGCCGGCGTACAGCTTCCGGGTCATGTGGCCAGCATGACAAAGCTGCTTCTGGTGAACCAGAGCAGCGCACGGAAACGCCGTATACCTTCCCGCCAGAGCGGTACCTATTTATCTACTTGCACTTTGACGTGCTTTCGAACTGCTAGGTGGGCAGGAGCTGGGACCGAGCAACAGGAGCTCACCCCGTCGCAGGGATTCAAACCGCCAACCTTCTAATGAGCAAGCACTAGACTCTGTGGTTTAACCCACAGCGCCACCTGGGTCCCTTTAGAGAACGACTATTGATCAGTGAGGATTAGGGCTCCTCACTTAGTCTCTCAGCCTTACCCACCTCTCACAGGGTTGTAGTGAAGATAAAATGGGGAAAAGGAGAACCACGTTCACCACTTCAAGCTCTTCAGAGAATATAAATATAATAATAAATGTGGAAATTGGATGGAACAGACTTATGAATGCATGGAAAACTGATGTGGAACCCCTTCTTCCAAATGCTTTTCACATATTACTCTTACCCCACCAGGCAGTTGAGCAACACTTTGATAATGCTACCTATCCCCTTCTCCAAAGGATCCCTTCCCACCTACACCACAGAGCCTCACCTACCTGTGCCCTTACTTGCAACCACTCATGGGGTTGGCTCTGCCTTCTGTTGACTCTGGTGCCAGCTACTATTGGTCTTGCTGCCTTCTGCTCCACCAGTCCCAATGGGCATCAGCCACCACTGCCTGAGGCTCTGTGGGTGGGTGTTTATCCAATCCTCTATAATAATCTCCCTATGTCCCTGCGTGCGTCCGTGTGTCAGTGGTTTTTTGCCACTGCGCATGTCTGACATGGATGTAGGGATTGGAGCTGGCGGAGAGGGGGGCGTGTCCGAGAGGGCGGCCGTGCGCAGGCGCGCCGTCAGTTGGGTCCGTGCCGCCGCCTCGCACGGCCGCCCTCCCGGGCCGCTGAGGGGGCAACTGACCGCCGCCGGGCTCGCCCTGCCCAGGCCCTGGCCCTCCTTCCCCAACCACCTCCCCACACCGACCCCGAGCACAACAACTTCCCCGCGGCGGCTCAGCTCAGCCCAGTGCCGCCCGCCCGCCCGATCCATTCTCCTCCTCCCTCCCTCACGGCCCCTCCCTCGCGGCGCCCGCCTCGGCAGCAGCAGCGCCAGCCCGGGCGCAGGGGCGCTTGCCAGTTCCCTGGTGCGCACCAGAGGCTTCGTGGGAGGCCGCTGGGTGCAAGCGGCGGCCGCCTTCCCCGTGCAGGATCCGGCAGGATCCTCTGAATGCGGAGAGGGGGAGGCGGCGGCAGCAGGAGGAGGGCGCAGAGAGGAAGGGAGCGCGAGGGGACTGGCTGCTGCCAATTCTCCTCCTCGCCTACCGCGCACAGAGCCGGCCAGACAAAGGGGGGTGCGAGAGGGAGCTCCGCAGCCTCAAGATCACTCGCTCCCCTCCCTGGCACAGCAGAGGGAAAAGAGCCGCGCGCGGGAACGAAGCTGCCCTACGCCGCCGCCGCCGAGCCCCTCATTCCCAGTGCTGCCCTCTTCTTCTCCCCACACCCCGTGTGTGTGTGTGTGTGTGTGTGTGTGAGAGAGAGAGAGGGCTTTCTAGCGCCTGTTTTTGTTAACAGGCTTAATTTACTAGTTTTGGTATAAACTACCAAAAGCATGATTTCTTCCAAAATCTCTGTGCTCTAAACCTTTATTGGATACTGTATCTCAATTTCTGACAACAACCAGGGTGATCTAAAACAGGGGTGGGGAACCTACAGCCCTCCAGATGTTGCTGGACTACAACTCCCATCATCCCTGACAGTGCTGAGGCTGATGGGAGTTGGAGTCCAAAGGCATCTAGAAGGCCACAGGTTTCACAACCCCTGGCTCCGAAAGGTTATCTAAAGCTGCATCTATCTTCACAGGCACACAACCAATCAATCACAGAGATTTGTATGATTGGGTCGGCCTTGACACTGATGCAACAGCATGCGATGTCTGCAAGTCTTTACATTACCAAATATTCCACGTAGCACACATTTATTGTAATAACTGGTTGTGGAACAAGCATTTGCATGCAGAGGCCACATACTGGGCAGTGCAAGCTCCTACAGTATAATTATTGTCATTTATAGCACCACCCGCAGTGTGCAATTATCACCCTGGAACAGACCTCATTGGCTCAGAGGCCAGGATGGAATGTTCTGCCAGCTGATCAGACTGTGAGGATAAACAGCTATTAGCTGCCCTTCACAGTGATTGACATATGTTTGCAAAAGGCCTGGAAAAACTTCAGTCAAGCGAACTTCTAAGGAAGAAACACACAGTGTGATTACAAAGATGGTTGGTGGATGGGTGTTGATCTGGGGCTCAAAACCCCCACAAACTTCCATCATTTCAGGTGACAACATTGCTTCTTGAACAACTGGAGCCTGTGCGAGTACAAAATTGAGACAGTCCTGGCACCAAGGGGAAATAATCAGTTTTTGCCGCTTTGGCCCCTGCTGAAGCATAAGGAAGAAAGTATACCAGACTTCCTTTCTTAAAAAATAAATAAATGTTTGAATCAGCTGAATACACAATGTAAGCTACTTAAAAACATATTTGTATTCAGAGGACTTTATTCCAAACAACAGTGCAGCATTGACTCAAATTAAAGTTATCAGTGGGTTCCTTGAAATATGGCAGGTTTGGTTGCTAACCATCCACCTGTGGAGTCTCATTCTCCACCTTATTTGCCAAATTCAACGCTCCACCTACATCACTCCTAGTTTCAGAAGATAAGTTGGGATCACCATTCCTAGAAAACCATAAGGGATCACTTAAAAGAAAAACAAGAGTAGTGGTTTTGTGGAAGGAGGAGTTCCTATGCCCCACAAATAACCCAGAGATTTTCCAGATCTATATAGCTCTGAAACTGCAATTAGCCTTGCTGGTGTTTGGTTACCTGTATTATTCTGATTGTTAGAGTAATTTACAGCTTCAAAAGGGGAAGGATTCAGACCCAGAAGGCGAGGGGGAAGAAGTGTCACAGCTCCCATAAAAATTGGATTCCGCAAATGCAACTTTAAAGTAAAAAGAAAACAGAAAAAGGAAGAAACCAGGTGATACAATCACAGCTGCCCCACCTAAGGGGCTTAAGGGTGGAGCTTAAAAGGAAAGTAAGACTTTCATGTGCCTTCCATCACTGAAAGCTGAGACTGGCATAAAGCTCCCACCTTGGCCCATATATTCTAAAGGAATCTTCCTAGTTTCAGTAGAGCTGGTTATGAAAGGATATGAAGGACCTCCAATTTAAGCAACTTTAAGGGAACTGGATTGTGCCATTTCAGATCGCAGACTTTTCCTCATCTTCTTTTTGATCTTTTGCTTCAGTTCTGGATGCTCTGGGAGATTCATGAGGATGATCCAACACCCCCAGGGATGTTTCTCCATCTTTCTTCAGAAAGGGCAGTTTGGAGCCTCAGCTCAGTGGCAGTTCACTTGGTCACGATCCTGCCCATGAAGTAGACACTGTACACCTCCTTGACGTCTCCCTTCACATTCAATATGGCAGATCCAGTCACAGGCTGGTTGGGCTGCAGAGACAAGATGGAGGGAAGCGCTAGGCAGAAATTGCAGGCAGCCCAGTGGACAGAAATGCTAGCCCTGCCTCCCCATTGACTTCTTTATGTTTTCTGAACTACACCTCCCATCACCCCTGACCACTGGCTATGCTGGCTGGGGCTGACAGTCTGTCTGGAGGGCCCCAGGTGCTCCAGTACTGTTATAAAGGGTGCATAAATGTCACTTACCCCCCCTCCCCACAACCAAATAGAATCATCTAGAGCAGGAATGGGAGACTTGTGACCCTCCAGATGTTGCTGAACTACAACTCAAACCATCCATCAGCACTGGTTTTGAGGACGATTCCTGCTTTGCTTCTTTTTTTGCAAGGGGTAGGGGAATTCCCCATCGGCACCAATAGGATCAGGAGGGAAGGAAAGAGTTACATTCTGCCCATACCACCTGCTGCAGTCTGGAGAATTATCAGCAGATGCTACTTGCATTAAAAATAAAAATAAAAATTGTACATTATATACAAAGCTGCTTGTCGTGTTCAGTTTGGCCCTGAGTGTCTACTATAAAATGACTCTCATGCTTCACATGGACATATGAAGATGCATTTTACAGAGTCTGACCATTGGCCCATCTAGGCCAGACATCTAACTGGCAGTGGCTATGAAGGATGTCAGGCAGAGATGTTTCAAGCCTGGCTATGCAATATCCTTTTAACTGCAGATGCCAGATATTGAACATGGAATATTCTGTCAGCTATGCTGGTGTTTTACCTAAGCCTCCTTTGCTTAACAGGGAAACTGACCTTATAAAAAAACTTCCCTCCTCCTATCCTACTGCTTGGGGAAGTATAATACAATACTGTAGCAATAAATGGCACATTTTAAAACTTGCAACATACATTTGATCCAGCAGGGGGCACCCAAGAAACATTGATGGGTTTGGTTTGTCCACGCTCAACGCTTCCTTTCACAGGATCGACAGTGAATCCTTTTAGTTGAAGAAGTTGCATGCTTTCCCAGTTGAATTCTACATTCTGCAGAAACGAAAGGTTCACAACACGCTGTCAGACACTATGGCTGATGAAACCTCATGGCACAAAACATGCCTGGGTGAAGAAGCGAACATGCCCTAAGATCTGCTCCCCATTTGTAGAACCGATTCAAACTGGGATTCTTTTTTTAAAAAAGGAAGGCAAGAGACGATCTCGGTTTTTCCAAGTATCCCATAATAAGGTGAATCTATAGCACTGATTTGTGCTCATGTAAAAAAAAAAAAAAATGAACACCAGCAATTTCTGCTCCCATTTCTGTTTGTGCATGAATTCTCTAACATCCCTAGGCACAAAGATGTGCAGAGCTGGACTCTACATGCTGGTTTGCCAGGGTCTGGAAGAGAACAATGGGGTCTCTGCCACTGCGTCTGACATCAGACCTCACCTATACCTCTATTTCCCTTTTTCTTCTTTGCAATTCACCTGGAAGGGAAACTGTGGTGGGAGTTTTCCCCAGCTGACACATCCCAGGTTATTGTCACTCCCTTTCTCATTGTGCCTCTTTCACCTATGCTAGCAAAATGGTTCATGAGAAGGAAGGCCAAAAATTGCAGAGAGACTTGCAAGGGTAGAAAATGAGGGAGATGATTGGCTTTTTCATACAACTTGAGTCCCATCCCTTCCAAACAGTGTTAACATACTCCTTGGAATATGGCCAATGTTTCCCAGAAAACTACTGTGCTGGGTCCTCTAAGGATGAGGGTGTTGGGAGACACTGGCATATGCCTGGTCCCTACGGCTTCTGCACCTTCTTTGATGCAAACTGAGTGCTTCGTATCGCACCAACTCTCAGCTCCCGTGTGGCTGGGATAACAAAAGTCTCTGACTGGACACATTCCAGGTTCAGAAGAATGGAGTTTGTAAACTTGCCGCTTTCTGCAGGAGAAACAAATCCAGTTTTAATTGTTGGTGGGGCAAGAAGAAGTTGGTAAAATCACACACACACACACACACAGAGAGAGAGAGAGAGAGAGAGAGAGAGAGAGAGAGAGAGAGAGAGAGAGAGAGACTCCCAAACAGTATTAATTGGGATTGTTCAGGGACCATAACTACTGTCACTGGTAAAGGTAAAGGTAAAGGGACCCCTGACCATTAGGGCCAGTCGCGGATGACTCTGGAGTTGCAGTGCTCATCTCACTTTACTGGCCGAGGGAGCCGGCGTACAGCTTCCGGGTCATGTGGCCAGTATGACTAAGCCGCTTCTGGCGAACCAGAGCAGCGCACGGAAACGCCGTTTACCTTCCAGCCGGAGCGGTACCTATTTATCTACTTGCACTTTGACGTGCTTTTGAACTGCTAGGTAGGCAGGAGCAGGGACTGAGCAACGGGAGCTCACCCCGTCACGGGGATTCGAACCGCCGACCTTCTGATTGGCAAGCCCAAGCTTTGTGGTTTAACCCACAGCGCCACCCACGTCCCATACTGTCACTGGTAGGGATAGACAAATTTGCCATTTTCAGTTTGTTTGTTTGTTTCATAAAATTTATACACTTCTTGGTTTAATAAAAAAAAACTCAAAGCCGTTTACCAAAAAAGACAATGAAATTATCAGCAAAAAGAACTCATTAAAAACATAAAAATCAGCAATAAACAAAAACATACATCAGCATTCTACATGGTGCGGTAAGTTAATAATAATAATAATTTATTATTATTTATACCCCAGCCACTCTGGTCAGCTTCCAACAGAATATTAAAATACAATAGTCTATTAAACATTAAAAGCTTCCCTAAACAGGGCTGCCTTCAGATGTCTTCTAAAAGTCTGGTAGTTGTTTTTCTCTTTGACATCGGGTGGGAGGGCGTTCCACAGGGTGGGTGCCACTACCAAGAAGGCCCTCTGCCTGGTTCCCTGTAACTTGGCTTCTTGCAGCGAGGGAATCGCCAGAAGGCCCTCGGCACTGGACCTCAGTGTCTGGGCAGAATGATGGGGGTGGAGACGCTCCTTCAGGTATACTGGACCGAGGGTGTTCTGGGCTTTAAAGGTCAGCACCAACACTTTGAATTGTGCTCGGAAACGTACTGGGAGCCAATGTAGGTCTTTCAAGACCGGTGTTATGTGGTCTCGGCGGCCGCTCCCAGTCACCAGTCTAGCTGTCGTATTCTGGATTAGTTGTAGTTTCCGTGCAGTAATCTAAGCGAGAGATAACTGGAGCATGCACCACTCTGGCGAGACAGTCTGTGGGCAGGTAGGGTCCCAGCCTGCGTACCATATGGAGCTGATAAACAGCTTCCCTGGACACAGAATTAACCTGCGCCTCCATGGACAGCCGTGAGTCCAAAATGACTCCCAGGCCGCGCACCTGGTCCTTCAGGGGCACAGTTACCGCATTCAGGACCAGGGAGTCCTCCACACCTGCCTGCCTCCTGTCCCCCAAAAACAGTACTTCTGTCTTGTCAGGATTCAACCTCAATCTAAACATGTTTCTAAAAATTAAACAGAGATTCATCCATCAATATGGACGGGTTTAAGGTAGGCTACCTGCTTTGGATGCTTCTTCAGCCATAGACGTAGTTACGGCCAGAGACTCAATGGGCACATCCAGCGGATCACCTCCTTCCACAAACATTATGTGGTTCCGTGCTGCCCCTTTCAGCTGGATCACACGGATGGTTTCCTAAAAAGAAGATTATTGCAGCCTAATGTTTATTCCACTTTACTGCAACAGCCCTCAGTAGTTTCGGCAGCAACTCTCTTTGCAAACAGCTTTGAGGTTTTTTTTCTTTAAACAATTAAGTGGTCTGGAAATTAAGTGGTTGCTTGTAGGCAACCATTCAAAGCTTTCCACCAAAGTTCAGAAACTTTGTAGAAATCCATATGAAGTTTGGGCTTTGCTGGGGTTTTTTACTGGCTTTGCAAAGGGAAGAGTTGCTCTTGTTGCTTTTCCAGGGTATTTGAGAGTGCTTTGCCCTTTGGCCTAGTAAACACTAGGTGGCACTCCTCATTCATCACCAATGCTCCTTCATTCACTGGTTCATCTTAAAGTAGGGAAGACGCTTTCACAACTCAGTCCTTGAGGCCAGTCACTTCTGTTTGGATTGTGCCACACATAGTGTACCAAGAACCAAATTTACAAGAGCCTTAGGAACATAGGAGGCTGTTTTACATGGCATCAGACAATTTGCACATCTAGCCCAGTACTCTCAAGACCGATTGGAGGTGAGTCTCCAGGCTTTCAAGAAGGAGTCTTCCCTGGCACTTGCTACCTGGAAATACTGGGGGTTGAACCTGGAATCCTCTACATGCAAAATAGATGCCACACCACTCAGCCCTTTCTTTAAGATACAGGAACAACGGAAGCTGCCTTACACAGACCATATTGGGTCCATCTAGCTCAGTGATGTTGATACTGGCTGGCAGCAACTCTCCAGGGTTTCAGACTGCAGACACTCCTAGCCCTACCTGGAGATGCTGGGGATTCCAGGACACTAGCAGGACCAGAGCAGAACAGCACTCTCCCCTCCTGCAGTTTCCAGCAACTGATGTTCAGAGCCCTACCTGAGCCAATCTCACCTTGCCAAAGATTAAAATGTGGATGCAATCGGAATAATACAGGCTCTCATGATCAGGGCTGAAGGTGATGGTGAACTCTTGAATCTTCTTGAAAGTGATGGTGCCTTCCACAGGAGAGACGCTGAACACACTCAAGCCATTGTAATTTTGCGTACCTGGGAAAGGATGGAAACACAAACTCATAGGAGAAAAGCAGCTGAAGAGCCACATCTCCTTGGCCAAGAGCTAAAAACCCCAGCAGCAAAGTTGGAAAAATCTGGATGATTAAACGTATTAAGCTGGAGCCTGCTGTCAAGCTTGTAAAAAGGTATAAAAGAGAAACACACAACAAACATACACACGGCTTAGTGAACTAAAGTACCGCAGATTAGAACAATTCAAAGCAAATATTGAACACAAGGCTTGTCACCTGGCCAAGGAAGCCCTGTCTGTTTTTAGTTTATTAAGTAAAGCTGCATAACCATGTTGTTGTTGTTCAGTCGTTCAGTCGTGTCCGACTCTTCGTGACCCCATGGACCAGAGCACGCCAGGCACTCCTGTCTTCCACTGCCTCCTGCAGTTTGGTCAGACTCATATTGATGGCTTCGAGAACACTGTCCAACCATCTCATCCTCTGCCGTCCCCTTCTCCTTGTGCCCTCAATCTTTCCCAACATCAGGGTCTTTTCTAGGGAGTCTTCTGTTCTCATGAGGTGGCCAAAGTACTGGAGCCTCAACTTCAGGATCTGTCCTTCTAATGAGCACTCAGGGCTGATTTCTTTAAGAATGGATAGGTTTGATCTTCTTGCCGTCCATAACCATACATGTGAGAAAAGATGACTTTAAATCGCAGCACTCACAGCAGTCTTCATCTTAGAAGAGAGATCCTCATTCTTTCCTATGCAGGTAGGAATGCCTCTGAAGATGGTGCTTGCAAATAGTTTTATTAAAAGTAACCATCTAAAAATCTGCTGCTTAGTTGATCAGGGCCATTTAAACACTGTAGCCTACATTTTGTTAACTCCGACTCCATAGGCTTTTTCCTCTCCTTCATCTGCCATCCAGCAGCAGCTATTCCATTCGTCTGCTGCAGAGAAGAGAAGCAGGGCCAGCCCTTTTTCCTTTCACGCTGCACCTTCCAGATTGTAAATTTGAGGGCAGGAACTGCTGCAAACTGCTACAGTTTGGCTTTTGCTAAAACGTATGCTATACATCTCACTATCTGCTCTGACCAAAATGAAAACAGTTATTTCTTAAATTAATTTCAGTGGAAGAGGAATGCCAAAAATGATGCAGAAAATAATGTAATTATTTATGTAATGTTCATGGACTAAAAAAAAGGATGGCATGTGATTGTGTGATTTCTGTTCCTGACCTCGGACGAATGTGCAGATTGCGGCACTCCTGGTTCCGAAAGAATTCTCCAACATCCCTACTTACACCGTGTGGCTGGAATTATAAACTGCAACTGCGCCTACTCTTAGAATTACTTTCATAGAATATATACAGACCCTGATCAACACAGGATTGCTTTCAGTAAGTCCACAAGTATCTCCATCACTTCCATTAATTAATATTCAAAAGCATTAAGAGCAATTATTTACCAACTATATCTGCTTCCCCATGGGATGTGAGGTAATGGGGAATCTTTGGCTGTTCTCTCTCTCTGCTTGGTGAAAGCGAGTCAAGAAGAATATGGTATTTCAGGGTCAGATTCGAAGTGTTCTCTATCTGCAAGAGACCAATCAACCAACGGCAGAGTCAAAAGCTGTGTTCCTGCAAACTGACTTCAACCTTTTTCTGTGGTTGTCTTTCTGCTATATCCATATAGTACAGACTGCGTGTGTGTGGCATCCTGCACGGACTGCGCATGTGTGGCGGCCGTATGGGCTGCCGCTTGAACGGTGTCCGTACGGGCTGTCGCTTGCACGACGACCGTACGGGCTGCTGTGCGAGCGGCATCCCGTATGGAGTGCACATGTACGGCATCCCGTACGGAGTGTGCATGCGCGGCAGCCCGTACGGTCGCCATGCGAGAGGCAGCCCATGCGGACGCCGTGCGAATGGTGCCCATATGAACTGTGCGCGCCCTCGGCTGCTCTACAGCTGGGGGGAGGCAGGGGCCATCTTGTCACCCCCCCCGAGTGGCACCTGGGGCAAACCACCCACTCTGCCCCCCACTTCGTATGCCCCTGGCCCAATGTCAAAATTAATACCCTTTGTTCACACTCAGTGGTGTGGGAGACAGCATTTTTCATCTTGCCTTGTGCTCATTGCAACTGGTGCTGTTTCCATTCTACTACAGTTTGGCTTCTGTTAAAACCTATGTCATTTTTCTCACTAATCCACTATGGCTGAAACTAGTATAATTATATAATTGATTATATAATCAGTTTGCACGCATTTCATTAGAAGGGAAGCATCAAAAATAATGAATGATATAACATAATGTTTGTGGACTAAAAAAAAATCAATAATAGTGAATACAGTGGTACCTCGGAAGTCGAACGGAATCCATTCCAGAATCCGTTTGACCTCCAAAACGTTTGGAAACCAAGGCGCGGCTTCTGATTGGCTGCAGGAAGTTCCTGCAGCCAATCGGAAACCGCGGAAGCCACGTCAGATGTTCAGGTTCCAAAGAATGTTCGCAAACCGGAACACACACTTCCGGGTTTGCGGTGTTTGGGATCCAAGGTACAACTGTACTGCTTTTATTCATGTGCATAATTTCTGTTCCTGACCTTAGACGGACCATCTCATTCCATTTCTGATGGAATCCTTCAACATCCCTATTCACAGTGCAGTTGTGATTTACCTTGAAAGTGGCAGTGGCTGTTTCCTTAGCAAGAACATAACCCATGTTGAATACGTCTCCTTCCACTGAGCAAGTAATTGTAGGGATGACACCCTGGCCTGTCAGGGTAAGGGTTAGAGTGAATTTCCCACTACGGATCTCCAGCATTTCAAAGTACTGTGGGATAAAACATTATTGGTCAGTAAGGATAGCATTATTTCAGGTGGCATGAGCCTCCTAAGGGGCTCAATAAAGGCTGAGTGTCACGTTCCTGGTATTTAGGGGCTACTGATAGTAATGTGTCCATTGGGGATGGCTAGACCCATTTGTCTCAAAGGGGAAGGGACTAAGTCCCAGTGGGAACATTGGCACTTGATAACATTCCATCATTCTCAGGGCAAATTGTACAGAAGAAAACCACTAGGGACAGCCATGTTTCTTTTCTGTACACTTGGACTAATGAGCAAATGGGGCACTGACCCACCAACCCCAGTCTCTTCTCAGCTAGCCACCACTTGCCTGCCTTCTTACAACCAGTCAGGATGTGGCTCTGCCTGTTATTGGCTCTGGCTCCACCTGGCTTTCATTTGAATGTGTGGTATACTTAAATGTACACACACATTTATATTTATATATACATATTCATTCTTTGTTTTAATATGTCTGTTTGTTGTTGTTCAGTCGTTCAGTCGTGTCCGACTCTTCGTGACCCCATGGACCAGAGCACGCCAGGCACGCCTATCCTTCACTGCCTTTCGCAGTTTGGCCAAACTCATGTTAGTAGCTTCAAGAATACTGTCCAACCATCTCATCCTCTGTCGTCCCCTTCTCCTTGTGCCCTCAACCTTTCCCAACATCAGGGTCTTTTCTAGGGAGTCTTCTCTTCTCATGAGGTAGCCAAAGTACTGGAGCCTCAACTTCAGGATCTGTCCTTCTAGTGAGCACGCAGGGCTGATTTCTTTAAGAATGGATAGGTTTGATCTTCTTGCAGTCCATGGGACTCTCAAGAGTCTCCTCCAGCACCATAATTCAAAAGCATCTATTCTTCGGCGATCAGCCTTCTTTATGGTCCAGCTCTCACTTCCGTACATTACTACTGGGAAGACCATAGCTTTAACTATATGGACCTTTGTCGGCAAGGTGATGTCTTTGCTTTTTAAGATGCTGTCTAGGTTTGTCATTGCTTTTCTCCCAAGAAGCAGGCGTCTTTTAATTTCGTGACTGCTGTCACCATCTGCAGTGATCATGGAACCCAAGAAAGTGAAATCTCTCATTGACTCAATTTCTTCCCCTTCTATTTGCCAGGAGGTGATGGGACCAGTGGCCATGATCTTAGTTTTTTTGATGTTGAGCTTCAGACCATATTTCACCCTCAGTATAAGGTTCTTTAATTCCTCCTCACTTTCTGCCATCAAGGTTGTATCATCAGCATATCTGAGATTGTTGATATTTCTTCCGGCAATCTTAATTCCGGTTTGGGATTCATCCAGTCCAGCCTTTCGCATGATAAATTCTGCATATAAGTTAAATAAGCAGGGAGACAATATACAGCCTTGTCGTACTCCTTTCCCAATTTTGAACTAATCAGTTATTCCATATCCAGTTCTAACTGTAGCTTCTTGTCCCACATAGAGATTTCTCAGGAGACAGATGAGGTGATCAGGCACTCCCATTTCTTTAAGAACTTGCCATAGTTTGCTGTGGTCGACACAGTCAAAAGCTTTTGCGTAGTCAATGAAGCAGAAGTAAATGTTTTTCTGGAACTCTCTAGCTTTCTCCATAATCCAGCGCATGTTTGCAATTTGGTCTCTGGTTCAATTAACAGTTCAATTAACTGTTTGTTTGTACTTATAGTTAATTGAACTGAATTATTTTTTTGTATTACTGTCATCAGAGAGGTGGAAGATGTGCCTGTGAGATTTCACCTCTCAGGTGCCAAAATAACCTAGCTGGCCTTGTAGCCTGACTTTGAGGGGAACCGTGTCTGCTGGATGCACTGCCTCAGGCGGCAAAATGTTTTGGCCCTTCCCTGTGCACTTAACATGTCTTCCCAGTGTTAACAAGCCAGGCATACATGATTCGAGTGCAGACTCTGCTGGCATTTTAATACAGCATGTATTGTGGGACAGAGCATGTGACAGGTATATTTAAGCATGGTGGGGGCATGCAGAACTCATGCACGATTAACCATCTGTCATGAAGTCTGCATCACATATAAACTGGGCCTTAAGATAAAATGGGGATGGAGGAGAGTATGCCAGGGCTGCAGAACCCTTTTCAGCCAGAGGGCTACATTTCCTTGTGGAGAACTTTCCAGAGGCCTCATTCCAGTGGTGGGCAAAGCCAGAGGTAAAAAGGGGGGGAGCAATGAATGTGCCTCTTACCTTTGTACATAGGCAACATTTCAACCATTGAAAAGTCAGATGTTCTACACACACCCACTCCTCCATCCTTCATCCAGGTAAGGAAGAGGCATTAGCATAGTTCAAAACCCACACATTTATCCAAGCTATCCTAGTTCAAGGACACATCCTCAAAGAATTTCAGCAGGCCCAGGGAATGGTGTGGAAGGGGTTGTGGCCTGTGGAGAGTTCTGAGGGTCAAATAATGAATCCTGGAGGACCGCAGTTGATTCCTGGGCCTGAGGTTCTCCACCCTTGCAGTACGATCCCCTAGGAGGAAAGGTGGGACACCAATGAAATAAACTAAACTAATTCCTTGTTTAGAGACTCACCGGTGTGTTCTCCTCTGGGCAGAATGAGATGAGAAGATTGCGGGATTCGTCTTCCTCCAGTGTCCAGATAGGATTTAGCACCGTGAAGGATCCAAAGGGATTCAAGAAGGAATATCCCAGCTGAAAATGACAGCTCAAGGAAACACAAGTTTAGTGGTAACCAAAGCAACCACTCCACCCCCAAAAAAGAAAAGAAACAGAGACAGCCATGGCAATCTGTTACCTAGGGACTATTACAATAATTAGCAAGCATGGGGACTTCCCTTCAGATATTAATTAGTATTTGCCGGAGGATTGAATTGATCTACTGTAGCCTAGTTGGCTTGCCATGTGTTGCCTAACTACATACAGGGGCTCTTCCAGCTACATAAAAGACTCTGGGCACAGGCTTATGATGTACACTTGCATAAAATCTGCAGCTGCTAATCTAGATCTGCAGATGCAAACACTGGTTTCTGAGCAACTTAAGATGGAGGGGTGATCAGGGTTTCACCAGCATTCTGCTTTGCAGTATGTTGAAAAACCTTGTAAGCAAAGGAAGCGACCTAATTATTATCAGCTTGTGGTAACATGGAGGTGGGTTTTTTCACCGATGGTACCAGTGGTATGGAATGCCTTCCTTGCGGAAATAAGAGATGCCCCATCAATATTGGCATTCTGCCGCATACCTATTTAGGGTTCAAGCATTTTCCTGAACTTTAACTTCATGATCTAATAGTTTTAACTGTTTTTTTTTAATTGTTATGCTTTTGTACTGGCTTGTTTCATTGCAGATATTAGCTATGCATGTATGCTTTCATGAAATTGTTTCACTGTGTATTTTAATTACGTATAATTGATTTTACACATGTAAACTACTTAGAAGCCATTTTGGCATGTAAATGATGTATACATTAAAAATAATAAAATAAAATAAATTAAGTGGAAGGAGCAAAGAGATCGACAGACCAGCATTAATGGCTGTCACTCCCTAACACCTCAGATTGCATGCCAAGAACAATATCAGATGGTGAACAGCTGATGTGCAGGTTGTAGCAAAGTGACTCATCTATTTCATTTATTTGCAGATTTATAAAACACTAAACAACAGAAAGTTAACAACAGTAAAAAAAATACATACTTTCCCTACCTCAAGTGGGCTTACCCACTATTGCTGCTGGCTAGTGACAAGCAAGAATGTGATCTATAGCTGATGACTCGAGATCCCTGGCATTTTAATTTACCCACAATACCCCAACACAGGTAGTGGGCACAGGATCCCACCTGCTCAGCTCCCAACCCCCTCCATTGTTGAGTGCAGAAGATCTGAAGGGGCCTCCTATATCCAGATGACAGGGAACACTGCCTTTTCAGGGTTCCAGATTGTGTATTGGTTTCAAACAAATAGATAAGATAGCCCCTTTCAATCCTTGCCCCACTCAGCACAGGAAAGTCAGGAACTAAAGATGTGCTCTTATAAGATGCAACCTATTATTCCACTGTCTTTTGTAGTAATCTCCACTACAGATACAAACTGTTCCTGCTCCCCAGAAAACCCCTGGGAACAGTAGTTCTCCAAAGCAGTGGAGGAAACCTTTAGTGATTCTCAACTCTCTCACCAAACCGTAATTTTCAGGATCCTCTGCAATCATGCCAATTCAATGGGTACCCAACTTAAATTAGTAGCGCAGGTATCTCCATAATATAATATTCTAACCTGTGACTTTGAAACTGGAAGTATATGTGGGTATACCTATTGTTTCCTATTGTTTTATTTTGGAATATTTCATCCCAAACAGCAGAAGGTGAGTCCAGTTGATGTCTTCTACTGAGCAGCCACAGATTTTGGGGACCAAAGAGGGGATGATTCAAATCAAAGGATACAACCAGGTGTTCTTGAGAGATGTTATGTAGCCTCACTTCTTTCTTAACTGTGTGCCCTAGTAAACAAGAGAACCTCACATTTACAAAGGTGAGGCCACCCAGAAAGCATCTTTATTGGACGGCCATACAAATAAAAACAACAAACAAACAAACCAGGAAATCAAGCCAGCGGAAGTCTATTTTAAAAATCCACCCAGAAGCCATTCTCATATACTCAGAAAACAAACCAAAAAACAAAAAACAAAAATAATAATAATAAAAGAAATTTTTAAGGTGCTTTCAGATGTTTCAGAAGGGAAGGACAGAGGTCCAGCTGTTCCATGTGTAGAACTGGAACACTTTTTACAAGTGCCACACAATGTTTATTTGGTACTTGCAAGGAACTGATCCTTTAGTGTGGCAGCACCTACTCTTTGGAACTCCCTGTCCATTGATGTTTGTCAGGGGCCTTGATTGTTAAGTTTTCAGCACCTGCTAAAACATTTTTTGTTTAGGCAAGCCTACCAACACATGCAATTTTTAGCATGTAATGTTCATGACATGCATTTGTTGCAATACTGCTTTTATTTATATTTTGATCAATGTTTATGTCAATTGAGTTTTTTAACATAAGATTTTCTTGGCACCTAAAAAAAATGTTTATTAATCTTGAGTATAATAACAAACATATAACAAACATACAATCAGTTACAGTTTTCCCCTGCTCCTTCCCCATAACAACCCCAACTACGTATTAGCATTTTTAATTATTATTATTATTTGCATTTTTTATGGGAAAGGCTTAGAGGCTTTTGGTGATTAGGCAATGGTATAAGCCTTGTTAAATAAATACCGTGTGGCTGCCAATGCCCTTTTAGGGACAATATATGGTTTGAGCCATGTCAAGAATCAGATTGCGTGTGTTCTAAAGTTATCTAGTGAGTTCATAGTAAAGGCAAAGACTCACACAAGGGAGTCTCTCCTGATTCAGCACTACAGCCCCATCTGTGCTATACATTTATAGCACTATCATGTCACTTTAAACATTCCTAACTCCCTACAAGGCTCAAGACAGATCTGGCTAATGGGTGGATTTTATGTTTTAAAAAGTGGGGGAGCAGCTTGTGTGGAGATTAAACCAACTCAGCTCTTTACTGAGCATTTGGTCTTGGTTTGTTTACGGAGCAGTTATATGAAAATAAGCACTCATCTGAAATTCATCCTGATTTGCTTTGCGGGGTACTTACACATCGGCCCTCTAATCATTTGTTCACTCCACAATTCTCAATGCATTTCCCTGTCACTTTCCAAACCACTTTTTTTTTTAAAGTGGAATTGTTGTGCCAGGTCCTTTAATTCACTTTAACTGCACAAACCTAAAGTTCCAGTTAAGTGTTCCAATCCCTCCTGCAAAATGTTTACAGCCTGGAGATCACCCCATGTGTTTCCCAAGGGTCATCTAGTCCAAGCCCCTGCAATGCAGAAATCAGAGCTAAAGATTCCTTGATAGATGCCCATGCAACCTCCCTTTAAAAACCTCCAGTGAAAGAGAGTTCAGCATCTTCCAAGGTCTGCCACATCCTTCTACACTCCATCTTAAGATTCATGACATATGTTTGCTGCTTTAACACTGTTCTAGCAATAGGGTGTGAGGAAGCTTGGTTCCATACCTACGGCAACATCCCCAAAGTTGAAGACTGTTCTCCCATTATTCGAAGTCACCATGACAGCAGGTGCTACAGCAGGACAATGCAGCTCTAGGTACAAGGTAAAATAAGGGCTACAAACACACACAAAAATAAAGAAAAATGATGATTGCTCTCAGAATATATAAGGTATCTGGTTGTTCCAATACATGGACTGCAAGTCATCCTAGTGTTTTATTCAAGGTCTCAAGTATCTGCAAACATGGCTTTGAAAATGGGAGGCATTGGAAGTACAGTTTTCTTGAACTTGAAGGCTTGTGCACCAATATCTGATATTTGGGTTGGGCTAAAAATGATAATGCCCTAATATGGATTTTGAATCAGCAGTAGAATTAAGAGGCTAGAAAGTATGAAAGGGGAACTTTTTCCTTTGGGCTAATGGTAGTATAAAGGGAGAGGATTTTTGCTTGGACAATAGTGGGAGGGGAGAAAGGGTTAAACCTCTCCTCCTCCATGGCTAAGTAAGGTCCATTAATTTCAATGGATCTACTCTGACTGGTTCTTAATTATGGATTGAGAATCATGACTACTTTGGTCCTCAGTTAATCCTGATAATAACAAAAACATGGTGCCCAAATTTATGTGTTTTCCCATTTTCTTTCTCTTTCTGCATTGTTTTTATTAGCCTGTGGCCAGGGACTGAGATTCCTTTCTTAATCTTTGTATGGTGCTGAGGAAACTAGGAACTTTATAAATAAATTAATGAACAACAACCACACTCCTTGAAAAGTAGGAGAGACATACATTTTTCCTATGCTGCACAAGGGGGCAGAGGATGAGAGAGAATGGTTGGCCTAAGGGTGGGCTGGGGAACTTTTGGCCCTCCCAGAGGGTGTTGGACCACAACTCCCACCATCCCTGAGCACTGGCTGTGCAGGCTGGGACTGATGGGAACTGGAGTGCAATAACATCAGGAGGGCCAAAGCTTCTCCAGCCCTGGCCCAAAGCCATGAAGTTAGTTCATGAGAGAAGCAAGATTTGAACCAGAACTGTCTGGGTTTCATTTTAGTCATTTCCCCACTGTGCTACACTAACCAATTTATTATTTATTACTGTTTTATTAATTATGATTATTACATTTATATCTCGCCTATTCTCCAAGGAACAAAGGGTGGTGGACACGGATCAGCCTTACCCCATTCTATCCTCACAAAAATGCTGTGAAGTAGGCGAGGCTGACAGACTGTGACTGGCGCAAGATCACACCCAGAAAGCTTCATGGTCAAGTGGGGATTTGAACTCTGGTCTCTCGGGTCCTAGTCCAGCACTCTAATAACTACACCACAGCAGCACTTGTTCCAGCTGGCTTTGTATAGTAGGTTTCTTAACTGGTTTACCTATACACTCGGCTCCTACTGCAAATAATCCATCAGTGCAGTGGTAAATTACAACAAATCAAAGTGTTTTTTCCTTTTCCTTGTTCATATTTAATAGAACAAAATAGCTACCGGTACTTTAAAAGTGACCTCTTATACACTGCCATGTGGCGGGGGAAGCAGTGCGCTCTCTCTCTCACACCCACACCCCAACTCCCATCTACATCTATGCTCAAGGCATTTAAAACTATATGACCAGGGTACAAGTCTGACAAAAGTATGCTTGAGCAAGTCTAGCCTTTAATTATCCTGTGACGCAAAGAAGTCTGTGTGTGTTGCAACAGGCACACAGACTACTTGCTAATTTTAGCAGCTACAGATGTAGCCAAAGCAACCACAATAACAACACCCCCGCCACATGAACTGTATGGGGGACTGCAGCTCCCAGATAGCGCACCTGCTCGGCATGCAGGAGGCATTGGCTTTAATCCCCAGCGTCTCCACAGTTAGAAGGGGAAGGAGATGGGAAAGATCTCTCACTCTCTGCAGTTGATCCCGGAGAGCCGCTTTTAGTTAACAGACCAAGAATGGGAAGCCTGCAGACCTCTAGATGTTGTTGGACTCCAGCTCCCATCAGTCCTAGCCAGCATGGCCAATGATCAGGGATGATGGGGGCTGTAGTCCAGCAACATCACAGAGGGCCACAGGTTCCCCACCCGATTTGGATCGAGAGAATTCAGAGCCATCCTAACAAGACTGAAACACCACTCAGCTCTGTAAGAATGGATATTTTGATCTGACTAAATGTATGTACCGGTATCTTTCTCTCAACATTATCTCAGAGGCCCACAGGTTTCCCTTCCCTGGACAGAAGGCTCTTAGGAGCTGGGAGCACAATCCAAAAAAGAAGACTGTGTCTCTGCACGAGTAGCTGCACTGTCTTTTATTAAGGCTGATTACAATGCAGATGGAGAACCTGTGGCCCTCTGGATGTAGCTGGACCCTGCCTCCCAACAGCTCCAGCCAGCATGGCCAATCCTTTGGGATGATAGGAGTTGGAGTCCAACAAAAACTAGCCCCCAGAATGGCTAGGTCAACTCAGGCAGATGGGTAGGGTACAAATAAATCATCATCATCATCATCATCATCATCATCATCATCGGTTCTCCCTCTCAATGGCAGACAATACTGGGCTAGCTGAATCAATGGCCTGGCCTGTATATATTTAGTTCCACATTCATCACTGTACTTGTAGCGTAGGTTTTCAGTTCCTTTCTTCTCGTCTATATTTCCGCATGCTATCAGGCAAGGGATAACATATTTGTCGAAGTGGTTGGCGAAGCTCCGGATCAGAGATAAATGAGCTGCGATATACTCTTCAGAACTAGAGAGGAGGAAAAGAGAACATTGATGGCAAGGAAAAAAGAAAAGCAAAACAAATCATCTCGCGCATCCTTTCGGTAACAAGTCATGGCTGTGGATTTGATGAATTTATAGCAGAAGAGGAGTCATCCACAACTAAATGGAGTTTCCCTGTTCAAAGGCAGTATGCCACTGAATACCAATAGTGTGGAACAGGCAACTGGAACAGGAGAGGTCTAGTCTTTAGGTCCTGCTGGGAAGCACACAATTGGCTACTCTTGGAAATCTTTGATCTGATCTATCTGATATTTTATTATGCTCCCTACCAGGGATCACTAAGAGGGAAGAGCAAGCTGGGGATGAGCCTGTGGTAGCTGCAGGCACAGTTATCTCAGACCAGAGCAGAGATGACTTTACTGGCAGGCATCACAAAGGGCCAGTAGAGCAAGAGGCAGACAGATCTGATCCATAGGCAGGGATTGAGGCTCTAGGTGGGGATGCAGAGAGAGTGTGGTAAATCTACAAGGGCGGGGGACCTGGAGCAGGGGTCAAAGGGAGTAGGAAAGGACAAGTGTGGAGTATTTGCAAAAGATTTCCCCTGATAAGTGTACCAATTAAAAAAAATTAAAATCTGTGCCACAGTAAAGGTAAAGGGACCCCTGACGGTTAGGTCCAGTAGCAGATGACTCTGGGGTTGCGGCGCTAATCTCGCTTTACTGGCAGAGGGAGCCGGCGTACAGCTTCTGGGTCATGTGGCCAGCATGACTAAGCCGCTTCTGGCGAACCAGAGCAGCGCACAGAAACGCCGTTTACCTTCCTGCCACAGCGGTACCTATTTATCTACTTGTGCTGGTGTGCTTTCGAACTGCTAGGTTGGCAGGAGCAGAGACCGAGCAATGGGAGCTCACCCCGTCACGGGGATTCAAGCCGCCAACCAAATTACCGGTACACAAGTAAAGGTTAATTATGCCACCCCCATAAATGATGCTCTGCCACTGAGTTACAGCCCTACCTGCTTAGAAGTGGGTAAAAAGAAGCCAGAATGACTGCTGGAGAGAGTTCCATCAAATGGCAAGGTTGCTGGCCACATCTTTTGTAAGGGAGACTGCTGGCTAATCCATTAAAAATCTATCCTAAATTGTGGAAAATCTATCCTAAATTGTGGATTATTGATTAGGTGCAGAAGCAGCCATTGTGGTGCTCTGCAAATGAGTTGCACCAGCTCTGCTTGCCTGTTTCCTGCTTGTTTGTTCTTAAGTCTTCAGTTATTCTGGGGTCCCAATGCCCTAGCAGAATCTACCATCTCTGAAGCCTATCCTGCCTACTCTCATGCTGGGTGGCTATGAGCCACCATTAAAAAAACTCCCGCAATGCTGCAGTTTGACAAAGCATCACTCTGGGGTTTGTGGGAAACAGCAGCTCTTGACTACTCACTTTTGTTGTTGTTCAGTCGTTCAGTCGTGTCCGACTCTTCGTGACCCCATGGACCAGAGCACGCCAGGCACGCCTATCCTTCACTGCCTCTCGCAGTTTGGCCAAACTCATGTTAGTACTTTTACTTTTACTATTAGATAAATCCATAATGGGGGGGAAGGGTGCTAGTGTAGGAGGATGGCCCACTGAGGGCATTGTGCTAAAGATTTCCCAAGCCTGATGCCAGCCTGAATTAGCCGTCCACACCCTGGTATGCACCCTGACAGTCATGGAGAGGTGCACTTGGTCAGCCATGGATGAGGGAAATGGAAAATGCCTTTTCTCACGCACTCTGGAGAGATGTCCTCTGGGTTGGGCGGCTGAAATGGTCGGATGTGCTTTGAGATTTGACTGATGGAGTATATGCTTGATGTCCTCTTTCCATCTTTCCGGGTAAGCAGGGCTTCCTCTTTCCTTCTCTGCCAGAGAGAGAGAGAGAGAGAGAGAGAGAGAGAGAGAGAGAGAGAGAAGCAGGGAAGCAAAGCCTTTTGGTTAACTGCTGGAATGGGGGAGTCAGAGCAAATCTCCCCTTGCTGAAAGCAGGTGCCTAATGGGAGGGGAAAGGAAAATGATAACAGAGCTGAGAAGAGAGAATTATGGGGAAGGAATCTGTTGTGCCATGGGGGCAAGACATGGACTCCACTTCCAATGAGGACCTTGTGCAGAAGTGGATCACCAGGTGCGGAGGAGTCACTATGCTTGCTTTCTGGCAGGTGGAACACTTGGTTACGGAGGGGATTGGCAAGGTGGCAGGAAGGTCTGCATGGTGTAAATGCACTCGCGGAGCCAATCCAGTGCTCCTGCTGATGCCTTTGCCCCACACCGACCTCCCCATTGCCCCACCCCTCCTGGAAAGCAACAGCAATCTACATTCTGGGAAGTGACTGTAGTGGCTCCTCCCCACCCAACAAGTTGCTTCTTGTAATGGACTGCTTGTCGATAGGGGCTGATTTGTGGGCAAGAGCAGGGATATGGTAGAAATAGGCATGTCTGGAGAGCAAAATATTAACAGGAGGTTGATGAGGAAAGACCATCACTATCTCCAATACCAGAGGCAATGTGCCTTTGAATATCAGTTGCTGAAGAATGGGTAGTAGAGGTTGGTTCATTAGGGCAAATGGGGCACTGCCCCACCAACCTCAGTCTGCCTACAGACAGGTCCCCCCCCTTCTAACTTACAACCACTGCCTACCAGCATCCTCCTCCTTAGTGTCAGTGTCACCATTAAAGGATGGGGACAAAAGTAGAATTTGGTTGGCTTTCACTATCAACGGCTTTGACCCTCCCTACTTCTTGGGTTCCCTTGCCTTCTGCTCCACCAGTTGCAATGGGCATCAGCCACCACTGCGGGGCTTGACAATTCCTAAAACTGCACCTGCCTCTCCACACAGTGTGACATGCGTATGGCAGATGTTCTTTGCAATGAGCAACACGCAGGAGGCACAGATCTCTCCCACACGTACCTGCAGTTCCAACTCCCGAGCCTTCCTCTCCATCTGAGCCTTTGCTTCGGCAGCCTGGCATAGCAGCTGGACTGCCTCCAGCCTGATAAGCTGATCACACAACACTGGACGGAAGGACACTTCCAGCATGCATTTCTGGCATGGGGGGGGGGGGGAGGAGAGAGGAGGCCAGAAAGAAAGAGAACATGCAGAATGAACTTGGGTAGTTAAATGGAGTTCATACTTATGCTCCATTAACAGACAATCCAATCCATAATAGAGAACAAAGCAGGAGGCCTGCTGGATCTGACCAAAGCATCCTATTCCCACTGTTATCCACCTCAATGCTGTAAGGATAAAATGTGGAAGAAGGGAACCATAGATGCCCCTTTGAGCTCCAATGGAAATCCCACAGCAGGAAATGAATAGAATAGCACTCTAGCACACATGATACCTAGCAACTGCTATTCAGAGGCATACTGGAGGTAATGTAGATATTATGACTGGTAGCCTTCATGGATTTGTCAACTCCCCCTTCAAAGTCATCCAAATTGGTAGCCAGAATTATAGTTTGTGGCAGCAAATTCCACAATTTAACTGTGTGCTGTGTGAAGATGTACCTCCCTTTGCCTGTTGTGAATCTCCCACCATTCAGCTGCACTGTAAGATCCCATGTGGTTACAGTATTGTGGAAGAGGCCTATCCACTTTCTCCAAACTGTGCATAATCTTATACAGTGGTACCTCGGGTTAAGTACTTAATTCGTTCCGGAGGTCCGTTCTTAACCTGAAACTGTTCTTAACCTGAAGCACCATTTTAGCTAATGGGGCCTCCAGCTGCTGCTGCGCCACCAGAGCACAATTTCTGTTCTTATCCTGAGCAAAGTTCTTAACCTGAAGCATTATTTCTGGGTTGGCGGAGTTCTTAACCTGAAGCATACTTAACCTGAAGCGTACTTAACCCGGGGTACCACTGTACGCCTCTATCGTGTCCCCCCATTACTCAACTTGCTTTCTAAATTAAAACTCTCCAAGGCATTGTAACCATTCCTCAAAGGGGAGTTACTCCAGTCCCTTGATCATTCTGGTTGCCCTTTTCTGCCCTTACACTGTATGACACCCCCCCCCCACAAGACCTGTCAATTCCGTGCCTCCCTCTGGACTCACAAAATATACATTGTATAGCAAATGAACACAATCCAGTTCATGTCCATGTTACTTCCTAAATCTGGGGTTTTACGCTTGCAGCATAGGCTCTCCTTATTAAGAAGCCTGAACTATATCTAGTGGAGAACAAAAAAAGGACTCTGGTTACATTTCTTTAAAAATGTGAGTTAAAGCTGCATGTGCTCTCAACACTTTATTTTCCTTTAAGGGAGGTGCATCAGGCCAGATACATAGGCTGTAGTACTCCATAAGGATGAAGGTTCTTTTTTATCCAGATCTTTAATAGGCTAAGAGTGTGTGTTTACCTTTCCAGGCAGGACAGTTCCGACGCATGGCATGATCGTAATGGGAGAGTCTTCTGGAACAAGGAACTGGAAGGAAGTTGGCCCAACGGGGGCCACTTCTCCCTTGCCAACTCTTGGGACACTGTGAGTGAACTCATTGACACTGACGTGATTGTTGATCACATAGATATTTGCTGTTGACACGTCGTTGAGAGCAGTGGCAGAAAACTTAACCAAGGTATGAGAGAGCTCAAGAGGAGGGTGGACTCCGACTGCCTTGCATGACAGCTTGAATTCTCTAAAAATGGAAACATAGCTGAAAAAATCCGGTCACAGCACAATACGAAGCCTGTTGCCAAGACTTTAAATAAGCCCTATGACAAGTATCTCATTGCTTTCAAGTGAAAGATATTTCGCTGCCCATTTCCAGGTTCTGTGGCACCGCTATGGCTCAGGACTATATGGAAATCAAACCATGATGACACAAGATGGAAACAGCCCCTCTAATCCCAATGTTCAGGTGTGAGTGTGGTTGCTTAAGTAGCCAAAATGGCTCCATACCCATGCAGAAGAAAGAGTTTTCAGCAGAGGACAAAAAAGGTTGCATCAACAAAGTTATTCTTAGAGTAGATCCACTGGGTTGGTCTCCAATGTTAGCCCTATGCAAAGTAGACCCACTGAAATTAATGGGCATGGCTAATGTACTCTCAGTAAAATTTAAATGAATACAATCAATTGCAATTAATGGACCTAAGTTTGCTATGTCTTTTATTTTCAACGAGTCCACCCTGAATAGACCTGAAGATGTATAAAACTCAAAACCTTTCTTAACCAAAAGCTTAAAGGGAAAACATTCCCCAAACAACCCTACAAAAACATGCATCCTGGAGGAACACACTGTACAGGAGCACTTCATGCTGCAACATTTTGCTCTATGTCCCACTTCTGGAATACCTCATTTTCAATGAAAAGATGCTGCTGATGCAGAAACATGACTGCAGAAATGCTGAAAGAAGTTGAAATGTTTTCTGGTGGTTTATTACAAGTACAGCATCTGCAAATATTCACTTTCAAGTTTTGAGTTCGGTTCTAACATGCAAAGCTCCAGAGCGGGGGAAGATTTGCTGCGAAGAAGCGACAGGTAGCAATGCATGCTTAACCCAGTCCCACAGCTGCTAATTTTCCTATGCAATTCTTCCACCCTGGCTGATTTCCCCTCAGCAGGGCTCCAAGACTGGTGGCATTTCCAGGCTGTCATTGTTTTCATGTGGGATTCAATCACACACCAGCAAATTCAGACTGCACAATTATAGTTAATTTGGGGGGTGGGGTGGGGTCGGGTCTTGCACAACAAGCCTTCTCCCCCAAAGGTTGAAAAGTGGCAGGGAAATGCAGTTTGAAAGTGTGGGGTAGCACTTTCATGCCACGTCATCTAATCTCCCTGTGAGGAAATCAGATTGCATGCTCATTGAATAGCCCATATAATCTGATCTCCCAGCAAACAAATCAGGATGAATGCTCAATGAACAGGTCATTTGGAAGCATTCTGAGGGTCCTGGCTAAGCAAAGGAAAGTGGCTTCTGTGTGCATGTGTGTCAGGGGCTGGCCGGTTTCCGAAGCGGTGCCAGAGGAGACAGCTGACCTAGATAGGGCTCCGCTGACGCCCGAAGAGTTATTGAGGGTCTGGGATCAGGAACAGGCACAGCCCCTGCTGACGCCAGAGCAGGTAGTGCAGCAATGGGAGGAAAGCTCCACCAGAGCGCTAGCACAGCCAATGGGAAGGGATCAGAATATGGAGACCGAGGAGGAGTTGAGGCTTAGAGAGCCTACCGGAGCATCAGACACCACAAGCGGGGAAGGTGAAAGCGAAAGGGAAGGGGGAGCCGTAGGGCTGCCCAGGTCAAGGGCGCGGAAGCGGAAAAAGGAGAGGCGGAGACTAGGCTTTCCGAAGCTCCTATGCTGGGGGCGGAGCCGCAAATCCGTACTAGAAGGATCTGACTCCGAGGGGTCGGATGCATAATCGCAAGGTCTGGATTATCAATGTTATGAAATAAAGTGATTAGTTTAGCAGACTGCGTTTTGTGGATGCTTACTTCCGAGGAGACACCCATCCGTCTCACAGCATCCTTCTAGTCATCGTCACCTCCTCAGAAGTAAAGCACAACCAGCATGAGCAGCGCGGAAGAAGCCGCAGCGTTAGCTGCCCAAGGAGCCGGCGGTGGAGGTGCCCCTACCTGGGAAGATAGAGCTCGTGAGCTAGAGGTACTGTACCGAATTAGTCAAGCCAGGTTGGAGGAGGCAAGGATCCACGCTGAGCAGGGCAGGAGTGCGCAGGCGGGCAGGCGAATCACCATGCTAACAAGCAGGTTTCAGGGCAGACCAGAACAGTACATAGGTTTTAGAACGGACATGCTATATGCCCTGGAACTACAAAAGGACTCATTTAAAAATGAGGAAGAGCAGGTCGGATTTGTAATTTCGCATTTTGAATCACATGCTCGAGATTGGGTGAGGCCACTGATTATGGCCAAGGACCCAGCGCTTCAGAGAGTAAAGGAGTTCTTTAAAGCGATGGACGCTGTTTATACGAGCAGTTCGGAACAGGAATTGGAAGCGCAGGAACTTTTGCTTTTGAGGCAAGGGAATATGACGGTGCGCGAGTACCAGGCATCGTGATGGAAGTCACACTGGAGCTACCCAATGGCTTCACCATGCAAGTTCCCGCCTTGGTAGATTCGGGAGCATCGGCTGATTTCCTGGATATAGACTTTGCACGGCAGCACCAGCTTCACCTCCTGCCTTTGCCTGTCCCCTTGCAAGTCACCACCATTGATGGGAGGGAATTAAAAGGAGGGGCGGTCACGCAAAGCGCTCCACCTATGCGGATGGGGATGGGAAGGCACTCTGAAGTTATTGCTTTCCACGTCACCACGTTAGCAGGCCCCCCCTTAATACTGGGGATGGGGTGGCTGGACAGACATGACCCAGTAGTGAGCTGGCATCAGCGCTCTCTAGTGTTTGGTTCTGCGTATTGCATGGAGAATTGCTTGCAGCAGCTCAATCCCAAGGAGCAGGCAAAGGCTGCCGTGATGCAAGCAGGGGAAGTCACCCTCCCTGCGCAATATGCGGAGTTTCAACAGGTGTTTAACGAAAGGGAAGCAGACAAGCTACCCCCCCACCGCCCCTACGACTGCCGAATCGACCTGGTGCCAGGAGCTCAGCTGCCACCGGGCAAGCTTTATTCAATGTCGGAGCAGGAGATGGCAGATCTGAAGGACTTCATTGACAAAAACCTGGCCAGAGGGTTCATCAGGGAAAGCAAGGCTGTAGGGGGCAGCCCAGTGTTCTGGGTGGACAAAAAGGACACCCCCCAACGGAGATTGATTTGTGACTATCGGATTCTCAACTCCCTGACCCTCCCTGTCTCCTACCCCATGCCGAAGATCGACGACCTGCTGGCGGCGGTACGCAAGGGCAGGATCTTCACCAAGCTGGACCTGAGGGGTGCGTACAACCTAATCAGGATCAGAGAAGGCGATGAGTGGAAAACAACCATGTTCACACCCCTGGGTGCTTATGAGTTCCTCGTGATGCCCTTCGGCCTCCAGGGAGGTAGTCAATGCTTCCAAGCGTTCATGCATCACGTGTTGGGACCCCTGCTGTACAAACAGGCAGTGGTCTATTTAGATGACGTGCTGGTGTACTCTCAGAACCCAGAGGAGCACGTGCACCACGTAAAGGAAGTACTGCAGAGACTCCAGGAACACCAATTAGCGGTCAAGCTGGAGAAGTGCCGGTTCCACACCACGGAGGTGGACTTCCTAGGCTACCGACTCTCAGATACAGGCATAGCCATGGATACCAATAAGGTGGAGGCGATCCTGCAATGGAAAAGCCCCAAGACCAAGAAGGACGTGCAGCGCTTCGTCGGCTTCGCAAATTTTTATCGCAAGTTCGTAAGGGCGTTCGCAGACATGACAGCACCAATTACGGACTGCTTGAGAGGCAAGAAGAAGTTTAAGTGGACGGACGAGGCGCAACAAGCCTTTGAAACACTCAAGAAAGTCTTCGCCTCAGAGGAGCAGTTGCTGCATGTGAACCCCAGCAAGCCCATCAGAATAGAGACAGATGCATCAGATCGAGCCATAGGAGCGATACTACTGCAGCAAGATCCAGCAAAGGAATGGCGGCCCTGTGCGTTCTATTCCAGGAAGTTGAGCCGGTCTGAGGCCCATTACGCCATTTGGGACAAAGAACTGTTGGCAGTGGTCGCAGCATTCAAACACTGGCGCCACTTCTTGGTGGGGGCGCAACACCAAATCCAGGTTCACACTGATCACAAGAACCTGGAGTACTGGCGAACGGCTAGAGTGCTCAACCAGCGCCAAATGCGATGGGCAGAGTTTTTTGCGGAATTCAATTTCCACATCCAGTATGTTCCTGGCGAGCAGAACAGCAGGGCGGACGCCCTATCCAGGAAGCCAGAATACATGGAAGATGAAGGACCTCCGGTGGCAAGGGCCATCTTCAAGCCTGAACAGTGGCGGTGTGGGGCGACATTGGGTGGTAGGGAAGAACTGGTGCGCCTCACACAGGCAGACGCCTTTGCCCAGAACAAACTGAGGGAACTCAAGGAGGGGAATCCCAGGGCAGGAGGGTTTGAGGAAAAGGAGGGGCTACTGGTGTACAAGGGGGCACTGTATGTGCCAGGGGAGGATATGAGGGCCAAAATTCTCAGACAGCTTCATGACAACCCCACAGCAGGGCACTTTGGGCAATTCAAAACCATGATACTGGTCACTAGAGAATTCTGGTGGCCAAAGGTCAGGCAGGACGTTAAGGACTACGTCAGGGGGTGCGAGGTCTGCCAAAGGGCCAAGGGGGAGAGAAGGGTACCAGCAGGACTACTGGAACCGCTTCCCACCCCAAGCAAGCCCTGGGAAGCGGTTTCGCTGGACTTTGTCACGGATCTCCCCAAGTCCAAGGGCAACACGGCTGTACTAGTCGTAGTGGATCTCCTGACCAAGATGGCTCACTTCATTGCCTGCCCCAAAGTGGTGTCGGCGGAGGAGACGGCCCGGTTGTTTATGCAGCACGTGTTCAAGCTGCATGGTATGCCAGTGAGAGTAATTTCGGATCGCGGCGCCCAATTTACCTCCCGTTTCTGGCGCAAGCTCATGCAGATCTTGAAGGTGCAGGTGTGTCTATCTTCAGCACGCCATCCTCAAACTAACGGTCAATCGGAGCGTGTTAATTCCATACTGCAGCAGTATCTGCGCTGTTATGCTTCCCAGCAACACAGCGACTGGAGTGACAAACTCGCCCTTGCAGAGTTTTCGTACAACAATGCTCAACACTCCTCGGCAGGCATGTCCCCGTTCCAGGCGATCTACGGCAGCCACCCCAGGGCCTTTCCGGGAAGGGAGGGGGAACAGGGGGATGGAGACGTGCCCGCTGCACAGAATTTCGCTGAGGAGTTGGAAGCATTGCACCAATTGCTCAGTGACAATTTGGAGCGGGCTAAAGCAGCCTACAAGACGGCAGCGGACCGGCACCGCAGGGAGGGGGAGGACATCCAGGTGGGAGATATGGTATGGTTGTCCACACAAGGGCTGCCCATTCGCGGCAGGTGCAAGAAGCTGCAGCAACGTAGACTGGGGCCTTTTGAGGTAGTGGAGCAGATCAACCCCGTGGCTTTCAAACTGCGACTGACGGACGACATGAGGATTCACCCGGTGTTCCACAGGTCTCTCCTGTCCAAGTACAGGGAACCTCACAGGTACCAACAGGGCTACCAGCAGGGGTCGCAGGGGTTACCGATGGTGGAACCGGAACTCTTCAACGAGGCCACCGAGATTTTGGACTCCAGGTGGCAAGGGGATGAACTGCAGTATTTGGTAGCGTGGGAGGGGGAGCCAGCGTCGGAAAATGCATGGATCCCGGCAGAGGAAGTCACCAAGGAGCATCTGGTGTGGGAATTTCACGAACTATTCCCGCACAAGCCCAAACCATACCGTTGGCAACTAAGAGACGTGTTTCAGCCCACAGACTCGGAGGAAGGGGACTTCTGGGGTTTCCCACCATCAGGGGGGAGTGAAGGGTACCCAATGGTAGGAGAAGGGACCGAGAGTACAGAACCCCTTTCTCCACCCATGGCCAGGGAGGATTGGGAAGACCTGTTTGCCTCATCGTCCAGTGGCGACACCACAATATTCTTAGGTTTCCCTTCCTCCCCTGACACAGCAGACAAGTCTTGGGGGGAGCTGGGAGATCTAGCAAGGGACTCCGAAACCAATCTGCCCCAACCAGGTGTGCCTTTTCAGGAGGGGAAGGGGGGCTTGGAAGGGGGGATGGATGTCAGGGGCTGGCCGGTTTCCGAAGCGGTGCCAGAGGAGACAGCTGACCTAGATAGGGCTCCGCTGACGCCCGAAGAGTTATTGAGGGTCTGGGATCAGGAACAGGCACAGCCCCTGCTGACGCCAGAGCAGGTAGTGCAGCAATGGGAGGAAAGCTCCACCAGAGCGCTAGCACAGCCAATGGGAAGGGATCAGAATATGGAGACCGAGGAGGAGTTGAGGCTTAGAGAGCCTACCGGAGCATCAGACACCACAAGCGGGGAAGGTGAAAGCGAAAGGGAAGGGGGAGCCGTAGGGCTGCCCAGGTCAAGGGCGCGGAAGCGGAAAAAGGAGAGGCGGAGACTAGGCTTTCCGAAGCTCCTATGCTGGGGGCGGAGCCGCAAATCCGTACTAGAAGGATCTGACTCCGAGGGGTCGGATGCATAATCGCAAGGTCTGGATTATCAATGTTATGAAATAAAGTGATTAGTTTAGCAGACTGCGTTTTGTGGATGCTTACTTCCGAGGAGACACCCATCCGTCTCACAATGTGCATGCAGAATGCAAGAATGCAAGCACCCCACCCCCAAACCAGTAAACAGGTATAGGTTGGCCATCACCTCCTTCCCACTAACTGCTTCTCTGCAATGTGTTTTGGCAGTTTGAGGCAAACCTGAATCAGACTGGGGGATCAAACCTGGATATCCTGCCTCATTGGCAGCACCCTTCATGGCTTGAAACTCTGTGCGCACCTGTTGATTTCAGTCTTGCAAGTCAGCTCAAAACTGTATTCCTTTGCCTGCTGGGCACTGAAGATTATGTCCAGCTGCAACTTTTCAAGGGGCAGGAGCATTCCAAATCCATCATTGGGCTGAATTTCTACAAACTTTCAGGAGGAGGTAAAAAAGCATCACTTTCTCAGACAAACTAGCCATGATCCAAATGATAACCCTCCCGAAACTAACCTACCTATTCTAAACCCTCCCAATTTGGATCCCCCCAACCCAACTCTGTAAGTGGAAGGAAAAAAATCACACTCATTCATCTTCTCACGATATAAAAACAAAGACACTACATGTACTTTTACATCTGAAGAAGTGTGCATGCACACGAAAGCTCATACCAAGAACATACTTAGTTGGTCTCTAAGGTGCTACTGGAAGGAATTTTTTTATTTTGCATGTACTTTTGTTACTTATGGAAAAACCTTTCAATAAAAACATTTTTTTAAAGAAAGGGAGTAAAAGAGAAAAATAAATGTACAGTGTTGAGAATATACCAAAAGGAAAAGGAAAAAGATGCACTATAGATCAAATGGAAACGGGAAATGCGTTGCCTAATAATGCACTTATCAGGAACAGATATTCATTTGGTCCTAGCCCATGCATATTGTGATGATCAGGGCTGTGTATTTGCATATATTCTGAGTGGAGTACAGAAGACCCTAGAGTGCAGTACTGGGAAGACAATTATGCTGAAAATCATGGCTATAAAACAGTATACTTTGAAAGTGTGGGTGAAACGAACATAGCTCCTTGCCACTTTTCCATAATGTGCAAAACCAGAATGAATTAACATATTAGAATATATTATGCATCACACAATAAATGATATACATTTGCTTAGTTTGATAATTTATGCACGTTATAGAACTGAGCTGTTCATGGGACAGATTTTATTTAAAATGAGATATATGCACCTCTGATAGTAATCATTTGGGTGCAATTCACTCCTTCATTACAAAACTTCATGGAATATTTTTTGTGTTAGAAACTGAGAAGAAGGTATTTACCTCTGGGAGGTCCACAAATCCAAATTCCTGGGTAAGGATGGCTTTGTTTGTTAGTGTGACTGTTGTTTGGACAGCTTCATAGATAGAGCAAAATCCAAAATCCACTTCAGTTGGTCTGATCTCCAAATCTGAGGTTGTAATGATTGCATGGACAGTAAATTCAACTGGCTTACTCTGAAACAAGAACACACGTTGTGTTGTGGTGTAATGAAGAAGGGATTCAGATCCAAATCTCCATTCAAATATGGAGCTCACTGGGTGACATTGAGTCAACTCAAGTTTATTGTTCCAATAATTTTGTTAAGAGATCTCTCCCCATCCTTACTATCTTAAGTGCAATTCCCAGAGATCCCTAGACAGAAAGAATTACCATTAAAACAATGTGTCCACCGTGTAGATATGCTCTGAGAGAGATGCATCAAGAGAAACATATACATTAAAAAATTAAAACTGAAAACATCAGAATGACTTATGGGAACTATCGGGAATGATTATGAAAAGTCCCCCCGAAAAATTTATAATTTGGCATAATATTTGGACTGTTTGATTATTGTATAATATGTATAATTCAGAATATACGATGTGGTTTGATTGGATTGTTAAAATGGAAAACTTAAAAAATATCATATACCGGTATTAAAATTTTTTAAACTGAACACTGTGCTTTAGGTTACAGTCCTAGACTTTGTATCCTGCTGGCCTGGGGAGCTCTCCTAGGTTCTGAAGAAAATCATTCTGACCCAATCCCTGTACAGTCATACCTTGAGTTACGAATGCTGCGGGTTGCGCGTTTTTGGGTTGCGGACCGCTCCGAACCCGGAAGTACCGGAATGGGTTACTTTCGGGTTTCGGCGCTCACGAATGCACAGAAGCACAAAATGACATCACGGGCACGCGCAGATGCATTGAATCACGTCACGCGCGTGCGCAGACATGGCGCTGTGGGTTGCGAACGTGCCTCTTGCACGGAACACATTCGCAACCCGAGGTATGACTGTGATGAACTTTTTTTAGCTGAGGAGCTACATTCATTTATGGGTAACCTTTAAGGGGTGGGTGGGGGTCAGTGCCAAAGTGGGTGGGGCTAGAGGTAGGGCAAAGTGATATGCCTCTCACCTTCCTACAGTAGGCTACATTCGAGTCATGCCAAACTCAGAAGTTCCTGCATACACATTTTCCCATGCAACATCCAGGCAAGCAAAAAACATGATTATATCTCAAGGACACATTCCAGCCATGCCCTTGAAGAAGGGTACAGAGCTAGGTCAGCAAAGAGGGATGATCTGGGGACAGTGAGTTTAGCCTAAAGTCTTGAGGGTTAGATAGAAAAGCCCCCATCATGGGGTGGGCACATTTGGCTTCCGGACCTGAGGCTCCCCACCTCAGCTGTACTTGGTTCTCTGTTTCCTACCACAGATGGATATTATGCTACTCAAACCATTTCCCTCAGATCTGGACCACACCCAGCAGGCTCTCATCCTGCCTGAGCAGGACACAATCTTCCCTTGTTCTTTAACAACAAGCAGCTGAATCTTGCACCACCAACCTGATCTGAAACCATGACCGTCATTGGAACTTCCAGAACTCTTGTTTTTACATCAAAGTACTTCCTTGCATCTTCTCGAAGAGAGTGCCTGAAACAGCAAAGTATCACATACTCTTTAAAGAGCCAAGAAGACCAAGCAGAAGGAATCAGACACTAAGGATGGGTTTAAGCTCTTCATTGCTGAGAGGGCCAATGAGAAACCTTGGACAGATGTTGATGGTGTGAACAAGAGGAAGGAAAAGCAGAGGAATATTTGCTTTGAGGGATTGAAGATGTCCTTCATTTCCACAACATAGATTTTCTTCTTGAAGTATCTGAGTATGGAGCCCTAAAGAGTGGTGTCTAATATTGCCCAATGGTTTTTAGGCATTTGGGGGGAAATCCAGATTGAAAACTATTCAAGGTATCTAATTATAACCTAATTATTTAGTGATGAATGAAAACATGAGTGATAAGGGCTTCCTCACAGCAGCTTCCACCTGCTGATTTCTTGTACAATGTAGTGCTTTTGTTCTGGTGGAAATCATTATGAAAGCCTTTTAACATGGCTGACTTTTGTCCTGTTAGCATGTAGCCAAACCTTACAAGAAGATGGGGACAGTCCTTGAGAAGCTGTTTGGGGCTCTTTCAGCTCAAACAAAATGAGGTACATGTGCTTGAAGAATGTCTGCTGAACCTCTGCAAGTAATGCTACCTGGAAATAAGCTTCCAGGGGAAACTTTGGCCCTCCAGATGCTGGACTACAACTCTCATCATTCCCAACCATTAGGTGTGCTGGCTGGGGCTGATTGGAATTGGAGTCCAACTACATTTGGAGGGTCAAAGGTTCCCCAGCCCTACAGTACAGGCTTGAAATGTATTTCACCCAGATACAAATGCTCATAGAAAAGTTTCACATTAAGTGTTTAGATCATGCAAATGACGTTAATAATTGCCTACCTCTTTCAAAACCTTAAACAACAACTTCCCCCACCGAATACTGCATCAAATTGCTGAACTGATAGCAACTGATTCCTGCAATGTAGATAGTGTAAAACCCAGGCTTGTTTCGTGCGACAGTGTATTTTTAAGTACCAATTCTACGTGGGAACTGCAAAGCACATGAAAGGGTCTTGACCTCTGTTTCTTTGCGTGTAATTCCCATTAATGCTCTCATAAGTGTTTTCGGCTTGCATTACTAAAGGGAGCTGATTATGGGGCCATCCATGTTGTATTTACCAGCGTTTTAAGAAAGTATTAACCGATATATTGCTCTTTTCCTAGCAAAATATTGACGACTATAAATAGGGCTTTAGAAACTTGCTTGGTAATCAGTATGCAAGCTTCCTCGGCCCCAGCTGTAGTCAGGAGCACAGATGAGACACCCATCTTGGGCAATCTGTTCCTTTTGACATTGACGTTAATTAATTACCAGCTCTTCTGAGTCAGTATCAATAGGAAGGCAATACCACACAGATACTGAAAGAAGAGCAGGCTGCAAGGAGAGTCTTAAAGACCATCTCCGTCTGTCTGATTACCCACCATGGAGAGGGGATGTGTAGGGTTTCGCTTGCCAGAGCTTCTTGCCTAGCGCAAGCCTTGTTTGCAATTTTGAGCCAAATTAGTACAAACAATGTATCATTTTTAGAACCCCCATCCTATTTATAATCTCTGGGCCGTGTAACACAGAGCGATTTTTCCCATTTTGTCTCCAGGGATACAGTGTTCTGTCTTGGAGTCTTTGCTTTGAAAAAATGGGTTGCTAGTGAGATGGTACAAGGTCATATAGATTTGGTTTCCCTCCTTTTATAATATCATAAAAAGTGGAGGCAATGCTGTGAAAATGTTGTAGATGTATGGTTTTCAACTTTAAAAATAGATTCCAAAGGGAAAAAGTATTTAATGAGTTGCCCAGTATATGTTGAGAAAAATCTTTGTCTGGAGCAACTGTAATATTGTTAGACTATCAAAATCAAATCAATGAAAACAATATTCTGTAAGACGATAAAACAATATTTATAAAAGAGAGGGATAGAAACTGAGTAAACAATCAGTATACAATACAAAGTTGCTATACTGAGTCATGTGAATACATTTGAAATCCTTTTTTGAAGAAATGATTGGCAACGGATTTATGATTTTCTCCTATTCAGAGCAGACCCACTGAAATTCATGGCCATGATTAACTTGCTCTGAGCAACACTTAGTTGGAGACAACGCTTAGAATATAATAGTTTATGACAACCTATTTTCAAGCCAGCCATTAAATAAACACCTTCAGCTAGCAAACTATGCAATATTCTTGAGAAAAAAGACAAATTTTGCATATCAAAAGGGCATCTTTTAGATTAGAAAACTGCAACAATTATATCAAGTTGTCCTCTTTTGTAGTCAAGCATTATCACAAAAGCCATTGTATGTTTTTTTTCAGAAGAGAGCACGGATCCATTCATGAAACTCAGGCTTCTGCTAGAATTTGTCCTCCCAAACAACCCCTGTGAACAAAAGCCCCTCTTATGCTGGATCTCTCAGCGGCATTTGACACCATTGACCATAACATCCTTCTGGACCATCTAGAGGGGTTGGGAGCTGGAGGCACTGTTATACAGTGGTTCCGCTCCTTCCTCCTGGGCCGTGTCCAGAAAGTGGGGGGGGGATGAGTGTTCAGACCCCTGGGCTCTCACTTGTGGGGTGCCTCAGGGTTTCGTCCTCTCCCCCATGCTTTTTAATAACTATATGAAGCCGCTGGGAGAGATCATCAGGGGGTTTGGGCTGGGTGTTTATCAGTATGCGGATGATACCCAGCTCTACCTCTCTTTCAAATCTGAACCAGTGAAGGCGGTGAAGGTCCTGTGTGAGTGCCTGGAGGCGGTTGGAGGATGGATGGCGGCTAACAGATTGAGGTTGAATCCTGACAAGACAGAAGTACTGTTTTTTGGGGGACAGGGGGCGGGCGGATGTGGGGGATTCCCTGGTCCTGAACGGGGTAATTGTGCCCCTGAAGGACCAGGTGCGCAGCCTGGGAGTCATTTGGACTCACAGCTGTCCATGGAATCGCAGGTTAATTCTGTGTCCAGGGCGGCTGTCTACCAGCTCCATCTGGCATGCAGGCTGAGACCCTACCTGCCCGCAGACTGTCTCACCAGAGTGGTGCATGCTCTAGTTATCTCCCGCTTGGACTATTGCAATGCGCTCTACGTGGGGCTACCATTGAAGGTGACCCAGAAACTGCAATTAATCCAGAATGTGGCAGCTAGACTGGTGACTGGGAGTGGCCGCCAGGACCACATAACACCGGTCCTGAGAGATCTACATTGGCTCCCAGTATGTTTCCGAGCACAATTCAAAGTGTTGGTGCTGACCTTTAAAGCCCTAAACGGCCTCGGTCCTGTATACCTGAAGGAGCATCTCCGTCCCCCACCATTCAGCCCGGACACTGAGATCCAGCGCCGAGGGCCTTCTGGCAGTTCCCTCACTGCGAGAAGCAAAACTACAGGGAACCAGACAGAGGGTCTTCTCAGTAGTGGCGCCCACCCTGTGGAACGCCCTCCCTTCAGAGGTCAAAGGGATCAACAACTACATGACATTTAGGAAATACCTGAAGGCAGCCCTGTTTAGGGAAGTTTTTAATCTGTGACATGTTAATGTATTTTAATATTTGCTGGAAGCCGCCCAGAGTGGCTAGGGAGACCCAGCCAGATGGGCGGGGTACAAATAAATAATAATAATAATAATAATAATAATAATAATAATAATAATAATAATGGAACCCCTCAGAAGCTTCTCAGGGTTTCCTTCATGAGAAAATTATTGATGGCAGATCAAGTTTCTCCAAGCCCATTGCTACTGATCTTTCCCCTATTGCAATGGGCAGCCATGTGGGGAGTGCCAGAGATGTTTCTAGATCACACATTTAGTTGACATGGAGTGATGGCAGAGCCAACAAGTGGTCAGTTGCAACCACAGGTTTGGCATCTGCTGAGAAACTGGATGGATACAAAGACCATATACAAATTGCACATTGATACTTAGACACATAAACACAAAGGGAAGCAGGTGTTTACAACTGCATACATTAACACCCAATCAGAAATTCAGTGAAGCAGGGCAGTGATAAAAAGTATCTTCAAATGGATGACTCTTAGGTGATGTGGTGTGATGAACACAGGGACATGGAAAACCATCTCATACAGCAGGTGTGGGGGACCTTTGACCCTCCAAATGCTGCTGAATCACAATGCCTATGAGGTCTAGCAAGCATGGCCAGTGGTTGGGGAGTGGTTGGGGATTATGGGTGTTGTAGTTCATCTGGGGATTGAACCTGAGACCTTTTTCATGCAAAGCATGAGCCATCAGAGCCAGTTTAGCATTTCCATTAAAATGGCCTTAGCTTAACATTTTCAACACCAAACTTGTGTTAACCCTCCCTGTAACCTAGCTCTGCCTTCCATGCACCCCATCCCCTTTTATCCAATCTCTGCTTGGTGAACCAGTCTGGGGCTTATTTCATGAGTCAGAACCTCTTTAATCTCATCAAATCTCCTTTGAAGCTTTCCCCCA
Organism: Darevskia mixta; assembly: GCA_034641385.1. Lineage (NCBI taxonomy): Eukaryota > Metazoa > Chordata > Lepidosauria > Squamata > Lacertidae > Darevskia > Darevskia mixta. The sequence goes on from JAWWNH010000181.1 coordinate 6,390,526, forward strand.
GTCCCCCCCCCCCGAAATGCAGATTAACATTTTAAATCCAAGCTGTGTAGCCTCTATCCACTTGACAAAACTATAGCAGTGTTTCACAACATTTGAAGTTTAGGGACTGGAAACTGTCATAATAATGGTAACTCTCTTTCTATAATGGGATAGGAATTTAATTCTGCACAGAGACATGCAGTGTTTGCATTTTTTAAGGCTCTACTGCAAAAAAGTGCTCTGGTAATTTATTCCACCAGAATGCAAATAACAGATGCTGATGCTGCTTTCATCTTGGTCTATGTAGTTCCGTGGTTCTCTAAAGTCTCAGGCAAAATCCTTCCCAACCCTGTGACCTGATGGCCTTTAGCCCAGGGAGTGGAAAACTGCAGATAGAAGGACATTTTCCATGCATAATCGGAAAAAGAGGCCTTACACTAAATCTGTATGTTGTAAAAACAGAAGTAGAGCCCTGTTGAATCAGGCCAAAGGCCCATTTAATCCCACATCATGTTCTCACAGTGGTCAACCAGATGTCTCAATTGGAAGTCTGAAAGCAGGAATTGAGTGGAAGAGCCCTCTCCCGTCTTGTAATTCCCAGCAACTGGTATTCAGAGGTATTACTTCCTCTGACAGGGAAGTGAGAACATAGCCATCATGGCTAGTAGCCACCTGCTTCTCCTCCCCTGGAACTTACTCCAGGGTCCTTTGGGACACAATGTCAAAGTTGGTGGTATTCATAGACAACTGGTATTCAAAGGCATTACTGCCTCCAACAGTGGCAGCAGAGTATAGCCATCAGGGTGAGTAGACAATGACAGCCTTATCCTCTATGAATTTGTCTAATACTCTTTTAAAGCCCTTCAAGTTGGCAGCCATCACTGCATAGTAGGAATGTAATCCAAGTCAATTTCCTTTCTGGGCACTCCTAAATATGTTTAAAAGGGGGGGGAGAGGCATGGTGGGAAAGGCCAATAAACCTTTTTAACTTCATGGTAGTCAGAAGTGTATTCCTTAACGTAGGGCAAACCACTGATAATATTTAAATAGCATGCTGCATAGTTCACATCTGTGCTGTTTAAATGCTATTGTTGGATGAACTGGTGATTAATCTTTTCTTACGATTAAGCTGAGCACAGGAAAGTTATCACATCTTCCTTTTCCCCAGTATACCTGAAGGAGCGCCTCCACCCCTATCGTTCCGCCTGGACACTGAGGTCCAGCGCAGAGGTCCTTCTGGCGGTTCCCTCGCTGCGAGAAGCCAAGTTACAGGGAACCAGGCAGAAGGCCTTCTTGGTAGTGGCACCCGTCCTGTGGAATGCCCTCCCACCAGATGTCAAAGAGAGAAAAAACTACCAGACTTTTAGAAGACATCTGAAGGCAGCCCTGTTTAGGGAAGCTTTTAATGTTTGACACACTATTGTATTTTAATATTTTGTTGGAAGCTGCCCAGAGTAGCTGGGGAAACCCAGCCAGATGGGCGGGGTATAAATAAATAAATTGTTGTTGTTGTTGTTCCTTAGTTAAGGTCACACAATTACACACCAACAGAACAATCCTATGAGTCCCTGATGGGGGGCACAGACTACCTATTTATTGACTATTCATCGTGATATGCTTCCACAAAGGCTTACGCAGATATTACACTATGTCTGGGCTTATATTGAGCATTCTTTCTGATATTCTTGTTGGGTGGTTCTACATCACTGAGCATTTGTCCTGCATTCATTCTGATTTGCTTACGGGGTGTTTACACATCTTCCCATTAGTCAGTCATTTATCCCACACTCATCAAAGCGTTTCCCTATCACTGTGTAATCTTGGTCCTCTCACTGCCACTCAGTCTAACCTGCCTCACCAGGTTGTTGTAAAAGTGGAGAAAGTATCATATATGTTACTTTGAGCTCCTTGGAGGAAAGGTAAGATAGAAATGAAATATAGTAACAACAACCTTAAGACACTGGAAGTTGCCTTATACTTGGTCTATCTAGCTCAGTATTGTCTACACTGAGCAGCAGTAGCTCTCTAGGGTTTCAGACTAGGAATATTCCCAGCCCTACCTGGAGATGTTGAGGATTGAACACGGGATCCTCTGTATGCAAACTGATGCTCTACCACTGATCTAGAACCACTGATCTAGAACAACAGTTTGGGACCAGGATATCTGAAGGGCCAGCATCTCTGGTATGGACCTACCAGTGCACAGAGATATCTCCAGAGGCCCCATAGTGATGCCGTGGCTAGATAACTCAATCCGAAGAGATTTCCACTTGACGCCATCTCTCTTCTCCTTTCAATAACATCTCAGGATGTTGTTATTCTCTCATACCCTGGGTGACCCCATTATGAAATTTTCTTGCTGCTACCTTCTGTTCCCATTTCCATGGTCTGCATCGTTCTGAAATTTTTGTAGGCTGCTTTGGGAGCTGTAGAAGTGGGATGTCATTAGGGGCCAACGACTGCACCCACATGAAAAAGGCAAATAGATGATGGAAGGATCACAGGCCGAGCAGGGAAATAAAGATCTCCCAGGATAGGAGACTAGGGGAGGAAAGAAAAGCTCCCAGGGTGATTTATGGGGAAGGTGGGGGCAGGATAAGAACTACCTTTGGATAGAGAAAAGGTTCTGTATTTGTGTACTGCTTTGTATTTTAGATACCCTGCTGTGGATTTTATTTTTTATTTTTTATCTTGCTGCTGTTATAAGAATATGCATTTCATAATGTATTTCTTATTGTCATAGTTGTATTTATATAACCATTCAGAATTTTATGTTGTATAGATAGTATGCTATGTATGGACAAATGGTGGTATGTAAAGTTAATAAATATAAAAATAATAAAAATTAGCATTTAAATAGAATTGAGACACCTGGCCGTGAATGGCTAAGGTCTACCTTGGCAGAAACTTCAGCTGCACACTAAAGGATGATTGAGCTTGAATGTAGCCCGTCTTTGGAAGCAGCTCCATGTGGTTGGCAAGTTCCTTGCAAACTTCAAACCTCAACCGCAAGGCACTTTTTGCTCTGCAAAGAGAAGAGGAACATCTGAGTTGGCGTGACATTGGACGCTCTGGCCACCTCTACTGACAGATCTGACAGCTACCATTTCTTCTCACATTGCACAAATACACAATGATAGGTGAATATGTTAATTTTGGCTTCTCTCAGGCCACATTCACACACTGCATTTAAAGCACTATGATACCACTTTCAACAGCCATGCTTTCTTCCTCCAAAGAATTATGGGAGCTGTAGTTTGTTAAGGGTTCTGAGAGTTGTTAGGAGACCCTCATAGAGCTACAATTTCCAGAGTGTTTTAACCTTGGAAAGGGGATGAGCTCAGAAATTAAATAGCCTCTATTTTAAGACAGCAAAAACTTCTCATTTAAGGAGCAATTAGCAGGAGAGGTTTCATCCTGTGCAGGATCCTGAACACCATACAAAGAAAACAAAAAATGATTGATATTTGGTTTTAAAAAGTTATGAAAAGCAGCTCAGGTTTGGGACTAAGCAACTTGACAGTTTTCTATCGGGAACACCTCAAAACCTTGGATTTGCATTGTAAGGATGAAGCAAATGGATCTGATAGCAAAGATACTCTGCCACTATACTTATAATCCCTTTCCTGGTAGTGGGTGTTATCTAGAACCAGGAAAGTCTCTTACATAACTTGACGTTTGTCATACTTGTAAGCTGAATTTCTGAGATAGCAGCTTTATTCATTTCCTTCCAACTGTGAAGAATCTCAGTGGGGTCTAATTCTAATAAGGAGTTTAGGATGCATCCCTTTCCAACAAAAAATAGTAAAAGAAAAGGAAAAGAAAAGAAGAAAAAAGAGAAAAATAAATACCATTCAATTGTATTTGCTTGCATGTAACTAGAATGTGAAATAGTGATAAAGAGGAGCAAGTTAAAAATAGCAAGACTCAACATCTAGCTAGCAAAATCCATGGATTTAAAAGGGGGGGGGGACGTCAGCAATGGCTGGTCAGGGGAGATGACAGAACCATTTTTTAAAAGCAAAAATTGAGCTTCCATGGCCTACAAGTGGGATGGTGCTTGTCTGCCAAGAAACAAAAACCTAAACTTTTTCTTTTAAAACTTCCATGTGTAAAAGTCCTGTGGAGATAAATAGGAATCTTATATCCCTTGTTGTTGTTCAGTCGTTCAGTCGTGTCTGACTCTTCGTGACCCCATGGACCAGAGCATGCCAGGCACGCCTATCCTTCACTGCCTTTCGCAGTTTGGCCAAAGTCATATTAGTAGCTTTGAGAACACTGTCCAACCATCTCATTCTCTGTCGTTCCCTTCTCCTTGTGCCCTCAATCTTTCCCAACATCAGGGTCTTTCCCAAGGAGTCTTCTCTTCTCATGAGGTGGCCAAAGTACTGGAGCCTCAACTTCAGGATCTGTCCTTCCAGTGAGCACTCAGGTCTGGTTTCTTTAAGAATGGATAGGTTTGATCTTCTTGCAGTCCATGGGACTCTCAAGAGTCTCCTCCAGCACCATAATTCAAAAGCATCAATTCTTCGGCGATCAGCCTTCTTTATTGTCCAGCTCTCACTTCCATACATAACTACTGGGAAAACCATAGCTTTAACTATATGGACCTTTGTCGGCAAGGTGATGTCTCTTGCTTTTTAAGATGCTGTCTAGGTTTGTCATTGCTTTTCTCCCAAGAAGCAGGCGTCTTCTAATTTCGTGACTGCTGTCACCATCTGCAGTGATCATGGAACCCAAGAAAGTAAAATCTCTCACTGCCTCCAATTCTTCCCCTTCTATTTGCCAGGAGGTGATGGGACCAGTGGCCATGATCTTAGTTTTTTTGATGTTGAGCTTCAGACCATATTTTGCGCTCTCCTCTTTCACCCTCAGTAAAAGGTTCTTTAATTCCTCCTCACTTTCTGCCATCAAGGTTGTGTCATCAGCATATCTGAGGTTGTTGATATTTCTTCCGGCAATCTTAATTCTGGCTTGGGATTCGTCCAGTCCAGCCTTTCGCATGATGCATATAAGTTAAATAAGCAGGGAGACAATATACAGCCTTGTCGTACTCCTTTCCCAATTTTGAACCAATCAGTTATTCCATATCCAGTTCTAACTGTAGCTTCTTGTCCCACATAGAGATTTCTCAGGAGACAGATGAGGTGATCAGGGACTCCCATTTCTTTAAGAACTTGCCATAGTTTGCTGTGGTCGACACAGTCAAAAGCTTTTGCGTAGTCAATGAAGCAGAAGTAAATGTTTTTCTGGAACTCTCTAGCTTTCTCCATAATCCAGCACATGTTTGCAATTTGGTCTCTGGTTCCTCTGCCCCTTCGAAATCCAGCTTGCACTTCTGGGAGTTCTCGGTCCACATATTGCTTAAGCCTGCCTTGTGGAATTTTATATCCCTATAAAACTACAATATAAAAACATGGGCCAAGGGCATATAACAGCTAATCAATTAATTACTTTGTTACCGTCAATAACCAGTATTCGTAGAACAGTTAATAGAATACAAATATCCAGAGCCAGTCTAATTGTGGACCACCTGCCCTGCTTTTTAAAAAATAATAATTTACTTTTAATAGTTTTAATATATACAGAAAAATGAAAATGAGAGATAAGAAGCCCCATCCCTTAACAACAACAAAACCTGCTTAATCTCTACAAAGAACTTGGTTGTAGCCAAATCCTACTCAGAGTAGACCCACTGAAAGGAATGTACCTAAATTCGTCATCATCACTAACTTCAATGGATCTGAATAGGATTAGCAATGGATGTAACTCTATTCAGAATAGATCCATTGAAGTTAATGATGATCAGCAACAAGCACAGCTTCCCCATCACTTCCTTTAATATGGACACCAGAGCTGCTTCTGACACATGTGAATGACCCAATGAAGGCTAATGTAAATGAGCTGCCTGCCCAAAGCTCTGCTGCTGTTTACATTGGGAAGGAAAGGGTCAACAGGCCTTTGCCTGCATTTGAAGAGAGAGCAAATAGTGATAAGGTGTGCAGAAGAGGCCCATAATCATGGGGTAGGGCTGGGAGGCTGTGGGGTTGAAGGCTGGCCACCCAAAGGCAAGCCTGGCCACCCAAGGTGACCACCTCTGAGGAAGGCAGGAAACAGACTGCGGTTGAGGAGGACTAAGCCCTGCCTACTTATTACAGCTTTGTGTGTATCGGATGACAGGTGACACCAATAGCCATTGTGATGGACCTTCATCCCAGCAGAATAAAAGTGTACTTGGGAACACAATCGAGTTTCCAGCTTTAAACAAATAATGGCAGATTAACAAAACCAACAATGCAATCCTACTCATGTCTGCTCAAACTAAGTTCCATTGAGTTAATTTAGACTTCCTCCCAAGTAAATGTGAATATGTTTGCAGCAAATGCTAATAAATGAAGGCAAATTTAAGAATCAGTCAACCTGGAAGTAGATGCATTCCTGGGCCACACACCTGCTTTGGATGATGATGCAGTCCTGATAAAGCCTGTCATACATGCAGATTTTGAGGTCAACGTTTGGATTGGGCACCCACACCGGCACAGCCACAGAAACAGCAGTGACACTGAAGGACAACTGAACACAAACAGATGTAAGGTTTGAGGGGCAACACGGTCTTGTATGCTGAAAAAAACAATTGCTGCCCCAAGCATTCAGGTTCAAACTCTTCCCCCAAACTCTTGGAAGCCCAAATTACATATGAGAGTGGCAGATATGTTTGCTTAGTCTAGGGATGGGGAATGTTTGTGGCCCTCCAGATATCTTCCTTACTTGACCTTTGGCAACACTGGCTGGGGCTGATGGGAGCTAGAGTACAACAACATTTGGAAAGCCAGTTTCCCAAGCAACCGGGTAGGGTGCTTTGAAACTCTAATCAGCTTAGGGAGGAACCACCTTGTTTCAAAAAGCACTCACTTCAATAGGAACCTGGATAGGGCTGCCCTCTTCTACCTTTTCTCTTCACTCTCCTTCTCTTGTGTGTCTTTTTAGTTCCTAAGCCCAAGGGAGTGACCATTTCTTTCCAGTTTTGCTGTTGATTCCAGCTCTCTCATTTATCTGAAAAGTGTGTGGGGTGTGTGTGATAAATGAATGAATGAATGAATGAATATTGTATCACTTTGCTCTCACAGGAGGCAGTGATGGCCACCAACTTGGATGGCTTGAAAAGAGGGTGGAGGAGAAGGCTATCAGCGGCTATTAGCCACTGCCTCCACGGTTAGAAACAGTAATGCTTCTGAATACCAGTTGCTGGAAACTGCAGGAGAGCAGAGTGCTATTGTGCTTGAATCCTGCTTGCGGATTTACCAAAGGCATCTGGCTGGGCACTGTGAGAACAGAATGCTGGACTAGACAGGCTGTTGTTCTGATCCAGCAGGCTCTTTTTATGTTCTTATGCTCAACTATCCGAAAAAGCACCATCATCCTAAGAAGGGGCGCTAGTCAGAATTGCCTGCAGATCTTAGGGTGAAAAAATACACGTTTGGAGACAACCCAGGTGACCAAAGGCACTTCGAAATTGCCTGTTTATTGCACATTCATTCCTATTTGTATGCAGGGAGCTTAGATGATGTTGCATCAAAGCAAGTGTTACCCTGCACTTTCCAGTGCATTTCCCCATCAAAATCTGTCACAAAAGTCTGATCTTTGTGGGGAAACTTGGTTTGTTGTGCAAGACCTCCCAGTAAACTGTAATTGCACAATGTGATTTACTAGTGCGAGGTTGAACCCCACCTGAAAATAGTGACAGTCTGAAAGTGCCCTAATCTGGGACCCCAGGCCTCTGCCAAACAGCTACAATACTGCAGCTGTTTGCTCTGGAGTAGAGGTGGCTGGATGCTTAACGCTTACTCCTTGAAAACCCTTTTCCTCGCTCAGGTTTCTGAATGTGCCTTTTCCACATCGGGGAAAAGAACAGCTGTGGGGACTAGAAGATGATGTTGCAAGGGTGGGGGGTGGAATGGTGGGCAGTGGGGGACAAGTTAAGCACCTTTTGTGGCAGAAGGTCCCAGTTTGACTCCTGGGCATCTCCAGGTAGGGCTGGGAAAGAATCCTCTATGGAGAGCTCCTGCCAGTCAGTGTTGACAATGTGACACTATATGCCCTGGCTTGATGTAATACAGCTTCCTATACTCCTCTTTTCACCTGCCACTTCCACACTGCTAACTATGTTTTACTGCTGTTTGGCAGCAACCCAGCTTCCCAGACCTGCTGGGTACATAGGTGGGCCTGTCAGGTGTATACTTCTGGACCTTCCAGAAGAGGGTTTCAAACCATTTTGTCCTGATCAAATTCTTCTAGAGCCATGCCTCCCCATGCCACATCCCTCACCAGCCTTGCTTTGCACCCTCTCCTAGTGATTTTCCATGGCTGGAATGTTTCTTTGAAGTGTGATAATAATTTTTGTTTGCCTAGTGTGTGTCTGGTCAAACCCTCCCTGGGAATGTGGACTCAGGAAAGTTCCCCATAAGAAAATGTGGCCCCTGTGCTGAAAAGCCCTCCATCCATTCCACAGCACATCCTAGCACCAGCACAAAAAGCAAACATAAGGCTCAGAGCTATAACTACTCACTGGTTTGCAGTCCGGGTTGTCAAAGGTAATCTCGAAATCAGCCTGCACAGCCCCAGGAATTGTTGGGGTGAACATAATCTGAAGTTTGACAGAGCTGAAGGGTCCAATATCACCTTCAGAAACCTGGATAATAAGCAAAAATGAAGAGTAACAACAGCTCAACTTTCTATAAATGGTTTGCGATTATTGCTTACTTTCACTTCCTTTTCATCTTCACTCTGCATCTTTTCTCTTTTTTTTTTAATATCATTTTTTATTTATTTTCACAACCATTTTTGCAAAATACAATATACATACTTTTTCACCTCTTATACCTTTTTGGCTTTTTACAGCCTTGACTTCCTTCAGTCCTTCCAAGCGACTTTATGATTTCTATATTTCCATTTATATTTCTTATATCTACCATTGCTTTCACATCTCACTCTTAACTTATCACGATAAATTTACATTTAGCAACAATATTTCTTCTTTACTCTACAATGCCTCTTGAAGTCCTACCAACGTATTCAATTCAGTAATTTCTTTTATATAGTCTGTAAATTTAGCCCAGTCTTTGACGAACTTCTGGTCCCGCTGTTCTCGGATTCTCCCCGTCATTTTGTCCATTTCTGCATAGTTCAATAGTTTCATTCTCCATTCATCTATTGTCGGCATTTGTTCTTGCTTCCAGTTTTGTGCTATTAACATTCTTGCCGCAGTCACTGCATAGTGGAAAAGCTTAGTGTCTTGCTTTTTAATGTCCACTCTGCATCTTTTCTCATCCATGTTTAAGTTGCATACACACCATACATTTAAAGCATATTTCCCACCTTCCCAAAGAATCCTAGGAACTATAGTTTACCCCCACAGAGCACCAATTCCCAGTACCCTTTACAAACTACCATTCCCAGGGTTCTTTGGGGGGGGGACACTCTCCCTAGTGAAGTGTGTCTGTCTCCATCATTATTAAGTTTTAGGAGGAATTTGAAAACATTTCTGTTTACCAAGCCATCTGGTGGCTGAAGGACACTGTTTCTGGCATCCTCAAGATCACTGGATATAACAATGTATTTTGACTGTAACTGCTTTTAAAATGTTTTTCCTTGGTCAAGTTGTTGAGATAACCTTTCATATTCTGAGCTGCTTATTGGCACAGTCCACTATGGGAAAGTGTCGCTAAACTAAACTAAACTACTATTACATGAAGATATCTCACCTAAGGTATTGGAGAGCCTTTCCATTCACCAATAAGCTCACAGTTATATCCGATATTAGTCCAACCCAGTAGACTCACTGAAATTAACAGGTGTGACTAATTAGGTCCATTAATTCAAATGGGTCTACTCTGGGTAGGACTTTGTTAAGCTACAACCTACAGTTTCTCTATCAATGCATTACCTTGCCCACTGTGAGCTCAAGTACTTCTTCCCTAGACTGCTGTCCCAGAGGTCTCTCATGTGAAGGGATTTGTAGGCTTTCCCCAGCGATGTCCATGTATGAAGCCAGATTATCAAGTTGCTCTAAAAGGCAGACAAATGAGGAAACTCTGTAATATTATTAACCATATTTATTTATTTGTCTCCGCCTCCTGCCTCTAAAATCGAACTCAAAGTGGCTTGTTAAAATCAGACATTAAAAACAAATGGAAAAACAAGGGGGGAAACCCAAACCCTGAAATGTTCACCAATAACATTATATAATATGCAGATCCAACTCAACCCCAACTCACTAAAATAATAGCAGAAAGTGAAGATCCAAATGCCTGGGAGAACAAGAGTGCTTTTGCCTGCTGCCTAAAACAGAGGGTGCCAGCTGTGCCTCCCTAGAGGGAAAATTCCACTAACAGGAGCAACCACTGAGAAGGGGTACACAAGAATGGCCTCAGATGACAAAGCAGTGTCAGGGTTGGTTCAGAACTGGAGAACCTGTGGTTTTCCTGATGCTGTTGGACTACAACTCCCACCATCCCTATGTTCCTGGTCGGGGTTGGGGTTCTGCATGCCTCCTATAAAGCATGTGTGGTCCCCCAGATACTGCTGGACTACAACTCCCACCATCCTATTTGCCATTTGTGGCAGAAGCTGGTAGGAGTTGGAGTCGAATATCTGGTGGGCCATAGGTTTCTCACCACTGCTATAAAACGAAACATGACTCTTCAGACAATGATACTAGAACCAACAGCCTCCTGAGCTCTGCAAAATTATCTAAAGCATGCAGGGGCGTTCCTAGCCCCTTGGCTGCCCGGAGCGGGAAGCCAAGAGGCACCCCCAGGGGCGGGGCATCACGGCGTGTGCGTACGTCATGACGTCATGACCCCTTGGTGCAGCGGCTGCTCGTGCCGGCGCACGAAGGGGTGCCGGGTGGGCGGCGGCTTCGGGAGTCTCTGCAGCCCGCAGAGACTCCCGAAGCCGCCGCCCGGGCTCCGTCAGCGGAGCACAAGTCGGGGCAGGGAGAGGGGCGGGCCAGCGAGGAGGGGTGTCACCCCTCCTCGCTGGCCCGCCCCACTCCATTCCCCGGCTCCGCAAGCCAGCCAGCGGCGGAAAAAGCCGCTGGAAGGGGGGGGGCTATTTTCGGCGCTGCCAGGGCGGAGCCGCAGGGGCGGTCAGTGAGGGGGGGTGACACCGCTCCTCGCTGGCCGCCCCTGCGGCTCCACCCCGGCAGTGCCGAAAATAGCCTTACAAATTTTTTAAAAAACAACAACATTTTTTTTAAAAAAATAGCCCAAAGTGTCACCCCCAGCAGGGCGCTGCCCGGGGCGGCCCACCCCCCCGCCCCCTTGCTACGCCCCTGAAAGCATGTTTGCTCTTTGTTGGTGTTTTGTAGAGGAAGTTGATGAGATGAGTGATTTCTCTTGGCAATCATAGAATACTCCAGCTGTTCCTTTCTGACTTCTAGAAACTGCTTCCAAAGGGCTGGTGCTGCAACACCAAAAGCCCAGTTCCTAGTGTGTACAAAAAGCATAGTTGCAGCGATCTATGGGGCGAGGAGGTCCCTTTGGCAACCTGTCCCAAGTCATGTAGGGCTGACATCAAAACGCTGCACTGTCTTTGGTAGCGTATTGGCCACCAGTGAAGCCCTCTCAGTAGAGGTATTATATGGTGTTTGCAGAATGTCTCAGTTAACATCCTAGCATTCAGGAACAATAAATGAGAGTGAGCTACTGGGATAGGTGGCAGTTACTGTCCCCCCTCCCCATTGCTTTCACCACCCCAAGAGTTATGAGAGATAGTGGGCAAATGAAAAACATATTATAAAGGTGTGCAAGTACTGCTTGTCCGATCCAAGCCTGCAAATGGATTGCGCCCAAAGGGTGAAAGCAGAGGAGGTAAGGGTGGCAAGAAACTGTAGCAGCAGATGATTCTGGTCAGAATTGGGCTTTCTACTAGAGCTGTGTTCAGGGCCCTGATGGTCGCTGAAGACTGATTCATTAGGGTGAATGGGGCACTGCCCTGCCAATCGCAGTCTGCCCTCAGCCAGGCCCCACGTGCCTGCCTTCTTAAAGCCAGTCCATGGGAGTGGCATTGTCCATAACCTTCCTTCCCCTTAGTCTCAGTTTTCCCCTAGGGAATTCAGCTGAGAGGAGGCCAAGGACACAGTTGGAATTACCGTATTAGTTGGCTCTGCTGTGTCTGTGATTGGATCTGGCTCTCCCTACTGTTGGGTCTCCGTGCCTTTTGCCCTACCAGTCCCAACAGGCAGCAGCCGCCGCTGCTGTATTGCACTGGCAACTTGTTTTAGCTGTACAGTTCAAAGCCCACAGGCTAGAGTTTTGTTGAAAAGCAGCACAGCAGGGCAACTGTGGCACAGGCAGCATTTGATAAGGACAAAAAATGGGGGAGCAAATATTTCCAAACTGAATGGCTTTATTTTCTCCAAAATAAATAAACTTGATGACGCTTTTGAAACATTTAAAAGCTGGGGAGAGAAACTTACGCAATTTATCGTTGTGTCACTTTGTTCATAAAATTGCAGGTTGTAAAAATAAACTTGTCACATGGTTCTCGCTTTTTGAGAGGTGGGTGTTTCAGATAATTTCAAGGAGAACAATGATAAGGATTCTGTATCCGTGGGAAGAAATCCTTGGAGGTTTTGTACTTGAGGGAAAACTGCCATCGCCTGCTCAGGACAGGGTTGCAGGAATATGCACCTTGAGGTGCTCCTGGATAATTCTTTGTCATCAGAGGACCAAGTGACCCCAGAAGGTTGGGAATGCTGTCCTTGGGCTGAAAATGATTCCCCACTGTTGTTTTAGCCCCTTTTCCAAGCTATCATTCTCTCTCCTTGCAGGTCCATGCAGATGCGGGGGGGGGGGGGAATCCATAGTAGGGTAATAATGTTATTAGGCAGCTAACCCAAATCTCACAAAATTGCGAGCATGATTTTGATTTCTTCAGAACTCTTCAACAAGCCAGGTTTTGAAGGGAGGACGCTTTTTTAAAACAAAAACAAACCAGGCACAAACAGTATCTGCAAGAGATTTTTTTTCTACTTATACTTATACTCTTGGAATTTACCTTAAATTCCTTAAACCAGAAACCTTACCAAAATTGTCAGGCAGAGGGGTGTGGTGAATAACCTCTTCAGAGCGGTTATTCTCGCCAGGGAAGCCCCACATACTAAAGTTGCTGTCTTTCTTAATCCCAGTTGTTGTTTCGACCACAGGGGCACAAACCTAATTGGGAGATATACAAGGGTTTACGAATTCCAATTATTTTCAGATGGACTAAGATATGATTTGATTTATCATATTTCTATGCTGCTTTTCATTCAGATGAAACTGAAAGCCGCTTACAAACAATAAATAACAGTAACGTAATAGAACATCACAAATACAGCATAAATCAAATAAAAATAATGAACAAATGATCAGTAAGCTTTATGGTTGAGTAGGGATTTGAACCCTGGTCTCACCAGCTTCTAGTCTGACTCTCTAACCATTACACCACACTGACTCCCAACACAGTATCTGATCAGTCTGGCCTCCATATAGGGCTATTTCCTGGACAGCTACTCAGCCTTTTGATTCTGAAGGGGGAAAAACCATAAGTAGCCACTGCACAGGACCATCCACATAATAACAACAGAAAAACCTGCTTGATCAGGTGGCAAGTGACTCATCTAGTCCAACATCCTGTTCAAACACTGGCCAAGCAGATGTCTTATGGCAGGGGTGGCCAACTCCCAAGAGACTGCGATCTACTCACAGAGTTAAAGACTGGCAGTGATCTACCCCCTTTTTAGGGGTTCAGTCAAAGTTGTTCAGCTTTCTTTTGGGGAGCAAAACTTGTTGAGCTTCTTTGAGGGGAGCCAGTGATCTACCACAGACATCCGATGATGTTATCTGTTGCACGTGCCTGTCTTATGGGAAATATGCAAGCAGGACTTGAGCACAGCAGCACTTTCCCCACTTGCGATTCCCAGAGACAGAGGGGGTGGAACACAGTCATCATGAAGGGATTGATAAGAGATTAAGAAATAGATAAGAGATAAGAGATAAGATAGACAAGATAACAGATGAGATAAGCAAGGGAAAAGATAATATAAAAGATAAGAGATAAGAATAGATAAGAGATAAGAGAGATTAGAGATAAGATGTATGTAAGCTATTGGGACGTGGATGGCACTGTGGGATAAACCACAGAGCCTAGGGCTTGCCGATCAGGAGGTTGGCGGTTCGAATCCCCGCAAAGGGGTGAGCTCCCGTTGCTTGGTCCCTGCTCCTGCCAACCTAGCAGTTCAAAAGCATGTCAAAGTGCAAGTAGATAAATAGGTACCGCTCCGGCGGGAAGGTAAACAGCGCTTCCGTGCGCTGCTCTGGTTTGCCAGAAGCGGCTTAGTCATGCTGGCCACATGACCCGGAAGCTGTACACCGGCTCCCTCGGCCAGTAAAGCGAGATGAGCGCTGCAATCCCAGATTCATCCGTGACTGGACCTAATGGTCAGGGGTCCCTTTACCTTTACCATATATGATAGAAGATAAGAGATAAGTGATAAGTGATAAGAGAAGGTTGTTTGTATGTAAAGAGGCAGGCAGGCAGGTGGGGACTGGCTGACGAGGACTGAGCTTGGTGGGGCGGCCTCCACAGAGAACATGAAAGGAAATGTCAGTGCTATATAAAACCTTGCCTTCTGTATCATGAGTTCCAGGGCCATTTTCCCTCAGACACGGCACCATAATACCAGGGTATTTTTTGGAGGGGGGGGGGGAGACAAATACTCTTGAACAACATACTAGCCAGGAAACTCTGGAGGAATATATGGTCAACGAGCAGAAGCAGCCACTGACCTGAGTGTTGCTGCCATACTGGAGTAAAGTAAACTGCCCTAATCTCTGAATGGCACAAATTGGGACTATAGGAGTCTCAGTTTAGAGCAATTTTTCATTTGTTCCAAAATGAAAGAGGGCTCAGTGCTCATAATTATCAAGGGGCTTGATGTTTATGGTTGTGGTAACTGCCTGTTCTCTGCTCCATTTAAGTTAGTCATCAAAGCGTTCACTGGCTTCTTCCAAAAAAGGTTCCTGGGAGAAACACAGACCTTGATTTGATAAAACTGTATCAAACAAGGCATGTGCAGTTTGGGACAGAGAAATTTGTTCATTTCAGTTTCTCATTTTCACAATTCAGTTCAGCTGTCCCCATTTCCTGAGTTTGCTAAAAAAAAATTAGTTCGCACAAAGTTTGTACGCATTTGCTACATACAAGAAATTTTTGCAGACCAATTCCCTCAATATAATGTGGTTTTGTACATAATTTTCCATAATATGAGCATTTTTGTGGTTTTTTTGTAAACATTTTTTGGTTGGGCAGATGCACCAAAAATTCAAAGCAGTGCAAATTTTCAAGCGATAACTGTGTTTCACTTTGATGAATGGTTCAGGAAGTTTGATATGTTTCTATTAAAATGCAAATGAAATATGTTTCTCCTCTATCCCTATGTTCAGTCTGTACCCCACCCCATCCCACAAGAAATCTTATCAGAATGCTTGCTTTCTTTCCTTAAAAGTCTTGCCTGAAAAGCAATCATTAAGCTTGCTTTAAGTTTTCATATTTCTAGTAGCAACTTTAGGCTGGGGGAAAATAACATCACTGGGCTAGACTCTTGGATCCAATTAGGAAGCCAATCCAGAGCAAAAGGAATAGAGAAGAAACTCTGAATTGCAAACTCATCAGGAAAGGATTCCTGCTTCCAAGCAGGGTTAAGGGAAATGACAATCAGATCTCTCTGGGAAGGGAGCACCTATCAATGACTAGTTTGAGATCTGTCGATCTATGTCGCTTGGAGCTCTCAACTGAGGAGGGCTTACAAAGACTGTTTTGTCGATGGAAGGTGGTGCAGTCACAGTATGTTGCACCATTGCAGTGTGTGTAGTGTCAGCTGCTTTGCGGAGCTGGAATCTTGTTCCCAAGGCGCCACAGTTCGTCAAGGTGATGGTCCGTGAAATTGTCTCTCCCACCACATGAGTGCCAAAGTCAATGAGCTCTTTATCTAGTGCCAGCTGAAAAGAGAGGGAGAGAGGGAGGAAACATAATTACTACTGTCCTAGATAGGCAGTAATGTCAGTTAAATGAACGGCTACCATTTCAAGCACAAGACCTTAAAATCCTTATTGCCGCTTCAAAAGGCAATGTCACAGTGGGATCTTTTCCCCTTGACTGTTGCATGGAAGATACAGCAGATCTATAAATCAATGATTTTTATATTATTTTTTTACAAAAAGAAAAATGAAATCAAATTTTAAATAATGTAAACCAGTAAAAAAAAAAAATCTAAATACTACAGATTGCACTTAGTGTTCATCCTACTCAGAGCCAGGATTAAGGCCCATTAAGTTCAGTGAGTCTACTCTGAGAAGGACTTACTAGGATACAACCCAACATCTCTCATACACAATTGGATTAATACTAAATATTGATAAAAGCACGAGTCCAAGTTTAATCTCTAAATTAAATCAATGCTTCTACTAGGTACATCAAGTTAGAGGAGACTTTTCTATGTAAATGAACTCACTGAATCATTTATCGAATATGAATATTAGCACTCTATCACCCACTGAGGTTATAGGACCCCTCCAGTATGATGAACCCATCCTGCACTAATTACTTCTACATTCCACAACTGTACATTCATACAAATGTCTCTATCCATTTGGTGAGCATAGGACAGAATATTACAGCACCTTCCATGGTACAGTAAAGATAATGCTTTTTTATCAACTTTGTATTTGGATATCAGGTCTGCTACTTGTCCCCAATACCTCATTCTCCGAGCTGCTGCCTCAGTGATACGCCTTCTGGGATGGGGCATTAACTATATTCATAATTCAGCTATTTTAGTATTTAGGCATGTTTGTTGTGCTGCTCAGTTTTGACATTTAGTGACAAATAAGAGATCCAGCTAACCGATTTATTAAGCAATTCATTTCCTGCCAATTTGCTGCTAAGTCAGGGGGCACATTTTTAAACTTGGCAATGCTGATTGCCATGGAGAGCCAGCAAGAAGTGATTCTCACCCAAGCGTTGAATACTTGTCATGGTTTATTTGATGGGAAAGAAATTATTTATGAAACATCCCTGATAAGGGAAAACACACATACACACCACAAAATCCTAAATGCATAAGGAGAGCCCTGCTGGATTAGGACAATCCTTTTCTCACAGAGGCCATTTGCTAACATTGTCCTCTGAGATGGCTGTCTAACTCTTGAATAATCCTGAGATCCTTCTGTGGTCAGAAAGTAGCACAGAACACATTTACACTGGGATAAACATCAGACTGATCCTATCAACTTGAGGCCTTTGGTGCAGTGATGCACTAACAGGTTTGTCTTTGGGACAGAGGTCCACTCAGCAGGCCTCACTCAGCAAAACTAGTAGGAAGGCTCAGAATTGAGGCGTGTCTGTGGAAGGAACAAGCAGCAATGCACTACACAGACTCAGCCTAACCTACCTCACAGGGTTGTTACGGAGATTAAAATGGGGTGGAGGAGAAACATGTGCACCACTTTAAGCTCCTTGGAGTAAAAGGTGGGATATACATTGAATAAATAAATAAATAAATACACAGCAGAAGCTGGAGCAAAATTACCACTTTGCTGGTTTCCCACAATTTGCCTTTGAAGAATTAAAATGCTGCTACCTTGCAATGCCTTGATAGCAAGCACATGTTGTGGAACTAATCATGTCCTTGGTTCTACAAGGAGCTTGTTTAAGCATCTATGTTTAATAAGAGCCACTGTCCTTGATGGAACTGTGCGTCCGATACCTAAAAATAATGCATTGACGTCTTTTCCCCTCAAATAGCTGGCTTGATAAAATTCTCGAAAGGCTCCCAACAATGTATCAGCGATAAATAAATAAACAAATGAAAGGTTCATAAACTTTTATTGCAAGCTGTTGGTTAGATTTCAAGATGCTGTTGTTTTCCACTGCACAGCTAATTTTAGGAACAAATTCTCTGAAGTTGTTGTCTTTGAGCATTATACTCAAGTGCACTTTTAAATGGAACCACCTACATGTGTTTTTGCAGCACTGGCACCTGTAGTCTTAAAAAGAAAAAACACTATAGCAATACATATCATTTAAAATTTAAAACAGAGAACTTCTGTGTGCTTGGGACCACCCTGTTCTCTGCAATTTTTCTGAGGCTTTCCTCCAGGTGGCGCTATGCAAAGCAGGCCCCTTTCAGTAATGGCACCAATTGTGTGGAATGTCAGGTTTTACAACATACTCCTTTCAAGAGTGGTTTTCCCTGCTCTGAAGGCTTTAAAGTCAATTCTTTTCAGGCCCTTTTCAAGGGAGACGGCTTGAATGTGAGTGGAGGAAAACGCCAGTCGAATGAAGTCAAACACTGGTGAGGACTCATCATCAAGCCAACCTAGTGGCAGTGAAGGCAGAAAAGAAGGCATACTTTGCTACCTCCATTGCATCCTCACTGTGCTGTTCAGCAGAGCTTTTCCAGGTAGTGTGGGTCCTTTTAAAGTCTGGCCTAAAGGAGGTGACAAAACCAACAGTAGTTTGCTGTGACTTGTTTGCTATGCATTTTGAGGATAAAATCAATTGCATCTACTTGGATCTTGACCACTGTTAAAGCAGATAATGCTTGAGAGATGTCCAGAGTCTAGTCCTGTTATGTTGGATGAGTTTAAATAATAAGGCTTGAGGATGCGGACAGGGTGTTTGGATCGGTCAGATAAAGCGGGATATCAAATCCAAACTCTTCTTCTTCTTCAGAGCAACCACTTGCGCTCTGGACCATTGCCCCTCTTGGTTGATAAAACTAGCAGGGAAGGGACAGCCAGATGGATGAGGGAGGTGATTAATGCCTTCTTGCAAGAGCGGGTGATACCTGCCTGCTTGAAGGAGGCAGTGGTAAAAGCACTAACCAGCCTCTCTTGAGTTGCTATACCAATAATTTAAGAAGTTTCACCACTGTAACTAAGCCAGGTTTTAATGCCTGTGCAACTTTTTCTGATTGCTGCATGGAAAAAGCACATGAATCTGACCTTTGAAGAGTTCATAAGTAGAACATTTTTAAAGCATGTGGCCTTTTCCTATGCTAGTGGAAGAGGGGAGCTTTGGAAGGAACTGAGAAGAGCATATTTTAAAGGTCTAACAGCCTACATTTCCATGCTTTCCTATGTTTCATATTTTGTGATTTTAAATATCTGCTGGGGTTTTCTTACCAAAGAGTACTTGCCCCAAGCCTGGATCTTGGCATCCAGGAATTTCTCCTTTTATGCTCCCCCCCCCCTTGCCACCAACACTTGCTTCAACAGAGGCGGTGGTGAACTGAGGCCTTCTGAGCTTCTGTCTCCTGTCCACCTCTCCTATGCTCCACCCTCTTTGTTGGAGAACTAGAGAGACTCTTAAAGAGCCAAACCTATCACCTGAAAATGGGCACTTCTCTATTACTCCATGGTCTCCCGCTTGGAACACTCTCCATACCAACAGACTGGTGTGTGTAGGAGTGCCAAGGCTCCACTCATTGTAGCTATGGAGACAACAGCTCTTCCCGCTTTGGAGTGCTGCTATGCTGACCTGATTAGAGTTGCAAGGCAGCAGCTTTCTTAAAGGAAGCTAATAAGGGGAGGGGGTGGAGCCAAGCATTCTGAAACGCAAGCCTGAGACGTCAGGAAATCTCACCAGGAGACGGTACTGGACTTGGCAAGTGGTGGGCACCCTCAGGACAGAGCAGCCCGAGTGTTCCAGTGGCCACTTCATCCCCTCCTGAAGCTGAGTGACAGTGGTGCTCTACAGCCCTGTGGTCACCACCAGCTCAGCCACAGCCAGGGCTTGGGACTGGTCTAATTCTTCTTGAGGCCAGATATATCTCCTCCCTACTTGTTAGATGAAATCTTGAATTCTTGCACCAAGGAAACAACTTGCTCCGATAAAGCTTAACAGCAGATTGAACCTTTTTAAGACTATGCCCCCACACTACCTTTCCTGGGCTCTGCCCCACACTTTGTGGATAACTTTAGGTTCTTAGTGGGCCAGCCCTCTGGTTGGAAGATGGGCACCCTCCTCTGTCCCAAAGCATCTTGCTTGTTGTGCTTCCTGAACCTCAGAACGGGTGAGGTCCTGTGAGGGGACATTCAGCTCCTCGGAGGAAGGTGCCAATGAATGAACTGGCTCTGACAGTCTTCACTCTGGCTCCGCCTACTGTTGGCTGTCTTCTGCCCTAACAGTACCAATAGCTACCAACCTTTGCTGCAACTGGATAATGAATTTAAGGTACTTGGAACACCTGTAAAGTGCTATACAAAATGTTAAGTGTTGCTTTTACTACTACAGCATTTTATAAATGTGCACAACAGGCAAGTCACAAGTGAATTGGGTTGCAGTTCCACAGAAAAGTCACCAAAACATATGCAGAAATTGTGTTTACTCCAGAATAAATGGTGTGTGGATTTGCTGCATTAAAAAGGAGAGAGAATGCAACCAGTTTCCCTCCCTCTACTTGCTAATATATTTACTTTCATTCCTATTTCCTGAAACAGGGCTGTCTCAGCCAAAGATTCAAGGATAGGTATTGGACTCACCACACACTTCTTGGTTGAACACTTGAGTGGGATTGAGAAGGAGCCAATCTGAGATAAAAATGTGACTTCTCCTTCAAGATCTTGGTTTATCTAAAAAGGAAACAAAAATTGCTCTTCAGAATCTAGTTATACCTGTCAGTAAATTACCGGTAAGCATTGCTTTAGACTATTTAAGGGGTTAATAAAAAGTGTGCAACATTTTGCAGGATAACAGCAAGTATTACAGTCTTTCCATATATAGCCCTAGCTCTGGAATTAAGGCAGATTCATCCAACACCATTACTGTGGTTTTTTTTTATAAAAAAAAATCAGTCCTATTTGCATAAGCTTTTAACCATAATTAGTATCAACTGTCCACAAGCACTTCTTATTGGCAACTGTGCTATTGTTTACTTACACACTGTTTAATTGGGCTGTAGTTTCTTTCTTTTTTGTTTTTTAAATTGCTATTACTTCATACTGTTTTATATATATTATGCAAGTCAACTTGAAAGCTGAATTAGTGGGTATACAACCACGGTGAAGAACTTCAGGCCTGGAGGCAGAATGCGGTCCGTCAAGCCTCCCTAACTGGCCCTCAAAAGTCTCACCTAGCCACACACCCTTTCCCCAAGCAACACCCCCTCTTTGGCCCTGCTTCATGCCCCCTAGTGTTTATACCTGGCTGGTACGAGTCTTTACTCCCTGCTTGGTTTTAAATAAAAACACTGACGGTCAAACTAGACTCACATTTAAACTTTTATCAACCCACAGTAGCCCAGAGTGAATCCTTGCTGTTTGCATTGCACCAATGGAAACTTTTTGCAACCAATGGAAGTTTTTCTTCTAATGCAAATTGCAGGCATGCCGCCCCTGTCCCACCCAGGTTGGAACATCTGCATAAAACAAAAGGGTTAAAGCCCCCTAACTTCTATGTGAGGGTTCTAATCCCAAACAAGACTCCTACATCTGCTAATTTGTGTAGTATTGTGGGTACATCCAATAGGTGTGCATGGGAAAGTAGGGCATGTAACATTGTGAATGGACACTGCCACTGCTGGTTGGCTATGGCTGAAAGTCTAGCCACCCCTGCCTTAGGTGTCTATTAAAGCAAACAGAAGGGAAGCATTTGCTCTTGTAGACTGTCACCAGCCGGAAAGCATTTCAGCATGTCCATGGTCCCTCTTTAGATGCATTTATGAGAGGGACTGCAGCTCAGTGGTACAGGAGCTGCTTTGCATGCAGTAAGTTCCAGGTTCAGTCTTTTGCCCCCCTATTTTTAAAAATATCACTTTTTATTTGCAAATAAAACAGGAGAAAAAGAAGAAATAATTTTAAAAATAAACTCCATTGCCAGCTGACATTAGTAACAGTATCCCATCAATCCTGATTTAAATGTATGAATATAGGTTGCCCATAAAAGTATCTGAACGAAAGAGATGATTACGAACCACACAATCAATTATAGAATGGTCTGTGAAATCTTCAAATCACTGGTGGGTGTTTCTCTTTCCAACATTACAGGATTCTCAGAACTCACTTCTGTTGTCCATCTGTTAGTCCCCACTCCACAAGAATATCATTTACCGGTAAGATCTTGTGAACATTCACAAATGTCAAGGATTTATCCAAGACAACATTGATGTGAGCAGTAATTGCTGATCAGAAATAAAAATCTGCAGCAATTTCAGTGCTCCATCAGCAACACATGTCTGAACTGTCTGAATCCCTTCCTATGGAGGTGCTGTGGAGTCCAGTATGCCCCAAACATAAACTTTTGTTGCCTCAATCTCCATTTTAAATCTAAAGAAATGGTGCACACCAATGATAAAGCAACATTCCATTGATTGACCTTGCAGTACCTGGAATCCTGAAGGGCTACAGTCATTCAGAGTGGCCAACACTGGGGCAGAAAAATACTCTGCCCTGGGGGGGGGGGACAGCTTTCTACACTCCTAATTTTTCCTCTGTTCAACAAGGAAGCATTTCAAAACATCAGCTCTCTATGACTGGTACAGTTATAAAACAGAATGATGGAATTTCACGGTTTGCAAAAAGCAGATCAACCTTGTGTGACTCTTCACTTAATCCTTTTGCTATCATG
Source organism: Darevskia mixta (assembly GCA_034641385.1). Taxonomy (NCBI): domain Eukaryota; kingdom Metazoa; phylum Chordata; class Lepidosauria; order Squamata; family Lacertidae; genus Darevskia; species Darevskia mixta. Next base: position 6,413,176 of record JAWWNH010000181.1, read on the forward strand.
AAATTTGCAAATGCCATTTAATCAGGATGACTGTATGGCATGCCTACCATAGGTTTAAAGGTCACCCCTACTTCGCAAGATATTCCAGAAGACATTGGGCCCGGAGGATCAAAGCTACAGTGGGAAATAAAAGACAGAATTAGATGACCATGTGAATGACTTATTTGTGCTGTTCTTGTAACAGCAGCAAGCAAAAGATGTGACTAAAATCATTTTAACCAATCAAGGTTTTTTTTTAAATGAATCAGCTGTCATTTTCCAAATTAACTGACAGGTCTTTAAAATTTGCATATATTTTGAAAATTACTGAAACTTCAGTACAGAGGCCTTTTCGAGACCTACATTAGTACATTTGCTCTTTGAGAGATTATTATTCAGTGTTCAAAGGCAACAACAGATTTAATGGTTTCTTTTACAATCCTTATTAAAATAAAAGAGAAATAGTCTTAAAAATAAGTTAGGGATAGGTGAATCTGTTCATTTCAGTTTCTCATTTTTCCAATCTCAAATTCAGTTCCCCATATTTCAACACCTGTTTGCATTTTTTAAAAAAATTCTCATTAAAATTATCAGTAAATTTCTCCAAATAAAAAACATTTTTTCAAAACAACTTTTCCTAATAGAATGTATTTTGCATGCTATTTCCCCTAATATATACATTTTATGCACACTTTACCCTTGTATGTGCCTTTCTACACACATCACTGGGCTGAAGAACTGCCCTGCAATTTTCAAAAGACGTACGTGTTTTACTTCACATTATGGGTGGTTGTTCTCAATAAAATCCTGGCTACATTCAGATATAATTCTTATCAGCATCAATCTCATATGGATACCTATCTGGCCATCTGGAAGTCTTATATTAATCTATATGCTTGATTTAAGATTCATGAACAGATGATCACTGTTATTCACGATGTAAACTGATGGTGGTCTATTATTAGCAGTATTCTTGGTAGTATTTTTATGTATCATTATTATTATGCTTTTTCTCTTTTTCTTCTTTAATTTCATCTTTTTCTTTTTTCTTGTTGAATTTACAAATAAATAAATAAATAAACCAAAAGTGGTAAACCAAGTACAAACCATGGCTACAAATTATGATTTCTTTGGAATAAAACAAACCATAATCCCTGATTCAAGCATAACGCTAAACCAGGGTTCTTTTTTTTTGTTTTTCCTGGGGGTTTTTGAGGTGGGGACACAGTGGGCAAAACTGGCTTATACACCATTAACTTTGGGCCACATGCAGTGGTGGTATGCAACATACATTGGACTCTTGAAAGTATTCTATACATTTCAAGTACTTATCATTATTATTGCCCTGAATTTGATATTTGATAATTGACACACCAGTGTAACAGTGCTGTGCACCTTTAGCATAAGAAGAGAGAGCTCTGTCACATGACACACAACCACTGTAACTATTTTTAAGCATGCAAAGGTAGAGTTTCCTGCCTCCAGGGTAGCCAGGGTGGGGTGAGGGGAATAATCCAGCCTGGCAAACCAATCCCTGATTGGGACTCTTAAAAGGATGACATGAAAGTAAGATGTCAAGTTGCCTTTTGATTTACAGCATAATTTCTGAACACTTGGCTAAAACCGGTCACTGTAATAAGCTGCTAATTTACAGCTTTCAACTTGAGATGAGAGTATTAGAGAGCCCGAGTTCAATCCACACAGATCTTTTCTTTCCAAGAGCCACCCGTAGCAGCAAATCTGCTGCAGCATGTAATCTTTGTCGAGAAGAGGATGTAGAGTCGAAAATGCTAGCCACGTGCTTGCTTAATATGTGCCGACACAGGAATAAAGTTGTGCTTTCACCATATGAATTTGCTAATCAACATTATGTTCTTAAGTTTCAGGTACCAAAGGAAATAAATCAAGCTTCATGAATGGTACCCTGTAAAATAGGGATTGGCAACACACACCCCATGTAGTTGGACTGCAACGCCCATCATTCCTGTTCATTGGTCTTGCTGGCTGAAACTGATGGTAGTTACAATCCAACCACTTCTGGAGGGTTGTGGGTTCCCCATCCCTGATTAAAATACAATCCTAAACATGTTTGTTCAGAAGTAAATTCTGGGCTTCTTCTGTAGAACAATGCAGGGGGGTCCTGTAGCTCTCCAGGTGGCTGGACTTCAACTGCCACCATCCCTGGCCATTGGCCATGCTTGCTGGGACTGCTGGGAGTTGCAGTTCAGCAACATCTGGGGACCAAAGGTTCCTCACATACAATGATGGGGGACTTGTGGCTCTACAGGTGTTGCTAGACTCCAGCTCCCAGCATATCTGGCCACTGGACATGCTACTAAGGCTGATGGGAGTTGGGTCCAACAACATCTTGGGGAGGAAGGGCCAAAGCTTCTTCCATCTTTGTCACAGGAGATGACAAGGGGAAGCTAGGACTCAGGGAACCTTGGCTAGGACCCAGGGAACCCACAGACTTCGAGAACCGTTGACCCACCATATGGTGTTGGCCTACCACTCTTGAATCCCATTAGCCTTGACTATTGGCCATGCTGATGAGAGATGTAGTTCAGCAACACTTGGAGGGCCAAAGGTTCCCCACTTCTGCAGTAGGGGAAAATCCTGTTTCTTTACTACCATGGTCATTTGCCGCATTGCTGGCCTTCAGAAAAGTTAGCAGTGGCTGAAGCATCCAACTGGGAAGCTGTAAGGTCTAACAAGTGCCACTACTCATTTTCTTTTCCACCTCCCCTGCACTCCCAGTCTCAGAAGAAGCAAAAACCCAACCAAATGTACTTACTGAACTGTGAAAAAATCCTTGAGGTGTTCACTGACTCCCACCAGCTTGCAGTAGTTAATGCTATAGAAAGCATTGATCAAAATCATCTTCTTTTTATAGGTTTTACCAATGTCAAAGTCCTGGAAAGAATTAAAACATGTGGTATTCTAACACACTAAGAGATTTTGTGGTGATAGAAATCTCATTGACTGTGATTGGCTGAGCTGCCCTCATATCACACAAGAGTCAGGGCAATCAAAAGGCTTTCTTGTTGCCATTGGCTGAGTTCTATTGAACTTACTTCTGAGTAGGCATGTATAGGATTGCATTGTTAATTATAAATTGTTCTTTTGATTCCAACAGGGATTAATTTGTCAGTGTACTTTTATTTTTAAAAACAATTGTAATACAAAAGCTAACTAACGGGAGGTAGCATGCACCATCTTAGAAGAAGCATTCCTTCTTTCACACACAAGGGAACACCCCTTCTAAGACTGCCTACACCAATGGTGGCTAACTTGTGGCCCTCCAGGTGCTGTTGGACTCTAACTGCCATCAGCTCTAGCCAGCATAGCCAATGGTCAAGGATGATAGAAGCGGTGGTTCAACAATACCTAGAAGGCCATGGGTTCACCACCCTTGTGTTACAGTGCAAACCTGTGAATATTTATTTAAATAAAGTCCCATAGTAAACAATGGTGCTTACTCCCAGGTACGGAATTGTAGCCGTAATTCATAGTTCCATCAAACAGGGTCATTCTGCAATTGATTAATCAGTGAAATACATCAATTACAAGCAACCTGGTTGGCTAAAAAAGATCAATTGGGCTGAAGATCTATTTAAAATTTATTTTTAAATACATGAAAAGCCATAGGTCAGGGTGGAGGAACCTATGACTTTCCAGGTGTTGTTGGTTGCAATTCCCACCAGCACGGCCAATACTCAGAGATCATGGGATATGTAGTCCAGCAACATCTGGAGAGGCATATGTTCCCTATCTCTGGCATGAACCTAAAAAAGAATGCACAATATGTTTCAATCTGTTGTAAGTGTCTTAAATATCTTTGAGTCAATCTGTTGCATACCTTTTGAAATAGCAGGGCCTTATGTTTCCCCTTTCTTTAAGTACGATGCTTTGTATATATATATATAAAAAGACATTGCTCCACACAAATAAAGAAATATGCATACCGGTAGCTATGCCTATGTGATATTGATTAATCAGCAAAGATTTCTTAGATGACTAGATGAAGAATTGGAGAGTAAGTACAGTCTAGTTGTTGCAGTGCTGGACTAAATCACCCACTCAACCATGATGCTCATTGTTTGACCATGGGTCAGTGTCTCACTGTCTCTCCCCCTGCCTTCAGTCTAGCCTCCCTCAAAGGGCTGTTGCAGGGATAAAATGGACCGTGTACACTGCTCTGAGATCAATGAAGGAAGGGTGGGGTGGAAACATCATCATCATCATTTTATGAAACTTGAACTTTGCCAGAGTAGGAAATCCTGTTTTGTGCATATTGTAACAGTATGAATTAAAGCCACCAGAAGTCAATGGGCAATTTCTATTCTTTCTAGAGCTGTAAACTCAAAGATGTTCATTTTCAAAAAACAGGCCTTGATCTATCCCCCACCCCCATGGAAACCCCATACTAACCTTAAAGTGAATGAGGCTTGGCTTGCTATAGAAAGGACACCCCTTAAATTCAAGTCCACAGACTTTATGTTTGCGAATAATTCCACTATGCAGCTTTTCCAAGTTTTGAGAAAATATCTCCTTTTCCAGTTTAGATGCACCAACAGGTTTGGAGTCTAAACCAACATCTGGCACCTGAGCAGTGTGAAACCATAGCGGGGAGGAGGAGATATATGATTAGGTTATTTCAAAGATGGGGAATATCCCCCCCCCCCTTTCCCCAAGGCTATCCATTATTTGCAGGGCTTTAGTTAACAGTTGCAGAGAGGCCCACAGCACTGGGAAGAGAAGGTTAAACTCATTCCCTAAAGTTGCTAATTGTCCGATTGGGTAAAACATACAGGAGCCCACCCACTCCAGCTTCAAATACCATGATTGTAAACTGAGAAAATGATGTGGAAAGCATTAGAATTCAAATTGTGAGAAGCATTTCAGTAATTTATTATTATTATTTTTTAATTAAATGTGACAAATCTTCCTGGCTGATCTTCTGTATCACATAATGGCCTTGTTTGCACACCAGAGTACAGCATAGAAACAAAACAACAATCCCTGGTTCAGACATACCACTAACGTAGGGGCAGAATTCAACAATGTACTCTTATGATTGATCCATCAATGAAACCATGAAGGGGAACAATTCCCCTCCTCCCCTGTAGCCTTTTGGGGGTTACTACAACCCTCCAGCATGGAGGGGGCACGGGGGGGATTCCTGTTGCACAAGCAAAAGCCCTTGCATGAGCTTCTGCTGATAGTACTCATTAGCTAAATCCAGTCCTAAGCCAGGGATTGTGATATGTTCCATCCATACACTACTGAGGAGACAGATATTAAAAAGGCCCTATCATTGTAAACCACTATAACTATGGTTTGCCACAATGTGCAAACTGGGCCAGAGTTTGGCCCACAGTTGTCTCCCAAAAGCCACTGGAGAACAGAACACAAAGGTTCTTGCCAACAGAGTGAAACAGAGGTTTCCACTTTGTGAATGTACATTATTCATTTGTCTTCCAAGCCTTTAACACTGCTGCAGTGTTCTAAAGAGTCGCTCTGTTGTTTCAAGCGCAGGGTGAAAAGGGATTTCTTTTTTTCCACATGAAATCATCTCCATCACCAACTCAACAGAATGTCATGTTCAGTCGCAACAGTCAAACAAGCCAGCAAACATGAAGTGATATGTGTCTTCACAAATCTCTGAGGCAAGACTAAGCCAGATATTCCACACACACACACACACACACACACACACACACACACACACACAGTTAGGAGAAGAAACGCTTTTGAAAATAGTCCCAGACTTCAGCTCCTTTAAAACAGAGCATCCTAACAAGAGTTTCGGCAAACCAAACGCTTCTCCAAGCAGAACTGAGGTGAAGGGGACCCAGTTTGAAAATGGCATGAGAGAAGCAGCATTCCCAGAATATTAGGAAGCTGAAAACCATTGATATACTGGTCCTTTGGGAGTGCCAGCTTCACAGAGATGTAAGGAGACACAATTTCTGTCCTGCTCCATTCAATTAAACTATGGTTTAATGCAACATGCAAACTAGGGTCATATCCACACCATATGCTTTAAAAAGCTATCTAATCTCTACTTCCTAAGCAATAAGTAAACTGAAACGCAATCATCCTTTGAGATTCACAGTTCTCTGAATTTTGCAATGCAGTTCTCCAGCAAAGTAATAAGCAGAAAAATGCTTATACTAGGATAAATTGTGCATACAAAAGTATACATTAGTACAAATAACATACAAAAAAATGCATATTAGAGAAAACTGTTTTGCAAAAATCAGCACACTAGGCAAAATTGAGGTGTGGGTTATAGCCAATACCAGTCCTACTCAGAGTAGACCTATTAAAGTTAATAGACAACTGATTAAAGTTTGCTAGTTTCAATGGGTTTACTCTTAGTAGAACTTAAGTTAGGGAAATGCACACAAAAATGCTGATAAATTATTATGAAAACTTTAAAAAATGCAAACTGATATGGAAATGTGGAGAACTGAAAGTAAAAATGTGAAGCTGAGAGAAACCAAAATTGGCAAATTCTCCCATCTCTAGCAGTGGGTGGGGTCTCTCACAACAACAGGGTAAGACTCTTCAAGGACTGAAGACCCACCCATGTAAAAAAGGAGTAACCTATCTTAGCAAAACCTCTTCTGCTGAAGGAGATCTAGTGTGGTCCTACCAAATGAAAATTTAAAAAAAGTAAGTAAAGCATGATGAACCTGGGGCATACTGCACTCTTGGTTCCAAATTCCCGTAAACTCTGGCTTTGCTAGAGTCTCATCCCCGGTGTTCCCATCTTCTTCCTCCTCCTCCTCCTCCTCTCGGTATTTACTTTCTGCAATTATATCTTGAGATGCTCCCATAAGGAGGTTTCTGTCATCAAGTGAGGCACAAGGTGAAGGAGAACGCCAATGTTTCTATTGCAAGACAAAAACACCAGTGACTGACTGGCTACCCTGGTGAAACAGAGTAAACCACCTTGAAACTTTTACTGATTAAAATTACATAGGGGGAAAATGCTGGAGATTTATTTTATTTTTTACATTGACAAATGATCTAGAAGTCTTGACAATATTGCAAAACAACATATCATGCATTTCTAAGCAAGAGCAGCCCAAACTAGTCCAGGAGTCTGGCTTTCCACAGTGACCAATTAGAAGCTTCCAGGAAACTCAGACTATGGGCACTAAGGCAATAGCACCCCTGCATCAAATTGCATTTGGTGAAATAATATCACCAAACCAGGAAGTTCTACTTAGCTATTAATGCCAATAGCCAGCCATTTATACACCTTTTATTAACTTGTCTAATTTGACTATGGTTGCCATGTGTCCAGAATTTCTTGGACATAGCCAGAATAATGCAGTCAGAAGCAGTGTCCAGGAGGAAATCGCTGAAATGTCCAGGAAAATCCAGACGTATTGCAACCAATGCCGGTAGTCTTGATTTTGGCGTATTTTATTAAAAATAGCTCAAAAACTTCATTTTTTAAAATATATTTTGCAAATAAAGCTCAACCAACAACTTTGGGCTGGGAGAGATTCTGCTTGAAATCCTGGAGTGCTGCTTCCAGTCAGTGTAGACAATACTGAGCTAGGCGGACCAATGAGTCTGACTTGATAAAGCAGCCTCTGATGTTCCTAATAACACTGTTAACATCACATGTAGTTAGGTGCCAAGACCCAGGCTAGATTATGCATTCCCTAGGGTTTCTTTTTCTTTTTCTAGAAATAGTGAGTGGTGGGGGGCATCTTGGATCAGGATTGTGGTGTATAAGGAGGGTGATCCTTCTCCCTCCGCCTATCATTTATCTCCAAAGCTGTCGTTGCAACAAATAGAAATTTAAGGGGCAAATAGTAGATCTGAAGAGTTGATTTTTAGGGTGGAAACACTGTGTAGGTTACAGTCCCAATCTATAAAGTCTGTTCTTCCCTACCAAGACGTAGCTGCTGTTTCTAGAATGAAAACAGATCCTACATTCTTTATAATCTGGATCTAAACTAGTGGCCATCAGCAACACACCTTACACCAGTGAATTCCTAAATGGATTCTTATTTATTAATTATTAACTTTCTATTGAGCCCTTCCTCCCAAAGGAGCCCAAGGTGACAATAACACTGAACCAGGAGCCCTACAGGTCTGGTACTATTTACCTACCCCTATCCCAACAAAGGGAGAAACCCCAGGCATTTCAAGCTAGGACAGCCATACCACTGATTTATCAGCCCTTAAAGACAGAGGTGGGAAACCTCAGGCCTGGTGTGGGGAATGAATGCCACCCTCCAGGTCTGTCTGTCTGGCCCTCAGAACTCTCCACAGGCCACAGCCCTCATTGGCCCTTGTTGAGCACCTCAAATGTTTGCCTGGCTGGAGAACCAGACAATGCCTACTGCTTGTCTGAAAGGAGGATAAAGAAGTGATTTTTTTTCTGTAGAAACTGGATTAATGTATAAAGGTAAGAACTTGAATTTGTTTCTCCACCCCCTTTTACCTCTAGCCCTGCCCACCACTGGCATCTGGCCCTCGGAAAGTTGACCTGAAGTGAATGTGGCCCTTAGGCTGAAAAAACTTCCCCGCCTTAGTTTCAAAGGCTAGCTGCACTTCTGTTTACCTGTGTAACAGTGGGCACTGCATCATCACATGCTTTCTTGATGTACTGCCATGTTTTCATGCGCCATTTTACAGCATCAGAAAGCTTATCCTGGCTCTTCAGGGTCTGTGGGCATGAACGCTTCTTCACTTTCTCCATCTGAGCATCTTCTTTCAAAATCTGACTGACAATCTCAATTTTCCTTGCTTTCTGCTGTTCCACAAATTCCCTGTATTGAAAGCAAAGATGAGCAAACTAAGAGCCCTAATGAACCGTCAGATGGCTTCGTCTTCACTTAAACAGCTGAAATTTGAAATAATTTGAAATAATTTGAAATAAAGAATATAGAAAGGAAAAAAAGAATACGCATACAGTGCTGCAAGCATTCTCTTTGCATAGGCAAGGTATTCCCTTTCAAGGCTTTTGTATAGTTTGTGCCAGCTAAGTTGTCAGGGAGTAGAGTTAGAATGTTCAGGAAAGGCAAGGGTTAAGTTTTGGCTCAAACTCGGAGGAGGGGAGGTACAAGCCAGCCCTCACTAGAAGGTTAAGAAAAGAGCGGGAAAACGAAAGGAGCCTCGTGTTTGCCTTTTTCAGAGTTGCTGGTCAGGGGAGAAGCAGAGCTCAGAAGTTATCTGAATTGAATGAATTGAGTGACAGTGTTGAAGTTAAGCATTATTTATAAGTACTGTTTGTGAATTCTTAATTAAAATTATAAAAGACCAAGAGGCTTCTGTGTTGTAATATGAAGAGGAACCGACCAGCCCTGACATAAGTAAACCTGTGTTATCTAGTACCTGTTAGCTACTAGAATCTGTGTCAATGCTCCACCTGCTCAAAAACTATTCTGCAGTTTACATCTAGCCAGTGAAGGAGACAGAAGCTCCAGATGGTTACCAAGAAGGTGCCAGGGAAGTCTTCAAGGATTTGCTTTTGTGGTGGCTTGTGGGTGGAAGAAGCAGTAGCTTTACATCTGGCTACCTGCCTGCTCCCACTTTAGAGTCTCTAAGCTGCTGTAGGAACATTTATTATATGCCTCTACTTAGTTATAATGTTAAAAAAAAATACAAAGAGAGAAAAAAGTTGTGTGTATATCACTTATGCAAAGTTTCCCCATAAAAATAAGCATTTCTAATATAGAAGATATATTAGACATAATCCAGGAGAAGGTTAAAAACATAATGGATGGCCATCTGTCATGGATGCGTTAGTTGAAATTCCTGCATTGTGGGGGTTGGACTAGATGAACCTCAGGGTCCCTTTCAAATCAACAATTTTTTGTTTCTATGATAAGAAAAGCCTGCTGGATCAGACCAAAGGCCCATCTGATCCAAAATCCTGTTCCCACAGCGGCCAACCAGATGATGTTGGGTAAGCTGCAAGCAGGATTCAAGGACAAGAGCACTCTCCTCTCCTGTGGTTTACAGCAACCAGTTTTCAGAATAATAACTGCCTTCAGCTGTATCACGGCTAGTAGTTATTGATAGCCCTATCCTATGAATGTGTCTAATCCTCTTTTCAAGCCATCCAACTTGTCCTGCGCAGAGCAAGACCCAATGAAATTATCAGGAGCCATGCAAGAACATTAAATGTGCTCTTTGTTTCAATGGGACTCATGCAAAATGACTTTTTAGAGCTTGAGGGAGCACTGTAGAGCATCTAGTCCAACTCCCTGCCTAATACATCAAGCCCATAGTTAGATCGGCTCCAACAGATGCCTATCTAACTTCAGCTTGATAACCTCCACTGTTGTGACTTGCTCTTCCCTGGTACCAGACACTGAGTCCTCAGAGGACGAACCAGTTGAGGACCTTGAGGGTCAAGCCAGGTCTCCTTCAGTCAGTGCCAAGGATCCTGTTGAGGAGCCCTGTGGGTTGACACGTGCTGAAGGACCCTTGAAGCCACCGCTCTATCCTTGAACCCAACGCAACATGTGTCTACAGACCCAAAGTCATCACACACCTCAAGAGTAAGGGGTCTGGTTGTACGTAAGCAATCCCTGGAACTCCTCTACTATCAGCAGCTGGAGTTAGGGTGTGGTCTAGCATGTGTAGCCAAGTTATGAGAGTAGGGACAAGAATCACATACTGTATGTCACATTGGACTCATTAGAGGAGAGTCAGGTGGGTAAACAAATTTTGGGGTGACAATCTTATGTGTTTTACAGGTAGCTTTATGCAGCCTAAGATGACTCTCAGAGAATCCCTAGAAAGTCAGCACCTAATAATATAAATGACTTAATGCAGGATGCCAATGCCTTCCTTTCTTTTTTTTCTCGATAAACCCAGCAAGCAAAGCATAAAAACCTTCATCTAATCTTTGTCTTTAGTGATGCAATGCCTCCCACACCTTTCCAGAGTTAGATATTATATAAACCAATGTTCACTTGGTAGTTTCCTCTAAGTTTGAAACTTCATATCTTTATTGCAAGAGACACAAATAGTTTCCTTTTCCTTTTTTAAAAGTACTACCCCCCCCCCAAAAAAAGTGGCCGCTCACTTCTTCCGCTTCTCAAACTCCACCTGTCTTTTATAGAGAAAAACCTCCCGGGTGACGTTGTGTCCTTGGGCCTCGATGGTTTCCTTCATCTTCTGCTCTTGTTCTTGAGCATCAAGAAAGTTGGCTTTGTTCTGGGCCTGGTCAGTTCGGAGCTTTTCCTACATATTGGTGTAGGGGAGGGGTTAGATTCATTTGTGCACAGTTCCACAACAAAGAAACTTAAGATGAATTTGCAGAGCACTACATATTTAAACATGCCAGACAGAAGGACAACAACCCACAACTGAAGACCCTTGGGACAAGAGGGCCTTTGGCACAGGGTTGAAGTTTGTCCTACTGGCCCCTGTTATCAAGGAGGCACCCTGCCTGTTGAAACCAACTGAAGACACATTGATTTCAACACAGAGTTAAAACTGGTTTCAAAAAGTGTGATCGATTTCCGATCTAACCAAGATGCCAGTGAGCTTCCACTGGACTTGAAACAGGTTGCAAGCGTTCCAGCTTTTCAAATGCTTTCCACCTTCCATATAATAGTAACACTGGTGCTCGCTAGAAGGGAGATTGTAATTATTATATACAGTGGTACCTCGGGTTAAGTACGCTTCAGGTTAAGAACTCCGCTAAGAACAGAAATCGTGCTCTGGTGGCGCAGCGGCAGCAGGAGGTCCCATTAGCTAAAGTGGTGCTTTAGGTTAAGTACGCTTCAGTTTAAGAACGGACCTCCAGAACAAATTAAGTACTTAACCCGAGGTACCACTGTATATATCCTTCCTTTCCTCCACACTCGAAGCAATACACATAATCTGCACACACAAACTTTATCCTCACAACAACCTTGTAAGGTAGGTTAGGCTAAGACACAGCAGCTAGCTCCAAGTCATCAACTGAGCTTCATGGTTGATCTGAATCCTAGCCCAACACTTTAACCACTGTGTAGTCCTGTCAAGAGGGTGCTAAAAGAGACTCCTCAGTGGGGAAAGCTGGTCTACCCAAGGACCCCAAGGCATGCTTAGAAAAATCAAAGAACTTCAAAATAAAGGTAATACCCGATTGTAAGAGATGCTGTTCTTCAGGGACCACACAGTTTCCATCCTCTTTTGCATATATTCCTGGTTTTTCTTTTCCTTGCTTGCTTCTTTGTCACGGATCCTATTGGAGGAGCAAATCTAGTCAAGTTCATGGCTGCATCTATCATTCCCAACGTTATTTAAAACTTAAAATTTTAATGAAGTGCAAATGGCAAACCTTCCCAAACTTTTCTTCAGAAACTTGACTGCTTTTTCATGGTTCCTGTGAGCATCTTCCAATGCTTCGGAAAGACGGTGTTCATAATCATCCCTGGCTTTCTGTATTTTTCTATAGAGAAGCAAAACACAGATTTAAAAACAAAATAACATTGTATGTCTGGCTTATATTCTTGAGTTAGTAGGACCATGGCTGGTGTTAGGGGTTGGTTTTTGTGGGCACCTGCCAAGGTCCACAATCCAGAAGGGGCCTTTTACTAATCCTAGCCCTGCTACTCCTCTTCCTTGCTGCTCTGCCTGTATACTTGCCCTCTACAAGCAGAGAGAGGAGCAAGAAGGAGCACTAACCTTTGTCCAATTTGCCTTCCCTCCCTGGATGCTGCTGCTGCTGAGACTCAGAGGAAGAGGCAAGTTAATGGGTAAAGCAGCAACAATAGCAGTAAGGAGCTGGCACCCACTAAAAACATGTTACCCAAGAACCACCACACAAAAAAGCTGGATCCAGCAGTGACAGGACCTTCAGAAATTAACTGAGTTTGCTGTCAGGCTGGTGATCTGGAAGCAAGCAGGTTCCATTCAGGTGGGCAGTCCAACCAGGAAAAAGGTGGGCTGTATAAAGCGGGTATGTGAAAGTGAAGAAGGGGCAGGCAGAGTGCATCTCAGCCTGCCCCAGGGAAATGAGTTCAGGAAGTTCTTAAGGTTTAGTCAAAATCATCTCACTTGTAATCTGAACTCATTAGTTTGAGTCCTGCCTTCTGGAACAACAAGAAACAAACTTTGCTCCATCATCACATATTTCAAGGATGATCTCATATTTTATAATGATTTATCAGTACACAAGTATGCATCGCTAAGGGGAGCTGGAGAAATGGACAGATACATTGCAGTATACTGAGGCAAGAACACTAGGAAAGAAAAACCAACAGAAGGTTCCTATTGCATTGGTTGCAACTTGAGAACTAGGACAGGTAATTTAGAACTCCAAAATCCAGGGAGAAATATGGATGGGGAGACTTTGGGAAACAACTCCAGAGTGGCCCCTGCACTGGTACCTTCCAGATATTGTTGGGAATAAAATATCCATCAGTTCCAACCAGTGTGACCAACAGTCAAGGGTTTAGTCCTGGGGTAGGGAACCTTTTCAGGTTGAAGGCCACATTCCCTTCTGGGCAACCTTCCAAGGACTACTTGCCAGTGGAGCAATGATTGTAAAATTTACCTCTATACAGTAGGCATGTTTCTATACACACCTCTCTCTATCCTCCTTCCTAGCAAGCGATGCTATCAGAGTTTAAGGGCACATTCCAGGCAGGCAAAACCACTCAAGGGGGATGCAAAGTATGGCCACTGCAGGGTGTGGTCTAAGAAGAAGTGATATGGCTTTGGGGAGAGTTCCAAAGATTGATAAAGAGGCAAGTAGGGACATATTTGCCCCCTAGGCCCAAGGTTCCCACTCCAAGTTTTGTCTAGCAGCATCTGGAGGGGCTGGCCTTAAGTTGGGGAAGACTGCAGCACACACCTCACCTACCTCTCCATGGCCAGCCACCTCTGGTTTTGCTGCGAAGTTCGGTTCTTCTGGTTCTGGAGGCGTTCTGCTGCTTGCATTTGGCTCTGCTGGTCCAAATATTCCTCGTCCTGTTTGATCTGGTTACGGAGCTCAGAAAAATTGCCCTGCTCAATTTCAATCTTCCACATCTCGAGTCTTGTAAAAACACACAAAGGAAGAACAAACAATAATTAAGGACATCTGCTGACTTGACCGCTGAGCAATTTGCTAGTGTGTTAACATTATTTTGTGGATGGGAACCATCCTGCACACACACACACCCAAACTGACCACAGCTTACAGTAACACACCAAATCAAGCGAAAGCTTGCCAAGTCACAGATTAAAAATATTTGACGGTGGAAAATAAAATGAAACATTACAATATAGAAATACCATGAAAGTAAAACTCACTTTTCAGCTACTGAACAGAGAAACCACCTTCAGCTCATTAGCCAGAATTTTCTCTCCCAAACACACATACAACAGCCCAATAAGGATGCATCATGCTCAATGAGAACAGAATGCTTACTAGCTATTCAGGGCTTAAAAACCAAACATCAAGTGGGCAGGAGTATGGAATGGAGTATCCGTAGTCCGGGCATGACTAGCTACTTTGAACCCTGAACAGGAGCACTTGATACAGCAACATTTTTTCATAGTTGCCCCTTGTTTCTCATCATTACAAAACTTAGGTTATTCTGGTTTCATAATGTGGGAAATGTTTTATGCTACAATTCTATACACACTTACCCAAGAGCAAGTCTCTAGAGACTTAGTGGGTTGTATCTAACCAAGTCCTATTATGAGTAGACCTACTGAAACTTATAGACTGAAGTTGGTTATGTCTCCTAGCGTCACTGGGTTTACTCTAAGTAGGACTACCATTGGCTACATATAACCCAAAGGCAACGCCTAAAGAATAATCACATGTGGTCCTTTGCATACCAAATACTAAAACCCTCAATTTCATCCACTCCTTTGAATTAGCTTGGGCCAGCTGAGGCCACTTTTGACAGCCGTTTTTAAAAAATGCATATGCCACTCATCACACTACTTAAAAAAGTGCCAAGGAAGGTTTCCCCCCTGTTTCTTAAGCTTTTTATATAATTCAGCTGCAGGAGTCAGGCTGCTCTCTGGTTAATCAGCTGCTCAAGCTCTGCCATAAGCCCTTCATCCTGGACTCGCTTTGATGTGGCTGCAGCAGTGGTGTGACCTCCGAGACAAAAATAAAAAGGATTGGGTTTTTCTCCCCTCAAAAGACAAATACCTTGTATTTCTGTAAAGCATGATTTCAAACATGCAAGGAATCAGTTAAGAGCATGCAGTGTTGACTATTATTCCAGCTCAAACATAAATTGCTGAACTAGCCATTATTTTAACAATTCAGCCCCCCAAACACTCCTCTCTCATCCTAGTCCAACACTCTTAACCAGAATACCACACTGCCTCTTCTCCCCTTTCAGGCAATTTCTATCTCAAGTGTGAAAAAGGAAGGATTGACTTTCTTCCCTCTGTTGCAGAAGTAGAAGCAGGCCAAACCTAGCAGAGTGCAGCCTAGCAGAGCTCCATCAAAACATCATAGAAAGTTTGAGGAAGAAGTAGGTTAGACAAACATCTGTTGGGAATCGTTTAGATAGAAATGGTCCTCTTTCAGGGCATGGGATGACCCCATTAAGCTCCCTTCCTGCTCCAAATGTCTTTAATACTAGCAGTTGCTTTCATTTGGTTCAGCTTGTGTATCAAAGTTTCATTTACAAAGCAGTTAATTGTATGGATGCAAGAGAAAATAACTAGTGCTTTTTCTACAAATATATATGTTGAACACTTAAATTATCTAAAGAATCATTTAGTAACCCAAATCAAAGCTGCATTTTAAAAATACATTATTTCTTTTTGCAAGTTTATTTTGGATTGCATTGAGGACACAAAAGACAAGGTAAGGTTCAGGAGATGGGGCACTTTCTGCTTCCACCCCGCCCCCTCACATTATTGCTGCGGAACGGGGCAGGAAGGAAGGACCAGAAGATTCACCCAGTGCATGACAGCTAGAAAGAATCAACATGATGTGAAAAATTATTTCTAGGCATCAGTTTTACCCATGATGCCACAAGACCAAACAAATAAACAAACAAATAAATAAATAAAACTGCTTCCACAATGCAATTCAAACTTTCTTTAAGAGGCTGGTTGTCTTTTCGCATTTTCCTTCCATCCAAGCAATAGGCCTTAACACATTTGCATACTTATTGATTAATTCCTCCACTTTAAAAAAACCAAAAAACATTAAGTAGGTTTTTCTGGACTCAGGGCTAAATTGCTAGGTTGCATTAATAGAAAACCATAATGATCAATCCTGCCTCTGTCTCTTTTGTGCTCTTTAAACTTACAGGCTTTCGTTCATCATTGCAGTAATTTTTGACTCAAGGTCCTTTTCATTTCCCAGTTCAACACACACACGCCGATGCAGTGCCTGTAGGCGGAACACGGCGGCACTATTACATTAAAGGGGAAAAGAGAGAGAAAGAGAAAAGAAGAAAAATGGAAATAATGAATGTTAAAACCTGGCACATAAAAAAGAGAAACAATTATGGTGCCTTGAGGGGTAAAGGCTTATGTTTTCAGAATTCTGCCAGTTTATATTAACAGAATGTCTTTCAATTACGTCCCTAAAGTGTCCATTCCCCTTTCAATCTCCTTAAAAACATCTACACAATTTGAATGACAATAACCACGGACAGCATTTTTGCAGACCTTACAGTCCATTTTAAACTGGTTGGCAAGTAAAAAAAGAAAAAGGAACAGAAAACATATTACAACATTTTGTAACTAATATATTTTAAAACACAGGAGATTGGTTTATCAGGTGTGAACAAGGCCAGGGGCGTCTTACCCATAGATGTTAGTGGCACGGGGCGCCACAGGCTGAGTGTCCAGGAAGGAGAGTCAGGGTGCGCTCCCTTCCCCGCTCTGGGGCAGCCCGCTCCTCTCCTCAGCCACCCATTGGAGCGTGCTGCCTCCGGCTCAGGGAAGCCCCTTTGCGCCCCCTTCATACAGGGCTGCCTGGGCACCGGGCGGGTGCAATCAGGGGCAGGCACGGGGCAGGGCGGGCATGTCTCTCCCACCCCTCTCTGTCCACGTCGCTGCCTGCGCGCCTCCCTGTGGAGTCTGTGAGCGGAGCAGGGAAGGACCCAGTGCAATCTCGGTGCCAAGCAAGGATGGGACAGCCGGCGAGCCTGATCTGCTTGCTGGCCCTCCTGTCGTGCAGACTTCCCCGTCCGGCCCCCCACAAGGTCTGACCCCTGGTCTCCACAATTGGAGGTAGTGTGCCTTTGAAATGCCTGTTGCTGGAAAGTGAAAGTGGAGAGAGTGCATTTGGGTCATTCTTGAACACCTGGTTTCTTAAGCAAGTACCACGGATCAGAAAGTACCAGTGTGTGAAGAACTGAGACCAACTAGAAAGAATTGACAAGTATGAGCCTAACAACAAGCAAGTCAACCTTTTGTGCTTTGGCTAGCATTGAAATAATCATTTGGAAAATCTGATTTGATGTCTGCTTTTATGATGAAGCATCCTCCAAATGTGCATTTTTTTCTGAGCTGAAAACATTTGCAGAGATCACTACAATGTGTGGACTACTCCAGTTATCAGGCATCTGTACTAACTCTACAGCATAGATAGGAGCCTGTTATCCCTGATGACTGGGGCCGATGGGAGTTGGAGTCCATCAACATCTGGAGAGCCACAGGTTCCTCCAATCCCTGCTCTGTAGCAACTTTTTAGAATCCTTAACTGTAGAATTTAATAGATGGAAAGAACATGAAGTCAAGTGCAGTTCATAATTTTAACAGAGGAAGAGTGTCATCAAAAGGTTAAGGAGAACAAAACAAACAAGGACTTCACATAACCACAGTGCTGTTTAGCAAAACCAGCATAGGAGGGGGAGCCATAAGTTTCAAGAAATAATTGGAATTCCTTCAGGATTATACTATTCTATCTCAGAACAAAGTTATGATCATAACTTTGCATTTGGTTAATGAATCAGAAGCCCATCCTGTTGCTAAACACATTTGTGTGCCTTATTATTGCTTTCTCCTCAGCGAACAAAGCCATTAGAAATTACTGTCAAATTTAAATTGGTCCCATGAGCAAAGGGTTGGTAGCAGTACAGTGCCATCTTGCCCTATTCTCCTTAACAATCTGATATAATGATGGTATGAAACCATGAAAAGGGAACATTTTGCTTGATTTCATTTCACCTTTGTACCTAGTGGTTGTCTTTAATGCACATTAGACCAACTGAAGTTATTGAGCACTAGCTGACCCGGCCACACCTTGCTGTGGCTGATTTGGTGAAATGCAAAAGTAAGATACAGTATGAAAGAGAAAGCGTATGTTTACTTACAGCTTATCTCGTTGAAGTTCAGTCTATGTGTTCTCCGTTTGCCCCTCCCGTTTTTGCCTTCGTTTCTACAACTGTTTATTACTACTATTTTAGTCTATGAGGTTCTTTGTCCCAGTAGTGTTTGTGGGCGGTCTGTCTGTCGATTGGATGGTGGTAGTGACGTCGGGAAAGGAGTAGGAGGGGTCAGAAAGAGGTGTGTTGTGTTGTGCTGTTTAACGTCCATTGGAGGGCGCTATTTTTTTTGCAGAAAATCACATTTTTACCTGGGAAAGGTGTGGTATTTGTGCAATGTAAGTACATATGATCACTCCCATATGGGCATGGAACGTTGTGTCCAAATTTGAATGCAATCGATCAAGGGGTTACGAAGAAAGGCGATTGTTAACAAACATCCAACTTGAACAATTTTATATATATAGATGACTAACTTTGTTCCACTGACTTCAATAGGTTTACTCTGAGTGGAACTACAACCCAAAACTCTCTAAAATAAGGTCTTACAAACTTTTATGTAGATCACCTGCTTGCCCCTAACAATAATACTTAAGATTTGCATAGCACTTCTAGTGTTCTGAGAGCTTCAGATACGTTATCTAGTGGCAGTTCTGACAGCAACCCTGCAACGCAGGGATGGGAAACCTGTGATCATCCAAATGCTGTTGGACTACAATACCCATCATCCTAACCACTGGCCACACAGGCTGGGGCTGATGGGACTTTGGGTCTAACTTGCTCCCCAATTCTGCTGTAAGGTTAAGTCAGTTCTATTTTGCAGATGGGGGAGCTGAGGGAGCTTTGCTTAAAGCCCTCGAGTAAGTTCAGGGCAGAAAAAGTTCTGCAGATCCAGAATAAAACTGGAGACCTCCTGATTTATTGCTGAAATGTCATACACATCATACATTTAAGTCACATTAAAAACCCAGTCCACAGACACACACACAAGGGAAGGGCTATTGGTTTGCTTCTATTATGCATTTTGGGTTCTCATTTTGTATTTTTATGTTGTGAACCACCCTGTGATCTTCAGATGAAAGGAGGTCTACAACAGCAACAACAACAAGGAATCATGGGAGCTGTAGTTTTACGCCTCACATAGCTACAATTCCCAGCATCCTTAACAAACTACAGTTTCCAGGATTCTTTGGTGGAAGCGAAGTGCTTTAAATGTATGTGTATGTACAGCCTTACCCTCATCTATGCTATATCAATTCATTAGAAACGAAGCATCTCCATTATGAGGAGACGGAAGGCTTAGCTTGAGTGTGATTCCCCTGTGCACCCCCCTCCCACAATCTCCTCATCTTGTGTGATAAGATCAAATTATCTTTGATCATTTTCTTTCTTCACTGCATTGTTCAAACACAAAGAAAGTTCAGTAATCTGCTACGGTATTAGGCACCTTGCATGTGTGAACAATTGCCCCGCTGTAATCTTACCACCTCCTTGGACGTGGAGAAGAAAAAGATCAAGCATTTCCAAAGCTGCTACATGCACCTAACTCTGCTGAATAGCAGGCGCCCAATGGGTATGAACAGTGTGTGACATACAGAGAGATGGCATCAGCAACGTGGAGGCAAAGTGCTCCATCTGCTTCCCAGCACACAACAAAAGGTTAATGTTTCCTACCGCACACTATGGTCCTCAGAGATAACTGCATTTGTGTTTATCAAACATTTTAATCACTGGCTCATTAAGAACCATTCAACAAAGAGAATCAGGAGAGGTGGCGGATGGGGACTATCATGCACTTCCAGCAACAGCAAGAGGCCAGAGAAAGTAATCAAAGTTCAGAATGAGCCATGTGAATAAATACTGAAAAGGGTAGCAATCTATGACATACAGGTACAGCTACATACCTGTTCCCAGCCTCCGTCTCTCTCTCAATTTCACTCTCTACAACCCTTTGTTGGTTTGTTAGGCTGTCAATATGGGAATGACAGGCATCCAGTTCCTCCCTGAAAATAAGCAGGCACAAATCACTGGGGGCAGGGAGGGGGTGGTCTTCCTAAATCTCAGACCCTTCTCTTTCTTTGACATTTCTAGCAACTAAGCTGCAGATTTCAGCTGCAGATTTCAGCACAGAATTAAGAGACAAAAATCCATCTGTGTACAAATTAATATTATAAATACTTGAGCTCGTATGGAGGTTCTAGCAGGGGAGCGCAGCTATCGTATACCCTTGACCGAAGAAGGTACACTCCTTCTATCTGGGATGGTCGTCCTCTTCCACCAAGCGTGCAGCTTCGGGAGGGACGCACATGGAGCGGTGAGGGAGGAAGGGGACACCCGCCTAGCCAGCCAGATCAGCCGAATCAACCCTGGCGATCAATGGGGTAACAGATGTCGCAGCCAGATTGCCCTCACATCCATATTATAAATACTGTATATTTTAATACTGTAATTAAAAAAAACCCAAGAATACCAGGTTATATCCAATGTTATCCCTACTCAGAGTGGACCCACTGAAATCAATTGACTAACTTCCATCTATTAATTTTAATGGGTGTACTTCAAATAGGACTTAGTTGTTTACAACAGATGTTCATCAATTCCAGTGGCTCTACTCTGAGTAAGACTTAGTTGCCTACAATCCATAGCAATACTTAGGGTAGTGTTCAACTTATTCTGAGTAGAACCTCAGGAATTAATGAAGATGACTGAAGGCTTATCCACACTTCTTCTTGTCCCGCTGCTTTCACCTGGGGAAAACCACTCTTTAGTACACAGTCAGAGCAAACGGCATTCATGTTTTCTCCGAATTGAGATTTGCTCTAATTTAGCACTAAAAAGCAGGTTTTCCCTGGGAAAGGAATGGGGCAGGGGGAAAACCACTCAGGCCAGTGCCTAGAAAGTGTGGGTCAAGTGGAAAACCGCTTGGACACCTGCTTTGTAGGCACAGAACTAGCAGAAGTGTGGACAAGCCCTAAGTTAGGTCCAATAATTTCAATGGGTCTACTATGAGTAAAATTTAGCTAATACCATCCTTAGTATTTATTTTTTACAAAAAGAATTTCTAAACCACTTTTCATTTATAAATAAATCCTGAAGTGGTTTATAACAATAATATAGTGACAAAAAATAATAAAACATTAAATTATGTTTATGGGCTTTTTTGAAAGGATGATCGGGCTATAAACTGAATAAATAAACAAAACAAATAAATAACAACAATGAAACAGTAAAAATATCACAATTACAGAAGCAGGGTCATCAAAAGCTAGCATCAATGGTTGAGAAATTTATATGTATTTATTTAAAATCAATGATATGGATGTTGAGGGTTTGGGAGGTGGGGTGCTTCCTCAGGGCAGCTGAGTTCATGGGAAGGGAGAGATTTGAACTGAATTTGTATCCAAGAGCTTACCTGGGCCCTTAACTACATAAAATGTCATAAATTTCTGAAGAGGGAGACAGCAATCTGTTAGGGCTCTAGCATGAGGGGTAGGGAG
Organism: Darevskia mixta; assembly: GCA_034641385.1. NCBI lineage: Eukaryota > Metazoa > Chordata > Lepidosauria > Squamata > Lacertidae > Darevskia > Darevskia mixta. The sequence continues at coordinate 6,434,867 of JAWWNH010000181.1, forward strand.
GCGTGAACCCTTTTGGACAGTGTGCAATTTGCGCTGCAAAACAACCTCTAATTCAATGGGAGCTCTTTCCCCTAGCCTTCCATGCAAATTGCAGGTTTGTGTCCATGATCCCAATAAAGACCATAGCAGGGGGCAGGCAATAGGATTGTCAGAGAATTCTGATGAAAACAAAAAAATGAGGTGGAAATTGCTGCGATTCACATGTTTGCAGTCAGGAATGGAAATCAGTCAAGCAAATATTCTCTGTGTTTGTTCACACCCTTCTTGATTTTTTAAGTCCTCAAATGATCCATAATCAATGACTATTTTTTAAAACGTTGTTTTGACGTTTCCTTTACATTGAAATGAATGTAAGTTACGTAAATAGCTACATAATCTATGTTAAACAGTGAACAGTGAGACAAGTCTTCAAATATTTGGCAGAAAGTGAACTGCAGTGAAACAGAAACAGCACTGATTATGATGAATACAGATCAGAGCAGAAATTATTGCCTTTTTATGCCCATAGGAGAAGCATTAAATACCCCTTACCCACCATGCTAGGGTCCCAGGATGCTAGCAATCTGCATATAAAGCACACCCCTGCAATTAAGGGCACCGACATATTGCCTAGCTCAGTCGCTTGACACTATATTATGCTACTCAGTTCCTCCATTTCCTTCCCTGCCTGCCTACTCCTACTTCCAGGAACCCAAGGGTATTTTGAAGCAAGAGCATTTTCTTTAAAATAATGGTAGCAGACAGACCCTTTCAGCATAATGAGAAATCAAGTCTTTAAGCACAGGCTAAACCCTAAAAACAACTTTTACTCCATACATTGTGGAAACAGCGGAAAATGCTTATGTGTGTGTAGTGGGGAGGGTGGGTGGAGAACTGACCTGGTTTTCCTAATAATCATCTCCTTTTCCTTGGCTAGATTGTCAAGTTGGTTCAGGTTCCTGCGCAAGTTGAGAACACGAACTCTGTCTGCGTAGTTCATTGTTTTTTTGATTCTCGGTGTCTTCGGTTGTTCTGAGCCTTCCCTGCTTGGTTGGCTGGGCATGGGGAGAGAATAGATTTCTATTTCCATAAACCTTAAGATCAAAAAGCCATAAAAAAGAGGCCTTATAGGCCTTATAAACTTACTTGGTTTGCCTATATATTTAATTGACATCTTAGAATTATTTCTGTTCCACCTCTTTGCCCCTACAAGGTGTCAAAGATGGAGACAAGCAACAAGAAGTTGTCATGTTGCTGCTTTTCTTGAGGGCTTTCTGTTTGGTATAGTGTCACCCAGCACTGAAGACAGGGATGCTGCATGAAATCAGGTTGAGGATTTCCTGTGCCCCTCCCTAGATCAAGGGTGGGGGCTGACGGCATCCCTCCCTGTGTCTCCATCTGGCCCTCAGCATTCTGCCCAAGTCACTCCCCTCAGTGGCTCTGATTTATTTACCTGGCTGGAACATAAGTGTGAAAATACTTACTAGAGAATGGGAGAGTGGTGTGTGTCTATCTGCACCCACATCTCTCACACCCACCACTGGCATGTGGCCTATGGAATGTTGCCCATGAGGAAATGTGGCCCTTTGGCGAGAAAAAAATCCCTACTCCCACTGTAGAGCTGTTGGATTAGAACTTCCAACATGCTGGTGCTCATGAGGGTTGGAGTTCAACCAGATCTGGAGGGTCAGTGGTTCCCCATCCCTAGAAGAGACCTTCATCCATTCAAGGGACACAAGTTGCTGCCTTATATCAAGTCAAGCCAATGGTGCATCTAGCTGTGTACTGTCCACCCTGACTGGCAGTGGCTTTCCAGGGTTTCAGGCAGGGAGCATCCTCTGTTCTACCTGGAGATACCAGGGATTGAACCAGGGACCTTCTGCATGCAAATCAGATGTTCCACCACTGAGCTATAGCCGTTCCCCAAGCAAGAACATTATGTTCTTATGGGTACTCTATCTGAATTCTGAAGTGAAAAGAGTATCTTCTCATGCCGAAGCACTCACCCAATAGAATCCAAATCCTCTCCTTTCTCTTCACCTCCTTCCAAAGCATCGTTACTGTCTGTGTGGGTCTCCTCATACTCGTCTTCAAGTTCAGGTCCTGATGGAAAGGAAGGAAACTTTTGCTCTTTGCAACTTCGATACCCTTCCTTGACAAGTCGACACAAGACAAGAGGCCGCACAGATGACAAGCTAAAAGCTTTACTACTGTGTATAATGGGGGGGATCTTGTCACAAAATATATACAAAGACAATTTTACACTCAGGGACTTAACGCAGGCAAATGCGCTCCACCTTGGCGACAGAGCTGTCACAAGCCATCTTTCCTAAGTGCTGCACAAAGGAACTCTGTAATAGCCAAATGGGAAAATGGAATTTACAGTTCAATGACAGGCTGTAGCAGACAGCAGAGGAAAACACATTTGTGTGAGCATTCTGTTCATATATCTCCACCATTTCCATAAGCTCCACATCTATGCTCCATTGTTATCAGGAGAGGCAATGAAGGTCCTGAGTCAGTGCCTGGAGGTGGTAATGGACGGGGTTGCTACCCTGGGCTCCTTTCAGGAGGAATGCCAGGAAATAAATTGAACCCATAAATTGAAGCTGAATCCAGACAAGGTGAAGCTTCTGTGCTTCCCAGGTCCAGGATTGGCTGGGACAGACTGTTCTGGACAGGCTGGTAGCCCACGTTGAAGGACATGAGGACATAAGAGACTGCTGGATTAGGCCAATAACCCATCTAGTCCAACATCCTGTTCTCACAATGGCCAACTAGATGCCTGTGGGAAAACCACAAGCAGGACGAGAACACAAGAGGACTCTCCCCTCCTGCAGTTTCCAGCAACTGGTATTCAGAAGCATTGCTGCCTGGTAGGCAGTTTGGGGGTACTCCTGGAACTATCACTGTCACTTGAAGCCCAGGTGTTTATGCCCAGTGTCAGGTGATGTATTAACTAGAGCCTTTTCTGCACAGGGATAGCTGGCTACAGTTATCCACACTTTAGTAACCACCAGGAAAGACTACTGTAACACACTTTATGTGGGGCTGACCTTGAAGGAAATACAGAATTCGCACCTAGTGCAGAATGCAGCAGCCAGGGTGTTGACGGGGACAGGGGCGTAGCGAGGGGAGGCGATGGGGGCGGGCCGCCCCGGGCAGCGCCCTGGGTTAGGGGTGACACTCGGGGTGGGGGGCACCGCCCCCCCGCAATCGGTGGTGCCAAAAGCATCGCTGGGCTTTTTTTAAAACCGCTTTTCTCCCCGCTGCCGGGGCAAGGAGGCGGCAGAGGGGTGTCACCCTTTCGCTGTCTGCCCCTCCCCTCGCCCCTGCGGGCAGCTCCGTCCCGGCAGCGGGGAGAAAAGCGCTTTTTAAAAAAGCCGAGCGATGCTTTTTTTTAAAGCGCTTTTCTCCCCGCTGCCGGGGCGGCCAGCGAGGAGGAGGCGGAGCGGAGGGGTGTCACCCTTGCGCTGCCCGCCCCTCCCCTCGCCCCTGCGGGCGGCTCTGCCCGGCAGCGGGGGGAAAGCGCTTAAAAAGAAAGAAAAGCCAAGGCAAGCAGGTTGCTTGCCTTGGCTTTGCTTTTTTTTTAAAGGGCTTTTCCCCCCGCTGCCGGGGCGAAGTCGCAGTGACGGTGCGTCGTGACATCACGACGTGACGTCACGATGCCCCACCCCCAGGGGTGCCTCTGGTCGCCACCCCAGGTAGCAAGGAGGCTTCCTCCGCCCCTGGACAGGGAAAGTCACATACTGTATAATCTCTATTTTCAGACAGTTGCAGCATTGCCTTTCTGATGAGCAGACCTTACCTAGGATAATTTGTTTTTAAGATTCAGCAACTGTTGGGACAACTTCAATACTACCATTCAGAACTCCATGCTTGCTGTTGAGCCTGTATTGTTTATTAACCTGAATAAAATTATCTTTCTTTCAAGTCAGAGCTGCTGTAGTTCCAAAGCTCTGATGACCCAGAGTATAGCTCATAGACAGAGTAGAAGGTTTGCTCTTATGAGGACAATGATGTCTCTAAGGTAGGGGCAGACCACCGCTTTGTTATCCACCTACCATTCCCTGGTGTTCCTCTTTCTCAGCTCATTGCCTATGTGTTTTGTGCTTCCTTCAGCTGCTTTGCTTGTGGGCTCCATGATACTTGGCTTCCTTACCACTCTGCACCACAAAGCTATTCCTGCTCCTATGACCTGTGTGCATTTTTAATTAGCAATGTGCTAAAGGTTTCCTTTTGTTTATTTAAATACAAAAAGGGGAGCTATGGGAAGAGCATGAAAAACACACTTTTCTCTAGCATTTGCCCTTTTTTTGGCCTAGGCTTCTTCTTTCCCAAGAGATCCTGACCATTCAGGGATCATATAAGGAATCTGCCAATGCTACAGCACCACACTCATGGTTTAAATTAGCAAGGGGTGAGGAAATTTCCTCACTGCCAAAGCAACTGAGCTGTGCAATCCTGGGTTTCTTGGCACCAGAGATAAAATTTGTCCCTATTTTCTGTCCTTTTCAGCCCCTCAGAACATTCTCCAGAAAAGTGAGTACAGACACCCCCTGATTTGCTTGGGGGTTGCTTTCCGGGTCATCACATGCAACAGCAGACCATGCAAAAGCCTGCTCCGATCCCATTCTGTCCCCTTTTCCAGCCATTTCCGGGTCACTGCAATGCACATGCGCGGACATGGTGAAAATTGTACTTCTAAGGAGACACAAAAAATTTCTGAAACTCAGTCCCACCCTCCCACTTCCAGCTCAACTCTAAATTCCTGACCAAACTGGCTGCTCCCTTCCCCCATTGAATCTAGACTTCAAGTATTATTGCAGTGTCCTTCCCTGAGCAATTGGAACGTTCACAAATATTCCATGTCCTCACACTCAGCTTGACCAATTGGTGTCAGAAGCCTCACAAGTGCAGTAAAATATACACCATCATTTTATATATGAACCTTTCCAGCTTTCCTCCTCTTGCACAAGTTGGTCAGATATCATCTCATCTTCATTCTCTTCGTTCTCTTCATTCTCTTCATTCTCTTCAGGCCTGAGGTTCTCTTCTGAAATGCCAGTGGATTCCATGTCATTCATTTGGTCCATCTTTTTCCTTTCAAACAGAGCTTAGCTGCCAAAGAAAATAAGAAATGTTAGCGCAAAAATTGTTTTCAACCAAAACAAAGCATGTACCGGGAATTTAAAACAAACAGTACTAAATAAATGTCTTCCTGTTCTGCGGCCAAAAGACTATAGGTCCAATATTTAAAAAGATTATATCTAACTAAGTTAAAAGGTAAAGGGACTCCTGACCATTAGGTCCAGTTGTGACCGACTCTGGGGTTGCGGCGCTCATCTCGCATTATTGGCCAAGGGAGCCGGTGTACAGCTTCCAGGTCATGTGGCCAGCATGACAAAGCCGCTTCTGGCGAACCAGAGCAGCGCACGGAAACACCGTTTACCTTCCCGCTGCAGCGGTACCTATTTATCTACTTGCACTTTGACGTGCTTTCGAACTGCTAGGTTGGCAGGAGCAGGGACCAAGCAACGGGAGCTCACCCCATCGCGGGGATTCGAACCGCTGACCTTCTGATCGGCCAGCCCTGGGCTCTGTGGTTTAACCCACAGCGCCACCCACATCACTCCAACTAAGTTACTCTAGGCCTAAGCTGGTGATACTACAGTATTTAAATTCCGTGTGTCTACTCTGAGTACATAGGAAACTGTGATAGACCATTGGTCTATCTAGCTCTGATTGGCAGTGACTCTCCAGAGCTTTTGAGAGTTCTACCCCAGCCCTACTTGGAGATGCCTAAAAGGACATTGGTGGTGCTGTAGTCTAAAGCAGTGTTCCCCAACCTTGGGCCTCCAGCTGTTTTCGGACTACAATTCTCATCATCCCTGACCAGTGGTCTTGCTAGTGAGGGATGATGGGAGTTGTAGTCCAAAAACAGCTGGAGGCCCAAGGTTGGGGAACACTGGTCTAAAGCACTGAGCTGCTTGGGCTTGCTGATTGGGAAGGTCAGCAGTTTGAATCCGTGCAATGGGGTGAATTCTCATTGCTCTGTCCCAGCTTCTGCCAACCTAGCAGCTCAAAAGCATACCATTGCAAGTAGATAAATAGGTACTGCTGTGGCCGGAAGGTAAACGGCGTTTCTGTGTGCTCTGGCACTCGTCATGGTCCTCTGTGCACCAGTAGCAGTTTAGTCCTGCTGGCCATATGATCCGGAAAGCTGTCTGCGGACAAACAATGGCTCCGTTGGCCTGAAAAATGAGATGAGCGCCACATCCCATAGTCACCTTTGACTGGACTTAACCATCCAGGGGTCCTTCACCTACCTACCTGTAGATGCAAAGGATTGAATCCAGGACCTTCTGCATGCAAGGCAGATGCTTTACCAATGAGCTATGGCCCTTCCCCTAATCATCCAATGGTAGGATTAGCATTGGATACAACCCTTGATGTTTTCCTTAGAAATTATATGAAATGTGGTTTTAAAAAAACCCAGCCAAAATTAATTTTGTTCTCAGCCCTGTATTTGACTGTAAGCTGAATCAATGCAGGTCTTATCTGGCAACTTATCTGGCAGAGAAAAAGTCTGCTCCCTAACAAATTTAGGAGAATTTTAAAAAAAATTCTGGTTAAAACTCTGTATATTTTATTATTATTATTATTATTGGACGAGTATGAGAACACCTGTTGCTTTTCAATATGCTGAACATTTTGTACCATTTGTCCTTTCGTTTCCATTTTTATGCTCGTTATTTTTTGTATTGGCTTATGGCTGAAGTAAAGAAATTAATCTGAATCAAAGCTTTTATTATGTAAAAATCATTATCTAAACCTGGGAGTCAGTAGCTCATGAAAAAACATTCTTGGAAGCTTCACATGGAGTGTTTGCTCAAAGCATGAACTTCCCTTTCTTTCCAACAAACAGGTATATGTAGGTCACCTCTAGGCTGTATTTTGCAGGAGGGAGTCACACGCATACCAAAAACATAAGGGTGTGCAAGTGGATTATAGCGCCCTGCCACCCTAGTACAACAAATTTTTCTTGGGCTTGATTTCAAACACAGAGAAACTGAAGACCAGGGGTGGGAGGGAATGGGAGGCTCAGTCTGGACTGGGACAATGGCTATCCCACCCACGCCATTTTCTGCTAAATGTCACCCCTCAAATCTGTCATTTCTTTATTTAAACAAGTTTATACCCTGTTTTTCATAGCTGAAAAATTTCCCAGAACCATTTACAAAAAAAACAATAGGAAGACAGCCCCTGGTTCATGGCTTACAGTCTAAAAGACAGGACATACAAGGAAAAAGGGAGCATGGGGAAAAGTCAACTCAGACATGAGTACTTAAAAGATACCTTCAAATGTGCATTTGGAGCGAGATCACCACAAAAACAAGTACAGGACATGAAGGGAAAGACCCACTCATCATATTGTGTGTACTCTTCAACCTAGAAATGTAATTTTCTTTTTCTTTTTTTCATAAATAAAAAGATAATGAGGTAAACCTATGGCCTATTCCAGCCCAACTCTAGGAAAACAAAAATTCTAGTACTGGTGGGCTTGACCTGGAAGCAAAGGCCAGCAGTTTTAAATAGACCCAGAGGCAAAACCTAGCACAAAAGCTGTCTACTGTTCTGGAGGTCCACAAGCTTTGGGGTCTGCCATGTAATAAATAAATAAAAACATAACAATGCTGTATATCAGAGGTTGACACAAGAGTGTATACTTAAAAAAACGTTTTAGCATAGCCCACATGGGCGTACCCAAGGGGGGGCAGAGGGGGGCAGCTGCCCCCCCCAGAAGGCAGCCCTAGAAGCAAAAATGATCAGCGTCCATTCAAAGCAAACCTTCCTATTAAAATGCTCAAAGCTGCCGAAATAAAACTGGGATGCTTAAAAACAACCCAAGGTTGTAGCCAACAAAGTTTTTATTCAGAGTAGACTCACTGAAATGGGCTGTATCCAACGCGTCCTACTCAGAGTAGACACAGTGACATTAATGAGCATGGCCAATTTATGTCCACTAAGAGCAATGAGTCTACTCTTGAGTAGGACTTTTTGTTTGATACAACCCCCGTGTCTCTAAGTTAGTCGTCGCCATTCATTTCAAGGGGTCTACTCTGAGCAGGACGAGCACTGGGTACAACCTTCCAACAGTTTTAATTGTGTACACCTGTAGCAGCTGCAGAATATCAACTTTCCTTCATCCCCTGTTGGATTTAACGCTGTTGAGTAAAATTGTTATCAGCGCAAGTGACTTAAGATTGACATATAAGTGTAGCAAACCAATCTGTACTAACTTTGGACATCTTTTAAATCTAAAACAGCGCCGCAATGAAAACTTCCCCCACCCTTCAATCTCTCCCCTTCCCGCTATTGGTATCGCCCAACCGCCACGAGTTTTAAATGAACTTGCCCCAAAGGAAGGACGCAAAAGGGGACACAACCGCCTTACCTCCGGAGCGCTTTCCACTCGTCAAGTTTGGGGTGGCTTCTAAGGCAACGGAGCGAACCAAATTATAAAAAGGGGGTGGGAGATCATAGTTTTTCTTTTTATTATTATTATTAAAAGGGGAGAAATATGGCGCTTTCCCGCACGTTCTCTAACGGAAAATACTTTTCTTTTTTTGCCATTGGTAAAGTACTGAGGCAAAGGCGGGTGGGCGTAGATGTCCCCTGCCTCGAGTTGAGGGAATGGTACATCCCAACAGCGCCTACGCTGGCTAGGTGAGCTCTGTCACCTTTTAAGGCTTGCGCAGAAGGGCAGCTTTTTAAAAAGCTGTTGAGGGGACAGCAGGAGAAGTGGCGTCTGACCTAATGGTGCCCCCCGCCCCCACACACTTCTGTTTTAAATCTTAAAAACCCAGGAGCCTAATTCTTTCCACTTCGCTTTCTAGACATTATGTTTCTTGGGAAAACACGAATTACAAACGTATAGCGCGCGCGCACACAAACACACACACATTACCTCAGCAGCCTCAATGCTGGCAAAATGGCAACCTATCAAAATTCAACGAAATGTAGCGCTCAGTGAAAACATTGATAGCATTACAATCAAGCCTAACTGAAACATCTTTTTAATAATAATAATAATAATAATAATAATAGTTAATAACATTACAAGTTCAGGTCAAAGGAACAGGGATAGCTCAGTAGAGCATGGGACTCTTAATCTCAGGGTCATGGGTTCAATCCCCGCTGGGCAAAAAGATTCCTGCTTTCCAGGGGTTGGACTAGATGACCATAGGGTTCCCCTGCAACTCTACAATTCTATGAATTGTATGAATGCTTGATTTTTCAGCGGGAGAACAGACTCCCACAGGAGTCTCTCCTTCCTTTGAGGTTTTTAAGCATACCGGTAGAGTCGAGGGCCATCCGTCATGTAGGACCTTGTTGAGATTCATGCATTGCAGGGGGGTTGAACTAGATTACTCTCAGTGTCCCTTCTAATGCTATGATTCTATGAACACTGGTGCCACCCGTGGGAAAAAAGTCCCACAGCCATGAGGCTGTGGCAAAACTAACTGGGGCTCCATTAGTGTCCTTACTGGGCAGTGAAGAGAAATACTTTTTTACCAGTAACCTGGTCCAGAGTTAGGCTGACAGTGTGTGACTGGCCCGAGGACATCCACTGAGATTCCTATGAGGATTTGAACCTGGTTCTCCCAAATTAATTAATTAATTGGTTAATTAACCACTATACTAGTGATGTAAACCATTTTTTGCCCAAGGACCACATTCCCTTCTGGGCCACCTCTGTGGTATACAGCAGACAGGGCAACAGCAGTGATTTTTTTACCTCATGTGTAGTAGGGTAGTTTCTACACACATTCTCACATACCTTTCTGTACAAGGAAGCATGATCAGAGGTCCAGGACATATTCTAGTCAAGCAAAGACATTCAAGGGGATGTAGAGCAGGGCCAGTGAGGGGTGTAGCCTATAGAGAGACCTGAGGGCCAGTTAGTGATATCTGAAGGGCCACATTTGGACCCTAGGCCTGCAAGATGACAGCTATTCAGCTACACTAGTAGTCAGTACCAGGCTACTTGCAAGATCAGAACCATAACTTTGAATTGCTCCCAAAGACAAACTGGAAGCCAGTGGAGATATTTTAAACCTGGCAAAATATGTTCAATGTGGCAGGTTCCTTCTAGATCACCACTTAATCTCTGGGTACGTTTTCCTGAACTAAACTGACACTGCTCAGTGACTGAGTTTGCCAACTGGCTGTGAATAAAAAACAGTCTGCCAACTGGCAGGAAAAACAATTGATTTCAAAAATAATCAGCTAGATCCTTATTTAGAGTTCTCCAGTTTTCCTGTATATACATATCTCCAAGCCGGCCCTTTCTGGCTCTTTTTCTCTCTGTTCTTTTTTAAGAATTGGCTGATAGAACATAAATTCTCATAAAATGAAATCTCCTTCTACATCTGAGTGACAACTTCTCTGTTACCATTTTTAATTTGTATTTCATCTTCCCACTGCCCTCCCCCATAAAGGCTACTGTTGTAGAAATAGCATGTATAGATATTTTCCCTCTTTCCTATACTGAGCTATAGGTTGCATCCAGCTAAGGCCCCATTGCACTGTATATTGAAAGCAGTATCATACCACTTTAAACAGTCAACAGCTTCCCCCTGGGAACTGTACAGTGGTACCTCAGGTTACATATGCTTCAGGTTACATACGCTTCAGGTTAAGAACTCCGCTAACCCAGAAATAATGCTTCAGGTTAAGAACTTTGCTTCAGGATAAGAACAGAAATTGTGCTCTGGCGGCGCAGGGGCAGCAGGAGGTCCCATTAGCTAAAGTGGTGCTTCAGGTTAAGAACAGTTTCAGGTTAAGAATGGACCTCCGGAACGAATTAAGTACTTAATCAGAGGTACCACTGTAGTTTGTTAAGGATGCTGAGAGTTGTTAGTCACAGAGCTACAATGAGCTAGTGTGTTATAGTGCTTAGTGTCGGACTAGGACAGGGGAAGCCAGGATTCAAATCCTGACTTAGCCATGAAACTCACTGGATGACCTTGGGCCAGTCACAGCCTCTCAATCTATCCTAACTCACAGGGAATTAAGATGGGGGGGGGAACTACATGCAATCTTTGGGACAAGGTGGGCTATAAATGCAATAAACATAAACATAATATTTCTATAATGGTTAACAATCAATTCCTGTTCCCAAGAAGCTCTGGGAATTGTAAGTCTGTGAGTGGAATAAAGGTAAAGGGACCCCTGACCGTTAGGTCCAGTCGTGTCCGACTCTGGGGTTGTGGCACTCATCTCGCATTATTGGCCGAGGGAGCCGGCATACAGCTTCCAGGCGAACCAGAGCAGCGCATAGAAACACCGTTTACCTTCCCGCTGGAGCGGTTCCTATTTATCTACTTGCACTTTGACGTGCTTTTGAACTGCTAGTTGGCAGGAGCTGGGACCGAGCAACGGGAGCTCACCCCGTTGCGGGGATTCGAACCACCGACCTTCTGATTAGCAAGCCCTAGGCTCTGTGGTTTAACCCACAGCGCAGGTGGTCTCCTAAATATGCAGGTCTCCTAAATATGCAGAAGCACTGGTGGAGGAACAGGGATGCGGGGGGGGGGTGCCATTGCGGCTCCCACCCCCCGCGCGCTGGGCACCACGCCCCCACAGGAGGTGCACCACGCCCCTGGGACGCACGCCAGCCATGCCCCCGTCTGCTCTCCGCCCCCCCCCGCCAGAGCTTGAAGCTCCACCACTGTGCAGAAGTAAATCCCACAGAGTTCAATGGGACTTCACTCCCAGTGTGTGTACACAGGATGGCACAGAAAATGCAAGCTGTGGGGTCATCCATTGTATTCTCCCTGTAACATTTGTTTTAATTTGTGTAAGCTGCCTTGATTCCCGGTTTTCAGAGGAAAGGCAGGATATAGATTATTATTATTGTTCACAAACACAAAAACACAGCTGAGAATCATCAACGTAGCCATTTCCAAACCCCAAACTAATTCTCTAGCTGTTCCAAAAATTCCAGCATGAGTTTTGTATGGTGATTAATCAACTACAGTACTTTCTGTTGACCCAGCTCTGTTCAGCTGGCATAGGGACAAGATAGCAACGGAGGTGCCATTTCAGAATTGAGTGTGGGAAGGATGGAAAGATTAACACAGCTAGATTTACAAACACCCACTCTTGGACATATTCAACCGTACATTTGATGTCTTATATTACCAATAAAATAAATGGGGAGGGTTTGTTCTGAAACATTTTAACACGTTTTCCATGAACGACATATAATTAAAAATAGATTAGCAGTACTGAGATGAACACTATTATTTTCACTAAGATATGCATTTTTACACACCCTTTCCCTTCATATACTGTTGTGCAAATTTCAAAGGATGGCTCTGTTTTCAGTATGCATATCATTTTGGAAAGGGTAAATTAGGGCAAATTTATCCTGCATCCCCACTTGTAATAAAACAGACTCTCCCCCGCCTGGTGAAATGCTAATGATAAACAAGTAAACAACCTGACATAAAGACAGGGAAATTTAAAGAGTCTGTGGGTCTATTGTTGGAATTTAAGGGTAATAGATTTCCCATGAGCTTTAAAAGTGTGTAGGAACTATTAAAAGCAATTCTGGGGCTCGGGTGGAGAGAAAATAATTGAAACTCTATCAAGGTTTTTTTCTGCCTCCTGGAACAAGGTGCATAATGTTTGTAGATTACAAGCAAGTGTAACTGGCGAAGCTCAGTCTTAGGGTGACCATGTGAGCATCACTAGAATATAGGACGATGCCTTATACCAAGGATGCATTCATCCATACATATGTTTTCTCTCCTGAAATCACAAACCACACTGGAACCCTTAATACTACACCTAATGTGTCTCTTTTGTAATAAATTACTGAAGAAGAAGAAGACATCAAGCTTTCTTCTTTTTAAGGCCCTGTTTTCTGCTCTGTGTCTCCTAACTCCCTGGACCAAACTCCATAGCAATATAAAGTTTTCAAGACAATTTTGCCCTGTTGCACAGTGAATGGCAAAGGAGGTTGTCCTCTGCTATTATTACCCAGCCCGGGGGCAAAAAAAGATGACACTACTCTTTATTATTGCACCCCCTCCTTTCTGGCAGTGATGGGAATTTTTAGCTTATATGAGTAGCTGTCACCTTGGAAACGCAGGAAAGGAAAAGCAAACCTATATCCATAAACAGCAATACCATATATATCACACAGAAGGAGTGCCCTGTACTTTATTGTATTTCATTCCAGTGTATAGCTATCATGTGGCATTTTTAAAATTTTAAGTGTGCTTGAGATCTTTATCACACTCAGAACAACCCTGTGAGGTAGGCCAATTTGATTATCTGTCTTACAGAGAGGGAAATTTTATGTTATCTCCACTTCTCCCCAATTCTCTTTCTTTCTCTCTTCAGAAAAGTCTTTTATTGTATATAGAGAAAGAGTTAATTTAGTTTTCTAGCTTTCTACATGTTTACCTGGAAAACCAGAGTTTAGAGGCTGTTCCTCTGAATTAACATGGGGAAAGAACTTGTGCCATGGCTAATGAAACAAAGGGCATTATATACTAATAATAGCACCTTGAATTTGTCCCAGTAGCAAACAGGTGACCAGTGCAGATTCCCAGCTTGAATCCAGATTTGTCACCAGGTGCCTCCTGTGGGCAAAGGCTCGCCAGCGGAAGGTGGTGTATAGTAGGCAAAATTGCATACAAATATGTATATATTAAGAGAAATCTGCACAAAGATGCTGAAGAATTTTCATGAGGACTTTAAATAAATAAAAATACAAACTGATGTGGAAATGTGGAGAACTGAACTTAAGACAAAAACAGGGAACTCAAGAGAATCAGAAATGGACACATTTGCCAGGCTGATTGCCGAAGAATTGATGCTTTTGAATTATGGTGCTGGAGGAGACTCTTGAGAGTCCCATGGACTGCAAGCAGGGGCGTAGCAAGGGGGGCGGGGGGGCGGGCCGCCCCGGGTGCCACCCTGAGGGAGGGTGACACTTTGGGCGCTAAAAAAAAAAAAATTAAAAAAAAAAAATTTTTTTTTAAAAAAAAGGCTATTTTCGGCAATGCCGGGGTGGACCTGCAGGGGCGCCAGCGAGGAGCGGTGTCACCCCCCCTCGCTGGCCGCCCCTGCGGCTCCGCCCCGGCAGCGCCGAAAATGGCGCCCCCCCTTCCAGCGGCTTTTCCCGCCGCTGGCTTGCAGAGCCGGGGAATGGAAAGGGGCGGGCCAGCGAGGAGGGGTGACACCCCTCCTCGCTGGCCCGCCCCTCTCCCTGCCCTGACTTGCGCTCCGCAAGGGGGGTGACAGGCGGCGACTTCGGGAGACTCTGCAGAGCCTCCCGAATCCGCCGCCCGTCCGGCACTCCTTGGCGCACCGGGCGGCTGCTCGTGCCGCCCGGTGCGCCAAGGGGGGTGACAGGCGGCGACTTCGGGAGACTCTGCAGAGCCTCCCGAATCCGCCGCCCGTCCGGCACTCCTTGGCGCACCGGGCGGCTGCTCGTGCCGCCCGGTGCGCCAAGGGGGGTGACAGGCGGCGACTTCGGGAGACTCTGCAGAGCCTCCCGAATCCGCCGCCCGTCCGGCACTCCTTGGCGCACCGGGCGGCTGCTCGTGCCGCCCGGTGCGCCAAGGGGGGTGACAGGCGGCGACTTCGGGAGACTCTGCAGAGCCTCCCGAATCCGCCGCCCGTCCGGCACTCCTTGGTGCACCGGGCGGCTGCTCGTGCCGCCCGGTGCGCCAAGGGGGGTGACAGGCGGCGGATTCGGGAGGCTCTGCAGAGCCTCCCGAATCCGCCGCCGGTCAGGCATTCCTTGGTGCACGCACCAAGGAATGCCATGCCGGATGGGCGCCGGCTTCGGGAGGCTCCCGAAGCTGGCCCCCGGCATCCCCGGGGGCGGGGCGTCACGCTTTACGCGTGCGTCATGACGTCATGACGCACGCACACGCAGCGACGCCCCGCCCCCCGGGGGTGCCTCTTGGCTTCCCGCCCCGGGTAGCCAAGAGGCACGGAACGCCCCTGACTGCAAGAAGATCAAACCTATCAATTCTTAAGGAAATCAGGCCTGAGTGTTCACTGGAAGGACAGATCCTGAAGCTGAGGCTCCAATACTTTGGCCACATCATGAGAAGAGAAGACTCCCTGGAAAAGACCCTGATGATGGGAAAGAGGACGACAGAGGACAAAATGGTTGGACAGTGTTCTCGAAGCTACGAAGACAGGAGTGCCTGGGGTGCTCTGGTCCATGGGGTCATGAAGAGTCGGACACGACTGAACGACTAAACAACAAAAGTGGCTCTTCAGCATGATCAATTCTCATTGGGCTGTTTTGAGTTTGTTTTGTTATGTCGCTGGCTTATGGTTTTTTGTTTGTTTAAAGTCTCTTTTGTACTTCTGCAAACCTCAGGAGTCTCCCCACTGAGCATGCTGAGCATCCCTCATTTCTCAGTGCCCCTGTTTTAGCTACAATCCTGTTGGCACACACTAACTCTGTTCAGTAGTAGAGGGTGTGATACATACTGAACTATAGTTCAAGTGATCATCCCCACCCAGCTGTAGAACTGGAAGCAATCCCTGGGCAAGCTCACCCAGAAGAGATCTAAATATTCCTGTGCCGAGATTGTTATTGATATCTCCAGCTCTGCTTGTAAAGATAGGGACAAGTGTGCAATTATATATTCAGAGATGTTTAGAGAGGCTGCCACACAACCGCCTTTCCTTAGGTGTTCATGCAGAGCTCGTGAGAGAGAGCGAAACTAATTGTGGATGTAGTGAATTTGGGGAGGGGAGATGGGAGGGACTTGATTTATTTATTGCCTATGGAAATTGCACGAGACAATTAGCGGTGCTCAGCTGACAGGTGGCTACGAAGCCACCTGTCATTCTTTGAAAGTGATCCATGAGAAAAACCTGAAACAATGCAGGTGCAACTTTTGGAAAAAATAATAATAATGAAAAATATACTGATCCGACTAAACAAAGCACACAAATCACCCTCAAAATGCTCTTCTCAGAGATGCCTGTATTTTGCGAAAGTTGGTCCCAAAAGGTGACAAGAGAATCTTCCTACAAGAAAACGGATTTCAAACAGAAGGAACTGAAACGCATTTTGCTCACTTATGAGGTGTGACTTCTGTTTACTTGGCTGAAACAAAAAAGACACCCGGGATAAACAAACAACTTCCAGCTTCTGGCAGATGCAATTCATCTTCCTTATGAATTTCTTTACTCTTGCAAGCTCACATCTGTGCTGAGCTGAATTCCCAAATGTTCCCACAAGGTCCTTAGCAGGTACAGTTTTTCTCACTGCTGCAAAATTGTAACAGGAGAAGTGGTATTTGTCAAAATTCCCTCTTCTGTACCTCTGACTTTTATTATATATAATCTGTTACAGAGCAGCTTCTGCTCATTGCACACAAAGTAATCTGTACACATGAATATGCACATCTGAAGACGCTTCTCTGTATGATATACCAATCTCAGCTTGCCTCCTTCCAATCAGCCTCCACTGTGGGTTATTTCATATCTTCATTACGCATGTGAAACAACCAGCTACTCCCCAGCACTGAGATGAGCTGCCTTCAGGAAAGGCTGCCCACCACACCTCAGGAAAAGTCACTGTTCTGGACTTGCCTTCTTCCAATCGGCCTCCCCCTAGAGAATGAGCTGGCCTCAGAGGAGCCTTCCTGTTGTATCTCTGCACAGGGGTGCAACTTGATAATAATAATAATAATAATAATAATAATAATAATAATAATAATAATAATAATAATAATAATAATACATTTATTATACCCCCCTCCATCTGGCTGGGTCCCCCCAGCCACTGTGGGCGGCCTCCAACAGATATTAAAATACATTTGAACAACTTGAATAAAGTAATGGGGGTGCAGGTAAGCCCCACCCTACATAACTGATTACATGATGCGGTGCGTCCACACCATTTGAATGGCAATGCTGATCAACTGCGGGGGCTGGCCCTCTCAAATATTTTAGGGGGCAACGACAAAGGGACCTTGGCCCCTAGGAGTTGGCTCCTATGTCTCTGCATGAGTCTTGGTGCTTGGGTTGTCTCCTTCCAATAGAATAGATATGCCCAAATCACAGGTTTATACTGAAAAACAAGGGGCAGACCCTCCTGGGAATTAGTAGTTTGTAAACTCTGAAAAAGTGTAATAAGTTGCCTTATACTGAATAAGATCATTTGTTCATGTCTGCACTGACTGGCAGTCACTGTCCAGGGTTTCAGGCAAGGGATATTCCAACCTGCTAGAAGATGTCAGGGATTGAACCTGGAACCTTCTGCATGCAAAACAGATGCTCCACTACTGAGCTGTGGCCATTTTCCTAAGTCACAGGAAGTTGCCTTATACTGAATCAGCTAATGGTCCATCTAGCTAAGGACAGCCTATGCTGATTGGTTGTGCCTCAACCTCTTTGCCAGGGGATTTGAACCTAGGACCTTTTGTGTGACAACTCCTGATTAATTTCATTTTAAAAATAAATAAGGGTGCAATGTTTAGCTGGCTGATTGAAATGTTTTGGATTGATGAATGCAACCAATCAACCAAATAGGTTCCCCTGATTAAATTGACCGTTACATTGTGTGGGGGGAAGGAATGCAAATTATTTTTAATCTACATACTAATAAAAACTGCCCATCTTAGAAGAAGCATCTGCCTTTGGAATAGGGAGGGTATGCCTTTCCAAAGATGACGTCTGCTCTGAGTTTATAATTCAGGCATTCCCTGCCCCCTTCATAGCTGTCATTTTAGTTACATTAAAGTTCTTTTCATACGAGTGTTTTTCATCCCAAGGGCCACATTCCTTTTTTGACAATCTTCCAGGGGCCATATGCTAGCAGTGGGCATGGCCAGATGCAAACATGGGTGGAGCAAGGGGCGTTAATTTTACCTAGTTTCTAGACACACACACACCCTTCCCTATTCTCCCTCCAGACAAGCAAGGGACATCATCACAGCTCAAGGATACATCCTAGTTAGGCAAAATCACTCAAGTAAGGTGTGAGCGGTGTGGCCTGAGAAGAGGGGTGTGGCTTGGGAGAATTCCAAGGGCCAGACAGAGGGATGTGGTGGGCCACATTTTATTTCCTTGGGCCTGGGGTTCCTCGCCCCAACTTGAATACATTTCCATTAACATCTATTCACAGTCATAGGATTCATCCGCTAAGAATTATTTAACTGGGCGACTGCTCTAGAAACGAAGCGGCAGTGTTAGGGAGTGAGTATCCCACCCACCCCTTCAGAAAGCCCATAGTTGGCTGTGTTGCTGGGGCTTTGCAAGGGACTGGATTGTCGGGGGTGGGGGTGGGGGGGGGGTGGGAATGGCATTTAACATATCTTTCCCTGGATTAAAGGAACAGATTTACATCTCTGAGAAGAGCATTTTGAGAGATTATCCAACTCAAGACTTCTGCGGGGCTTGTCATCTTGCATCCTCTTTTCCACTAGGGTCTATTTAAATACGAGCGATCAGAAACTAAAAATAAGTATCATGGCATAGGCAGGCAGACAAGGCAACTCCTCCACTCCCAGCTTCAAGCATGAGGCGCACCACAACCCCCCCCCCCCTCTGCTGCAAGGGGTAGGGAACATCAGACCTGGGTACTGAAAGCGGCCCTCTCTAGTCCTATCAGTCTGGCCCTTAGAACTCTCCGCAAGCCACCCCCCGCCCCGCAAAGGCTCTTCTTCTTACCGCCAACCCATGTTTTTGCCTGGCTGGAATGTGGCCTTAAATACTGAAAATGCCTCTTGCCTATCTGGATGGAGGAAACTGGAGTTGTGTGAGTGCCCTAGCCTACTGTACAACGGTTAATTTACACCAGTTGGCCCTCCTGCTGTTGCCTCTGGCCCCCGCACCACTGGCATGTGGCCCCCAGAAGGTTGCATGGAAGCTAACATGACCCTTGGTCTGGCGGGGAGGTTCATTTGCATGTGTTGATCTTGCCACCCCTCAAAAAGAGCAATTGCATGTTCTCCCTGGTAAGCAGTACTCTTTAAATACCACCACCAATTTTCAGGAGCAAAAAACACACAAACCTGTCTTGCTGGATAACTGTAGTTTCACAATGAACAAGGCTTATCTGTGGCGGGTGGAGGTGGGGAGAAGGACTGATCTTCTTCCGACAAATCTAATTCCATCTAGAAGAGGGCTGATTCTTTGCTGAAGCTTTAATCCTGGCACATATCCATAGAATCATAGAACTGTAGTGTTGGAAGGGAACCCAAGGGCCATCTAGCCCAACCCCCTCCAATGCAGCAAATCATAGCTAAATAATCCCTGACAGATAGCTAACCAACATACCTCCAATGAGATGGGTTTTTGTGATTTGATGGTTGTATATTGTTTACATTTCATTTCAATAACTTACAGTGTGTACTGCTTAATAAAACAAAATCTCTAAGCCAATGACAATTATAAGATCACAAGCGAAAAGTCAGTACACAATATTAAAATGCAATTTTAAAAGATGGTAAAACAGCAAAACAATATGGAAATGCTGGAATTATGCATGTGGGCTGTTGCACTAACCTGAAGAAAAGTCATAGTGACCCACGACTCCGGCAAGTGACCGACAGCAGAGGCAATGTGGTTCTGGATGGACAAGAACATTTTGATTGACTTAATCTCTTGTACTTTTATTGTATACCGGTATTTCCTTTGTATTCGTGTACTATTCACTGGTCCACAAAGGAGTATATAAATAAAACGTCACGTAATTTAGCGGCATTTACTTTTGAGCATAGACAAATATGGGATGGTGCTGTTCACTGTCTATTATAAAAGGAACACAGCCAGTTTAAAGGAAGGGCAGCAGAGAGCAAAGTGTGATGGGAAATGCAAAAAGTGGACACTTTAAATAGTTACACCCGTACCTTAAATAGCTGTGCAGAAGGGGAAATTTCAGCAGGTATAACTTTTATTTATTTATTATTGCATGTATACCGCACCATTTTCTCCAAGGAGTTAAAGGTGGCATACATGGTTCTCCCGCTCTCCATTTTATCCTCACCCTGTGACTGAGAGATCGTGACCGGCCTGTGGTTATACTGTGGGCTTCATTCATGGCAGAATGGGTATTTGTACCTTGGCCTCCCATGTCCTAGTCAGACACTCAGTCTAAGCACTATAACACTTGTCAGGCAAACTGTACATACAGCACTCCAGATCATAGAATTGTAGAGTTGGAAGGGAGAACCAGGGTCACCTAGTCCATCTTCCTGCAATGCAGGAATCTTTGGCCAAGCATGGGGCTCAAACCCACAAGCCTGAGATTAAGAGCCTCCTGCTCTGCTGACTAATGTTGGACTCCAACTCTCCTCCTAGGAAATTGCCTGATACAGAGAGAGATATTTGGTTCACCTAGCTCAGCGCTGTCTCCTCTGACTGGCAGTGGCTCAGGCAGGGATTTCCCCCCACTCCAACTAAAGATGGTTGGGGAGTGAACATGAGACCTTCGGCATGCAGGGCAGGTGCTCTAACAACTAATCTGCAGTCCTTCCCTTAAGACCCAGGCAGACCACTGGTCCCCCTACCTCAGTATTGACTGCACTGACTGGCAGCAGTTGTCCAGGATTCCGGACAGGGAGTCTTTCCTACCCTGAACAGGAGATGCCGGGCATTGGACAACATGGGACCTTCTGCACCCAAAGCTGATGCTTAACCACAGAGCAACAGCCATTCCCCAATCACCAAGACAATTCTGCCTGGGGGGGGGGGACCAATGCCTCCCCCACTTCCAGGATGATTTCTGAAACCTTGAGCTCAAACCAAGTTCTTTGTTCACACTCTCACCCCCTCCCCAATATAGGGTGGCTGAGTTTATTCGGGCATTTTTGCACTACTCTGCTTCTGTTACTGTCACCCCCGATGCCCCCCCCACTAAAAAAAACAAAACCTCTGGAGCTGAAACTGACGGATGCGGGGGAGAAGAGCGTGCTTCTAACACCCACCCATCCCTCCTGAAACTGACAGCTTGTTTTTCCCAGGAAGAATAAAGGTAGGGGGTGGGGGAGAAAGAGAATTCGCCTTCTTTTTCAAGACCCTCCTTCCCAATAATTCCTGCCATCCTCCTCTGCCTTCTCCCCAACCCCGCTTTGCTGTGCCTTGGGGACCGCCTGACTGCTCTTTTTATTTATTTATATATATATTTATAATCAAAATCTGGGCTCGAACTGAGCACGTGGAGAGGCGCTGAGCCCTCCTCCTCCTCCTCCTCCTCCAGCTGCTGCGCTCTCTCTGGTAATGCTCAAAATCTGTAATTTCGGAGAAGGTTTATTTTCGGCCACCAGCTTTGTACGGATCTGCTTTTTTATGTTTAAAGAAGAATAACGGGAGAAGGAGAATAATTTCGCCTTCTTGGAGAAGGGGAGGGAGGGGAGGGAGAGAGAGAGCCATGTGGGGCAGGGTACCATTTTTAGGGTGCCCGGGTGCGCGTTGCCTTTGGCATCAAGGGAAGGCGCCCCTCTGATCGGGGCAAGGCAGGGCAGCCAGGTAGTGCCTGTCCCGGAGTAGCTCTCCATCCCTCTCTCGCTACCCCGGCTCCAACTCCGGGGCGATGGTGGGAGCTGCGCGGTCGCCTTGGCGGCGACCGAACCACTTGGCGTGAGGAGGACTTGCTCTCTGCCAACTTCCTCCCTGGGCAGGAGAAGGACCAGTCTGTGGATGCTCTTGGGAGGATGGCGACGTTACTCCATCACAGGATGCGCCGCCGCTGCTGCTGCTGCCGCCCAACCGGGATTTGCCAACTTCTCCTCGTCTGAACAGCGCTGGGGACCTATCTAAACACACACACACACGTATATAAGAAAAGATGGAATTTTTGATCTGGGTTTTGCCTTCCTTACTCCTGCTCTGCACCCAACAGCACACCTGCACCAGGTAAGAGGAGAAAGCGCGCCGTGGGGAGCGACTCCCTTTTCTAGTTAGAATTGTTGCTTTATTATTATTTTTTTAAAAATAGATATCTAAAGGCAGCGATCCTAGCTGGGAGGATGTTTTACTGAGCGCAGGAAAACTTCTCTCTGACGAAGGCTTTGGGCTGCAAGCCCCAGGCGCGCTTAACTCAGGACGGAGGAAGGCGACTGGAGCAGAGCGGGACTCACTCCCGAGGTAGGGTTGCCTAGTGGTTAGGCTGCACGCCTGCCATCCTAAGCGCCCTGGAGGCGCGATCCTGTGCGTGTCAGTCCGGAAGCCGAGCGTTGCAGAGGTCAGCAGGGCTTTGCTCTCAGAGATGCGTCTGAGGGATCTCCCAGCATTACAGGGCAAAGTGGGGCTTGCTTCTGAGGACCGTAGTGCTGAGTATTAGGAGGCGGGTGGGGGGTGGTTGTTTCTTTTAATGCATCCAGCAAAATTGCAACTCATCCTGGGACAGGGATGCGGAGCAGCTGTGGCTCTACCTACGAGTGTTTGCTGGACCCTGCCGGCCAGCAGCCAGCGTCCCCAACGGTCAGCGGTGACCAACATGGGCAGGGGGCAATGGGCTCCCCATCCTTGTCCTAGGGTGACCAAGTGGAAGGGCTGGACCACCGGCCTTCTTAGCTCTTAAATAGTTGTGTAAGGAGAGGGGGGGTCTTCTCCCCCGCATGCTTCCAGCCCCTGCGCATCTGCGCTGAAAATGTCTTTTTTTTTCTACGCAACTCTTAAAAGTACAGGAGTTCGTTCTTCCTTTACTTCCGACCATCGCTGAGCCTACCCCCAAAGTATTAATGGGGGACCGAGGGTTCGAGTTAATGTTAGCTCTGGAATCTCTCTTCTCCCTTCCTTGTGCCAGAGAGTTTTCCTATTACAGGCTGCCTCTGGGTATGTGCAGAGTGTTTATTAGATTTCGACGAGCTCGTGCACCATGCGAGCCGGGAAAGAAAAGGCTTTAGGGCACAGCCCACCAACTCTCTCCCCCACCCCCGACCCCCGTTAACAAAGGCTCTCTCAGCCCATCCTATGTAAGTTCAGTAGGAAAGTCGCACTGGGGTTAAAATGGGGGGTTCCCTCCCAGTTCGAGGGGCTGGTTGGCTTGCATCACTCTGCCCTAGGGTGCGCTTGGCTGGGGGTATTATTTCCCCGTTCGCAAGAAAGCATTGCGCGCAGAAATGAACTGTACGTCTGAAGTGTGCGCAATAAAGGACGATAATAACGCACTCAGAGATAAACACATTTTGATGTACGTACACACCCCTCATCCCTTTTACCAACGAGGATGAGAACGAGGGGCTTGAACAAGAGAGAGAGAGAGAGAGAGCAGACTTTGCTGAGAGTTCCCCCGCACTGGGAGGCGAGATTGAAACTCGGGAATCGCCGCTGCAGATCTGTCTGCAAGGCTTTGGAGTTTTGCCCTCAAACGGAGGCCCCTCTTGAGTCTTCCCAAGGGCGGCGGATGAAGGTTGCACTGATCACTTCGCAGGGGAGAGAAGGAGGAGGTTTTCTGCAGTAGAAGAGAGAATCATCAAAATATGCCCTACTTGTTCGACAGGAGGGAACCGGGGTTCTCCCTAGAGAGTTCATCCAAGGGGCTGGGTATCACTTTAAGGAGCTATGGACCAGAGTTTAAAATATATATTCATTTTCTTCCAAAATGCGGGTTGTGCCCTACTGAAAGTAGGCTCAGTGGGTTGTATGCAACTTTACTCCTGCTCAGGGTAGACCCTTTGGAATGGCTAGACATAACTTTGTCCCATTCATTTCAGTGTGTCTACTCTGAGTAGGACTTAGTTGAATCCAACCCTTTGCTGAAAGCCCGCCCCCCTTTTCAGTTTCTCCATAGCTATCTGAAGTTGAAGTAAGAAACACTCAGCACATACTCAAAGACAGCCAGAGGTGATCAGATGCCATATGTGGACAGTCTCCCTTCCTCTGCCCTTTTCAAAAGGTGCAGTCCTATATGCAACATTTCACTCTGAGTAAGTCTCCATCGGCCTCTGTCTGGGGCTTGCTTCTGAGTAAACCTGTGCCAGACAGGACAAGGGAAGCAGTGTTACATTTACACTTCGAATAATAAACTAATGGTCCATATAACAATTATTATAGTCACATTTGGTTTTTTCCTATATTAGTGGCACTTGGAGCTGATCTACATAGGTCAATTAATTTCTGTGGATCCCATTCTCATTTACATTTGACTATCCTGGGGAGGTGGGGATATTCTAGCAAATGTTTTTGCAAACTTAACTCCCTGGACCCTGGGATATGTTTTGATGTAAACATGCTAATAGCAATAATAGCAATGGGGTTAATACTATTTTGTGGGGTGTGTGTGTGTGGCTTTTTAGATTGTAATGTGTATTACTTTGAAATGCGCTAAGCCAGCTGTGTTTGGGGTTCTCAAAGTCTTCCTTCTGAGTGGAGGCCCTGGACTCTACTCAAAAGGCCTTCTCTAGTGGTGCCAACTGCTAATAACAATTCTGTAGTAAAATCTGTCTACTATTCAGGACTTGGGATCTATAACCCAATGGTGCACTTGGGGACTCATTTCTTAATTTTTAAAAATATATATTTGTATGTTGGTAGCACTGCTGTTGCAATCCACCTTAGGTCAGGCTGCGACCTGGTAGTGGGTCCCAACCCACCAATTCGAAACCAGTGCTTTAGACAAGTAGAACCTCCAGCTAGGTGCAAGTTCCTTAAACAGGTTGTGCATTTTTAAAGCAGGGTATGTATGTGATCAGTTGGATGTGTGTGGCAGTTCAAACTCTTGCTTGACCTCTGGGACAGGTTATGATGAGGAAGGCCAAAAGGTGTTGAGAAACAAAATGGACCCATTTATGGTGTGTCTATCCATTAATTGCAGGCAGGTGTGCACGTGGGCACGCTTGATAGGTGAAAAACTCTCTTGTCTGCAATTGGAGGTGGCATTTCTTCGGATGCTGTTAACTAGGCAACAGCCATGGAGCTTTTCTGGATGTGGATATGGTAGGAGAAAGCAATTTGATAATGCAGTGGAAATTGAGATGGGGAGGGGGTGTCAGCTCATAATGCAGTGGAAGATTCTTGTGGGGTGTTATTATATTACTAATCTACAGCTAGGTCAATCTTGATATTTCAATCTTGACAAGATGGGCAGGGAAGAGTCCCCTGTGATATTTGTAATGTTTTCCTTCTTTGTTTTGTTTTGTTTGCAAGGAGGGAATATTGTTCTAAAAGGAGCATCAGAGTTTTATTGATTCAGAATGTTTTGGATCCTTATGATCCATCTTCATGGAAATTCAGAGAACAGTGGTTCAAAATTCAGATAATAATAACAGTGATGGTCACCGACTTAGATGGCTTCTGGTTCGTCTTGGGGGTCCCAATCTGAGAATCTGTTTTCCCAAGTAATTTTTGGTTTTGTTTTGTTGACTGAAGCAGGAGAAGAAGAGAAATGCAAATTGTTCTGGCTGCACAGATTTAAACCAGCCTATCAAGGTCAAAGTTGACAAACCCCAAAAGACAGCACGGAATGGCAGGCAAATACTTGACATGGCAGCAGGAGATTTGGGAGAAAGATCAAGAAAATGGGTTGACTCCAACAAGGTTCTACTCACAGGAGTCCTATTTAAATTAACATGTCATGTCCATTAACTTCAATGGGTCTCCTCTAGGTAGGATTGGCACTGGATACAACTCAACAAGATTAAATACTGTCCACATTGCATGATGATAAATTGTATTCAAGTCATGTGTTGTCGTCCGTCCCCCCTATTTAATATTAAATAAAAATTAAGGTCAGACTTAGTGGTAGCCAACAGCCATCTTGCACAAGAGGGTATCAAGTTTCTCTCTCTGCCCCCACCTCACAGCACAAGTTATGCTGGTTTAGGGTGCCAGACACTGGTAACACAATCATCCTCGCACAGGCGAGAAAGCTTTCATTTTCAAAAAAGAGGGATGCACAGAGAGTGACCAAATGCACAGCTAACACAGTGCTTTTTAATAGCTAGTGTTGAAGGGGGAATTTTAGTGAGCACCACTTCCCCCAGCCCACCACTGCGTGACAAGCTGCAGGAGCCAAGTTAGGATTTAGCAGTGCAATCCCCTCTGTCTGTACATCATTTAGGAGCATTTAGAAGTCCTGCTGAGTTCAAAGAGACTTACTCTTAGTGTAAGATTGAAGTCTTTAGATTTGGGATTTTGATTCCTGTTAACAAGGAGAAAACTTTAGGATGCTTTTATTAACCACAGTTAAATGCTACAGAGCTTTCCAAAGGGAGGAACATCTCTCCCCTCAAAGCTTTAAGGGTTATATGTATCCAACTAAGTCCTACTCAGAGAAGGCCCAGTGAAACTAATAGACCTGTTAGTTATGTCTGTTAGGATGTCACCCTAAGCAGTTTGTCACTGGATGTCACCCTAAGCAGTTTGCAAAGCAGAAACCCCAAAATCACAAGGCTGGAATACAAATTGAGATTCCTGCATTGCAGGGTGTTGGACTAGATGGCCGTTGTGGTCCCTTCCAACTCTACATTTCTATGATTCTATAAATCAAATGAAAACACATACTGGGTTGTAGCCAATTCTAGTCTTACTCAAGGTAGACCCACTGAAGTTGATGGACATGACTAACATGGGTCCATTAATATGAATGGGTCTACTCTGAGTAGGGCTTACTTGGATACAACCCACTGCCAGTAAAAAAAAATAAAAAATCCAGTATCAAACTGCTAAAGCAAAATACTGAACTGTCCAATCTAATAATTAACAGTCATGAAATGCCTGAACAAACTGTACCCAGGCAGGCATTGCCAGCCCAATTGTTCCAGAGGACAGGCTCTCAAAAAGCAATTTAAAAGTTTTAGTCAATATTCTTTGGTTATATTAAATAAGTGCTGCCCTGGGAAGATCATAAAATGACCATTCGTCTTTTGACAGCAGTTCATAGGAGGATATGTCAGGCATGGAAAAAGCCATACCTTCCCAAAGTCTGGCTGCTTAACTCTGGGACTTAGTATAGAGGCCAAACAAGCAGGGAAGGGAAGGGAGACGATGGGATGATAACTTCATCAAAAAAGTAGAGTTTGCAGTTATTGGAATTCAAAAATGCAGTGGATCCAGATATATATTATTGTGGGAGAGATAAACATTGTGAATTTGTAGTTTTATTTTGTAGTGGGAACACCTTCTGATCTGATTGATTTGTTGAGCTTAATCAGTGCATCAAACAGAAGGATTTTGTTTAATTATATATCAGCAATGATATCATTTATGACATATTACTTGAAATTAACAATAGGTTGTATCTGGTGCTAGTTATATTTAGAGCAGAACTACTGAAGTTAACAGACATGTCTAATTTGGGTCCATTGATTTCAGTGGGCCCACTCTGAACAGAACTCAATTAGATTCAAGCCTAAGTATCAATTATTGGTATCTCATTTATAGAATTGTAGAATTGGAAGGGACCCTGAGAGCCATCTACGACCTGGCCACAGTGATCCATGCGACGATCACCTCCAGGCTTGACTACTGTAATTCACTCTACGCGGGGCTGCCCTTGAAACTGTCCCAGAAATTCCAGCGGGTGCAGAATGCTGCAGCGAGGCTCCTCACGGGGTCCCTGCCATGGGAGCATATTCACCCAGTGCTTTTCCAGCTGCTCTGATTTCTTTCCGCAGGGCTTGTAAGACAGAGCTGTTTCGCCTGGCCTTTGGATTGGAATCAATTTGATCCCCTCCCCCCTCTTTCCTCCCCCCCCCCCCCGTGATGGAACTCCTATTTGGGGACTTCCCTGGCATTTTTCTGGCCCATGTCGGCCTTGGTGAAGATTTGACGGTTTCTTCCCCAAATAGTTTTTGATTTGAGTTTCTACTGAAATGAGGCTGCACTTTAATGTTGTATTTTAATCTTGTTTTTTTAAGTTGTATTTTAATCAATTGTTTTTATACTTGGTGTTAGCCGCCCTGAGCCCGGTCTTGGCTGGGGAGGGCGGGGTATAAATAAAATTTATTATTATTATTATTATTATTATTATTTATTATCTAGTCCAACCCCCTGCAATGCAGGAATCTTTTGCCCAAAGTGGGGCTCAAACCTCATACTCAAGCGACTGAGCTAGTCCAACAATTATGTACGTATTCAAATCAAGCTCACGGCAAAATAAAATGTTATTGTAAACCTAAAGCACGGGTTGGGGTCAAGAACTTCATTCCCAGGGCCAAATGCAGCCCCCCGCCAGGCCTCTCCCTCTGATCCTTGGTATTCTCCCTAGGCCATAGCCCTCACTGACCTGGCTTCACACACTCCTTGACTATATTTGCCTGGCTGGGACTCAGATAATGCCTCTTGATTGCCTGGATGGAAGGCAGAGGTGTGTGAGCATGTGCGGAGAGAAGCCTATGGTGCAAAAGGAGCATTTAATCTGTTGCCCTGCCCACTTTTGCCTGTGGCCCCGCTCACCACTGGCTTATGGCCCTCAGAACGTTTCTCAAAAAGCTAGGTGGGCTGGAAAACTTCTCCCTCCCCACCCGCACCTAAAGCTGTGCATAGCCTGGTACCTTCATCACTTTCGCCTCCCCTCTGAATCAACTCAGGAACTTCATCTCCTGAGACCCTTCCTGCTGTCTTACTGTTGGTGGAAATTCAGTTGGTGGGGGCAGTGAGGACTTATTCATTGTGGAGTGCTCTCCCCACTGAGATCCACCTGGTGTCTTCACTGACCTCTTTTCGCTTTCAGGTAGAAGCAACAGTTTTCAATGGACTGCAGTGATGGTGTTTGCTGTCTGTTATGCTGCAGAAGCATTTAGGACTGCTTCGCAGATTTTAATGAACTGCATGCGTTTTTACTATAGTATATGTGTGCGTGTGTTTAGCCTATGCTCAGGCTCTTCAAAAAGTTGTAAATGTCGTAAAAATCACTTGGTGACTTTCTCTGTGTTAACAAGCAAATAACAAGTTCAATGAGTAACAATCATTATAGTGATAAGTGAGGATGGGGACACTTTTCATACCAAGATCACCTCTGCACCAGTGTTGGGTGAATCTGTCAATATCTCTCAGTTTCTCATTCTGCCCATCTTATTTTCCACATTTCTGCAGCAATCTGTGATTTTTTTTAATTTAAAAAAATCATGAAAACCCCTTACCCATTTCAGAGTAATCTTGTCCTAATAACCACATTTTTCTATGCAGTTATGATTTACTCATTTTTGCAAGCAATCTCCCCATCAATGCATTGTACATTACTGTCATTAAATGTTTGCTTTAACATTGTATGTATTTTTGGAAATACTGTTTGTGCATACTGCAAAATTCAGAGAAGTGTGAATTTCAAGAAGTGTATTTCAGTTCATGTATTGGTTTTAGAAATGTTAATTAGTTAGTTTCTAACAGGAATGCAAATGAAAGCAAATTTGTTCTCCCCCCCCCATCCCTCTGGGATTCCAGTAAACCACCTTAACTCTGCTCTTGTGTGAATTAAAACAATAGTGACTTTCTCCTGGGACATCAGGATGATAAGTAAAATATAGACCCATTCCCACATATTAGTTTCAGACGTCTCTCATTAACATGCAAACAAAATTGAGTTTCTCCTCCACCCCTAATCTGTGCTATTATGCATTCCTGAAGACCCACTTCTGTTAGACGCCAAGAGAGTGTTTGTGTTGTTTTGCTTCAAGACAGTCTCGAACAAAACACACTTTGTCCCACTATGTGTTACCAACAGCAGTTGCAAAAATGTGCGAAGCAGCAAACAACGCAGTGCATGGTGTGCTTTTTCAGTGCTCTCCTCATGTGTGCATTTGCCAACATGTGCACTTGAGATGCTTTGCATCCAACCATCCACCCACTCACCTTCCTTAAGCTTCTGGAGACCCAGGGGGAAGGAGCTGAACCTCGAAGAGCGACAACGCCAGCAAATTGCACAAATGAAATTTTTGGAAGAATCTCCCAAGTGGAAAAAAATCAAGGACAGTAGTCTGTTGGGGACAGATGTGGGAAAGGAGGGACACTGAAGTCTGCTCTTTTAACAGCAGTCTTATCTGCAGACATGAGAAATTTAGGAATCCGTCTTATACTAGGGTAGGCTATTGGTCCATCTAGCCCAGTATTCCTTTATTTATTGACTTTATAATCCGCTATTCATCCTTAAGGAGCCCAGAGCAACAAACCAATCCACAATCTAAACAAAAAAAACATTATAAAGCAGTTAAAGCATTCTGTAAACAATTAGAGTGAAAGAACCTTCTAAGAGTACTTACGGTTTAAAACATTACTCCATCCAGTGATCTCGGGGTTGCCAGGAACAGTAACCTTCAACCACAAATGCCTGGGTAAAAAGGAATGTTTTCACATTCCTCCTGAATGTTAATAATGATGGAGACAGGTGCACCTCATTAGGGAGGGCATTCCGCAAACAGGGAACCACCACTGAAAAGGCCTTGCTATGTGGGTAACTGCCATGGGCAGCACCTGGCTGCAGCACCACCAGCAAGGCCTCAGCTGCCAATCATTATGTCCAAGACGGTTGATACTGTCTACTCTTGACTAGCAGTTTCCCCCCAGAGTTTAGGCAGAGACCTCTGCCACCCCCTGCTCCCTGTTTTATTTGTTTTAACTGGAGATGGTTTGCACCTGGGGTCTTCTTTGTGCAAATCATGTTCTTTATCATGGGATAGAGCCCTTCCCCTGTAGCAGTATTTATTAAACAATGGGTCTGAACTCGGGATGGAATGTATATCAGTCTTAAATTCAGTGATTTGTAGCTATGGGTCCAAGCAGTTGTTCAGTTCTCAGAACAAACATCAATCTGGGGTGTGTGTGTGAACGTTTCAGCAGTAAACTCAGTTTTCCCAGGAAAGGTGGGGGGGGGGCACCATGCTAAGACCTGTGCCTGCAAATCATGGACCTGTGCGGGTGAGCCCTTAAAGGCCAATCTACCTAATTCACAATTTCTGAAACAATACACAAACCGAAATAGCCATCCTTCGAAACTCACACTTCTCCTAATTTTGCAGTGCCACTCTACAGCCTTGTAATGTGCAGAAAAATGTGTGTACTAGGGTAAAGAGTGAAAAAAATGCATATACCAATGAAAGTACATTATACTAGGGGAAACTGCTTTGCAAAAATGTGCATATTAGGCAAAATTGCAGACAAACGTGCACATTTCATTCTGAAATGCTGATGCATGAGAATATACCAGTATATATTTTTAACCCAAACTGATGTGGAAATGTGGAGAACATGAAGACTGGAAAAATGAGAAACTGTGAGAAATTGAAACTGACAGACTTCCTAGGTGGATTGAACTTTTGTGGGCTAGAGTCAATGTCCTCAAGTGCAAACTCGTCTCAGGCATATGGAAAAAGCTGGTGTGCCATAAGAAATTTGTTAGTCCTTCAGGTAGTAGGACATGCCAGTTTTTTTTGTTTTGGCAAGCTTATTAATGCCAAATCTTCTTCCAAGCGGGAATTGCTTTTCCTCTTTTAATAGTACAGGAACACCATAACATTATGGTTTACATCACAAAAAGAAAGAAAGAAGAAACAATCCAATTAAAACTTTAAGCTTATGCTTTCCTTTTGAATGCTGTCTTAAAAGCCAGCTACCCAGCTGAGCTATGTAGAAAACACAGCTTCAGTGTCCTATACAAATGCAGTCAAACTGCATTTACAGAATCCTTCACAGAAACCACATTTTCTGCAGTTTGTCAGATGTAAGCACTGTAGCCTGTAGAATCTGGGAAAAGATCTTTCAAACTTGGGCATTGTCCAGCTGAAAGCTAATAAATAAAAGGTGGCTTTGGAAAGCCACCTGCAGGGCAGAGCTTCTGCTTATTCAACTGTTCTGTTGTTTCTGTATTTTTATATCTTTCATCTCAAAGCCACCCAAGAAATATTTATATTTGAAGGGCAGCATATAAATTCTTAACTAAATAATGAACAAATGCATTCTTTTAAAAAAATAATTTTTATTAAATTTTCAGTTTTAAATCTTAAAATAAACATTAACATACTGTTAGATATCCAGTTACTTCCCTCCTCTTTCCTTGGTTCATTTTAGTTATCTTTCATTCCTGCATATTTTGCTATAACTATTTTAGACAGTTCTCCACTTTTATATCACTTGAACATTAATTACACTGTTGATTTTGTCTTAAGCTGCCAAGCGTTTTCAGCTGTGTAGTTATTTTCCATATTTACACTCAGTAAATATTTTCCACTCTTCTGCTCTCTTATTCTATATGTTAAACCTGCAAGCTTTGCATAGTCTACCATCTTAAGTTGCCAGTCCTCTTTGCCTGGGACCTCCCTCACTTTCCATTTTGAGGCTAACAAAACTCGGGTTGCCGTTGTTACATACATAAATAAATTTTGTTGACACTTAGGATTTCAGTCTGGATTATTCCCAACGAAAAGGACTCTGGTCATTTTGGGAAAGTTATTTTAAACATTTTTTTCAACTCATTTCCCAATATTCTTTTACCTTTTTACATGTCTACCACATATGAAAAAAAAATGTTCCCTTCATTTCCTTCTATTTCCAACACATACCTGATTCTGCTTTATTCATCTTAGCCAGCTCGGGGTCAAATACCATCTGTGAATCATTTTCATATAATTCTCTTTCAGTGAGTAACATGCAGTAAATTTCAAATCATTCTTCCAAAGTTTCTTCCAGAGGTTTAAATCTATGTTGTGTCCTATATCCATTGCCCAGTGTGTCATTGAAGCTTTGACTAGCTTGTCTTTTGTTTCCCATTCTAATATTGTCCATATATCTTGGACAATAACTTATCCTTATTCTGTAATAATTGACTTTCAAATTGTGAGCTTTGGTCCAGGAATCCATTTTGAAAATCTAACTTAAACATATCATGTAACTGATGATACTGTAACCAGTCGGTAACTTGGCTACTTACATCTTCCATTGGTTTCAGTCTGGGTTCCCTCCTTGTAAGGTCCAACAGTTCCCTATAAGTCGCCCATTGTCTATCCATATTAACTCTTTTAGTTGTAATTGCTTAAATGGGGGATAGCCATAAAGGTGATTTTCTTTCCAGCAAGTTTTTATATTTCTCCTAAACTCTATGCAAATACTTCCTAATAATGTGGTCTGTAAAACTCTTATAAACTTTAGCTTTCCCATACCAAAGGCATGCCAGCCAAATTTTATATGATGGCTTTCCAAATGTCTGCATTTTCCAATATGATCCATTGCTTTAGTCAATGCAAGCAAGCTTCCTTGTAATACAATTGAAAGTCCGACAGGGCAAAGCCTCTTTCTTTTACGTCTATCAGAATGAAACTAACAAGCACCCCAGTACTGGCCATCCTACTTTTGTCTCTCTCAATTGCACTTGAATCTTGGTGCCTGGGGTGGAGCAGGGTGGTGGAGGAGGTGGAGATGCACCTTGTGTATGGTGCATGTGCTTATAAATACACATGCACTGTATCCTGCAAATCCTCCTATTTCCAATGCTCCAGCTTAGAGGGTTAATTTCTGAGTAGTCGCTATGATAAATTACAGTATTTTCCCTAGTGTGTCTTTAAGCTAAAGAACCGACACCCTTTTTGCTTTTAACTCGACACAGGACAGGCTATTTTAGGGGAAATTAATGCAGTGTTACCCACAGGGAATAAATGTGTAAGCGTTTGTGTGTGTGTGTATGACAATGAGGGCACTGCAAGACTCCAAGTACACAAGGAATAAGACAGCCATGTGGGTCATTGGGGGAGGGAATGGAAAATGGAACAGAGAGATCTTTTATTTTTGTGTGACAAATTCACTTATCCTTTGTTTAGGTGGCGTTATACTGAGCATTCAGCCCTCTAAACCCCTCCAGCAAACCATGGTATTTCATTCTTTAATTAAAAATAGAAACATAATCTCTTATATTTTGTTTGTAGGAAGAATCTGTATTTTTTTTAAAAAAAAAAGAATTGAAGCATGTCTATTTGCAGATAATTTGTCACGTACTTCATGCGATCTTTTAACCTAAGAGAAGAAAAGCTTTTAAAATGTAGACGCTATATAGATCTAAATAGTGCACTATGTAGTGTTGCTTAAAGCTAGCAGGGAAAAGGAAATCTGGTGCGTTTTTTGTTCTTGTTTTTTTGCATGTTTGCAAGGTTGCTGTGAATTAAGCCTAATGCTTTTTCAATTACATTTCAAAATATAGAACATATTTACAGTGAGCATCACTTAGAGTCAGGAATGGCAGATGGAAAGGGTACGTGAATTGCTCTGGATTATCCCAGAGGCCAACACAAGAGAGAATTCATGCAGTGACCCCAGCCTGACTGAGAGGCTGTCCCAAAGAGGTGTAGTTTTAATGGTGGTGAAAATAGCATCAGGCCCTGCTTTGAGATGCTGACCTGTAGCAAACTGGTCCCAGGTAAGGAGAAGCAGGGTGTTCTTCAGGATTTCCAAAGAGGCAGCAGTGTTACTTCTAGAGGAAAAGCAAGGGCCCAGTTCAGGCCATCCCATCTCACCTTAATGAACTGATATGTCCTCTTCCTTAGGTGCTTTGCCTTTGCATTGCCTCTTCCCTCTTCCCTTCTTAGCACACTCTGGTAAGTCAGGAAGCCTTCAATCAACCATTGTTTTCAGGGCTGTCTTAAGCATATGCGGCGTCGGGGTGCAAAGATCTGCCCGGTGCCCCCACCCCCAGGTTGCCCAGTCCCAGGCGCGCAGGAGGGCGGAGCCGGCCGGCCACCTCAGCATCTCACTGGCTCGGTTGCCCCCGGACTCGTGGCGCAGAGCCGCCCACAGTAGAAGAGCCCGCTGCAGCGCTCCGACCGATGTCCAGGCTCTTCCCCGGACTCAACTCTCGGGCCCCGGACTCTCGGCCTGGCGCCCCTGAGAGCCCGGTGCCCGGGTGCCCTGCACCCCTAGCGCCTATGGGTAAGACGGCCCTGATTGTTTTTCCAGTTATAGTCGCCGCTCGCACATGCACAGAAGCGCTAAATTGCGCTTTGTGCATGCACAGAAGCGCTAAATTATGCTTTGTGCATGCACAGAAGCGCCAAATCGCACCGCGCGCCTGCGCAGACACAGCACTTTGAGTTGTGGGCATTTCACGTTACGGACAGGCCTCCGGAACGGATCCCGTCTATAACACGAGGTACCACTGTATTGTGGTTTTTATGTTGATCTTTTCTGTGAACCGCCCTGAGACCTCTGGGTATAGGGCAGTGTATAAATCCAACAAATATTATGACAAACAACCAACAACAACAACAACATGGATCTGTTTTAAATTTAGTAACCATCATTTCAGGATTTTGACATACAGTAATGGGAAATGATGGTTAACCAAAACTTATGGAGTTAATTATGATGTCCCCAGAAAGGGATAGACACAAACACACTGACATCCAAACCAGGAGAAATACTCTTTCACTGTAATTATTCTACATACCGAAACTGGCAGATCCTTCCATCTCTAGGTGGGGGGAGAGTTTCTCTATATTTTGCAATGAGTGGGCATTTGCTGAACACAGCCTCACGCCCCCCTGCTAAGATCCTCTGCTGAGCTACAAAAACATTTCCAATAAAGGCATGTGACATTTATAGGAACTTTTAGTTGGGTGTGTCAAACTCTCTTAATGCCTCCCAAGAAATGCTAATTTTGCAATCAATCCTTATCAGCCACCCCCCATCACCCAACACATTTTCCAGCCCCCATTAAATGGTGCAGAGAAATAGAAGGGGCATTTTGGCTTACCGGGATCTTGTTTCACTAATTGACATAGTTCCCTGCCCGCCCCTACCAACAGAATAAATTATGTAGAGCAGAATAAATTTTGCAAGATGAAATTATGCAAATGAGCTTAATTTATAGAGATCTTAGGTTTTCTTGTGGTATTGCTTTTGAGTTGCCTTGGCATAGATCTGTTTATTTGTGCTGTTATATTTTTTACTCGCGGAGTATGTGCATTCTTGCTACAAGGGCATCACATTGATACAGAATTCTTTCAGAAACCTAAACTAATGAGGGTGTGGGTGCTAAAAACCTAGGCACTGGCCTGGGGGAACACGGAGTGATGCTTTTTTGAAACCTACAAACCTCAAGGAGCTAGTCTACCACATCTATAAGCCACCCATGAGGCAAGGTGAGGCTACTGCCTCAGGCGACAGGATGCAGAGGCGCAGCAGATCCAGCCTCCAAGGAATGAATCTCCCCACAGTGGATAAAACAACTGTGGAGGCCAGATCTGCTGCCTCCTTGGCATCCCCCACACAATGCCACCTTCACACCAGCCCCTTGGCAAATAGGAGGCCTTGCGGGTCTCCTCCCTTCCTTGTTCCTGATGTAGAGCTTCACTCACTCCTTTCCTGGTGCGGAGATGTGCCATTTTGTAGTTTGCCTCAGGTGCCAAAATGTCTTTGGCCGGCCCTGCTGTATGGCAGCGAAAGTTCCAGGAAGGCATGGTCAGTTGAGAATTGTATCCAGTCCTGATTAAAAAGTGGCGTTGGGATTATGTGTGCTGTCCAGCACTGATGAGTCATAATACATAATAATAAAAAAATAACACCTGGAAACAGGTGGATGGGAAAGCTTAAAAACATTAAAATTGGGGGATTTACATTTTATAATCCCTCTTGGTAAGGAAGTTAACCAGCTTTAGTTGATTTAACCTACCTGGGCTGTGGGTCCTTGCTTGCCTTCCCACAGAACTGACAGCTGTAAGTTCTGGAATCCTGAGGTCAGAGATGGTGGCGGCCTGGCCAGGACAGCGGCTCAACAACTTTGGCTGCTCCCCCCCCCCAACAAAAAACCTGGCTACGTCCATGGAGGGATGTACATTGTTGTGAGTTTTTAGGAGATCACTCTTACCTTCCGAGAGCTACAGTTCTCAGAGTGGTTTAATAATCCATCCCTCATCCCAGAGATTTCTGGGAATGGTAGCACTGTGAGGGGAACAGAGGTCTCCTAACATCTCTCAGCACCTTTAACAAACTATAGTTCCCATGATTCTTTGGGGGAAGCCATGACTGTGTAAAGGGGTATTTTCTGGTTTAAATGCATAGTGAAGATGGAGCCTCTGCCAGTCAGTGTAAATAACACTGAGCGAGATGGATGAATGGTCTGACTTGGTGTAAAACAGCTTCCCATGTTTCTAATTTCTCTTGCGTTGTCTCTCTCTCTCTCTATAAAAACCCACATTTTAACGAATGACACAGAGGTTAGTAACCAACAGGGCATGACTTGCTGAACCTTTGAATACAGGGGAAACATGTCAGAAAGAAATGCAAGGGTTGGATCTTTCTCTTCTTTCCCCTCTTTCCTCCCCCACCCCACCCCACATCCAGTGATGCCATTGCTAATGACAGCTCCTCACACAGTGGCTTTTATTAAACTGATGCAGTGACTGAATGCAGGGATGAATCACTCATCTTGGGATACATTTTCAATTCAGACATGCAGTATGCACTTGCCAAAGGGAGTGGGAATGCAGAAGCAGACGGCTTTGTTTGGCTTTTTTTCCTTGTCATTGTTCATTTTAAAAAAAACAATGAAAGCATTGTTTCATATAGTGCAGTGGTGGGGAGACTCAAGCCCATGGGCCCTCCATGCAGCCTTCCAGACCCCTACATCGGGCCCACAAGTCTGTAAACACCAGTTCCTGGGAACTGCAAAGGCGGAGAGTTGCTGTTGTGCTCGGATCCTGCTTCTGGGCTTCCCACAGGCATCTGGTTGGCTTCTGTGAGAGCAAGGATGTTGGACTGTATGGGCCATACATAAGGACTCTTATTGCACTCTGTAAAGCTCTTCCATCTTTGACAACTCCACTAACAGCAGCTGATGGTGTCTGTGTTACTCAGAACATGCACCCACAGAACGGTATCCTAACACACACACCCCCGACGCTGTCTGCACATACATGGAAAGCCAGAGCACAATCAGCACAAAAGCTGAATAACACTTTCCGCCCCGTTTGTTTTGCAGAGCAATTCAAAGCATGGCCTTGTGCCATTAAATGCAAAAGACCAACTTTGGAAGTAGGGCTTTTGCTTCCTTTTTTGGGGCCGGTGACACATGGAAGAAGAAGAAAGGGGAGTGGGGGGGGGGAACCCCTAGGAAAGTTACGTAAGTCCCAAGACAGGAAATGCTTATGGTATATTCGACTACAGCCTTTCATCAATATTTAACAAGATTTCTCTCCTTCTACTCGCATTATTTCTTTTCAAGCGCTCTGCTTATTTCGGAGCCTGGTGGGAGCTGTTGCGCCAGATCTGAGGGCCGCTCTCATCTAATGTTTTGAGTTATGTAGCTCATGTAGCTCTGGAGCTTAACTCATTACCGGTTTTGAGGTCCAACAGCAAGTTATCTCTTCCCACATCCATAAGGGCCTTTGTAAAGGGAACTGCTGTCAGAAGGAGCTGCTCAGGGGACATTAAGGACAGCGCTGCAGGATCAGACCCAAGGCATCCCGTTTCCCCACAATGGCCAATCAGATGCTTCTGACTGGGTACAGAATGCTGCAGCCAGGCTACTGCCTGGGCCCAGTTAAATGTAGGGAGCACATTACTCCCCTGTCAAAACAATTTCACTGGTGACTGGTCTGTTTCCAGGCACAATTCAAAGTGTTGATCATGACCTATAAAGCCCTATGTGGCTTGGGTCTGGGTTACCTGGAAGATTGTATCTCCCTTTATGAACTTGCCCGGGTGCTAAGATCCTCAGGTGAGCACCTTCTCCAGGCCCCATCAACATCAGAGGCACAGTTGCTGGCGACCTGCGAGAGAGCCTTTTCTGTGGCTTCTCCCATGTTGTGGAACTCCTCCCAAGGGAGGTCAGATTGTATCCCTCCTTGATATCTTTCTTTCGGCAGGCAGAGACCTTCCTATTCAGACAGGCCTTTGGCCAATCAATGTTTTCATGCTAGTTACAAATGTGTTTTTATTGTATTTTAACTATTGTTTTCAACTGGTTTGTTATAATTATTTTGTATTTCAGAGCTTTGTTTTTGAAGTTTTGAAAGCCACATTGAATCCCAACTTGGGAGACAGGCGGGATATAGATACATTAAACAAATAAGTGATACCCCTCTCCCGTCCCCCCCGTCCCCCATTGCAATTGGTAGTCAGAGGAATTATCTAGGACAGGAATGGGGAACCTCAGGCCCAGGTGTCAAATGTGGTCCTCCAGGCCCTGGCTCTCGGAATTGTCCCCAAAGCCACACCTTCTCTTTTCAGGCTACATCCCTTGCCTGACCTGCCTTGAGTGTTTTTGGCAAGCTGAAATGTATCCTTGCACTCTTATCATTCCTCTTACTTGTCCAGAGGGAGAACAGAGCACAGGGAAAGTTCTCAGGTACAACAGGTCCCTGTTGCAAAAGTCCTGCCCCAACACATGGACTCCTGCCACTGCCAGCCAGTGTAGATAGTACTGACCTACAGTCACCCAATGGCCTGACTTGGAATAACTTGGCAAATTCCTGTGTTCTGATGCCATGTTTTTTTTTCTCTTTTTTAACAACAACAACACAGAGCTATGAATGACATTGGAGATTACATCGGGTCAAACATAGAAATATCTTGGTTGCCCAATTTGGACGACCTGATGAAAGGGTATGCAAGAAATTTCAGGCCTGGAATTGGAGGTAAGATTCTGGCTGATGTTGTTAAACCACCCTGGGAATCGTAGCTCCATGAGGGAAATAGGGCTCTCCCAGAAACATTCAGCAGCCTTAACAAACTACACTTCCCATGTTTCTTTGGGGGAAGTTGTTGACTGTTTAAAGTTCTATGTTACTGCTTAAGATGTACAGTGCAGATGGGGCCTGAGCCGGATATGGCTCAATTTTTTAAAACAAACAAACGAACCATGAAACAATTTACATTGCAGCAAGGAAGCATATATCTGTGGTTACAGGGCAAATTTAAACAGACTATTACCACGGGCTCCTGATTTGGATTGATGGATATGGCATGGATCAGGGCCGCACAGTCTTTTCTCTACATGTTTAAACATGTGTCTAATGTATAGCGACAATGACAACACAACAAGTGTTAACACTTGGGTTAACTCTTGAAACCACATGTGAGGCTGTGGAGGTGAAAACTAAGTAGCCAGTATAGCTCCGAACCTGTATAGGATAGTTGTGGAGGGTTTTGCAGTTGCCAAACGATATACAAACCTGAAAAGTGAGTATTAACAGTTTAAGCTTTTTCAGAAAGTCCTGGAACCGTGGCTTTAAAAAATTGCTATTATCCAATCAAATTACAAAGTTGGAGGAGGTAAGAGTACCAGTTGGGATGTGCCTGAGTATAGGTGGAGGAGAGGGGGTTATTGCTTTGTTTTGTTCTTGTTTTTATTTGTTCCTGTTTTTATTATGTATTTTGTGTTGGTTATCTTGTATTTTTATGCTGTGAACCACCCTAAGATCTACGGATGAAGAGCAGTCTACAAATTTAATGAAGAATAATAATCATGCGTAGTTTGGCCCTTAGGCTTTGTTAATGGCACAAAAGCCCCCATTTGGACACCATCAGGTGGCAGGTGGAGAAGCAGTCACGATTCCCTCAGTTTCACTGACAGGGGTTCTACTTGCAAATTGTGTAACTCCTGTTTTAAAAGGTGCACTGGTTACCAGTTTGTTGCTGGGCCTAATTCAAAGTACGAACCCCTGAAAGATTTAGGTAGGCCTCAAATATATGAAAGACTGCCTCTTCACCAATCTCCCGGGATGTTAAGAATTGACAGTTTGGCCTCTCTTGGTAGTTTCACTACCCTCAGAAAAGCGGGGGATTGGTGGCCCAGGACGGAAGGGGGCTTCGCTGTGGCAGCCCCGAAATTGTGGAACTGCCCCCCCACAGACGTGTCTTCATTGTATCTTCAATAAGCCTCTTCATTGTACAGTACACATCACTTTACCCTGGCCTCTGGCTTCTTGCAGTTAACGTGTTTTGCTTTGTGGGACCCACCTCTTTTGCTGAATGTAAACTTTTGTGTACCATTTGGAAAGGTTTCCCTTGTTTTATAACGGTGATGGGTTTTTTCCTTTTTAAAGACTAATCTAATATTCTATTGTTGTAACCCGCCCTGGGACCTTATGGTGAAATGGGGAGTAAGAAATCTCATAAATAAAATTAAGTAACCCCCCTCTTTTTTTTCTTTCCCCCAATTCAGGCCCCCCTGTTAATGTTGCTCTAGCCATTGAAGTTGCCAGCATTGACCACATATCAGAAGTCAATATGGTAAGTTGGTGCTAGAAGAAAAATAACGCTGCCGTGTCGTAACATCCTACATTTTTCGGCCGGGGTGGGGTGGGGGATAAGATACTGTATATGTTTCTCCAGATTATGGAATTGTGGGAAATTTTAATGGCAGCCAGTGGTGGTGATTCTTGTCCTCAGGAATACACAATGACAGTCTTCCTGCATCAAAGCTGGCGTGATGATCGGCTGTCGTACAATCACACCAACGAAACCCTGGGATTGGACAGTCGCTTTGTGGATAAGCTGTGGGTGCCGGATACCTTCATCGTCAATGCCAAGTCTGCCTGGTTCCATGACGTCACAGTGGAGAACAAGCTCATCCGGTTGCAGCCTGATGGAGTCATTCTGTACAGCATCAGGTAAAACAGAAACTTCATGAGGAAGAGTGACCTTTTGTGCTGGGTAATTAGATGGCAACCTTTGCTGGGTTTCAGATGGTTTCCCAAGTGCTGCATATAGTTCAGGCCACATGTGTTTGTGGGCAGGGACTAGTTGGCCGTTGATCAGCCTTGTGCAGTTCTGCTAATCAGATTCAGAGGGATCTGTAGTTCATCCTGATGTTTACTTGCACTTGTATAGGCTGGTGAGGCTCTTGAGAAGCAGAAGGTCACCAACTCACCAGTCACCATTACTGCTGCCTGCCCCACCAACTTGGGTTCATATAAGCACATGTGGTGGACCTGCAATAGGGTAGCCACATTCTGTGGGGAATTATTCAAATATATTAGGGAGATAACCGGACAAAACATGGTTCGCTCGACATAAAATTTACCTATGAGACAATATGAACTTGCATTTTAAGCACATTTTTAAAAGTTTTAACTGGCTAGGTAGGGTGGGATGGGGTTATTTAAGCATCTCATGTTTTAATTGTTGCAACCTGACCTGCGACCTTAGGCTGAAGAGTGAGTACCGGTAATAAATTGTAGTAGTCATATCATCATCATCTAGCTTTTATTAGCGGCCAGGCTAGTAATAACTAGATATTGGAAATTATTAGAAGGTGCAACATTGACCACAAGGTATTTCTAAAAAGCCTGGCAATTAGCGCGGATAGAAAAATTAACCACTAAACTAAAAATAGCAAGGAGAATGAAATGAAAAGGCACATTTTGGGTGGATTGACATACTTTTATTATGTGCAGTGCAGAAGAGGAGAACGCAGGACCTTCTCCACTTTATAAAGTTTTGTTTGCTATCACTGCAGGCAGTAAGAGAAATTGCCACCCAACTGGAAATATGACAATTTAAGGGATGCAAGCTTTGATGTAATCCAAACTCATGTCTTCAAAAATGGTGGGAGGGTGGGTTTTTGTTTTAACACTGCTTCTTGTTGTTTTGTAGTATAAAAAGTAATAATAATAATAATGATGATAATAATGATAATATTTTTTAATGGCAAATGTTAGCCTATATGTAATGGTGGTTTTTGTTGCTGTCTTCATATTGGATAGAATCACCTCAACAGTGGCCTGTGACATGGACCTTACCAAGTACCCTATGGATGAGCAGGAGTGCATGCTTGATTTGGAGAGCTGTGAGTTCAATTCTGAGGTGTCTATTTTATAAAGGGCTTCTCAAATGGGAGGGCAGGGAGTGGAGGAGATAATTACCTTCACATAGGGTAGCCTTGTCCCAGAGTGCAAACCCCTTAATTACTGGAGCGGGAGCAGGGAAACCGCAGCTCTCCCAGCTCCCATAATCCCTGACCATTGGCCATGCTGTCTGCTGTTGATGGGAGTTAGAGTCCAACGGCATCTAGAGCATGGAAGGATAACCTTTGGTGCTCCAGCTGTGGCTGGAATACAGCTCCCAACACCCCTGACATTTGCAAAAATGTGCATATTAGGAAAGATTCACCCTGAAATGCTGCAAAATTTTCATGGACTTGTTTTTGTTTTATCCCAAACTAATATGGAAATGTGGATAACTGAATTTAAAGAGTGGAAAAAGAAGAAACCGAAATTAACAGATTTAGCCCTACTTGCAGTTTATTTGAACGTTTTTATTGGGCTTCCTGTAACTCAAGGCAGCTTACAGCAAATGTCCACGTTGCAACTCTGTCTAAATGTGGTTTCATCACAGCACCACAAAGCTTCTGAAATCTGGCTGGTGGTGGGGTGGCAGGTTAAATGGTGCTATGCATGGCCTGATGGCACCATGGAAACGCTGTTGCACACAGTTTAATGCCAGGATGACCTGGATGCTGAAAACTTCACATTTCTCTAGGTCTGAATAGCCGTGCAAAGCTGTGCACTGGGACTAGAAAGCATTGTACGCTAGTGTGAGTTTTCTCCTCCTCCTCCTCTTCCTCCTCCTCCCTCTCATTTCATTTTTAGCGCTGACTGTTTTCTGAGCAATTAAGCACAATACATTTTTATCCCACCAAATATAGCAATCTGCAGTTCTTTTTACTTATGCAATCAGTAAATGCAGAGGCAGCCAGAGAATGAGGCGGCAGAATTTTAGTCTGCTGGTGAGTTTTTACAGAGGGCTTGGATTTTAATTTAATTTTGCAGATTGTGTTTATAGAGCAATAATCACAAGGAGAAATGAAGCCTCTTAAAACAGATTAAAAAAAGGAAAGTTGGTTCCCCATG
This sequence comes from Darevskia mixta, assembly GCA_034641385.1. Lineage (NCBI taxonomy): Eukaryota > Metazoa > Chordata > Lepidosauria > Squamata > Lacertidae > Darevskia > Darevskia mixta. The sequence goes on from JAWWNH010000181.1 coordinate 6,478,618, forward strand.
GGAGTGGGGGCAGTCTAAAGACAAGCGGGGAGTTTGTTGATGTAGAAAACGGACAGGTGAGCCATGCACTTAAAGAGTGGCAATTTTGCACAAGTGCAGAAAAGCTGTGTGATTTTATTTCTTAATACATATCTTTCCTTTTCCTGTGAATGTTGTGAGGTGGGGGAATCTGCCAATATCAGTTTCTTATTTTTCATAGGACCATAGAATTGTAGAGCTGGAAGAGACCCCAAGGGTCATCTAGTAGACACCCTGTGATGCAGGGATCACAGAAAAAGAATCCCTGACAGATGGCCATCTAATCTCTGCTTTAAATCCTCCAACGAAGGGGAGCCCACCACTTTCCAAGGAAGTCCGTTCCACTGTCAACCAGCTCTTACTGTCAGAAGGTTCTTCCTAATGTTTAGTCAGAATCTCCTTGCTTGTAATTTGAATCCACTGGTTCGAGTCCTACTCTCTGGAGCATCAGAAAACAAGCTGGCTGCTCCTTCCAAGCGACAGCCCTTCAGATATTTGAAGATGGCTATCATATCACCTGTCAGTCTTCTCTTCTCCAGACTAAACATACCTAACTCCCTCAACTCTTCTCCATATGGCTTGGTTTCCAGATCCTTTATCATCTTAGAGCTTATCCACACTTCCTCTTGTCCCACTGCTTTTCCCGGGGGGACGGGGACCACTCTTTAGTACTCAATCGGAGCAAATGGCAATCTGGTTTTCCGCAGATTGCAGTTCTGATCTAGAGCTAAAGCATGGGTTTTGCCTGGGAAAGGAGCGTGGCAAGGGGGAAACAGCTCAGACCCATGCCTAGAAAGTGCGGGTCAACCGGACCTGTGCTTTCTGGGCGCAGGAGAAGCAGTAGTGTGGACGGGCCCTTAGTCATCGTCCCCTGCATACATTCTAGTTGGCTAATATCCTTCTGTTTTTCCAATCGTCTCTGCATTAGCTTGCGATTCTATAAGTAAAAAAAAAAGTCCTCTCGGAAATTCATCATGCATTTTCTCTTAATACACACATTTTAATTCAGTTTTTGCCTAAGGAACATTTTTTACACAGCAACGTCCCCTCGTATCATGCATTTCTGTATGTTGTTTTCATTCAGATCTGCGCTGCAAAATCTGGAGAAGCCCAGTCAGTGTAGGCCAGTGGTGTCCAAACTTTTTTCAAAGAGGGCCAGATTTAATGAAGTGAAGGGTTGTGAGGGCCAACCAAAGTTGTTAACCTTTTTTTTAGGATTGAAGTTGTTGAGCTTTTTTTAGGATGTTACCCCAGGAAATAAACGGACTTTGGACATGCCTGGTGTAGGCAACGCTGAGCTAGATGGACCAGTTGTCTGGCTTGGTGCCTCCTATCTTCCTAAAAGGGGTGGGTGATGGGAAGAGAAGCATGAGGACACCTTACTTGTTTCCAGGTCAGTCAACTGTGATACACTGAACTGGGTTCATTAGGTTTGAAGTGGGCCAGAAAGCATTAACCAGTGGGACCAGTAAGAGAACTGTGGTCATGGATTCTGAGTGTTTCATCCTGAGCATGTCATCTTCTTATCTTTCCCAGTATCCCTGTATTTATTCAGTTTCTTTTGACAGATGGCTACTCCTCAGAGGATATCGTCTACCAGTGGTCTGAAAACCAGGATGAGATCCATGGACTGGATAAGCTGCAGCTCGCTCAGTTCACCATCACCAATTACCGGTTTGCTACAGAAGTGATGAACTTCAAATCTGGTAAACAAAGCTTTCGGTCCTTTTAGAAGCCTTGCAGGGATGGAACTGGGTAACATCCAACTAGGTTTTGCCCAGAGTTAGGGAAGGAAGGATCTCTTGATACTATGATCTTTCCAAACTTAAATTTAGTTCTCCACATTTTTGAGCAATTTGAGATTTAAAAAGAAAAATCCTCATGAAAATTCATCAGCATTCTAATGATGTACACATTTTTATGTGCAGTTTTGACAAACGTGCACATTCACATGTAATATACACATTTGCATGCAACTTCCACTAATATTATGCATTTTTGTACGTTATTTGCACTAATCTTTATCCCCCCAGATTTATGCATTTTTGTAAAAATTGTTTGGATAGAGAACTGCCTCTTAAAATTCAGAGAAGTGTGATTTCTGAAGGAGAGCTATTTTTAAGTTTGCATGCTGTTTCAGAACGTGTTAATTTGAATGAGAACTTAAATCAAATTTCTCCCCCAACCCTGCTCAGAGTATACCCACTGAAGTCAATGGACTTAGATTTCAGTGGGTCTACTCTGGGTAGGACTAATGTTGGATACAACCCATAATTTCTATAGTAGGGGTGGGGAACCTTTGGCCCATGGGCCTAATTTACCCCAGTAGACCCTTTGGGCCAAGTCACGCCCACCTTTGCAAAGCTTGCATAATTACGTATGCAATGTTTTGCAAGCCCCTATGATCTGCTGATCATTGGCTCTGGCAAAATTGGGGCGCCTGGTGTCTCTGAGTTGTCAGATGATTGTGGAGAACTGTGGTCAGGTTTCCCGTGTGTGTGCAAACAGCATTATGGTGGTTTGGAATACCATTCTGTGGATGTGTGTTCTGAGTAACATAGACATCATCAGCTGTTGTTAGCGGAGCTGTCAAAGGCAGAAGAGCTTTAAAGAACATAAGAAGAGCCTGCTGGATCCAGCCAGTAGTCCATCTGGTCCAGCATCCTGCTCTCACAGTAGCCAACTAGATACTTGCAGGAGGACTAGACGATGACAGCAACTCTCTCCATCTGCGATTCCCAGCAACTGGTATTCAGGGTATTAACTAATATGCTGCCTCTGACAGTGGAGGTGGAATATGGCCATCTGGGCTAGTAGCCGTTGATAGCCTTATCCTCCATGAATTTCTTTAATCCTTCTTTAAAGGCATCCAAGCTGGTACCCATCACTGCCTCCTGTGGGAGTGAATTCCATAGTTTAACTTTCTGCTGCGTGAACATGTGCTTTTAAAAATCTGTCCTGAATCTTCCAGCATCCAATTTCATTGGATTTCCACGAGTCTAGTTTCATGAGAGAGGGAGATAATTTTTCCCTGTCCACTTTCTTAATTGCTTAATTTTATACCCTTCTATCTTGACTACACTAATACAGCGCTTGATATTTTTAATTGTAATTGTTTTTATAATGTTTTAACTGCTTTGCAGTATTTTTGTTTTGATTTTGAACTGCGTATCATCTGTTCACCACCCTGGGCTCCTTGAAGAGGAAGGGTGGGGTATAGGTTCAATAAATAAATAAATGTGGTATGTTTATATGAATAATTCTGAGCATTTTTTTTCAGTGGCTAGCCCTACTCAGAGTAGACCCACAAAAATAATGGACACGACTAATCAAGGTCTATTCATTTCAGTGGGTCTGTTCTGAGCAGGATTTAGTTGGGTGCAGCCCAGTGCTTTTAAAAAGCATAAATATGTGGTTTTTTTGAATGCATGATCTCTCTCTCTCTGTTGCTCTCTTTAAACTCTTTGGTATTATGAGAATTCCCATGGTGCCTTGCTTCCCCATACATTTTTGACAGGAGAAATCAGACCCACTGCTGTTTTATTTGTATCAGAGTACATTTTAAACAAATTAGCTAGCTTAAAATAAATAAAAAATGTTTGCTGAAAGTAAAGCGTGTTTAAACCAGCATGTCAACAACTACCGGTAAAAAGCTGAGAAAATCTGCTTTTTGTTGTTTTGAAATTTAAGTTGTAATGAGATTGTAAAGTGGAATAAAATTGAAGCTCCGTATCTTTGCTGGATTTAGACTGGGGTGACCGTGGACTGAGCTCAGTATACACAAAAACCCCTGAATGGTGTGTGGGCATTCATAAGAACTCCAGGAAAACATTTCATGGTTTTGTGGCAGGCAGGCACCATCAAATCTGTCCCTGTAAAGCCAGTACCTCCCCGGGACTGGAGCAATTGGGTCTCAAGCAAAGAGGCAAAACACCATCAACAGGATTTATTTGGATTGTATATACAGGCCAAAGGCGCAGAGCGATAGCTCGCAAATTCTGCGCAACCAACCTATGGGTGTGTGGTTCTTACACATCTTCAGGTATTTTTAGGCCCACATCATTTTCAGGAAACCGAAAATGCTGACAACCCCAGACTATATTCCTTTGATAACACTCTAAAGCAGGTGGCTTGATAAGGACAATTAATTGGACGCAATCCCAGACAGCGTGAAAAGAATCATACACTTGTTACTTCTTCCAATTCAAGAGACCTTGGGCCTCAGACATAGGCAGCTGGGAGCCATCCATAGATTGAAACCTTTATAAACTAATACTTTGCTTTCTAATATCAATACATGAAGCAAGCACACTTATACAGAAGCAGGATCAATACAAAGACACATATAATTGATTATAATATAGGGAGAAGAATGTCCTTTTAAAAAGAGGCTTTTCTACTCAAGGGGGGCTCGTAATCTTCTAAATACTCCTTTCTTAAGACAGCTGCATCCTTATCTAGGAATGTAACCTTAAAATGTTGCAAACCATGTCTGGAGACAAGTAGCCATGAATGTTGCAGCTTCAGGTATGCCGGTCTACTGTAGCAATTTTCTCCAGCCAGACTTTATCTAAGGCAGCCGTGTCTTTTGCAGAACAATACTTTATACATGAAGCACTTCTCAGTTTAATCACAGCTTTATAAAATCAATACAGCTGGCCTATATAAAATCAATAAGCATAAGATATACAATAGCTGCCTAGGAATACAATGTATGACTCTTCATCCCTGCTGCATGGATTGAACCCTTCAGAGGCTGCAGCATAGCACAAGAGAAGACAATCTGTCTCAACATGTTGTCAGGATTTTCTCTATCCAACTGCGAGGCAGTGGAGGGGGGGGCACACCTTGCCTTTAAAAATAGACAAGTTACTGGTTGCTTCTTTGCTATTTGAGCACCTGTTTATACAATCCTCGGATCAAGGGATAAAGCTTTTACTTAACTATATAGGAAGGGCCGTAGCTGAATGGTAGAGCATCTGCTTTGCATGCAGAAAATCACAGGTTCAATCCCCTGGATCTCTGGGTAGGGCTGAGAGAAGACCTCCCATCATATGAAACCCTGAAGAGCAGCCGCCAGTCAGTGTAAGAAAATACCAAGCTAGATGAACCAATGCAGTCTGACTCTGTTTCCTGTGTTCCTATCAGTGGAGGCTGGCCCATTAGGGTGAATAATAATAATGATAATGATAATGATTTTTTACACCCTGCCCATCTGACCGGGTTGCCTCTGGGCGGCTTCCAACAGTAACATAGGGGGGAAACAACAATAGCAACATCAAACATTAAAAGCCAAAACCACACTCCACCTGTCTTTCTTACAAACAGTCAAGGAGGTAACCCTGGCTGTCACCTTCCTCCTAAGTCTCTGTTTAGCCCTTGTAGAACTCAGCAGATAGGAGGAGAGGAGCAAAATGGGAATTAGTTGGCTCTGCCCACTGTTGGCTCTGGCGCCACCTACTGTTGGCCTCCCCATCTTCTGTCCAATTGTTCTAAATGGGCACTGGCTGCCACTGGTTCCTATACCACTTAATAAGCTTTGCAGGTTAGAATACTGTATATAAGGCAAATATAGAGCTCTTATGCTGCTCAAATTTAATTTAATCATATGCATTTTAGTTGATTAATTGATCTTTGCAAGTTAAATCTACATATATATTTTCCCTTAAAAATAAAACCTGGTTTGGACCAGAACTGTGGAGAGACCCAGGGTTCAACTCCCAACTCAGCAGTGAAGCTCGCTGGATGAACCTACCTCACAGGGTTGCTGTGAGGAGTGAAGTGAGCTCCTCTGAATAATATAAATGTGGTGGCAGGGGAGGGACGGACACCTTTTAAAATCAGTTAACTACATTATTATTTATACAGTGCCATTAGGAATGAATGGATAAGTCTGTTTTGGGTCAGCGTCAGTTCTGCACTTGTTCATCCATAAGATTGCATCATTCTGCAATCTCTCCCCCCCTCCATGAAAGTGGATTTCACATGAAAATGTGCATTTTTACATACCCCCCCAAAAGGGTTGTATCCAAATGTTAGTCCTACTCAGAGCTAGCCTACCTCACAGGGTTGTTGTGAGAATAAAACTGAGCTAAATGGGGAAGAGAACCATGCAAGCCACTTCGCGCTCCTTGTAAGAAAGGTAAGATGTAAATAAAATACATTTGCCTTTTTGTCTCCTTCCTTTAGCTGGTCAATTCCCCCGGCTGAGCCTCCACTTCCACTTGAGGAGGAATCGAGGTGTTTACATCATCCAGTCCTATGTGCCTTCCATCCTCTTGGTCGCCATGTCATGGGTTTCTTTCTGGATCAGTCAGTCAGCCGTGCCTGCCCGAGTCTCACTAGGTAAAAATGTATTGTATGATGGCTGGGGAACTATTGTAGGGTGTTAAAGCCCACAGAAGTGGGATGAGCATTTTGTGGGATGGGCTTTAATGGGTAGGTGAGGCTATATTAATTGCAATTTATGCCTCCAGGCGCCCATATGTGCGGGTTTAACAGTTTCAAAATCCCATCATTGGCAGCCAAATTAAAAGCATAGGAATTAGGCTATAAAACCTTGTTTTTGAGCAAGTCCAGCTATGAAGTAAGCTTGTTCTCCCTTTCTTACCCCATTTAACAAAGAATCAGGCAACAACTTGTAAAGTAAGTTTAAAAAAAGATGTACTTACTTTATAATCATGCATTGGTTCACAGCAACAGTAGCCAACAGTAGCAGTAAAAACTATGCAGGCAAAATACTTATATTTACAGTATAACCAGCTTCAGGCATGTGGCTAAAGTTGGAGCAAGCACAGGGCACATCTGCCCTCATGGCTGGTCACAGAAAGAGAGAAAGGATCAGGAAGTACTATACGAACTTTCCTCTTTAGGTGAGGAGGGGGAAATGACATCACACAGAGCCCACTCTACCAATTGTATTTCTATGGCCTGAGTATCTATCTATCAGCAATACAGTTCTGTTGTATTAGCCCCTTCTCATGCTAACTAGCGAGGATATGCATTTGTTAGGTTTGGTTGTTAATCTCCCACACATTTGCCTTTCCTTCTTGGTGTTTCTTCCCCCACCACTAGTCGAGCATAATGTCTGATGTGAAGCTGCTGCACTGGGTGCCTGTTCACTTTTGAGCCAAATGCAGCCCTCTAGCCCTCCAGGGTATGGTCCTGACTCTCTCTACTCTCCCCAGGACTCTCCCCATGCCAAATGCCTCACCAGCCTTGCTTTGCACCACCCTTTGGTGCTTTTTACCTGGCTGGAATGTGAACTCTGATAGTGCTTATCCTGTATGAGGAATAGAGTGGTTTATGCGAGTGAGTATAGAATTTGGCCTACTGTGCAAAGGTGAAATGTGCATTCTTTGCTCCACCCACTTTTGCCTCTGGTATATGGCCCTTGGGAGGTTGCCCAGATGGGAATGTAGCCCTCAGACTGGGAAAAAAAACTTTTCCCAGCCTTGGACTAAACAGAATTAAACTATAGCTGGGACATCCTCCCCCACACCTTGTTTCTTTCAGGTATAACGACAGTCCTCACCATGACCACCCTGATGGTGAGTGCTCGGTCTTCACTCCCACGGGCTTCAGCCATCAAGGCCTTGGATGTGTACTTCTGGATCTGTTACGTGTTTGTCTTTGCTGCACTGGTGGAATATGCATTTGCTCACTTCAATGCAGACTACATGAAGAAGCAAAAAGACAAGATCAAGACCAGCAGGCAGGCAGAAGAGGTCAGTAAGAGCCTCTGGTGGGTCCAGACTCTGGTCTACCCATTCGGTAGAACTGGGCTAAAATGTGTGGTCCAGCATTCTCCACCCATGCAGGCAAACAAATTGGGGGGGGGGGCGAGTAATGGAAGAAGCAAGCCACTTTCTGATCATATAAACCTATCTGCCATGGACTGGTTGGACACAGAGGAATGGTAGGAGGAACCAGTGGGGGAACCCCCATGGGAAGAAGGCTCAGAGCAAGGGGGTTGGTGGTGGGACGACGATGTGTGGTCTGAGGGAGAAGAGGAAGAAACTGGGAAGAGAGGTCTGTAGCTGCAGTGGTAACAGGGCTTAGTGAGAGGGGGGAGTCTGTGGCAGAGAGCAGTCCAGAATCAGAGCTAGAAGCTGCAGCAGGAGAGTGGGGTGAGAGAGGCCAAAAGGCACTCCTTTGCAGATCCTGGTTTTTTTAAATAAAGAGTTAACTTTACTTACTCCATGTGATTTACTGCTGGCTTGAGGAAAATATTTAAGGGAGAGTCAAGGCAGGTGTCAGCAACAAGCCCTGGCAGTTCTCCATGGATGCCAAGAGCTGATGCTAGCCCCACATGCTTACTTGGAGAAAGTCCCACAGATATCAGTATGACGACCTAATTCAAGTATGGGGAACTTGTTCCCCTCCAGATGTATCAGCATCAGTAACATCAGTAATTGGTATGATGGGAGTTGCAATCCAGCAACATCTGGTGGGCCACAGGTAAGTCACCCACGATAACCAACATGGTGCTCTCCAGGTGTTGCTGGACTACAGTACCCATCAGCCTCATAGGGAGGGATGGCAACATCTGGTGGTCCACAGGTTCCCCATCCCCTGGCCTACAGACATGTTGATCATCTTCTGCTTCTCATTTCAGGTCAATGTGAAGAACGCCATTGTTATGTTTTCCCTCTCGATAGCAGGCGTCAACCAGGAACTTGCTGTTTCCAACAGGCATCACAGAGTCCCTAAAAACCTGCCTGGGTCAGTGGAAGTGGAAGCGGGAGAGACCAAGAAGCAACAGGAGACTAAACCTGAGAAGAAAAATGGCCTAAAGTCTCTCTTCAAGCCCATCGATGCAGATACCATCGACATATATGCTAGGGCAGTTTTCCCAGCAGCCTTTGCAGCAGTCAATGTCATCTACTGGGTGGCTTACACAATGTGAGGGTCACAAAATGGAGGCAGGCTGGGCAACAGGCAACTGAGATCCTCTGAGCCAAAGCAGAGCTTCTTAATGGAAGGGCCTTACTCAGGGCCAACTTTTTAACCACAGCACTTCCAAAGCCAGATGGATATTCCGTTAATAGAGAGGATTGTTCTTCTCCCTTCCTCTGTCGCTGAGACAGCAAAGCAGTTGGCCACCACCCCTTTTTATTGGCTTGTTTCCCCCTCTTTAGTCTCCACAGAGCGAGTCAGATGCCACAGTCTTCCCCAGTTTGGCATGAAACTCCTGCCAAGGCTCCACAGCTGCCTAATCCTGCACAACAATAAGGCGTTTCACTTCTTCATCCGTAGTGTCATCTTCCAGTTTCAAGAAGGATAAGTCCTGGATTGGGGCCTGAAAAAAATAGCACCTGGTACATCAGGGTCTGATCCAAACTAATCTGGTGTGTGTCGCCAGGGAATAATTGCTTTGCCAGGTGTTTGTGGGGAGGGATGCTTAAAAGTGGAGCAAAAATGCAAGGGTGGAGCTCAGCATGGTCTAGATTTTAACCTGCTTTTAAGGACCCAATAGAAAACCTTTTTATTTGTGATCGGACTATTAAAAGGCTAGCTGGCTGGCAGTCCATTTCTTTGCAGTTCTGAGAACTTTTCTTCAATCTGCACCTGTTTTAAACACACACACACACACACACACACACACACACACACACACACACCCTACTTGACTGCACAGTTTGTGTCATAGCTCTGTATGGACGTGGCAGTTTAGCTGTGATTCCTGCAGTGCAGGGGGTTGGACTAGATGACCCTTGGGTCCCTTCCAGCTCTACAATTATTTGATGCTATGATATCTGTAGCTGGGCATTTTGACGACCAGGGGTAATGGGGATGTGTGTAGGGTGGGGTGGGGGAGAGACTAACACACATACACACACACACACACACACACACACACACACACACACATACATATTCCTTGAAGTTTCTTTAATGGTTTTAAAATTTGGGCAGCAAAGGGTAATAACTGGGTTTGGGGAGTCTGGTTTTTTTTTAACTGTATCATTTGTCTTGGATAAAGTATTTAAAACACTTTTTTTATCCTCTTCTAACCACAGCATGAAATAAAGCCTATGACACAGAGCTTGGCTGGAATTGTTTTATCGCGGATACCCTGTTTCCCCTTTGTTAATACGTAGTCATAAAGTAAGCCATGGCAGTTTTTTTTTTACCTTTGTGAGAAGTAAGACGTACCCCAAAAGTAAGCCGTGGTGCCGCCATTGTTCCCATCGCCTCCTCAGCCCCTCCTGCATGCGCAGGGAGCCAGCGAACCAGTGAGAGGCATGTGGGGGGGGGAACGCACCTCTTGCAGAGTTCTGCCCCACCTGCTTAGCGCGCAGGGAGAGGCGCGGGGGGGGGGGGAGACGCCTCTTCCTGCCCCGCCTGTTCCCCGTGCGCAGGGAGCCAGCGAACCAGCGAGAGGCGCAGGGGGAAAACGCGCCTCTTGCGGAGTTCTGCCCCGCCTGCTCAGCGCGCAGGGGGAGGCTGTACCGTACCATGCTGACGTAATAAAAATAAGACATCCCCCCGAAAATAAGCCACCCTGTGTTTTTTTGAGGGGAAAAAATTATAAGACGGTGTCTTAAAAAGGGGGAAAGACGGTACTTCTTAGCTGGATTGTGGGGAATAAAGATCCAATGGAAAGGGAGCAAGATTCACTGCAGAGAACAAGGGCTTGCGAAATTACAGAGAGAGAGAGAGAGAGAAAGATTTGTGTTTTTTATATATACACCATAAACACAGACATATAAGCAGCTCTGGAGAATCACTGGGTGCATCCAGACCGCCTGCTTATTGAGTGTTCATCCTGATTTGCTTGTAGGGAAATTAGACAACATTGGCTATGTAATGAACATTCATTGTGATTGGTAGATTAGGCAAAAATTGCAGAGAAGAATTATTGGGAAAGTCGCGCTATTATCTTGATGAATATGGACTTGCCTTTTTTCGTTTTTAAAAATTGTAAACTGGTGCAGAAATGTGGAGAACCGATCTCATGATTGGAAAAAATGAGCAAGCGAAATAACATCCCTACCAAGTACCCAGGTGGGCAGAGCTGAGTGGGCCCACGCGAATCATCCACCCTGGTCCAACTCAGCCACCTGATCCACAATTGCAGACAAGTGATATTTTCTTATGGACTAGCCTGTCTTTCAGAAACAGCACCACAAGGTTGGGAGGTAAGTTAGCATCACTTCCCAAGATTTGTTGCTTGGGGAGAATGGGGTATGTGTGGAAGAGGCAGCAGCCCGCAAACATATTAACTCTGCATCTAATCCCTTTGCAGAAAGCCTCCCTTTAATACAACTTTAGATGTTAATTTGGCTTTAGCAAAAACAAGAGGGGGTGGAAGAGTGCTGATGGCATGGCCCAGTGAGACCCTTGTGCGAGCTTCTTCTGCTTTAATGTTGGAGGAACAGACCGAAAATGAAGCAGGATAGCGTAGTATGTTACAGATGAATGAGGGATGAGGGTGATGTAGCTGAACATCACCATCTGATGGCAAACGGGGCAGTGAGGCGGGGATGGATGAGGAAGTGGGAAGAGTTGAGGCTTATGATGATAATCATCCAAAAGGCTCCCACTTTGGCTCTTAATGGGACTGTGTTACTTCAGCAGATAATGAACTAAAAAAAACAAAAACAAAAACCCCCCAGCACAGACCCAATGAGCCTTCTACAGCTGGAGCAATAGGCTCGTAATGCGCTTCTTCAGCTAATAGGTGCTGCCATTGGGTTAAGAAAATTGAAACACTTTTTAATGTTAGAAAGGACAGACTGCCAAGTTTCTTTCTGCCAATGCTTGGCACCGAAAAACTAAACAAGAGAAAAGAAAAGGGGTTTGGGTGGGGTGGAAACAGAATCCCCCCAAGATTACATCCAAGAGGAATTTAAATGGTGCTTTTTAAACTATATTTACTTGGTAGTAAGATCCAGTAAAAATCAATGGGCTGTATTCAATGCTAGTCCTGCCCAGAGTAGACCCACTGAAATTAATGAACTTGGCATCCATTAATTTCAGTAGGTTGACTGAGTAGGACTTAGTTGGAAACAACAAACAGTTGGTGGGATTTATTTATTCAGTAAATGTTTTGGGGATCTGCTTGGAAGAGTTCAAAGGCACAAGGTCAGACTATTTTTCCATCTAGGCTGGTACTGCCTACTCTGACTGGCAGCGGCTCTCCGGGGTCTCAGGTAAAAATCCTTCCTGTCACTTCTTATTCTTTCAGCTCAGGGATGAGGAAGCAGAATTGCTTAACTACAATTCCCATTAGTCCCCACCCCAATCAAAATGACCAATGGATGGGGATGATTGGAATTGTAGTCCAAAAGCACCTGGAGGGCGACAGATTCTCCATCCTTAGTGATGCCGGAAACTGAACCTGTGAATGTCTGCCTGTTTGAGCTGCAGCTCCTGCAGGTGACAATCTACTGCTGGAAACAGAAACCTCAGCTCTTATTACCTTTTTAATTAGCATTCTTTTATTCCTCGGGGTTCATGTACTGAACATCTCTTAGAACGCTGTATAGTCCTCTTTCATAACAGGTGTTTAGGAACAGCAATTTTTTTCTTCGCTTGTTTTAAAAACTCCCGTGTCTGAAATTCTAGTTGTGAAGGCTCCCTTTTTATTCTTGGAGTGAAAAATAAGTTTTCATCTTGCGGGTAGTTGAACACATGCCAAAGAGTGTAATTTATGTGTGTCTTTAAAGCACTTGGCAATTCCTCGCCCACACAGAGGATTAAAAACTAGCTTTTCTATTTTAAAAAAATTGATGAAATACATAGGCATCCTTCTCTAGAGGGCTTAGAACACAGTGTTAAATAACATCACAGTAGCAAGTTCTGACTTACATGATCTATTTCTCCCCCCCTGTTCTGAATGGTGTCTTGGATTTTGTGGCATCAGATCAGCCTTTAGTCAAAAAGCAAATAATCCTCTTTGATCCCCTTTGAATGTATCGCTTACTATGCTGGAACCAGGAGTGTACATACCATACACTTAAAGCACATGCTGTCGCCCGAAGAATCAAGGAAACAGCAGTGTGCTAAGGGTGCTGGGAACTGTAGCTCTGAGGTAAACTATAGTTTGCAGGATTCTTTGGGGGAAGGCATGTATTATGTGTCCACAGCCTAAGCATAGCCTGGGCTGCTGGATGTAGGGGTTACCGAATGTAGGAATGCAGCGTTTCCCCCCCCCCCCATCTAGTGTGGATGCTGTAAGAGTGTCAGAAAATGGCATTTTGCAAGCTGTTTGGGTCCTTGCAGGGCCTATAAGCTTAAGCAAGGCCAGTTGGTCAGTCAAGTACAATCTGCAAGGCATCTGGTGCCGTAGCTTCCTTTGGAATGATATTTCCTCCTTCTGCACATGTGAAGAGCAAGGAGAGAAATAACAATTCTCCTTCCTGAGAACCATGTAATATACTGCATGTGTGCACCATTCAAGAACTCTCCATCCACCACCTAGTGGCACTTAACCATGATTGGCACATCTAATGTATCACAACTCTCTCTTAAGAGCAAACTCAGGTGGTGAGTGCCAGCAGGACTGTAGCCAAAATGGGGCCACAAGCAGGAGATTTTTTTTAGAGAATGCTCAGGAGGATTCCAAGGTTTGCGTACGTAGGTGGCTGGGAGCCTTGATGAAGCCTAAGGAAGGCACCCACATACACAAACACCCCAGTGAGACGCCCTGTGACCACAGAATGTTGTGCGCCTGTTGCAGGGTAGAATGGAATGGAGTCCCCTGAACGTTTTGTTGCAGGTCTCACTCGTTCCCTTGGATAGCGAACTAGGGTGCCTATCCATTTGGAGGTGAAACGGCGCCATCCAAAGTATGTTAGTGCTATCTCCATACTCGGGACAGTGCTGAGCTACACACAAGTATATGCATTTGTAAATTCGTAGGGGAAAGGTTTAAACTACAAACCCCCAAACAGCCAGTAAAGGACATCTAAGTGTACAGGATGTACAGAATGGTGCGGTTGTGGCTGGGAGGGAAGTGGGAGGGGAGGGAATGGGGAGGGAATTCATCGCAAGTATCCTAGAGGGAGGCATAAGTATTGGGGTGGAGGAACTCATGATGTGCCCCATAGGATTAAAAATCTCTCCTTGCAAGACACAATGGGGTTTAAAGAGGGAAGACAGGAAGAAGAAACCTTTTATCTCTCACTCTGCATGTTGCATCCACCAGCTTTATAACCAGTGCTCCCCCACTGCTAAAAAAAATGTTTAGGGGTGCTCTCATTTTCCTACTCATACCGTATTGAAATACTGCCCCTCAATGAGGCCAAACTTAAATTCACAAAATGTTTAGGGGCATGCGCACCCCCAGGAAAAAGCACTGTTACAGGGTTGCTGTTTTTTAGGAGGGGTAGACTGTACACCCAGAACCTTCTAATTCCTGGGTCCAGCAAATTTTAAAATCTGAGCAAGGATTCAAATTCCTGGAATAATCAGACTAGCTTCCTAGTGAGGTAATGGGCGGTTAAGGTAACAAAGGAAGTGGCTTGGTGCCGGATAGCAAATACAACAGCAGATTTAGGGTAGTGCAGGCGGTCCCCCCCCCCCCCAGGGTGCTGAGCCGGGGTGTGTGTATGTGCAAAATTCAGAATATCTGCTTGGGGATGCCAAGTGTTGGCCTCACACAGGGTGCCATAATACGAAAGATTACTAAAGACCGCCCCTGGCAAATAGGTGGCCTCCCTCTCTTAACTCACTGGTAGTTAGAAAGACAAAGCCCAGAGCTGAGAGTGGAGTTATGTGAGCTGGAAGCAAGGAAGCAGGCTGGGAAGCCAGGAGGTCAAAGCCATGCTTGATTTCTGCCTGAATCCAAGGCTGTGGCTATGGGAGAAGCAAGACCCTCTGTAGGGTTGCCATATTTTGAAGAGCAAAAAAGAGGACACATTTGCCGACTTCTGCTTTTAACTATGGATAGCTATGACGACTCTCATTTTATATACCCATGGGAAAAAGAGGATGCGTCCTGGAAAAAGAGGACATATGACAAACCTATTTGGGGTGTTAATGCTGTGGATCCCTCCATCACAGGTTCAGGTTATATATATACGTGGCTCTGCTCCTTGCTGATAAAAAGAACTTCTAAGGGGTCCAATGAGGAGGGCAGTGCATGGTGGCATGGCTGGATTAGGCAAGGAAGAGGGCCATCCCAGCCCCTGGCACCCTCGGCCAGTGCCTGACTTAACTGACCGTTGGTGCTGGGCCTGAGAGAGAGGAATTGGCATTTTCAAAAGGTGTCCATGCAGCTGATCAGCTTTTAAAAAACCAGCTAACTTCCTTCACGCAGAACCTCCTAGAGCGAGTGAGATAATTTCCCCCATTAGTAACGCACCTCTTAATTCCCCACAGCCATTGCTGATGTTCATAACTCTGGAAATTTTGCTGATACTTATAACCTCTCTCTTTGACAAGTAACCAAAGAAAATTAGTTATCTTCTTAATGTAAGTGTTAAACATGGGGCTGGCCTATTTTAAGAGAGGCTAAATAATAATAATACTGGTATGCCATCCTCCAAGCTTACTTGCGCAGAGATTACCATGGAAATCAGCTGGGGTTTTTCCCCCCATACACCGTCGCTCTACAGTTTCGACGAATTCTGGTGCAGCAAACAAGATCCTATCTTTTGAACTTTCTGTCTTGCTTAAACTCCGTTCTTTTTATTTCTTTCTTTTGTATAATAAAATATTCTGTTTAATCTATCTTTTCCATATTCAAAAGAACTTGTACATCAAGCATGTGGTTGTATAAAAGCCATTGCACACAGAGAACACAAAATGATAAAATAATAAAGGGTTAAAAACCACTCTGTGGGATAAATTAATGCATAAATTAACAGCATACTCCTATATTAGGCAGCTTCTTCTATTCTGCGCTCGGGGGAAGCAGTTTGGCAGGTAACGGAAGGGGAAGGAAGTCCGATGTTTCCACACCTACAAGCTTTCCTCAACTGTACGATCCCAGATGTTGTTGCACCACAGTGTCCATTAGCCCTGACCATTAGCCATGCTGCCTAGTGGGAGTTGGCATCCCAACATCTTGTGGAGAGCCACCTGCAAGCTGGGGGAATCCTGCGTGGGAACAAGGCAGTTCCGGGGCTCGAGAGACCTGGTTGGAGTGTCAAAGTCCTGCATTGGGGCTCAGCACTACCTGACACACCTTGCACCTAATGGGCTACAGGTGACTCATGTGTACCTTGTCTGCATTGGGCACTCCTCCCACTCACCTCCCTGATCACTCCAGGGGGGCACAATCCCCCCAGCTCCTGCTGAGACCCTCTACTGAGTCGTCCTCCTTGAAGCAGACATGGAGCACGGGACGTTCCATGATGCCACCTGTCAATCAACTGACAGGAAGTTATCAGCATGATAGTTGGAGCATCAAAGCCCTGCATTTGCATGCTTTTCCAGCCCCTCCAAGGAAGGAGGCTTCATCACCATTTGAAGGAGTCCATTCCACTGTCAAACAGCTCCTACCATCACAACATACTTCCTAATATTTAGTCAGAATCTGCTTCCTTGTAACTTGAAGCCATCGGTTCTGGACCTACCTGTCGGCATCTGGGGGTCGAACGGCCAGCTGGCTAGCCCCCAGCTGGATCGTCTCCTTCCAGCCGTCACACTGCGAAGATCCCTCAACCTCTGGTGCGACATAAATCAGTGACCCAAGCCTGCTGACATGGGCACACTTTACTTAGAGTAAACTGCGCAACAAAAGAGGCTTGAGGCTTGTGGAGATATACTAGCAAACTACGGATTTATTAATCATAAATCAGAACAAAGAAACATGTCGTCTCTCCTTGCCGTCTCACCCGAGAGAGCAAGAAAAGCTAAAGCTACAACACAACAGAAATTTCGCTTGCGCCAGCAAACAGTGCTGGAATGTAAGCAGACATGTGACATGTAACAATCCCACGTCTGTAACTAAAGGTGGAATGGAAACTCCCAACACTACCCTCCAGAGCTGGAGAGAACAAGCTTACACCATCCTCCATGTGACAGCCATTTAGATATTTGAAGATGGCTAGCATATCTCCTGTCATTCTCTTATCCAGGCTAGACATACCCAACTCCCTCAACAGTTCCTCATAAGGCTTCCAGAACCTTGATTATCTTGGTCATCCTCCTCTGCATGCATTCCAGCTCATCAATATTCTTCTTAAACTGTGGCACTTCTTAAACTGTGGCAAAGTCAAGAGGGTCAAATAACTCCATAATGCTTGGGAGTTGTTTAAAAATACAATATTAGAAGCTCATCTTGAGTTTATATCGCAAACCAGGGTAGGTATAATGAGGGCCAAGAGCACACAGGCATAAGTGGAAGAAGCTATTAGAGGCAAGGAAGCTTCCTTCAAAAAACTGAAGTCTTGTCCAAATCAAGAGAGCAGTAAGGAACACAAACTCTGGCAAGTTGAAAGATTTGGGACCAATAAAAGAAAGTATTTTACCACGCAGCACATAGTGAAACTACTACCTAAGAGCATAATGGGAATTGCACAGCGGGAAGTTCAAAGATTACACATTTTAAGTGTGCAATGGTTTTTTATCTTAAATATTAGTTGCCATTCATGGGTTGTCTCCAACTAAGTTTTACTCAGAACACATATACATACCTATTTTTACTTGTGTGCTGCCTTTCCACAGATCAAACTGTGCACAAGGTGGCTTACAACATGAAAAAATACATAACCACAACATAACAATAGTAATCATAAACAATAAATAAAACATTAAAAGATATGCAAGCAACAGAACATAAATCACAACAAGATCAACAGCAAACAGTAAATTATGCCTAATTTACTCTGGTTCCTGGCATTCGGTTCCAGAGCTGATTGGAAGCAGGGATCCTATTGGTTCAAAGTTCAAAGTGCGCCTGCCCCTCCTCGCACAGCTCTGTAGACTCTTATGCCACAAATCTTTTTGCCACATTCCTATCTTTAAAGCCTCGGTTAGATCACAAGCCGTCACACAGCCTTCGACGGAATAAGTGCTGGAATCACTCCACATGCCCCCACCCTTGTTTCTGTTTTCTTTTTAAACACCATACCTCAGGAAAATTGGATGAGCTTAACGGACTAGCAGACTATGCAGATCAAGAGACAAAAATAGAAATGAGGAATACAAAGGAAGAAGACTTAGACTGGCCTATTTAAATAAATGTAGGTCTCTTCATCTCTGCCCGGGGACATTGTCACAAAACAGAGCCTGGATCCAGCCTACGTATTACTTCATAGAGTCTGTCAAAGGTCAATGTGGGATATATGAGCATGTGTAAAACAGGTGTGGAGAGTATCTAGGCTAAATGTGGCTTTCCAGGTCTCTTCATTTGGACCTTCTGAACTGTCCCCAGACCACACACCCCTCACCAGCCCTACTCATTCTGCCTGGACACTGAGCTCCAGCTACGAAGGCCTTCCCTCACTACGAGATGTGAGGTTACAGGGAGCCAGGCAGAGGGCTTTCTCAGTGGTGACACCTGCCCTGTGGAA
The DNA here is from genome assembly GCA_034641385.1 of Darevskia mixta. Classification (NCBI taxonomy): domain Eukaryota; kingdom Metazoa; phylum Chordata; class Lepidosauria; order Squamata; family Lacertidae; genus Darevskia; species Darevskia mixta. The sequence continues at coordinate 6,497,106 of JAWWNH010000181.1, forward strand.
TGCCCTCCCATCAGATGTCAAGGAAATAAGCAGATATCTGACTTTTATAAGACATCTGAAGGCAGCCCTGTTTAGGGAAGTTTTTAATGTGTGATGTTTTATTCTGTTTTTAATCTGTTGGCAGCTGCCCAGAGTGGGGAAACCCAGCTAGATGGGTGGGTTAATAATAAAAATAATAATAATAAGGTGCTCCGCCCACTTTTGCCTCTGACCCTACCCTCCATTGACATGTGGCCCTTGGAAGGTTGCCCATAAGTTAATGCGGCCTTCAACCTGAAAAAGTTTCCCTACTCCTGTTGTATGATCATCATAATTATGGGTATGTGTGGTGGGATGGTAGGCAATTAAGTCACCTTCTTCCTCTTCAAGGTATAGCCTTGACATCTTTCAGACCAAGAATGGTATGGCAAGAATTTGTGAAGTTTTGGAAGGCTTTACTTGAAAATATGGATTAGTCAACACAGATCTTCTTCCTTTGTTGTGAGCAGAATAAATGGCAGAAGTTCACATGTGGTTTGCACACCTAACTTTCCTCCCCTCCACGTCAGTAGACTTACTATGCGGAACATAATGAAAATGAAGGACAGAGAACCGCCCTTGAAATCCACTGGTCTAGCTTGAATTAATGTACTGTAATGTCTGTTACTAGATCTCAGCCTGAGAGGAGGTGAATCACAACAGCACCACTACAGCTGAACATATATGTGGTAACTTCTTTTTTTTAGAAGTAGGCCACCAAATGCATGTTGGGGTGAAAACTATGCCCCAGGGCACTGATGCATTGCTCCTCAAACAAGAAATGCAAACTAAGATGTTTATCCAACAAGCGAGGCATGTTCTGCCCCTTCCTTTTAAAGGACGGGGGAAGCACAGCAAATGACTGGAGTCTTGGGACTAGATAAGCAAGCAGGCACTCTTTTTTGGGGGGGCTGGGCTGGTGAGGTCCGTCCATGTCCTTGGTGATGTTGGCAGAGTTGGTAAATCAGCATCTGATTTACTCACAGTTGCCTCCTTTGGAGGAGGCTCTTCGTGGCTAGGAGAAGCCACAGCAGGAAAGATCTGATGAGGGGTGTCCGGTGTCACAGAAACAGAACATTCCTGTTAACCCATGCTCTCTTTCTAACTTCTGAAGAATTCTTTCTCTTTAAAATAGACTTGGACTAGACAGCCTTTTAGACAGAGGACTGTCCTTTGTAAAGCAGGAAACATGGCCACGTTAGGGAATGAGCCAAGCTGATCCTTGAGTGCCCCTCTCATCCACCCTTGTAGGCCTACTGCAAATCATCCAGATCCACATTGGGATCCATTTGTGAAAGGCAGGTAATAAATTTAATCATTGGGATATTGTTTAGGGTTTTTTTGTTGCTGTTGTACTTGGTTAGAATCTGCCCCTTGTTTTCAACCCTCTTTTTACCTACAATGGTGGTGGCGGTGGTGGTGGTGGTTGTTTTACAACGATGCACATTGGCTCCATGGCACTGTTCCACAGCAGAAGACATCCTCAGTGGGGCAATACAACTGGATCCACAACCCTGCCCCTATTAAGGCAGGGTTACATAGTGTTTGCCGGTGCAATTGCTGAGTTTGTCACAGTCTGTGAGCTTTTAAAAACAAAACAAGATAAGATACAAGGTGTTGCTATGCTTTCCCCAGACGTATTTTTAGGACTCTCTTGCCCTCTGCTGGAAGAATTAAATATGTTGTGATGGAAAGCGCTGTTGCATTTGGACTACAAAAAGCAACACCTCCCCTCCTTTTAATATATTATATATACCACAGTCACTTGTAAACTTCTAAGGTGTCATCATAGGATTATTTTCTATTACAGCTATCCTCTTGAACTAGGAAACCTTATTTATAGAACACCCTTCTAGCTGATGGTGAGCAGGAGCAAAGTTTTGCTTTGGAGGGAGATGCTGAGTTGGGAGTTCATTGGTGTGTAGGAAGAGAGAGGTGGGGTTGAGGTTGAAAGTGAACCAAACCTTTCTGTCATGCCAATGGGAATTTACTGTATTTTTCAGTGTCTAATATTTCCCCCCAATTTTTTCAAGTTTAAAATTGAGTGCCGTCTTATACACGGAATGTTTAAAATATTTATTTCTTAATTTTGGGCTCAAAAAATAGGGGTTGTCTTATACATTAGGTCGTCTTATACATGGAAAAATATGGTATACAGTGAGAAGCAGTTAACCATGTTTTGCAAGTACAAGTGTGGGGAATTTTTGGTCTTTCAGATGTTGATGAACTACAACTCCCATCATCCCTGGCCATTGGCTATGATTGCAGGGACTGGTGGAAGTTTTAGTTCAGCTACATGTGGAGGGCCAAAGGTTCCTCACACCTGAAGTACAGCAAAACATCTCACAAAGGGTGAGTATTCATTTCTTTAAAACATTTGTTAGTCACCATTTATCAAAAGATTCTAGGGCAGTGAACAAAGGTGTGAATAAATATTATTCCACACATGACCTTGTTTTGCTTTATCTTGCAGTATCCTAAAAAGACAATTTCACCTTCATATCTTCATTACAGACAGAAATTCAACAGGTACATTCATGGGGGAGATGGCAGAGAAAAGCAATTGTCTTATTGTGCTGTGGGTAAGTTTCCTGGAAGCATCTTTCCAGTCACTGTGGAAGCAAGACTAAATGGACCTTCGATCTAATTCAGCAGAGCTCTTTGTTTTTAGATGAAACATTTTCCTACCACTTAGATTTCCATAACAATTATTGTTTGTGAATATGGCCTATAAACACATACAGCCAACCCTGATTTGTGCCCCGCCCCGTTATGACCCACCTCACTCCCACCCCCATTCCACCCTCTTCCTGGTCAAAAAACAGCATGTGCGTGCGTTGAAAGTGCACAAAATGGGAGCTGCCTGTACTTGAAGGCTGAAATCCTATACATACTTGCATGGGAGTAAGCCCCACTGAGTTTATCTTTTAGTAGACAAGCGTAGGATTGTAGTGGAAAAGACTGCATAGCTATCCTTTACTCATGTTCAGGTTTTCTGGTCTCTTCCTGTCTTTCTATTTCCCCCCTTTCCTGTCTTTCTTCTCCTTTTTTCCCTCTTATTTTTTTAAACCTGTTAACTTTATTTTTTCCCTTTTTTCTTGGTACTCTTAATTTTTATGTGGCTTTTTTCTATCCCCAGTTGTAGCAGGCAGTTGTCCACTCATCCAGTTGGCATCCATCTGTCTTAGGAGACAATTGAAGATGATGCCTCCGGGGCATAGAGACCAGTAAGGGAGAGACATGTTTTGTTGGGGCAGATGGAGTCCTACAGCCTGTGTACCATGGCCTTTCTTCTTTCTGCACTCCTTCCAGCAGGCATTCCTCTTCTGGTAACTGCTGTGAATACACAACCTGTCTCCAGGCTCCGTGGTCATCTGCAAGAGATTCCCACTTAGAAGCGTTAATGTTGCCAGCCTTCCTATCACATCTTTGTAACCCAGAGTTGGTCTGCCAATGGACCTGGTGCCTGAAGCCAGCTCCAAAAGGAGCACCATCAAACCCTCTAGAATCTTGCTACCGCGAGGCAGAGTGTGGGGGGCGGGACCCAACTTTTGTAACATGTTTTAAAATACTGTATAAGATTCTCCTCGCATTTTATCCTCACAAATATTGCCCATTGAGGTAGATTGCGCTGCCCTTTGTGGGCGACGGGGAGGATTTGAATCTGGATCTCAAGGCCAGCCTTAGCCAACCTGGTGCCCTCCAGATGTTTTGGAATAGCGGGCACCAGGTTGGCGAGGCTACGCCCGGCAAAGAAAGACCATTGCCTCCTCCTTTCCCCCTTTCCAAAGCCTCCTCAACCCGTCATGCCCGCCTTGTTGCTAGGCAGATTAGCCGCTCATCCCATTCCCTCCCTTCCCTATTGGCTGCAGGTGATTATCCATCCCACCTCTAATCCCTCTTTCTCTCCTCTATTGGCTCCCGAAAGCCTCCCTTCGCCCCTCCCCTCCCCGCCTCTTCCCCCTCTGACGCCTCCCCCACCGCACCCCAGCCAGGTAACGACCAATGCCCGTTCCCCATTGGTCCGTCTCCCCCTCAGGGGTGGGGCCGGGGTAAACCGGCTCCAGGTGAGAGGCCGCCCTCTTGTTTACTATAGGCCGGCGGCAGGTAGAGAGGCTCGGGCCGGGGGAAGCGAGCTGATTGGCTGCCGCTGTATATGCGTGTGCGGCGGGGAGACTGAGGAGGGTTGAGGAATAAATCCCTCGAGGGTTGGCCTCCGCCATGTTGGGAGGAGGAGTGTCGGCGGCGCGCTGCTGCTGAGGTGGGAGGGAAAGGTTGCGGGAGCGCGCCCGCCAAGTGACCGACTGAGCAGCCTACCTTCTAAGCCAAGGCGCGCTCGAGGCGGCGGGTCGGGTGTTACCTCAGGAAGAGGCGGGCGAAGGACTCTGAGCTTCCCGCCACCCACATCCCGACTCTCCCCTTTTCCTCCCTCCTTTCGCTTCGGAAGTTGGAGCAAACTTCCAACGGGTGGGGAAAGCCCGAGACCTGAGGGAAGAGGAAGAGGAAGGATTCAGGACGAGCCCCCCTCCCCCCTCTAAAAAGTTTTGGTTTGGGGTGGTGTTTGTGTGGAAAGAGCCTGTCCCTACAACGGGACTGAGGGAGGGGAAAGGAAAGGAAAGGAAAGGGAAAGGTGAGTCTCTTCTGTGGAGTTTTTGAGGGGTGGGTGGGAATGTATTCGGGTGAGGGAAGGAAAATTGCTCTATTTTGTGGCAGAGAAGAAGACAGCGTTCGCCTGCCCCCCCCCCCGCAAACACAAGTCGGAGTGGGGGGCGCGGGCGGGCGGGAAGAGTAAGATTCACATGAATTGGAGTATAAATTGCAATTGTTTTCTAGGCTTGCAAGCAGCCTTGTGCAGGTAGTGTGCTTTTATTGTGTTTTAAACTTGCCTTTTTTATAGAGAAGTAAAGGAATATGATTATTCCTTTACTTCTCTATAAAAAGGCAACTTTATGATTATTCCTTTACTTTTCTATAAAAGTAGATGAATTGCTGTTATTGTTAGGTGCTTTACAAACACATGGGTGTGTTGTGTCCTTTTGCAATGGTCGTTACCTGTTGTGATGGGGGACGAAGGATTTTTATGTCAGAGGAAACTCAGTATACACATTACACTAAGGAATTTAAGGTGGTTGGGGAGCAATGCAACAGTATGAGACAGAGCGGGGGGTGTTTTTATTTTTGTTTCCTCTATTACCATGAGGATAGGTCCCTGATCTGAGGAGTTTACAATCTATACCTAGAAGCAGGCGAGATCTTTTGAATGGAAGCAGGGAGAAAGATGAGTTGAGAATGTATTTTTTGTTAGATGGGTGCCCAACCCCTCTTACTTGAAGGAGGTCTGAAGCAGTGTGACATTAAGAGAAAGGTTTGAGAGAGGGTGAGTTGGTTCTGTATCACTTTTTATTATCATTATATTTATATAGTGCCAGCCATGTACATGACATTTCAGGAAGAATGACAGATGTGACTTACAGTCCAGAAAATGAAGGTGGGGCAAGCAAGGGGGACAAATATGTAGTTATTTCTGTTTCACCTGCTTGGGCTTAGTCACAGTAAGGTCTTGAAACGGAGTTGTGAGGAGGAAGTGGGTAAGTTTTTATGGAGGTATGTGTGGGGTAATCTGAGTGACCTTGCTAGTGGAAGGTAGTGAATAGTTTGTGCTGGAGGGTTCAGGTTAGTATTGGAGGTAATGTGGCTCAAATGCAGGTGTAATGTGGAGAGAGTGAGTTGGGGGAGTGACTTACAGAACAGTCCACAGAAAATTGGAAGGTTGCAGTCCTATACAGTGGTACCTTGGGTTACAAACACCTCAGGTTACAAACACTTTGGGTTACAGACTCCGCTAACCCGGAAGTAGTACCTTGGGTTAAGAACTTTACCTCAGGATGAAAACAGAAATCGTGCGCCGGCGGCACAGCAGCAATGGGAGGCCCCATTAGCTAAAGTGGTACCTCAGGTTAAGAACAGTTTCAGGTTAAGAACGGACCTCCGGAACGAATTAAGTTCATAACCAGAGGTACCACTGTACACACGTAACTAGGAGTAAGAGCCAATGAACACACACAGGATTGCACTGCTAGGAAAGTCCAGAAACTGCATAGCTTTTTTTTTTTTTTTTTGGAGGGGCAGGGTGGTGGAATTCCCTGAAAAACTGGTCGTCTCACCTAGCCTATGAAGGGAAACTGAGTTAAGGCTAATCCAATCTGAAAAGTACCCTTGGGTGTGTTTGTGTGTGCATGTGCTAAAGAGGCTAGTATATCTATTGAGGTGGGGAGTTTTGCTCAGGAGACATTTGTTCGGGACAGGCTATACTATGGGAGTCTTTTTCTTTTTGGAAGGGTGTCCATATCTGCTGAAGGAGTAGCCATAGGTAACCAAATGTGTAGGTCAGCACTGTTACCAGATTGAGGAGGGGGTATAGGAGTCTAGTGGAATGTACTGTTCTGTGGTTTTTCTGTTGTCTTTGCAAGTAATTGGCTACTAGGTTATGTTGACAGCTTATAGCTTCAAGGCATGTTTTGTGAATTAGAGGGGTTTCTTGAAGTCTACATATTTGAGAGTTGTGAGGATCTTTTAAATAAAGTATCTTGGTTTTAACTTTCCTATCTAAACATAAGTTCTTAAAAACCAATGTAGTGTTTTATGGCTTTGGTAAAGTTGTAGACAAAAACCTATGTAAAAATATTTCACACTTTCCCCTAAATGTTCTTTAGTGTGAGGAAAAAAGTATCTACAGGTTCTTTCCTGAGTGGGGAAATGTATGACTGTCCAGAGTGCTTACAAATATCTGAGGGGGGACAATTGCATAACATTGCATTCTTTTATCTAAAATGTAGATTCACATGCTTTGCATGAATACTTTGACATGCCTTACATATTCTATATCAAAGCTTACAAAAGGGAGACTTTCAAAGCAAAAATTGCATGCAGTTGTGTATAGTAGAGAGCCTGATCTTTAGGGAAATGCCTAAGCTTTCATACTTAACTAGAATGCCATTTTGTACTTTCATGGCTTCCCCGCCTATTTTTTAAGTGTATGCTTTGTAGAAAATGCTGGAAGCAGGAATGAAACTTGCTGAGCAGTCCTATCTTATTTCCACTCTTGAATCCCTAGACTGGACTTTTCCCCCTGCTTTGGATATTGTGATTTGGACATATCCAAACTCCTAAAGTTCCTTTTTCAAACATAGGGAAGCAAATAGCTTTGTGATAGTTCCGCCAAAGTTTTTTGCAAATCCAGAAGATAAGGATCACAGACCATATCCCCACCCCAATGATTTTGTATGAAGGTTAGTAAGAGTGCTTGGAAGAGAAGGTGTCAAGAATGGAGCCAGCAAATTTCTTTGCAAAAGAGTTATCCTTCCGTTTGCTAAGCAGTGATGGCTGACATCACTGGCTGGAATCTTTCTTAATTTTCTATTGGTTCAACTTTGTTCCCAAATAGAAAAAAAGTAATTAGTCCTATTTTAAATGAGCATAGTCTTACATTTCAGAATTTTAAAATATACTTGCTAGGTATTTAAAACAGCTTTCATGGAACTTTAGCAATTTTATAAAAAATAAAGTACTGTACTGTATCAGGATACTAGAAGAAAACATGAACCTGAATTCCTCCATTGATTTGTTGGACTTACTTGGTGTCTGTTTAGTTTAGCACAATGTATGTTCTGTTTTCCAATCAGTTGTTTGCTTTTTTGTGTATTTATACCTTTTTTGTTTGCCTGCAGCCTAATGGGGCTATTACCTTGGAAGAAGAAGCATAGAAACTTTGCCTGCTCATTTATTACAATACCCCATTTCTCCTGAATGATTTGGAAGACAAGTCTGTAAACTCAGAACCTATCTTTAACTTTGACTGCTGCGTTAGTACCATGCCTAGCAGAATGGGATCAAAAATGAATATGAAGAGAGATTTCATCAGAGTAAAAACACATTATAATGGGTAAGCAATATCAAATGTTTTTTGCCCCTCATTTTGCTTATTGTTTATCAGGTTCTTTGCAACTTTTGTTTTGTCTATATTGGGTTGTATCCAGTTAAGTCCTACCCATAGCAAACCTGCTGAAATTAATTACCATAGCTTCGTTTAAGTGGGTGTTCTCTGACTTGGACTAGCCTTTTTTTTTGTACTTATAATGAGTGAAATTTACGTATGTTTTTATCAATTTCTATAGTCTGTTGCATTGGCATTGTAAGATTTGGGAGGAAATGCTAATGCTGTTTGCATGGTGGCTTGGTGCAAAACTTGTGTATCATGCTCTTCTGAGCAAAGCGATGGGTCTTTCATTTTAGGCTGAACATTTTATATTCATTTTAGGCTGAACAGGTATAGTGTTTCATATTGGGATTTGTAGGTGGTGGGGTGTCAAAAGATTTTCAGCAATCAAGGTTCAGATGCCCATGCTTGGATAAGTTTAAGATTAAATTGTTAAGAACCAAGCAATGTATTCTAAGAGCATTTGTTGTAGGAATTTTATTTACCGTATACTTCATAATAACTATAGCAATGTTATCAGCAAAGGTCAGTCACCCTTCTATATTTTTGAACAAAAACATTTTCAGTGTCGGGCATAAATATACTCATTTAAGTTTTTGTACCAGTAGCAGCAACCCAACAGTAGCTGTGCCTTGTTGCTGCTACAGTCAAGTTATCTGCAACTCCATTTCAATTTTAAAAAACCCAAGACACCAAGAGACTGTATAACACTGCATTACACACTTGCATTTGCTTTATATCTGTTTCCCTACAAGGCACAACTATATTTTCCATTGTTGGGGCTCCCTTCTTGCCCTGGACCCAATACAGCAGTACCTACTACACTCCTTATTGGTGGGCCTGTACATAGGAAATCACATTAAACTAGTGTACACTAAGAGTTGAGCTGCTGGGTATAAACATGTTTTAGGATCTATAGCATTGCATGTGTTTCACAAGCAGCTTATGCTAACCCAGTGGAATGTTTTGACTTTGGCTGTGAACAATTCTCTCCCACCTCAGAGTTATGTCAGAAACTGGTTTTCATACTCCCTTGTGTGATGCTGGGCAAAGGTAATGGCTGCTTTTTTGTGGAAAAACCCATTGAAATGCTCTTGGAACTAGTTTTTCACTTCCTTGGACCCTGGCTGTGGCACTCTCTTGTGCTTTTCTAAAGAACCTAGCAACTAGTACCTTGTATCTCCACTCACAATTCAACCATTGGATTTAAGATTTAGCCCCATTAGCTTTAATAGCATTGGCAGTCACAACCAAAACAGTTGTTCTGGCACAGCTCTCTGTGACTGTGATGTAATGGTGCTGCAGAGTAATGCCATGTTGCACTTTGCCCTCTGGTAGCCAATTGTATACCATTTTGTATGCAGTTACGAATATATCATAGGAAATCTTATACAAATGCTGACTTCAAAAGAACTGGAGCAGTAGTGTGAGGTGGGGAAAATCCAAAAACTGATTCCCTGCCACCACCACTGCTTTATATTTTCATTGGAAAATTTCCCTATGATAAGTTCATTGGTAAGGATGAATGGATGCAAATTACAAATAACAGTATTAGGCAAGCTTCACAGTGTCACAAGTTTTGTTTTCTAAAAACAAGTAAAATAAACATGCTAAATCAGGTCACTCTAAGGCATTAAAACATTTTCTAATGCAAATTATTCTTTGCTTATGAAAATGTTTCAGTTCAAAATTTTCTGGAAAACCTTGTTGTTGTTGGTCAGTCGTTCAGTCGTGTCCGACTCTTCGTGACCCCATGGACCAGAGCACGCCAGGCACGCCTATCCTTCACTGCCTCTCGCAGTTTGGCCAAACTCATGTTAGTAGCTTCGAGAACACTTTCCAACCATCTCATCCTCTGCCGTCCCCTTCTCCTTGTGCCCTCAATCTTTCCCAACATCAGGGTCTTTTCTAGGGAGTCTTCTCTTCTCATGAGGTGGCCAAAGTACTGGAGCCTTAACCTCAGGATCTGTCCTTCTAGTGAGCACTCAGGGCTGATTTCTTTAAGAATGGATAGGTTTGATCTTCTTGCAGTCCATGGGACTCTCAAGAGTCTCCTCCAGCACCATAATTCAAAAGCACCAATTCTTCGGTGATCAGCCTTCTTTATGGTCCAGCTCTCACTTCCTGGAAAACCTACAACCCTGCATTTGGCCCTCTTGTTTGTCCCTTGTATGACAGACAGCTCTAGATATGTGATAGAAATAAAACAGCATGTTTAAAACTCAGTATACATTCTGGACAGTGCTGGATTTGTTTGTGTTGATTATTTAGGACTATAATCCTATGCACATGTCACTAATTTGGGAGTAAGTCCCACTGAACTTGGTGAAACATACTTCTGAATAAGGATTGTACTTTAAGACTTGCATGTGAAAATTTCATTAGGAACAGCCTGTTCATTGGCTTAAACCAGAGTGATTAAGGTTAAATGAATTGTCAATCAGGCTCTTGGTTGTGCAGTGCAATAAGGTTTTAGTGGGTTGTTGACAAATGCATCCTGTACAGTGTTTTGGGGACATTCTTCATGGCATATTTTAGCTATAATTTCAAGTAACACTCAAGTTTCACTATGTGAGGAATGACATTGGGTTGTATCCAGCTAAGATTTACTTAGAGTGCTTCTATTAGAATTAACCTAATCTGGTCATGCCCATTAGATCTAACATTGGATATAACCTTTAATTTTCATTGTTTAAAATAGTGATGTGTTTCTGTGTTAACTCTGAACATCTTTTAAGTTTAGCCTCTGTAAAATGGGGACATTGTAAAGCACCACATAGCAAGATTTTATGCCTTGTTTGTGGTAAAGTTAAAGGACCCCTGGACAGTTAAGTCCAGTCAAATTCAACTTTAGGGAGCGGCACTCATCTCTGCTTTCAGGCCAAGGGAGCCGGCATTTGTCCACAGACAGCTTTCAGGGTCATGTGACCAGCATGACTAAACCGCTTCTAGCGCAACAGAACACTGTAACAGAAGCCAGAGCACACGGAAATGCCATTTACCTTCCTGCCACAGTAGTACCTATGGTATGCTTTCAAACTGCTAGGTTGGCAGGAGCTGGGACAGAGCAACGGGAGCTCACCCCATCGTGTGGATTCAAACTGCCAACCTTGCAATCAGTAAGCCCAAGATGCTTGGTGGTTTTAGACCATAGCGCTACCCGCATCCCTCTATTGTTTGTTGTTATCCTCACAGGAAAGGGTAAAGCTAACATTGCAATGTAGGGATCCCTATTTACTCAGCTTGGGTTTATTGATCATTCGTGAAGGTTTGTATAAGTATTGCTTTATGAAATCATGGTAGCATGGTAGCATGCTTTATGAAATCATGTAGCATGGCAGAATGCGTGTGTGTGTAGTGGATTCTTATTTCTGTGTGATCAGACATGTCAAACTGCAGTAAGTCACACTTATCAAAACTGCAAAATTAGTGTCGAGAATTATTCAGGAAAGTACTAAATAATTCAAAGTGTCTGTTCATGGTACAGTACACCTTTGATATTATGATTAAACAAATAGGCTAGTAATAAAAGCATTAGGGAGTCGTACCATTCATGATTGTTAGTGTGTTTCCATGGAAGCTTGGGAGGGTAGATGTTTGTATATCCTGGGTGTGACAGTGCTTAGCGTAGCATAAGTGATCATGCATAATCTGCCTTTATGGCAAACATTCCTTGCTTTGCTTACATACAGTTCATAGAGTTCTTCTAAATTAAGCCCTGCTGACTAAAAATGTTGAGGAATGTGATGAAGGTATTTTTAAAAGTACATGCTTATTCTTCCACACCATTATATCTTATGTGAAATCAGTTGATGAGGCTCATTTGACAGCTAGGAACTGAACCTTTAGTGTCATTGCACCATTCCAGTGGAATGCTCCGCCATGGAGATTCATCAGGCATATTCCAAAATAAAGATTTAAAAAAACCACAGCTGCAACCCCCTCCCCAAAATACCCCAGCACCCCAGGCAATTAAGAATACAGTGAGCCCATTACTTACATGAGGGTTTGGTTCTGGGGGTGCATGCACAGAGGCAAAATCACGTAAAGCCAGGAACCCCCTGAACCATCCCTATTTGTCCAGAGTGGGCCTTGCCCTTCACCTTACTTACTGACCTCTGGGAAGGAGGCACAAGGGTTCAGAGTGTCCTAGGGCCCTTGCATGACTTTCCCAGAGCATAGTAAGCAAGGCAGAGGGCTTAAAAACCTCTCTTTGCTGTGGGTTCCACTCACGTTTATTTATTTGGTTTTGGGTCAGGTGTGTAAGTGGTGGGCTTTCCCTGATAGTTACCTGATTTTTTATTTCAACTTTTTTATATGGTTTTTATAATTTTATGTATAGTTGTGAACTGTTCTTATATTTTTTTAATGAATGAGCAGTATATAATTAGCAGATGTTGGGTCAGTAAAACTGTGAGATTCTGAACTGCAAAATCTCTAGGGCTGCTGATAGATTGCCTCAATCTTTGCAAATGTCTTGTGGTTTAAAGTGAACACATGTAGCTATTTAATCTTAATTCATCTCTTTCAGGGATATCCTCATAACAAATCTGGGTGCCTCCATCAACTTTGGTGAACTTTGTAATGAAGTTAGAGAGATGTGCAATTTACAACAGGAACAACCAATTACCCTTAAGTGGATTGATAATGAAGGTATTTCAGACTCATGTAAATATGCTTCTGCAAATATTTCTCTGATGCATTTTACAGCACAGTTAATTAACTGGGTGTGATGGAGATACTAAATAGGTAACTTTTAATTTTGAATCATTGACGGTTTTCAAATTTTCACTTAAGAGATATCAAGGGATATATATATTAATAAAGCCCAGGTAATCAGGCATGTATTGCAGCTTGCTCCAATCCATTCTGAAAATGTTGTGTTATGTACTCTCTAATTCTGAAGCGTGAAGCATAACCTTCCTTTATAAATGTGGGTGTGATTCTTCCTGACATAGGTACTGTGCACAGAAGGATTTGCACACAGCCAAGCACAATTTCTCCCCATCCCCCCAGTATCTGTGTAGGCATCAGGTTATTATGGGGCAGAGGAGGCCTGTGGATGCCTCTCATACCTTTGCTGGAAATGTAATCCCCTTTCTTTTGAATGCCTGATACAGTGTGATTGCACTAGAGGTAGGCTTTGTTCTGCCCTATGGCATGGTTGGGAAACTGGCCCTCTAGATGTTGCTGGATTAGAGCTCCCAATATCCCTAACCCTTGCTCATACTGACTGGAGCTGGTGGGTGTTGGGAGTCCAACAACATCTGAAGGGCCACAGCTCATCACCACTGCTCTATGGGGATTCCTTTTAAGGAGATGTGCTTGTGTGGAGAAGGATCATACCCATTGGCTACCTTAATATGCCACACTTAACTAATGCAGTGTTCATTTTTATTTTAAATGCATTCTACCAGATTGTTTGGTATTGCTCAGGTTTCTGTTCTTTAAATGTTTAGCAATACCCACATAAACTAGAAACAGATCAGTGATTATACAATTGCAATGTGTGTTTCCTAATATGAACTTCAAGAGTGTGTATTGCTTAATAGACAAAACTTCTCTAGATCCTTTTATATACCGCTCGCATCATTTCATAGATACTTCTTGTTTGGCAGAAATTCTAGAATTAATTTATACAAAGGCAAGTAAATGTCGACATGAAATTGTAAAAATATTTGTTGTAGCCACTGAAAATAGGGGTCTCTGAAATCTTGTCTCACCTCATGTAGACAAGCTGCGCTAGCTAGATTTCAGATACTGAGAGAAACATACCTCTTCCAAGTTCTGTGTGTACAATAATGACTCAGTTGTGTGCACTTCGTTTGTACTTGCTTTCAAGACGATGCTTCAGCGATACCATGCAGAAACTTGATATTTTCTAATTGAGTGTAATTTGTTTGCATAGGACACGTGAGTTGAGAACTGTAGCAGTTCTAGGGTCTTTCCTGCAGATCTGTAAATATTCTCCAGACTTCTAGTGTATTATTCAATACTTAAATCTTTAGGCAGCTGCATCAAGTACTGCAAGTGTGACTACTGCTACTGAATTGATTTATGGTGGATTGATAGGAGAGGTATCCCAAGTGACATGCCATTAAAAGCATGAACATAGCACTTAATGCAAGGTGAATCATTCCCATACTTGCTTTTGAGTTTAGTTTTCGTGTGTGCTCCTATTTTTCTGTCGTTTGAGTACATTTAAAGAATATTAGAAGATGTCATGCTTTAAAAGCATGGTATCATTCTCCTGATGTTTTTTGTTTCCTACTCCCAGTAAACATGAAAAAGGTTTGAAATACTGAGGCATCCATTAAATGGAGTGAGCCTGTTTCCCAGATGTATTCAAGTGGAGAGTCACTGTGAAGGGGGCTTGTCAACCCGTCTTGCTTTTTAAGCATGCTTAAGTTCCATCAGGTGACTTTATCCCCATTTTAAAACTGAAAGACCACTGGCAAGGGCTGCATGAAAGTTGTGCCAACAATAAGCTTGCTGAGTTGAAAGCAGTTTTTATGGTGAGCATATGTGTCTCTTAAGCTAAGAAAGGAAGCTCTCGTGGCCCAGTTAAGGATTCAACTTTAAGTCTCTACCTATCACTATTTACTGAGGGAGAGAACCCACCCATGTATATATCTTGTACTATTCCCCTCACTGTGAAACAAGTGTTGCTGTAATATCCATGATTCTCAAGTGTGAGATGGGCTTGTCTACAGACCTACTTCGTTGCTCTGAACTTAGCTGTTCTGGCCCTTTAATGCGGATCTCAGGTTCCTGAGCTTTCTTGACTGACTCTCTTATTTTTAAGTCTGTTGGAATTAGAAAAAACAAGTCTGGGAAAAGAACTCTCCTGTATTTGCAATAAGACCGGTGTGTGGTGCAATGTGACATGTGTGGGGTAACTGTGCCATAATCTTCAATATACTTAACGAAAGATTCCTGCACTGCAGAGCCCTGTATAATTGCTATCTGAAATCAGAGATCCTTCCTTAACTATCTGAAAGGGAGAAATGTTCTTTTTTTTCTTTTTTCTTTTTTTAAAAATAATTTTTATTAATTTTGCAATTTTTAAAACACATTTCATTACATTTCGGTCAGGTTTCATTGCCCCCCACCTCTCACCATGGAGGGCTTAAATCTTGTCCCCCCCTCTCACAGAGGGATGCTGTACCCATTCTTGTTTCCCCTGACCTAAATCAATATCTTAGCCTTACTTAGGTCCAACCCCATTCCCGGGTGGGCCATCTTAATTTTAAAACATATTTCCAGTGGCTTCCTCCGTACCTCCCCACTGCTTTCATATTTCTAAACATCTTCACCTTTCAGGTCTATATTGCTTTTCACCTCATTTACACATATTCTGTTAAATCTTATTTAATTCAAACCTCAGCGTATATCTTCTATATCATCTATAAGTTTTCCCTCCTGCCCCCCTTAGTCTTCAGGTTCCTTGCTTTAAAAGGTTCTTTACTTAGGGAGAAATTTTCTTCAACAGTAAAGGGAGAAATTTTCTTCAACAGTAAAATCAGAATATTTCTTAGGGCTTTTGCTTATGGGCCTCTAATATCAAGGGTATATCACTTGATATTCAAGAGCCTGTTGATTGTGGCTTCCTAGGGTGTCCTGTGATAATGATTCTTAGTCAAAATCTAAGTCAAAATGGTTCTTAACAAAACCTTAAGTTAATGGAGCAAAGTTGTTTTTGTATTTCCTGATTACCAGTTACAGGCATTTTAATATATTCCTGTTGTGAATATAAATACACTTGATATAAATACACTTGAGGCCAGGTATTTATATTGGTGGGCAGGATCCCTCTACCCTCTACAGGCTAACTTTGATAGGTGGGTGGGACTGCCCACCTGTCAAATCTCCTGCTTGCTATAATGGCATCAGGTGACTGAAACCTGTCAGAGGTTCAAAGGGGAATGCTGTAACCATTGTTTTGCCGTTTGGTGATATGAGTGTGCCTTCAGAGGCTTGCTCCGTTAGCACAAAGGAGTTTTCATTGGACCTGCTTGCTGAAATGGCAGGGGAAAGCTTGGTTTCTGAAGCAAAGGGCCTTGGTTCACTTAAAATGAAAGGTTGGTGTAAGTTATCATTAGTTACTATTCAATTGCTGATTGTATTGAATCCCTATACAGTCATACCTCGTGTTGCGTACGCTCCGTGTTGCGTACGTTCAACTTATGGACCTCCGCGACCTGGAAGTCCTTCGTGGAGTGCGTGGGTGCGCAGAAGCGTTCTGCGCACTTCGCGCATGCGCAGAAGCGCTCTAATCGCGCTTCCGTTTTTGTTTTGTTTTTTGTTTACTGTGCGTTCATGTTACGCACACCCGTGTTACGTAGCGCGACCCCGGAACGGATCGCGTGCGTAACCCGGGGTTCCACTGTATTCAATTATAATCTTAAAATGGTGTGTAGGAGGGGATCAGATACAATTAGATTAGCCTCTGTAAGGTGCTATACTGGTTTTAGATTGTGCCTGTGCTTGCTAGGCTGAAGGAATACATAATAGCTGATCCTGTTCTTGAAAATCCAGGAATTACCTGAACCTTCCTCCAGACTTGTTACATAGTATGGGCACCTGAATGTTACCATTCTGATTAATCTTGGTAGCCAGCCATTATTTTGTATTTAGCCCACTGTGTAATGCAGTCCCATCATAATATTGTAATCATATTATCTGCATTTTAAGAATTGCAATACAAATTGAGTAAATGTCTTGGGGGAGGACGACCTGATGTATTCAAATTATAGCACTTCCTACCACCTATTCCTAACTACAATCATTGATTCCTCTCCAACTCCTTGAAAGATTCTATCAATGGTGTCTCTGAAAAATTTTACACATCACTTGGGAAGAAAGGCGAACTAATGTCAGTGTACTGGAAGACGCAAAGATCATGTGTCGAAGCAATGATTCTTCAACATCAACTTCATTGGATTGGTCATGTTGTTTGGATGTCTGATTATTGTCTTCCAAAGCAACTACTCTATTCCCAACTTAAGAATGGAAAGTGAAATACCAGTGGTCAACAAGAGGTTTAAAGATGTTCTCAAGGCAAATCTTTTTAAAAATGTAGTATAAGCACTGATAACTGGGAAACACTGGCCTGCAAGTGCTCCAATTGGAGAACAGCTTTTACCAAGGTGTTATGGACTTTGAAGAATCACGAACCCAGGGTGAAAAGGAGAAACGAGCTAATAGGAAGGCACCTTTGGCAAACCCTCACTGTGATCAACTCCTACCCAGAAACCTATGTCCCCACTGTGGAAGGACTTGTGGATCCAGAATTGGCCTCCACTCTCACTTACAGACTCACTGTTAAGACTGTTTTCAGGGAAGACAATCTTACTCAGCTTTGAATGATCAATCACCAAAGAAGAAGAATCCTATGCACACTTATCTGTGAATAAGCTCTACTGAACTCCTATCTTCTGAGTAGACATGCATAGGAAGAGTTTGCACACATGGAGGATTTGCTTTACAAAAGTTCTCCTGCCCCTTGTAATGCAGCCTTTTTTTATTTATATTATTTATATATATTTCAAAATGCTTGCACTGTTCTTAGGTTTTAAAGTACTAGATGGAGCTGGACCATGTCAAAGGGAGAAGAGTATGCAGCTTTGCCCTGTGGGATTTTTTCCCCCAACCTCATGCATTTTTTCTGTAGTCTTTTATTGCTGTTACAATTTAGACTAAGCAAATACCTTTATTTCTAATGTTGTGAACGATGAACTTAGGAGGGTCTCTCTCCCTTCCAATAAAGCTGAAATCAGTCATGACCTTGCCGTCTCCCCTTCTGTTTTCCGTCTGGAGCTAGCAAGGATTCCATTTAGCACAGATAATTGGTCCTAGCCTTCAGAGTGACTTGCTCAACTTCTGCATCTCCACACCTTATAATTTGTGCTAATGATCCATATATTTGGAGGAGTTGAAGCTCTTCTGAGCCTTATCTTTATTGCCAGATTTTGGAGGGGCACCACCATGGCAAGTGGATTTCTGGAAAGTTTGTGCAACTAAGATGCTTATGGCAAGAATACCAAAGCACTATACCTGATATTCCAGATGCATAAGTAGACCCATCCCTTTCCAAAGGGGATGGAGATTATCTGGAGAAGTACAGGTGTGAGAAGCTACACTTAAAAAAACCATTTGACTAAACCCGCCAAGTGCATGTGCAAGTACTTTGCATGGGCCTCTCTGAATCCTGCCTTTGTAGAGGGATCAATTTCTTTCAGCAAAATCATGAACTTTTTGTCACTGCTTGGTTTTGCAGAGATACTGAATTAATCTATGTTTGGCGTCAAAGATTCCAACCTACACTCCTGACATTTCAAACAAAACCATGAATTGTAGAGCCATGTAAATTTGGTTACTTATTCCTCCTTGTTCTCATTCTCTTTGTCTTTTGGTAGGTGATCCATGTACCATATCATCTCAGATGGAACTGGAAGAAGCATTCCGTTTGTACTGTCAGCATAGAGATGAAGGGCTCATTATTCATGGTAAGTGATGGTGCTGCCTGAAAAAATCTGTTAAACTTTAAACAGCGATTTTACATACCTTTTTGTATGGTATCCTCTTAGCAGTCAGTTTTACTATCTGAAGTTTTTGACAAAAAGTCTGGCTGTGCTCTTCTTTTCTGTCTCCTTTTGGAAAGATTATGTAATGCAAGAGTGTTGCTGCTTAAATCTTTCTAGTCCTGGATATGATCCTATCCCCTCCCAGCATCTTTCTGTTCTCATATATGATCTTATCTCTCACCACTCTCCAAGCATGTACATGTCTTTCTGTACAAAAAAATTAAAAATCCAATATGTACATGTAATGCTCTCCATCTTGAAATACCCCTGTCTAAACATAGCTGGCATAGCTGTAAGATCTGTTTCGTTGGCCATTTAGCATTGGGTCCAGCAGATATATTTGATATGATTATTTAATTTCCATACCACTTAATATATTAAAATATCTTGAAGTGGTGTATAAAAAACTATGAAATTCATATGAATTAGCCCCAATATCCCCTGTTGCCTGTGTCTCCCAGCCCTGATGTTGTTTTGATGTGCAAGCTCATCTGTCTCATGTTTCAGTTTTCCCTTCTTCTACATTTGTGCTTCTTTATTTTAAAGTATTCCTCAAAAAGCACTCTCTTTATCTAGTACTCTTTATCCTATAAATCACTTCTTAGCACCTATTGCTTCTGCAAACATTTCCTAGGTCACCAGTCTTTTTTTTTTTTTTTGCCTTCTGCACTGACTGGATCATCATCTATGCCATTTGAAACCCTGTTGTCCTCTGCAGCTTTGACCTAAACAATATATTTTCAAGACACTGCCCTGCCTTTGTATGCTTCAATTGTGGAAGTAATATATCATTATTGCTTTTGGATAAAACAGTGAATGGCTAAAAATTCATTAAGACATAGATATATACTTTGTTTTATTGCAGTTTTCCCCAGTGTTCCAGAAAAGCCAGGCATGCCATGTCCAGGAGAAGACCGTAAGTACTTGAATGTGGTGGTCCATTCTTGTGTGTGTGTGTGTGTGTGTGTGTGTGTGTGTGTGTGTTTGCGTTACAGTATAAAATACCATCTTATCATTGAAAACATTTTTGTTATGAAAAGCATGTTTGTGTCCTTCAGTATGCTTGCGATGTACTGTGAAGTGTGTATGGAGGTATATAATTTATTCCACTCATTATCACATTAATAAGTGGTAATACTTTCAGCATAGGTGAAAAGGATAAATTTATTGGCTGTTACATAAAATTGTTTAGTAGTTGAGCAGCATTTAAGCTGATAGTTCTTTATGCACTCATCCTTCTATAGAAGTAGAAGTATGTTGTGAAAGTATTAGAATAGTATTTTATGAGAAGAAGTTGGGCCAGAGTTTCAGATATATGTATTAATGCAAGGTACCTTACTTTTCCAAATGTGGGTGGTATTATGCAAATAGATGCTGAAAGTGTCAGACTTAAGAAGGCTAGTATACTGTTAGTCTTCTCGTGCTGAAATACTGCAGTTAGTTGGTTGGATCCAGAATCAGTTAGTTGCATTTCATTCCCACTGAAATCAGTGGGACTTAAAGCCTATCCAACTTGTCTCATGGATTTCGTAAAACCTTAGTTTCATGAACTGGATCCAACCAATTTTATCAAACTATAGTCAATTCATGGAAACAGTTGCAACTAATTTGTGTAAACTGTAGAAGACACTACTGAAGATAATGTTAAATATCCATATTTAGGGGTGTCTGCATGCCACATTGTTGCATGATATCTGTATTTTAAAGTACAAAAAAATTGCACATAGCATCCCAAAGTTTGTAAACATTTAGTCTACATCCAAATAAGCACATGACTAGTTCCTTGAACCTGAGGGAGATTAGGACTTGTGCTTCTAAAAAGAGCAGACCCTGTTGCTAAATGACATCAGTAGAAATTTGTAAAACATTTGTGATACGGCATTGTTGAGGAGGGCCTGCTGTTCAGGAGTGGGTGGTAGTTTTTAAAAACCTTGAGCTACTTTAGGCATTTACCCATAAAAACAAAAACAAAATGGCACAATTAGAGGTCATCTGCAAGCCACAATTTGAGGCAAAGTTATATATTTTATTGGACCAACCACTGTGTAACTGAAGTCTTCCTTGGCAGGTAAATAAGCCATGTCTGTAAGATCCCAGGATATGATATGAAGGTACATGAGACCACCACTTTGCTGAAGCTAAGCAGGTCTGGTCAGTACCATGGAACCAAATGCACACTGTCTTGGGTTCCATGGTGGAAGAAAGATGGGATATAAAATGTCAGGGATATATAATGTCAGGAAATAAAGTTTTTGTATTCAAAAGTTTGGATATCCCTTTATTCACTCATCTGCTGATGTTGGTTCAATAAAATATATCTCCTTAACATTTTTTATTAGTCTGCCTGCCCATGTGTTTGTGTTAGTAAACTGTGGACTAAAAGGGGTATTTGTGTGTGGAGCTCAACTTCTATTAAGCTTCCCTCCCTCCTCCTGGAGGTTATTCCTGCTACAAGATATGTTTATAACCCTCTTCTGTGGGATCGACATTAATAATATTGGAGAATTCTGGAAAGCAAGCAATTAGTCCTAGATCTACTGTTGCTATAACAGAGCAGTTTTTATGGACCATCTAACAAAATTAAAACATACAGGTACCTTATGTGCCCAGGTCCTTAGGCACGCCTAAAGCAGCAGAACCCTTAATTCCCTTGAGTTTCAAAAGCAGACTACTGTTTATGTGTGAGGGGGGGGGGCTGCTGTTCAAGAATGACACATTCAGAGCCCCTTATAGGTATACAGAAGTAAGTTGTGCCGTTCCTGCTCTGTAGTGAATCAAAGCTAGAAAGGAAATAATCACATACTGGTTTGGGGTATTGAAAGAATCACATTCTGGAATTTACTTGAATAAACTCTAGTTGTCTCTTATAAACTGAGAACAAGGAAGATTTATTCCCTGCTATTTAGTTACAGGAAAATAATCAAATCATCGTGGCAAGATTGCTCAATTTTCAATGACCTTAATAGAGTGAAACTAGAAATTGGTGTCAGAGAAATGCTTGGTGATCCGATTCAATCTGTGTCCTCACTGACTATTATGCGTTCTGCTTGATGAGGGTAGACCTAGGATCGATTCACACAGCCCGTTTAGCATGTCAGCATGCAACTTGATGGTGCTAATTTCTGATAAGACTATTTCAACATATAATAAAATGTAGATTATCAGTCCTTGAATTTGCCCTCCAAAATAAGAGGCTGCTAGTTCACTTAGTAAAATCCGATTTCCTTTTTGCTTATAGGTAGTCCACATTTGAGCAGAAAACTGGAGGCTGAGGATGACAATTTGTGTGCAAACCAAGATCTTAATAGTCCGTATATTGTACTAAAATGCCTGGACTTTCCATTCAGCCTCTTGTTAAAATACCCTTTATGCATGGCACACCTTATGGATTATTAGGATAACAAATAAACTGGAGTTTGGATAGCCAGGGAAACAGAACTATGTCCTTGCAGTGCAGATGGTGTACTGTGCATTTTCATAGTAATGCCTGGAAACCTATGACCACTTAGCTCAGAAATAAATGAAATCTCTCTGGGGCTTCTTTACAGGTCCCAGTCTCTTCTAACTATGGTAAATGAAATAGTACCGATACTAGCTGTTGAAAATAAACACAATTCTGCATATATTAATGATTACAAAAAAGTGGCTTTTAAAAAGGCCCCTAGACCAAAGCCTAATGCTTCATAGTTTGGATATAGCCCTTCAATTCCCTCATTGAATAACTATTCAAATGGGTACTTTTATTAGGGCAGCAGGTACTTTTGTGTACGTTGTTGTGTGAGGCTGTGGTCTGAAAAGCGGCTTATAAATACTCTGAATAAATGAATAATAAAGACAGTTAGCTTAGTACCCATAGAGGTCTTGATTTGACAGGCACGTTTATAAATTATGGATCTGTATAGACTCGGTTGACCTAGTTCTTCACTGGTATGTAGAATGCTCACGCTACTGCTGTGTTAGTGGTCAGGTTGAATCACACTTGAATTGTTTGAAAAGCCTGCCTAGTAGAATGCAGTTGGTGAGTGACTTCTTAGGATTTGTGTTGAGAATGCACATATTATCTGTTTTCTATAGGTATGGAACCTTACTGGAAACAAGGTGCTGAGAGAGCTGCCTGTATTACTAAGCATTAAAGATGGTTACCAACCAATAAATGGTATTGTCTAGGATTAATTATTAACTGTTCAAACAGCTGTGGCCTGTACTACACACTTGAACTATGCTCAAGTGTGAGCAATGCTTGTATATAAATTA
Organism: Darevskia mixta; assembly: GCA_034641385.1. Taxonomy (NCBI): domain Eukaryota; kingdom Metazoa; phylum Chordata; class Lepidosauria; order Squamata; family Lacertidae; genus Darevskia; species Darevskia mixta. The sequence goes on from JAWWNH010000181.1 coordinate 6,519,960, forward strand.
TCTGGTTTCAGTCAACGTCATTAGCAGCATTTTAAGTGTCTTTATACAGTCATCTGTAAAATAAAGTTTTATATGAGAGATAATATAGTAAGAATCTACTATATTTTTATTGATACATTTCTCAATGGAAATAAAGTTGGAACTTTAAAAATCTTTTATAAACATTGGTTTAATTGATTTTAAAATTCTCACTCATTCGTCTGTCTGGTGTTTACAGTGAGCCATATTTAAACTTCTATGCTGGAGAATTATTTTCAGGGATACGTGAGAAATTTTAATTCTTTGTTCACTCAAAATATGCTGTCACTTAAATTAGCAATCTGTTTGTGCAGACTAATTTTCTACAATTGTACAAAAATATAGACTTTCTGGAATGAGTTGAATAGAGAGCAGTTGGACAAATTGTCCCTCCCCTCTGCCTTACGACTCTACATATTTCATATTAGGTTATTAAAAATAGGTATTTTATCGTGATTTGTGAGCAGATCCCTGATTTCTGGCCTTATTTTTTGAGTGTGAGCCTGCCTGTTTACATTGTTTGTTGCCACAAACTTTGGTTTGCATGAAAGCAGTGGTTGTTTCCTTAAAGGCTCATCGCAGGGCAGCGTCATAGACCTTGCGCGGACCAAAAAACCTCTGTAACCTCAGTCCGCCATTTTGCTGTGTGCAAGCACCGGAGGAAGCGACAGCAGGGACAGCCCCCTATTAAGCTCCCTAGCTCTAGCCTCTGCCAAGTGTGGTCCTCTCCCGGGGGTCCCCCCACCCCACCCCATAACCTGGGCAAGGGCCTTACTGCACGCCGGCCTAGGGGAGCGAAGGCGGCTTCAGCGGGAGCAGGCCGATTCTTTACTGTGTATGCACAAACAAATAACCCTAAGCAGGCAGTCAGTGTAGGAAAGAAAAAAAACAGTTAAGAGGAAGGCCTAAACTCTCCTTCCCAAGCCAGAAACGTGGCTCCAGGCAGGAAAATGTTTTTAGGCCTGGGCCATACCATTTCTTATGGCGGGGGGGGGGATGTAGGATGAGAAAGCTCGGCAACTACGCTTCGCTCCCTATCCTGTCTCCACACACAATCCTTTCTGCACTGCTGTATCGCTTTACACATGAAGCTCCAGTTATCAGAAGAGGAAAAAGCGCCGCACACAAATGTATAAGGAGCCTAGCAGTTCCCCATCACCCCTCCTTGCATTGTTATGGTCCCTTCTGACCCCAGGCTCAATGCCAGAGTGGACTGTACCATGTATCAGGTTTCCAGAGGGGGGGGGGAGAGGAGATGGTAAATCTAGGGCAAGGGTTTAATTCTATTAAAGGGGCAGGCACGCATTTAAGAGAGAGACCAGGGTTCGAAGCTCGCTACGAAGCTCGCCGAGTGACCCTGGGCCAGCCTGAGCTACAACACAGGATTGTTGTGGCTGGGGCAAACCAGACGTAAGGCCAGGGTACAAATAATAATAATAATAATAATAATAATAATAATAATAATAATAATAATAATAATATAATAATAAATAAAAAATTCTTAAATGAGGAGGAACCATTTATGCCCGCTTAAACTCCTTGAAGAAAAAGGGGGCCTACAAATGCTATGAATAAAAAAAGGAAATCTGTAAACAATAATCCTCAATTAAACCATCAGTTAACAAAATAAAAATAACCACACCAAAAAATGAGACCCAACCCTACAACATACCCTACAGACCCTAATATATAGAAAAACAACTACATAATTATACAATCAACATCAACATTTATATGCTCCAACAAAAAACAAACCAACCAACATACAAATCATCAAAAAAAATTTAAAAGAAAAAACAAAACGCCTACATCATAAGCACTCATTCCTCGAATACCAATAATACCATCAGATATACCATTCCAATTTAGAAGACTACAATTTCCAATAAGATTAGCATATGCAATGACTATCAACAAATCCCAAGGACAAACTTTGAACTGCTGCGGTATACATCTAGAAACTGATTGCTTCTCTCATGGACAATTGTTTGTTGCATGCTCTAGAGTTGGAAATCCACAAAACTTTCATATCTACATAAACAATGGCAAAACAAAAAATGGAGTCTACCGTCAAGTCTTATGATACAAACAACAAAACCTAACCTAACCTAAACTCAACATTACAACATTACATTACTCAGCATTACAAAAACATTTCAAAAACCACAGCAACGCGTGGCCGGGTCCGCTAGTCTGATATAAAATGCCGGTAGGATTTAACCATTGCTCAGTCTCTGAACTCATAGTGACCCTGTTTGTGTTCCCACCCCTTCACTTCCTTGTCTGAATTATCACGTGTGTGTAAATGCTATCTTTATTCCTTAATCAAAGGTCCTGGGTGTGACAACAGCAATTTCCTTAATCAGGACTGATACATATGCAGATCAAGTTGGAATTCTGATCTGTGGAGTAAGGTTGTGGAGTACTGGAGCTCCTTAATGCAGGTTCATAAGTGTTAAATTGATTCATGGATGTAAAATGAAATGGTCTCTCTTGGATGTCAAATGTTACCCACTTGCCTTCAGGCCTAAGATGCATTCATCTGGGCTAAGTATTTAGGAAATAGTTAAAACCACATTATGAAAGGTGGTTGAGGCACTCTGTATGAAAAAGCAAGTGAAGCCTTATCTACTGCTTTATTGGCAAGAAACTGGCTTTGGGCTCTGTGGTGTTGGAGGAGTAACAGTGCAGCTTGATGTGGCTGCAGTATCATTTACTAAAAAACAATCTGTGGCTGGCAACTTTGAGTTTTGAATTGGCTTTCGGCTTTTGATTCCTTGCCTATGGAGAGCCGTAACAATACCTCTTTTGTAGCTGCTTGCTGTGGCCTCGTGAATGTATATTTATTACAGGAATATTTGTTCTTTCTGTCATCGGCTCCTTGACATCCATGCCATGTTTTAGTTTGTGCCTCAGCTGCTAGCTACAGCCTCCCAAGGGAGCCAGTACCACCCGTGCCTGGATACATGAGGCAGAGATGTGAAAGAGAGAGAACAGGATAACCAGGCTTCCATTAAATATTTGTTCTTAATGTTCAGGCTGATTCTGCCTGTCGCCCTTTCTGGTTGTCTAGTCCTATTCAAACAGCAGCATCAGTGAAATAAGGGCAAGGGGAAATCTCATTGCATGCCTACTGCATTGTAAAGCATAAAGAATTACATGCTGAGGAAGCAAAAGAATAAAACCCAGTGAGTAATGCATTTCTTTTCTGTAGATTTTATGTGCCTTTACTGTGATTGTTGTGAACCGAAGCCATTGATGCAGTATGTCTGTGCATGTGGTGCAATAGATAATAGAAGTCAGCATTTTGCTTATCTAGCTGCCTTAGCCTACAGTCCTCCTCTGCAACCACAATTGCTACAAACACAGATTTCGCTGCTGCCTCTTGCGTACACTGGGATGTGGCTGAAAGAGCTCTGAGACATAGTGGGGGGTGGGGGGATTTGCCCTGAAAAGACGTGTTCTTGCCAGGTGACGGATTTTTTGGGGGGGGCACAGAGACCAGACAGAGGAGTATGCAGAGTGAGTGATGCTGCTGCTAAGAGAGATTAATGAAGGAAATGTATCCCAAAAAACCTGACGGTATGTGAATTGGGGCCTGTTTATTTGAGAGTATTGTTTTCTTTATTTTGCAGATTTGTTTAGTGTTTGGTTTAATTTGTTACATTTGAAAAAAAAGCTTAAAATGAATTAGTGTATTCTGTCGTCATGCTGAGGAGAAGTCGAATGGTACTGCATTGCTACATCAGACTAAATCAATATGTTTAATGGTCAAATTGTATTTTGTGCAGTAGCTGATGTTAACGTATGCTAGAGCTTTATTTGATATTTTTCAACAGAGCACTGGAAGGGAAGAATCATTTTGCTCTTGTTTACTGTATAGCAGCCCCCCCTCCTCTCCAATGTCCTTTTCAAGTCATTGAGCCACAGAATCTGATCACGGAATCTAATCATATTTATTCACAGGAGCCTTCAGCCATAAAAAGACTATCTTCTTTTGCCAGGTATATATTTTATATTTGGTGGTGGTGTTTGTATATTGGAACCGGTTATTGTTCCTTATGATCCATTTGCCGTAAATTGTTGTTGAAAATTAAATTCTAGGTCTTAAATGGTTTTCTGGTGTTTAATCAGCATATTCCCTTGTGAATTTTTGTTCTATCTGTGCAACATATTATAAGGACATAGTACATGGTATCTCAAATGGAAGGAAATAACGGCTTGTGGCCTGTAAATATTGTGCAACTCATAAGGGCAGGTTTTCCCTTTATTTGTTGCTGTATTAGCAGCAATGATTAGGTTATTCAGAGCACGTGAACAAGACCCATCCCCCAATGAAGAAAAGAGTGACTGCAACTATAGAGGCAAGTCTGAAGACATAGCTTTGCTTGCAGAGAGCATTTCTTTTGTACTGCAACTACAGTACTAAGAAATGAGGTTTATTGGCTAGACAGATTGTGTGTGTGGGAGTAGTACAACCATTTTTGTAAAAAGTAAACAGTTACGTAGGTATTAGCTGTACCACTATTTCTCAGCAGTGCTGAAATCCCTGATCTGCCCCTTTTAGTGTGCTTGTGCTGTGTGTCTCCACCCCACCCCCAAAGTTCATACATGTTTTTTATCTCTGAAAAATAAATGGGGAATGGCTGTCATATGTCAGATTTGTTTGTTTGAAACAAGTTACATGACTTCTTCCTCTTTAATTGCAGCAATACTTTTCTCTCTTTTTTTCGTTAAATCTGAAATGACCATAACATAATAGCTGGGATTCAAAGATTCACACAACTATTCTTTATGTGCTCAGGGTGGCATTTGGCTTCTGTTTCTCAAGTGTTTCCTGTCACGTGGCAGTCTACTTTTAAAATCTGAGGGCTTTCAAAACAGAGAGTTATCTAACATATGGACCTGCTACTTTGGTCATACCTGTGTTTGCCCTTGACTGCATCTGAAGTACCTCTTTAGACGTTGGACTGTGTATGGAAACCTCTTTAAAGGGGTACGATTGGTTTGACTTTAGAAAGCACATGACCTGATTTTTACATTTCTAGTGCCATAGGATTGTATCCAACTAAGTTTTACTCACAGTAGACTGATTGAAACTAATCTTAGTCAAATCCATTAATTTCAGTGGACTAGGGCTATCATTGGCTGCAACCCAGTACTGTCATACACTTTAAAATGTATTGGTTTGCATATAGTGGAAGTTTAATTTTAGGATGTCTAGTGCATGGCTTTTGTCGTAAGTTATACTACATAAAATTAAATGGCAAAGGTGGCTTATTTTCTTACACACATCTCAGCTTTGCCTTGTAATAAATTGCTCTGTCTTCTAGGGACAGTGTCAAGGTAATTTTATTCAATCCTTTACTACCGTATCATCCCTTAGTTAGCAATAGTTAGTTTCAAAACCTGGTTAGAGAGAATTATTGTTAGAGCTAGTCTTGTTCCATGGTTAATATTGGTGTTGACCTAATTCTTAAATAATAGTTAAGGCCATGTGGAGAGGCAGTTTGTATGTGAGGTATGTGTGCATTGCGCAATCCTGTAGCCTATAGTCATAGTTAAGAGATTGTGAATGTTATATCTGCACTAGCACCTTGTGGTATCACCTAGGCTTCATAATGCAATGTTCTTCTTAAACCTGTACAGCTATCTCAAGCTCAAGCCTTGATTTTTAATATATGAACTTTTGACAGACCTGTTAATAAATTGCTTGAATGCTTGTTGGCTCAGATGTGCAATTGTGCTGAACTTGTTAAATAATCATTTTTCTTTCAGGGGCAATAGAGTCATGAGCAGTGTGCTCTGGTAATGAGAATCTCAAGGATATCTATCATAGTTCTTAAAAGGTGAAAGGGCATACCTAACTGCCCACAACTCTTAATTCAGCAACCACAGTTTTGTAATTTCATAGAAAGTTCAGAAGAGGAATAATCTACAAATCAGTGACTGTATTTGCCTTTGATGCCAAACCCAAGGTTGTGATCCTGTGGTTGCTGGATTACAATGTTCATCATCCCTGACTATTGGTCATGATGGCTGGGGCAGTAATCTCAAGGTCACAGGTTCTCCACCCCTGCACCAAACTGTGGTTTACTGTGATGTGCATGAGCCACAATAATCATCAGACTCACATGCTTTCCCCTTCTGAATAACCAAGAGAAGTCTGGAAGCTTTTGCTTTCTGATTGCCATGCCATTCAGAAGTAGAATTCTGGTTTACCTATGATTAGTTTCAACCAGCTAGTTTCTAAAATTGAAGTTAAAAGTTGGGTATTTCATATTAAAAATAGTATTAACCACAGTTTGTTGCTCTAGTGACCCAGCAAGCTGCAGCTAAAGAGTGAAACTGAAAACTTCCCAACTTCCTGCTAGACAGGAGTTGTTAGAGTACAAATCTGAAGCTTTCTTCAACCCTTTCCTGTTTTGCATGTTGCACTAAACCATGGTGTAAATGCAGCCACTGACTCAGTTTGTATGTAATGCTAAGTCAAACCATGGGTTAGTTTGAACAAGCAAATATGCAAGTTCCTGGAGAGGATATTATGGCTCCTTTTCTCTTCCCAAATCATTTTACTTATGGGCTGAGTTTAGGCACAGCTTGTGGTTTAGCTCTCTCCAGACAATCCTTGAGCTGAAATCAAAGTTTGTCCTATGATTTACAGTTTGTGGTTGTCTGGAACAGTTGTACCATGAGCCCAGATTCAGATAACATGCTAAGACAAACCATGGTTTAATTCAGTGCAGCAGCCAAATTACTGGAGAGAAGCAAAGTGGTGGTCCATATTTGCTCGTTGGTACTAAACCGAGCGGGTGGTGCTGTGGGTTAAACCACAGAGCCTAGGGCTTGCCGATCAGAAGGTCGGTGGTTCGAATCCCCACGACGGGGTGAGCTCCCGTTGCTCGGTCCCTGCTCCTGCCAACCTAGCAGTTCGAAAGCACAAAGTGGAAGTAGATAAATAGGTAAACGGGAAGGTAAACGGCGTTTCTGTGTGCTGCTCTGGTTCGCCAGAAGCGGCTTTGTCATGCTGGCCACATGACCTGGAAGCTGTACGCCGGCTCCCTCGGCCAATAATGCAAGATGAGCGCCGCAACCCCAGAGTCGGTCACGACTGGACCTAATGGTCAGGGGTCCCTTTACCTTTTTACTAAACCATGCTTTGGATGAGTGTTAGGTGCAAATGAGGGTATTGTCTTCAGAGCAGAAAAAAAGATGTGAAAATCAGTTTTCAAAAGTTTAACTAGAAAATGTGCAGCATCTCCTATTATGGAAAAATACCACACAAACCAGTTTATAGGCATATGTGTAATTCAGATATACTTGATAATGTTTAGAAACTTTGCTGCAGATCAGTGTGGATTGCTTTAACTCATTATTTAAAACATGAGTTAGCAAAATAATTATGAAGTCAGTAAAATAATTGGTTACCATAACAATTAAAACGTGTTTGCAGGTAAATAAATTAATTATGCTATCTGAGAGCATAGTCTAAAACATGCAACCCAAATCTGTTTTCTGCACTACTCAGTTGTATCCACTTTGAAAAAAATATAATAAAAAATATATTTTTTTGGCTTTCTGTACCATGTAAGTATACCAAACAGGTTCAGTTGCTTTAAGATAGGGGGTCAAAATCCAGTATAGTGTTAATGCTGACGTGTGAGCAAAAACCTTTTCTGGATGCGAGACAGGGATTATTGGGCAAAGCATTTTCAGTGAGTTGCAAAGTAAATACCCATCTTATTGTTGTCAGCTAAACAAGTGTTTGTAATTTGATGCAGTAATAAATACTACGCATGACCAATTATCTTTGAAAATAATAATTACAAAAAAGTTTGACCTCTCTCCAGGAACCCACTTGTTTGCACTAAGTCATTGTTTGGCTTATCATTACGTGCAAACTGGGCTGTAGCAAGGACTAGAATAGTAGTGTAACTTTTGTTCTCAAACCTGGAAGCAGGTCTGATTGAAAGTGAATGACATAATTCTGCACATCAAGCAATAGTGGTCAAATGTATACATGTATTTTGCTGTTGCTAGGGCAACTACTATTTACCTGTGTACTGGCCTCAATAATAATTTGAGAAACTTCAAAAAAGGCACTTAAAGTTTTATAGAAGTCTGCCAGCCCTCAGCACCCAATTGCCATTCAGTTCTGTTAAGAAACAAATAGTTTATAATCTTATTTCTTCATGGTTTGACAGACAGGAGAATTGCATTTTGAATATAATATATAAAATATTGAACTTCTGAGAACTCCTGTATAGTCAGAATTGATGTTCAGAATTATTTCTTGGTTGAAACCAACAGGGAAGTTGTGAATTGATTTAGTGTGAGGCTTTTCTTAATTATTATCCAGAAGCTTTAGTATCAGGGTTATGCAGAGATTTAAATAAAAACATAAGAATATTGATTGAGTGCTTTACACATACTGGTATTATGTGTGAAATGTCAAAAACAGGTCCTCTTGTGGAGAATTGGCTGCATGTTACATGCAGCTTGAAATCACTTTGCAGAACAGAAATTAAAGGAAACCAAAACAGCTGATTGAAACTATTGCATTGTTTCCTAGAGTTGGATTATAAAGGAAACATCTGCAATTGTTTGTTTATAGTGACTTTCTGAAGCCAGTTGCTTTGCCCCTGATTGAAATGATTGTTTTTTAATGTGGAGGTGTCTAAAATTTTCTCCTGTAGTGGAAATTAAAAGTACTTACATTCTGTCAGTTAAGTTTGTTAATAGCCACCTGTGTGTTGAGTAAAAGTCACTTCAGGTGACCTGGCATGGAAGTCTTGCATGATGGGAAAAAGTTAATTCTCTTTTCTTTCAGAATCTAACATAGATATCTGTTGACAGGTAGACTAATACAGATTTCTGTTAGATGATAACATTTGCAGGTTTATTGCAATGCTGCATTAAGCATTCTTAATTTCTGACTGTTAGACAAGCAAAGTGGTGCCAGCTGAAGCAAAAATTACTTAAATTTCAGACTCATTTGATACTATTGTTATGGCTTAATGCTACCTGAAAGAGTCTTGAGCTTGTTCATTCCTCTCTTCAGTGTAGTTATGAAGAGATTAAAAGGCTTTACTTCTGTTTTTAGCTAACCACACTTTGGCATTATGTCTGAACCAGGGCAAACAGTGGTTAGTCTTAACTATGGTGTACCCTTGTGGTAGGTAGTACTGTATTCTCAAATAAGTACATATACAGATGTGTGTATTTTTAGTACAGCAGACGGACACAACACTTGTTTTGGAGAGCAAAAGAACGTAATTCCTTTTGGACGTTAGTTTACTTTCTCTCTCACCACCTTCATGTTTGTGCTGTGTAACTAACCTCTCATCTCCCCCTCCCCCCAATTTTTTCTCATACAGTTGGAGAATAAACTTCTTTCTCCCAAGTTATGCAGAAACAAGCCAACTTCAAATGTTGGTTTATGAAGCTAGCTTGCTACAATAAACCATAGTTAACTTAATATTTAGTGTTACATCTAAATATTAAACTGCAGTTCATTGGAAACAGAAAGGAAAGCTTCTAATCTCCTCGACAAGAGGAGGGAGCAAATGAGCCCAAGGCTCATGCATGTAACATTGAAACATGTCCAAACCATTGTGTCCAAATTCACTCACAATCTGGAATAATAGGTTTGGTAGGCCATCCTACTATAAAAATAATAGTCATGTTGGTATACTCTGTGTCTAGAAAACTTAAGCCTCTTCTGGCCTTAAAGGTCTGCCAACCCTTAAAGCTAGTACTGAGTCCCAACCTGTAGTTCTGAGCTGGTTGTATGTTTGTTTCATGATCTCTGTCCAAGATTGCATCCCTTTAAGGCTAGGAGGAAGGTGGGAGGAATTAACAATTGTGTCTGTACTGCATGGTTGCCACTTGAGTGCTTGCCTATGGCAACTGAGCTTCCTGCAAGTGAGCAAGCATGTCTCCAATGGGAAGGCTTCCATAAGACATAGATGGTTGTAGAGGGGTGAAAGGCATTAAAGTGTGAGTTTATGCAAGGCTGAAAGATTAATGGAACTGTGCAGCATGTATGCAATTGGACTTTTACAAGCAAGCATTTCTTTTAACAGGTAATTAAATGTGGGTCTTAAAGCTGTATATTAAAGAAGCATCTGCTAGCTTTCCATAGTTGAGTGTTTCAATTAATGATGATAGATATGGTAACCTGTAGAATTTTTTTTCCTTTAAAAAAGCCCATTGGATTGAGTTTCCTTGTGTTTAATCAACTAGGAATTGATCAGCCCATATATCTCAAACCTAATGTGGAGGGGGACGACATAAGCTTGTTCTTGATAACTGAGTATGTGGATAGATATTAAAAGGCCCTGTGGGTGGGGCAGGGCATAAAACATATTATTGGAATATGTAGTTTATAACTAACAGTTTTATCTGTTCTTATAATCGTATATTCTGTTGTTAGGATCTGCCCTGAGACCTTAAGGTGAAGGATGGGTACGAAATCTAAAAAATAAATAGTGACATAGATTGCACTATTAAGATAGACTTGGTTTGCTGTTTCTACTATGTGTCCTTATGAATATATGGAACATTAGTAGTGGAGGCCGTTTGGCAGTCTAAATAATGAAATATATGGTGTTTGATCTGAAATAATAACATGGGAAATGTAAAAGCTTATTCAGTCTATAAAAGTGCAGGAAGATAAATCCTGTCCCCTGCCCCTTGTGTGTTTAACGGATGCACATCCCTGTTTCCTTTCCCTAATGAATATTTTGCTATCTTCCGTTGCATTCCTCAACAAAGCCACTATGATATTTCCAAGTCTTCCTACTTGGTGTATTCAGGTGAACACAATGCCAATCCCTTAGCCATAATTACAGGAGTGTTATGGAATACCATACTTCTTTTCTTGGCATTCATGACAGCTAAGGGTCATGGTTAATGCTAGTCATGGTTGACACATAGAAAGCTGCTTTATACTGAATCAAGCTTTTTGTCCCTCCAGTTCATTATAGTCTACACTGACTGACAGTGGCTCTGCAGGATTTGAGGCAGGGAACCTTTCTTTCCCTACCTGGAGATGTTGGGAATTGAATCTGGGACCTTCTGCGTACAAAACAAATGTTCTCCATTGAGTTGTGTCTCTGAGCTTACCAAGGCTTGCTGCTAACCATGGTATGGAGCTAGTTATCACTCTTGGGTAAAAACAAACCCAGATTAATGTTAACTATGGTTATACAGTGGACCCTTGAGTTACGTACCACTCTGGATACGTAACGTTCGGGTTGCGAACGTGGCAAACCCGAAAGTGTATACTTCCAGGTTTCGCCACACGTGCATGCACGTGTAGAAGCGGTACCTCCAGTTATGGACTTTTCAGGTTAAGTACAGACCCCCAGAGCAAATTTAATTCGTATCCGGAGGGTCTGCTGTAGTCTGTGACAACATAAGCCTTACTCAGTGTTAAAGCCAGTGGGGAAAGGGTCAGCAGTCTTGCTATAGATATGGGAGGACTAAACCTCCATACTTAAACCTTGGATAAGAGGAGAATAATGTTATATCTGCATCAGTTCTGTGATACTCACAGGACAATTGCATGTATCAAGTAATAACCTTAAAATTTTCTGCTTCTGCTGCAGAATTCAGGGTTTATTCCATGAAGTGTTGTTGTGGAGCTCCCTGAACAACAACAGATTTGGTTGATAGTGCTTTCTTTAATTAAGTGCTAATTCATATGTTACGCTGCAGAAGTGTTTGCTCTTTGTGTGCTGTGTTTTCTTAGGATGAATGTTGCAAAATGCAGAAGTGCAAGTGAATGCATAGCCCTGGATAACTTGTGTGTGCCCACTGTGTTTTTTTTATACATGCCTGTCCTTCACACTTTGCAGCATTCACCATCGCAAGCAGTGTTGTATGTGCAGTAAATGCATCTGTTGCATGAAGCTTGAATCAGACTTCACTCCCATTTCTGTTCTGTAGTGAGAGAATTTATTAGCTCTGCTAATTTTTTTATCTGCTGTTATAACAGCTCTTGTTTGCTTTGTGGTTTCTGTCAGTGTTGCTGTTGATTATTATTTGAGATGATATGGGCTGATTCAGTACCATGTGTGATACAATTCTCTTGTTGGGAGTTATTGGAGAGAAGCTGTCTTATTCCCCTCTGCTCTGATACATAGCTGAGTGTGTAATAAATATATGTAGATAATGTGGGTTATAATATTGTTGAGTGTGACAGGGTTGGGTATGATTGCTTGGATGGTTGAGGTATTGTATGAAGTGGTAAATGATTAGATGGTTGTGTAAATGGATGGTGAGAGTGACATTGTATGGGGAAGGGCCATAGATCAGTGATAGAGCATCTGCTTTGCATGCAGAAGATCCTAAATTCAGTCCCTAACACCTCCATATAGGAAAGGGAGAGGGCCACCCCCCAGCTGATACCCCAGAGAGTTGCTGCTAGTCAGTGTGAACAGTATTGAACTAGATGGGACAATGGTCTGACTCAGTATAAGGCAGCTTCTTATGTTGCTTTGTGTAGTTGCTATAGTGTATTTTATATAGGTTGGAAGTTTGTAACATTTTGCCTGGTAACTTACCGTACTCAATATATATGTCAATATTTTACATTTATGTGGGTTGGATTTTTCTTAATGTAAATAATCTACAATAAATCTACAATAATAAAAATGGTATATTTTGATGTTCCTTATTGTAAGCAGCTTTGAGATCTGTGGATAGTAAGTGGGCTATAAAAAATAAAAATAAAAGCACTAGTCTTGAGATGCTCTGTAGGGAGGAGAGAATGGGAGCAGGTACATTGGATGTCTGAAGCACCTGCAGAGAGATACAGGCAATGACTGATTTAGGCGTATCTGAATGACGCGTGATCGTGCACATGGACACAGTGCCAAACCTGGAAGGAGCTCCAAAACATCATAAAAATGTCACAGAAAGGGGTAAAACAAGATGGGATGAGGGCAGAGTGGGCTTATGCATACTCCTCTGATGCATGTGTGTGTCTGGAATGGAACCCCCATGCAAACCAAGGATTGCCTGTACTGAATTCTACTGTGATAATGTGTCTAGAGTGGAAGGAATTGCTGTCAGGAATCTTCCTAATACAGTCTTATTAATGAAGAGGCAACAGAAGTCTCTTCATACATAATGCCAAACTGTGGTTTGGTGTAGTTACAGGTTTGGTGGTGCAGGATCAAGCCCTAAATGAACAAATTGTACTTAGCTGCCTCCTGGTTTGTGGCAAATCATAGTCTGCAGTTATTTCTGAAGGCAAAATTTGTTTGGTGCTGTGTGTTAACTAGCCTCTAGTGTGATAACTTATGAGCTAAAGTGCTGATTAATTGTATCTTGTATTTAACCCATCTATAAGCTGGTAGACTATAAACAAACCCATGCATTCAAAAACTGGGCTAACCATACCAATAAATAGGCTTAACTAATGAATATGAAGGTCTTTATGCTACTGTAAGAACAAAATGATGTCAAGCTTAGAAGACCATAGTGGGGATTATTGGCTAACAAAACTAGATGTGACTTTATTAAGAGCATGTCCTTAATTACCTGCAACTCTGGAATATATACTGCTGTTTTATTAGATTATAAGCCATTACCTCTCTGTACACTTTGTACATCATCATCTCTTTAGAAGCAGCAGTGAGGAACTCTGGATCTCTTTGTTGTCAGCAAATTTAGTTGCCTCTTGAGGAATCTGAGGGGTAGGGGGTATCAATGTGATAATCTAATAGGGAAAAGCACTTTGATCTAGCTCAGGTAGATGGATTAGACCTGCTGACATTTTCAGCTGGACACGCCCCCCTGTTGCTTACCTGATGCGAGACATTTAAATCTGCAACTGCCAAAGAACACCTTTAAAGCCTTGTTTTCAGGTGGGATCAGATCTACCTGATGTCATATGACTTCAGAAGATCGACACCTACTTATCAAATGTGGCCCACAGAGGGTTGGCCACTTTTTCCGTCTGGCTTGCCCAATTAAAGTGCTCCCCACCTCAACAGTTTAATGCAAAGCAAAGTGCATGTGATGATATTAGAATGTTGCCTATCCAATGTGTATTTACCATGGATTTATTTTCTGTTTCCTCGTGTCTGGCAAATGATACTGGACATACAAATGCTAGAGGGGCTGCATCTGTAGAGTGGATGGGTATTTAACAGGGTTCAGGCTCAATTGCTTCAATGGAGTAACCCATGGATGCTTGTGGAATCATTGATTCACCTGAGCCTTCAAGTACCGTATTTGCTGCAGCTTGCAGCGCTTTCTTGGTAATCCTTGGACTAGACTACTGCAGAAGATTGACTTTGAAGACTGGAAGCTACAGATTGTTGAAAATACAGGCATCAACCATTTTGCTCGGGGGTTCCATCCTGACTTGCTCCCCGCTCTTCCCTCTTCCAGGTCCAAAAGGACCTGCACGTCAGCAATTGCGTGCCATTTGGACATGCCTAAAATGGGCGGCACCTTATAACAGCTAGGCTACTAGCTGGAATTGATAATTTGAAAGATATTTCACCAGTGCTTAAGGAACTACCTTCATAGGATAACTCACATGGCACCAATGTTAATATATCTTTGTAAGGTAAAGATCTTAAGATTCTTACGATTTTCCTAAGCCCTTGAACTTGGTGACCAATTTCTATGTGGCAATATTTATTGTACAGTTCTGTAATGTCAACACTTTTTAAAAAAGAAAGATATAATATAATGTCAAGATTATATCTTTATTTTTTAAAAAGTGAAGCACTGTGGAAATGTTGATTGAAGAGCTGTAAACAAATTCAGTGGTGTTTCTTGATTTGTTATAGAGGTTTTAGCATAGCATGAAACAGCATTCCTGGATATTGAAAACAATTTCAAGATCAAAACACAGTTAAAAAATGCCTACATTGTTTCTTTGCCTCCCACATGTTTGCACTTCCATGTAAGAAACAACAACAGTACAGGCTATAGGGCTATGCTACACCTTGATCACCCAAGAAACAGAAAATGGCCCCTAATCTCTTAGGTGCATGACACAAATTTGATGAGCCTCTCTATGTGCTACAAATACTTTCCTCCAGTCACAAAGATAATTTTAATTTTGCCCTAAAATGCTACCTGAAGTCTCCAACTACTGTAAATGTGTTTTGCCTCTGAGAATTCCACAAATTGATTATGATAGGTTCTGTTGCATTAAGTATATGGGATGTTCTCTTGATGGTTTTTTTATATAAAAAAATATTTTGGGAAGGGAAGGGGGCTGTTTTAACTCATTTTTACAGTGTAGTATTTTATTTTATTTTTGTTTTCAGCAAGTGTGAGCAGATTTTCAGTTCTTGCACTATAGTATCGCCCATGGTGTGGGAGAGTGCATCTGCCATATAAAATGCTGGTGTCAATCTGATCTTGGGTTTGACTACACTTCCAACTAATAAAAACTGACATGACATGCCCAGTCTTCCTGATTACCTTCTTGTATGTTAGTCTGCTTTTTTAACATCAGCAAATGTGATCCTTTCTCATGCTTACAGATTAAAAGAGGCACTTCAGCTTGAGCAATGTGTCATGGCTGAGAACAGGCAACACTGAAATGCCATGGCTGCATGGTATAAGAACTCTAGGCTGCATCAACAGAAGTAGAGTGTCCAGATGAATGGAAGAAGTGTATGCACTTCAACACCCAACTATGCACATTTAGCAATGCGGGACTAGAGTAGTCCAAGCCAAATTTCTACAGTGCATTGCAATAATGAAACCATCTACCCAATGTGATATGGAGTTCCAGCCTGGTTCCTCTTTCCCTCCTCAAGGCAATGGGAGAGCTTAATTGGCCTCAATTACAGTTAAATTCAATTAGCTATGTAGAGCTGTGATGTCATCAAATTTACAGATGACACCAAATTGGGAGGTGTATCCTGTGCCACCAAAGATAGAATCTGGATTCAAGATGACCTTAACAGATTGGAGGAGTGGGCCGAAACTTAGCAAAATGAATTTCAGTAGGGACAAATGTTCAGTTCTACATGTTGGCAGGAAGAACAAGCTACACAAATATAAGATGAGGAATACCTGGATTGCCAGTGGTACACGTGAAAAGGATCTAGGGGTCTTAGTAGACCATAAGCTTAACATTAGTTTAGATTCCTGCATTGCAAGGTATTGGACTAGATGACCCGCTGGGTCCCTTCCAACTCAACAATTCTGAGTCAACAGTGGTAGACTTTGGAGGTTTTAAAGCAGAGGTTGGATAGGTCATCTGTCATGAATGCTTTAGTAGATATTCCTGCAATTGCAGGGGGTTGGACTAGATGACCCTCGGGGTCTCTTCCAACTCTACAGTTCTATAGTACTATGAGCAACATTCCTGGATACTGGAAACTGTTACAAAATCAAACAGTATAAAAGTGCATACATCATTTCTTTGGCTGCCACTTGTTTGCAATTCCACTTTTAAAAAACACAACATCTCTGATAAGAATATGAATTAAGCTCTGGGAATGGACCAGCATAGACTTCCGGTTGGAATGCCGGAGCGGTCGGTCGGGGGAAAGCTCGCTCTGAGATTCCCCGGCTCGGCAGGGGGGAAGGGGAGACCGCAACAGCGCTGCGGCCCCCGTTAAATCCCGGGAAGAGCGTCCCGGGACCTTGGCGATCCGGCGGGGCTCTTAACATCTCCCCTGCTCCCCGGTAAACCCTAATAAGGGTTGCCGAGAGAGAGCGGGATGGAGATGGAGCCCATCGGGTCCACCACTACCTCTGCCAGGCGAAGCTGCATGACCGGCCGCCCTGAGCATTTCAATTTCTCCAGAAAAAAGGATTTGGAACTTCGAAATTGTAAGTAAAAAGACATTTGGACTTAATTTGCAAGCCGCTTGGGACTTCAAAAACGGAGGTCGGTCCCTTGACGTTGAAACAAAGAAGCAGTGAACATTGTTACCGAGGCTAATTGACAGAGGAAGCTAAAAGGAAAACTTCTGTAACAGTGTTTAAAGTTACTCTTTTTCCCGTGGTTTTGGGGGAATTTAGCGAGGAAAATACTCTAAAAACTGTTGGATTACAAAATTGGACTGTTGTGACTGGGCAAGCTGTTTTTTGACCTTGAAATGGCGGAAGCTCTGAGTGATGCCGACATGAGAAAAATAATAGCTGCATTGCATGAAATGAGAGACTCACTCAGAGCAACCAATCAGAGGTGGAACAGCTGTCAGAATAAGGATGACATCATGCCAGCTGCACAGGATGGAGAGCTGCTGGAAAAGGAGAAAGGAGCAAGCTACACCACAGACTGTGAGAAAAAAAAATCAAAAGGAACACTCTGCAGACAGAAACAAATAGGGCACAAAAAAGTTGGAACTGCTAAAAGGAAGAAGGGAAAATCGAGGAAGGAAATTCCAAAAGAAAGAAAAGCAGAGCAAGCAGCAGGAGGCGGTCGAAAAAAGACTGGAAAGATGAAGAGGATGGAACTGCAGAGCAAGAAGGAAAGACAAGACCCATTGGGGCAGGGAAATTGGTGGAGTTGGACTGCGGAGAGGGAGGGTGTGGGGTGAACAAGGACTTTTTTTTTGAACTGGACTACTTTTCTGGCTTTAAGGACAACGAATATGGATATGGTTACTGGCATGAGTGATTAATAAGGATTATTAATTTTTAAATGATTAGTAATGGAAGATAATATGGCTAAACACTCAGGGAGACCAAAGGGAGGAAGGGGGGAATACAGATGGGAAGTATATAGGGAAAGAGCAGAAGTATCTGGATGCTTAGGTGTGAATCTAGGAGTAATAAGTAATTTTACCTATGTATTTGATGATGTTTCAAAAGTAGATGTATGAACCTGATAAAGAGGATTTATTATGAATTCAACAGTGGGGGATTCGAGGAAGTCAATTGAAATATGAAATTGAGAAAATTAGAATTGCCTGGCCTATAAAAAGGGCCAGGCCCGAGCAATGTTATGGAAAAATATTAGCAAGGTTAAATGTATAATGAATATGTACACCTCTGTGAGAGGGGGGTGGTGGATTTGGGCTTCCCACGGTGAGAGGGGGGAAGTATGAAAATTTAACCGATATGTTATGTGCTTATAAATTGTAAAAACCAATAATTTTTTTTTTTAAGGGAATGGACCAGCATAAAACTGTAACAAGAACAGCTTTGGGCTTTCTTGGAAAGAGAGAAGCTGAGAACAAAGAGAAAATTCAATTGAGCATGACATTTGGGGAGGGGGGAGAAGGGAAGAAGAAGGGAGAGAGAAAAGGAAATCAAGGTCAGGTTTTATATTCCTGAGTGGCTGTTTTCCTGGTGTACAGATATATGGAAACTTGTTTTTAAATCACTATACAGGAAAAGCTGAGTTTAAAAAGCATCTTTACCTTAAATGCTTTTTTTCCTACAGAAAACTGTCTTAACCATAAAAGGGAAATGGTGTGATTGTTTTGGCTTAGCGTATGTAATGATTGGTGTTCTGTAGCATGCTATTTTTCATATTTCTTACAGAGATTGGAAATAATACTTTTTTTTTACTCAACAGAGAGCATGCCTTAAATCCCACTCCTTTTCCATTTTTACAGGGATCAGGGCTATTGCATACTTTGCAATGTTCTTTTTAGAGGGTGTAATCGTTGGTGTTCTACTGTGACTGACTATTCACATGAAACTGGAGATTATTCTCTCTGATCCATCAAAATAGCTTCTATGGTATATTTTGCTAGAACTGGAAGGATGCACTTCAGATATATTTTATCAGTGATTGCACTTTGGGTGTGACAGCTGCACTACAGCTTCTCTCAAATTCATTTCCCCCTCCTTTGGTGTGTTCCATAAATCCAAACACCAGTGAAGCAACAATGAAAGAAATCAAAACCAGTTATTTGTGAATAGATGTATCAATTTACCTTTTCACATAAGTAAAACTAATTGCAGGTTAGCACTCAGCTTGCCCTGAAGCCCAAGCATGCAATAATAGGTAGACTCTCCACCAGTCAGCTCTGGAAATAATAAGGACTCTGGACTCTGTCCAGATCAGGTATCTCTAATACTCCTGTGTATCAGGCAATTGAAAGAAAAAACTGCCAGGATTCTTATACTGTTGTACAGATCTATAGTGCAGCCACACTTTGAGCACACTGTACAATATACTGTAGTGGTGGAAAATGAGGTGGAGGACTGAAAAACTTATGAGGAAGGCAAAATGATTGGTGCTTTTTAGTTCGGAAAAATAGCAAGTAAGGAGTGCATGATAGAGGATTATAAAGCTAAGTTTTTGTTCCTCATAATATTACGTGGATGTGTATTTTAAGTTCTCGTAACTTGGTTTTTATATTTAGTTTTAATGATTTGTACAGTACTATTTTTGAAAGTTGCTTTAGATCACTTTTTTTAAGCAAGTCATAATACAAATAATAATAGAACTAGGAGTCATCCAATGATCCTGATTGGCAAGAAATTCTGAGCAGACAAAAGGTGCTTCCTGACACAGTTTATAGTTTACAGAATTCACTGACATAAAATGTGGAGGGGGCCACTAGCTTAGGTTGCTTTCAAAGCGGGGCTAGACAAATTCATGGAGGATAAAGCTGTCAGTGGCTGGGCCTGGGCAATATATCAATACATCGCCCAGGACTGGTATGAGGGGAAGAGCGTAATGGCGGCTTCACCCAGCGGTATATTGTGGGTGAAACCGACACTGCTCCTGAGTTCCTATGCTACAAGCATCACTTTCAACATTGGGCCACTGGTAGCAGAGGGACTCATGAGCAGCAGCTGTTTTCCCTGCAATATACTGCTGGGTGAAGCCACCATCACGCTCTCCCCTTCATACCACAGATGGAGGAGCAAGCTGTATTGCTTGGCCGATACAGCTTATTCCTTCCTCAGCTGCTTTAAACTGTTCCTGCCCCGCAGATGAGCAAGCTCTGATGTGTTGTGCATGAGCCAGAGAGGCATGGAGCTGTGCAGGAGGGACATTGGGGCTTGCTCAACTGGGGGGGGGGAGGGGAGGAGCTGTTTAGAGAAGCTGAGGGAGGAATAAGCCCAGCGATATAGCTTGCTCCTCCATCTGTGGTATGAAGGGCAGAGCATGATGGTGGCTTCCCCTGGTAGTATATTGGGGGGGAAACAGTCGCTGCTCATGAGTCCCTCTGCTGCCAGTGGCCCAATGTTGAAAGCTCCACATTGCTAAACGTGCATGGTTGGGTGTGGAAGTGCATTCAGATACAGCATTTGTACAGTTGTCTTGGCAGAAGAGAAACATCCCTCCCATTTTTTATTTTTATGTTCCAACTTTCCTCCAAAGGTGGTACATGTAAATTCTACTCTCACAACAATCCTGCAGGGTAGGTTAGACTGGGAGATAGAGTGACTAGCCTAAGGTCATGGCTGGTTGGCGATTTGAACTCAGTTCTCCCCTGTGCCGCTCAGACGCTTGCCTGTGAAATTTTGTAGCCTTTTACAAAAGGGTGTGAAAAGCACACAAGGAGAAGACATACCGGTATTTCAATTTGATGGGTGGTGGTGATTAAAATATTCATGAAACATCTACTACTGCAGCCACTGTTTTGGCTCAGCAGTGATTTGAATACGGGCTCTCTTCTGAGTTGGCTAGAGCTTTCAAAATTGCTATCCTTTATTGTTTCTGTGCAAGCAAGACATTCTGCCTGCCCCAAAGAATGCATTTTTTATTATTATTTTTTTATATACCGTATTTTCCGGCATACAAGACGACTTTTTAATCCCCGAAAATCTTCTCTAAAATCGGGGGTCGTCTTGTACGCCGGGTATAGTTTTTCAGGCGACGCGACACGGGGTTCTGCCCCGCCGCTGGCTGGGTGCATGCCATGGAGCGCAATGGGCTCCTGTGCGGCGAGAGGGGAGGCTCTCCCCGCCGCTCCAGCTGCCGCCGCCACCTCAGCCCCCACGGAGCCCGGGCTGGCCGTGGGCGGCGAGCGCGACGGGCTCCTGTGCGGCAAGAGGGGAGGTTCTCCCTGCCGCTTCAGCCGCCGCCATCTCAGCCACCACGGAGCCCGGGCTGGGCGAGTATACCCCAAACTCTGTTTTTTAACATAAAAAGTTGGGGGTCGTCTTATACGCCCAGTCGCCTTGCACGCCAGAAAATACGGTATACAAAAACACACACAAAATGTTACATATTAACATTTGCATACATACATACATTACTTAAAAATACTTTTATCTACTTATATTCAAAAAGGAAAAAAATACAAAAGAAAAAAATACAAAAGAATGCATTTTAAAGCTAAATTACAGTGCAGTTTTTTGGGAGGCAGGCGAGGTGATGCATGTACCCTGTTTCCCCTATTTTAAGACGTAGTCATAAAATAAGCCACAGCAGGATTTTTTCGCATTTGCGAAATATAAGCCGTACCCCGAAAATAAGCCATAGTGATAGGCGCAGTTCTGGAGGGCACCAAGGAAAAGGCGGGACTGGGCGTCCAGTCCCGCCACCAAAACCAGTCAGCCCCAGAAGCAGCGCTCAGGAACTCTGCAGAGCAGGGCGCACAGGAAGGGGCAGCAGGCGTGACAAAGGCACTCCGAAGGTGTCTTCGCCCGCATGCTTGCCGAACTCCGCTCGGCACAGAGCGCACGGGACAGCCGCCGTGGCAGAGAGGGAAGGCAGCACGGGCTTTCCCTGCTCGCCGCCACGACGAAATCCCCCGAGCCGCCCCGCGCGTCGCCCAAGAGGCCCCTTGGAAAACAAGGCTTCTGTCGAGTTTCGAGGAGGGAAGGTGGCGGAGGAGGAGCAGGAGAGAGCGCCCAGCGAAAGCGAGTCTCTCTGGTGCCCGTTTCCTCAAAGCTCAGCTTGGATTCTCCCCCCGCTGCCAGCAAGCAAACAAAGAGCTCCGCGCCCGTCCCGTCCTTCGCAGCCCCAGAATTCGAGCGTGGCCTTGCCAAGGCGTGCTTACGTAATAAAAATAAGACATCCCCTCAAAATAAGCCATGGTGCGTTTTCTTGAGGAAAACAAATATATAAGACGGTGTCTTAAAATAGGGGAAACATGGTACATAGTGTGGAGATACAAGGCTACAGTGGTACCTTGGGTTACAGATGCTTCAGGTTACAGACTCTGCTAATCCAGAAATAGTACCTCAGGTTAAGAACTTTGCTTCAGGATGAGAACAGAAATCGCGCGGCAGCAGCGTGGCAGCAGCGGGAGGCCCCATCAGCTAAAGTAGTACCTTAAGTTAAGAACAGTTTCAGGTTAAGAACGGACCTCCAGAACGATTTAAGTTCTTAACCCGAGATACCACTGTATATGCAGTGAGTTGTAGCAAACATGCATGATGAGTTGCCTATTTATTCATAAACTCACTGGCAGCGTGAGAGCATTTGACTCTCTAAACACTGCATGTTTAGAAGACATTTTGAAGTGCCAGTGTGTTGGATGGTGACACGAACCCTGGAAATTCTTTCTACATTTCCTTTAAATAAATAAATCAAAGGTTGTAGTAACAGGATGCTGCTGGAAGTGAACTGGAGCACAGTAACAATTGGTTTTATCACATTTGTCATGGAAGAGTTAATAGAGCTATTAATTAGCTGTTGAGTTTATGGGTGCCCTGTTCAAAATGTATCAATGCATTCCCCCCCGCCCCATATACTGCAAACATGTTGAAATGGCACTCCACAACATAATTAGAGGAATACACAGTGGTCAGGAGAAGGACTGTGATAAGCCAGTAAATGGTTGGGGTATTGGTTTAAATGTGGAATTTGGCATGCAAAACTTGAAGAAATCTAGCGAAACATTAAGTTTCTGTTAGTCACTCTTTGCCAAGAGCAACCAACAATTTATTAGAGGGGAAGGCAGCAGGAAGGGCAGGTGAAAGAAAGCATAGCAGGAAGGGACAGCTGAGTGAGAAGTTGCTGTGGCAAGCACTGGGGGGCCCGGCAGACAATGTTGGTCATAAATTGCAGCTGTGGACCAGAAATGTTCCCTGTCTATAATATTTAGGGTTCTTGTCCAGTGGTTTTTTTTTTAAAAAAAATACTTTAATATTGCGATTGATTATCTTTGCATTAATTTTCACTAATTTTCACAACCAATGCTTCTGAAGAAAGAATTTGCTTACTAGATCAGGACAGTTTTGGTAGTAAGTCCAACTTGGGTTTATGCGCAAGGAAATCTGCAGCATTTCAGCCTTAGAGCTTGCTCAGAAGTGTCCCAAACCCTTTTCCTTGCTGAACTGGCTGGCTCCTCCAAGAAGTGGCACACAGACTCACAGAGGGACAGTCATGACACAATGCATGTAAGCACCCGCATTGTGTTTTCACCGTGGTATTCTGCTTCTCTGTGTCGCTACTACACAAGACTCCTTTGAGAATGTGACTAGTTCTTGGTCCTCATTTTGCTCTTCACTCTGGCTTGGTCACATAAGCTTCTCTTGCCAAGACACCATCTATTTCCTCCCTCCCCACCCCTAGAAGCCTTTTAGGTTGCATTAATCAAGACTAAAGCCTGAGTATAGTTTTGGCAAGAACTCATGCTAGCTGAATGTCATAATTAGCAAGCTTTGTTTCTTCACTTGGCTGTAATGTAACATAGCAGTTTGGATGACAGTGTTATGTTGTAATGATTACAAAGTATATTAACTGCTGAGAGTAACTACCATATTGATAAAACTTCTTCAAGAATAATGCAGTTGTTTATTTTTGTCTGGTGGATGGGAGGTAGCTGATGAAGGATATTGGGTGGATATTTTAAGTTCTGACACGAGGTTTGTGAAGATCTATTTATGTTAAGTGCCACTTGAGCATCTGCAGTCTAAAGCTATAGTTAAATTGATCACCAAGTTAAATTGATCACCAAGTATCACGTAGTTGAACTCAGTAGTTATACTGTCCAGACTTGCTTGAAACTCCTAATCCTTGAATGGGGAACCTGTGGTCCTTTAGGTTGATGGATCCCTGCTTCCATCATCCCTAACAATTGGCCATGCTTGCCAGGGCTTATGGAAGTTGGATTCCAACAACATCTGGAGGACAATAAGTTCTCCATGTCTGCTGTTACATAATGTCCTTGCATTTGACAAAGCCCTGACATATGAATATTTGGTTTATAAAATACTTAAGGAGTATAAAGACATTGCTAAAATTCATTATTTCATGTTGTGGTTTTTGAAATAAAACCAAAATTGTCTTAGTTAGAAAAAAGAATGTGATGTATATATGAACATTTTAGAGGCAACAGTTTGGTATTTGTATGGTGCCTTTCTTGGCTGGTTCTGTTGCATACATATGTAATAACATTTTCATGGTTGTAATTCTGTGCTACCAGTCATGCTGTTGGCAGCTGCAGTGAGCACTGTTGGGTGGTTTTATTTTACTTAACCTTAAATTGCAAAGCATGCTTGAAGCACCATTCTAAAGCAGAATTTTGAGTACTGCACAGGCACCTACTTAAAGTCAAATTCACTTTATATACCACTTTTCTGAATACATTACACTCAACAGAGCATGATAAAAAAGGAAAGGAAAATATAAATACATCAGCAATCACTATCTATAATAACTCCATTTAAAAACAATTCTCTAAAGTAAACTGTCGTAATAAAACACAAAATTCAAAAACATCCATTAGCAGCACCAGCACCACAGTAAGCCCTCTTGAGGTGCTGCAGAGGGAGGTGGAGCCAGTCTTTAATTCCAGGTGTTGGTTAAGAACAGGGTGGAATATTTTCTGACCTGAATGGTGAATGGCAGCTAGCAGAGCCCTCTGCTCTGGTGATGGTTGGTATAATAGGGATGGAGGAGAATTTCATTTTTACCTGAAGTAACTAATTTGTACCTCCTAGGCTAATACACAGATCACAGAGCACAGTTAATTCTTTGAACAGCATACATTTCTGAATTTTATGATGCAGTTCAGGCTGAAAAATAAAAGTCGAGAAATGTGTGTGAGAGGGGGAAATGGTTTATGAAAGTACATATTTTAGGAGGAGACACAAAGGAAAATGTGTACAAAATCCATATTGGGATAAATGCACACAATTTAAATGCAAATGTTTGCATGCTGATTTTTTTAAAGGGAATGGACCAAATATAGACTGATCCCTTCATGCAAATAATCTTGATCCATCATCATTTATTCTTTAGTAGGAGTTTTTCCTTTTTTGTGGAAATGACCATTTTTCTTGTATAATCCACAAGAGTTTACAAAGAACCCTCACTTGTTCTTTAGCAAAGCTGTTTTTAGGCAGAAGGACATTTTCAAACAGTACAGCTGGCAGGCGTATTATATAATTAGTTGTACTTGCTGGTAAACAAACTCTTACACTATGGAAAGCAATGACAACTCCTACATTAATTATTCTATTCCATTCAATACTGTAAGCCTGCGTCAGAATTTGTCCCTTTAACAACAGCTTTGCATTCATATTCATTACACAGAGAAACTTGATTGATGATCGTAATTCACTTGCTATTTTGAAAGCCATGCAATACAAGAGACTATTAGTTAAAAAAAAAATACATTTTTGTAAAGGCAACCTTATTCTATTATACCTTAACTTTTAAAGTTCCATTGCTTAGCTTGATAAATAAGCCTCATTCCGTTTTTTGAACATGTAAACTTGCAAGAAAGAATAGGCTCTTTCTGCATAGAGTACAAAGCTCTTAACTATGGATGGGGGACTTCAAATGTATCATCTATTCATTCAGTATCAATTGTAATACTAAAATACTTTCTTCCTTCTTCTCATTTTAAGATGTTGGCCATTAATCTACAGCTAGTTTCCAAGGACAGGTTTCATGCAATACTCAAGGTGCAAATGTTTGAGAAACCAGTTTTGAAGTAGGAAAAAAAAGTCATGAGCAGCTGGTGATAGGCATCAGTAATGCTGTTCAAAGGGGTGAAAGTTACTTTAACAAAATGACCCAGTGGGTATTATATTTGTATCTTAATTCAAATGTTATGTAGAAATGTTATGTAGAAAGAGAGCTGAATGGCACTTCACCCTGAAACTCCAAATGGCTGCTCAGTGGCTTCATGTAGATATTAAATAGCACTGGGGATAAGATAGGCGTGCCACAGAGGACTAACATACCCACCAAGGGGACGAAAGATACTTTTCCAATGCTCCTCTCTGGACTTGGTCCTGAAAGTAGGATTGGAACCACTGTAAAACAGCCCCCCCCCCCGGAGGATACCATAGTTGATGATATCAAAGGCTGACAAGAACTCTTTGGCATTACTCAGTGATGAAATGACAAGAGTGTCCGCTGTAAGTCACAACCAGGACAATTCGACTACAGCCTCTTCTTCAAATAGTTATGTCATAAGTCATTCAGGGCTTTATTTGCCAACACCAAAACCTTGAATTTGGCCCAGTAAAATACAGGCAGCCAAAGCAAACCTTTTCTCAAATTGGTTCTGAGCAGTTGAACTTGTCAGTTCTCTGGCTGAAAGCAGCTGCAATCTCTAGACCATATTCAAAGTCAGCCCCATGTACTATACATTTCTGTAGTCTCAACTGGGAGGTTACCAGACCATGGGCTATTGTGGCCATGGTATTTCTGTCTAGAAATGGTAATAGCTGGCAAAATAGTTAGAGCTGGAAATATGCACTTGTTGCCACTGGGGTTACTTGATGCTTCAAATGACAGAGCAAAAGAGAGCTGTGTGTCAGCATCATACTGGTTACAATGCGCCCCATCCCACAGACAGGTGGATAATCCAGTCGTGGCCACAAATGTCTGCCACATCTTCTCATAATTGCATGAGCACTGTTCCAGAGCATTTTCATGTTTATTATATCTATTCGGAAAAAAGATTGGTTAATGAAGAAACTAATTCGCTGATGAAGAAATCAATGAACCAGTAGTTATTATCTGGAAACACTGTTCAGAGTTGGACATCAGAATTGGACATTGGCTGATTACAAAGCTTCACAGCTTGTTCTCTGCTGGGTAAAGTCTGGCACTGTGATTCATTTAAGGACTTTCAGAGACTTCAATTTGTTAGTTTTGATGTTTTGAATCTTTCCATAAAGTTTTTCATATTGTATTTATTTCTGGTCATCATGTTGCTTTTGATATTGTTGACATCTTCTCACCTGGCATAACCATCCACCTTTGTTATGCACTCTGTTTTCTGTGACTCTTCAAATACGTGTCTTTACCTAGTCTTTACCTTCGCCCTTTCCTCCAGCCAGACATAGACCTCATATTGACACCACAGAACAGACGAAGGAGCACTTAATCTGAAGTGAGAAATAAGATCCCCAGAAGAGTAGGAACACTATAATAATTCATAAACAAAATATTAAAGTTTTTAAAGAGTTGCATTCAAACAGTTGGCAGCAGGCTTGAGTGCAGATGCTCTAAAAGAGCAGAGAGGTGATGGATATGATAGTATGGGGTGAAAGAACAGCAAAAGCTTTGCAGTATCTGGTTTCATATTTCTTGCAGCTTTGTGCACCTCAGGCTCACCTCCACCCCCCAATTCTGTGTATTTTTAACACACCTGCAACACTACACTTGGTGGTATAATCTTTTCTGAAAGATTTTTCAGTAATTCCTTTTAAATGATGCAGTTATTGAATTTACCAGGAGATGGTAGTCAGAGCTGATTTTCCTGTCGTGTGAAAAAAGCTTCTCACATAGTTTCAGGATAATTTGTCTGAAATCATGTTGTCGTAATAATGCACACAACAGTAGAGGACTTGTTGACCTATTCTCTGAAAGGGAATTCATAAGAAAAGCTATCAAATTGTTTTAGCTCATCAATGGCCACCTACCACCTGTTGCCCTACACTTAGATTTAAGTGACATCAGCATTTTAAAGAATAGATTTAAATCCTGTCATTTCTTCAAAAAGAGATTATTCAAGCATTTGTGTGGCAGCGTGTGTAGTTGGGTACAACCTTATAATCATATGTTACTGTTCTCAGTCAATTTCAGCACCAAAGTATTGTATTCATTGGATGTTTTACTGGCGGAACTCTGCCTTCTGCATTCTTTTTTTGGAGGAGGAATGGCAGATTGTTTAAATGTAAATGTAAAAGCAAAGTATTATGGATTGGATCTTGGCTAAGTTGAACTTCATTCCCATTGAGACCAGTGGAACTTAAGTCATGACTAATTTGATTTCTATGTGACCTGATTTCAGATCCAACCCAGTATATCATTGCTGTTTTACTTTTTTTTTCCTGAAGAAAAACTTAATTTTAGCTGGGTATTATTGGAGATCAAATTAAGATTTCTCAGCTTTTTGTAGTTCTGCTGCCTGCTTTGGGTGATAACCATATGCATTTTGGGGGGGGGGGTCCTAGTGTTTGTTGCCAATCTGTGTAGAATTGTGGTCCAGTAAATGTTTTGATGTTCATGCAGATTTAATTTTATGAATAGCTAAGCTTATCAAGGATAAGTAAGTTTCTTCTTTCAAAAAACAACAACAGTAAGAAGCTTGTTTAAGCCTTACAAGTTGCACTTGGTTGTGTTCAGTCCTACTCAGAGTAGACCATTTACATTTAATGAACTTTAGTTAGTCATGGACATTAACTTCAATAGGTCTTGGCCTCTTGCTGTCCTTTTTATTCTCAGCTTCCCACTGTTTTGTCCCTTTCTGTGTTGCCTTTTTTCTCCTCTAGGAAATCACTAAACCTCACAATTGATCATTTTTCTTTATTTTGGTGAGCGTCGCCAAGGGGCAATTTTAAATGTAAATTAAAACTAAGATTGTCTGTAGTTGAACGTCTTAGCTATCTGGTAAAATATTCAATTGCTCCAACCACTTAGTTTGTCTGTATTTGCAACCCACTCTTTTTAATCCAAACTCGCCTTGATCCTGATGAGAAGAGCATCCATGTCTGTTTGCTGCTACAGTGGTTTAGAAGGGTTAGATAGCTTTCTCTATTTGTCTCTCAAAAGAAAACAGAGATTCTCTCTAATGAAGCAGCTTGTAAAACATTCAGTTGCTCCCATTACATACCGGTATTACTTCTCCTCTAAGGTCCCACCTTGCAGTGAGAAATGAATTTATCAATTTACAGAGCCAGGCAGGGGCCTTAAGCAGCTCCAACAGAACCCAACCTTGGAGGAATATATTATTTAGTTCAAGTTTTCCCTATGTCGACTACTAGAGCTGGAAGTATGGAAAAGCAGAAATTCAACAGGCAGAGGATATTGCTCTGTGGACCAGGCAAGAGCAGAAGGCCATGGTCCTAATATTTAGAGGCATCATGGTGCTTGCTAGTTACAGGTATTGGTATTGCAGACTCCATTTTTCAATCCTAGGTAGCTCACCAGGGCAAGTCTCAGCTTCAGGTTCCTGTTTCAAACCCCAGAGTCCCTGACAGGTATGTTTTTATAACTAGTTTAAGCCTACTCTGCTGTTTAGAGACCAGAATGTATTTAATTTAAAAATCTCTGACGAGTCTCCAATTTGCCATTTAGGGCATGAAGAACTGTCTGAAAGATAATTGTGGAGGGCTGAGCACAAAACCCATGTAACAGATTAAAAACTTGCATTTCATTTTAATTCGCTGGGCTGGAGTAAAAGAAAGTGCAAGCTGAACCAAGTTAACAATGATCAAATTATTCTGGATGTTGAAATGGGTCATGGACTGGTTGTAATCCTAATACTTTATACCCCCCCAAAAAAACGCACACCCTGAAAACACTTTTAATGTTATTGTTAACTTTTTAGTGTGTCTGGGTCATTTTTTTCTGTAAGACTTTGAAATATTTAGGGGAGAGAAGGGTATTAATTTATTAAATAAAGCCAGAATTAATAAATAAACATCCAGCCCACAGATAAAATGCAACCCCGCCCCAAAGGAACTCGATAGCAACATAAAGAATCACTCATGAATAAGCCAATGAAAGTAAGTAGATCTTCAAGGCCCTTCTGAAAACTCAAAGGCAATTTACAACACAATAATAAAGCTATGGTTTTCCCAGTAGTGATGTATGGAAGTGAGAGCTGGACCATAAAGAAGGCTGATCGCCGAAGAATTGATGCTTTTGAATTATGGTGCTGGAGGAGACTCTTGAGAGTCCCATGGACTTCAAGAAGATCAAACCTATCCATTCTTAAGGAAATCAGCCCTGAATGCTCACTGGAAGGACAGATCCTGAAGCGGAGGCTCCAATACTTAGGCCACCTCATGAGAAGAGAAGACTCCCTGGAAAAGACCCTGATGTTGGGAATGATTAAGGGCACAAGGAGAAGGGGACGACTTAGGACGAGATGGTTGGACAGTGTTCTCGAAGCTACCAACATGAGTCTGACCAAACTGTGGCAGGCAGTGGAAGACAGGAGTGCCTGGCGTGCTCTGGTCCATGGGGTCATGAAGAGTCGGACACGACTAAACAACAAAATATACTTAAAACAAATAAAATATGATTAATAATAAATACCAACATAAGCAGCTGGTGGAAGAAGTTGAAACTCAGTGCCAGGAAAATTAAAACTTAGCAGGTTGATAGGTCAAAACTTCACCCCAAAACCATGAGCTAGTTTGTATGGACTTAGTACAAATGTGCTGGTTCTTGGAAAGAAGACTTTGACCACTGCACACCTCCCCCAGTCCTGCTATTGTGAGCTAAGCCATGGTTTGTCTTAGTGTAGTGTTGTGTTTGAGTCCCAGCTCATGGTTTGCCTCTTTTCAACAAACCATAAGCTGTAAACCAAAGAACAAACCATGATTACAGTTGTGGTTTGTCTGGGCAAGACATTGAGGTCACAGTAGATAGCTCAATGAAGGTGTTAACCCAGTGTGTGGCAGCCTTGAAAAAGGCAAATTATTTTCAAAGGGATTGAAAATAAACCAGCCAATATCATAATATTGTTATGCAAATCTATGGTGTGACCACATTTGGAGTACTGTGTACAGTTCTGGTCACCTCACCTCAAGCAGGATATTGTAGAGTTGGAAAATGTTTAGAAAAGGGCCACCAAAATGATCATGGGCATGGAGTGATGTCCCTATGAAGAAAGGTTGCCGTGTTTGAGACTTTTTAGTTTAGAGAAAAGGTGACTGAGAGGTGACATGATACAAGTTTATAAAATTATGCATAGCATGGAGAAAGTGGGCAGAGAAAGGTTTTTCTCTCTCATAATACTGGAACCTGTAAACATCCAGAGAAGCTGAATGTTGGAAGATTTAGGACTGATAAAAAGAGAATACTTTGCCATGCAGTACATAGCATAGCCAAACTATGGAACTCGCTCCCCCAGGAGGCAGTGATGGCCACCAGCTTAGATGGCTTTAAAAGAGGATTAGACAAATTAATGGAGGAGAGGGCTATCAGTGACTACTAGCCATGATGACTATGCTCTACTTCCACTGGTAGAGGCAGTAATGTTTGTGAATACCAGTTGTTCTGTTCTCTAGTTTCCCACAGGTATCTCTGGTTGGCCAATGTGAGAACAGGAAGCTGGACTAGACACATCTTTCACCTGATCCAGCAGGCTGTTATTAAGTTATTATGTTATATTCTTAACAGCTCCCCCACCAGACATCGTTGGACTACAATTTTTGTCATCCCTGACCATTGGTCATACTAGCTGGGGCTGATGGGAGTTTGAGTCCAACAACGTCTTGTTTCCTCATCCCTGTGTCAGTTGGTGAGGGTACTGATCGAAAATTGTGGACTAGGTCTGGTGCACTTCTTGAAGTATCCATCAGCAATCCTTAGTAGTTCTTGCTCTACCTCATTTCTTCAAATCACTTTGCATAGCTTGTCTCTGTGGTTCTTACAACAGCCTTGTAAGCTGGACCAGTATTTATTCCCCTATTGCAAATGGAAGCCAGTGCCAGTGTGCTATCTTTCCAAAGACCACCCAGAATTGATGGCCAAGCCAAGCCAGAAACTCTTAGTTAATTATCTTGACTATTATGTTGCATTATTGCAACTTAAAAGAAAATAAAGCATAAGGGCCCTTTTGGTGGCAGGACCCTTCACTTCCAAAGGAGGGGGAAATAGTCCCATTATTTACATTTAGGTGGGCAGTGTTAACATTCTTACATCTTTTTGTGGTTTTAAAGTATGGTTGAACACTGATCCTTTTGGTTTTGTTTTAGTTTCGATTTTTGTTACTTGGCAGTTTGTTCTTTGGGGACCTTTGTTAGGGCTGGAAAGTTGTATAAATCCCCCCTCCCAAATAAAGTTAACCACTCCCCAAAAGCTGAACTCTGAAGATTGTTTTCTTTAGTTGTTAGTTCTCTAGTTTTCCACAGGATTTGAAAGCATCTGAATTCTGCATGCTGCTTTAAGCATTTGCTTGAAGTCCTTTATTTGAATTAGCAATCTCTTCAACCAATGCCAGAATTCTGTCAACTCTGTTTAAAATCTTGAGTTTGAAGATATTTGCACTTAAGAGTCCCTGCCTCAAGGACATTTTTGTTATGAGCACTGGTATTTCTGCTGTGAATTGCGTTGAGCTGCTGGGGGAGGGGATCTTTAGTGGCCTTGAAATAGACATTTTGTTTGCCTTGATCTCTCTTAAATGCATTGGTGTTTTTTAAAAAATCTTGTTTGAAACTTTCCCCCCCAATGTTTGTTATACTAATTAAGACTTGTAGTCCTAATGTGTTTTAAGGGCTTTGAAACTGTGCACATTTTATTCCCAGATCTGAGGTAATTCAAGAGATGCTGCCTTTTAAAGCACATTTACATAAGTGTTTAGTTGGTTCTGACTACATTTTAAGTTTTGTTTAAGAATTGCTACAGGATTATTCCATTTAAGTAGGCTCTGTCAAAATCAAAACCCTCCAGATCTTAATATGTGCCTCATTTAATTTAGGTAGCAGTAATCCAGAAGCTGCCACAGTTGTCACTTTCTCTTTGTGCTGAGTCCCCTGGTGTGTTATTAAAACAAATGTAGTATTTTGGAACTGAATTATTGGGGTCTCCTACAAAAAATTGTAGGGCATTCCTACCTCCTCAGAGGAGTGCTCTTGTTCAGGACACTTGCCTGCCAGCCTGGAGGGTGGAGTCTCGTAGTACTGTTCCCATCTCTTAAGGAGGGAATTTCTGTAGAAGAGGGCACAGGAAAGGACAGGTGTTTCTTCACGCCAAGACTTTCCTTATTGCTGTTCTAGAGGGGCTAGGATTGGGGTTAACTGCCTGGTGCTGAGCATTTTATAGCAGATGAGATGTCTTGGAAAGTTAGAAAGGAAATAGGTGTCATTTCGCCATTCTTTCATTCCTTCTTCACTTCCCCTTTTCCTAGGATTCTTGTCATATACCGTAGTGTAAAAGCAAGGATGGGGAATGTGTGGCCCTTCAAATCCCATACCGTTGGCCATGCTGGCTGAGGCTGATGGGAGTTGTAGTCCAGCAACATCTGGAGGGTGCCAGGTTGGGGAAGGCTGTTCTAGAGATTCCCACCCCCAAGTTATAAAGCATGAAAATTGTCTTTTTAGAATTGCTTCTAAGCATTGTCTCATACATACAGTACTTGGAGTTTTGTGTCCTGCTTGTGTGCTTAATGCTAGTTATCTATTTTGTTTTTAGGAATACTAGTTCCACATTGCATCATTGGTGTGTGTCACATAGTTGGTTTCAAATGTATTATTTCAAACCTTGGGCATACAATTGTTATAGAAACTACTACAATTCCTTATGAATATTCTAATAATAGATGTTGAAATAAAAGCTCACATCAAGGTTTGTTTTTCTTAAGGCCTTCAGCTTCTGGCTGGTCAAGACAGACTAGGCTTGGATGCAGAAAGGAGAGATTTCTTCAAAGGGAATAGTGTGTAAGAAATGGGAAGGATCTGGTGTTTTCAGGCCAAAATAAAATCTCTGTGGGTAATGAGTATTGGACATAATTCATGCAGTATGACTCTTGGGCAAAACAGGCCTAATTCTCATTCATTCTGTCTCCCTCTCTCTCTCTCTCTCTCTCTCTCTCTCTCTCTCTGACACAAACACACACACACACACACAAACACACACTCTATCACTCCCCAGGCTACATCCACCTCACCAGCTTTGCCTCACTCACTTCTCAAGTACTTTTGCTTGGCAATAATGTGTCCTTGAGTTCTGATAATGCCTTCTGCTAGCCTGGATGGAGCATAGAAAGAGACGTGTGAGAGTAGAAACTAGCCTACTGTACAAAGGTAAAATGTGCTGTTGTTACTTCACTCACTGTTGCTTCTGTTTCTACTCTCCACAGGCGTTTATTTATATAACAGAATATATACACCACTTTATCAATAATCTAAGTAGTTTACATAGAATATAAAATGTTCATAAAAATACTGATAAAATTAAACATTAAAAGCTAGTAAACCTAGTTTATCAACATATATGTAAAATCAGCAATTATTTTTTAAAAATACATAATAGAATTACATGGCTGGGTACACTTTTCTAAACAAAACAGTTTTTAAAACTGCCTAATATTAGTGGGCTGGCAATTCCTGGAAATAGGTCCCTATTCTGAAATGAATCTGAAAGATCCATTTATTGCAAAGAAAAAGTGGGGGAAAGAAGACCCAGGTAACTACCATCCGGTTATCATGACATTGATTCCAGGAAATGTCATCAAACAGATAAGTAAACAGTCAGTCTACAAGCACTTAGATAAGGATGCTGTGATTACTAAGACCCAGCATGGGTTTCTCAAAAACAAGTCATGCCAGATGAATCTCATCCCTTTTTTTAATATAGTAACAAGTTGATGGATCAGGGAAATGCTGTGGACATAGTGTATCTTGATTTCAGTAATGCGTTTGGCAAAGTCTCCCATGATATTCTTGTGGAGAAGCTGGTAAAATGTGGGCTGGACGAGGTAACTGTTAGGTGGATTTGTAGCTGGTTGACTGACCAGACCCAAAGAGTGCTAATTAATGGTTTCTCATCATGGAAAAAAGTGACTCGTGGGGTGCCACAGAGTTCTGTTCTGGACCCATTGTTGTTCAATGTCTTTTTAAACAATTCAAAATGACCTTAACAGATTGGAGTTGGGTATGTTTAGCCTGGAAAAATGAAGACTGAGAGGAGAAATGATAGTCTTCAAATATCTAAAGAGCTGTCGCATAGAAGATGGAGCAAGCTTGTTTTCTCCCGCTCCGAAGGCTAGGACCAATGGTTTCAAGTTAAAAGAAAGGAAATTTTAATCCCTTGGTTTTCTGGGTAGTAGTGTCTTTGCTGCTGATCTGTTTTTACTCATTGAATGTACTGATGATCTTTGCTTTTTAGTTCATCTTAGCTACCTTAGGAGTTTTGTAGACTGAAAGGCTGTGTTTATTTAAAATAA
Source organism: Darevskia mixta (assembly GCA_034641385.1). NCBI lineage: Eukaryota > Metazoa > Chordata > Lepidosauria > Squamata > Lacertidae > Darevskia > Darevskia mixta. Next base: position 6,555,197 of record JAWWNH010000181.1, read on the forward strand.
ATCATTTTTTCCACCCTTTCAGAGAAAGCAGAGCATGATGAGTGCTACTTGTCAAAGACAGTACCTTGTTTCAGCTGCCTACATTAACATTCTTAGCCAGGACCCAAAAGGCCCAAGACACTGCTTTGGATTATTGTATTTCAAATGGCAACTCTTATGCACCATGAAAAACTGTTCTTAAAACGGAACAGACACAAATTCTGTTGTGAGATTACATAGTTGAAGGGGTCCTGTTCAAGGAAAAATCCATATAAAAGTAGTTCTTCAAATTCTTCTAAATGTATTAGCACTGTAGGACAAGTTTCTAAAACAAGAAAATGGCACTTTCTGTGGTACTCAGTTGCTCATTCTGTTATCTCTTTTAAATATGGTTTTTATCTCTACTTTTTACTTTTCATTCTTCAGGGAGTGGAAATTGGTTCTGAATTACCGGTAGCTATAACCTAACTAAAGCTGCTATACAGCCAAGTCTAAGTAAACTTGTTCAGAAAACAGTTTCTGCGTTAGGAAAGCTATAGCTCTTTCGTTAGTGGTGAAAATGGCTTTAGTGCATATTTTGAAAGCAAAGTAAAACAGAAAACACTTTTTAAAAAAGTACTAAATTCTTCAGATTGTCTCATCATATCAGTTTGGCTAGAGTGGCTGTGATCCCAAATAAGCACAAATCTCATCTCAGAGGTTGTGGTTTATTATGTCAGGATATTTAAAGACCACCCTCGTAAATAGACGAAATAATATTCAGTGTTCTCTGAGAAAGTCCAAGAACTCATATGTACATTTTTTTTAAGGAAAGCATTGAGCGACTTCTTAAAATTTGTAACCTGAAAATTATTAAATAAGATGTAATTGTGTCTGTCTTAGGGCACAATTCAGTTCCTACTGTAGCTCCCAACAACATGACTTTCCCAGGAGCAACTTTTAAGTTTAATAGTAAGGAGTGTGACTAATGAGTTTCACTTTTGCCACATCCTGCTACCTAGCCAAGTCACTAGCAACAACTTTGTACACCTGACCTCTTCTCCTCTGCTTCATTTTGGGAAATTGTAACTAGTTATTATAGACTGCTGTTTGTGGGGTATGAGTAGAGCAGTACATCTTTCCTTTCCCCCAGTGTGGACTGCTAGTGAGTCCTACTGCTTACAGCTGCCATCACCTCTACTCCACCTTACCTCTGGGGTGGTAATTGTGAAACTAGACATTTATTTACTCTGTTTATATCACCCCTTAAGGAGCCACATCATGTTCCTCATGTCTGCTCGTAATCCTGTGTGAAAGGCAATATATAGTCCATTGGGTAGCGTGTTCTGAATGGCCTTGGGCAAATCTTTACCTGTCAGACTCTGTTCCCTCTCTATAAAATGCCAGTAATAGTGACTTGCGTCACAATTGTTGTGAAGATGAGTTATGACTATCAATCCAATTTCATCCTGGAAAACGCAGGTGATGCAAAAATCTAATTTGCCATGGTATCTCTCCGAGTGGTCCTCATGTCCCTAAGGTTCCTTTGTCCTGGTTCTGTATTTTTAAAATTACTAAACTGAGAAAACACTTGAATTGTTCCCTCTTTATTTATTTATTTTTTAAAAAGGAAGATCAAATAGTGACATCATCTTCCAGGATGGGGAAAATGGGAATCATAACTGTGCAAAGATTTGTATGGTTTGGTGTACTGCTTGCACCATCCTTTTAAGCTTACTTGTATCCTTGATGTTTTCATGAAAAGCTGGTACAACAAGACTGCCATGATGAGGGTTAGCAAGGAATGCTGTTTCTTTAACCCAGTTATCTCTCTCCATCTCACCTGAGCTTGAAGCAGCAAGCAGTCACAGAACTGTAACAAGATTATAATCATGTGAGGGGAAACAGCAAGAGGGGGGGATGGAGGAATGGGAGAGGCTGGGTGGGGGGAAGCATCTCCTCCAGATGCTTTTTGACAGCAGATTGTGTTACCAGCAATATTTAGCTGTGCGTGGATGTTCAGGAAAGCAAGATTAAGGCGCAACTTGCTCAATGTAGAGTGTGTGTGGTATTACTATGCTCCTGCTTTACACCTTTTTAATTTCCTTCTTAGAATCAATCTACCGACGTGGAGCCAGAAGATGGAGGAAGCTGTACAGAGTGAATGGGCATCTGTTCCAAGCCAAACGCTTTAACAGAGTGAGTACTGTTGCTTAAAAAAAAAAAAAAAAGCCAAAAAGCCTCGGGAGTGGTGTGTGTATTGTATATCTGTGTGAGGTGCTGTGAATTATTATCCTTTCCTACTGGAAGCTTCCTATACTGGAGAAGAATAGGCAGAGATTTGGTTCATCTCAATTCAGTTTATGCAATATTACTGAATAAAAGGTCTTTGAATTCATTGTAGGGACAGCAGTGTAGGATTAATTTCTCCTCTATGCGTTTGAAAACTTGCCTTTTGTGTGTGCCTGTGTCCAAATAAATATTTTTCATGCTGCCTTTCCAGCCAGTCTGCATCGTGAATACTCCCTCTAAGCCTATTTATTGTCTTTCACCGCTTCCTTTTTCCTATTGTGTGTAGATTAGCGTTAAGATGCTTAGAATTCTCTTAAAATGCAGAGGAGCTAAATGGATATGACCTAATTAACGAAACCACAAATATTTTTATCTACTGAGCTGCAAACTCTAGTGCATGTACTAAAGACACAGCCGTGTTAAGGGTCTGACTTCATCTATAAAAGCAAAGGAATCCAGAGACCCCTCCTTCCTTAACCCAGCCCATTATGCTGCAGCATGTATTCTCTACATAATACAGTCTTCTGAAGTTTTGTGGAAAATGTATGAGCAGGGGAGTGTTGGATTTTAGGTTAATTATAAGGATTGTCTGACTATTGCTGCCTTGTGGGAAAGGAGGAGAGTTCTTTAATGGCTACACACACACACACACACACACACACACACACACACGAACCCCTAATAAGCGGTGAGCAAAATCTTTCCTGAGTATGGTCTTAATATCTAAGTGATATGATTCACAGATTAATGTGGGGCTGTCATATGCCAATGCACTCGTAATTTGAATATTAAGAGTTTTTAGGGAGCAATTAAACCAGAATTTTGGGATCAACAGTTTTTTATGAAGCACATAAAGCACAGAGCTCAACCTGAATGGTGTGCAAAGTTTTAAAAGCTTGTGAATAGTACCAGTGTTCTCTGATGCTAAATGGAGGCCTAGTTAAAAATAGTAATGTAAAGGCTAATGCCCCTGACTCTACTATTATGAATTTTCAGACACACACACACACACACACACACACACACACACACACACACAACATCCATTTCAGTTCTGTTCTTACCTTAGAATAAGTTTCTTTTCCAGTAGAAAAATGTTTAAAAATATTTGTTACTTTTTATGATATCGGGGGGGGGGGAGTGTTATGAAAAAAGGGGGAGGAACATACAGTATAGAAGGGCTTGGGCTTCTTTGAAAGCAAAGGGGCTTTCAAAAGCAGATTGTGATATGGTAGGGATGAAGTCCACTGTTTAAAAGAAGCAAAGTCAAGAAGCCCACCATATGCATGCCAAATATTGGTAGCCATTTGGATCCCAAACCTATGGTGATATGAGTATTTTTAATTGAAAGTTTGCTTAGAAATAAAGTGGTATAGGGTTGTATCCAAATAAGGCATGCTCAGAGTAGACACACTGAAATTAATGGTACTGTTAGCCATGATCATTAACTTCATTGGCTCTATTCTGAGTAGGACTAACATTGGACGCTACCCTGATTTTATTCTAACCAATACATTTTCTCATACTACTACATTCGTGTGGGAATTCCACCTCCTCTGCACACACAAAATAAAGCTTGAAGTATATTAAAGAGTCTGCTTCAAGTAAAAGTGTGCATTTCATGCTGAAAGCCAAAACTTCTGCTCAGAGGAATGTGCCATATATTGTGCAATATAAAACAAATAGCAGGTCTCACTCATTTGGGTAATGTACAGACTTGGGCCTTGCTCAGAATTGACCAAATGTACCACAAGAATGTAAAAGAAAGATGCTTTTATCCCAAGCAAATGCATAGCTTTTTATGTTCTTTATTCCTTACGGTAAATATACCAAAACAGGTGCAGTTAATGGTTAAATTACACAATTTGCTACGCTATCAGATCATTGTTAAACTAAAGCAGCAGCACAAAACATGGTATTACAGCTACATTCCAGAAAGATTTAGCCTGTACAGATGTTTAAGGTCAAGGTACAGGATAAGGATGAAGAACCTGTGACCCTCCAGGTTCCAACCCACATCAGTCCTTATCAGTTTTGCCAATAGTCATATATCCCCTCTATGGGGGGAGAGGTTAGGAAGCCTGCATCTGTGAATGCAATCCCCTTCTAGTCATTTTGTATTCCACAAAATTTTGTTAGGTCTAGAGTTTCCTCAGGGTGACTTCTTGTGTGAACACTTTAAGCAAGAGTCCAGCAAGTGGAAAAAGCAAGCGTCTCTTCTCCAGCATAGATGCAGTGAATTCTACTGTGTAGACTGTAGGCCCTCCTCTTGTCGCAGTACCATTTAATAAGAAATGGGCAGGCAAGAAACTTTCATAAACTGAGTGTGTGTGTGTGTGTTTACGCTGCTTGAAATAGAACCATGTGGATGCATCTCCTTGTGGCAAGCTATTTGTGTGAAACGTCTTCCCATAAAGCGTGGGCAATTTCAGTTTGCAGTGGTGCGGATGAAATCACCCGAACTGCATGGGGAGCTGCTTTCACACACATGGCTTGCTACAGAGTTGCTCCCACACAGCTCCATTTCAAGCGGCCGCCCACATGGTAAGTTGAATGTGTGAATTGGGCCATAGTAACGTCTAACAAGACACAGAACTGCTTTCAGGGCTACTCAGTCAGGGGCTTCTGTTCCCATGATTGTCACTGTGGCCTGAAAATTAGGGTTTATTCTTCAGTGCAAAGCGACAAATAGTAATACGCTTTTGATATTAGGTAGCTTAGTTACGTTTTTTAAATGCCCTCTATTATATATAATTTTCCTTTCTGCTATAAGTGTCAGCTGGTCTTTATTCTCGTCCCAGGAAGTTGTAAAATAATGAAATTTAGTTTATTGTGAACCTTTCTACCCACACAGAGTGACAGCCCCCCCCCCCCCCGCAAAGCTGAAATTCTTGACAATCCACTGTTCCATTTTAGAAAACATTTTGCTGGAGCAAGTCTCATTTCTCAGTTGTTGTAACACACTCTTGGCCATTTCCACTCAGGAGTGCTGTTACTGGATCATCCTATGTACTCTCATTTTATAAGCCAATCACATTGTGAAGGGGAGTGATGGGTGAGTGTTTTAATTACAGAAGAGCTAGAGGGGTCCTTGCTCCTTTTATTTTTTTAGCTACTGTTCGAGAACAACAGGAAATATATTTTGGCTAAAATTAGGAGGAGTCAGGATGGTGGTTGTGGAATTTGCTAAATGCCCCCCCTCCCCTGTAATTTGAGAACCAGATATGGGTGGGCTTACAAATCCAAATTCTTAATGCTAAGCCAGTTCAAGGTGTACACAGCCAACAAGTCAGATGTACAGTTTTTTTAAAGCTGAAAATGGAGTTAGATTTATAAGTGTGACTTTGCAAGCAAAGTCAGGTTGGATTCAGTGGCTACTGTGTTGGGTTATGGTGCAAGATTAAGTATTGACTTTCAGTTTGAATTAATTCCCTTCTAGGGAAAGCAATGTCAGATCTAATGATGAGGGTTTTGTTTTGTATTTTAAGAGCATTTTAGATCTTGTAGAAACAAGTTTTGTAGTTGGGAATATTTGGAGGATTTTTAGCAAGGTAATGTGTTGGCACAACATAAAAAATAGTTGGTGTTGTGGAGTTATCCTCCATAGATCTTCCCTATCCCTATAGCAGAGTTTGACTACAGTGTGGTGCTTTATTCTCAACTTGAATGTTTGTTTTGGGGGAAGGGAAGAGGTTAGTGATCAGACTGAATGATAGTTGTATGTATTTCCTTTAAGTTATAAAAATGAATTTATTATGCAAATACATCTTACTCTTATATGAGGCTTGCAGGGGTCTTCCATCTATATTGCCAGCCAGGGCTAAACCTGCTAAGCTTCCGTAATGCTGCAATGTCTGGTTTTCTCAGACCACTTGTTGGACCCCTGTGTATTTTTTAAGAAGTAGGACTAGTTCACACTTTCTAATTTTTTTGGATGGCGCAACTGAGGCTTACCGGAAATTGAAGGTTACAAATGCAGCCATATTGAAGCAGGCTTATGACAGCTGTTCTGTGGTTATATTTCTTTCTGCATGTTTAGATTATCTTGTTTCCAGAAGGTGATCGGAAGAAAATAGAAGTTGATAAGCTTTCCCCACTTAGTGTAAATGCCTTTTGCAGGTGAATTGGTTCACATTGACTGAAATATTTATTTGCCTGCCAGTAAAATGTTTATTGGAAATCCTGTTTTATTTTTTGCAAAGAGCAAAAAAAATTAGGCTCCTTAGCTTGATTCTCCCTACCCCCCCCAAAAAAGGCTCCAAGTGAAACACTTAGAGCAGGAGTTATTGGAACACTTTTGATAGAAAATCCTACTGCTGCTCTTTTTAAAGGAAGGATAACCCTATCATTATTGCTAAGAAACATAGAAATAAAACCTCACCCCAAGTTCCTTTTAGGCATGCTTATTGTTTAGATATAGCCTCCACAAGATGGCTTTTCTTTGGCAATTGTCCTTCCACTTCTGGGGCAGAGGCAGCAAAATAAACTGGATTATTCTCGTTCCCAGGTCTTCTAACAAATTTGGGAGATTCTTTACAGATGCTCTCTCATATCACAACTCAAATACTTCCCCTTTTGATATATCAAAAATAAGATGCCCCTCTTAATTTGAGGAACTCGGCACAGATCATACTTCTTTGATTCCTGAAGTACTATTGGGAATTGGATAGCATTTGATGTGCAGGAAGATAACACTTTTTTTGAGCCTCAGCTGTGGCTGATAACCTTCCACTTCATCTTTTTGTTAGGGGTTTCTCTGTTTTATCACAGTGCTGCTCAAGTGTATGTAACATCTATGTGTGATTTGTTTATGAAGTATTAGTTCTTCTTTAGCAGTTTTTAATCAGACAAATTAAACCAAGATGATACAGCTAAAAACATTGGGGGGAGGGGAGGAGAATCAAGCCTATGGCAGGGGGAGAAATTTGGCCACCTTAGAAGGCCAATACACACATTCTTAAGTTTATCAATATAGTTCTGCTGAGGCATAAATTTTCATTGAGCATCTTGCTAACCCAACAATGGGGTGCTATTCACTTGTTCCACTGACCTGAAAAAAAAATCTTCAAGCAATAGGCTCTTGAATGCTACAGCTTCATCTAATGCATCTCCCAATGCTTGGAATGAACTACTCATCCCTTCATGATAACAGGTTGTGCTCCTCATCTTTTGAAATCACTGCACAGTCATTGTTATCTTATTATTCTTTTGCTAATGGAATACCCATTCTGATCTTTTGCCTTTGCTTCATGAAAGAAAAAGAAAGTGTTTGTATGAAGGCATAACAGCACAATGCCTCTTGCTGTAATGGTGGTAGATTTGTGAATGGTTTTGCATGTACACTATGAATTAGGGCACTGAAGGATGTACATTTGGTGGGGACTGGTTTGAATCTTCCATGTGTATTAAGTGTGGGTCACTGAAATCAGGCCAGTAGCTTGGATGTACGGAGCTCCATAGTTGTACGGAGCTCCATAATTGTACCTGAGAGCTTTGCACAAGCCAGGTGTTTGTTTTTACTTTGATAAAAGTAATATTAACCCCAAAAGAGAAGCATTTTCAGTGATGTGTTTGGTGTATCTGTTTTGTCCCATGGAAAGTACCTGACAGCACAAGCTTCTGTTTGCTACCATCCAAGGAATGGCCATAGCTCAGTGGTAGAGTTTCTGTTTTTTGCATGTAGAAGGTCCCAGGTTCAATCCCTTGTATGTCCTGTTAAAAGAATGCAAGAAAGAGGGAGCTCTGCCTGTGACCCTGGAGAGCTGCTGCCAGTCACAGTAGAGAGTATTGAGCTAGATTTAGTTGTTTGTTTTCAGTATGCTTATTCTGCTCTTCAGCCAAAAAGGCTCCTAGAGGAACTCACAGCTCAATAAAAAATAAGACCATCTCTGCCCTCGGGCCTAAAGTCTAGAAAACATGTGACAAAAGGGATGGATCGATTGGGAGAGTAGCAGAAAAGCAAGCTTGAGCATCATTTCTTAAAGTTACAAGGTTCTTAAAGAGGACCATCTGGGATGGAAACAATTCAGCGAGAAAAGGAGCCAAAGGGTGTCTCAGGAGAGCCAGTGGAGTGGCCTGGCTTCCCATCTCTCCCTCTGCTGCTCCTGGTGAACAAATAGTCTGCTCCCTAACTTTCTGGCCAGTGAAAGTTATGTATGAGAGAACCTATTATTAGTCCTATAGAAAGTTGTCAAATTGCACTTGTGAGCAATTTTTCAGTGTGCATAATGCTTTTAATCCCCCCCCCCCCTTATCTGGAAGATGTCTCTAAGTAGGTGTATCTGAAAGATGATTCATACTTGTTTCCCCCCTCCTAGAGAGCATACTGTGGCCAGTGCAGTGAAAGGATATGGGGTCTCGGAAGGCAAGGCTACAAGTGTATCAACTGCAAGTTGTTGGTCCATAAACGCTGTCACATTCTTGTCCCACTGACCTGCAAAAGGCATATGGTAAGTTTGGCTCCAGCACAAAGCTTCAGTGGGGGTGTGTACTTTTTTCATGTAAGAAGGCTATACAGAGTGCGGTTCATTAATTTTAAAAGATCTGGTGTTTGTAGCCTCCTTCTACCTCAGCCTGCTTGTGAGGTGCATGAGATGGGTGGCAGTGATGAATTGGATAAGAACTCAATGAGTGCAGTTTTATTAAACCTAATTTGGACACCATTTGCCCTGTGCGAAGGAAGTGTTGGAAGTTTGGTGTGCTTGTGTTTCATTTTTATCTGCTGGTTAGTGGGTGGGAGAATTGTAAAATTGTAAACTGCCTTGGGTGCCTTGGCCAAAAGGTGGTATATAAATTCAAATAGTATTTTACTTTTGGAATAAGCACAAAAATGCTGTGGTGTTGAGTTGAAACTGCTCCTTTTTGCCCAAACCTTTCAGAATTACTATTCTCTTCACCTCACTTATCCAAAAAGCCAAAGCACTTATTGTTCTGAACCTCTTGTTTTAAATTTTATCTTACACTATACATTAATATTTTCCAAGTTTCATAAAAACACAACCTCATTATGTAAACCAGCTATCCCCAGCTTGGTATGTGCCAGATGTTTTGGAGTATAACCCTAATCAGCCCCAGCTAGCATAGCTATGGCTGTTTGAAGGCTGGCAAAGACTGATGTAGATCCTAATAATAATAATAATAATAATAATTTTATTGTTTATACCTCACCCATTTGGCTGGGTTTTGTGATGCTATTACCAAGAGCAATTATCTAAAAATCTTAATGCAGGCCATCTTCACAATCAGAATTTGGTGGATGTCTTGTTTAACAGATCACTGTTGTTTGAAGAAAAGGTTCTCTAGTAAAGATGACACACAGAAGACCACCCTTCATTCAGCATCAGGCCAATTTGTAGCCAAACCCATAGCTTTTGACTTATAGCATTGCAGCTGTGCCTTAAATATCTTGGGCCTATGTTTTTACTTTATTCAGGTGATTTGAGCTATTCTGAGTCCCTCATAATATAAAAGGCCTTTCACTTATATCATAAACATACATTCTGTTAAACTATGGGAATAAACTCCGCTCCCATATCCTTTGCCATAGTATGTAACCCTTACTAAATTATTTTAATTGGTAATCTCCCAATCCTTTCCATTGAGGTTGACTTGTAGTCCTGCTTTGATATGAGATGTTAAGCTCTTTAGAAAAGAATCTTGCCTTACCCTTACTTGAATCTATGCTCTTGTGCAAGCCATGCTCACTTCAAGGGAGTTTCTCCAGGATTAATAATACAGTATTTAATTCATTCATTCATTCATGTAAAATAGATATGTATGTATTTGCCTCCTGTGTAGTCGGTTATTTCTGACAGGATCTTATTAGCGTCCTTGCTAACCCACATAAGAAACTATCCAGCCATAGCTTTCCCTCTGCTTAGGGTTTGTAAGCTTAAAATCAAAACCCATTGGGAATTCATTCTATCTAGATTAAAGATCCTTTGAATGCTTTTGGAGTTCGTTTCTTGCCTGTGCTTTAAGGACTTTCCTGCTACTTTAAATTGGTTCCAGGTTTTTGCAATATAGATTTTATAGGCTCTGTGCATTATATATTTGTCCCTGGAATAAAAGGAACGATTAGATTAAGAAAATGCAAAAACTAAATGACATATTTGTACATAAATGCAAAGCTTTATAAAGCATATGAAGTCAAGTTGGGTATAGAATGTCCCACTTAATAGCTTAAAAGGTGCCTGCAGTTACATGCAGTTGTAACAAAAGTCAAAGTTGAAGGTATTTGTTAGCATGTGCTGAGGCAAGATCCTCTACATTGTAAACAAAAGTGGCTTTTGAAGCAAAGAATACATCCTGTGGTAATTTATTTGCCACTTTTCCAGATGTTTGTCTTGGGAAATCCCAGGGAAAACGACATAATACTGACATGAAAGTTTATAGAACTTAATTTTGCACAGTGCCTGTGTGTCTAAAACAATTAAGTTCTTAAAATGTTATCTAAAAAAGGATGCTTTGGAATGGCACTTGAAAAATCTTCAGGTATGAGGATGGATTAGCCTCCATAAATAGGGCACATCTTTAATTTTGGCTTTGCAGCTGCGAAGGTTCTGTTACGTCCATGAACTGTGCATGTTCTAGAATGCAGCAAGCAGAGGACCAAAGAGATGCAGGTTTGCTTGTAGGAGGAGGAATATTTTTAGCCGAAAATGTTTCTTTTTTTAAAATTGAAAAGCATTTGAAAAAGGAAATAAGTCAGCTTGTTGGCTTCTGTGACTCCTTGAGCAGAAAGAAAAAACAAATCCCCATTAGTAAGCAAGATGTCTGGTCAGCGCAGAGAGGTACTTTTTTTCATAAAAGTATCAGGTTGTGAATCCGGACTTTAAAAAAATTTCAGAATTTTGAGACCATTGAGTGAACCAGAATTTTCCTTGGGGGACAGAGGGATCCTAAATGGTCCTGTTCACACATTAGAAGTGATGGGTGGGGGATAAAAAAGTGGAGAAAATTATCAAATCAACTTGAACAGGAAATAATTCCTGGAGTCATATGCTCCATTGTTGGAATATTGAAAGAAAAGACAAGGAAAATTTAGGGACCTCTTTAAATTAAAGTATATATTGGAGGTTTGGTAATATACCCTTGGAAAGATGTGTTTAATAAGTTTTCTTGCATTTTTGAATCAAGGGTTGTTAAAATGTGCGTTCGGATGTGGATATGCTCCTTTGCACCATTATTTATTCATTTATTTAATGCATCTTTGTCTTGCCTAATAGGGACGCGGGTGGTGCTGTGGTCTAAACCACTGAACCTAGGGCTTGCCGATCAGAAGGTCGGCGGTTCGAATCCCCGCGACGGGGTGAGCTCCCGTTGTTTGGTCCCAGCTCCTGCCCACCTAGCAGTTCGAAAGCACGTCAAGTAGATAAATAGGTACCACTCCAGCGGGAAGGTAAACAGCATTTCCGTGTGCTGCTCTGGTTCGCCAGAAGCGGCTTAGTCATGCTGGCCACATGACCCGGAAGCTGTCTGCGGACAAACGCCGGCTCCCTCTACCTATAGAGCAAGATGAGCGCCACAACCCCAGAGTTATTCGCGACTGGACCTAACGGTCAGGGGTACCTTTACCTTTGCCTGTCTTGCCTTTCAGCTGTAAAAGGCTCCCACAATGCCTTACATCAATCCAGTAATAGGATTGTCTTTGCCCTCAGGTTTACATACTAAAAAGCATGACACAAAAGGAGAAAAGACAGGGAGAGAGTAGGAAAGAAGCAAACTCGGGTGCTAGTTCTTAGTTACAGTGTTCTCTTTAGAAGGGAGAGGAGAATGTAAGCTTGCTGCTGCAGCTGCTCCTTTGGCATATGAATGTGACCAGGTAGGTCTCCATCTTGCCACAATAGGAGGCAAAGGGACCCGACTTCCCAGTAGTCCTTGAGGTTAATAGCTCTACTGGCTAATGAATGGGGCCAGAGCAAGCTGCCCTTTTATCTGTGCAATCCCAGGGCAACTGTCAGCTGGAACATTCAGTAGGGTGCACATTCAGGTGTGTGTCTCAGCTCTTAAACATTTGGCTACCTTGCACATGTCTTTGTACATTCAGTTGCCAGTAACGCTTTCCACAACAGAAAGTAAATTGGAACCAGAGTGGAGTTGGGCTTGGAATAAATGCCCCCATCACCAGAACTACAGTATTCGCCTTCAGAAACCAAACCTGTTAGATTATGACATAATGCTTGATTGAAGTCTACAAAACCCATGGCAAAAACTCATAGCAGATCTTGATAGGAGGCAAGATAATACCTATTTAAAGCACCATACAACTTGTATAATCTACCTTAATTTTCCTCCATGTAGAAAACTACCTATGTTCTGCAACATGTACACAGAGCTACACATGTTTGTCTCACCTTAAACTACTGCTGTCTTTCCTACATGAAGTGATAGATTTAGTGAAGGTGGATCCTTAGAAAGCCTGAGGTTTGAGCATCTTTTTCCTGGTTTCCAAACCTACTTTTTGCAGTCATGACTTAAATTTCTTTCAGAAGTTTTTTCAGCATATACAAGAACCTACAAATGATGCCCAAACATCTTGGGGTACACTAATATATTTTGAGAGTGCAGTCGTGTCTCTTGGGCTTTTTTAACCCCCTCCCCCAGAATCTACACTCTTTCTTGCTGTATGCTGTTGCTATAATCTCATATGAGACAAGTTTGGAAATATTTAATTCTGCTGGTTTTATTTTAAAAAGAGAATTAATAAGTGTAAGGCTTGTTTCCATGCCTAGCTATATGCTAGTTAATTGGAGAAGCATACTGCAAGGGGGCTAGTCTTCAGGGAGCATGCTAGAGTTGCATGAAAGTCAACATTAGTGAGTTTTCAGTAATATATATTCTTACAGGATTCTGTGATGCCTTCCCAGGAACCTCAATTAGATGATAAGAATGATGAAGTTGACATTCCCACAGAAGAGAGGGATGGAAGTAAGTAATGTTTCTTTTCTCAATGTACATGTTTGGGGGTGGGGAATCAGCTAGTCTAGCCCTTATATGGTGCCATTAAATGTAAAAATCCCTAGAAATTTAGTTGGTAGTTTGGATCTCCCAGTTGCACCCTGCTGTAAAGTGAGAACAACTATGTTTGGTCCAAGACTATGGAATGGCTTTACCATGAGAAGCCCATAGTTTAATAATAGAGCACACACAGTAGTAGAGCATACATAAGTTCCCGTGTTCAATGCCCAGCAACTGCAGGCCCTCTGCTTAAACTGGAGATCGGCAGCCAGTCTGTGTAGTAGTATTGATTGCTTTTATTCTGCTTTGTCATTTTCTCTTGCAGTACCTTATATTCCTTCAGCCCGAAAGCATGACAATATTAAAGATGATTCTGAGGTAGGTTTTATTAAAAGGTTTAACTGTTGGGTTTTTCTTCAGTCTATTAAGCATGCACATTTCCTTATTTCTGTCATACTTTTTCAACAATTAAATAACCTTTAATTTTGGTCCTATCAGGTTCATTAGATAGACCTGTTGCATCTCCTGTATTAGCACCATCTCTAGCAGTGTTCCTTTCTAGGGTTACAATATCCCATTCACCTCCAGATGACACCTAACTGCAAGCCCCTCCCCTGCAGTGGTGAAATCAATACAATCTGCCTGGTCCCATCTACCTCCTGTAACTTATGGTTCCTGTTTTCTAATAGCTATCCATGGAAAAGAACTGTTTCTGGGAAAACATTGGGTCTTCAGGAGTTAAAATACTGAGTGGGATGGGGATGCAAATTGAGTGCCCTTGAATGGGCTTAAATGCCAGTGCATGGTTCTCCTTTCATCCCTCCCAAGAATCACTATACAAATAGTTAATCATAGGACTTCCCCTGCAAAGACAGACTCTGGCGGATTGAGCAGACGAGACCAATAATAGGTCCAATGGTCAAGAAGGTGATTTCTGCCTGTGCTGTAGAGGGAAGTGAGGGGCAGATGGAACTCATCAACCTGGGAAGGTAGCCCATCTAGGAAAAGCAAGACTCTGATTCTAAACCTCCATTGCCTTTTGGGTTTTCTTTGGGAGAAAAAAAGGCTAAGGAGTAAACCCTACACAAATCCAGAGTAGAGTCCATAAGACGGTCAGATGGCGCCTTGTACGCTTCCTTCCGGCAACTCCAGCAGCCAAGCAGATGCCAAATGCATTTCTCTGCTTTCCTTTGGACCGCATCAGCGAGACCGAGGGTGGGGGTATTTTTGTCTGGGCAGCTCTGGACTTCCATACACACTGCCAAAGCTTGCACCCCAGTAGGGTCACTTCTGTTTGACTTCACCCCCGGAGGCACGCTCCATTGTCTCTTGAGACAGACAGATGCCAACAACAATAGAATCATAGGACTGTAGAGTAGGAAGAGGATGCAAAGGTCATCTAGTCCAACACCTTGCAATGCAGGAATCACACCTAAAGAGTCCCTGACAGATGGCCATTTAACCTCTGTTTAAACACCTCTGATGAAGGATAGTTCACCATCTGAAGTAGTCCGTTCTACTGTCAAACAGCTCTTAACTTCAGAAAGTTCTTCCTAATGTTTAGTTGGGATCTTCTTCCTTCTAATTTGAAAACAAGCTTGCTCCATTTCCATGTAACAACCCTTTTGGAGTTACATAAATTCTATTACTTGATGTGTTATGAGATGAAAATTTAAAAAAAAAAATGCTTAAACATCTAAAAAAACGTACCCTCCCCTTTTCATAGAGGTCATCTCAACAATCTAGGACCATTCTCCCCCAACCTCCAAGTAGCTGCTTGATAAATCCAGAAACACTTTAAATAGCCCTAAAGTGCTTTCAGAACAATCACTTTTAAAGAACAAAGATGCCAGGCAATTCTTTAGTAAACAGAACATCATTTGAAATGCTTCATCTTCTTTCTTCACTAGATTGGCTGCCAGTGCTAGTAATGTACACATGAGTGGCTTCTGCAGTTGACTAGACTGTCCTACTTTCTGCCCATATATTCTCTGCCTAAAGCAATCGTTTCTAAAACTCCAAGCTGAAATACAAGTTAAACAGAATAATTGATTGATTTTCTTAACAATTGTCTAAGAAAAATGAGTATTTGTTGTGTTAGATGTACACATAACTGGACATGCGGTTCCCCTACCTTAATATTCTTACATTTGATCGTCCCCACTGCCTAACAAGTCATTCTAAAAAGCACATCCTGGAGATGTGTTGTGTTGCTAGTCTTATTCAGAGGAATCTTTAAGCTCTGTTCAATCTCCTGTTAATAGCAGTCAATCCTAGATCAAGACTCCTTATATAAATGCTTTCCCTAGTTCAGATCCTTGATCTGGCTAAAAGCAGAGTACCATAAGGTCAAACCAAAATAGACTGTTAAAATGTTAAACATTGTACATATAGTTTAACTATTTTAAAGATCTGCATTGCATTTGGTTTGGGAAATAACCCCACATTGTTTCCAGTAATAATTACTCTAAAATAATCAGTCACGAAGAGGCACCTTTCATAAGTCTCTTGCTAGGGATAAATATTTTCTTTCGGACTGAGGTCAGATTAGGGTGTATTCTCAGTTGTTTATTTGATCTGGTCAGTTTCAGAGCAGTTGTATTATTACTGTATTATTATGCACAAAGCAATGTACAAAGCTAAGAATTTGTCGCGACCCGACTAGACACTGATAGACCGGGGTCCGCCAGGGTCGCGCCATGCGGGCGCCAGGAAGGGGAACCATGCAGCGGGCCAGAGAAGGGGGCGACTGCGGAGCCAGGCGCGCAGGGGTTAAACCGAGCGCAGCAAGGCCCGACCTCGCCCAGGCATGCCCCGCGGGGTAAACAACCCCAGAATGGGCGATAACGACCGCTAACGAGCCATCAGCAGCGGGCGTGGTGGAACCGGCAGCATCGCAATAACAATGCAAAAAGCACCCATGAATGGTGCAGGTAGACCAGAGCAGTTAACTCTTTTGTCCAAGCCACCCCGGGTGGGGAAGAGGATTACCCCCGGACCTTTAGGGCAGAAGGGAGGGGGGAATTGGGAGTCACCCAGCAAGGTGTACATAAGGGGGATTCTGAGGTGGCCTCCTCAGAATCCTCACGGACTTTCCACGTTTCTCTGTGTGCTGTACAATAAACTTCAAGACAACTTCCGCTGACTTCTCGGAGTGGCGTGCGTTCTTGACAGCTAGCTACAGTCACCATTGGGGACACGACATAGTGAGGATTCTCCAAAACTTCAACGTCCGTATCGTGTTGGGATCGCTTACCGGCAGCTACCGAGATGGCGACCCCATGGCGCGGAGCGGCACGTTTTCAGACCCCCGTTACCTCGAGCACCCTACTCGAGCAGCCGGCGGATCTGTTCACCTCGAATCAACGGAGCCTTTCCTCGGCCGGACCAGACAGCGGGAGCCTGGGCGAGCTACGGCGACTCCAGGAGCAGCTGAACCGCCTCATCTGGGAGCGGCTGCGGGTTGGCGAGGAGTCGGGCCGGTTGTTGGACCAGGCCTGTGGGGGCGCGGTGCCCCGGACAAGTCGTAGCGGCGGCGGGAGCCAAGGCCACGCGGGATCGGGGGTCTGCAGTCGGCAGACCCCAGGGGAGGGCTCAGGTCAGGAGCCCGGAGTGACTCAGCGGCTGACGTGGTTGGACGGGACGGCCCCAAGGGGGCAGGTGCTTCCCCTGCCAAGACGTCGCAGCAGCCGGCTGGAGGACGACGCAGTGGCGGGGAGTTCCACGGGTGACAGCAGCGAGGACGAGCGCGCGGCAGCGACCCCGGAGGCCCGCGGGAGGCACGTCCGCCGGAGGGCGACGGCGCGGCGCAGGCCGCCCCCGGAGCTGAGGGCCACTTACGAGGGGGACCCGGCGGAACTCTCCACCTTCATCTTCCACGCAAGGAACCACGCCAGAAGGTACGGGGGAGGCGACTGCGACCCAGAGGACTTGGTAGCGGCGGTCATCTCCTCCCTGCAGGGGAAGGCCGGCCAGTGGGCCATGCTCCTGGTCGACCGCAGGGACCCGGCTCTGGCCACCCTGGAGGACTTCTTGGCGGCCCTACGAGAGCGCTTCCAAGACCCGCAGGTGGAGGAGAAGGCGAAGCGACGGGTCCAGAAGGCCAGGCAAGGGGGTCTCCCAGTACAGGACTATGTAGACATGTTCAGGGGGGAGGCCGCCCGAATCTCCTCTTGGAACGAGGAGGTCCTCGTCCACTATTTCAAGGAGGGCCTCCATCCTGAGCTCCGCAAGTGGGCCGTAGTGAAGGGGACCCCTCGGGAGCTGTCGACGCTGGACGGCTGGTGCCGCACGGTGGCTCAGTTGGAAGCAGACCTGGGGATGCTGGAGTTAGAACCCAGGGCGGGCAAGGACCGAAGGCCCGCGGAGAACTCAGGGACCCCCCGTCCCGCCAATGGCGCGGGGGTCCCCCAGCCCAAGCGCACCCCCGACCCGGAACGGGAGAGGAGACGCCGGGAGGGACTCTGCATGAGGTGCGGAGGGGCAGGACACTATGCGGTGGCGTGCCCCAAGCGACCCCCGGGAGAGGTTCGGACCCCGGCAGGGTCCCAAGCGACGTCGGGAACCAGTAGGACACCCAAGACCGGGAGCCGAGCGGCTGTCGCGTCGGAGCCAAGGGGAAAGCGCCAGTCCGACTCCGAGGGCTCGGAGTCGGGAAACGACCTGGACCTGCAGTGAAGGACGCCCGGCTGCAGGTCCCGCCAGGGTCAACGGACCCCAAGAAACGGGCGGGAAGACCACCCAACCTGGTCCGGGTGAGGCTGGAAAACCCGGACGGCGGCAAGCAATGGACGGGCGATGCGCTGCTGGACTCGGGCTGCGACCACAGTATGCTGCACCCCGAAGTGGCCAAGGAACTGGACTTGCCCACCCAGGTTCGGAGCACCCCCTTAGTTTTCGTCCAGATGGACGGCAGTCCCATAAAGGGGGGTCCGTTCGGGGTGGAAGTGGGGCCGGTCTCCTTGTGGGTGGGGGACCACCGGGAGTCCAGGATGCTAGTTAGGGTCCCCACGGATGGGTACCAGGTAGTGCTGGGGTTGGACTGGCTGATGGAACATAACCCCATAGTAGACTGGCGCTCAGGGCGCCTGACGTTCGACCTGGATAGGTGTGGGCAGCACAGGGTCGAATCGGACCCCCAGTGCCCCGGGAAGGGGGAGGCCAAAGGGGTCCACGGGGACGAGGGCAAGCTGGATGTGGTGGCGCCGGAGATACCCCCGGAGTACCGGGATCTGGCGGCGGTGTTCGGGGAAACCGAGGCAGACGAGCTGCCCCCCCACCGCCGCACAGATTGCGCCATCGACATCCCAGAGGATGCGGTCCTCCCCAAGGGACGCATCTACAAGATGTCCGGGGAGGAACTCCAGGACCTCAGGGAGTTCCTGGACAAGAATCTGGCCAGAGGGTTCATCCGCCCCGCCAAGAGCCCCATGGGGGCTCCGGTCATCTTCGTGGGCAAGAAGGATGGCACCCGGAGGTTGTGCCAGGACTACAGAGGGTTGAACGCCATAGCGGCAGGGAACGCGTACCCGCTTCCCCTCATCCCGGATCTGCTGGACCAGTTGGGTACCGGCACGATCTTCACGAAGCTAGACTTGAGGGAGGCATACTACCGGGTGCGGGTCCGGGAGGGGGACGAATGGAAGACGGCTTTTAACTGCCAGTTTGGACAGTTCGAGTTCCTGGTAATGCCGTTCGGTTTGAGCGGGGCCCCGGGGGTGTTCATGAGCCTCATCAACGAGGTACTCCACGACCTCCTGTACAAAGGGGTGGTGGTCTACCTGGACGATGTGCTGGTGTACAGTCAGGACCCCCAGGAACACGTCCGGTTGGTCCGGGAGGTCTTGCAGAGACTCCTGGACAACCACCTATACGTCAAGTTGCCCAAGTGCGAGTTCCACCGCCCCTCCTTAGATTACCTGGGGTATAGGATCTCGGCGGCGGGGGTGGCCATGGATCCCCAGAAGGTGGAGGCAGTCCTGGGGTGGGAGCGGCCGCGGACACGGCGCCAACTCCAGAGCTTGCTAGGGTTCGCAAATTTCTGCAGGGGCTTTTTGCCCAACTATTCGGCCTTGGTGACCCCCCTCACCGATCTCCTAGGCACCAAGGGGAAAGGAAAGGGGGCCAAGTGTCCCGGGGCGGCTCTGGATTGGGGGTCCCGGGCGGAGGAGGCTTTCCAGGGGCTCAAAGGGGCGTTCGCCGCCGAGCCTACGCTGATCCATGTGGATCCAGCCCGGCCCATGGTGGTACAGGTAGACGCTAGTGATGTGGCCATGGGAGCGGTACTCCTGCAGAGGGACGGGGAGGGCCGTCTCAGGCCCGGAGCGTACCTGTCCCGGAAGTTTGGGAAGGCGGAAAGGAATTGGTCTACCTGGGAGAAGGAGGCAGCGGCCATCCGCATGGCGCTTGAGGAGTGGAGGCACTGGCTGGAGGGGGCAAGGGAACCGTTTGAGGTCTGGACAGACCACCGCAACCTCGAGGCCCTCCGACAGCCACGGAAGCTGACTGCCAAGCACATGCGGTGGGCAGAGTTCTTCTCCCGGTACGATTTCCAGCTAAGCCACATCCCCGGGAAGGACAACTTCCTCGCGGACGCCCTGTCTCGCCTGCCCCAGTACGAGGCGGATGTCCGCACAGAGATGCGTCCACTATTTGAGGACAAACACCTAGCCCGAGCCGTCACCACCCGTAACCAGGCTAGGAGGAAAGAAGGACAGACAGGGGGTCAAGATGGGACACCCCCCCGGGAGCGCAGCCAGCCTTCTGCAGCGCTCCGCGACAGACTAGTGGCAGCGTATCCAACAGACGCGGAACTACAGAACCTGCGGGACTCCTTGACACTGGAAGGGGACATCTGGAGAAGGGGGAGCGCCGCGTACGTCCCGGAACCCCTCCGGAGGGCCGCCCTGGAGGCATGCCACGACGCCAAAGCGGCTGGGCACTTCGGCTTCGTCAAGACGTGGAAGCTGGTTCGGCGGAGCTTCTGGTGGCCCACGCTCCGCAAAGATGTCAAGGACTACGTTGCGGGCTGCCCCATCTGCCTCACCTGCAAGCCGGCAGTGGGCAAGCCGCAGGGCCTCCTACAGCCTCTGGAGGTCCCACCTCGACCTTGGTCGGTGATCTCCATGGACTTTATTACGGATCTGCCACCCAGCCGGGGCAAGACAGCAATATGGGTCGTGGTGGACCTGTTCTCCAAGCAAGCCCATTTCGTGCCCTGCGCCTCACTGCCTACCGCCACCCAGGTGGCAAAACTGTTCATGGAGCACATCTTCCGGCTCCATGGGGTTCCAGACAAGGTCATTTCCGATCGCGGCTCCCAGTTTGTGTCCCGATTTTGGAAGGCGTTCCTGGGACTGCTGGGGATCGAACAGGGACTCAGCTCGGCCTACCACCCCCAGACTGACGGACAGACGGAACGTGTCAACCAGGTGCTGGAGCAGTACCTGCGGTGTTTTGGCTGCTACCAGCAGGACGACTGGTCACAGCTGCTTCCGTTGGCGGAGTTCGCTTACAATAACTCCGTACATAGCAGCACGGAGATGTCCCCCTTCGCCGTGGTCTACGGGACCGACCTGAGGCACCTGCCGGACTTGGGGGAGCCCACCGCCCGGGAGCTGGAGGAGCTCGGAAAGTGGAGAGAGAGGACGGCCAGGTGCTGGGAGTCCCTTCGGGAACAACTGCTGGAGGTCAAGGCGGCGCAGAAGAGGACGGCGGACCAGCGAAGAAGACCGGCGGGGGACATCAAAGCGGGGTGCCGGGTCTACCTGTCCACGTGGCACTTGAAGCTGGGCCTCCCCAGCAAGAAACTCGGGCCCCGGTACTTGGGCCCGTTTAAAGTGCTAGAGGTAATCAACGGAGTATCTGTGAAGCTGGAGCTCCCAAAGAACTTGCAACAGATACACCCGGTGTTCCACTTCAGCTTGCTGAAGAAGTCCCCGGAGGACGATGGTTGGCACCCCGTGGCGGCGCCACCCACCCCGTTGATCCTGGCGGGAGGGGAGCACCATGAGGTCAAGGACATTTTGGACTCCAGACTCTACAGAGGGCGTTTGCAGTACCTGGTGGAGTGGAAGGACTTTGCTATGGGGGACCGAGAATGGGTGTGGGCGTCGGACGTTTTGGCCCCACAGCTGGTCAAGAGATTCCACCAACAGTGGCCAAACCGGCCGGGGGGCCCCGGGACTCAGAACGCTCCCCAGGGGAGGGGGGAGTCAGTTTCGGGGGGGCAGGATGTCGCGACCCGACTAGACACTGATAGACCGGGGTCCGCCAGGGTCGCGCCATGCGGGCGCCAGGAAGGGGAACCATGCAGCGGGCCAGAGAAGGGGGCGACTGCGGAGCCAGGCGCGCAGGGGTTAAACCGAGCGCAGCAAGGCCCGACCTCGCCCAGGCATGCCCCGCGGGGTAAACAACCCCAGAATGGGCGATAACGACCGCTAACGAGCCATCAGCAGCGGGCGTGGTGGAACCGGCAGCATCGCAATAACAATGCAAAAAGCACCCATGAATGGTGCAGGTAGACCAGAGCAGTTAACTCTTTTGTCCAAGCCACCCCGGGTGGGGAAGAGGATTACCCCCGGACCTTTAGGGCAGAAGGGAGGGGGGAATTGGGAGTCACCCAGCAAGGTGTACATAAGGGGGATTCTGAGGTGGCCTCCTCAGAATCCTCACGGACTTTCCACGTTTCTCTGTGTGCTGTACAATAAACTTCAAGACAACTTCCGCTGACTTCTCGGAGTGGCGTGCGTTCTTGACAGCTAGCTACAGTCACCATTGGGGACACGACAGAATTACATCAAAAGCACCATAAAAATCTCATTAAGACTATAAAGTCTGTCTCCATCTTATTGAATTTTAGGTGCAGCATGAAGATGCATCTTTTTAATCAGGCCTTTGGGAAAGTATAATGCTGTATTTGTGATTAGAATTTTTGCTGCGGTTTTGTGCTTAAATTGTTAGACTGATTATTTTAGTATCTTAATGGTTCCTTAGGTTTTTATGGGATGCAGGTGGTGCTGTGGTCTAAACCACCGAGCCTCTTGGGCTTGCTGATTGGAAGGTTGGTGGTTCGAATCTGTGTGACAGGGTGAGCTCCCGTTGCTCTGTCCCAGCTTCTGCCAACCTAGCAGTTTGAAAGCATATCAGTGCAAGTAGATAAATGGGTACCGCTGCGGTGGGAAGGTAAATGGTGTTTCTGTATGCTCTGGCTTCTGTCATGGTGTTCCGTTGCGGCAGAAGCGGTTTAGTCATGCTGGTCACATGACCTGGAAAGCTGTCTATGGACAAACGCCGACTCCCTCAGCCTGAAGCGAGATGAGCGCCAACACACCATAGTCACCTTTGACTGGACTTAACCATCCAGGGGTCTTTTACCTTTAGCCTTTTACCTTGGTTTTTATATGTCCTTAGTTTTATTTGTTTAATTGCACATATTTTAAACCACTCTGGTGAAGGGGCAGTTTGAAATCAAATCAAATAAACAGCAACATTTATGCCGAAACAGAGCACTAAACAGCTTGCTTTAAACAGGAGTTTTTAAAAAAGCCTTAAAAGCTAGAACAGGCATAGGCAAACTCGGCCCTCCAGATGTTTTGGGACTACAACTCCCACCATCCCTAGCTAACAGGACCAGTGGTCAGGAATGATGGGAATTGTAGTCTCAAATCATCTGGAGGACCGAGTTTGCCTGTGCCTGAACTAGAAGGAAGCCTGATAGATCTCCTCAGCGAGGGCATTCCAGAGTTTGGGTACCACCACTGAAAAGGCACCATCCCTTCTATCAATGAGTCCTTTGGTGATGGTGGGAGGCCGGCCGGTGGAGGTGCCGGGTCGGAGCCTGCCGCAGGTTGGAGCTGAGGTAAGACGCACTTACCGAAGCTCTTCAGACTTTTTAATCTTTGGTGATGTATCTTTGAAGGTTGTGTTTAGAGTTTGGGAATGTTCATATCAGAGAAGTGGTCTTTGAGGTAAACCAGTCCTAGGCTGTTTAGCACAGGGAAAAACAGGTAAACAATGGAGCTGGTACATTACTGGAGTTATATGATCTAATTGCTGAGCAGTTCTTCCAGGCAGCCTAGTCTTCTGTCTCCTCCACATGCCTTTTGTATCATACAGCCATCAGAGGAAAAAGCAACTGCACCCAGGCATCCCTCGATTGTTCACTAATACAACTAAGAACTGCTGCCATGTATATGAAACTAAATTATCCCTTATTTGTATGAAACGAATTATTTTTTGTAAGCTACCTTGGGAGGGCATTGCCCTGAGGAGCAACATATAAGTACTAGAAATATATAATCAAAACCGAACAGGACTGCTGAGTTTCAATCTTTCTCCCAATAGTTCAACCCTACTTTTACCAACCAGTGCCTCTAGAAGCCAAAAGGTCATTCCACCAGGGGAATGACCATTTCTAGCCTTCATCGTAGGTTTGTCAGTAGAGGAGCTGTGCAAAGCTTCCATGTAGTCTACACCATCTATGTTTCTGAAACACTGTTGGCTAGAACCTCCCAAGGGTGCAACATTTTCCTCCTAGGTATGCCAGCTCACTAATCTATTATATATAGGAGACTGCAGAAAGGTCACAAAGAAGACTGATAGGTTACTTATCTGTCAGTGATGTTCTTTGAGTGGTCACCTCTGCGGTCACACAATATTGCCCTCCTTTCCATTGTGTGTGTTGTCCTGTTGTGCACTGGGAAAGTTGCAGTCACTGAGAAGGAATGTGCACACCCCTTGCCTTCACTGGGATTTCCCTTTTGGGGAATGGAGGAGGCAATGCCTACTTCCTGACTAAAGCCCTAAAATGTTCTTTTGAAGCACAGGTCTTGTGCACATAGCAGTACAAAGTACTACTCACTTTAAATACAAGCAACAGTGCTGCTGATGAGACCTCTGTGAGCAAGCTGATACTGGAGAAGAATGATTCACACTCACCTAAGACAAGTGTTGAAAATGAGAGGATATTGTTATTTATTTAAGTATGATTGAGGAGGAGCAGTATTTAGCAATTTTTATGGTATGTTAAGCTGCCAGTGTTTCTTTTTTCAAAAGGCTATGTAGTGTCTTACCTGTTTGCCTCTCCTTATAGGAGCTCAAGCCAGTTATTGATGGAATGGATGGAATTAAAATCTCTCAGGGGCTTGGTCTACAGGACTTTGATCTAATCAGAGTTATTGGACGAGGAAGCTATGCCAAAGTTCTATTAGTGCGGTTAAAAAAAAATGATCAAATTTATGCGATGAAAGTAGTGAAGAAAGAATTAGTCCACGATGATGAGGTAAGAGCTTAATTCAGCACATTACATGAAATCACAGAAGCATAGCGAAGAGAATTAATTATAAGGGGGGGATATGGTTGATTTGATCATAAATTTCAGCCCTCCTCAGCCAATGAACACTTAACAATTGTTGCCATTTTGGTTAGACTTTGGGGCAAAATCTATGGGAGATTTATTATGATATCACCCTTAAAAAACCCAAAACCCTTCATCCACAGAATTTGCATGTGGCAATTTATTTCTTAAATGTACTTACTGCTTTTCATTGAAGGATCACAGGGCAGTTTACAATATACAATTGATGTTGGCAGAGAGGGTATTGCATCACATGTGGTTTGGCCCTTTGTTGTCTCTGAAGGTGAGCAGACCTAGGCTCAGCCAATTATGAAAGGCTACTGGTAATCCCTTGTATACTGAGCTTCTAGGGAATATGCTGGCAAAGCAGTACCAAGCAGGATTGAACTCTCCACTCACCAGCTCATGAGCAGAAGATTCAATCCTCCTCTCTTCAAGGGTCTGCTTCTCCAGCATGAAACAGGACTCAGTCTATTGAACCCTGTCCACCAGCTGATATTTCCCAGTGATGTCATCTGATTGACAGGTGGACTTGGTTTGGGGGAAATGGCCCTGCTGGCCAAGTTATACCCCCTGGCAGGCTGAGACCTGCCCACAGGCCAGAGGTTCCCCACCTGTGATTTAAATGCACAGCGCCGAGGGCCTTCTGGCGGTTCCCTCACTGCGAGAAGCAAAGCTACAGGGAACCAGGCAGAAGGCCTTCTCGGTAGTGGCGCCCACCCTGTGGAACGCCCTCCCAGCAGAGGTTAAAGTGATAAACAACTATCCTACATACAGAAAATACCTGAAGACAGCCCTGTTTAGGGAAGTTTTTAACTTGTGATTTTGATGTATTTTAATATTTGTTGGAAGCCGCCCAGAGTGGCTGGGGAGACCCGGCCAGATGGGCGGGGTACAAATAAAAAATTATTATTATTATATTATTATTTTTTTCACTGATGAGAAATGGGGATAACCCCAGCTGCCCAGAAAAAGTCACTAGATTTTTAGGTGTGTACATACATACATAATTTTATTTGTATGTCATCTTGTCTCCCAAGAAAGAAAGATGTCAGCAAAAAAGCATAACCTTTCCATAGCCGAAACCATGCTCGAGGCAACTTACAACATGCAAAATACCATATTATTACAAACAAAGCAAACGTAGTCATAAGCAATAAATAAACATCAAAAAGTACACAATGAGTCGAACAGTTTCCACATAAATAATATCAAAAATAAAGATATAAAACATTCATATCAATAACAGCTACAAAAAATATCACTAGCAACCCCCCCCCAAAAAAAAACAACCCTAAAAAATACTCGAGTCCAAGAGTCTGTTCAACAGCCTCAGCTTCTGCAGCTAGAGTCAATCAAGGCCAGGTAGAAAAGGGCCTGCAAGGCAGGGAGCAGGTCTTCCAGGACTCACAACCAAGAAGTGTATTTTTAAAAAACACAGATAACTTGAATCAGGATTTGATCAAAGTTATATGAAAGGGAGCATCCCCAAGTTCATTTTAACCAGAGTTAACAATTTTATAGAATGATTCATTCAAGGGTAAGGTGTGTGAGGATGGGAGAGAATGTGTTTTCTCTTTCTCATACACTCACCTGAACCATAATTTTCTGATTTTTAGTGCTTCTGGAACTTTAATATTTTGCACATACAGGCAGGAAAATGTTGAATGGGTCAGGACATCAGTTTAAAGCAAATGCTTTAGTAGTGATATAAATGTGTGCAAGACGAATATACCTGTAAATGTGTTTGACTGAACTTCTTGGTGTTGTCCACAGCCTGTTGTATAGCTGCCATTGTAATGATCAAATTACTCTATTTCAGGATATTGATTGGGTGCAGACAGAAAAACATGTGTTTGAACAGGCATCCAGTAATCCGTTTTTAGTTGGCTTGCATTCCTGCTTTCAAACGACAAGTCGGTAAGTGAGCAAATCCTTATCTTTTTACAAAATTTAAGATAACTACTTTCAAGAACCTTAATGGACACGGCAATCTCTGCATATCTGTGCTAGAGCTTTGCTACCAGAGTGAACTGAAGTGAGACTTAATATGCTGTACAGTGGAACCTTGAGTTGCGGATGTAATCCGTCCCGGAGGCATGTCCGCAACTTGAAGCGTTTGAATCCAGAAGCGCCGCATCTGCGCATGCGCGAGTGGCAAAACCTGGAAATAACCATTCCGGTACTTCCAGGTTGCCGTGGGACGCAACTCAAAAAGACGTAACCTGAAGCGGACGCAACATGAGCTATGACTGTAGTCTTCTTGATTCCAGGAGAGTGAATGGCTTGGTGCCATTGATTATTTCTCTTTGGCCCTTGTTACCATTCTTGCTCAAAGTTTACATCTTTCTAACATGTCTGAAATGTACTTTTCTGTGTTGTTATTAAATTTATATACCACCCTTCATCCAAAGATCACATGGTAATTTGCAACATAAAAACACAAAAGACATGATGTAATTAGAAAAAGCAATAAGTCTTTTCAGGAATTATTCTAGTGCTAGGGGATCCTCATTGCTCTGTGCCCTGGTTCATTGCACCAGAAAGCAGGGTTCTGTTGGTTTAACAGAGCTGACTTAGACACTAGCATGTTTTATCAAACACGCATGAGCAAAGCATGCATAATCTTAGACACTTTGGCATGGGAAGTAGAGTGTCCTTGTTAAGATACCAGGATGGAAGAACAGAAATGAGGAAAAAAGTGAAATAAAAGGCAAATGACAAGATAAGCTATTAAAGTGTGGTGTAGTGGTTAAGAGCGGTGGACTCATAATCTGGTGAACCAGGTTCGCGTCCCTGCTCTTCCACATGCAGCTGCTGGGTGACCTTGGGCTAGTCACACTTCTCTGAAGTCTCTCAGCCTCACTCACCTCACAGAGTGTTTGTTGTGGGGGAGGAAGGGAAAGGAGATTGTTAGCCGCTTTGAGACTCCTTCGGGTAGTGATAAAGCGGGATATCAAATCCAAACTCTTCTTCTTCTTCCAGAAGGGAGAGAATTTTATAAAATAAATAAAAAAATATGAGGTGTAGTGGGCCATTAACAGCTGTACAGTAAACACCGCTTTATATGTCAACAGAAGTCTCTTAAACGATTTACAAATCCCAGTGAAAAATCAATATGAGAAATAAAATGCAAATTCCTCATTCAAAAATGAACAATGCAACTTCGGTTTAATGATGCTTCTACATTTGGAGGGAAATGGTGTGTGCGAGTAGTAGTGGAGGCTGTAAAGTGTGTTTGTGTATGACAGAGAGAGCGCAATAATATATCTGTCTGAAGATAGTGCAGGATACTGTCATCTACCTATCCTCATTGTGATCTGTGCAGAGAGAGAGAGAGAGCAAGGGTTGTCATCAGAGTGAATCCAAAAGAAGATAGAGCAGGTATGCATCAGTCACAGAAGAATTTACTGGGCAGGGAGCGGTAGATGGGGGGATGCAGAGACAGGCACTAAAAGCTGGGAGTTCAAAGAGTCAGTCAAGCTCAGTGCATGCCAGCAAAACTGCTCTCTTGAAATCACGCTGAGTTCTAGGCTTCAAGATCATTTGTAGTCTAAGGGCAGATCCACACCATACCTTTAAAAGGATATCCAATGCACATTTAAAGAACATGACTCTCCGCAAAGTATCCTGAGAACTCTTCTTTCCCCTTCACAGAGCTACAAGTCCTGACATCCTTAACAAAACTGCAGTTCCTAGTATTATACGGGGGATAATTCATTTGCTTTAAATGTGTGTTGGATGTGCTTTAAACATATGGTGTAGATATGCCCTTAGAAAGGTAAGAACTAACAGAAGATCAGATGGAAATGGTGTGGTAAAAACTAGCTACATGATTCCTCTGTTGACCCCCAATGAAGATTTTAAGATGCAGTGTGCATATTTAACAGGCTTTTGAACAGGATATAAATTTGGACGATTAAAAGGCCCTTCTTAATTAATCCTCTTCTAGAATGCGCCTTGGCATTTGTGTGAGTTTTTATTTATTAATAGTGCCTTCTGTCCTTTCATTGGATGGCATTTTTATGCATAACACAGCTTGGAAAACAGTTTTGGGTTCTTTTGGGAACACACTTAATAAACTCTTAGCTGCCACCAAAGTACTAATGGATTTTTTCTTGTCTGTATGAGCTGAAATAATACTTCAGGTTTTTTACCACTTCAGCTTTTAAGAGTCACACAAAACGTATTGTCAGCTTCAGGGGTTGAGACTCATCCCAGGAGACTTTGCAGTGGTGTCCAAACTTTTTTCAAAGAGGGCCAGATTTGATGAAGTGAAGGGCTGTGAGGGCTGACCAAAGGGTTGAAGTTATTGAGGTTTTTTTTTTAGGATTTTACCCCAGGAAATAAACTGCCACAGGGTTAAACCAAATGAACTTTGGACTTACCTGCTTTAGGGAATCTAGGATATTCTTGGACATTATGGGGGATTTTCCCGTTCGTATGCCTGGCACTTCTGTTGATGCCCTGGTCTCATTGTAGAATGTTTCATTGTGATCATAGGGTATTGATGGTGTTCTTTGTGATGCCTGTTTACAAATAAACAATGTGAACAGAGGAGAGCAGGCAGGCAACCAAACGGGCTAGTCTTCAAAGATCAGCCACCCAAGAACTCACCTGTTTGAAGCTGGCTGTTAAAAGGCAGCCTTGGAGAACTGCAAGGATGTGCTTCTTGCCAGCTAGCTGCAAAATGTAGCCTCATTTCTTTGGCCATAATTAAACCACAAAGCTGTTTCAGTTCCTGTCCCTCCCTGCCCATGTTTGATACAGATCCCAGCTATTGTAGACCTCTAATCAATCACCTTCAGCGATCAAATGATACTAAAGCTGAAAGGTAAAAGGCCATTTTGCTTAACCGCATAGCATACTTACAGCAATATTTTAAAAGCTTACATCGGTTGCCATGGTTGTAGAAGTACTTGATAGGGTATTGTCTTGAGAATAAGTGGACATTCTATGTGGCTGTCTAGACAGAGATTGTGTTCGTATTGAATGTACAGGGCATAACAAAAATATAATTCACAGCTGGAGGTGTTCACAGTATTACAGATGCATCTCACTTTTTTTTGGCCTACACAAAACTGGAGCCAAGCTGCGTATTGCTCTGCTTTCCTTTGCACCACATCAGCAAGGCCAAGAGGGGGGTCTGGTTCTCTGAGCACTGAATTCTGACTTTCAGTGCTCCAAAAAATTATTGAGCAGGATAAAATAATTGAAATGTCCTGTGGCTTAAATTCCATTAACACCCTCCCCCCAAAAAACAACCCCAATTGAGGACACCATACCCAACTTAAAATAAAAGAAAATTGACCACCAGCCTCTAAAGATGTGAATGTCTGAATGTCACAGTTATGAAGTTAGTGTGTGCATGTCCATGAAAATGAAGCATTTTGGAGTGGAGGGGTTTGGGATTTGTGCCATTTCTACTTGTACAGTGTGTACACTGATTACAAAAGACTGCAAGGTGATTTTACACGAGAACAAGTACGGCCCACCCTTCTGAGAGGAGAGGCCATCATTCATTCATTCGTTCGTTTGTTCATTTATTTACTTCTGTAAACGTATATCCTGCCCTTCCTCCTAAAGGGATATATATTTCTGACAATGCAGAAATACCAATAAAAGCTTACAAAACAACCAAAGTAAAATAGTAAAATCATTGGAAAGATTCTTAAACTCCAAAGTCTTGACACAATAATGAAAGCCCAGGAGGATATGCTCTCTCATCAAGATGAAACCATCCTAACTGCCTTTTCTCAGTTTTCCTATCTTCCATACTTTCTGGACTTAAAAATGGTATCCTGTCCCCAGGTCTGGATTTATTGATCATAAATAAATGTAAGGGACAGCTATTCCATATGCCATCAACATTACAAGCTGAAGTGTTGATGTGGCCCAAAATAAAATGAATGTATTCCTATATATGTTGCATTTTATGCCATAATATGTCTTAAACAGGGACTCAGGTGGCGCTGTGGGTTAAACCACAGAGCCTTGGGCTTGCTGATCAGAAGGTCAGCGGTTCGAATCCCTGCAACGGGGTGAGCTCCCGTTGCTCAGTCCCAGCTCCTGCCCACCTAGCAGTTCGAAAGCACATCAAAGTGCAAGTAGATAAATAGGTACCGCTCCGGCGGGAAGTTAAACGTTGTTTCCGTGTGCTGCTCTGGTTCGCCAGAAGCGGCTTTGTCATTCTGGCCACATGACCTGGAAGCTGTATGTCGGCTCTCGGCCAATAAAGCGAGATGAGCGCCACAACCCCAGAGTCGGACACGACTGGACCTAATGGTCAGGGGTCCCTTTACCTTTTATGTCTGAAACAGGAGACAATGTTTTTCAATAGTAAGACACTAAATAGATTAACAGCATACTGTTGGAGTGTGTTCCACAAAAGTGAAATAAGAGGGTTGGTGAACCGATAATTGTCTTCTGTAATTAGAATGTTACATGACTGCTTAATGCTGATTGGCTTGTGTGGGCAATTTCCTCAAGCCAGATAATCAGAACTTGCACGTTATACTTTCAGGTTGTTTCTTGTTATAGAGTACGTGAATGGGGGCGACCTCATGTTTCATATGCAACGGCAAAGAAAACTCCCCGAAGAACATGCAAGGTATTTTAAGTGGCAGCTAAAAATGCATTGTTCTCTTTTTGCAGGTGCCAACAACTTGTTTAAATCAGCTTAGTTCCACTGAAGTTGTAAGTGTATTGTTAATGGCAATGTATGGGTTGCCTTAAAGAGTTTTACTTAGCAGGCAAAACGTTGATCTCCCAACTCTAGAGTCTGGGTGCAATCCCTTGGCTCCTACTACCTGGAGTTCTTTTCTGCTGAACTTCTGTGAGATTTATTATGCTCTCTTGTTGCATGTTTGTTATATTGCCCTTTATTCTTTCTAAATGTGGCAAGATTGGTGCCACAAGTACATATGGAACCAATTTTGCTGTGGAGGCCGGTCCATTACGACAAATGAGGCACTGCCCCACCAAGCTCATTCTGTCCCCAGTCAGCCCGTTTGCCTTTTGCCCTGGAAGAGCTCAACAGGCTGGAGGATAGGGACAAAACTAGAATTAGTTTGGGCAGGGCACACCTTTATCAGCACAACCAGACGCCTTCATCTGCCCCAGCTGCAATAAAACATGTCTCTCCTGTATTGGTCTCTATAGCCACAGCAGGCACTGTAACTCCAGTGGTTTGAGGGGCACTCTTCCATTGTCTCCTGAGACAGACAGATGCCAATGTGTCACTGGCTCTGGCTTCACCTACTGTTCGGGCTCAATGCCTACCACCCAACAATTCTCAATGGGTGACCGCCACCACTGATACAAGAGTTATCAAAAGAGCATGGCATCCTGTTTGGGGTTTGATTTAAAGTGCGATACTGGTTTAAACACTTAGCATGTGAGCTTCTGAATCAAAACAAGATTAGTGTAGATGCTCCTCACATTCAGACTGGGGAGTGTATTTTTTTTTAAATGCATTTTATTAACACTGCTCTTAAAAGTCACTGTTTCATTTAAGGTTCTATGCTGCTGAAATCTGTATTGCTCTCAACTTCCTACATGAGAGGGGCATAATCTACAGAGATTTAAAATTAGACAATGTTCTCCTGGATGCAGAGGGTCATATCAAGTTAACAGACTACGGTATGTGCAAGGTAAGTTTACTCTTGAAGCCTTTGGGCTTTTTTCATCATAGTGTGTTTTTAAAAAAGCAGAATTGATTATACTGGGAGGAATTTGAGAAATGTTCTTGCACTTTTTCCCCATTGAAGTAACTATCAGGCACATTACTGGTCTTTGCAAAAAAACTTTCCCTGTGTCTTTGTACTTCCTTCTAGCCGCAGTGCAGTTCCACTTCTGGGAAGGGTGTATACATAGGCCAGTCCCAGCCTTTCCCACAGCCCCTTAGAAGCATGAGGTACTCCTTATTGCTTCCTGCTGTACCTCTATCAAGCAACACACCCTCCCTCAATTTGCTCTATTTAGGGTGCCTCCATAGCGCATCAGGAAGCCACTGTGTAGATGTTCTCCCATCCCTTAGCATGAGAATGGAAGGCAAAAGAAAAATTAGTCAAAAAAACTGAAGGTAAACAAGAACTGCATGGTGTAGATAAAATGGAGAAGTTTCTCACACACATAATACTAGAACTCAGGATCATCTATTGACACTGATTAGCAGAAGATTGTGGATAGATAGAAAATAGTAGTACATCACGTAGTACGCTAGTGGAAAATACAAATTTCTAGTTTAGAAGACTTTAAAAGGGATTAGAGGAAATGTCTACCAATGGCTACTAGTTGTGATGGCTATATGGAACAGCCATTCACCTGCATGGAATTCTGTGCACTCACCTATTGCTACCAGGCTAGTGCATAAATAACA
The DNA here is from genome assembly GCA_034641385.1 of Darevskia mixta. Lineage (NCBI taxonomy): Eukaryota > Metazoa > Chordata > Lepidosauria > Squamata > Lacertidae > Darevskia > Darevskia mixta. The sequence continues at coordinate 6,588,142 of JAWWNH010000181.1, forward strand.
ATACTATATAAATAAATTCTTCAGAGTAACAATTTCAGTTGCATTAAGTAGTATGTGTGAAATGCTTCTACTTACTTACTTTGCCAAACCTTTATTAGGCATTACAAGTATAAAAAAGGTAAAGGACCCCTGACAGTTAAGTCCGGTCGCGAACGACTCTGGGGTTGCGGCGCTCATCTCGCTTTACTGGCCGAGGGAGCCGACATTTGTCCGCAGACAGTTTTTTCCAGGTCATGTGGCCAGCATGACTAAGCCGCTTCTGGCGAAACCAGAGCAGCGCATGGAAATGCCGTTTACCTTCCTGCCAGAGTGGTACCTATTTATCTACTTGCACTTTGACGTGCTTTCGAACTGCTAGGTTGGCAGGAGCTCGGACCGAGCAATGGGAGCTCTCCCCGTCGCGGGGATTCGAACCACCAACCTTCTTATCAGCAAGCCCTAGGCTCAGTGGTTTAACCCACAGCCCCACCTGCCATCATAAAAAAATAATAAAACATCCATATATAAAATTTTGAAATACATACAAATAAACAGCCATGTAAAATATATAATAATGAGGATGTGTGAAATGCTGGATTTTTCAGGCTTTGTGGAGGAGTCCTGGGAGTGTGGCATCTCCTGCTCCTGATTAAAAGGAAATTTTGGAAGGTCATGTTTCTTTCATACATAAACTGTTGTATTTTATTTCTGTAGGAAGGATTGGGCCCTGGTGACACTACAAGCACTTTCTGTGGAACACCAAATTACATTGCTCCAGAGATTCTACGAGGAGAAGAGTACGGTGAGTTGTTATGTAGAGTGTGTATAATGGTTTAATGGCTGCAAGTCATTAAAGTTCTAATTTCAAGAAGCTATTGATGCGCTGCTTTTTTATGTGTATGTCTTTCCCCTAATAACTAGATGCCAGGGTAATAGCAGGATTTGTATGTTACTTACTTTTTTGTGTGAAGGAAAACGTTGAGTTCTTTTTAAAATGTGCTTTGTGCAGAAGAATTGTAAGACTGGTTCAGTACTCTGTGCCTGGGTTGTTGTTGTTCAGTCGTTCAGTCGTGTCCGACTCTTCGTGACCCCATGGGCCAGAGCATGCCAGGCACGCCTATCCTTCACTGCCTCTCGCAGTTTGGCCAAACTCATGTTAGTACTGTGCCTGGGTAGCAAAACTCAAATGAAGTTTTTTTTAAAAAAAAGTTTGCCAGCACCCTCTGTGGTTCAAGATGTGATGGCGTGTAAGAGGCTTTCTCTGCCGTGGTCCTCTGGAGTGGAATGACCTCCCATCTGATTTTGCGCCATCATCGTACACTTTTCAACTATTGGTAAAAGACACAACTCTTTTGTGATAAAAACACAAAGCTAACAAAGAGCAAAATTTACAGCAGCACAGAACAGCAATACATGCGAAGTGATGTTTTTCCTGCTGCTGCATTGTTGTTCTGTGCTGCTGTAACTTTTGCTCTTTGTTAGTTTTGTGACTTTATTTTATGATTTTAATACAATATATTAATGTAGCGTTGTATCCAATTTTAATCATACTCAGAGTAAACCCATAGAAGGTAATGTACATGACTAACTGAAATCCATTAATTTCAGTGCTCTGAGCAGGACTAACTTTGGATACAACACACATATTTTTGGTGAAGGGCAGAATGTAAGTATAAATAATAAAGGCAATATTAACTTTTTTGATGTTTGCGTTTGGCTTTATATTCACAGAGGGCACAGAGTGCTCAGTGATTTGTAAATCACACAAAAGAAATGAGTACAAACAAGGATATGAAATGATGCTTGAATGTATGTGCTGCTTGAACGTATGCATCTCAAATATTTTTACAGGGTTCAGTGTGGATTGGTGGGCACTTGGTGTCCTAATGTTTGAAATGATGGCAGGAAGATCTCCCTTTGATATTATTACAGACAATCCAGATATGAACACTGAAGATTACCTCTTCCAAGGTATTGCTGTTTAATTTTGTATGTATGTATTTCTTGGATTTATATCACATGCTGAAAGTCAGTGGCTCTCCAGGATCTTGTACGTCACCAACTACCTGCACCATGGTTGCTTATTGGGCAGGCTTCCTCAACCTTGGCTCGCCAGATGTTTTTGGCCTACAACTCCCATGATCCCTAGCTAGCAGGACCAGTGGTCATGGATGATGGGAATTGTAGTCTCAAAACATCTGGAGGGCCAAGGTTGAGGAAGCTTGTTCTTGGGCATTCTGGGACAATATAATGAAATAGCACTTTCAGTTTTATAAGTGGCCTGTATGAGCTAGTGAGATTTGCCAGTCAGGACAATTTAATAATTCTTCGTACTTACTAATTAGAGGGGTTTATCTACTGTTGTCCCATTTCTATGGAACATCTGTTTAGAAATTGATCTTCTCTTAAAGTGCTCCTCAAATCCCCTCACCAATAGAGGACACCCCTTCCCCAAGTTCTCTGGTAACTGCAAAGGTTGTTAAAGGAGGAGAACTGTCTGTCTGGATTTGCAGAAGGCATACCCTGTTTCCCCTATTTTAAGACGTAGTCATAAAATAAGCCATAGCAGGCTTTTTTCGCGTTTGCGAAATATAAGCTGTACCCCGAAAATAAGCCATAGTGATAGGCGCAGTTCTGGAGGGCACCAAGGAAAAGGCTGTGCTGGGCTTACGTAATAAAAATAAGACATCCCCTCAAAATAAGCCATAGTGCGTTTTCTTGAGGGGAAAAAAAATATAAGACGGTGTCTTAAAATAGGGGAAACACGGTAAATGGTGCCACATCTGCAAAGTCTTTGCTGGAACTTAAACAATCCAGGCTTCTGTCATACAGAGAACTTGGGAAATGGTAACGACTACTTGCAAATTCCCATCCCCACCTCCACAAACTGAAAGGTTGAAGAGGCAAAGGACTTGGGCCATTTCTTGCCTTCTAGAAAGCCCCACAAGAGGTGAAACAATATTCTGTCTCATCCCATAATCCTCTGGTACATGTAGAGAAGAGGGAGAAGAGCTTATTTTAATCCACTTTCTCCATACCATGCATGAAGTTATACACCTTGATCATGCCCACCCTTACTTTTTTTAGAAAACCAGAAAGCCCCAAATGTTGCAACATATCTTCATAGGGAAGTTCTTTCGGCCTCTTAATTGTTTTAGTTGTCCTTTCCTGAACCTTTTCAATCTTTACAATCTCATTTCTGAGGTGTGCCAACCAGAACTGTACACAGGTGTGGTTGTACCATGTTTTGTATAACAGCATTATGAAACTGGCAGTTTTATTTTCAATCCCTAATGATCCTTGACATGGAATTCACCTTTTTCACAGCTGCTGCATACTGGGTCAATATTTGTGTTAACGAATATACTTTGTCTCTAAATTTCACAAAACAGAATCACAAACTTTCAAAACCATGCCCACTTACTGTAATCTTCTATTTGTTTCACTCCAATTTCTGCTTTCCTGTTAGAGGCAAGCTTTCCTCTCAGTGCTGAATAATCTGCTCATTCATTGACTGTTTAGCAAGAATTATGGTACTGTATCAGAGAATAACATCTCTCTTTTTTTAATTAAAAAATCTTCTTTTAACAGTTATCCTTGAAAAACCAATCCGAATTCCAAGATTCCTTTCTGTGAAGGCATCCCATGTCCTGAAAGGATTTTTAAATAAGGTAAATTTTGCACACCTGATCTTTTGTTCTGTTCTTGTTTGTTCAAAACCACTTATTTGACTGATTTCTCTCTGCTTCCTCTATTAGCCCCGGAACAGCCATTCTTCTCTGGTTGGCATGGAATATATCCACGTGATGGGTTGTGTTCAATAGTTTGCTTAAGGCAAGGCATGTGACTAGTTGAACTGTTGGAGGTCTCTCTTTTCCTTAGTCTTCTCCTTCAGTTCAGCCCTTGCCTTCGCCTGAAGCAGATGTTGTCATCCACTCCCTCCTTTTCAGCTTTGTGCTCAGGTTCCTGTGAACTTCATCTTCCATCTTTTCTTGTATTTCACTGCTTCCTTTTCTTCAACCCCTTTTCCTTGTTGGTTCATCTCCATAAAAAAAGAAGCAGTTTCCTTGTACTGGCCTTTTCTTCTTTCTCACTGGGAGTTTCTGAGCCACTTTTCAAAGGCTGCCCCATGTAGAGTGTGTTACAGTAATACAAATGGCATGTAATTGTGGCCAAATCAGACACCTCAAGGAATGGGCGCAGCTGGTGTACTAGCTTTAACTGTGCAAATGCACTCCTGGCCACTGCAGAGACCTGGTGACACCAAACCCCAACACTCTGGGCAAGTGTCTTCATGTAAATATTAAATAGCATGGGGAACAGAACAGAACCCTGAGGGACCTTGGAGGCCAATGGCCAAGGCATCAAACAGAATTCTCCCAGCACCACCTTCTGAATACAACTATCCATGAATGAACAGCTTTATCAAAGTTGTCTTAATTTCACAGATTTATTACTGATGCCACTCTTGATATGGTGCTGTTCATTGGCCATTCTTTTTCTGCCAGTGCAAAGACTAGAAGAACAAGCAATAAGCTGGCCTTTGTTTCTAATTCAAGGCAAACTTTTTTTGGCATAGGAAGAACTAATAGACCTTTTGTCAATTTTAAAAGCCTTTTTCCTCCTTTCATCCTCTAAGACTTTCCTATCGCTCCAGGGATTACAGATCCAACAAACTGTTCTGGACCAGAATCTAGTTCTCAAGGCACAAGCCATTTTCTTGCTTCAAGACCAGCAACATCAGCCAATCCAAGTCAGGCAAACGACTTTTGATGCCCAGATTTTTATTCAGATGGCCGTCTCTACTCTTCTTACATCACCCTTTTAACTCTTTAGTTTGGTCTGTTTTTTACACTCAAAAAGAATTGGAGCTTCCCTCCCACTGGAGAAGAGGTGGCCTGTCATGTTCTCCATTGTTTTCCTTCTGGAGTAATTTTGGGGTTTTATTGTTCAGCCTCTCTCAGGGTCTGACCTTTTATAGCTTGGCTATGGACAGAACTGGAAGTGGATCTATCTGTCTATCTCCATCCAACAGTTCAGCTAGTCACATGCCCTTGCCTTAAGCAAATCATAGAACGCAACCCATCACATAGCTGTATCCCTACGCCAACCTAGAAGGTTCATTCATGGTAAGTGATCAGTGTGTCTTTCCCTCTCATAATTATAATTGCTTTGAGCATTTTAAATGTTGTTGTTTTTTAACAGGAAGCTGTTTTTATTGTCACAATTATGGACACTGTGTGAATGGATATGATTTTCTCCAAATTTCACAAAGTAGAATCCTAAATAAAATGAGAGTAGTAAAATATAATGTCTAAAATTACTGAGCAGGTCTCATAAGCCCTTATCAGTAAGTATGCAATTCAGTAGACAGTTAGATACAGTGTGTGACCCTAAGCCTGCTGACCCACAAGCAATTCTCTATAAATTCAGTGGAACTTTCTAAGCATGCTTAGGGTTGTACCCATAGCCAATTTAATGAAAAAAGATACATTTACTTAGGTAATTCTAGCAGTTTTCTTTGAAAAGAGTAGGTGATAAAATAAGATCAAAATTTTCTTAATCTTAAATGGTGCGTATAAGAACTTCTCTCCCAATACAAATAGCAGCTTTGGAGGGGTGAATTTCATAAGAACTGCAGCCTGTCTGTGTTGGGGGAATAAACTCCTCTCACTATGACCAGGACCGGTGCCAGGGTTTTTGGCGCCCTAGGCGAGGGGGCAGGCCACGTGACGTCATTACGCATGACGTACGGTGCCCCGCCCCCTGCCCGCCGGGCGCCCCGCCGTGATTTTCACCGCTGGTTGGGGCGGCACTGGGCAGCGGCGGGGGGCGAGGGGCAGGCTGGCCAGCGCCCCCTCCATTTTGGCGCTCTAGGCAACCGCCTAGTTCGCCTAAATGGACGCGCCGGGCCTGATTATGACCCTAATGCTGAGTGGGCCCTCTAGTGCAGATGTGGGGAACCTGTGGTCCTCCAGATGTTAATTAACTACAACTCCCATCAGCCCCTGCAGGCATGACCAATGGCCAGAGATAATAGGAGTTGTAGTTCAGCAACATCTGGAGGGCCAAATGTTTTCTACACCTGCTCTAGTGGTTGCTAGTTGTGATATTTTTTTTTAATGCTAATTATATTTCACATCAGTTGTAGTTTGGCCCTACATATTTGTGCTTCTTGTACTTAGCTGTTGTTTATATCATGGACAAAATTAATTTTGTTCTTGCCTCTAGGATCCCAAAGAGAGGCTTGGCTGCCAACCACAAACTGGATTTTCTGATATCAAGTCTCACACATTCTTTCGCAGCATAGACTGGGATCTGGTAACGTTCAATTTCATATGTAACCCATTGTGGTGGTTCTTAGTTTAAAGTATTGATGCAAGCCACTATCACACTTAGCAAGTACTCTGTCAAAAATCTACAAGAACATACAAACAAAAATCTACAAGACTCAAGGCAGAGTGCAGATGAAAATGTCTTGCAAACTTTAGAAGGAGCTGTTTTTAATGTTCTGACAGCTACCCCATTCTACTGTTAAACTGCTTAGGAAACTTAAATAAAAGGTCTGGAATAGTTAAACTTAACTTGATATAAACAGATGTACTCTAGGCTCTAGGATACCAAACGTTAGGCTAGCTGTTGGAATGTCTTAGCAAAAATTAATTCCAGGTGGGTAGCACAAATTTATTATGGTATAAGCTTTCATTGGCTTGAGTCCACTTCATCAGGTACACTGCAAATACAGCAGAAGCAGCATTTGGGTGAGAGATGGTTTGTAATGGGAACCAATTTAGAGCAGAGGAACACACAGACTTCACCACATCCAGCAGATGTCTTTCCCAGGACATAACTTCTATATAGGCCTACAGCAAACCTGGCCTGTTTTCCTAGCTTCCCCACGATGAAGAGGACCAGAGATGTGCATTATGAAAAAGAACAAGCCCAAAGGGTTCTTAAGGTTCTGTCTCTTTATCCCCATTTCAGCTGGAAAAGAAGCAGGCAACCCCTCCATTTCAGCCTCAGATCACAGACGATTATGGTCTGGATAACTTTGATACCCAGTTCACCAGCGAACCTGTGCAGCTAACTCCAGATGATGAGTATGTTCTAATGTTGTTAAGCATGCTTTATAAGAAATGTATATTGTGCAGGTCTTTAGACATGATCAGATCTGATTTTGTGTGGACTGAATAGCTACTAAACCTGGTTATGCTCCTCATCAAAATAAAAGAGTGATAGAGAGCTTTTGTTGCATTTACAGGCAGTCAAAAACTAAGAAACCAAGGTGATAGTGTAGGAGAGACAACAGGGCATGGGACCAAAGGGAAGAGTCTGCTTTTTCAGCAGCCATATGCACTTCCATTAAAAATTTTAAAGCAGATGTTCACTATGTGGAAAGGTAGCATATAATTTCCACATCTTGCATCACTTCATGTTCCCGGCTTTTCTAACATTGGGAATGAAAAATGTACATGTGTATGTCTTTAGACTGCCCCTATATGGTTATTCTTTGCTAGGGATCAGGATCCAAAGGATTGTATTGGTATTAGGCTTTTTCCTCCATCCTGCTGCAACCCCTTGAGATCTCCTAGAGCAGGCACGCTCAACAGGTAGATCACTGGACGTCTGTGGTAGATCACTGGCTCTCCTTAAAGAAGCTCAACAACTTTGACTCCCCTAAAAAAGCTCAACAACTTTGACCTGAACCCCTAAAAACGGGCTTTCCTCCCTAAAAAAAGCTCAACAACCTGAACCCCCCAAAATGGGGTAGATCACTGCCTGTATTTAACTCTGTGTGTAGATTGCAGTCTCTTGGGAGTTGGCCACCCCTGCCCTAGAGGAACACCTGATGTCACGTGAGGAGCTGCAGCTAGAAAACAAAGCAGGCAGTTTTCCTTTGTTACAAAGGCATGCACTTCAAGCTGTTGAGATTCCAGTCTGAGGTATCTTCACACTGATGAGATTTGTACCTGCATAGAACAACTTGGCAGATTTGCAGAGATTTAGTCAGTAAACTGATGCTCACATCTCCATCCGTGCAAGGGGAGATGCTCATAGTGAAAGGTGTAGCATGTGTGCCTTTCCACTCGCTCTTCTAACCATCACAGGAGCTTTGTAAAACACTCCACACTGAAGTGCTCACTGCAGTCTTTTAGTTAGATCTGTTTCTTCTGTTATTTTCCTTTCCTTTTGCCACAAGTCCCTGGTTACTGCTGTTGGTCTGTAAATGTTTAGCAGAAAGTTACAACTTGGGCAGCTGTGTGTCTGTAGTGTAGTAGCCAATCCTCAAGTACAGCCACTTTTGTGAATGGAAGCTCCCCATACGCTTTGTTTGGCCTCTCAAAACTGAAATCAAAGGCTTTGTCAGCAGATTTGGAAATGGTGTTTTGACCTGGGTCAGCAACTTCTGCCATTTGCTTTCTAGAGTTGCATGCTCTTGCAATGAACCGAATCTCTCTCTCTCTTCCCCCCCCCCCGGTGCCACCACATATTCTGGGGCTTCGGTGTCATGCTGCCAAACCCTTCTTGTGGCTTTTTTTTACCACTGAGAGGTGAAAATGCCTTCAGTGATATCTAAATACTCTGCAAAGGAGGCAGATTCCAGAGCCGAGTGTAAGATGTCATCTATGCAGTCATGCAACCTTCCTCCATTGCTAATACCTCTTTCATCTGGCAGTGGTTAGAATCGGAGTGGCAAACCTGTGCCGCTTCAGATGTTGACCTCCCAACTCCTGTCAGCCCCAGACAGTATGGCCAATGCCCATTGTTAAGATCGCAGAAGGGAAGGACGTCTCTTGCAAAGACCTGTTTCTTGTTGTCTGATGTAGAGAGGTATATATACTTTTAGAACATCCAAATTTCTTGCCATGGCTTAACAAATTCGTGTAATAAAACTTAAGGGGGAATGGGAAATCATTTATCCTCGGGGACTAGAAATGTAAACCACTATTATTAGCAGTATCCTTGTTATTAATATTTTTTCTGTGTGTAGTCATGGCTGCTCGCTCAACACAATAAATTGAACCGACTGACTCAGCTGGCTGACAGTATGGCCAGTAGTCGGGGATGGTGGGAGTTTTAGTCCAGCAATACTGTATCTGGAGGGCCAAGGATGAGCCCACCCCTAGGTTAGAAGAAACTGAGTGGGATGGTGCTTATCCTATTGCTTTATGCATTGCAGGGGGTTGGATTAGATGACCCTCGGGATCCCTTCCAACTCTACAGTTTTATGGTATGTCCTTTTCTAGGAAGGATAAGCACCAGTTCCCCCTGCTACAGAAGTTCTAGAGACTTCTGTAATATCTCTGCACAAGTGCAGATCCCTTCTGTATGGCTGCACTGATTACCATTCAGAGGTAGAATTGTGTGTCTTACGAAACACCAAAATGGTTGCAAACAATAGATAATTGTGTGTGTGTGTTCCATTTTCAGAGATGTAATAAAAAGAATAGACCAGTCGGAGTTCGAAGGATTTGAATATATTAATCCATTGTTGCTGCAAACTGAGGAAACAGTATGAGAGAATGGCATCGACACAGAGGACAAATAATGTGAATGAACTTTGACATTTAATCCTTAACAACAGTATATGCATGCAAGGCTGGGGTTAAACTGTAAGGTTTTGAGTGGAGACCAATGATGATAATTGCTGCTGAAAAATCAAAAAAACATGATTTTGGTAGGTGTCTTCCTCTATTTTTTTTTTGGAAAAAAATAAGAAGTTTGGGGCACTGACAGAGCTGGCTTCACAAAGAAATCTGCATTTCGTGCCTGCTTCATCAAGGATCAATAGTTGTTTGCATCCTTGGAAGAGAGATTCCAAACCACTTTCAAAGCTGCACGCTTCTGACGGACATTTTCATGCAATGAGCTACTAGAACAGTGTAACATCCTGAAGAATAAAATTGTTAGTGGTGTTGAAGCTTACTTTAGATGCCTTTTTTCACAAGTGGTACCTATCTTAAATGTCTGTTATATATATATATGTATTACATATATATATATATATATATATAATGTGAAATAAAAGGAGTTGTGTTTTATTAGCAATTAAAACAAGTTTGGGTACAGTATTAAGTGCCTAAATGGATAAACTGCATAAAAATATTCTGTATTTGGTACACTTGATAAACCCTGGTAAGTTCTGGTTAAAGAAAAAAGTAGTATTTTACACATGGAACATAACAACTAACAGCTGCTATCTAACATTAATTTATATCTTCATAGAACTTTTAGATGGGACTTGGATCTCAGCAATAACAATTCCAAATTAGAATTTATCAATTGAAGTATCTAGATTATGTTTAATGTGGGAGAAAACAAAATTTACCAAAATCTCATTAGAAAATTTAAATTTGCACATGGTGGATTTCTGAAAATACTTGAGCAGTGCCTACAATGTCTTGTGTTGTATACTAGATTTTTGAATAATATTTTTATCAATGCAATATTCAAAAGGAACAATGGAAGTGTAATAGATCATAGCCTTAAAGTTTTAAAGAAATAAATTATAGGATATCCATCAACATATTGCATTTTTTCTGATAAAGCACACCTCCTACTTAAAACTGTCTGCTTTGAAATGTTCAGCATCTTGTCACTGACTAAGCTCTACAGGAGGATGTTTGGTGAACACAACACTCAAAGCAGTAATATAGTGATGGAGAAAATGAACAGATGTATAAATATTGTATGACTATAATATAAAATATGTCCATATTTCCTCTTGAAAATGGAGGATGTTGCATCAGGTTAATTGTCTGTCAGCTTTGGGAATAAAAACGTGTCCATTCGTTTGAGGACAAACAAGGGCACGTTGCTATCTAAAACCATTCAGAATTATTGGTCTCTATGGGAGATAACAAGACACCGTATTTCATTTTTTTAAAGTAGATTTTTGTTGTAACTCCATTGAGTAGCTTGCAGTTCTGGGGAAGAAAATTCTTCAGGAAGGAGAGAAACCCTGTGTGCCATGATATCTCACCCAATTCGGTATAAAATGCAAGACTACTTGCAACCGTTTTCACATTACTTTTATTGTATAGGTTTCTCAGGGTACAGCATTACATTAGGTGCTGAACATGACATCTCAGTTGCATTCAAGTCCATGAGGTGCTAGGATAAGACTGCCAAATCATGGTATTGAAAAATCTTTCAAAGAACCATCAGTTAAGACTATATTTTGTATGTCCCTTACCCTGACCACTGAATTAACGCACATCTGTGATAATTCAACTTTATTAGTCCCATCCAGAGTTGAAAGTTGCTCTCTGAACTATCTTTTTTGTATTAAGCAACATATGTTCTAACCAGCACTAAGTAATTCATTTAGATGTACTTTCCTCAAATGCTTGGGGTTTAGATAACCAAGTCACCTAGCTAAGAGAGAGTCTTGATTTCTTTTTAATTGAATCATGAAAAAGATTTGAATGCCATTTTTCTTATTTTTCTCCTCGGTGAACCCTGACTGGTCTGTGTCTCTGTATCTTGGATTCTCAGTGTTCCCTGAATGTTTTGTGTCTCTGTATCTTGGATTTACAACTGAGCAGCTGGTTTTGCATGGTGATGTGACCTACGGATGCTGTCTGGTTCTGGGGCTAAGGGGGCTAGGCAAAACATGAAGGGTTCTTTGCCCTGAACTTCTGTGATATCAGAACATTAGAGTAGGGCGAGTACACACACTTGCTCAAGACAAAAACAAATCCTTGATTTATTTACAATTGAAGGCAATTTACAATGTTGCTGTGTTGCCAAATAAGTTGCTGGTTACAAGTCAGTTGCTTGTGTGCAAGTGTATGACTAATGTTCTGTTCATGATGAAGGGGAAATTTTTTATATAAAGTACTTGTTTTATAAATTAAAGAACAAATGAAGGATGTAATTAAATGTGTGGTTTAAAAAAATCCTAATATATTGCAAATGGATCTGGTAATGATATAATTGTCTTAGTATGTAAATGAAATGTAAATGAAAACACTCTAGCTAATTTAATGATTGTAAAACAGTAAATATGTTCTTGTAGTTTTGTATAATTAACTAGTTGAGATCTTTGGCCAGTTTTATTTGTGCAAAAGATGGTATACTAACCCGTAAACAGCTAAGATCATTTATATTCTTGCACATCTATTAAAGACTTTAATGAAAAAGTTTAGACTAATTGTTTCACTAAGCAGACATTTCCAGTATAATTTGCTTTGCCACATGTTCCGTGTGCCAAAAGGACTTCAGCATTTTATACCTTAGTATGCTATACTGAATTTATTGTTTTGAAGGAAACCGTGACAAAAACAGATCTTATATTTTAGGCTCTGTTACTTAATGTTAAAATACTTTTTACTGGCCTGTTACTGATAACATCAGCATTATTCTTGTTGTAAAGGTAATAACAGGTTCAGTTTGTATCAGGTACCAGGTCTTGGTGAACTTGTGCTGAATTTGCTAAGGTATTTGTGAAGCTATACAGTAAATTGACTGAGTATCTTAATGAAGTACATCGTACAAAAGCATTAGTGAGCAATCTGAATAAACAGAGAGAAATTGCAGCGGAGGAAAACTGCTAGCTATCTTTTTATTGAAAACTTTGTGGCTGGATGACTATTTAATTTTCAACAAACCTCATCCCCTAAGCACCCTGAAGCAGATAATTTTGTTTCTAGATTTTAAATCCTGTACAGTCATGGTTCATAATATGTCCCATAGAGAACATACACTTCAGTAGTGCTTTTACTAGAAACATAAGTCATGTGCATCCAGACTTCACTGAGGTTCCCACAGACATTTGCAATACTGACCCGATAGCAGGCTATACCCTACATAATGAAAGATGACATGGCACTTGACCACCTCCTTCTTTAGCTTTCTTGATCTGTGGTAAATTGCTGCAAATTTATTGACTACTAATAAGCATTGGTTGTTCTCTGCTATCTTCTTTGTTACCAAATTACATCTACGTCACTTTCAGACAAACATTTAGCAAGATGACCATCAATGTCCAGTTTTGACCACCTGAAATTGGAAAACAGAATTATCAGACTTGCAGATTTTAGTATATGCATTTATGGCCTTCCCTTCCCCATGCGATCTCAAGGCAGGTTAGATAACACTGAATGTCAATTCGGCTGTATCGTGCAGGAAGAAATATCGTCAGTAAGCAACACTGCAGAGGGAGTGATACTCTGAACTCATCCTTCATCCCATCCCAAAGGCATGTGCAAAAAGGTGTGTCTTGGTCTGTTGCAGTGTTAGAAACAAACATATTAAAGCGAGGTCTAAATGGCACCTTAAGCCTAGGTTATGGGTGCAACAATGGAATGTCTAGGCACACTTTTTTATAATGAGAATACAAAGCTGAAAATGGATGAACTGCAGCTAAAATATTATGTTCACTTTTCACATGGTCTAGTCCTGCCCCTGCCCCCCCCCCAATATTCTTCAGAGGGTCTCTTCTCCAATCTTCAGATAGTAGCTGGAAGTGGGGAGGCAGAAAAAGTTCCTCCTTTCCTTCCATACTGCAGCTTTAATCTGAAATCTTAGGCGCAGTACTGCGCCCGGAGATCAGAAACTGCTCATGCTAATGAAATTCCCTGTCGCAAAATGTGCCTAGAACAATGGGAATTTCAAACACTGGTCTGTTGCCCAAATGCACCTTGGAGGGGTGAAGGGCCTTCCACAACCTGGAGGCCACCACTGAAGACCCTCTCACACCCTGTGGCAGAATCATCAGCCAACGCTCCCCTGTAGATCTTAACGCCCGGGAGGTGTTACATGGGATGTAGTATTTCTCAATTTTGTGTTGAAATGAGGAAAAAATGGCATGCAAATGAGTGTATTAACAATGTGTTAAAGTCTCCCAATACAAAAAAAATAGTCTTTTTGTATTGGAAATCTTCCATGTGCCGTTTACTAACAATTTCTACCTTCCATCCTCCATTTGGCAAGAGCAGCCAACACTTTTCTGTGTTCCCATTGCTTTGTGCCCGATTTCTTCCTATTGGATGTGGCAATGTTTCTCAAACTTGGGGTCTCCAGCTGTTGTTAAACTGCAACTCCCATCATCCCTCACCACTGGTCTTGCTAGCTAGCTAGGGACGACGGGAGTTGCAGTCCAACAACACCTGGAGACCCCAAATTTGAGAAACACTGGATGTGGTCACTTCCATGTGTGTGTGCTGTGGATGTCATGACGAATTGAAAAATGAATTTGAGTAACATAACCAATACTTACTTTCCAGTAAAGTGGATCTGACACATGGGACACTGGCTGAGAGCTAAGATTTCCTCGCTATGGTCCTCTGTCTTTTCTTGGTTGCTGACACTCAAAGAAACAGCAGGAGATTCCTGCACAGGCAACACTGATGTGGCATTGTTAGGCTGGTACAACAAAGTACTTTGCTTATCATCATTTGATAGTATTTTATTTTCCTTTCTGCTTTTTCCTTCACTCTGTGCTGTAGCCCCTTTCCAAAGCTTTTCAAACACAAATACTCTTGGCTGGCTCTGTGCAGCTGTTGATGAATGTCCTGGTGAATTCTGCTGGGTTGAGTGCAGACACATTTCAATCATTTCTCTACCTTCCAGCTTAGGGGAAAGATTGTTGTGTCCAGTTGTTGTTTCCTCAGCAGTATATTTACCGGCTGGAATGGGGTTTTGCTTGGGAACAGGAGAAATAACACTGAGTCTCCCATCTGCATCATTTTCTCTTTCTATCGAACTATGAGTTTGATTTTCAGAAGGTTTTTTACTTCTTGAATTATTTGTGTGGTAACGTGGAAATGGAGTCCACTGAAACTGTTTCATTCCAATATCAAAGGTTTCTGGGGCTGGCTGAGGATTTGTAGTTTGTGAGCTCTGAACACAGACAAATTAAAGTTTGCTAACTCTGTAGATTCAGAAGAATATATAAAAGAGGAAAGCCAGTAAGATACCATAACCAGTGCTGGGTTTGAATGTGGAAAATACAGTTGAAAGAGCTCCCAAGGTATGATCTATCACTTACGGTTCGAATACAGAATTTTTTTTAACCATACTTCATGAGTTTATCCAGCTTACCAACGGCAGGATGTTTGTGTTATCACCAACAGAGCCTTGTTTAAGTGTCACTGTAACTATTGTGCCTTTACATAATTACCACTGTCCCTTTTGCATTTCGCTTGCCTCTGACTTTAGTCTTCACCATTCTGCCTCACCCACAATGTGTATGTGCGTGTTGCCAATTTGAGATTACGCTTCATGCATCCAAGGTGGATTCTGATCAATGAAAGCTTTTGCCATAATAAATTTAAGTCTTTACAGTTCCACAAGACTGTTTTGCTTTTCTTCCATTCTCTAGAATTCTACTGTGGCTCCACAGTAGAAACAGCCTTTAGTTCTGTCAAGTATCTCCTCTTGTTTGACAGGCATGGAAATTAATGGACGTGACTAACTTGGGCCTATTAATTTCAATGGATCAACTCTGAGTAGCATTTAGATGGATTCAGCTCTTGTGCACCTGCTTCCTCCCAAAACAAGATAAGTGTGTCATCAGTGTCTTGTGACCATGTTCCAGGTCCAGGACTTTAAAGTCAAAACCACTGCCAGAGGCATGTCAGTTTGGCGTAATAGGAGTATAGGCTGCCTCTTCTGCAAGTTTGACATGAGGCGCTGCAGCAGGAATGGGGTGGTACTTACTTTGTAATAATGAAACCCAACTCCCATTCCAGTGGTCCTCCTAAACCCATGCTGTTGCCACAATTCAGTCTCACTCCCAAAACCTGCACTCAACAATAAGAATAGGCATACCTTCTATACTCTTCCATACCAAAAATTCTAACACCAACCCTTCCTCACACCATTTAGTTAAGGCCCCAAGAGGCAGTGAAACGAAGTGTCACAGGACCAAACAGAAAACTTCCCACATCAAATGTATTATTACACAATGCCCATTAAAACTTAATACAAATATGCAGGATTTCAGCATGGGCAGTTGTGGGATATGGTGGCCTTTTTATGCTGTGCTATTACTGCTATGCTTGTAGCTACTTTTTATTACATCCATATGTGGCTTGAGATGCCAACTGCCTCTCTCCATATGAAGCAGATCCTGTAATTTGTCATATATGGCCTTGTTTCATGTGCTGCCTCCATGAGAGGTCCAGTGGGTGGCAACACAACAACAGGCCTTTTCAGTGGCGATTGCCCACTTACGGAATCTAGCTTTTTAAAAATAGAATTGCCTTTTAGATATGTCTTTGTTTTATGCCGGTTATAATGTGTGTGTTTACTATATATTGTAAGGCACTTTGAGTTAGCTTGGTAAGAAAGTGACAAATAAATTTAATAAACAGTAATCCAAATGATTTTATATATTGGATGCTAGACTGGGAGTATGAGTGTGGCCCAGACTTATTTTATTATCCCACTGCTTTACATTTTGTGGATTTTGTACTGATTAACTGAATTGTCAAACCGTGTTTCATATTGTTTGCATTTTTCCTCCTATTTTTGTCATTTCTGTTAGCGTCAGCCACTTTGGGCTTCCTCCTGGAGGAAGAAAAGCGGGGTACAAATAAAATGATGATGACGTGTGAAGTACAGCCTCTTGTCCAACTTTATCCTCCTAATGTTCAAGGCTAAATGCAAGATGTTTGCCTTTCTGGCAGGTTTTACTGATGACTCTGAATTCAAGCTCAGAAATGTGAACATGAACAAGCTCAATAAAGTGTGAGGGCAAGAGCTGTGAAGTTATACACCTGCATGTTATATACTTACTGAGAATTTTAAGTGCCTAAGATCAGATGGCATAGTAAATTATGGAATTCACTCTTACAAGAGGCAGTGATGGCCACCAACTTGGATGGGGTTTCTTAAAATAAAAGATCGGGCAAATTAATGGAGGCAAAGGTTCTATCTTTAGTATGGGAGGCAGGATTTTTGGGGAATCGCAAGTAGGGAGAGTGTTGTTGTGCTCCAGTTCCGCTTGTGGGTCTCCTACGGGCATCTGGTTGGCTGCTGCAAGAACAAAGTGCTGGACTAGATGGGCCCTTTGTCTGATTCAGCAGAGCTCGTCTCAGGCACTTAGTTTCTTTCTTGCCTGTCTACACTTCTGTTTGAGACACCATCACCAAACCCAGTCTTTTTTTTTTTTTTTTTATAAAACAACAGATTTGCCAGACCTTTGAAATCATGGCAAATACAGGCTCGGTTTATCACAGCCAGCATCAGCTGAGAGGATTCCTTCCACTGTATCACATTCTTGAAGGAGTTATAAAGAGCAAATTAGGGCAGTGGGGAGCCTCTCCAATATCAAATCCATTACCTTCAACCTTATTCGAAATTAAGTTTTCAGCTATTTTTCCATTGTATGTTACTTTCCCTTTATAGTGAATGAAGATGAGGACTTGTTTTTAATCTTGAGATAGTATCTTAATGGTCAATAAGTATCTTAATGGTTAATAATAATTTGAAACACGTTTTACCTTTGTAAGAAACTTGGGAAGGTTGACTACTTTTTCTAAACTTGAGCGATGCAGATGTGGGTCCACAGACTTGAGTAATGTCATCCACACGATTTCAGCACTGCTTAAGCCTTGCTCTTCAAACCAGCAAGAGCTGCCGGAAAATGTACTACAAAACATAAAACTCACGAATAGCATCATTTCTCTACTGTCCCATCTTGTCAGAACCAACCCAGTGCAGCTCAAGCCACTTGCAAGCTTGGAGTGGAATGGTTGAGAATACTACATTTGCGAGGCAATCTTGGTCACTGCACACTGAAACCAGTATGAAAGGCAAACAGAGCAGGCTCCCTTTTAAGGTGCTCCAGATTGAAACATTCCACACCTGTAACAGTAAACTCTTCAAAAAAAACAAACCTCCTAAGTGGCCACTATTTGCAAACATTAGGTCCTTTGGTCTAAAAATGAAACAGGACACAGATAACTTGCAATTGTAAATAATAATATCAAATTCATTAGCCTCTAGCGGTGGACAAGTCTTGCTCTACGTAATCCTAATCGTAGAAACCTGAGGCATTTCACCTCTTAACATATACACTCGATGCACATGCCTCGCCTCTCGTACACTGAGACCTTTCAGATTCTTGTTCACCTATGCGTCTCTTGCACATGGCCGATTCTTAGGTAAGTTTAAAGCATTTATTACAACGTTCCGTTAACTAGTCTGTGTTGACAGCAAAACCAAATTGCTCTGAAGTTTTTAAGAAGTGTATTAATACAATATACAAGTTATGTTATATGAGAATGGCCCTCATCCTTGTAGCAAAATCCTGCGGCTCCCCCCCCCCCCGCGCTTTTAACGCACATCTAATTCCTCTTTGAGGGACCCAGGTGGCGCTGTGGGTTAAACCACAGAGCCTAGGGCTTGCTGATCAGAAGGTCGGTGGTTTGAATCCCTGCGGGGTGAGCTCCCTTTGCTTGGTCCCAGCTCCTGCCCACCTAGAAGTTCAAAAGCACGTCAATGTGCAAGTAGATAAATAGGTACTGCTCCGGTGGGAAGGTAAACGGCGTTTACGTGTGCTGCTCTGGTTCGCCAGAAGCGGGCTTTGTCATGCTGGCCACATGACCTGGAAGCTGTACGCCGGCTCCCTTGGCCAATAAAGCGAGATGAGCGCGCAACCCCAGAGTCGGACACGACTGGACCTAATGGTCAGGGATCCCTTTACCTTTACTTCCTCTTTGACGCTCAATCACCATAGTTGTCAACTTTTCCCTTTTTTGGTGGGAAACTCCCTTATTCTGAATAGGATTCCTCGTGAGAAAAGGGAAAGGTTGACAATCACCTCTAAACACTCCCATAATACAAATCTTAAAAGGAGAGGGTTTTTTGTGCCTTTGCTGCTGCAACACGTTTATTGGTTTTAACCTATTTTGTTCTATTGAATGATATTTTAAATGGTTGCAACTCGCCTCATCCCAGTTATAGGAACTTGAAGCTTGTGCACCTCTCTCGCGCGCGGGCACACTCAAAGAGCGATCCAATCATTCCACACACATTCACCTGCGCGCGCGCGCAACCCCCCCCCCCCGGCGCTCCTAGGCCTAGTGGCGGGCGCCTGCGCATTCGCACGCAGACTCCCCCACCCTCCCGCTGCGTGCCTGAAGGAATCCTCCCAACCCGGACTCACGGTGCCCGGCGAGGAATGGCAGAGGGGCGTCCTTCCGCCTCTTCGTCTTCCTCCTGCTGCTGGTGCGGCTGCCGCCTCTTGCGCTTGAGGCTGAGCTTTCCTCCCGGCTGCCGCCGCCGTGTTCAGCCCGCTCTTCGTCTGCCATAGCTCGGTCTCCTCCCCTCCCCCCCAAAAAAAAAAACGCCCCGGGGGGAGGAATTGGGGGCCGCCTCCTTCCGAAAAGGCGGGAAGGGGTTTTCTGAGGGGAGAGCTCGCTCGCTCAGCAGCACCAGCTGGTGGCCAACGGGCCGCCCTGCTCCCAATGCGACCGAGAAAATGGCGGTTTTCTTAAAAAAAGAAATATTTATTACTCCCACCCACCCCTCCAAGCCCCTTTAAAAAAAATTCTCGTCATCCTATGGAGGGCAAGGCTCCCCCCCAAAAAAGGAGCGCTCCCCCCAAATTGCTGGGCTCCTGTCATAAACATACTGTATACTTTTTATTTCAGAGATCTTGACATGTGGGTCACAATTCGCCCACTTAGAAATATACTCTGCCCCTTTTGCCCCCCTCTTATTTCCTCCCCTCCCCCCACCTCCATTACTGCCTTGCTAAACTTGGGAGGAAAATGTTACCCTCAAACAAACAGGCGTGGATTTTAGTAGGCCAAAGCTGTTTAAACTTGATATAGCACAGCCCTGTTTACTCTGAAGTAAACCCTTGTTTTGCTCCTTAAGGGGAGTGTCATTTGGATAGGTTTCAAGCCTGAAACCTGCCTTGGGTTGTGTTCCGTGTTCAGCCCTGCTCAGTAAGCACATTGGGTCGTCTCCAGTAAGTCCTCATGAGTAATCCTATTGAAACAGATGAACTGAAGTCGTAGAGTCAGAAGGGACCCTGAGGGTCATCTAGCCCAACCCCCTGCAATGGAGGAATCGCAACTAAAGCATCCGTGACCGATGGCTGTCCAACCTCTGCTTAAAAACCTCCAAGGAAGGAGAGTCCACCACCTTCTGGGGGATTCCACTCCCTAATGGAACAGCAGAAAGTTCTTCCTGGTGTTTAGTCGGAAATTCCTTTCTTGTAACTTCAGTTAACTCACGGCTGCTCTGAGTAGGACTAGAATGGGATACAAGCCATTGAAAATAATGGTCATGACTCACTTGGGTCCACTGACTTTACCGCGTCTGCTCTGCAAAGGGCTTAGGTACTGTACAGTTCATTTACTTTAGCAAGCATTTGGGTGGGAATGTCTCAAGGAAGGGAATTTCTGTACAGATGGAAGAAAAGGCTGCTTGAGAAAATTTAAGAACTTTAAACATTCTTACAGATCTGAGTCTCGGGCAGACTAGATTTTTAAGGGGTTTCCATCTTTTTCATGTTTCAGTTAATATCTGAAGTGGTGAATCAGTGAGATCAGCTTGACTAGTGTTTTCATACAGCTAGACAAACCTTTAAATTTGATTTGCAGATTTTGCATTGAGTTTGAGAAACAGTTTATAGATTGCTCTTCATGAATGTCACCCTAACCAAGTCTACACATGGCATGAACATTAAGAAACCATAAAAGGAAAAGTCCAACAGCAGGAAATAATTGCTTCATTGCCTCAAAACTGCAGCTGTAAAAACAAAAATGAAAAGTGTTTTCCTCCTAGTTCGTACCTTTTTTTACAGCACTGTCTGCAAGCTGGAATGTAGTTTTTACCACTTGGTGGCACCAAATTATTAAAAATACTTATTGAGAGTACAGTACAGTATTCTATTAACATTTTAGTAAATGGATTTCATTTTGGGGAACTAATATTTATTTCACCTTGATGTGTATGTGGAAAAAACTGATCCTAAACCTCCACTGTCTTGTGGTATACTCATTTGTGAGAAAGGCTTTGGAGTAAATCCCAAGGAAAAAATCTATACCCGCTGCCTTGTGGGACATATTTGGGAGGGGGAAAAGGCTAAGGAGTAAACCCTACACAAATCCAGAATGCAGTCCCTAAGACTGTTGGATGGCGCCTTGCATGCCTCCTGGCAACTCCTGCAGCCAAGCTGGTGCCAAACGTATTGCTTTCCTTTGGACCACATCAACAAAGTCATCCTGGCAGTCCATAACCTTCATACACACTGCCCAGGGCTGCACCCTGGAGAGGTCACTTTGGTGCTGCTAATGCAGCAAAATCAACGTGAGAGGTAGTAGTTACAAGTTACCGGTACTCGTCTCCGCAGCCACAGTAGGCGCTGTGCTTCTCCAGTGGTTTGGCTTCAATCCCAGAGGCACACTCCAGCAACAATATGTGTATAGTCACATGCATGTATAGCACACATGGGTTTACCTGCACTGCATGTATTTGTTTTGTAGTATTTTATGTATTACCCAAAAAGAGAACAAATACATGCTTAAAATTTGCACGTCCTAATTTATAGGTATAGATGCAATATTAGAAATAATTATTACAGTACAATTTTAATGGAAATACAATACCTAGAACATAGTATGACCTGTGAGACTACTAACGTACTCGGTATGCTGACTGCTGATGGGCAACCTCAATGCCCCTTCTTTCTCTTTGGGTTCTTTCATATCTTTAAACTAGACTTGGACATGACACCCTTCAAAGAGTACATGGCTACCCTAATTTTGTGACAGTTTTACAAGGGGAAGAGCAATTGCTCACTGCTAGTTTCTGCCTATATGTTGAACAGTTCTCAGATGCAGTGTAGCAGAAATCATACTGGAAAAATCATTTTGTAAAGATTGTGAAAATGAAAGATGAATGCTTGGTTTATTCCTACTGTGTGAGTCTGCATTTGTAAACAATTGTTTCTTCTCCGTTTCAAGGTAGAAAAAGAGCAACAAAACTTCAAGTCTACACATGACATGAAAGTCAAGAAAGGATAAAAGAAGTCCTAATATCAGGAAATGAGGTAGCAAATTTTCTGTAAAGGAAGAATATGAAGCTTATTGCAAGAGACATGTCCAAATGTGTTGCTTAATCTGTTATAGTCCACAAACACATTAAGTATTTTAAATATATATTCCAATATGTTTCTACATCTTAGCTCTTTTTGTCTCTTTATCAGCTCTCAATAAGTTGTTGGTATTAAAAGAATTAACAGTTCTGGATATAATTTTTCAAAAGGTCATGAGCTTGGTTGTCATATCAGAAGCTCAGAAAAGTAAAATGGGCCCGGAAAGAAACTGTGGTTAATTTTGTTTAAAAAATTCTTAAATTTCATTTCAATTTAAATTGCAATTCTACAATCTTAGACTTTTATGAGAGCCAGTATGGTGTAGTGGTTAAGAGCGGTGGACTCATAATCTGGTGAACCGGGTTCGCATCCCCGTTCCTCCACATGCAGCTGCTGGATGACCTTGGGCTAGTCACACTTCTCTGAAGTCTCTCAGCCTCACTCACCTCACAGAGTGTTTGTTGTGGGGGAGGAAGGGAAAGGAGAATGTTAGCCGCTTTGAGACTCCTTAGGGTAGTGATAAAGCGGGATATCAAATCCAAACTCTTCTTCTCTTCTTATGGCATTCTTATTTTGGCTATAGCTAGCTTACAAAACGCATATGCCTATGGTGGAGAGTTCATTTTTAAAGCAAGGATTAGATCATTTGAACCCATAAAAGCCCAGTTCACCACTGTGGGCTTTGGCACAGATGAATCTCAGCTTACCCCACCCCACCCCACCCACGTCTTTTTATTTATTTAAAAAATGTTGTGTGGAACCGCCACCTGACTGAAATCACTCAGGTCCCCCCTTCCTGTTGAACTTCAGGTACTTGACAAAGATATTTCTATTTCAGCAGGCATTTTAAGTAAGTTGTAGTTTGTCTGCATAATTTGTGGTACTGCTTTCCACACCTATGTCTCAAGGCTATTTACAAAATGCAGAAAACAGCAAAAAACAACAACCCACCAGTTACATATCAGCAAATAAATTTAAAAACAATACTAAATAAACACCCGTGGCACAGACATATTCTTTTAGCTGGGAAAACTTGTCTGAACAAAAGGGTTTCCAGTTGTTTCTGGATAAATGCAGATAGTGGGTGACTATAGAGCTTACATTTTGACCTGTGGTTTTTGTTTGCTTCAAATACTGTATTATTTTGAATGATCGATTGTTTTATTTATTGATTATATAAACCACATTGTGACAAAGTGTGGTGAAATATAAATAATGGAAATAAATAATAATAAAATCAGGTTGAAACAATTGACATTCAGTTTATCACATATTTAACACTCTAGTGCCAAGCAAATGTGTAAATACTGAGTGGGATTCCTTGCTGTTAACAGCATCTCTGCCTATCTTTCTTAATATTCCTTCTTAAAGAAATAAGCAACATAACTCAAATATAATGCAAAGATATGTCATGTTTTGTGTGATAGGGTTGTAGCCATCTAAGTACAGTAATACTCAGAGTACACCCATTAAAATTAATGTGCTTAAGTTAGACATGCCCATTTATTTTAACGGGTCTACTCTGAGAAGGACTAACATTGGCTAAATGCCATAGTCCCAAGCCATGGAAAACACAGAGACTATTTTTTTTATTATTATCAGAATTGCTGTACCACTGCTTACTACCTCTGATGTCTGCAGTTCTTGGCTTTAATCTGTTAAAAATACAATTAGTCTGTAGTTATAACTTATGCACCCTTGTAAGTATGTAACAAAGATGCCAGCTTGAGGGAAGAGAGCTAGAACGGGAGCAGTTGTTGGAATAAATTCTAGTTCTCTCAAGACATTCATATAGACAATAAATCCAATGATATAAATCAAGCACCAAACATACTATATGCATAGTTCATTGATAGGCGAGGAGGGAGGGCCAGAAAAAGCAGCATGTGAAACACAGGTGTCAGCATTTGCTGAGGAAGAACTGGTACATTATCAACTAATCCACCTTCTGCTATTTGTGATTTCCTCCCCAACAGCTGTGGCATTAAATAAGAGCTCACTGCATTTGGGAAGAATTAGAGAACTTAATGGGGATAGGGGTACCACTGCTGAAGCTTTGGGGGAAAGACAGGGGAAGTGGGGATTTTGGAGGAAATGTTAGACACTTGGGGTGGGAGTTGGGGGAAGAGTTAATTATTCAGCTGTGCTTCTACCGGTAGATTTATCAGTGGGAATTGCTATGGTTCTTTGTTCTTGTCTTTCCACTAAGGCTGATATGGCACTATACATGCACCGTAGGCTCTTGTATGGTCTACTGAGAGAGTCCTAGAGAGTTTATTTTAATTTCAGAACAGAGTTGGTGTCGACTTCTGCCAGCTGCTAACAGGAGTCCTCCAAGATAGGCTAGATAACATATACAGATTCTTGTGCTAACTGCTTTATAGAGAGATTCATTCTTTGAGTCAGAAAGAGGTGATTATATGCATCCTAATTATATGCATCTTTACTCAGAAGCAAGTGTACATAGTACTGCAGCCATAGTGATAGATCTCAATTTATTTATTGTTCGTATGCAAGAAAATGTTGACTTTTTAAAGACTAGGGTGTGCAACCTGTAGGCCAATATTCATAGGTTTTCAAAATAAAGAACCGCTGAGTGAAATAGGATTTACTTAAAAGTAAGTGTGCACAGGATTGCAAATTGAAGTTTAGGTCAGTGAAGTTACTGTTTTGCACAGGACTATGTTACGGGTGGCGCTGTGGGTTAAACCACAGAGCCTAGGGCTTGCTGATCAGAAGGTCGGCGGTTTGAATCCCCGCGAGGGGGTGAGCTCCCGTTGCTCGGTCCCAGCTCCTGCCAACCTAGCAGTTCGAAAGCACGTCAAAGTGCAAATAGATAAATAGGTACCGCTCCGGCGGGAAGGTAAACAGCGTTTCCGTGCACTGCTCTGGTTCGCCAGAAGTGGCTTAGTCATGCTGGCCACATGACCTGGAAGTTGTACGCCAGCTCCCTTGGCCAATAAAGTGAGATGAGCACCGCAACCCCAGAGTCGTCCGCGACTGGACCTAATGGTCAGGGGTCCCTTTACCTTTATGTTACCATATTTCAAATCTGCATGTACTCCTGACTTCGCTACTGGAGAAGACACCTGGTTGGACACTACTGAAGTACTTATATAATTCTACAGCTGGAATAAGGTACTAGTAGGATAGCAGTTCTTTGAGTTTAAAATGGCTGCCTTTGCTGTTGATGTATGCCATTAATGGCCAGTGGGTTTCAGGTACAGCCGTGATGGGGGAACATGTGACCCTCATATGTCATGGAACATATTAGCCCAAGTCAGCATGGCTAATATTAAAGGCTAATGGGAGTTGTAGTCTATCAAAATTTGGAGGGCTACATGTTCCCTATTCTTGAAGAGTATCCTAATGAGGAGTGACCTTAATTATTACCAACTTTGAAGACAGACTCATCTGTATACCAATGTCTTTTCTATGTATGTTTCAGGGAACTTTGTGGGGTTTTTTAATACTTATGAAGAGTGGGGCCACAGTTGGGGTGATGGTAAAGGCCTAAAGTGTCCTATCCCTCATGCTACAATCTGGAATGGGGTGAGGGGCACACTGCAATTTGTGTAAAAAAAACAAAAACTGCACATTAAGATGCAAAGATACGTAGCTAATGTATCACCCTTCTAATCTGGCTCTCAAGCGCCTGTGTTCTTCTCCTCCTATGTAGCCAGGAAGAGGAATTCAGTGGAGTTTCATTTTGCTTGTACAGAATCTTGGCTCCTTGCTGTGTAGGAACCAGAGGTCAGTTTCAAACTCTGGTCAGTTGCAAAATAGCATAAGAAGAAGCCAGGATTCTATGGAAGTGAAACTAAATGCTGCCAGTGTCCTCTTCTAAGCAGTGCAGGGAGAGGGGAAGGGCAGTGTGCCAGCTGAAGTCTTGCTTGGGCTCATTCCAGTTCAGACATGTATCCCCAAACCATAGTTTAGTGATACATGCTACATAGGTCATTGTGTCTTCTGTAGCAAATTATATAGGTTTGTGCAAGATGCCTAACAGTCTCAGACTCTCTGATTCAGTTACTCAGTTTTAATTTGGAAGCTCCCCCCCCCCCCTTGCAATTTGGCAACTGGATAGTCCTCCCTTGCCTCTCCTTATCACTTTGCTCTTAGGCTGTGTACACATCACCAGCCTAAAACACAGCTTGGTTGCTCTTTTTTCTCATTTTGAATTGAAGCTGGTTTGGGGGGGGGGAGCATTGTACCACAGTTCTTCATGAGAAATGGCAGGATAGTTTATAGATATGGATTGTGGCTGATGTTGTGTGCTCACTGCTTCCCAAGCCGGTGGTGGGAGGTCATTGGATGCTGAATAAATGGGAATGTGTATACAGTCTTATAACCTGATACATCACTAGTAATGGTCTTTGTTCCCGTTTCAATGGCTTCCATCAAAAACTGTTGTTTCTCCCTTTCTGCCCCATATACTTGGAAGTGCTACCAGAACATTTGTGTGTTCTGCCTTCCTTCAAACTGCTCTTCAAAATCCACCTTTTCAGTAATAAAGTACATGCAACTGAGGGCCCATCCATACTTTCACTTGTCCTATTTTTCCAGGACATGTCCTCTTTTTCATGGGTAAAGTCATCATAGTTATCCATAGTTAAAAGTAGAAGTCAGCAAATGTGTCCTCTTTTTTGCTTTCCAAAATATGGCAACCCTACATTTGACCTGTATTTTGATAAGCTTGTGTTCCATTTAGTTGCCCCATGTTCAGTGTTTTATTTTTATGCTGTTCTGCAGCTATGCCATACGTTTCTTGCAAAAATCCGATCTTGCCAGATGCACAGCAAATCCTAAAAGAGATTTGGCCCACCTAATAAACCAATTTTGGAAGGGCTCATGAACAATTTTCTTCAAAGTTTCCACAGATCTGCAGGCCGTGACAGCCTCATCTCACCTCCTCCCTTTCTTTCCACCCTCACTCCACCCCAATGGTTGTTTTTTCATTAGAGTTAGTGACTTCTTAACTGCACACTTCCAGTTATTGCCTGGCTGGGATCTGAGACTTCCTCTTCATTTTGCAAATGACCCTTTTATGCCCCCCCCAACCCCTCATACCTCTCTTCTGCTTGTTATCACCTGTCCTCTAAAAAATAAATGCTACTGATGTCTCCAGAGAACGGAGAGGGGAGGGAGAAGGAAGAACCAATGAGTCCAAAAGCCCAAAGTGCCCTTAGCTATGCCTCCAGGAAGCTTAGAACGCTCTTAACAGTTCCTCTTAGCAAGAGCCACCCTGAACCATGACAAGCAGAGGGCAGACCAAGGCAGGTACACTCAGCACAACCCAAGAGCACAACCCAAGAGTGGACAAAGAAATAGGGGCTTGCTGGAGATGGTTACAGAGCAGAAAGTACACAAGTATGGACCCAGTGAGCAATAAAGTCAGGATTTTGCTGGCAAGTGTGGATTGGCTCTTAAACAACCACATATTGCTTTTGTATTTACCCCTGTTCCACTTTGCTCTGCTTCCTGTTTTGCTTCCTTTGAGTTGAACTTTAGATTGCAAGCTCCTTGAGGCAGGGGCCTGCCCTCTTGTACTCTGCAAAGTAGCTGACACGCTGGTGGCATACACAGGAGCCGGCTCCTAGGGGCCAGGGTCCCTTCCGCCCCCAATAAAATATTGGAGGCCCCATCCTAAAGTTGATGAGCATTGCCATTCAAGTGGTGAGTGTGTGCCACATCTTGTGATCAATTATGCAGGGTGGGGCTTACCTGCCCCCCATATTTTATTCAAGTTGGCACCCCTGATGGCATATAAATATATAAATGATCATTATCATAATTCACCATCTTATGGGTATTTTTGGTTGCTTGTAGAAATCACAACAGGACATAAGACATTGTATCATACTGCAGACTTTTCAAAGGATTACCTTGGTTTTGGAAAGTTCATAATAACCAGTTAGGTCTGGCCAGGGTAGGGATGGGTGTGTTGATCTTCACAGGGAAGACTTAATGTATTTCAGAAAATTTTGTTTTGGTCTACCGTGTTTCTCATAATATAAGACATGCCTAAAATATAAGGCATAGAAGGATTATAACGGGGTCGCAAAATATAAGGCATACCCCGAAAATAAGACGTACTGGGTTCCAGTAGTGATATCGGGTACCTGGTGAGGTGCAGCCCCTCCTAAACACCCAGCAGCGCGCACCACGTGGGGCCCCAATCCAGCTCCCGCCAGCTCTCTCCCCCAGCACAGCCAGCAGCAGCAGCGGGCACCGCTTGGATCCGATCCAGCGGGACTCAGCCGCAGCGCGCCAGTGGATCCCCGATCCACCGGGCGCAGCAGCAGCGCGCTGAGTGAAGCCCTGAGTGGCCGGGACCCGGACCCAGCCGCAACCGCTGGAAGCCGCTAGAGGAAGTAGCAGCATCCTCGCTAGCTCCTCCACCAAACCCCGCGCAGCCCGCAGATCCCAAAAGCAGGCTTCTGCTGCTGCCCGCCTCGCAAGAGCAGTGATCGGAGGCGGGCGGGGGGGGGGGACAAGCGGGAGAGGCAGCGGCAACAACAGCAGCAGCAGCCCCTCCAAGCCCTCCTCCTCCTCGCCACCCCTAGCCTCGCCTTCGCCCTCACCGCCCTAAGGGGCCCTCACGCAGCCCTCGCCCTCCAGCGTCCTCCTCCTCCTGGACGCTGCCACTTAGGCACGCAGGAGGGAGAGCCGGCAGACGGACGGCACCTCCTCAATCCTGCACACTTCACCTCAGGGCGTTTCCCGCCCTCGCAGAGAGAGGGGCTTCCCCCTCCCTCAGTCGGGTGTGTAAGGGCTGTCTCCTCCCCCCCCACCTCTCCGTTTCATTCGGCTCCTTCATTGCTCTCCTGCTGCAATCCAAACCTGATTGTGGCTTTTCTCTTTCTCTCTCTCTCTCTCCCCCTCCCTCCCTCTCCCTCTCCTCAACTTTCCCCATGCTTTCCTCTTTCTTTTCGTGTCTTCTTCGGCCATGGACTATTATTTTCTTCCCCTATCCGTGCACTTGCAATTCTCTCCACCACCACCCTCCTCTCCCCAAATTCATTTTAGGATTTTCAGTTTTCTCCTCACTGGTTCTTCCTTTTCTTCTCTCCCCCCATCCTCATTGCATCCTTTTTCTCTCTGCCCTCCTTTGCTACACACACACACGCGCGGGGGGGGGGGGAGAGAGAGAGAGAGAGAGAGAGAGAGAGAGAGAGAGAGAGGAGTGTTGACTTTGCTTGTCCCCCGCCACCCGCCACCCCTTCCCAGCTCCGTGAAGCATCTCCGCTGTTCCCCGCCGTGGCAGCTTCCAAAAGCCTGCTTTTAAAAAGCCTCGGTGGGGGGGGGGAGATGTTGCACAGAGCAGGTGGCAGCAACGTGAAGCATCTCCATTGTCCCCCGTCGTCCTTGCAAAAGCCTTCCTTCCTTCTCCCTCTTTCTTTCACTCTTTCTCACTCCTCTCTCTCTCTCTCTCTCTCTCTCACCTTTTCCTTTCTTCCTTCCTTCTCTCTCTCTCACCCCTTCTGTCTTCCTTCCTTCCTTCCTTCCCTCTCTCTCTTCCCTCCCTCCTTCACTCTCTCTTCCTCTCTCTCTCTCTCTCTCTCTCTCTCTCTCTCTCCTTCCTTCCTTGTCTCTCTCTCTTCCTTCCTTTCTTTCTCTCTCTCTCTCTCTCTCTCTCTCATCCCTTCCTTCCTTCTCCCTCTTTCTTTCTTTCACTCTCTCTCACTCGCCAACCCCGTTCGCCAAAGCAGGCTTGTTTTTGCGATCTTGGCGGGGAAGAACCAGCAGCACCCCTCTGCTGCCCCTCCCAGCCTTTTAGAGGAGGAAAACCAGAAAAAAAATTTTTTTCTTGTTTTCCTCCTCTAAAAACAAGGTGCGCCCTATGGAGCATCCTATGGAGCAAAAAATACGGTAATTATAATGGAATATATGTAGATTGCTGTACCACACTTAATAAAAATAAGACATCCCCCGAAAATAAGCCATACTGTGTTTTTTGGAGGATAAAAAGATTATAAGACGGTGTCTTATTTTAGGAGAAACACGGTATACATCAGGAGAGTGGGGAAGCTTTGACTCTCTGGATGCTGTTAGACTCCAACTTCTATCAGCCCTAGCCTGCAGAGAATATGGGATATAGAGAGAGCCATAGGTCCCCCTTCCCTGCTATAAATGAACAGATTTTGAAATCATTTATCTAAGGATGTGGATAAAAATCTTTTGTCAGCTAGCTTGCTTGGGCTGATGGGAGTTGGAATCCGACAACATCTGGAGTTCCAAAGGTTACCTATCCCTAATGCAGTTTGAGGACAAACTCTTTTCACACTTGTTATGCATTGCATAGATAACCATGGTTACAACTGAGCATGATAAGTGCAATGCTGTTTGTGTCTACTCAGAAGAAAGTCCTCACTGGGCTTGTTGTTGTTCAGTCGTTCAGTCGTGTCCGACTCTTCGTGACCCCATGGACCAGAGCACGCCAGGCACGCCTATCCTTCACTGCCTCTCGCAGTTTGGCCAAACTCATGTTAGTAGCTTCGAGAACACTGTCCAACCATCTCATCTTCTGTCGTCCCCTTCTCCTTGTGCCCTCAATCCTTCCCAACATCAGGGTCTTTTCTAGGGAGTCTTCTCTTCTCATGAGGTGGCCAAAGTACTGGAGCCTCAACTTCAGGATCTGTCCTTCTAATGAGCACTCAGGGTTGATTTCTTTAAGAATGGATAGGTTTGATCTTCTTGCAGTCCATGGGACTCTCAAGAGTCTCCTCCAGCACCATAATTCAAAAGCATCAATTCTTCGGCGATCAGCCTTCTTTATGGTCCAGCTCTCACTTCCGTACATTACGGACTTACTGGGCTTACTCCTTGGCAAATGTGTATAGAATTGCAGCCTAAAAAATTGGTTTTAGCTAGCTGAGAAGCTTTTCTTTTTTAAGCTTCTGCATGGAAAATTTGAGTGGAATGCTGACATGGACAGATTGTGAAATGTGGCATGGGCTTTGCCGCACTAATCCCACACTTCTTTATAGCAAAGATTTTTTAAAAAACAATCCAAGTGTCCCATAACTTATAAGAGATATTTCTTTGCCACCTGCTGCTATGAGCAACTCGTGGAATGATTTCTTTCACATGAAACCATAGTGTTGAAGTTGATCACCCATACAGTTTTCGATGCAATCTGCTTGCAAGGAATTAAGACTTTTACTTCTGAGTAAAAAGGGTTACTATTTGGTTGTTGATCATAGAAATACCAAAAGAATCATAGCTACTGTTCCTCAGCTGTATATAAGCCAGTTGTACAGATCATGCAGCCTAAGTGCATGTTTTCACATGCCTTCTGCTGACTTTAACATTGAATTCAGTTCTCATGAGTGCTTCTGAAGGCCATAAATTTACCCCCTTGCATATTTGCTGTCTCACTTTCAGCGCACTGTTTTTACTTTTCAAAGCATAGAATGACATAGTCTGTAATGCTCTCTTCCCCCACTTGCTGATGCCTCCTGACTATCAAACTTTATCGATGGATGACGGCAAACAAAACACAGTCTGGGAGACGTGCCTTGGCACTGGGATGATGTTCCTAAATACAAGCACCCACTTAACCACATGCGGCCTTTTACCTTCCACCTGTTAGAATAGTAGCCTAATGTATTTCACATATGTTAGCGATAAATACCACCCTCATAAATCATCTGATAGTGTCTTTCTCATGGACTGGAGAGAGTCAGCAATTCAGACTTGCCAGCTTTGGATTGAGAAACTCTAGTCACTTGAGATTGTGTGCCTTTCTCTCTGGCATTTTTTCCACATGGTAGTAGTTTTTGATCCATCCCATGCTGATAGGAATTTTATCAGTGCTGTATGTACCCTGCACAATGCTATATATTTTCATGCAATTCTGAAGAAAGCTAACCAAAATTTGCCAACAAGAGAAGTATTATTTGAAAAGGATATACAGAACAAGCAACTTTGTATGATGCTTACTTATTCTGCTGTAATTTAGTCTGCTTCTGATAATTAAACCCTAAAGATCAATAATAGAATCATAGATTTGGTCATCTAGTTCAATCCCTTGCCAAAGGCAGGAAATCAACTGTTACAATATCCCTGATAGAATCATAGATTCATAGAATTGTAGAGTTGGAAGGGACCCCTAGGGCCATCTAGTCCAACCCCCTGTAATGCAGGAATCTCAACTGAAGCATCCATGACAATGGCCATGCAACCTCTGCTTAAAAACCTCCACGGAAGGAGAGTCCACAACCTCCCAAGGGGGAGTCCTTTCCACTGTCAAACAGCTCTTACTGTCAGTAAGTTCTTTCTGGTGTTTAGTCAGGATCTCCTTTCTTTTAACTTAAATCCATTGGTTTGAGTCCTACCCTCCAGAGCAGGAGAAAACAAGCTTGCTCCATCTTCCATGTGACAGTCCTTTAGATATTTGAAGATGGCTATCATATCTCCTCTCAGTCTCCTCTTCTCCAGGCAAAACACCCCCAACTCCCTCAACTGTTCCTCATCAGGCTTGGTTTCCAGACCCTTGATCATCTTGGTCGCCCTCCTCTGCACACGTTCCAGCTTGTCAATATCCTTCATAAATTGTAGTGTACCCTTACACTATAGTGCAACAAAATTGGGACAAAAATAAACTGGAACATTTGTGGTTTGGAAAGTTAAAGGATTTAAGCAAGAAGGTCCAGGGCATACACTGAATGGAAGCGAAGCAGTATGTCAGTCCCAAAATTTTTGCAGGTTCAAACAGTTGACACACCAACACTACCATGAGCACAATCATGAATGCATAACAAAAAGGGGCCCCACAGGCAGTCTGTTCCACCATCTAGCAGCTTAGATTGCCAAGAATTTCTTAAGTTTATTCCAAATCATTTTCTTGTAATTTTAAACCCATTGGTTTGTGTCTTATCTCTGGAGCAACAGAAAACAAATTTGCTCCATCATCTGACACCCCTTCAAATGTTTGAAAATGCCTATTGTATCATCTCTTAACCAACTCTTCTGCAGACTAACAGACTCAACTCTTTAAACCTTTCCTGAGCATGGTCTCCAGGCTCCTTCAGATTGCAGTCTTCATCTGCTAACCTCAGCCAGTTATATGCAATCCTGCTTTCTGCCTTATGTCTCTGTTTTTTCCTCTTCCCTCTCACTTTTTCCTTGTCTCTCTCCAGCCACTCCTGTTCTTTCTACTTAACCATCTTTCCCCTTTATAAAAATCCTGTTAAAGAAAAAGGATGGTTATGCCTCTCTGGTGTGACCCACTTAAATTTGACTTGCAACCAAGTTTGAGGTCCTGACCCATCAGTTGAAAACCAGTGCTCTAGAGTAACTAGGCCTCAGAGATTAAAAAGGCATTAAAAAAATGAATGAACAGTTCCAGC
Organism: Darevskia mixta; assembly: GCA_034641385.1. Classification (NCBI taxonomy): domain Eukaryota; kingdom Metazoa; phylum Chordata; class Lepidosauria; order Squamata; family Lacertidae; genus Darevskia; species Darevskia mixta. Next base: position 6,621,538 of record JAWWNH010000181.1, read on the forward strand.
AGTTTAGAAGAAAACAGACAAAGGAAATAGGGAGGAGGGGAAATTTTTGGTTTATTTTTAGAATCTGTGGGTGTGTATTATTGTCAACAATGTCTGTATTTATCGCTGCAGAATGTTTTATCAAAGTGTGATTAGATCCATATAAATTATCAGATATCTACCCAAATGTTACATGCAAAACCTCAAAAACGCCAACACTCCCCCCCATTCTCCTTACACAAAGACATGCAACCCAACCCTAGTGTTAGTTCTGGGTTTGAAATTTTCCTTTGCCAGGAACTAACTCACTAGGTGGCTGTAGGCCAGCCACTGTCTCTCAGTGCTTTAGTTCTCCCAGGTGGGGATAGTAATGCTTACTAAACTGTAACCCTTTGCACGAACAGTGAGAGCATTTAAGGAGCTTCCCCAGGCCTGGACATGGCTTTGCTGCTGGGTTCCCATATGGTAGCTGTGCTCAGGAGTGATTTTGCTCAGCAGTGGATGGTGTGCCAGCTGCCCAGGTTTGGGAGGAAGATGGGCCTAGTATTTGATCAGACATGTCTTCATTATACAGACACTAGATTACTGTAGCATGCTTTACATGAGGTTGCTTCTGCAAACCATCTGGAAGCTACAGCTAGTACGGTACATAATGCAACATCTCACTCATGCCAGCTTTCTGGAGAATGGGGGTTCTCTTTTATATCAGTTGCACTTCTTGATGGTCAGTTTCTGAGCATGGTTCAAAGTGCTGGTTATCACTTTAATAATCCTAAAGTTGGGAGAAAGAAGCTTAAAGCAGAAGGGGGCAGTCTTCAGACTTTTGGCCTCTACTTAGTTCCTTGTTTTATTGTGATTTGTCTTCTTAATAACACTGGTCGCAGGTTTTTTGTGTTGATTGCTAAGATAATTATTCTAAGCATTTTGAAAATGTAAAAGGTGTTATGCATAAGTACTTATTTTATTATGGCCCATAGGATATTAGAAGACTTATGAAGTTTTAGCCAACCAACACAAATACTAACTGACTCTGCTTCACTTTACAACATAATCAAAACAAGTTAATCTCTGAGGTCCACCAACTAGAACCAGGTGCAAAATGGTGGCTGAGGAGGTGATGGAGCCAATTGTCTACTGGATCCCATGTGGTATAAACTGGGAAAACTTGCAGATATAACTGAGAGGCTCAAGGCTATGAATTTTCTAATTTAGAAGTTTAAAAAAAAAAGCTTTTTTCATTTTTGCCATTGCTGAACAATTAGAAATCAATTCTTTCTAATCTATTGCAGATACCGGTAATATTAGATCTACCTGTAGAACTCAATCTACCATCTGTCTGTCCACCTCTTCTCTTCTCATATCAGCATATCCCATTTCCATCCAACATCATGCAAGAGGGCTTTCTCAGTTGTGGCACCCAATTTTTGAAACTCCACACCCCAGAATATCCACTTAGCATCCTCCTTGATGAAATTTTACCACCACCTAAAAACATTCTTATTCCAGCCTTTGACCTGACATTTTGATGTTTCTCTTTTTTTCTCTGTTTCTCTTGTTAATTTGCTGTCTGTTTCCTTGGGTTTTGTTTCTAATAACACTGATTTGTGTTTTTAATAGCCCTGATTACAGGATTACCAAGATAATTATTTGAAGCATTTTGAAAATGCAAAAGGTGCTATGCATAAGAACTTGTTTTATTATGACCCATAGGAAATTAGAAGACTTGTGACGTTTTAGCCAACCAGAATGAATAGTAACTGTGCTTCACTTTACAACAGAATCAAAATAAGTTAATTGTTAACTATAAACATTGAATAATTTGCAGGCACTTAAAATCACCAAATAGCCTTAAACTAGACAATTACATGCATATGTCCCTATAAATTTATCTTGATCTCTCTGCTGCAAATGTGAAGTATTCCTGTATTTTATTTGTTTACTACTTTTCAGACAATTATCCTCACCCAAAGCTGCTCACATGAATAGGGGAAGTCAGTTGTTCAAGGTCATAACAAAGTGCTGAACATGATACCCAGCTCAGGCAAGGTTGATCTTCGTGTGCTGGGGTTCTTGCTTGATCAACAGTTGGCGGTTTTTGTTCCTTTGGTCATTAAATGGGATCTGAGTGTCCTTTCCCGCTTGCTTCTTCAGTCCCAAGCCAACTGGCCACTAGAACAGTGTTATTTCTGCCAGGGCATTGGGTAAGCAAGCTGTTATGTTCGTCCAAGATGTCAGGAAGCAGTGCAGTTCAGTGTGGTTTTAACAGGCATGGGGAGGGGGGAGCAGGTCCCGCTCTTAACGTGGTATGTGTATTATTTTACCTACTGCAACATGTGGCAAACCAGCTCTGCTGTGTATGAGGTTCCTTTGCTCCAGCCTCAAGGTGCCCTGATGGGACCACTGATGGCAATGTAATTTGCTTGTGACTTCGGTGAACAAAAACCCTCCTTTGCAGAATAACTGTTAAGATCTGACAGGCAGCATCTGCAATAATGGTCTTTCTCAGGCATAGGCAAACTCCAGATGTTTTGGGAATACAACTTCCATCGTCCCTAGCTAACAGGTCCAGTGGTCAGGGATAATGGGAGCTGTAGTCCCAAAACATCTGGAGGGCCAAGTTTGCCTATGCCTGGTCTTACTTAATCATAAAATAGCAGGGTGTAAATGTTAAGTTTGTTAAGTATGGCATTGCTCCCTCATGGAAAAGATACCAATGCAAAGTAAAGCTCTAAAAAACATGGGAGCCAGAGATTATTTTAAGGAAACGTGATACAGGTTTATTTAGTACATCAGAAGAGACAGTATAACAATGAGAACACCAGCAACTCATGGCTCTCTCTGAAACAACTTGTTCAGATAAGAATAGATAAGAATGTTCAACAGTCACAACTATCCAAATCCAGCACATGGCCTTCACTTTTACTTATCTTTTTTGGAAACAGACATGTACACATGGAATATATTGGGGAAAGGAGGAAGATGGGAATTTGTTATGAAAGTACAAGTATATAAACAATGCAATATTTTTAATGCAAAAATAAATATTATTTTAAAAAATGTTTGTCAGCTAAGGCAAATTTTGCTTTATGAAAACATCTCTCAATCTTATTTTAGGTTTGGCAGTGGCAACCTCAGAACAGATATGACACACACTACATATATAAAAACACTCACAGAGACATTGAAGGGGAGAAATGTTAAAGTAATGAATTTTTGGGAGCCAAGTACCTCCTTTTATGGAATCATTTAAAGATTGCTCCTTGAGGCAAAGTTTAGGTAATCTCTGGTCCCTTGTGGCTTAGATTTTGAGCTCAAAATAGAACATATACAAATAAGCTCTCATAACAACTGGCAACACATCTGTTTCATTATGTAGGAGAAGAACAGAAGGCAATCCCTTTGGGGTCACCAAAATAAGTATATAAAGTAAATACCACACAGAGAGGAAATGTTTGAAAAAGGTATAGCTAAGAGACTGGGGCTGCTTACACACCTATATATTTAAAGCACATCTCTGCCCCCCACCCCACCCCGGCACCATGTCTTCTCTAAAATAATGCTTGGGACAGTAGTTTACCCTCGCAGAGCTATACCGTATTTTTCGCTCCATAGCACGCTCCGGACCATAGTGCGCACCTTGTTTTTAGAGGCGGAAAACTAGAAAAAAATTTTTTTCTGGTTTTCCTCGTCTAAAAGGCTGGGAGGGGTGGCGGAGGGATGCTGCTGGTTCTTCCCCGCCAACCCCGATCGCAAAAACAAGCCTGCTTTGGCGAACGGGGTTGGCGGGTGAGAGAGAATGAAAGAAAGAAAGAGGGAGAAGGAAGGAAGGGATGAGAGAGAGAGAGAGAGAGAGAGAGAGAAGGAAGGAAGGAAGGAAGGAGTGTGTGAGAGAGAGAGGAAGAGAGAAGAAGGAAGGAGGGAGGGAAGAGAGAAGGAAGGAAGGAAGGACAAACAGAAAGACAGACAGACAGAAAGAAAGAAAGAGAAAGAAAGACAGAAGGGGTGAGAGAGAGAGAGAGAGTGAAAGAAAGAGGGAGAAGGAAGGAAGGGGTGAGAAAGAAAAGCCCCATTGCAAAGAAAAGCCCCATTTGCAAAAGGATCAGCTCAAAGCCCTTTCTACAGTTTCCAGACAGATAATCTAATCAGCCAGTCACATGTCACTGGGGAAACCAACAGCCTCCTCTGCAGAAAGAGAGCCAGTGACCTTATCTCTCTCCAGATCTCTTGCTGATCAGCTGTAAAGCGGCAGCCTTTCAACACCCCCTTCTCTCTTTGTAAAAGAAAAAGCTCAATCTTTTTGGTCCCTGGGCAATTCGGCTCCAGGGACCATGCATTCGCTCCATAACGCGCACAGACTTTCCCCCTTCCTTTTTTGGAGGAAAAAAGTGCGCGTTATGGAGCGAAAAATACGGTAATTCCCATCACCTTAACAAACCACAGCTCCTAATATTTTTTGGTAGGGGAAACTTATTTTAAATGTGCTTTAAGTGTATGGTGTGTATGCAACCAGTGTAGCCGACACAAGCCCGTACTTCAAATAAATATTAATCAGAAGCCTGTGGAGAAACATATATTATAGAAATATAAAACACAAGCACTGAAAAGAAAATAGGTGAGTCATTTACTTTGCCAAAAGAGCTGTTTCCCCTATAGCTGCAAACTGAGGGCATGGCTTTCCTTTTGTTACTATTCTTTTTCTTCTTCTTTTTAAGCTTTTAAATACTGAATGGTCAACGGTTTGTGTTTGTCATTTGGTTGATATTGACTAGTCAAATGGCAACCCTAGAAGATACTGAATTCACAGCTCTTAATAAACCACCTAGAAACTGCAGAACAGCAAATACAAAAAATAATAATCCAGTAATGGCAGTCTTCCAAATTGTTCCTCAAAATGAAGCACCGGTAATGTCAGTGTTACTGCTGTTGGGTCAATGGAGAAGTAGATTTCTGAGAGACGGTAAAATGCTTGGTATATATGACCTGCTTTGGGAATGACTTGGAATCTGATCTAATCTTTGTGGGGGTAGGGAGTGCAATCCTGGACTGGTGCTGTAAATTTATTTTAAGTGGATGTCCTTTGCTCCACATTCTCACAAACAACTGGGGAATATATTATAGTTGCTGCTGAAAGCCAGGGAGAGCACACAAGAGTGCAAATAATACTCTTGTTTGTTATGTTTATAGTACACTTTGTTATAGTGCGCCTTAATGTAAAAATAATTTAAAACATGAGCAAATAAAAGAAAATTATAGATAGAAATGTTTCAACAAAGAATGGGTTTTTGAGAAGGATCATTAATAGTCTTAGAAAGTGGGTGATATGGTGGTATTTCTGCTTTAGTTTCCTTAAAAATAAATATCAAAAATTAGGTAAGTGTGAGAACAGGAAACATCATACCCACTTTTTTGTATGAAGCTGTGACAAGGAAACTGCTGGGCGAATTGACATGTTCTTTTGCACATCTGCTTTCTCCTAATTCAATTCTAAATTCATATGATGCATCACCATGTTTTGGATTTTATACTAAACTACTTTCTGCTCATTTAAGCACAATTTTGAAAGCAACAGCAACTCTCCTGTATCCTAGCAAAACAGATGCAAAAGTGATACTCAGATTGTTTTTAATGTTTTTAATTTATTTTTTATTTTTAGATTTTTGCAGTTATAATGGAAAAAGAGAGAGAAACAACATCAGCTGACAACATACTCTGATTGTGAGTATTGAGGAGATTTTGAGCATCACATGAGAAAGCAAAAGAAGAGGGAATTGGGCTTACTAATTAACCAACATTTTGAAGTGATAAAGTTATCATAAGGGCTGATTTTTTGTTTTGTGTTCAGTGCAGTTGTGCCAGCTTTCCCTCTACAAAAGGTGTGCAAGCAATATATCCAGTATGCAAAACAAATGAGATTCCTTTGTAGTGTCTTCGCCATACCAAAAAATATTACGAGTATTTAATCTCATTCTTTTGTTTTGGATATTAATTTCCTAATTTGGGTTGAAAATGTGCTTTTGCCTAGTCAGAGTGTCTAGTTACTCTAGAGGATACTTTTGCATTTGGGTTTGTGTGTGTCGCTAGGTCCTGTATATTTGACATCTATCTACAGTAAGTGGCTGTGGCTTGCTTTGTTACACATTGACTTCCTGTATACATTCTTTTCTGCAATCTGGTTGCTTCTAGACAACCTGTTTGCTGAGCAATCATCTTGATTTGTCTGCTCAAAGTTTGCAAGAAGGTTAGACGATGCAGACTATTTATTAAACATCAAGCAATCTTTATCCTACACTTTTGCATGCATTTTCCCATCTCCTCTTTGAAAAAAAAAAAAAGATTGACTGGCAGTTTTGGGGAAGCAGATTTGTTCCATAAGTGCTCCAAAATGGAGGAACATAGGAAACTGCCATATACAGAGTCAGACTATTGGTCCATCTAGCTCAGTACTGGCTACACAGACTAGTTTCAGACAGAGGACATTCACAGACTTACCTGAGGATGCTGGGGACTGAACCAGAGAACTTCTGCATGCAAAGCAGATACTCTACCACTGAGGCTCCATTCCTTTCCCTAAATTAGCTACATTTTTATGCAACCTGAATTTGCTGGTATGTGATTGAATTCCACCTGAAAACAATGGCAGTCTGGAACTGCCTTCTCTTTGACTGGGTGGGTGAGGGCACACAAAATTGGTTGGTCCCCAAAGCACAGCAAACATTGCCCCTTTTTGACCCTACATTTATGTGATCGTCTATAATATCACCCCTTCGTGCTCCTCAGTTTGCTTGGTCTTCAAGTATGATTCTCCTCTGCTCTCTCCATTCTCCCATCCCCCCTCACCCCCCCCCCCCGGTACTGGCATACTCCAAGCAATTGAAGCTGGTTGTTAACTTCTTCCCTGCAGTTGTCACTGATCCTTTCCAAGTAAAACATTACACATGGAAATTAGAACATGCTTGGCACCCGTCTCTGGTGGAAGGTGAAGGGGGGGGGGGAGCTATTGAGAGGCAATGGTCATGACCAAATGTCAGCCCCAGAGAGGTCCAGCTGGTGAAAGTTTATGCTGTGTTTTCAGTGTGTGTTTGTTTAGACAGACCTGAAAGCCAGAGCCGGATCACACAATTTTGGCAAGGTAGAAAGGCACCAAGTTTACAGCACACATTAAAGCAATGCTTTGAAGTCATATGAACACTGGATGTTCCTATTTTGTTTAAAAGTGTGTGCAAGCCACATTTCTCTGCCCCCCAGCAGCTCCTTTTCAGGGAGAAAACCCCTCTGAACAGGGTTTTGTTCAGGTGTTACCCCATTTTTAGAAATGAAGCCATTTGAACCTTATGGGCATTCAGATAATAATGTGGCAGGGAGCAGAGAGTTCTGAACAGGAACTCAGTGTTAGTTTTAAGTACAGTATTCAGGTTTTGTTAAAAAAAAAAAAACCCTATGTGGTTGGCTCATTTAGTAATTTTATTTAGGTTATCATGCCTGATGTTTACGTGGGTTTGTTTTCCGGCTTCTTACTCATGTGGATTAGAATAACATAGGATGAGCCTGATTGTTAGATCAGGCCAAAGTAGCATCTAGTCCAGTATCCTGTTACCACTGTAGCCAACCAGAAGCCAAATGTGCACATGATTCATTTAAAGCACATCACTTTCCTCACAGAATCCTGGGAACAGTAGTTTGTTAAGGGTGCTGGGCATTATAGCTCTGTGAGGTCTAATCTACAGTTCCCAGAATTCTTTGGGGGACGTCATCTGCTTTAAAAATAGGGTGTGGATTCAGAGACTCTCTCCATTCTTCGGCATGGGGGTATGGGAAATCGTCCTCCCATTCTCTCCTACACCAAGTGAGATAACACATTTGAAAGCAACAGGGACTTTGCAAGCAATGCCTCTGAAGCTGTGGAATGACTCCCCAATGAGGTTTGCAACTGCTCTGATCCTAGTGACTTCTTGGAGGGAAGGCAAAACTTACCTTTTCTGAAAGACCTGTTCTGAAAATTCCTGTCCTATGCAGAGGGAATCTAGAGCACTTTCAGTTGCCATCTTCAGGCAAAAAACGTTGAGAGGGAATTCTGGTAGCATAACTTTCTACAAAGAGACTTTTAAGGGGGTTGGCAGTTTTTCCCACGACACATCTTTTGTCAAAATGCTACGTTATGTTACTGTTTTATATGCCTCCTTTTAGCCAAAAAAGGCTCCCAAGGTATCTCCCAAAGAATGGCACACAAATTCAAATACCAATTATAAGAATTCAGTACAACAAAAGCTTAACATTTCAGAAGCTATTAAAAGCCACATACATTCATGTTCCTGCCAATAAGGCAAAGGGCAGTTCCCACAAGATGTCTGAGAGAGCACATACTTAGGCAGCATCTCCTCCTTGTAAGGTCCCAGGCAATCTCTCTCTAGGGCACCTACCTTCTTAGCAAACACAATGTACTATCCTTTGGCAAAATGAAAGTCTTTGCGGATTAGTCATAGGACTAAAATCAGGGGTCAGCAAACTTTTTCAGCAGGGGGCCGGTCCACTGTCCTTCAGACCTTATGGGAGGTCAGACTATTTTTTTTGGGGGGGGGGGATGAACGAATTCCTATGCCCCACAAATAACCCAGAGATGCATTTTAAATAAAAGCACACATACTACTCATGTAAAAACACCAGGCAGGCCCCACAAATAACCCAGAGATGCATTTTAAATAAAAGGACACATTCTACTCATGTAAAAACACACTGATTCCCGGAGCGTCTGCGGGCCGGATTTAGAAGGCGATTGGGCCAGATCCGGCCCCTGGGCCTTAGTTTGCCTACCCATGGACTAAATGCTCACATCTCTTTATCAAAAGATTGCCTTGAGGCCAAGAGAGACTTATTCCGACAGTTGCTCTGTTTATTTTTCTTACTGACTGGGAATATGATGTCACAGGTCAAACCATGCCCAGAGACGTTGCAACTTCAGCTTTGCTTCCCTTTCCTCAGAAGCACTAAGAGGATCAGGAATGTTTGGCCACCAACAGCAATGCACAGGTCTGGTCTCATCACCTTGAAAAGTATATTTTAGTGTTGGAAGAGGTTCAGAATAGAGCAACCAAAATGATCAAGAGGCTGGAGTGACTTACCTGTAAGGAAAGGTTGCAGCATTTGGGACTTCTTTGTTTAGAGAAAAGGCAAGTAGGATATGAAATGATAAAAGCTTATAAAATTATGCATGGCATAGAGAAAGTGGACAGAGGAATGTTTTTCTCCTCTCATAACTAGAACATGGATATCTAGTGAAGCTGAATGTTGGAAGATTCAGGACGGATAAAAGAAAGTACTTCTTCACACAACACATCATCAAAATGTGGAACTTGCTTCCACAGGAGGCAGTGATGGCCTCCAACTTGGATGGTTTTGAAAGAGAATTAGACAAACTCATGGATGTCAAGACTATCAATGGCTACCAGACATGATGGCTACACTCTGACTCTGTGGCTGAAGGCAGTAATGCTTCTGAATACCAGTTGCTGGAAACTGCAGGATGGACAGTGCTTTTGTGTGTGGGTCCTGCTTGTGGGTTTCCCACAGGTATCTGGTTGACCACTGTGAAAACAGGATGATGGGCTAGATGGGCCATTAGCCTGATCCAGCACACTCTTCTAATGTTTTTAAGGGATGGAATGAAGCACCTGTCAATCACTGACAGAGAGCTTACCTCCAAGTAAGGGCTGAAACAGCTTGGCCTCCTGGCCTAGCTCAACCTCAGCTGCCAGTGTTTAAATGTATTCTGAGATAAATTCATTACAAGGAGTTCCCTTACTCATGACAACTTTTAGCTTTCAGGTGTGCACTTTGCTGTGGAACTATGAATTGCACTTTTATGTGCCTGTGCTCTTCAAAGATGGGGCAGAGGGTGTCTTGATCTCTACCTTTGACTCAACTGGGGCCTTTCTGCGGGTACTCAGACTGGAATCCAGTCTGAGGTCTGGTATGGTTTCAAAGTGGATGGGGGACCACGTGTTGAGATTCCTGCATTGCAGGGGTTGGACTAGATGACCCTTGGGATCTCTTCCAACTCTATAATTCTATGATTCAGGGTTGGCAACTCTGAGGAGTTGGTGCCCAGCTTTAGGTCAGGGCTGGACTTGAGGTTGCTGCACATTGTATTTTCCTATTTCTCCAATAAAACCATGGGAATGTGTGCAATTATTGCTGCACAGCTTCTGTTCAAATGGCTGGTGACTTGTTTCCTGAAAAAAGAGCAAAGGAGTATGCATTTTGTCAGATAATTCCCTCAAAAGCAGCTTGGAACCTGTTCAAGTTGTCATTATTTTTTTTTAAGGCTTAAAGCCACTTCCTGTGCCCCGAACTCTTTTTTGTTTGTTTGTTAATTGCAAAACTGATGGGAATGTGGAAAACTGGAGATTGGAAAAAATGAGAAACTTAGAAAAACTGAAATTGACAGATTCACACATCCCTATCCTGGGATGGCACCAGACTTCAAAGGAGCCTTTGGCTTGGTCCAGCTGATAACCTTGGCTGCCGCTGGAGCCCTACTACTATCCTCTTTGTGGCAGCAGTGCCACCATCCTCCTCCTCTTCCTCCCAATTGTCCCCATTCTTTCTACCCTCCCCTATGCCCCATCTTTTACTTAAAAACATACACAACACTTTTGCAATAGTAACAACAGTGCTGGCACCTTCACTACCTCCTAACACAGTGGAGATTTAAAAAAAAATGGATGCAAAAGGCATTTCTTCAAGCCACTGTGGGAAACTGTAGAAGCAGTGCAGCCATTTTCCTACCCATTTCATTCAAATTGCCTAAAAATAAGGCACCCTTGCTTCTTTCTCAGAGTCCAGGCATCAGGTGAGGTAGCAGGAGGATGGTGGAGGTCTGTGACTAGACAACTGTTGCTGTGAATGAGATTGCTGCCAGAAGGGGCTTGGTGGCAGGGACTGAGCAGGCAGCAGGTCAGGCCAGCGAGGTGTCGCTTCTGAGTCCAGGGGCCCCTGGCTAGTGCCCGACCTGGCTGACCACTGGTGCTAGACCTGGCTTTAACTTTCAGCCTACAGGTTCATGCCTCATAAAGAAATATCACATGAATGCCAGCCATCTATGCTAACATCACTCTCACACACACACACGGGGGGGGGGGGGGAGAACAGATGGCCACATATCATCATGGGTGTTTTATTAAAAAATTCATTTTTAAATTTTTGCTAAGGGTTCCCCCGCCTTCTGTAAAAACATGGTGTGTGAGTCATTAAACATGCCAAAGTGCTATCTGCATGGGGTTTTCAATTAGGAAGCTGTTTCCATTAAACTTTGGTTGGGCCAGAGGCCAATATTCCCAATGGGGCCCTAGCTCTATGAACAAGAAAGGCATAGTTCAATAAGATGGCATGCTTAGGGTCAAACTACATGTGACATGAAACTTTGAATCCTGTGATTTTGATTTTCTCCCCCCCCCTTTTTTTTTTTTTTACTGACAGGAGATGTAGGCTGGCCTGATTTGGACTGGGAACATGGTGTGTGTAAGGGGATTTAACATTTTCTCCTCTATGCCATTTTCTTGATGAAAATCACCTCTCAATAGATGGCATTTGCCCTCTTAACTGCTAATAGCAGCTACAGGTATAGGAGAGAATTTCAGCAAGGAAATAGTGTGGTAGGAATGATTATCCCCAGCCAATGTCATAATCCTGTTCAGGATCAGGGTGCCTTCTGATTGCTGTCAGTAAAAAAAAAATACCGTATTTTTCGCTCTATAACGCGCACCGGACCATAACGCGCACTTAGTTGTTAGGGGAGGAAAACAAGGAAAAAATACTTTCTCGTCCTCCGCTCCTCCCAAGCTGGCAGGGGCGACGGAGGAAGGTAAAGCAGCCTGAATTCGGGCTGCTTTCTCGTCCTCCGCTCCTCCCCCGTTGGCGGGGGTGGCGGAGGAAGGGAAAGCAGCCTGAATTCGGGCTGCTTTCTCGTCCTCCACTCCTTCCCCGCTGGCAGGGGCGACGGAGGAAGGGAAAGCAGCCTGAATTCAGGCTGCTTTCTCGTCCTCCGCTCCTTCCCCGCTGGCAGGGGCGACGGAGGAAGGGAAAGCAGCCTCAATTCGGGCTGCTTTCTCGTCCTCCGCTCCTCCCCCGCTGGCGGGGGCGACGGAGGAAGGGAAAGCAGCCTGAATTCAGGCTGCTTTCTCGTCCTCCGCTCCTCCCCCGCTGGCAGGGGCGACGGAGGAAGGGAAAGCAGCCTCAATTCGGGCTGCTTTCTCGTCCTCCGCTCCTCCCACGCTGGCGGGGGCGACGGAGGAAGGGAAAGCAGCCTCAATTCGGGCTGCTTTCTCGTCCTCCGCTCCTCCCCTGCTGGCGGGGGCGACGGAGGAAGGGAAAGCAGCCTGAATTCGGGCTGCTTTCTCGTCCTCCGCTCCTCCCACGCTGGCGACTTCGCTCCATAACGCGCACAGACTTTTCCCCTTCCTTTTTAGGAGGGAAAAAGTGCGCGTTATAGAGCGAAAAATACGGTATGAGGGGGGAGGGTTTCTCAAAAACAAGTCATGCCAGACAAGTTTCATTTCTTTTTTTGATAGTTACAAGCTTGTTGGACCCCGGGTATGCTGTGGACTTAGTGTATCTTGACATCTAGTTTATCTTAGAAAACTACAAGCTTAACATGAGTAAACTCTGATGCTGCAGCAAAAAAAGCTATTGTTATTCTAAGCTGCATCAATAGAAGTATAGTGTCCTGATCATGGGAAGTAATTGTACAGTACAGCTCTATTCCACCTTGGTCAGACCACACCTGGAGTACTGTGTCCAATTCTGGCCACCACAATTTAAGAAGGATATTGACAAGCTGGAACATGTGCAACTAATATGGTCAAGGGTCTGGCAATCAAGCCTTATGCATGCACACGAAAGCTCATACCAATAAGCTCATACCAATAACAAACTTACTTGGTCTCTAGGGTGCTACTGGAAGGAATTTTTTTATTTTGTTTCGACAATGGCTTCAAGTTAGAAGAAAGGAGATTATTGGGGTTATTGGGTTGTTTTTATTTTGATTATATATTTTGTGGTTTTATATGTTGATTTTGTTCTGTGAACTGCCCTGAGACCTTCAGGTATATAAATTCAATAAATAATAATAATAATAACCAAGCTTTCAAAAAGCAGTTTATAAATATTGTAAACAAACAACTAGATCCAAGCTTGTCCCAGCTCCAGCTCCTCCTCTGCTTCAGGCTAACTTTACATTTGATTTAACATTACTCACTTGCGTTGTCTGCAGCTATTTACACTGCTGGCACAGTTTATGTGGTACACCTCTTCCCCGACTGGCACACACTAAGCTGTGTGGGTTATCTCTGGGCGCTAAAGTAAGGAGAGGGGGCTGGCCTTGCAGCAGGAGGCTAGATTCAAGTTCACAGCTCCTCCCTCTCCACAGTCTGCCATCAGTTTAGGCTTGTAGACAGGATGGCACTGGCAGCATTAACGATAATGCTTTTTATTGTGTTGGCATTGTATTTTAATGTTCTGTTATTACAGTATTGTAAGCTCCTCAGAGATCATGTGTTGTTTGTTGACTAGAGAAATATAGTAAATTATAAACAGGCTAGCAGATTCATACCTGCTGTCGCTCTGGAATTCTAAGAAACAAAAAATATATATGCAGTTTTGAAATCATTGGCTAAAATAGTGCAGTTCTGAAAGGTTCGGTCTGCCATCTTGATTCAAAATGGTCTCCAGTTGTATTCAAACATAGATGAAAACCTGCTCCTTGATATCAGAAATCATTCTGCAGAATTTGGTTACCGTATATTAAGAAGTGTGCAAATGTATTGCAAACAATTTTCCAACATGTGCCCCTCCAGCCCTCTCTGCCTGGCCCTTGGGACTCTCCCCAGGCCACAGCCTTCCTGTTGCATCCTCCTTAAGGTCCTGTCCCCGCTGGCTGGAATGTGTCCTTAAACACTGGCAACAAGCCCCAAAGTTAGGGATTGTGGGAGTTGTAGTCCCAACGGTAACTGGAGAGCACCCCATTGGCTACCCCAGATGTAGAAACTAGCCCTAGTAAAAGTAAAATCTACATTTGTTGTTCTGCCCATTTTTTATTGATTGATTTTGTTTAATTGCTACATTTATACCCCACATTTCCTCCAAGGATCCTCATGACAACCCTGTGTGGTTGAAAGAGAGTGACACTGGCCCCAAGGTCACCCAGTGGGCTTCATGGCTAAGTAGGGAGTTGAACCCTGGTTTCCCAGGTCTGATACACTTTTGCCTTTGGAATCACCCACCACTGGCATGTGGCTTTTGGAAGGTTGGCTAGTAGGGAATATCGTGCTCAGATTGGAAAGGGTTCCTTATGCCTGGTGTAGATGATCATACATGCGCTTAGAATTCCCACATACTGTTAACCTTCCCTTCCATTTCAGACACAGCAACTACCACAGGAAACCTATCCAGATAGTAAACATTGCTGATATACTTGAGCAGCAGTTATTAAGTACAATGGATCCATTGTGAAATTTAAATGCTGCCATTAAAAGAAAAGGAAACTATTATGGCAAATTTTAAACACCCTGTTTCTGAAGCCATTGTATGACAGGCTACTTCAGAGTAAGTACAGCATAAAGTAGGTGGAGGAGAGCATTTGTAATGTTTTGTCATATTTAGGTTGGGGTTGGGAAAGTGATCAGGCCATGTGAGAATAGGGGTACACCAGCATGCACCAATTTTCATTTATAAAATCATGGAGGGTGCACTATTTACCCCAAAGAAATTGTTCGCATACTTTATTTAATGAATGAGCTCATTTTTCATGCCTCTGCCAGAAACAATAAAAGTTAGAAATGTCCTCATAATTAAAATAAAGTGTTGCACAGATTTATGGCGAGAAATGTGAAATGTCAGCCTACTGACTTCACAAATAAACCTCACATTCATCAGAACAGGTTGCATTCATTAGCAGGAGAGCAGTGTGGGTCCACAACAAGCCCCGGGGGTTTTGTGCTGACCAGGAAGAGGGGGTGGGGTGGGGTTAGAAAGTGGAGAAGGTAAAATGCCAGTTTGCTTGCCTTGGAGTAACATGGACAAAAGCAAAGTTTGTTAGGTACTCCTGTCAATGCTAGTCTGTGGGTTATAACTTAATTCTTTGATGCCCTCACATATAAGAAGAGCCTGTTGGATCAGGCCAATAGCTCATTTAGCCCAACATCCTATTCTCATGGTGGCCAAACAGATGCCTATGGGAAGTCTGCAGGTATGACCTGAGCACAAGAGTACTCTTCCTTCCTATGGTTCCCAGCAACTGGTATTCAGAAGCATACTGCCTCTGATTGTCACTGTTTACATGGGATCATTGTTTTGGGTTTTGTTGACATCCATCTGTCTCGGGAGACAATGGAGGAGTGCACCTTTGGGGGTGAAGTCAAACCATTGGAAGTTTACAGTGCCTGATATGAGAGAGGCATGATTTGTTGCAGTTGGGGCAGATGAAGGCTTCTTGTTGTGCTGCTACATATGCACCATGGCTTTTCTTCTCTTTGCAATCCTCCAAGCACTGCAGTTGTCTGAAAGTGATTTCCACATGGCGGAGTTGATGTTGCCAGCCTTCATGTCTTGTTTGTAGACATCTTTGTAATCCAGAGTTGGACTACCAATGGGCCTGGTGCCTTGAAGCCATCTCCCTGTAGACCACGTCCTTCAGGGATCCTGTCATCTTCCATTCGGTGGACATGACCAAGCCAGTGTAGTTATTGCTGAGACAGGAGTGTGAACATGCTGGGAATGTGGTTTTGGAAGGGCACAACTTTGTTTGAGACTGTCCTGCCATGTGATGCTCAATATCTTCTTGACACAGCGGATGTGGAAGGTGTTGAGGCGTTGCTCCTGGCAGTTGTAAGTTGCACTTGGAAAAAACTACAGTAAAATTTAGGATTGACCCTGGAGCAGAAGTAAAGTGTATCTCTGAGAGAGAATCGAAGAGAATATCCAGGAGACAAACTAATGTGTGTTATATCAACAAAACAAGAAGGATATGAGAGCCTCTCAGGGAAATAGGAATACTGTATAAAAGGCAGGTACAGGGAATGATGCTAGCTTTCAGATCTCTATGGTCAACATACTGATTATGTTAATAGTGGGGCCAAAGGTCGTAGCTATGGTCACGAAACATAATAAAAATCTTAATGACGGTGAATCAACCAACTAAGCACATCACTGAACAGAGTATCAAATGGGAATTTCCTGACATGGTTGAAGGTATCTGATGCTGCCAACACCAAGCCAGTTGTGAATAGCTGGTGTCAGTTGTATATGTGCCATGACAATTATAGCTGATGATTAAACCAAAGGTAAAGAAGAAAGTTTATTACATGGAGCAGCTGTGCATGAATTAAAAAATGGAATAAAGCCTCAAAATAAGTAAGGTTACAGGAAACTGTCTTTTACTGCACCAGACCATTGGTTCATCTGGCGCAGTATTGTTAACACTGAGTGGCAGCAGCTCCCCGGGGTTTTATACAAAGGTCTTTTCCAGCTTTACTTGGAGATGTCAAAGATTAAATCTGGGATCTTCTACCACTGAGCTACAGAACTTCCAGACTCAGTGGGTGCACGATAAAAATAAATCTGCTGGTGTTATATTGATGAACATGAATTCCCAAGACCTGAAGAGAGCAAGCATGCAAAAAACATTACAGTCTGCCCACATTCAGTGACATCATTCACAAGTGTATTTAGTGCTGTGAATGCCCAGTCTAGCAGATCAAACTGGATGAAAGCAGATGAAAACTCTCCCTCTTTAACATGTCATATGGAAAATTGAAATTTAGTAGACTGCCCTTTGGCATATCATCTGCATTGGAGTTCTTTCAAATAAATTCATGGAATCTTACGCAGCACTGAAGAGATCATTGACAATATTCTAGTACTTGGAATTTCCAGAGAGCAGCACAACAAAAACCTAATTGACGAGCAATAGGGAGAACATCCTGAAGCTGAACACCAACAGAATACTGTACAAATGCTGATTGGACAATGTGAGCAAGTTTGGACATAACCTAGAAAGAGAAGGAATTAGAACTAGCAGGCCAAACTTAAGCATAGAAGCAATAAAACAACAAAAGGTATCAACCTCCAAGAAGGAGCTAGAAATTATCTAGTGGTGGCTGGTGCCCTTTGGGACTGGTAGGGCAGAAAGTGCAGAGACAACTGGTAGGTGCAGCCAGAGCCAATGACAGGCAGAGCCCCCCTAATAAATAAGATAGCAGGTGGGCATGGGCTGGATGAGGACAGAGTGAGGCTGGTGGGGCAATGTCCTACTTTGTAATGGACCAGTTTCCACTGAAATCCCAGGGATGGTGAGCTACTTGACAAAATTCAAAGCAACATAATTGATAATATGATAATTAAGTCATTAAGGACACAGAAAGACATCAGGATACCAACATGAACAAGAGCTACTGTAGCAAATAAAATAAAAATGAAGGATGCCATCAGCCTAAAAACTATGCCAAAATACTACAAATAGGGCAGACAACAAAACATTGCAGGGTAGAGCACTCCTGTTCAGTGCTCCAGGCAGCCACGTCTGTCTTCCAGAAAACTCCATTTAATTTTTCCTCTGCTGATAATTAGAATTCTATGTGCTCTGAGCATATTCAGTCCTAATAGGTCTGTTTTAGGTTTCTCCCCACTTTTAAGTTTCACCCCTTTAAATATATGTGAAGATCTACAGCTGTGACATGATTAGGGTTGCCATATTTCAAAAAGTGAAAATCCGGACACAAAAGTTGTTGAGCTTTTAGCTAGACACTATGTCGTCCCTCCACCCTCCCATATTTGAAGATCATTCATACATTTTGAAAACATAGATTGAAAAGGTGCATGTGGAGTCATAACAATAGATTCTACCGCCCTCATTTATCTTGATCTGGACCATAAATTTTGTGACATGGTCCAGAATTCTAGTTAGGACTCTCCACCACCCCAACTGGCTAGAGATCCTAGGAAAGGGCAAACACTGTCCTGCTTTCCAACACAAGGCTGTCCTTGCTCAATTTCTAAGTCGGTATATAGTGCAATGGTTAAGTAGATGAGCTGGGAACTCACATCTTGCCAGATCAGATAAAGAGCCTGCAAACCAACTAAGCACCTGTTCAGAAGCCTCTAGGTGGCTGTAGCAGCTATGGTACTTCCAGAAACTGAATGTTGCAAGCACTCTTTGCAAATACTCCTTTCAACAGCATTGCACACCACCACCACCACCTGTTTCATTCACTCTCCCTTGAGCAGCACCTGGCTTCTTCTAATGGCAGAGAATAAGTAGGTCCTCATGGACTCATGGTGTCAAAGGCCAGAACAAAGAGGTGTGCCTTAGGTATAGGACAAAAGCTGTATAATGAAAATGCCAGACACACTTTTGTGAGAAAGAAATTCCACAACTTAGGAGGTGACACAGTGAATGCCCTCTCTCAGACCACTGCTACCACCCCAAACTTCTGAAGGTGGTGAAACTGCCAAAAAGGACCCTCTCTGTTAATCTTAAAACCCAAGAGGGCCTGTACGGAAGAAGTCAGTCTTTCAGGCATCATTTATTGCTGCTTTTAGAACAGGGGTGGCTAACTCATGACCTTCCCATCAACCATTGGCCATGCTGGCTGGGGTTGCTGAGAGTTGGAGTCTAACAACATCTTGGGTGTGTGTATGTGTCACTGGTACAATAGGAAAAGCCAGGTGCTACAGAGGGCGGGCAAGTGAGTAATATTGTGCAGAAGTGCTGAAAAGGGATATACTCTGTGAGTGACTAGCCACAATTTCTTACAGCTGCTGTTAGAGCAGCATTCCAGAGAAACCACCTTCTGACATTTTAGTTGGCAATATTTTATACATGTCTGCTCAGAAGTAAGCCCCACTGAATTCAATGACTTACTCCCAGATAAGTGGATATAGGATTGCATTCCTATGCACACCTACGTGGAAGCAAGCAGCTTTGAGCATACTGGGACCTACATCTGAGTAAAGCATAGGATTAGACTCTTAACGCTCCTCTTTCAAAGAAGTCACATAAATATGACTCCATGGGTTAAAATGTTCCTCAGTGACCATGAGAATAACTATTAAGGGGAAATCTTCCAGAGTTTTAGCCAAGCAACATGCCACTGTATCTCCATGGTTAGTCTACTTACTTTCCCTCTGCTTTCTCCTAAGTTCTTCCCTCACCAAAATGTTTTGCAGAATAATCACCAGAAGTAGCCCAATCATCTTGTCAACCATTCACCCTGAACAACTGATAGTACGGTAGCAGAGGGTCTGATGTTGGGAGCATATTTCCTCTCTCCACTCGCATGCACACACACATTTTCTGTGCAAGTCACAGGCTATATGTCTGTTCCCCCTGTTGAGGACATGGAAGCAGCAAAGGGTGGCAAACTCTCCAGGATAGCGTGTGCAGTACCCCCCCCCCAAATGAACCAGATGTGGGATGGGAAATGAGAAAGACAGAAACAAACTGCTGTCTTGTAAAATAGGGAAAGAGTAAACATTTTGTGGGTGTGTGCATGTGTTTTGTTGTCTTTTTGTTGTTTTTGTTCTGGGTCTTGGAAACTGTGGATGGACTGGAGCTGGCAGGCAGAGATCAAGCAGCCACCCACCAACCACAGGGTTCAACAGTTCAGAAGTTTACTAGAGCATTTGTGTTCCAGAAGCGATTGGCTTTTAAGTAAAAAACAAGGGTGGGAGGGCAGGAATAACTACACTATGGTGCTAGGGCCCTTCCTCTAATATTTTCCTCCCCTTCCACACTGTTGAGCCCAAGAAAGGGGGGTGGAATGAATTAACAAAAGGAAAGGAAGGGGAGGCAGTAAGGATTTGGATTCTTGAAAATTCATTTCCTGTTGTTCAGTTTCCTAAAAAGAAATGCATTGCTTTCTTCTCAGCAGAGGTTGGCACATCCAGCCATTAAGTAAAACACCATGGATTGTGTAGGTGTGATGTTGTATCCACTAGAGGCTAGTCTATTTTCCCCATTAGGGCAAATGGGGCACTACCCACCCACCCACCTTCTGTCTGCCCTCAGCCAGCTCCCATTTTCCTGCCTTCCAACTTGCAACCAGCCAGGAGGGGAGCCTCACTGTCAGCTTCCACCTCTGTAGTCACTGTGTTGCCCTTGTATAACTCAGCAAGGAGGATGGGGGACAGGCCTAGAATTAGTCGGCGCTGCCCATCATCGGCTTCAGCTCCGTCTACTGTTGGGCACCCTGCCTTCTGCCTTACAAGTCCCAGTGGGTGTCACAGCCACCTGTGTTTGTATCCCACATGTATGTACCTCAAGGGGTAATTTGAAGAAACATATACATGGCCTATTTATTACCGGAAACCACTCTTCTGAAAGTATGGAATCTGTGTCACATGGACTCTTGGAGAGAACAGGAGTCAGAGCATGAGGGGTTTGATGAACTTACTGTGCGATCTAAGTGTCCTATGAAGTAGGCCCGTCTATGTTAAAATGTGTAAATAGATAGCCAATAGATTGTCAGTGGTGGTAGTGCAGGGCCCCCAATCCACACACAGTGTACCAGGCTCAGGAAATCCTGTTGGCATCCTTGAGCACATGCAGAAGGTTCATTCACTGGCATCATCATATAAAGCTAGTGGAAGGCTCCTGTCTGAAATCCTAGCAGTTTAGACCATGCAGAGCAAGGTGGACCAATGATCTGACTCTTAGGGTTGAAGCAGTAAAAGAAAAACAAATGTTTTGGGATCAATATTCAGCCTCTGTAGTGGAATTGCAATTCTTTGGATTGTTCTTTGGCTGTGTCAGATGTTCAAAAGCAAGTTTAAATGAAGTTACAAAAGCTAGTTTTGAGCTGTGGATCAGTTCCTATCTGGCGAAGTAGAGGTCTGTATAGGCTCTCACAGGCTCATCCAATGAAGTTTCTCCAGGGGCAAGTTTGGCAGTATTTTGATACTGGTGTTTCAAGGTCCCTTGATTTTGAAGGCTAGTGAAAAAGACAAGAGTGTGGAGACTTTATCCTGGATGTGAACTGAGCAAAGGTACAAATTCAACTAGATGCATTTAAAAATATTTGCTTTTTAATTGTTTCTGCCGTAAAATAAGTTTTGAAGTAATTGAATTGTGTTTCTCAGAACAAAGTGGAAGAAATATGTTAAATGCTGGTGTATTTGAAAGTTACGGTACATTGTGGAGAATACAAACTCACAATCTGAGACCCACACCAGGAGGGGGCAATCTTTCCTATCACTGTCATGCACACCAATTTGAGAATAAATGAATGTCTGGAGCAGTATATAGAATATTAGGAAGGGGCTTTACTGTTTTATCTTAGAAAGATGTTTAGTTTACTAACCCAACCTTCCCTGAAATTTCACCTCCAAATGTTTTAACTTTTTTTCCAAATGCAGGATTTTTTTTTACACCTTTCTTTTTTTAGAATAGTTTTTATTTATTTTTAAAGTGTTGTATTAAAACCAAAGAATATAAATTAAAAAGCAAACATGGGCTAAGTAAATGACATATATTAAATTGTAGCACAGCACTAAAGTGTTTATTATTTAGAGACAATTATATATTATGTATTCTACTATCGTACTACAGCAGTATTATTTACATCTTTATCTAACAATATTTATACGCCACTTGGTTATAATAAAAGCAGTATAGAAGCAATATTATAATAATCAATAAAAGAGTTAAAAACAATTAAAAGATTTTAAAATAATTAAAAGTAACAGTAAGAGATTAAAACATGTTAACATTTACATGTCTGGATAGACAAGTAGGCTCTGAAATGAAAGTACCCCCACTGGTGTCAGTAGGCAGGGAGTTCCAAAGTGTCGGTGTTGCCACATTAAACGATAGATTTCTTACTACAGTGGTACCTTGGTTCTCGAACGGCTTGGCTCCTGAACACAGCGAACCCGGAAGTAAGTGTTCTGGTTTGCGGACGTTTTTCGGAAGCTGAACGTCCGATGCGGCTTCTGCGGCTTTCGATTGAGTGCAGGAATGGATTAAGTCCAAGAACCAAGGTACCACTGTATTTAGGAATATTTTGTGACACCTGTAACAGTGCCAGTAGCACAAATTAAGCGGTAGGGTGGACACATATTTTTTCCAAGCCAGATTGCAACGCAGGAGGCTATTTTAGGGCCAGGAGGGAAGGGTTAGCCTTCCCAATCCCATGCACTGCAACTTCCACCGCCTCCGGCTGAAAATGCCAAACACTGTAAACCATAATATGATGGTTTATTATATTGGATCCCTTTTTTATTGCACATTTTGCATACACATACATACACATCTTATTGTGGCTGGGGAGTATTTAGTGTGTTAGATAACTATCAATATTTTAAAATATTGTCTGTATGTACAGCTGTACAGTTTATATGTTAATCCAGTTGTTTATAGTTACCTGCCAAAAACTTGCACAAGCAGCTTACTCCAGAAAATCCAAAGGAAGGTATCCAGCTAAGTCCTATTCAGAGTGGACCCATTCAAATTAATGGACCTGTGAGTCATGTTACTGCTAATGCCTCTGCTTTGAATAGGTCTAATGTTAGATACAACTCAACAGATTTAACAAAACTAAGAGAGATGGAAAAGGAGGTCCATGCACACACTTTGCTTTTCCAAAAAATTTGAGTAAAGGTCAGATACAATCTGAACCTTGAAAAGTACATAAAACTAAAAGAGGAAGTAGGGAGGAGTGTTACTATTCCAACTTCCCCCTTCAGCTCTATTAACTTATTAAAAGATAGCAACCCTACTACCTTATGATCAAGGGGGCATGAGTGTTGGGGCTCAGAGGCTTTGTGGACACTAGCAAAGACCTCAAGGGTATTATTGTGCCCGCGGGCATCACGCTGGTGACCCCTGTAGTTCTTTCCACAGATACATGATTACACATATATGCACTTAATTATAGTGGGCATATAGTTGTTGCTTTCTTTGCAGGGGAAAAATATGTGTGGAAGGGCACTCACACGGTGTTATGCAGATTCAGCTTTTATTTTCTCATGTTTGTCCCTCCTGGAACCCAAGTGAGGCCGATGTGGTGCAGTGGTTAGACTGTCAGACCGGGACCTAGGAGAGCAGGGTTCAAATCACCCCACTATATCATGAAGCTCACTGGGTGACCTTGGGCCGGTTACTGCCTCTCCGCTTAACGTGCCTCATAGAGTTGTGGGGATTAATTGAGGAAGAGGAGAGACATGTTCAGCTCCTTAGAGAAAAATGTGGGGTATAATACAGTAAATTAATAAGTGGCACCCAGGAGCACTGACCACGAAAGCTCATACCAAGAACAAACTTAGTTGGTCTCTAAGTGCTACTGGAAGGATTTTTTTTTATTTTTTTTGCAGTTGGTGGTTTCTCATCAGACCCATAGCCTGGGGCTTCTTCTGTTAAGTGCTTTCTCATTCTCTTGTATGAAACTTTGTCCACCGGCTCCAACCCCCCACTCCCACCCTACAACCCTTCCACCCCCACAAAAACAACAACTAGGGAGAGAAGAAGCAAGCGCAAATTCATTCACAGAGCCGCCCTACCGCACGTCTCTTTCTCGCAGCCTCGAGGTCTATGAACCCAACACTTTACCCTCCCCATCGCAGCTCTGGGCTGCCTGCCCCCCGCCCGCGCCTTCTTCTGTTTCCCGGTGTGTGTGCGCGCGCGCGCAGGCGTGTTATGTCTCGCTTGCCTTTTTGCAGAGCGGCTCGGAGAAGGAGGAGGAGGCGGTGGTGGAGGATGAGAACAGAGCCGGAGGGAGGCGGCGCCTGTTCCTGGAAGAGCTCAGCCTGGGGAGTTGGTCACATTCTTGGCTGGGATTCAAGAGCTGAGGCAGACACCAACAAACAGTGAGGTGGGGGGGGGCGCGGAGGGGGAGGAGTGCACAGCCAGCCAGCCTTGCCTGCCTGCCTGCCTGCCTGCCTGCATTAGCTCAGCTCTGAAACACCCTCAGTCTGGGCTGGAGCGTGGAGTTGGGAGGATGTGAGCTGCCGCGGCTCCCACATTGAAAAGGAGAAGAGGCGGAAAGCAAAGCCAGCCAGAGAGAAAAAGAAAGAACGAAGCAACTCTTTAAAAGAAAGGAAATCTTCCCTTCCCACCCCCACCCGCAGTTTCAAGGGACCACGAGTAGCAGAGAGAACAAGAGGGGGCGAAGAAGGAAGGAGACGCCTCGCTACAGTAGCAGCTGCCTCGGAATTTTGGAAGGGGGGTTTAATTTTTTATTTTTTTATTTTTTTTTGCTTTGCCTCACACTACATCATCCCGCTTCCGGAGATCGGCCTTCTATATAAAAATACATACACACACACACACACACACACACACACATTATTTTCCTTTTAAAAAACATTTTTTTTGGTGGACATGGACAGAAAGGAGCTGACTTCCCCGACGTCAGAAGCCGACGCCGCTGCTATTTGGACATCTTTCAAGACCCTCTGGTGCTATTGACTCTCTTCAGCCCCCTTTCCACGTTGTTGCTACAGATTTATTAGCAATTATTTTGAGGGGGGAGGGAGGGAGGTTGATCGGTCGGTTGTGTGTGAGCCTCGTGTGTGTTTGTGTGAACTGAAGACTGCTGGCTTGAATGGAGGTGGGAGGGCAAGCTACTCTTTGAGACGGCAGTGCGCTTTTTCTTTTTATAACTTTTTCCTCTCCCCCTCCCCGAAGATATAAATATTTTTTCCCCTGGATTGGCTCATCTTTTGCTCCAGTGCATTTAGAACAACAACAAAGAACCCCAAACTTATTGAGGGGGTGTTTGGAAAAGCGGACCAAAAGTAACCCACCGGGAGGAAGCGTGTATTTCTTTTTTGGCGAATAATATGAGATTCTTGAGTGGCTTCCCTCTCTCCTTCGCCGTCTTCAATGGACAACAACAAATTTAAGAAGAGCGGCGTTTCTCGCCTTTAAAGGAAAAGAAAAATAGAAGCCTGGAAAAGATTTTAAGCGAGGTTCGGTTTAGTTTTTTGCATTGCCTTTGGTGAAAAACCTAAAAAGGAGGAGTTATTATTTTCTTATTGTTATTTTTTTTAAAAAGGAATAAAAAGGCGGGAGACCACCACAAAATAACCTAAAATGGAGACTGTAAGGAGCAGCTTCCAGCCTCATCCCGGCCTGCAGAAGACCTTGGAACAGTTTCATCTGAGCTCCATGAACTCGCTGGGTGGTCCAGCCGCCTTCTCTGCGCGCTGGGCGCAGGAGCTGCTGTACAAGCGGGAGAACGGCAAGGAGTCCTCGTCCTCGACGTCCTCCTCGGCGGAGCCTGTGCTCCACTTGCCGCCGATCCAGCCGCCGGCGGTGATGCCGGGGCCCTTCTTCATGCCCTCAGACCGCTCGACCGAACGCTGCGAGACCGTCCTGGAGGGCGAGACCATCTCGTGCTTCGTGGTGGGCGGCGAGAAGCGCCTCTGCCTGCCGCAGATCCTCAACTCGGTCCTGCGCGACTTCTCGCTGCAGCAGATCAACGCAGTGTGCGACGAGCTCCACATCTACTGCTCCCGCTGCACGGCGGACCAGCTGGAGATCCTCAAAGTCATGGGCATCCTGCCCTTCTCGGCGCCCTCCTGCGGCCTCATCACCAAGACGGACGCCGAGAGGCTTTGCAACGCCTTGCTCTACGGAGGCGCCTACCCTCCGGGGCGCTGCAAGAAGGAGTTCTCCGGGAGCCATCACGGGGCCGCGCTCGAGCTGGAGCTGACCGAGCGGAGCTTCAAGGTATACCACGAGTGCTTCGGGAAATGCAAGGGGCTCCTGGTGCCGGAGCTGTATAGCAGCCCTGGCGCGGCATGCATTCAGTGCCTCGATTGCCGGCTCATGTACC
This sequence comes from Darevskia mixta, assembly GCA_034641385.1. Classification (NCBI taxonomy): domain Eukaryota; kingdom Metazoa; phylum Chordata; class Lepidosauria; order Squamata; family Lacertidae; genus Darevskia; species Darevskia mixta. Next base: position 6,647,340 of record JAWWNH010000181.1, read on the forward strand.
CGCCGCACAAGTTTGTCATCCACTCGCACAAGTCCCTGGAGAACCGGACTTGCCACTGGGGCTTCGACTCGGCCAACTGGCGAGCCTACATCCTCCTCAGCCAGGATTACTCCGGCAAAGAAGAGAAAGCCAGACTGGGCCAGTGCTTGGACGAGATGAAGGAGAAGTTCGACTACAGCAACCGATACAAGAGAAAAGCACCCAGGGTGAGTCCTCTTGGATTTGGTTTTGAGGGATCGGCACTTAAATATGGGGATGGGGTCGCTAAAGGGTTGGGCTCTTAAAAACTCTGCCGAGATTGCTTAAAAAGAAAGAAAAAAGGTGCGTGAACTTCGGTGGCAAGGGTAAGGGTTGCAACTGTACAAACTCTGCAGCTAGATACTTGGTGCATCTCTAGCATCTATTTATGCGTATCCAGTGAGACCTACTTCTGAATAAAAATGCAGATAAATTGGCTGCATATTTTACACAGTCCCATAGACAGCCACTTTAAGTGGCTATTGCCTGAACCATGTAGTAGGATCCCGGAAGGAATCATATATAATCTCTTATTGGACTCCCACCAGTCTGTGGTTCAGGCAATAACTGTTTTAAATAGACCTTGTTCTCTCAGGGATTGAGAGCTGTGTAGGGAGAAGGCACTGCATGCTCACTGGGAAATAAGCCTCATTGTGTTCAACTGGGCTACTTCCTAGGTAAATGTGCATCTAGCTGGAAGAGTCCCACATAACTCTTTCTGAAAGGAGTGATGTGTGTGTGAGGGCAGCTGGAAAAACCTGCTGCATGCACCTCAAGGATGCTTACACCGTGCATGCAAACTTAGGTGAAGCATGCATGGCCCTAGGTGTGCAGACTCAGAAGTGAGTCCCATTGAATTCAGTGGGACTTAGTAATCAGAAAAGGATGCTTAGGATTGTACTTCTAGAGAATAAAGAACTCTGTCAGACTTATTTAGGAATAGAAATAGGGTTGTGCTGACAGGTTCTTAAGGTAACTCACATTGGGCTGTTTTGTCCTTTTTTCTTTTGCGACAGTCTCAAGGGAGCTGGCCTTTTCTTTTGAAATATACCCTTTAGTCTTTCTTGTTTTGGGGTATATTTACTGCTGTGGACTAGCAGGGCTCTTTACTGGACTTTAACTGCAGCAGCAAAGTTGGATTTGTTTAAAAATCCTTTTAACCAATCTGTCTTTTTCGGAGGGGGGGAGGGAGTCCACACATTTATCCTGTTCACTTTTCTTGTTGCAAACTTAAATACTGTACATTTTATGCATCTGTTTAAACAGGACACAAAAGGTGGCTTACCATATTCTGCCCTTGGGTTTTGCATCTTAACAAACTCAAATAGGTATAGGTGGTGCTACAAATAGGGCAAGGAAAGATGAATGAATGAATTGATTATCTACAGGCAGAAATCACTGGCTTCTATCCTTAGGATTAATCTCAAAACTTGACAAATGTAGTGAGGGAAACAAGAGCTGAAAAGCTTCTAAATGTATTGCATTGGCAGGATAAACAAACACACAACCAGATAGATTCCAGACAGTGGAGGCTGGTCCATTAGGGCAAATGAGGCACCTCCCCACCAACCTCAGTCTGTCCTCGGCCAGCCCCCACCTGCCTGCTTTCTAATTTACAGCTAGTCCAGGGGGTGGCACTGCCTGTCAGATTCCTCCTCTAGTTATTGTTACCCTTGCAGAACTCAGCAGCCAAGATGATGGGGACAAAACTAAAATTAGTTGGCTCTCCCTGTCATTGGCTCTGACCGCATCTACTGTTTGGGCTCCATGCCTTCCTCTCTTCCAGTCACAATGGGCACCAGCCACCACTGATCCCAGGATGTTCCAATCCAGGGTACTTGCAAATGCTGTTGATATATGTGTGCAGACTACATAGTGTATTTTTGGTTCTCTGTACAGTGTTGATCTAGTTCCACCTCCACCCCTTTTCTCTCCCGATGTTAGTTTGTGTGTGGGTTATATTTACACTAAGGAAATGGATGTGTCCTGGGACAACTGCTGCAGCAAGCTTTAAAGTATGACAGGCAATTGCGGAGTCTGCCCAGCCAGACAGCTAGAAAACATATTAGTAGAAGGTGCTTTTTAATCTGCAGCAGTATTCAATTTCCAGACTTCTTAAAGTTGGTGACTGGGTGAGAAAGTTGGGAGGGGAGACCTTGTGTTGGCATCAATCCTGGTCAATAGGGGTACTTATGCTATGGGGTAGCTTGAAAAAAATTCCCAGGGTCAGACAAGACACCTGACTATTCAAAAGAATGCAAGGTGCAGCAAAGGAGAAAGGTCTAGTTAACTCCTTAACTGCACAGACTTTTTTGATAGTCATGGGAAATTATAGGGTATCAAAGGAGACTCATTTAATACTTATTAAAGGAATGTTCAGTTAAGACTTCTTTCCCTTCCCGCTCCCCTTTAAACTCCCACACACCTATTTTGGAGAGAATGTGCAGGCACCCACACACATCTGGAGATAAAGGCATGTGCAGCTTCTCCTTTTGGAAAACAGGCTGAATGCGCATACAAACAACAACAACAACAACAACAACAACAACAACAGAAACCCACCAGGCTTTGGGATAGCTTTCCATTCCTGTCTACATGGCTATTTCTCCTTTCAAAGTGAAGGAAGTAGTCCTTCTTTTCTCCTTAGTTCCCCTCCTCCTCCACAGATTCAGCATAAGAGCTATTGTAGGTCTAAAGACCCACATTATTTCTCATATGTGCTGCTAATGGCTTTTCTGTCTTCAGCTAATTATATGCTAAAAGTGGCAGTTTGGGGCATATGAATGGAAAGTGGAGGTGCACTGAAAATGCAGGGGCACATTTTTTTTAATATGCATCTTTTTGAAGGCTTGTGGGACAGCCAACATCTCTTTCCATTTTGGGCAGCACAAAGAAATAATATTTCTGTGCCCAAACCCTTGAGTGATCTTACAGAACTTTATTTATACTAGTGTCATATTAGTCATAGCTGTTTGTACATATTTAGCCCCCCCCCAATGTAATGGACTTCCATTTTTATGGTTTTCAGTTACCATTTCAATTGCGTTTCTGAATGACTTTTGGATATGTGAAAGAGAATAACGAAATGATTTATGAAAGAAATCAGAAACTAGCATAGAAATTCTCAGTAACTTAAGGGTGTGTGTGTGTATATAATGTGTATCTGGCCCACCACTTTTTTTAAAGGCATCCATCAAATTAGTCCAGGATTGGTGTGAAACTTGAAACCAAATTAAAACCTTGGTCTCAGTGCTGACCATAATACATTGCTTGAAATACTCTTTCCCCATCAGACTGAAATGGGCAGCCTTTGCTTTTCCTCAGTTGTGAGGCAGCTGTGGTGGGAAGAAAGCCAGGATATGCATATATCTCTGCCTGTGCCCCAAGAATGGGATGGAATTTAAATATTAAACTATTTCACCTCCCTTCCCATGATGAGTTGTTTCAAGACTTAACTTTGACTAGAAGAACTTGTGTTTTTGCTCTTGAGAAGACTTTGCTAGCAGGCAGGCCACCTGTCTGGCATCCCAACAAAAAGCTGCTTCTCTCCCATTCATTTTTCCATCAGACATAGCCAAAGGGATATTGCATGTTTTGTGCTGTAGCAGATAGCCATGCTGGGAGCAAAACAATAACCACACACAAACACACACAGAGCTGCAGGGTTGGTAGACTGTGGCCAGAGGCAAATAACATTGAAATAAAATTGAGGTCGCCTAGGGAGGAAATGGTGGTGGAAACCTAACCAATCTTGTGTTTGGCTGTTTGCATTTAACTATGTTGAAGTTCTGTCTGCATCTCATCCTTAAGCTGTGTGTGTGTCTTTTGCTCACAGCTGTCTGCAAATCGAGGGCCTCTGTGGGTTTTTGCCTTGTGTGCCCTGCATAATAATGATGATGATCCTTCTTGGGAGTGTGTCCCAGCTGTTGGATGGAGACAATGTGGATTGTTTGAATACAAAGAGGTAGGGGTGATCCTACCCCGCCCCCCCTGGGTTTGTGGTAGTTAGCTGGTAGTAGGATGGCTTTATGTGGCTCTCCTGCAGTAAGCTTTGGAGAATAGTTCCCCAAAGTGGACTGTGAGATAAAAAACACATCTGCCTTATACCCAGTGCAAGCTGCCTCACCAACCGCATTCTGCCCTCAGCCAGCCTCCTCCTTATAATCTAAAGCAAGTTCAGTGGGTGCCAGCTTCCTCCTCCTCAGTATTACCCTTGCAGAATTCAGCAGGAAAGAGGATAGGGACCAAATCAGAATTAGTTAACCCTTCCTGTCATTACCCCTGACCCTACCTACTGTCTGGGCTCTCTGGATTCATTCCTACCAATCACAGTAGATGCTAGCCATCACTGCTCTTATACTGAGTCAGACCACTGGTGCATTTAGCTCAGGACTGGTTGACACTGGCTCTCCAGGGGTTCAGATGGGATCTTTTATCAGCTGTGCCTGGAAATGCCATGGACCTTGTGAAGACGAAGCAGGTGCTTGACCACTGAGCCTAATGTCCCTGATGTCTCTTTGGTGAGTTGATGAAAGCTTTCTGTGGTGGGTCTGTGAGATGCATTTTTTTCCTGCTGCTGGAGTCTGCCTGCATAATGCAAAAGCGGATGTTGGGCTGTAATTTGAAGCCCAGTGATATTCTCCCTCCATAAGCAGAGGCAATACACCTCTGACTCCTCAGATACTGAGAACATGGGAAGCTGGTTTGTACTGCCAGACAACCAATCTAGCTCAGTATTGTCTACACTGACTGGCAGTGGCTCTTCAGGGTTTAGGCAAGAAGTCTTTCTCAGCCCCACAAGGAGATACTGGGGATTGAACTTGGACTCTTCTACATACCATTGAGCTATGGCCTTTCTCCAATAGCACGGGATGACTCTTCCCTTTGCAAGCTTCCCAGATGCATTTGCCTGCCTAAGAAAATACTGGAGTTTGGTGCAATTGTCTGCTGCAAGACAATTCTTGTGCTCACATATTGGCATAATTCTGTGTTCAGTAACACTTGGGACTATTCCACCCATGCAGCAACCCTAGGAGGGGAAAAGGGTGTGTGTGTGTGTTTCAGCTTCTTTTGGTACCTCCCACCTTGAGTTTGGTTTCTCCTAGCATGTTATTTGTTTGCATTCCTAGGGCTTAATCATTCCTTTGTGGAGTTCTTTAAATCCCCTAAGCCACATCACCTTCTGGACTTTGTTCTTTTACCTTCTCTCCCCCCCTCCAACACATTCAATGTTGAGCTTTCCCTCCTCCCTGTCCCCCCACCCCCACCCCAAGTCTCTTAGTCTTTCCTCATCTTCTAACTGGTTCCTGCATCCTGGTCAACTGTATATGTGAAAATGATTTTGTTCAAGAATGAGTTTCACTAGTCTCTTCCCCCTCCTGCCCATGTTCCAATCACAGTCTGTCTGATACATGTCTGCTCTCCTGTATGCTATGTCACTGTGGTGATGAAACAGGCTGCTTAGAAGGGGCCTTGTTGGTTCGTAGGCCATGTAGTGCTGGGATCCTGTCATTTGATCTGGGTTGCCATTTTGAACACTACAAATAATTTTACATTCAGTTAGAGGAGCCATGGCTCAGAAGTATAACACATGTTTTGCGTGCAAAAGGTCCCAGGTTCAATCCCTGGAAACCTCTGTTTGTGCTATGGAATTGCAGTCTTTAATGTGCCCTCTAGATATTGTTTGGCTGTAGCATCCCATCATCCCTTACCACTGGCCATGTAGGAATGGCCATAGCTCAAGGGGAGAGCATCTGCTTTGCATGCCAAGGGTCCCAGGTTCAATCTCTGGTAGGGCTGGCTGGGAGAAATTCCCTGTCTGAAAACTTAGACTGAGTCGCTGCCAGTCAGTGCAGACAATCCTGAGCTACACTGAGTGTGAGGCAGCTTTCTTTGTTCACATTTTGCACAATGCACATGTTCAGTAAAACTATATAAAATCAAGGCTGTTTCTTTCATGCATTATATTATATATGGATGTTGGAGAGGAGGGGAAACAGGTAAAATGTAATGCCTGGAAGTCACACACCCGATTATTTTCCTGTGTACAGTCACTGGAAATCTCTTGCCAGTTATGGCTTTCATCCTGAACACTTTTGTGAAGAAAAACTGTGTCTGAAGTAGCTGTCAGATTAAGGGACGAAAAGAGGAAATAAAGCAGACACACACCTTTCTGTGCAGCAGCATTCCCTCAGGCCTGGTGTTCCCTGAGGTAGGAGGAATGTTCTGGATTGTCATATGCAAACAAGCACAGCGAAAGTTCCTGCTTCTGTTTCATAATAATAATAATAATCCCTCCCAAGCCAGTGAAAGGTGTAGCAGCAAGAGATCAAAGAGCGGAAACCTATTCATGCTGAGGTAATGCAGCTTTTGGAGTGATCTTGTGAGACCATTGAGGCTTTTTGCATTTTGTAGTGGTTGCAATCCAGCCAGCTGGGAATTTGTGGTGGTGGCAGCAGCAAAAAGAACTCCTTGTGCCCTCCAGGGGAAACGCTTCTCCACCACTGCAACCTTGGAACTGCTGCATGCCTTAAAGAAGAGACGGTTGCACACCTCCACACAACATGTGTCCCTCCCATTTTCTTTGTCTTCTGCAAACCAGGCCTTTGTGTAGATGTCTGATTGTGCAGGTGTGAATGTGAAGTGCTCCTCCCTAGGCTTTTTAGGCCATTGTGGGACAGCAGCTGTGCTAGAGTTTGGCTTAGTGTGTCGTCTCCAAACCCAGGATTGTGTTTAGGGTCTCTCCTCCTTAACCATGACCTGTAACCATTGAATGTGGACTCAGGTGACACACTAAGCCAATTCTTGGCTTTACTACCATCCTGCAATGACCCCAAAAAACCCTGGGGAGGAGCAAAGCAGTTGTGATCTCCTTGGGAGCCATCGTGTGTATGTGGCAAGCCATAGTTTGGCTGAGCATGCAGTGTGAAAGTGGACTCAGTTTGGGGCCGTGGCTGGCCCTGGAGTGCTTGCTCTATGTATGCCTGCAGGCATCGGGCTGGTGGCTTGTTGGCATGTATTGGCCGGAGGAGATAGGAAGCAGGAGTGACTGGGCAGCATGCAATATAAGCCAGCCTATTGCTTTTTAAAAAAATTCCTGTTCCGTTCTGTGGTGAAGCCTTGGGACACCCACAAAGTTAGGAAGCATGTGTTGGTCATGGTTCCAATCTGGTATGGTTCATGAACCTTCTCCACTCCTGCCGCCAATTAATAACATTAATTTATTTTAGCAGAGTAGACTTAGAACATAAATCAATTTGCCTGTCAATTAGTAAAAGCAATCTCTTAAAACATATGCTTGGCTGTAATTTTTTTTTTTAAATGCATGGGGGGACATTGCAACGCTAAGTAAGACCTATGTAAAATTTAATTGCTTATGTTCCTTTCTCCACATTTTTCTCATGGGGGGGGGGAAGGAAGGCATTTTAATATATATATTTTCAAACCTGAGGAGAAAACATTTCCATCTTTGTACAGGTAAGCTTTGCATTCCATTCTGCTGCCTCAGGCAACTTTTCACACAATGGTCTTCAGTTTGCAAGGAGCCTGGAAAATAATAGGACCAACATTAATACACTGCTGATTTGGGATGGGGGTGGAGGAGACTGTGTTTTTACATGAAGTGGGGTGCGGGGAACCATGAAGGGCAACTTTTCTTTGCTTACTGGAGACATGCTGTGTCCCCCCCCCCCTTATGTTTCATGACAAATATTTAAGAGTACGTACAGGGAAGGATAAAGAACCCAGTGTATGTATAAGAGGGGCATCTACTCTGAGTATAGTTTATAAACTGCTTTGACTGGGAAGATAGGAGGTACATTCTACAAATAAAAAGTATTATAAGGTCAATATCTAGGCTGTTAGTGGAAGGACTGTAATGCACATGCTTTTCTTGCAAAATACCCCAGACTCAAATGCTGGCATTTCCATGTAGTGCAGGGGGAGCCCCAAGCCTGAAACCCTGGAGAGCTGCTGCCAGTTGTTGTAGACAGTACAGTATGCCCCCAAACTTCTGTGCAACTTACTTATGCAATTGCAACCTTGCATGCTTTGGCGAAAAACAAACAGAAAGAGGATGAGAGACTGGGGAAAAGGAGCTGTGTGAGATCTTACAAGACCTTCCAGAGCCCTCATATGACCTTCCTAGAGCCCAGAAAGCAAGGGAGAGGGCTTTAAAACTGCAGGAAAACTTGGCATGGAAGGAGCATTTTAAGCCCTCCACCTTGCTTATAGGAGGGTCACATGAGGGCTCTGGAAGGCCATGAGAGGCTCCTGAGATCTTGCTCCCTCAGCATACTGGTGTTGAACAGGCAGGAATGGTTGCATGGAGGGAGCGGTTCCAGGGGTCTTCCTGACTTTGCACAATTTTGCCTTTGCGTGCGGATCCCCAGAACATAACCTCTGCAGAAGTTTGGGACCTACTGTACTGCGGTAGATGGAACCATGGGACTGATTTAGTATAAGGCAGCTTCCCAGGAGAGTGGCAGGCACCCTCACTGTATTGTTTAGAATGCCTGCTGAAAACTTTGTTGTTTTTTCATTTCAGCAAGCAAACCTAGACACATAATTTACTTATGTTTCTTTTAGTGTTTTTTTAATCTGTGTTTTATTAATGCCTTGTGTATTTTTAAAAGTTTTGTGGATGTTAGCTGTGTTTTATTGATAATTTTGTTACGCACACCTCTTAGAGTTTTGTGATTAAGCGGACTATAACTTTTTCTAAATGACAGATGAGAATTCCGCTTCTAAGATGATGCTTGCACTGAGGTGCGTGTGTCTTCTGTAAAAAGAAAGGAAGAATGGTATTTGCATTCAATCATGTGTCCAATGATCGGAAGGCCTCCTTCTGTCAGTGCAATTTCCTTCTGTGAATGGATGCAATACAACCCAGTGTTTTTCCCCCATACGCAGGTTCAATCAATAAATTAATCAGCTAAAATGTGTACATTCAATTAAAATTTATTTAATTGGGTAGCAGCTGAGCATTTAATGAAACATTTTTGTTCATATTAGAACACAGCACAACACAACGAAACTACAACAGTGCCCAGTGAATTCCCCACCCCACACCCATGACCCATTTTCTTTACAGAATAAATGTTCAGAGTGGTGGATTATTTTCCAAACGTCTCTAGCAAAACCCTAAGTGGTTAATATGTATTCTTGTGACTAATAAGATTCAAGCATCAGCACATAGTAAGGGCAGTTTCTTGCTACTAATGCAAGAAATGGGTGGCATCTTGATGTGGATTCCAGTGGTATTGCCTGACTAGGCAAGATCAGGCCTGAGTAGTGAAAAGAGTAATCTTTGTGCCTTTCCATACCTCCACCTCCCCCCAACCTCTGCTTAAGTTAGTGGTATCATGTTAAAAGAATAAGGTCATAGACTCAGATTGCTGCTTGGTTTCCCAACCCCTTTTCCACCAGCCAGTTTGTGTAATGTCTGTCTGAAACAGTTGAGTAAGGGCATTGAAATAGCAGACAGGATATCAAGTGTTAGGAAGTCTGGGTTAAGTATAACAGAGGCTCCAGTATATGTTGATGGGTTCAGGAGAGCAATCCTTCCAGATTCAATGACAGGTTAGCTGCTCTTGAAGCGAGCCCCATCTGAGCCCCAGAAGTGCCTGTTGTCTTTCAACTCAAACATAGCCCATTAATTTTTCTGTGTGGTTTATTAATGCTGTGCTCTGCCCAGGGAGGTGTCAGACCAGCCTCCTGATTTTGATCTCCGGACTCTTTCCTTCCTCTCTCTTCACTGAAATGGTTACACAAACTGTAACCTCATCCTCACTCTCCAAAAGGCTTGCGTAAGTTTAAGGTGGATTTCCCCCATTTTTAAATTATGCAAGCTTTAAAATGAAATATATTTTAAGCAGCTTTGCTACATTTTGTGGAGCTTGCTTTGCAAGCAGTTTATTATTTTAAATCTTTAACTGGACATCTTTAACTGAAAGAATAGGGAGGAATTTTTACTTTATATTTGCATTGATACCTAACATTTGAACATTCAGTCCTGTTTAATATCCTCTTTTACCAGAATAGATTTTTTAAAATATAAGGAGCAATGGGTTGTACCCAGCTGTTATTCACCCATTCGAATTAATGAAACTAAGTTAATAATACCCATTAATTTCAGTGGATCTACTCTGAGTAGGACTAGCATTGGTTACAACCCAGTATCTTCTTTTCTCTGGCTGAACTTTGGTGGCTGAATGCACAAAAGCACACAGAACGGGTAGTTTCAGAAAAGTGTTGACATAATCTTGACATAAAGGATCCCTGGCTTTGAAATAAGGTTCAGCCACTTCAGGGAGCTCCTGTTTGTTGACTTTTGCCCAACATTTGCCTAGGAGCATTCTTCTAAAAATTAGAAACAAGGATGGAAACAAGTTTTTTCTTCAGTATTGGATTATGTCGGCTTTTAAAGTTGTTGGCCAGGATCCAAAGAACTGTGTCTAAAATTTTGAACTTTTCAACAGTATCCCTTCCACCCCCATGCCATATGGCAACCTGCTTTTGAAATTCAGGGGAGTTTCAAAAGCTGTTTGTGATATGGCACAGGGATCTGTTCAGAGGATGATGGGTGGAAACAAACTCCTGGATGCATACAAAGTATTGAGCTGTGTTTTAAATCTCTCCCCCCTCCCCGCTCTCTAAATTTGTGATTATACAAGATGGCAATGTCTCAGGCCATTTTTTTTATCCTGCAAATAAATCAGATGTCCACACTATGCTAATTGTTATGAGGCTCTCCTCTTTATGATCCTTGTGCTAACATAAGGACTGTCCTGCTGGATCAGACCAAATGCCCATCTTTCCCAGCATCCTGTTTCCAGAGTAGCTTTTTTGGGAAGCTCACAAGCAAGGAACAAAGGAGATGGCCAATCCCCGTATGGTATTTGCCCCATAGAGTATAGTATTTGTAAGCACACACTGCTTCTGTAAGGTATGGGTGCCAGCTGGCCACTTGCCATGGGATTGTAAACTTATGGGAACATGCTTAAATATATTTGCACCTAAACCAGGGATTGGGAACCTGCAGCCTTCCACATGTGACAGGATTCCAACTTCCATCAGCCCTAGCCAGTATGGTCAGTCGTCAGAGGTGAATGGAGTTGTAGTCCAGCAACATCTTTAGAGAATCCTCTTACCTGATACAAAGGTGGCTGTTCGTTTTTTCAGACATAAAACTTGGCACTCAGTGATATAGGTTATTCTTAATAAGCATTTTTAAAGCTGTTGGCTAGTTCAGTGTGCCCCAAAGCTTTGGTAATTGTTCCTGTGTGAATTGAAAATCTTCAGCTGCACCTCGTGTAGGGTAAAATAGGTACTGAAATATATTACTTCACCTATGCCTCTATTTGAAATCTGGATGATTCAATTTTGCATATTTAAACAAGGCAAGTATACTTTATGGCATTTTCTTCACCTTGTTTATAACCTGGAGGTAAACTCTTAATTAATAGATCTAGGAATTAGGAGTCTATCATAATAATACATTCAACATCAGAAGTATTATACTGCTATGAGAATTTATTGTGAAAACCCTATTTTTTCATATATTAGTGTGGATTGGTTTTAATAGGAAGTCTAGATTTTTATTTCCTTGTCTGTAAGTCATTTCCAGTTCCAAGAACGTGCTATCATTACGTTTCAGTCACCACATCCCAAGCAGGCCCTTTTTTATTGAGAGTCTGTACCAATGCGGTTGAACCACAAAGTTTGAGGTATGGGTTTTTCTGCCTCCATTCAGGCAGTCTCTGAGAAGGACCTCAGCTTGAAACCCTAGCCTTTAGTCTAGAGCAATACAGTTGAGTTGTGTGGGGAGTCAACCCACTTCCTGCCTTGAGTGGGAAGGTGATGGGCGTGTCTCATAGGAACATTGTTCCTGTTTTACTGCTATGTTACCCTTATGGCTATTTACAAATGAGTGCACAGTATCATCATGGCCAGTGGGGAAAGGGATATTGGCAAAGGGGAGAGGTTTGGGGATACTGGTAATATTCTCTTCTTTCTGCACAAACCTGTGGGGGTATTAAGAGTATTCACTACATTTATCTGTTGCCCTATGTAATCAGCCTCTAGATGATGTACAACAAGTGATATAAAACAAGAGTGGAAAGAAAAATGTCAAAACACAAACAGTTCAGAATAATGAAGAAGCCAAGCAACAAATACAAGCAGTTTTTTAACATACGAAAACCTAGAAGACACACACACATATGCTAAAACAAACTAATTGACATCAAACTGAGTAGAGACTAACATCAGTTGACATCAAGGTAACACTAACATGTTAAGAAGATATTCAAAGGCCTGGGATAATAAAAATAACTTTGCTGAAAATATGTTAAGTTGGTTGCCACATGGGTCTCTCTATAAAAATGAGGCCAACACCAAGCAGAAATTCTGAGGAACCCTCTACCGTATGATGTGAAGCTGACAAGGATTCAGGATTGGAAATTTTCTCTTGTTGAACCTGCTTCCCATATATGCTTAGCTGGTGCCAACTTTGTTATCTTTTTGGCACCAGATGAATACCATGTTATTCACTTCTAGTTACCAATATTTACAAATTGTCTATCTGCATATATGTGTTGTAGAGCAGTGTGTAGGAGGACCTACTGGAAGGAATACTCATCTGAAATAGTGTGTGTATGGGGGTTTGACTAGATGACTCTTGGGGTCCCCTTCCAACACTACAGTTCTATGCTTCTATGAAATGAATGTATTTTCACTTAAATGAAGCATTTCGAAGAAATGTTGTTCATTAACAGAAAAGGGTCTCTTATCCCCTGCGTTCTTGATACACATTCTTTTCCTGATGCCTGCAGTGTGTAATGCTCCTGTCTTAAAACACTATAGCAAGTCTTACTTGAAAATATGCAAGAGGTCTTTATTCATGATGATAGTGTTGCAGGCTCAGCAGCATGCACAAGGTCCAGAAATAAAGATTACATGGTTTTATCTAGTGCAAGTCTTACTCAGAGTAATCCCATTGAAGTTAATGGATACAACTAATTTAGTCCTAGTAATTCCAGTGGATCTACTCTGAGTAGGATTTAGTTGAATAAAACCCACAACTGTCCTTTCTGCTGTATAAATTTACCCATGTGTGCGTGCTTGGGGCTTTTGACAGAATAGAAACAACTGAAATGTGATACCACACAAAGAAGGTTAACTGAAGGAATCTCCGCATTTTTTAAAAAATCATCTTTGCTTCATAACTTGAACATTAATTCATTTTTAAATTGTTCCGTTTCTCTTATTTATTTGAGTGGATTAAAAATGTGACAGGAAATTAAAGGAATTGAGAATAACATATTAAGCATTTATAAGTGTTTATAGCATTTTTGCAGACTCACACCCCAAATATAGTTTTTTTGAGTCACATAAACCATGGTTGGTTGCAACAGTGTAGGCTCTTACACATGGCATTTTGTGCGTAGTTATGTTTGTGTATGGAAATCAGAAATTGAGAACACAAACTCTAGGAAACCATTATTTCTAATAAGCCACTGTTGTTTCTGTTGAGTATCTTATCACAATGGCACATACCGGTACTACATTTGCAGTATTCTTGTAAGGCAACATCAATATCTTGGGATCTGTTTTAATATTTAAACTGGGAACCTCCTCCACACTCTTTTCCCTTGCCCACTAGTCTTTTCCCTATGAAGTCTAAATAGGCTTAGGATCAGTGATAACCTAAAATATGCATTAGTAAACAGACATGCCAGTTCTGCATTGCATAATGCAGAGCTGAGCAACCCCACTTGAGTAGTTGAGAATCCATGAATGGAACTAAACAGAACTGTTAATCTGGATGAGGAAAAAAAAGTCTTTTCACACAAGGAGAGGTGTTGTTTCCACATGAAGCATCTGGGGATTTGGGGCCTCTCACCCAGCTGCACTATGTATATGAGGATGCCAGATTCATACATTTGGCTGTGTGTAAAATATCTTGGCTCTTTGGGGATAGCTTACACTTGTCAGTCAAAGACCTTGAAAAGAGCCCCATCTATTTGTGTGCCTGTATTCGTTTGTCAGATTTGCATGAAAACAGCTCCTTTGTTACTCAGAAGAGACCTGTGGTTATTTAGGCTCTCCCTAGTCTCACTCCTCTGAAATCATAATCCTCTGTGACATCACAATTAGTTGCCACAGTGACCATTGTGATGTCACAAAGCAAGGAAGAAGAGTAGTGGTAAAATGATCTACTTTCCAGCCTCTGTGAGAGAGGTGTGTGTTTGTGTTAAATCCCGAAAAGGGGGAGAGATTTAGAACTTCTCCAGAGTGTTTTGCAGCGAGGCCCTATTGGGTGAAAATTCCCTGCATTGGATTCCTGCAAAGACCTTACCACAATGTATAACTGGTTGCCAAATTTGCTCTGTTAATTCTAATGGAAGACCCTCAAGGGGCCTATTTATGTTTTGGCACCAATCACCATTTGGAAAGGTTGCTGCTAAATATTTTGTGGTCAATTGCAAACCAGAATTTGCTTTCTTGGGAAAACTACCCCCCGCCCTACCACACTCCTCATCTGTTTATAGAAGGTTGGCACTGAACAATGCCTTCTCTGAACTGTGAGGTTGCCATTACCAGATCAGTGCTCCCCCCCTTCATTTGGATGCAGTCTTAAACTTTGCCTCCCCTCCCCTTTCCCCTTCCAGACTCTGCAGCCTCAATGCATCCTGGGACTTCCCTTTTGCTGAATGAGCTTCTTGTGTGACAGGGAGGAAGCAAGGTCCCAGTTGGATTGATAGGAGATAGGGAGGAGAGGCGGCAGTCAGCAAGGGAGAGCAAACCAGCAGGCATGCAGTAGCAAAGGGGACATCCTGCTTTGTACACAGACTGCAGCAAGTGAGAATCAGATTTTGTTTTTGTTTTTTACCATTAGCTCTGCCGACAACCAGTACATTAACAAGGCAGTTTTCTGGAAAACCAGAGCTGGAAAACCAGAGCAAGAAGAAAAAGGCATGTTAATGCCTGCTGGGAGATGAAAGGGCATAACTCATTAAACAAACACCTAACTCATTTCTCTGGAAGATTGGAAGGCATAGACCCTAACCCCAATCTTGAGAGTGTTGGTTTTAGGATGGCGTAACACCATCAACTTCAAACGATCCTGCTCTTGATTTACATTGGAGCAGTGTCTGAATCAAGCCTTGAGATGCAATCTCAGACCTTTTATGTGCCTCTTGCCATTCCTTTGCTCTGGCTGAGAAGATTAGATGCCATTTGTGCAACAGCAGAGTTAGCAATGAGGTATTTTAAATCCTTTTGTGGAATAGAGGTGGTGGTGCAACCATTTCTCACTGAAGGCTAGTAGAAACCTTGCGTCTTCCTCCATTGTATACCTGCCTGTGGGTTCTAAATCAAGTTTCCAGCACAGTAGGAACATAGGAATGTGCCTTATACCAAGTCAGACCATTGGTTCGCCCAGCTCAGTATTGTTTAAACTGACTGCCAATGGGAGATGCCAGGGATTGAAACTGATACCTCCTTGCACGCAAGATGAATGCTCTGCCATTGAGCTATGACTGTTCCCTGTAGGCTGAGGAAAGTGTGCAAAATGGGTAGGTACTAGTGTTTCAAGAAAGCATTGGGGGCATCTAGGTTGTGTCTTCGCAGCATGACTGCCTCTGACTTGTTGGAAGGGGAGCCAGCTGTCACTTGCATTTCAAACACCATTTGCCTGAATGAACCACCCATATTGTTGCAACAACCAGGGTGAATAGAATATTGGACTTGGGGAAACAAGTTGCTCTTGCCTGGCCCACCTCACAGGATTGTTGCAAGGATACAGCAAGATAACCCAATTTTAAACCTTCCTTTTGAGGAAGGTGAAAAATGTCATTGGGGTTTTTTTGGGGGGGGGGTGTAAGCACTGAAATTGTCAATTTTGCTGTCCCCTCTCCCCTGTTTAGTTGTCCTTCCACTCTGGAACATAGTTCTGGGCATGCAAAAGAAAGAAAAGTTTTTTTTGGGGGGGGTATTCTCTTGCTGGAGGATAATTGAATCAGTTTATGGTGAAGGAGTTGAACAGTAAAAAGTACATGCCCAGGAGGTGGGTGTACAAACCATTTAGCAAGTCTTTGTGATGTGTTGCTCCACATTTGGCTTTGCAAAATTATTCTGAAGGAGTTATTCCCAGAAAACACAAAGGAGATTGTTGATGCTGTTGAAGAACAGTTTATTAATATACAGGAGCCTTCCGTTCTCCTCGGAAGCTCCTCCTATTGCTTGGTACCTCCTGTTTGTTTTACCTGTAGGCTTGCTTTATCTTAAGAGGAGTGAGAGTCTTGCCGAAATCATTTATGCTTTGAGTTGAATGATATGCAAATGTAGTCAATTAAGCAAGGGTTTTTTAATTAGCAGTTTAAGTTCATGTGCAAAGTGTCTTGCCTTAATTGCTTGACAGTTTTGTTGTAAATTTGTGAAGCCCCCCCAACTATCAAAACTGTGAGGTTTTTTCAGTAACATTGTTAATTCTCGTGAGTCTCACTCTGTACATTTGACCCTCATGCTTCTGTTTCTTCATAAAGCTCTTTTGCAAACTGTGCAGAAGAGGTAAATTATGCTTCTTAATTACCTCTAATTAAAATATTGCTTTCATTTTCTTTCTAGAATTAATTGAGCTTCGGTGTATCAGGTCCTCCCCCGCCCCGCCTTTTCTATAGTTCTATAACAACTATAGAATTGCATAGATTTCACTCATTCTAGCCAGGTGTCTGCAGTGCCTAACGTTCAGTGTATCTTGCTGTATTGTAAGCTGGCTGGGTAACTGGTTTTCCATTCCACTTAATAGAAATTTGCAGTAGTGCTGATCTTTTGTTGCCCCTTCTTCCCCCAAAACTGCAATCCCATGGTGGACAAAATTGGGTATTTATACTAGTACTAACTGGAAGACTTGTAGAGTTAGAAAAACATTGTATTGTCCAATCCTCAATCCTTCAACAAAAGAGTTCCCCTAAAATCCACCCTTTTCTTCAAAACCCCATATGGACCTTCAGGAATACAATTGCTCACCTACTTATTTAATAGGTTGATTCAGTAACCAATAGTTTGCTTTTCCAGTCTTTTCTATTCTGCCTTTTGCCAGATGGTATCCAGGGGGCTCAAAATATAAAACAAAAATACATTAATAATGGCAAATTAAAACAGCCAACAAACTGATAGAGCCAGCAATTAAAAGCCACCATTAAGATAGCAAAAATATAATTTAAATTGAATCTCAAGTACCATTGAAAGCCATTAGAGGCATGAGGAAGCACTATAGGCTTCACCTATCACCTAAAAGATGCCTCTTTCCCAGCAAAAAAAAGGCAATAGGCACATATGGTTTGGGAGTAAGTTCAGTGATTTGGGAACCTCCTCAGAGAAGCCTGTGCCTGCAGTAGCCATCGCCCCAACCTCTAAAACAGCCCCCACTTCCGATACCCTCCTTTATGGTGCTGTTATTGATAGGACAGTGGGTAGCCAATGTGTTGCCTTCCTAGTATTGTGGAGCTCCCAAGTCCCATCATGTACTTGGGCAACAAGTTGGCTATCCCTGCATTAGGAAATGTTGTTATACATTGTGTAGAGGAGTTCTTATTGCTTGGTCCACTTGTCTTCTTTGCCGTTGAATTTTTCAGCTAACATTCTAGGCCCTCATTTGCCCAGATTACAAGATGTCTTAATCAGATCATTTGAAGTTCAAGTGTTCATTAAACTGGTGCCCAGCAGCTTTGTTGTAGTTAAGGCTCAGTTGCTTTTCCCATTAAAAACAACAACAAGACTGCAAGCTCACCCCACCCTGTCTTGTGGAAGGACTTCATACCCCATCTGTTTTACTTTGCTTTAGGGTTGAAAACACTTAGGAGCAGAAGAACGGAGAAGGGGGTTTATCTGTGCTTCTTCTTCCCACCTCTTGGGAAAAGTCAGTTAAATCTGTGTGCTTTCATTGATGATTAAACCGGCAGTAGGCAGGCAAATTGTTCTTCTAAATTTGGGTATTGAATTCGGGCTCAGTTTGAAAGCAGCTGATTTATCAAACCTGTGGATTTGGAAAGGTGCTTGCTAGTTTTGTAGACTGACAACTTTCCTTCTAAGGAAAATTTCATATTTACTTTTTTAAAACTATGTTTACTAGAAGTGATGCACAGCCCTGTTCAGTATGACCCTGATAACAAAGGGTAACTTAATTAAGGGGAAACCCTTTGAATTAAGAGATGTCTTGTGAAAATGAGGGGGACATCTGGCAGCCCTACTTAGGCATAATTTGCAGCTCATTTATGTGAAGCTGGCTGGGCTTGCTGCTTTGTTTCATTTGCACAGGAGTAAATCCAGAGCAATTCAGTGGAAATTGGTGCAGTTGTAATTGCAGGAACATGGCTTATGTATAATTTGTATACTTGTGCATTCATGACACAGTACTATATGAATAGGTCAACAAATCGTGAAACTAGCCATGGTAGCCAGGCAAAAAAAAAAATTCTCTATGATCTGCCCTCCTCCCTCTGACAGGGTCTTCTGACATTACACTAAGCTTAGGGCCCAGCACAACTTGGAGGGTGGGATGGGTGAGCCTTGCTCATTTCTGCCAACAAGGAGAAGGATGGTAGCTCACCTCAGGCACTCAGAAAGCAGTCTACTCCTGATTTAGGGCTTATTAGAACCACTGCATATGGTTAAAATGTGTTTAGTTGGTTATAAGTTATGAAACAATCCATGTTTTTAACTATTACCGGTAATGATTGCTGTATTTGGAGTGATAAGTGTAACATTGTATTTGGAGTCCAGTCAAATCTGATCTTGATTTTTGTGACGATTAAATTTGTTACAATAATTTTTAAGGTTTGTGTAATTTGATTTTTTAAAAAATGTGTTGTATATGATATATATATTCCATCTTGCTGGCTGTCACTTTGTAGGTTTTTTTTTGGTAGGGTTTGATTTCCTCCGCCCCCTCGCTTCTTGTGTGTGTCATGAGTGGAATAAGATACATCTGGAAGGATGCAATTTCATAGAGGTTTGCAAGTATATGGGAAATGAAATAAATATGCCAAGGAAAAATGTGGAACAACCTAGCCCTGAAACCCTTTAGAAACAGATAAATGGAGATGCCTCTCAGGGATAGGCACTAGAACAATTCTTTCTCCCCATTCCCTCGTGTCTGTTTATTTAGAGATTTTTTTGAAAATTACAAAACAGCATTATATTAACTGTTACTCTTAAGTAGTTATTTAAAACATAACCACAATTTTTACTCACATATTCTCAGTCACCAGAGATCAAATCCACTGACAGTAAAAAACACAATATATTAAATATCACACACACAAACACACACGCAGAGAAAGAGAGAGAGAGAGAGTATATGGATGGAGTTTAGCAGGAATTTTATACATCCCTTTTACAAATAACTTTGAAGAATAGTCTAGATATTTCTTTTGCTATTCTAGGCCAGTGAGAACTGTTGTGTGACATCTTCCAGCAGGTCTTTGAGCCCAGAGAAAAGCATGATTTGAAGCAGCTAATTTTGGAAAGTGATGAAATATAATGCTTTTAGGGTAAAAACAAGGGCTCACCATTACCTCCAAATCCCCATCAAGCTGGACTTTTATCACAGCTGAGCTCAAAATGCCTTGAATAAACTGCTACGTGGAGAAACTGGTTTTGCCAAACTTTTATTTTCCTTTCCTTTTTTGTTTTTTTTAAAAAAAGATGTAATAAAGCAATGAAATCATGCTGTACACCAATTCCTTTTGCTCCCTGGTGTCGGTCCCCTTTGTGTGTTAGATTTGTTGCAAAAAAAAAAAAAAAAAAAGGTTGATAGGGAGACTGGTGTGTATCTTTTCTTTCCCTGCTTTGGGGGTGGGGGTGGGCTGGACCATGTAAATACAGTCTGTGTTGTTTAAATGTGTCAGAGGACAGGTTTAATTGTGTGACCCTCCCTCACCCGAGCTCCAGGCAGCAGATGGTCCCACACTCCTCTTTTCTTTTCATCCACGCCTTGTCGGCTACGATTCCCATGATGCCAATATTGTTTGTTTGTGTGTGTGTTTGAAAAATGGGTGCTCTGTGTGTGTTAGTGAGCTGCCAAATATTCTCTATTGTTGTTACTAGCTTGGCTCTATTTTACTGACTGTAACAAGCATTAACCTCATTTGAACCCAAGAAACAAAAGTGGGGTGAGTGGGAGAAAATGGGGGGAGGAGGGGGGAGCCAGAGGAAGGATGAAACTGAATTTTTTAAACTTAAAAAAATGTAAAGAGCCCACTAAGCTGAACAGTACAAGCAAATCTAAAGCCAATAATATCACGTATCAACGGCAGCTTCAGGCTTGTAGCATTTCCGCCCGCCTGCAAGTGTAATCTGCAACATGTCATTGACACAGTAATAGTGCATTAGTAGTGAATTTATACCGAATGGTCCACGAACCATTCTGCAGTATTAGTTGTTCTGAGATACTTTCCCAATGTTACCGCACTTTGTTGTTGATGGGGCAGTCTTGCCCTAACTATAGGATTCCTTGGCGAGGAAGGGTGGGGTATCAATCCAATCAGTCAATCAATCCATAGCTACAGATATGAACCCATGTCCATGCCCAATATATGGCTCAGAATAACATATTGTTACCATTGAATTGGAAATGTCAGTTACTTCCCCAGTTAAAGTGTATGTTTTCTGGTGAAAGTATCCCAGCTTCTTTTGGTCATAGCTGAGTCTTTGTGATGTGCGGGAAATAGCTATGGAGCAAGAACTGCAAATATTTTGTAGTTCCTGCTATGCATCTTGTACACTTGAAGCCTTCCCAGATGCAGTGCTAAGGAACCTTTACCTAATTCTATGCTGCCTACGGGGATGGGCTTCAAGGTGGCAGACAGAGAATCCCACAATGCTGAAAATTTCTACCCATTTTTGTCTCTGGTGTTGTCTGTTGCTACGGGTGTCCCTCAATCCCCATGGACTGGTAGCCCTTCCTAGGAGGAGGGTTTTCCCGCCCTTGTTTTAAATAGAGTCCATTTTGTCCTCAACTTTTGTTGCCATAACTTGAAATTTAACATTTATTTCCCCCTACACACCATATGCTAACCTCCATTAAGTTTTCACTCTGCAGGGTGGGCATTCCATACTTCTTTAAAAAGCTTTTAAGTCTGAGAAGAGTGGGCTTCTACAAGCCTAGCGCTCAAGGGAACACATGGCTTAAAAGGAGGGAGGGGGAAGGATAAAGATGAGCCTTCTGCATTGGTTCTGCTGGCAGCCTCCCACCATGGTTGCACAGCTATGGATTTTAAATAATTTAGCTAAATGCGCAGCAATGTCTGCAGCAGCAGCAGCATTGCTGGAAACCCTCGACTCAGCAGACAGACAGTCTGGCCAAGAGAATGACATGCTTGCATTCAATATCCCATCATGTCATTTGACTAAGGGATACTGTTTAAAAGCTTTACAATAGCTCTAAATCTGGAGTGAGTTACCTGTGGCTCTCCTGGTGTTGTTGTTCTTCATCTCCCAGGGATAATGAGAGTTGCAGCCCAGTTAACAACTGGAGGGCCATGGGTTCCCCTACTCCTGTTCTACACAGTGTGGAAAGAGCCTGTACTCAATAAGGCTGCACAGTAATGAAAGGGAAGTGAAAAAGGTTCATCTTCAAACCCTGCCTTATTAAATCTCTCAGTGTTTTTGCAGCCACTAGCTCTCAGGAATGGTGAGTCATTCTCAACCTGGGAAATCATGAGAGCAGTTTAAAATGTCATGAGATTTCAAGTTAGCAGTGACTTGCAGGAGCCGTTTCTGTTTTCAGGGGGATTTATGAGATTCTGTGAGGAAATGGAGACCAGACACAAACTGGAAGTCAAGATGTCTGAAAGTAGAAGCTGTTGGGTTTTTTTTTTAATGAAATTGCCAATATCTCACTTTCAGTTTAACTTTACAAAACGCAAGCATTGTTAGCTCTTGTTTTCAGGGGAACAAATAAAGAAACTTGTCCTCTCATGCTCTTTAAATTTGAGACTTCTTTCTGAATTTCAGCAAACAAAAGCAAAAAATAAAATAAAAAACATCCCAAAACCAATCTCATCCCTCTGTTATTATATGAACAATGGACTGAAATGCTCTGTTACAATGATGTTTGTCCCCTAAATATAACGTTAATATAATTTGGAGATGAAAAAAGGAGAGGAAGGGGATTTAAAAAGGGTGTAAAGTCATGTAAATTTTGGAAAATACCCACTGAAGAATAGTGAGCCAGAATGTATCTGGAATGCCTTCTGTAGAAACCCTATTGAAACAAATAGGGATGGTGTATAAGATTAGGAATGATCCCGGAACTGGTATGCAGCTCTCCCCACGATTTTAATATGAACCAAAATGAAAAGAAGGGAAAGTAATTATTTACTGTGAGCAGGATAGGCACCATGGTGCTGGTGCATCCATTTATAGGATTTCAGGATGAGTTGGTCGGAGCAGTTCCCTTCTGTTGTTAGTTCTTTGCGGTGTTGTGCTTTTGTGAAAGGCATTGACACACAACCTCGGCAGACCAAATAACAAGAAAATAAAATAGTTCACTCTTTCTAAAGTCATCATCTAGCTACCCATCACTGTCTTTTCAGAAGCCCAGATGGTAAACAAGAGTGTGAGGTGAAAGGGGACAGGGGGCTTTGTCCTCTTTTCTCATGCCTGCTTTTATTGTTGGTTTTTAAAAAATATGTGTGTGACCTTCACACATGCAGATGATAGATAGATAGATAGTTTTTTGTGTGTGTATAACACCCCCACTCTAGCTTTCCCACTTTCTAAGAGATAAGGCAGAATTTGTGGAGTAAAATAGATGTGACCATTGGTAAGGTTACTTAGCAGATCTAAGGACCACATAACCACAGTGAGCATTTCAGTGTGAGCATAGCTGCCGTGCAGACTTTCCCCAACATCCTTTTCACAAGGGAAATGATCGTTGTTTTCTTGTGTGATTGCATTCTGCTGCAGTGCACAATTGGCTGCTTTATGTTCTTATCTGGTTTTCTTTTGAAGAACAAATGGCCCAGGCTTGCATTAAGTGGGTTTCTACTGTTGCCAATAACCATTGGAAAATTGAATGTGGATTGTTGCACCTGCACCCCAGAGGCAATCATGTTTCAGTACTGCAAGATGATCCCTGGGTGTGGTTGGTCTGTGTGTGTGGTGAGAGGTGCTAAATAGTATGTGATTGTCAATGAGAGGGTGAAATTATCTAGGGAAGTGGATAAGCTTTCTAAGAGACCTGGAATTTTATCTTTGGGTTGCACCTATTCTAATCATATTTTAAAAATTCTACCAGTTTTTGAACTGCCTTTGTTCTTGTGGGAGTCTATGGGGGGAATCAAGTGAACAGCTAGAGGCTTTGATATGCAGAAATTGCTTTTGCTCTGATCAAGTATGCCTGGCAGTTAACCTTGTGTCAAAACTAGAAAACTAGTCAGGATAGGCAGCAGTTGGCAAAGGTCCAGATCTGAATTTCTGGAAACATTTTCATGCAGGATGCCCACCCAGCTGCATAGCTCATATGCCACAAGGACTTTGATGATCCATTGAGAGGCAAAGTCTTGCTTTTCAGCAGCCTGGGTTTGTCAAGCTAAAGAGTAGAGAGCCCGACTTTGCTTTCCAGTTCCACTTGATTGGAGCAAGGAGGCCAGCCATATTTTGGAGGATTATTGAAATCCCTGGGAACAGGGGTTACCAGTCTTTGTTTCAAGCATTGTTTAAAACTGCTGAATATTAATGAGGTGGTGGTGGGAGTAGTAGACTGAGAGGAGTGTGAGGTCTGGTTACACATCTCATTCTTGACAAAGGGGAGGAGGGACCCCCTTCTCTCTCCTCCCCCCCCCTTTCCTGGCCCCACAAGAATATTGATGGAATCTTTGCTTGGGTTGCCAGGCTCTTCACTCTGTAGTTGTCATCTTGATTGTCAGCTGGGAAGGGGATTTAAAATGGACATTGTTAACCCCTCCCCTTTTCCTTTTGCTAATCTTATGTTGCTCAAACCATAGAAGGGTTCATATACCTCTGAGATGCTTTATACTGAGAACAAGGGAAGCTATGGAGCTCTTAAAAAACAAAACCCCAATACATAAAAATATTATGCTTCCAATGAGAAGTGTGCTGTTGGGGTAGTACTGCTAAAAATGGAGTGTTTCCAAATGGAAAGTATTTCCTGGGTTGGTGGGCTTCTGCTAAAATTGTTAGGCATTGGAATTGTTTTGAAAGCCCCAAGTAACCCAATGTGTGTGGGGGGAGGGGGACCCTTGAGGATGATGGACTTGAAAATCCCACAGAGTTGTAGAACATATTGAACATTCCGCCTGTTTTCACGTGTCCCAGTCTTTCAGCATTTTTATTTGCATATTATCAGACTTTTTTTAATTAAAAGAGGGGGGAAAGAAAGCCACCATTTTCTGATTTCTAACAGATGTACATTGCAGGGCCTTGGCAATAGAGTATGCAAGGTGCGGTTACTTGAGTAGAAAAGGCAGCTTGGCTCATTCGCTTGAGCACTAGGGCCTTGTAATGTTCAGTAATTCAATCTAAGTAAATTTGTTATATATATTCATCCTGTTTACCCCTGCCTCTGTTTTTCTCCCATTCCCCAGATGTGGGAAACCATTGGCCAGCTAAACATTGCTGAACTACAATTCTCACCACCCCTTGCCACTGACCATACTTGCTAAGGTTGATGGGAGTTGTAGTTTAGCAACACAAGGAGGGCAAATGTTCTGTTCTAGATTGCAGGCCCTTTGGACTGTGCTGCGTAAATAATAACAACACTGTCACTGATGAGTATTCTCCAGGAACATTAACTGAATTCCATATTCAGCCATAGGGATGCTACTAGCCACAGTAGCTACATTATACCTTCAGTATTCAAGCCAATATGCTGTTCTGGCTTTCCCTGGCCAGTGAGGAACTGGAACTCACAACTTTTTTTGTCAAAGGCTTTTATTTTCAGATTGAAATTGTACATAAGACAAGCCACAAGTAGCAAGAATCATACATTTAAATTAGGGTTGACATATTATACTTACTGTGAATGTGAGCTATGTTTCTTTTTTTTCTTTGTTATGTTTCCAATTTTTATATCTATCTGTCTGTCTGTCTGTCTGTCTATCTATCTATCTATCTATCTATCTATCTGTCTATCTATCTATCTAATCACAGAACCTAGGCAACAAAAATATCACCAGAGACCAGGAGACAATGGTAGTTGTGGAGGTCTGCTTGAAACACCAGAAGGGTCTTCACCTTTGTGTGACAACTACTGGATTACAACTAGGATTGCTTGAGTGTCTTTATGTGCTTGTTTGCATAACTCTGTGTGTTACTGGAGGAAATTTAGTGGATAAAGCTTTGTCCATGATTGCATCTTAATACTGGAAAAAGCTTATCCTGTTGAAGGTATGTTTTGTCTGTGTGCTAAGGCCCAGAATAGGTGATAATCCAGGCAGTAAGGAAGAGTGGCATACAACAAAAAACACTGGAAGCAAAAGACATGAAGGCCTTCACCTCCTGGGTGAAACATCTGTGGAAGTTTTGGAGATCAAGTCCATTCTTGCCTCAGCGGAGTAACAGCAAGCAAATCTTACGGCTTTAGGCATGTATCTCCTGGGTGATTTGCCACAGTGATGCATTCCAAGAGCAGGCATGACTCTTCAGAGGCAACTCATTTCTACTCATTCTAACACAGGGGTAATATTTACTTCCCTATATTTTTAAAGATTTAAATCTGGCATGAATTTCATCCCCACCTTAATGTTTTGCTCTGGGTTTGTACCGGTATTATAAGGGACATGTTTGTGCTGAAACAAAAGAATTCCTACTGCTAACATGCAGGTCTGGGCAGGATCATGGCATGGCTCAACCCATTTATCAATCTCCGCCTTGAAATCTGGAGTGGGGAGTGAAATCTCTGATCCTTAATTATATGTGAAAAGCCACATTGTTGTGAGATCATTCTAATATGTGGCTGAAGCCTAGAATGGTTATTTTAAAGATGAAATAATATTTGCTTTGAGAAATGATGGCTTGCAAACAAACAGTGCGGAAAACACTTTTAAAATAGAAAACATCACACACGACACACACACACACACACACACAATGTGATCATGAGGGACATGCTTCTGAAGCAGTATGTCTCCTTAATTCATTTCTCATGTTTTGTTCATCCATTGAGTTACTTTTTACATTGTCAGTTGTATCTGTTTTGTTTTTCTTTCCAAGGTTTCAACCTTTTTAGGGGAATATTTCTATAACCATTGGTCTTGTGATGGACCCCGTTCAAATTGCAGAGGACTCCAGGGGCATGATTTAAGGATGTGCACGCCCCCCCCCCCACGCAGAATGCTGGCCAGACCTGTTGAACCTCACATTGACCCTGAATGTACCAAGCTGCACATTCCAAGGGAAGATTGATAGTGGTGGACAAGCCGCTTTTCTTGGAACTTTGTCTGCTGTTAATGATCTCATCACTGAGGAATTCTTGATAAGCTTCCGAGTATCTCCAGGGTTCTCTCATAACAAAATTTGAACCCACCCCTTCCCCAAACATATGCTCTTAAAAGTTTGAACTTTGGGTGTAGCGTGGATCTTGCTCCAAAGAGAGAGGAAAGAGAGAAGCAGACAATGACCCCAACCCTCTTTCTCAGCCTTCACCTTGCAACACTTTTAAATCAGTGTCATTTGTAGAATCTTGTTGGCCCATCCAATAGCAGTATGATAGTCTTCCCTTTCTGTGTGGGATTGTACACTTTTGGGTAGAGGTAGCCAAGCATATCCAGGTAAGACAAGGGAAAGATGTCATGTGCAGCTTTCTCCTGATTGAAGTACAGTGTTTGAGGACCAGGACATTTGCAGGGAAACCCAAATGCTTGTTTCTAAAGCTGTTGTACTGTCAACTTTACTGTACGCTTGGGAAACATGGACCACTTATAAACACTGTCTCCAACTCCTTGAAAGATTCCATCAACGGTGTCTCTGAAAAATTATACATATCACTTGGGGAGACAGGCAAACTAATGCCAGTGTACTGGAAGAAGCAAAGATCACCAGTGTCTAAGCAATGATTCCTCAACATCAACTTTGTTGGACTGGTCATGTTGTTCAGATGCCTGATTATTGTCTTCCAAAGCAACCACTCTATTCCAAACTTAAAAATGGAAAGTGTAATACAGGTGGTCAACAAAAGAGGCAAATCTTTAAAAATGTAGTATAAACACTTACAATTGAGAAACACTGGCCTGCAAGCGCTCCAGTTGGAGAACAGCCTTTACCAAAGGTGTCATGGACTTCGAAGATGCTCAAACTCCGGACGAAACGAGCTAAGAGGAAGGCACGCTTGGCAAACCCTGACCATGATCAACTCCCGCCCGGAAACATATGTCCCCACTGTGGAAGGACGTGTGGATCCAGAACTGACCTCCACAGTCGGACTCACTGTTAAGACTGTGTTCGTGGAAGGCAATCGTACTTGGCTATCAGTAATCGCCAAAGAAGAAGAAGAAGAAGAATTGCCTACCCCAGCCTTTAGTGTCACATGGAAGTGCACATTGTGAGCTTCCAACAAAGGTGAAAATGTAGGAAGCTACTTTTTATCATATCAAACTATTTGTCTAAATTTGTCAGTATTGCCTCCTTGTACTGGCAATAGCTCTCTAGGGGCTCAGCTACAGGCATTTACCAATTGTATCACCTGTTGGGATGACAGCAGGCCTTGAATCTGGGACCTTTGGAATACAGATAATATGCTTGAACTATGGGTCATCCCCAGAGAAGTGAATGTTAGTACTTTTAGTTGCACTTTTAAAACTTGTGTGTGTGTGTCATGACGAGAGACAGATTGGCTAGAAGAACTGAAAACAGACAAACTGCTTTGCACAAGGCAAAGACTGTCTCCAAGGCGCCGCTCTGTCATGGCACTGGAAAATAAACTTCTGCTTTCAAAAATAAAATAAAAATACAATCAAATAAATGCGGAGCAGAATGTCATAGCTTTAACGGAAGGGAGAATGAGACTAGGGGAGAAGCGGGGTTGGCTTTGATATATTTAGCTCAGAGACTTTCCAGCTTGTTGGGCAAGAGTATTGAGAAGCCCTGGGATTCTTGTTTTTCACTTTAGCCTTCTGTTGCTTTGTGCTCTTAGGGGAACCATACCAAAGCAAGGATACAGGTGGGCAGATTGCATAAGCCCTTTTTCTGGTTTCACAGTGGTTTCTCTCAGCTGTGTCCGGCTAGCTATGTCACGTGTGGACCACAGGCATGTGAATATGTATATCTCACTTGCAAAATGAACTACTTTCACATTCGTTTTCTTTGGACTGTCTAGGGTTGATTCCTTTTGTATTTAAATCTACATAAGTTACTAGACCACAATGCTACATGCTCACCCCGCTGCTCACATGCACTTTAATTATCAAAAGTAAGTCACTTGCCTTACCCTTTGTAAATGTTTTGTTGCTTTACTGCTTAGAGGTGATTCTTAATTTTTATTGGTGACTCAGTGCTGACTGTATGCATGCCCGTACTATAATTTGTTTGTATGGTTTACATGTATAGGAGCAAAGTGTTTATCGAGTTGTACATTGTCCTTTAAAAAAAGCACTTGCTAATAAATGTTTGACATTCATGGACATAGGAATCCATGTGAATTAATGGAGAATGTGCAAAAACAGACAGCATACAGAGGAGCTATCATACATTGTCCTCTACAGGGGTAGTCTCTCATGTGGCAATATACGGTAACTTGGAAAGTATGCATATTGAGCATTCCTTTTGCAAACTTTTCTATACATGCAGCATTGACAATGTATGTGTGTCTTCTTCACTGGGTGATTGTAACTTGGGAAAAAAGAGGGTACAGGATCTGCATCAGACTAACATGCCTACTTTGTTGAATCATGCCAAATTACACATACATGAATGAATTTTTTTGGACGAATTGAAAACTTTCTCCAGGGCAAGAATAATTAATTTTACTTACAGCAGTACTGTTGCATGTCAAAGCATGAAAATGAATGGAGGTGGTGGTGGGTGATGGGGCAAATATTTGTCGCTTAGATGACAATCACATTTTCACACGCCCCCCCCCCCCAAAAGCTGCAGAGCGAAAGCAGCGTTGGTGATACAAAAAGAAAAGGTCTGGCGTGCTTTTCTTTTTGGGTCTGGGAGCTGCTGACCAAATCCCTTCTTCATTACAAAGTTCAGGCACTTTTCTTTGTTTTTGTTTGGCATGCCCCTTTGTGTTGCTGTTTTTTCCACCCCTGACGTGACCATGGTCATCTGAGGATCATGTGACCACACTGGGGTGATCCTTTTCAGGAGAATAAGCAGATGCTGTCCTGCTTATTTAAAAGCACAAAAGGATTGGCCTTTCACGGTGCCCCCTTGCATATTTTAACTCTATTTTTTTTTCTTTCTCATGCCCCCTCCCCAAATTTTGTGTGTGTGTGTGTGTGTGTGTGTGTACACGTACGTATGTATGCACATTGGGTTTGAGAACTGATGACATTTGTGTAGGGTGTTTGTGAGTTGAGTTGTGTTGTGTTGTGGGGCTTTTCTTTCTGGCCTTTCAAGGGACAGAAGCTTGCTACTCCGAAAAGAACACACAAAACACACACACACACAAAAACCAAACACATTTTCATGTTAGCTAGTGGTGACTTTTTAAAATAGCCACGGTGTGCTGTGACATTATTGCATTACATACCGGTAATACCGAGTGGATAGAAGGGGAAGAAATGGAGGCAGTGAGAGATTTCACTTTCTTGGGTTCCATGATCACTGCAGATGGTGACAGCAGTCACGAAATTAAAAGACGCCTGCTTCTTGGGAGAAAAGCAATGACAAACCTAGACAGCATCTTAAAAAGCAAAGACATCACCTTGCCAACAAAGGTCCGTATAGTTAAAGCTATGGTTTTCCCAGTAGTAATGTACGGAAGTGAGAGCTGGACCATAAAGAAGGCTGATCGCCGAAGAATTGATGCTTTTGAATTATGGTGCTGGAGGAGACTCTTGAGAGTCCCATGGACTGCAAGAAGATCAAACCTATCCATTCTTAAAGAAATCAGCCCTGAGTGCTCACTAGAAGGACAGATCCTGAAGTTGAGGCTCCAGTACTTTGGCCACCTCATGAGAAGAGAAGACTCCCTAGAAAAGACCCTGATGCTGGGAAAGATTGAGGGCACAAGGAGAAGGGGACGACAGAAGATGAGATGGTTGGACAGTGTTCTCGAAGCTACTAACATGAGTTTGGCCAAACTGCGAGAGGCAGTGAAGGATAGGCGTGCCTGGCGTGCTCTGGTCCATGGGGTCACGAAGAGTCGGACACGACTGAACGACTGAACAACAACAACAATACCGAGTGGAACTTGCTCTTAAATTAGATTATGGTGGGGAAATACAGCAAAGACCACCTCAGTGCTTCAGGGCCTCTACCTGTTTTCCACTGTAGGCCCTACCCCTGGAGCCTGTTAACACAGATTACAGAGATGGGGTAACAGCTATGCTAAGGAGGCTGGCACAGCCCCACCAGCTTTTTAGTCCACCCTTATCCAGCCTGCCTGCCTGCCTGCATTTGTACATATAACAGGTCCAGGGGGTGGCACTGCCTGTCATTTCCCTCTTCCTCCTCCTCAGTCCCAGTGTTTCCCCTTGTAGCGCTCAGCAAAGAAAAAGATGGGGACAGTACTAGAATCAGTTTGCCCTGCCTACAGATGGGTCCACCTGCCTTCCACCCTACCAGCCCTAATAGGCACCCACTCACCACTGTAGCAGTTTCAGTGTAATCTACAGCTAAAATGCTCCAGAGGACAGTATTTATTGGGTGACGGAAGGAAGAAAGGGGAGCAGCCTGTCTTGTGTGTGCAAACTATTAAATAAATGCTGCTCTGACATGCAGAGAAGAGCCAAAGAGAGGGAGGGTACTATGATGCTCCTCTGCACACAAGTTCTTAAGTGGGCTTGAATGGATAATTTGTGCAGCTCCAGTCCTAGGTGACTGTGAACAGCCACATGTGCTGCTTTTGCAACAGACCATTAGTACCTGTGCCCCAGCTACTGTTGAGAGGTTACAAGCAGGGAACTGAGGCTGGGAGGGAGTGGTGCAGTAATAAACAATTAGGTTTGGATCTCCCTCTCCATGAGTGAAATCTGGCTCTACACCAAGTGGCTTATGCTGGTATTATGAGCCTTGTTTTCATTGCTAGGTATATAGACCATACACTTGGTTTTTATAACTGATTGACTAGGGATTGGTTACCTGTATGGCTGGTGGGGATGCATGAGAGTGAGGCTTGGATGTGGAGGATTGTAAAGAATACATTTGGCAGAGGTTACTGTGTCAGGGTAGGTGGGTGGAGAGTGTGGGTGAAGTTCCTCTCTTGGTTCCTTTGATTAGTTACTAACGATGCTCTTTTGTGGAGTTTTTTTGCATTTTTGCATTGCTTTTTTATCCATAGTGTTTTTACAGTTAAAACAATATTTTGCTTGATTATTAAAGGCACAGAGAGTTGTTAGGAGGCCCCTTTTCCTGTCAACAGACCCACAATCCCCAGTTCCTTCGAAAGAGGGATTGATTGTTAAGCTACTCAGAGTTGTAGCTGTGTGAGGGGAATAGGGGTCTCCTAACAACTCTCAGCACCCCCTAACAAACAATATTTCGCATAATTCTTTAGGGGAAGCTATGACTGTTCAAAGTGGCAATATAACTGTTTGAATTGCATAGTGCAGATGGAGCTTCTCTGTGTGTGCATGTTATTAAGTGCCGTTTTATCACTGCCATTTTTACCATTGGTCCCTAAGCCCAGCCCTTTACATCACCGGGAATAGCTCCAAGGTCTCAGGCAGTGTGTGGGGGGGGAGGCTCTTTCCTAAGATCCTTTTTAACTGGAGATGCCTGGGATTGAACCTGGGGCCTTCTGAATGCTAAGCAGGTGCTCTGCCACTGAGCTATTTGGGTGTCTTTCCCTGGAGATAGGGTGTGGTCCCTCTTTCCTGTGGAGTATTGTTTGTGATCTCCCTGTGAGATTTTGAAGCTGCTGTTCCGTGACAAGTTAAAAACATGTGTAGTGCACGTTTTGCAGGGTGCAAGGGCTACATTTCTATGCATGTGTTAAGAAACTGTTTTCATGACGTCTTTGCCTCCTAGATTGCATCCATATGAAAATATCACTTGCAGAGAGTGGGAAGTACTTTTCTGTTGGATTGGAATGTTCAGCAGGGATATTGGCCAACCCTTTTTTGAAAGAGCTACAATAGCTGCTCTCCTGACATGAGATAAGTGGGTCAGCACAACTTGGAACTGGGTCAGCTGTCTCCAGCAAGGCGAGGGGGAAAGCACTGTCTCGCATATGGGCAAAGCTGTTGCAGAAACAAAAAAAGGAGGCAAATAATAGAATACTCCAGATATAAGCAGTGTGGGCTTTATTCATGCTTTTAGTGCAGCGCAAGCAGTTTTTACTTTCCCAGATGAAAGACAAGTGTGTTGTAGGGGGTTGTCCTTCATTGAAGGTTTCAGGTGGTGTGGAATGCAACCTCCCTCCTCCTCTTTAGCTGTGCCGTTGAAGGGCATATTGCACTGGCACCCTCTTACTCTAAATACCCTACATGAAAGTATGTTCTGGAAAATTTCTTTTGAATACGGCGTTCAGGGTTATATGGAAATTTTTAGGCATAATGTTCACAGTCATCTCAAGTACATTAATATCAGTAGGGCATGTGTGTGGGACAACCTTTGACCCTCCAGATGTTGCTGAACTCCAACTCTCATCAGCTCCAGCCAGCATGGCCAGGGATTATGGGAGTTGTAGTTCAGCTACATCTGGAGGACCAACAGCTCCACACACCTGGGTTAAGGAGAAAGACTGCAGCTCAGTGGTGATTAGGCCTGGGCGATATCAATATATCGCTCAGGACCAGTATGAGGAGCAGACTGCAATGTTAGCTTCACCCAGCAGCTTATCGCTGGTGAAACCACCACTGCTCCTGAGCCCCTCTGCTAGCAGCATCCTCCAGCAGCGCTGCTAGCAGAGGGGCTCAGGTGCGGTGGCAGTTGCATGAGCAATATATCGCTGAGTGAAACCGCTGTCATACAATGCAGAGGGAGAAACAAGCTGTATAAGCGAGGCGCCGACACAGCTTGCTCCTCCCCCTGCATCTTTAAACTGCTTGACTGAGGAGCGCAGTTGGCGCTCCCCACAGTGAGCAGTTAAAGGAGCCCCGATGCTGTGGCTGCTCATGTGCGAGCAGCAGGAGTGCTGGAGCTGTGTGAACGCCTGAGTGAAACGGCTTCAGTTCCCGAGGGGAGAGCTGGAGCAGTTTCACCAGCTTCCTCGCAGGCAGAGGCCAATGCTGCTTGTTTTTTCAGTATCACGGTATATTGCCAAACCGCCTAGTGGTGATGCATATGCTTTGTGTACAGAAAGTTTTGAAATTCAATCCCTGACATTTCCAGTTAAAACATCAGGTGGCGTACTGATGGAGAAGATTCTCTTGTCTGAGACCCTGAAGTGGTACCACTGCTACCTATCACTACTGGACTATATAGGCAAACAGAGTTGTATCCGGTGGTACCGGTAGTCCTACGCCTAACATAGGCTCATTAATTTCAATGGATCAGTTCTCAGTAGGACTACCTTTGGATACAGCCCACAGTCTGCTCTGGTATAAGGTAGCTTCCTATGTTCTTGAGAAGCAAAAACTCAATTTAGGGACTGTATTATTATTATTATTATTATTAATAATAATAATAATATTTACTGAATTTATATACCACCCTATACCCGGAGGTCTCAGATATGACTCCAGACTGTAGACATGACCAAATAGCTAACAGTTGTCAGCTTTACGATTACCGTTTGTTGAACAGAAAGCCAGGATTCTCTCTTCAGTTCTGTCTTCTCTTACCTTCCTTGTGGTTCCCTGAAGAAAATCTATTTCTTTTGGCTAATTTTGACTAGGTCTATTTGTGGTCCTTGAATTAGAAGCCTCAGATGTACTTCCACCTGAGCTTTGTATTAGAGATTGCTATTTCATGCATTTGCGGTTGTCAGCCCAAGATTTTTTAATAGTAATAGTATGTATGTATTTCATTTATACATCATTTCCCGTGAGGTATTCTGAAGAGATTTTCAATACAATAATATATAGAGAATGGTTACATACATGAAAACAATTGCATGTATAAAAGCAATTAAAAATATAAATATAAAAACAGTTTAAAGCAACAACAGCACATACAAATAGGTCACGTCCACGCCATACATTTAAAGCACATGGCTCCCTGCTCAAGATTTATGGGAAATGCAGCTACAGTTCCCAGCACCCTTAACAAACTAAGTTCAGAGGATTATTCAGGGGAAAGTAATGTGCTTTCAATGTATAGCGTGCAAGTGACCAAAAGCAATTCAAATCCAAGACAGATACCAACAGGAATAAAGATTTCAGAAGGCTTATTGAAAGAGAAATGTCTTTAGCAGGTACTTGAAAAGGCAACAGAGAAGGTGCCTGTCTAATAGGCAATGGGAGAAAGTTCCAAATGGTAGCTGCTTCCACAATGTAGTACAATGGTCAGAGTGTTGGACTAGGACCTGGGAGACTAGAGTTCAAATCTCTACTAAGTTGTGAAGCTTGTTGAGCGACCTTGGGCCAGCCACCATCTCTCAGACTAATCTACTTTGCAGGATTCTTGTGAGGGCAAAATTGGGGGGTGGGGGATTGGGTGCAACACCTTGAGCTTCTTGGATGAAAGATAGGGTATAAACCTAATAATAAACTAATAAAGGCCCGATTCCAACATTGTGCAGAACAGACCTCCTGATAGGATGGTATCTGCCAGATGCCCTCTCCTGAAGAACACAGTGATGGTTTGAGTCTGTTATGAGATGAGGTGATCTTTTCAGCTTAAGAGTAAGGTTAGCGAAGTGTGATCAAGGTTTATAAAATTACTAGTAAATTAAGCCCGTAAAGATTACGGGCTCTAGGCTGCCTGTCCGTGCTGCTTTAAAGCAGCAGGGACGGGCAGCCTCAGGAGCCGGCGCTCCCTCGGCCGGTCGCTCAGTGACCGCGGGAGCAGCAGCGCCGGGCGGGATGCATCCTGCTCGGCGCTGCAGCTCCCGGCGAGGGAGTGTCGGCTCCTGAAGCTGCCTGTCCCTGTGGACGGGCAACCTAAGGAGCCGACGCTCCCTCGGCCGGTCGCTCAGTGACCGCGGGAGCAGCAGCGCCGGGCGGGATGCATCCTGCTCGGCGCTGCAGCTCCCGGCGAGGGAGTGGCGGCTCCTGAAGCTGCCTGTCCCTGTGGACGGGCAACCTAAGGAGCCGACGCTCCCTCGGCCGGTCGCTCAGTGACCGCGGGAGCAGCAGCGCCGGGCGGGATGCATCCTGCTCGGCGCTGCAGCTCCCGGCGAGGGAGTGTCGGCTCCTGAAGCTGCCTGTCCCTGTGGACGGGCAACCTAAGGAGCCGACGCTCCCTCGGCCGGTCGCTCAGTGACCGCGGGAGCAGCAGCGCCGGGCGGGATGCATCCTGCTCGGCGCGGCAGCTCCCGGCGAGGGAGTGCCGGCTCCTGAAGCTGCCTGTCCCTGTGGACGGGCAACCTAAGGAGCCGACGCTCCCTCGGCCGGTCGCTCAGTGACCGCGGGAGCAGCAGCGCCGGGCGGGATGCATCCTGCTCGGCGCTGCAGCTCCCGGCGAGGGAGTGTCGGCTCCTGAAGCTGCCTGTCCCTGTGGATGGGCAACCTAAGGAGCCGACGCTCCTTCGGCGCGCCGCCCCTTTCCCACAGAGCCTACAGCCGGCGCTCCTCCGCGGGGCTCTTCCGCTTCCAGCGCCGCCTGTAGCCGGCGCTCCTCCGCGGGCCTCCTCCGCTTCCAGCGCCGCCAAGCCCCGTCGCGGGGTCGCGGTTGCCTGGCCATCGTGGAACGGCGGCCAGTGGCCGCCTTCTCCCCGCCAGCGGCTAAAAGATGGCCGACAGGAGGAGGCTGCGGGCAGCGGCGCTTCGCGCCTCTGCCCCCGCTCCTATTGGTCTGCGTCCTCCAATCCGTGTCTCACTGGAGCGCACGCGCGCTTCCGATTTCCTCTGACGGACGGAAAGTGGTACGGAGGGACACAGGCTCTTTATTATATAGGATGTAGGTGTGGAGAACTTCCACAGAAAAGTTATTCACTTCTTCTTTACATGCTAGAATGTAAAGACATCCAGTAAAACCAGCTTGGGCACTGGGAGAAACAGAATTCTGAACTAGGTAGGCTTCTTGCTCTGATCCAGCAGGGAAATTCTTACCCTGTTAAGATTTTAATTTATTTATTTTTACGCACACTGCTTGTTCTAGAGTGCATTGCACCATTTATTTGTTTGTTTGTTTGCTTGCATCCTTTTGCTTCTGTGCCACGTTGACATTATTTCATCCTTGCTCATGCATTTAGGGGTTTTGTGGAAATACACTGTTTTAATGCGTTGCTTTTTCTTGTGTGTGAATAATATGTTCCAGAACACACTGTAAGAGAGATTTCCCCCTACTTCCTCCAGAGTTTGGTGTTTCCTGAATGGACTTTCACTGAAGCCTTGATTAAAAGAATGCAGATCTCAGTACATCCCATAAGAGCTATGAAGTTATTCCTGTTAATTGGGAATGCCCACAGCCAATGTCCTCCTTGATCATCAGTTTTAACCTTACTGCTCTGTGCCAGTTGGCATTCAGTCTCTCCCACCCCCGATTTCCTCCTATGCAAGTGAGGGAGCACATAATGAATGGGTGCAGCCATTTGTTTGATAGCATTCATTTGATAGTACAGTATTAAGCTGTGTATATGACACCTTTGTTTGCATTGGTAGGTTTGCTATATTTCAAAAAGTTAAAACCAGGCTTTTTTTTAAGGAAGACCCCCATCTGTAGCTTTCTGGTGACAAGACAAAGTTTTTTTGAAAGTGCCTCACTCTGTATGGAAGGAACTCTTAAAAGATTTATGCTCTCTATGCAGGGAGGGGAAACCCCAAGGCTCTCTATGCAGTTCTCCAGGCACTTTTATCTGGCCTTGTGACTCTTCCTAGGCCATGCCTTCCTTGAGTGCTTTTCTCTGACTGGAATGCATCCTTGAACTCTGATAATGCTTCTTGCTTGCCTGGATAGAGAGTGGTGTGCAAATGTGTATAAAAAGCTGCTGCACAAAGATAAATTCCATGTTTATTGCCTAGCCTGCTTTTGCCTCTGGCTCCACCCACCGCTGGCATGTGGCCCCTGGTAGATTGCCCAGATGGGAAAGCGGCCCTTTGAATGCAAAAGCTTCCCCACACTTGTTTTCGGCACAATTTTGCAGGAAGCTTTCCTGGGAATAGTTCAAGAGCCTTGGAGGAAGAGCTATTTCAATTTAAGAGTTGTGTCAGGGACAGGGAAATACCTCTTAATGCCTGAGACCCTGGAGAGCTGTTGCCAGCCAGAGTAGACAATTGCAGGCTAGATGGGCCATTAATCTGACCTGGTTTTAAGGCAGCATCTTATGTGCCTCTGTCTGTGCACTGGTATCAAGAAAAGACTGGTTGTTTTTTTAAGAGGCACTAAAGCAAAAAAAAATGGGAAGGGGTTGCAACTGTGACCCATTCTCTTTCCTGGGGCCAGTTGCCACATCCAGCCTGACTGCCTGAGTACAAAGGCCCCTGCTTTTTGTTCAGGGCTTGCTTTTTAAGCATGCACCGAGCCTTTTGATTTGTGTTGGGAAACGGGAGCCTCTAAGCGTTCATCTCTGCCAGAACAAAATGTTCAAGGCACTGCTGCGCTGGAGATGCAGCTGGATGTTTCAGTATTAATACCGCATTAGCCAGATGGAAATGAGGTTGAAGGGTGTGTGTGTGAGAGAGAGAGCACATGGGAAAATGACTTCCCTTTAAAGGAAACAGAGAGCTGAATTATACACATACTGTACAGCTTTCATAATGTTACAAAATAGCAGCATCTGATTAATAAATATTTAGCATTTATGTAGCATTTTCTATTTTTCATTTTACAGCAACTCTGTAAGGTTGGTCAATACGGTCGCCTCATAATATTACAAAGGGAAGGGGGAAAGGCTTTGCATAAAGACCACCACTGTGCTCATGACAGCGGCAAGTCCCCTTCCCCCATTTGTAATTGAAATCCAATTTGTAAGCCCCATTGAGTTCAGTGGGACTTACTCCCAGGTAAGTATTGTTTAAAGGAAGCATACAACTCCCTTATTAGAAGAGTTCCACCAGCTACCGGTCTATTTCTGGGCACAATTCAAAGCGCTGGTTTTGACCTTTAAGTCCTATGCAGCTTAGGTCCAAGCTCCCTGAAAGACCTCATTCCCTCATATGAACCAGACTGGGTTTTGCAATCTTTAGGAGTGGTCC
The DNA here is from genome assembly GCA_034641385.1 of Darevskia mixta. Lineage (NCBI taxonomy): Eukaryota > Metazoa > Chordata > Lepidosauria > Squamata > Lacertidae > Darevskia > Darevskia mixta. The sequence goes on from JAWWNH010000181.1 coordinate 6,685,733, forward strand.
CGCCACCCTCACCCTCACTGGCACCCTTGGTAGGAACACTGGAAAGGCTGCTCCCAGACTCTGGAACTCCGTCCCTGGAGAAGCTAGACTGGCTCCCTCCTAGTTGCCCCACTGCCAGCAGACGAAAAGCCTTTTGGGAATTGACTGCTTTTAATGAAAGGGCTCATGCCATGCTGTTTTTATTGTAATTATTTGCATGTTTTAAACAGATTTTATATACCGGTACCGGTATGTATATAGTTTTAATCCTATCAATGTTTTATTAAGAATGGTTTTTTCTATGTTTTTAGTGATTCTTGTTTTTACCTGTAAGCCGATTCTGGTTTTTATCTGTAAGTGTATAAATAAACATATAGTAGTACTACTACTACTAATATTGTAGACACATCCTCTCAATCTGCATACTGTGCCAGCTCTCTTATAAATTCATTTTTGGTGTGTTGTCTTGAAGACATTTAGCTTTTATCTCCAAGCATTTTTTTTAAAATGTTGGTTAACTTGTGGTGTGTTTTTTTACGATTGGAATTCAAACACTGACATTTGTAATGAGAGAAATGGCCAGACATTAAATTTTTGGACTTCTGCTTTCAGACCTCTTCAGGTGTCACATCCACATCATACATTTAAAGCACATGACTTTCCTCAAAGAATCCTGGGAACTGTATTTTCTTAAGGGTCCTGGGAATTGTATCATTGTGACTGGTAAACTTTCGTTCCTATTATTCTTTAGCAGGGTGCCATGACTGTTAAAGTGGTATATATGTGCTTTAAATGTATGATGTGGGATGTGACTCTGGATATCTAAGGAGTTTTATGTGCTGTATCCTAAGAGAGAGTTTTTTGGGTGCAAAAATCCAAGGATAAATCTCCCACTGAAATCTGACCAAATTCTCTTTGGCTTTCATGCATTTCAGCTTCTCCTTGTGAAGATCCTCTCATAAAAAACCCTTGCTTTTGTTTTTGCTTTTTGTGGGCAAAATGCATCTTGCTGTGGAACACAGTTGGCAGTGGGTGATGGGATGTATGTTGCACTCTTATCACAGCAGAAATTTCTGCTTGGACCATCTGACTTCCCAATTGGAGGTTGTTGGTTTTTTTGTTTTTGCACCTCAAAGAATGCCTGTGAACAGGGGCAATTTATTATTTTGATAATCAACTGAACTGACAGGAAAGAAGCAGCTATTCTGGAGCTAATAGTGGTACAGAGAACATTTAACTATCATGTGTCTTAATTATGAGATAAGGTTTACTATCTCATCTCAGAAGGTGATTTGTTAGTTGTGGGTTCTGAGGATGGCCAGAAATGAACACAGTGATGATTTAGTGTAGATGTTGGCATCTGGCAATCACTGGACCAATTCTGGCTCACTGGCTGGTATAGTTTGGCACACAAAATGCCAATCTCAAAGACAAAGGAACAGTTTGGGCAGCTGGTCAAGGGAGCTGGACTTGGGTTCAGTCCTGCAACAAAATTTGTTATTGATTATAAATTTGGTGGTCAGGTCTACATGCACAATTAGTGGCCTCTTCAGTTCAGAAGCATCATAACATCTCTCCCCTCCCCTAATATATAAGGTTCACAGTTAATATTTCTGAATTTTGGGGTACTAGGGGCCTGGGCTTCTTTTCTGGCACTGCCTCTTGTCTGTAGGCTGGAGCTTCTTTGACTGCTAATCCTCCACCAGAGAAGGGAGTCTCTTGTCTAGACCTGTTGTGCAGGCCGAGGATGGAATGTTCTCTGGATCAGGCAGCTTTCTATTTCATCCTTTTAATTACAGCCATACTTTGAGAGTAATGTACCATCTTGAAAACCCCAGTGATGCACAAATGGTCACAAGTAAGATAGTCCCATTGTAGTGTACCCCATTATGTAAGATCAGCAACCAAGGTTGCTAAATCTTGGTCTAGTTTTTTATTGCATTTGCAGAGGGGCAGCTGCAGCAGGGGCGGGGGCAGGGGAAGAGTCTTGTGGCTCCTTAAAGATGATCACATTTATTTCAAGCTTTCTAAATGGAGATCTTTATCCCAGTTGGACTCTATATCAGATTTGATCTGATGTATGTGCTGTTGTGGTTTTGAACTGTTTTTATATATGCAATTGCTTTGTTTTGTTTTTTTAATATATGTAACAGTTTTATAGATAGATAGACCGTAAGTATTGCAAAATACTGGGATGTGTCAGGAAGGGATTAATAAATGAAATAAATAATCATAACTATGGCAATAAACTTCAGTGGACTAATATCAGTTGCTTTCTCTTTTTAAGAATTCTAAAAGGGTAGAGGGTTTTTTCTGACCTTGCCTGCAGAGATAGGTCTGTAAACAAGATAGGATATGCTATTTCTCTCTCTCTTCCTCCCCCACGCTTCCCTGCTATGGAATACTGCAAGGTCAGAACCCAGTGGGATCAGAGCCTTAAAGCATCACATTCAGCTGCAGTTGTGTGTCGGAGGCTAAACCATTAATTTAATTACTCACAGAACAGCTCTGTCTCTCAGCTGAAATCCTTAAAAAGGCATTTCTCCACATCTGTGCCCCTGCATCTTCTGGGAGTAGCTTGCAATTAAGGTCAAGCTTGGATGGAAACATTTTGTGCCCAGTCCAGAGTATAGGGGTTTGATGTTTGGGGTAGCAATGAACATATTTTTAGAGGGGTGGGATTTATTCACAGTATGGCACTCTGCCTTTGAGCTTTCCTGGTTGTTGTTGTTGTTGTTGTTTTTTTTTTAAACAGCTCTGCACAGTCCACAAAGGATGCAGTCTCAAACCATTTCAGCTGAGATGGTGGCCAGTAAAAGCTCCATTGAAATTATGAAGGTTGTGCAGCAGCAGAATGAAGTGGCAAGTGATGAAAGCCATTACGGAGTACATCAGTGTTTCTCAAACTTGGGTCTCCAGCTGTTTTTGGACTACAGCTCCCATCATCCCTAGCTAGCAAGACCAATGGTAAGGGATGATGGGAACTGTATTCTGCAAACTTCTGAAGACACAGGTTTGGAAAATACTGGAGTGTAGATTATACTGAGCTAGATGGATAGATAGTCTGACTGGTAAAAACATAAGGAGAGCGCTGCTATTCCACCACCCTGTTCTCGCAGTGGGCAACGGGCAGGGCATGAAAGCATGAGCCCTCTGTTACTCATAAGAATGTAAGAAGAGCCTAGGTACTTGATCAGGCGAAATGCCCATCTAGTCCAGTACTCTGTTCCCATAGTGGCCAAGCAGATGCTTCTAGGATGCCACGAGCAGATCTTGAGCATACCAGTGCTCTTCCTACTTGTGATCCCCATCAGCTGGTATTTAGAGAAGTACTGCCTCCAGCAATGGAGGCAGAACACAGCCATTGTGGCTAGTATCCATCAATAACCTTCTCCATGAATTTGTACGATTCTCTTTTAGAGCAACTCAAGCTGGTTGTCACCACTACATCTCGTAGAAGCAAATTCCATAGTTTTAATATGCACTGTGTGAAATCCTTTCTTTTATCTGTCCTGGATCTTCCAAGATTCAGCTGTTAGTCTTATGAGAGAGGGAGAAAAACTTCTCTCTGTCCCCGTCTCCAAACCTTGCATAATTATAATTGCATAATAAGGCAGCTTCCTATGTTTCCAATGGAATACAGTCATTTCAGGCAAATAAAGTCTCCCTTCATATGAGGCACCTCATGCTGAAAACTCACATAGAAGAACCCAATTTTCATTTAGTTCATGTGAGAACATCCTCACTCTTGGTCCTGCACAAGTCTTACGTAACCGCTTCTGAAGCAGGGGAAGGTTCATCTCAGGCAGCCATGCTGACCTGCTTGACATCTTGTGTCTCCTCCCTTGATGCTGTCTGGAGAAATTTGCTTTATATTCCCTTTTCGAGCGGATAGGCCTGGGTGACATGTACTCAGCATTATAGCCTTGCAGTGGCTTGTAGCAAGACTGCTTTCTTTGGCTCCTCAGCCCTCTCAGACAGCAAACAGTGTGTGTGTTAAAATGCTGTTCTTTCTGGGTGGGGGCACCTTTTCCTGCTCTGTATTTCAAGAGCAGCGTTGTACTACTCATGTAAAAACACGCTGATTTCTGGACTATCCACGGGCTGGATTGAGAAGGCGATTGGGCCGCATCCGGTCCACGGGCCTTAGGTTGCCTACCCCTGGTTTAAAGAACTTGCAATGGATTTATCATATTAGTTTTAGGATGCTTCCAGGCTGTTGCTGCTTTTCAGGTGGGATTCAGTCACATGCCAGCCAGTTCAGGTCGCACAATATAGTTGATGGGGAGGTCATGCACAACAGGCCCACTTCCCCCAAATATCGGACTTCTTGCAACAAGAAAAGTGCTGGGGAAAATGTCTTTGGAATTGTGGGATATCACTTGCTTTGATGCAGCACTGTCTAGCCTCCCTATGGACAAATCAGATTGAACGTTAATTAAAAAGCCAAAAACTAATGTCCAAATCAGGATAAATTCTCAATAAGCAAGTTGTCTGGGAGTGTCTGTAGCTGTCTTCTGTTGATGGCCACATTCCCTCAGGCGGCAGCCCCATGCTGGTACAAAAGTCCACCTGAGGCTTCAGGTTACCCACCTATGATATTATCAATCAGTTTAAATCTTCATATAGGTATAAACAGTATGTTTGGGATGAGATACATATTTTCTTTGTTTTTTGGCTGATACACACACGTCTTAAATTGGAGACCCCAAAATGGACTTCTGCCACCATCAGTAGCTTTCTCTCATGTCTGATGCACGCTGAATTTGTCACCTGTTCCAGATTAGCGCCAGATTGGTGACTGCTAACTTTAGAAAGCAGACAGGAAGTGGGGGGAATATCATTAAAGATAAACTACTTTAGCGATTAGCATAGGGAACAATTAACAGGAGGCTTGTTCCCTCCTAGGGAATGAGAGAACAGTTGCAGCTGGGTGTGCAGGATTTTGTTGAAGTCTAGAGATACTTTACTTGTTGGCAACGGAAGTCCATTTACATGGGCTTCTTTGATGCCTGAACATTAATTCTTAAATTGAAGGGGGTTTGTAGTATACCCTTACCATGTCTGTAATATACAATAGATGTTTCTGATTAAATGGATTCCTAATCCACAGATCAATTTGTGAGTCTTTCAGGTGCCACAAGGCTCTTCGTTGTTTCTGCTTCAAGCGATTCACATGGTTCTGGAAATTGTTACAATTGAAGAGCGATCTTTGTAAAAGAAAAAGGAGGGATGCAAACATTTTTAGAATAACCTTTTCTCACCTCTGGTGTCCAGCTGTTGGACTCCCATCAGTCCCAGCCATCATGGCCAATGGTCAGGAATGGTGGGAAATTTTAGTTCAGTATCTGGAGGTCACCAAATAGGGGAAAGGCTACTCTAGAGCATCTTATAAATAAAATGCACACTATTATATTTTTCTAGGCCTCAAAAATATGCATAGCATTTCCCAGTAGAAGGTCCTGAATTTGCATGTCCCATTTTTTAAAAGTGTCCCGTTTTTTTTCTTTCTAGCCATTGTAGTTAGGGAGGAAAGAGTTGCAAATTTAGTTACAAGCATGTTTTTCAGAAGTTTTGGGATACAGAGGGTGCTGTGATTTGAAAGGTCTGCTGGCCTCTCCAGGTGCTCCTTCCAAAAGGTAAACATGTTGCAGTGGTACCTCTACTTACGAGCACCTCTAGTTAGTATCCATCGGGATACGCACGTGGCAAACCTGGAAGTATTTTTCTGGGTTTCGCCACATGTGCAGAAGCGCTCTACCGCACCAGGTGCATGCGCAGAACAGGCACCTCCGGTTGCGAAAAGCTCGGGATCCAACCGGAGCTCCAGAATGGATCCCATCTGCAACCGGAGGTACCACTGTATTGCTACTTCAATAAAACTCCAAGAGGGAAGTTCAAACAGCAGTAATGACACCTTCTCAGAATCCAGACAGGTTTCTCAGTAGCTTGCCCTTAAAGGCAGTGATTACTAGCCATGGTGGCTATGGTCTCAATCCATGGTTGGAGGCAGCATGTATCTGAAAACAAGTTGCTGAATCACAAGTGGGGAGAGTGGCTGTTACACTCAGGTCCCGCTTGCAGACTTCCCAGAGGATCACCTGGGCCCTTACATTAAGGGAACTCCAGAAAGATTTACATGACTATGAGTGTTAGTCTTTGGGGCTTCAGGTGACATACTGCAAGGAATTATTTGCTCAGAGTGGTTTGGTCCTTTGCATAGCAGAGCGTAAACTCTTGCATTAGGTGCTCAGCAGGTGCACCAGGGACAAAATGGATTTGCTTGCTTTCCCAAGTGACCATCTGGAGGTGGGTGCTGCAGAGCGTGCTTTCCAGTTGCAAGCACCCTGTAGAAGCAGCCCACTGATGTGAAGTGCTGCTTTTGGGCAGGTCTAAAAATGGTCCTTTGTAATATTACAGAGAAAGTAAAATGCTACCTCTCGTGAGTTTTCTTTCCAGGATGTGGCAAGTTGTCATTCTTTCCACCCTCACTCCTGTGAGTCAACACCTATGTGAATAGACAACCTGAGTCCTGGGAATGGCCTGCTATTTCTTTCTTTACTTGGGCACTGTCCCTGGTGTCTGTCCAACTGCTAAATTTCCAACTTTAGTTGAAGCATTAGTCATGTATCCACTCTGGCAGCCCGTCACCTCCCGGATGTTTCTTTAGGTGGACACTTGCCTTGCGACTCTCCAAGGGAGAGGCATAAGAACATAAGAAGAGCCTTGCTGGATTGGATTAATACTCCAGCTGGTCTAACAGCATCCTGTTTCCCACAGTGGCCAACCACATGCATCTGGGAAGCCTGCAACCAGGGTATGAAGGCAGATCCTCTTCCTATTGTTGCTCCCCAGCAACAAGTGATAGAATGCCTCTGAACTTGGAGGTTCCATATAGCTATCAGTCATTGATAGATTCACCATTCATGCATTTATTTAACACCCCACCCCTTTAACAACTCCTTAACCTAGTGGCCATCACCAGACAAGGCATCCCTGAGGTCACAGAATAACATCCAGTTCCATTTGGAAATAAAATTTAAAGGAGAATCCAGCTTTCCTATCTGTAATCCCAGTTCCATGTCTTTTGCAAACACATTACTCACCCCCCCCCCCCCGGCTCTCCAATTCATTGCAAAGTCATTTCAGATTTATGAGGTTTAAACAAATTTGCCTTTTTTATTGCTTTTGTTTTAATTCCAGGACATATTATGCAAATTTAGTGTGATTTATGCAATCCAGATTTTGTGTGTGTGTGTGTGTGTGTGTGTGTGTGTGTGAGAGAGAGAGAGAGAGAGAGAGAGAGAGAGAGAATACATAATTTTCTTTAGGGCAACACTTGGTATTTTGAGATTGCAAATTGAGGGACTGAATTTCTCTAGGCTCCTTTTTGAGTGACTCTGTGTGTGCACGCACACTCTTTGCATGCATCCTTTGCACTACAAAATTAGTCGCACCTCCCCCTCAAGCCCCCAGCCCTGTCCCATATGCTCAGTCTCATACAGAGTTAATGTGCAGGTATAAAAATAGCTGTTGCACATGCCACTTCAGAGATCCCAGTTAACAGGTGTACAGAGGATGCTTTCTAGTTGAGCTCACCTGTCTGTCAATGTGTCTTTTTGAAATGCTGGGCGTACAGACATGTGCTTGGGTAGAAAGAGCAGTATTGAAGCTGATTCGTCTCAAAATCTGAAACATGGGGCTGACTTAAAAAATAAATAAATAAATAAGTAGTTTCTGTAATGTAGCATTACAGAATTATGGACAGTAGACCTTGGACTGGCCTTCTTAGGCAGCCAAAACATAGTATCATTGAACCTGATAAGTGTGTCAGACTGTCTCCAAGGCCCATTGCAATAATGGGCAAGTGTCTCATTCTCATTGCAGAAAATGGGTGCACGATCCTGCTGCGTTCTTACACTTCTGCAATCTCTAGTGATAAATTTTGTAGACAACTTTGATTACTTGACATCTCTGTGTGTGTGTGTGTGTTTTAAAAAAGATATTCCTGATGTAAGAGAAGAAAGATTAAAGTCCGGATGATTTGCAAAATACCCAGAGCAAATTTCATTGTGGAGCTGCTTTTATATGCGTAAGTTATAGAATATAGATCACAGGACAAAAATGTCTTCAGACTAGAAGAAAAAAATAGACTGTAGAATACTTACTGTCATCAATAATTTCTATAGTGTTTCCACTATATACACATATATGCCAGCACTTCCCAACCTGGTGCCCTCCAGATGTTTTGGGCTACAAGCAGTTCCCATCAGCCCCAGCCAGCACACCCACTGTAGTCTGGGCACCATGTTGACGAAGGCTGATATATAGGGTGTTACAGTTTTCAATTTATCCTCACAACTTCTCTGCCAAGTTGGTTAAGGTTTGAAAGGCAAGAGTCTCTTGCCTAAGACTTACCCAGTGAGTGGCCTTTCATAACTCTCATTCTTCATTCAAACCTCACCCATGTTCAGTTCTTGCCCCATTGTATCCCATTTGCACTGCTTGGCTTAAAAAAAAAAAGTTGTTTAATTATATATTTTTTACAATCCCTTGTTTGTAAGAGTTTGGGGATGGGGAGAGAGAAACTAAAGTGTGTGGAGAAAGCTCACAAGTGTATATGGAGCAGCATGATATACAAACATAGAAAACTGAGTCTTATTCTAAGTTAGACCATTGGTGCATCTTGCTCATTACTGTCTATTGGACAGTGACAAGAGTTTCCTTACTGCATAGGTTTGGAATCAGTGGCCCATAATGTCTGCCAACCCCTTGAGGTTCTGTTGCTTCTTGACATTCTCCATAAACTAATGGTGCTATTTCGGAAAATGTAAGCAATAAGTTGCAACGTGGTCAAGCTCCATTAGTGCTCTCTTTCTCTTTTTATAATAACCATTGTGTCCAAGTTGCTGTGGGGTGGGGCGTTTGTGGCCCTAGGGGGGGAAATCCCTCTTAGGGGCCATATGGCAGTGGTTAAGCAAGGCCAGAGTCAATAGTAAGCAGAGCAACAAAACAAAGATGTTACCTTTTTATATTAGGTTGGTTTCTATACTTGCACATGCCTCTCTATCCTCCAGCCATGCAGGAAATCTTATCACAGTTCAAGGACACATTTTAGGCAGGTGAAAACACAGGAGAGTGTGAAGCAAGATAAGTGAGGGGTGTGGCCTGGGAAGAGTCTCAAGGGCCAGATAGACAGGGCTAGAGGGTGCAATTTGGCCTGAGTCTCCCAACCCTGATTTAGGAACTACAGTACAGTACTATGCATCCTGGCGTGTCAGTGCAATCAGATCATGCAATCTAATTCTGAAGGTGCAATTTTTAACCCAGACATTGGGCAAACCTTCACAGTTCTTGTTTTTCTGTTTTTCCAAGCTTATTATTAGCACTTCCAGCCACATGTGGGATTCACAAAATACTTACAGCTGAGGTCCTAATGAGGGTTAAAAAAAATGAACCACTAGTTTGCAAAGACTGTAAGAGGCCTATGCAGTGAGGCTCTGCTGTTAAGGCAGTCTTGAGCAAAAGTTGTGGGTTGTGTGTGTGTGTGTGTGTGTTTTATATTAAGGGGCAATGTTGAGACAATGCTGCGGCTGAAAATGAAAAGAGCAGGTAGGTGGAAGTGAGAGGAACATAATTAGAAAATCTGGCAGCCACTAGGCAACCTGTTTTAAGGGAGAGAGAGAGAGAGAGAGAGAGAGAGAGAGAGATAAAAGGATGTAATTAAATTTGTTAGCAAAATAAAGACACACAATGTTTCTTTTGTTGTCTTTAGGGTTTGTTAACCTCCCAAATGTGTGTGCGCGCACTTGTGTGTTTTTAAAGCATCACAGAATGTAGCGACACACATGCACCAACTATCTTCAATGAAGTTGCCTTTTTGAAACCTTGACTTAAAAGACAAGAACATGTTCCCTGTTGTGCTATTCTGTGTAAGGTCTTGTTATGTTCAGGATGATCTGGTGGAACTTTTGTTTTGAATGTTAGTTCTTTGCTTGCAATTGCATCTCCAAACTTGCCCCCTGCAAAAAAAAGGGGGGGCTAGAAACCATTGAAAACCCAGAAATGGGGAATTATTTTTTTTAATAGTAGTTCTGGGGATCACAAAACAATTGAACGTGGCTCAAATATGTCCCTTAGGAGGTGCATGGTGTGTCCATTCTTCATTCTCTTGCCATTCCAGAGGCAACAGAAGGCTGTAGGAGGAACTGGGAGCCCTGCCCCTGGGACTTGCAGACCTGTCTTTGCCTCCTCCTTAAAAATGGCCTTCTGGCAAAATAAGTTACTGACGAAGGTAAGCAAGCAATTGTTAGGCTTGTTGTAAAATAAGTAAGGGTTGGCAAGGAACCTACATCTCCCACCCAGCCATCATTAGGTAGTTTAGCTTTCTTGAGCAGCAACTGAAAGGGAGAAAGGGCAAAATGCTGTTTGAAAGCAAAATATAGGCTGTGGCTAATAATGAAAATGAATCTGGCAGGCGCCATAATAAAATGTATTGGAGATTTTATCCCACCATCCTCCCAAAAAATTCTCCTGCATAGCTTTAATTAACAAAAGTCACTGTTTTTCCCCTCTCTGGTGTTAACTTATTTATAGGCCAACCTGCATGTTAAAATCAGTAAATAACTTCCTGTGAGTGTTTTTAATAAGGATTTTGAAGAGTATCAGACTCTCTGGCACTGTTTTGATATGTTCATGTGGTTTTCATTTAGTGCAAGGACCTGAATTACATAAGCATAGTCAATAAAGCAGGATATAGCAAGCCCTTCTGTTGTCCAGATGTTAGATGGGATAAAAAACAAGAAAGATGAGATAAAAAAACAAGAAGAAACCCCCAGCAACAAACAAACACAACAACAAAACAGAAATTATGGTGTGGAGTTAACCCCATTTATGCTGAAAAAGAACCAACTTCAGTAATGCCTCCCTCCCTTGTCACCTGGTGGTAATTCTAACGGGAATGGGCCGTAGCACAGTCATAGGGCATCTGCCTGAAACCCTGGTGCTGCCAGTTTGTGAAGACATTACTAGATGGACCAATGGTCTGATTTAATATAAGACAGCTTCCTGTGTTCCTAACTGGTCAAGGGTGACCAACTAAAGAGACTGTTTACAAGCATGTGTAATCATTTGGTTGTAAGCAATTCATGTTTCTGAATAATGCAAGCAAATGTAGTGGTCTGGAGATGCTTGGGGATATTTCTACAGTAGGAGAAATGGTCTTTGTTTGTTTTGCTTTGCTGAGAGATAGAGCTAAAGATTATATATGGGGTTTTTCCCCTGCACATGATGTGTGAGGGATGTGTACACAGAGTAGAGTTTGGTAGCGGAAAAGCCTGGCATTTGGGACAGCATTCCTCCATGCTGATAACCTGATCAAAATCTTTCTGTGGCAGGGCACTGCCAGGGACACAGCATGCATTCCAGCACCTCTGTCCAAGTGCAACACGGTTTTGGAAGACTTTCAAAGAAAAAGGTGCGCAGATGTGTCCTTCGTTTCTAGACAGTCACATGATTGACCCAGTGCTGCTTTGAGATGTAGGAAGCTCAGTAGACGCAATGAGCTGAGCATTTGTGCATCTCAAGTATTTGGAGAGAAGCTGGCAGGCCTCCTTTCCCTCTCAGTGGGATCTGTACGAAACTCAATGCAAGTTGCTCAGGTGATAATGGGGAAAGCAAAGGGGAGAATCTAGACTCCAGACATACAGGTAGAAAATCCTAATACTGAAATACATCCACCAACTCCCAGCTGTCCCAGTGTCATATTTAAGTGCTAAGAAGAAGACATGGGTTAAAATGTCTTCATCTTAGCTGTCTCAGCTTTCCACTCCCTGCCTCCAGTAGTCTTCTGAAAGACTGCTTCAAGTCTGGGTGGTTATTTCTTTGTTGTTACCCTTCTGCTCCCCCCAACACCCCAGTTATTAAAAAGGCAAGGAATGGGTTAATTAGGTACCGCTCAGAGCAATTGGGTGTAACTACCCTTCTTGATCACTATTCAAGACAGAAGCTGAGGCCAGTTTGGATTGTAAACAACAACATCGACCTCTTCCCCCCTACCCCAGAGGGGGGCAGACTAAACTTTATGGCTTGTTGGTATGTTTGTGTGAGGAGGAAGAAAGGGGAGGCCTACAATCAAGCATGCTGTAAATCATCCATGTGGTTGGTGCTGGGGGAGGTCCTCCTGGGTGGGGAAGAGAGGTGACGTGGGGGGGGGAAGGTGGGAGAATTCTAAGGTAATGAGATGATGAACTTTGGAGAGGGGTTGCTATACAATGGCCACAAGAAAAAAGAGAACTAAAATATAGCAAAAAATAAATAAAAATGAATTAGATAGCTGACATAGTCCTGAGTCAGACATACTCAAGAGAAAGGAATTGTAGTTGGATGGTTAGAGGTTTGCTTGTCTCCTGAACTGGGATGACGCATATGAAAGGCATCACATTTCCTGCAGAAAGAATCCACATTGTGGAAGGCTTTAGGGGATATTTTTTTAAGGGGGAGGAATGGTTTTTTTTGGACTGGGTTTATTTGAGCAGTTCGTTCTGAGGTTTGGTTTTGGAGGAATTTTTGCTTTTCTGCTGAAGGAGTCTTTCAGGGTTTCTTCTTAGGAACAGTCTGTAACTCAGTGGTCACATCATTTGCAAGGTCCCTAGAACTCATGGGAATTCAATGAAGCTGAATGTTGGAAGACTCTGGACAGATAAAGTATTTCCTCACACGGCACATAGTTAAACTATGGAACTTGCTCCCATAGGAGGAAGTGATGGTCACTGACCTGGACGACTTTAAAAGAGAGTTGGAGAAATTCATAGCTACTGGCTATGTTCTGCCTCCACAGTTGGAGGCAGTAATGCTTCCGAATACAAGCTGCTGGAAACTGCAGGAGGAGGGGAGTGTTCTTGTGCTTGGGTCTCACTTGCAAGTTTCCCACAGGCATATGGTTGGCCATTGTGAGAACACGATGCTAGACTAGATGGGACACTGGCCTAATTCAGCAGGCTCTTATGTACTTCTTTCCCAGGTTCAGTCCCCAGCATCACCAAGTAATGCTGGGTATGTCCTCTGCCTGAAACCCCGGAGAGCTGCTGCCAGTCTCTGCAGACAATACTAAACTACATGGACCAATGGTCTGACTCAGTATAAGGCAGCTCCCTAGTGCAGTGCTTGAAAAAAAATAGCAGAATATTTAATTGGGACCTTTATTGCACCATGGCCTATTATGTTATTGTCAGTAAAGTTACTTTGCTTTTGCACACTTGCACATACAGATTAATTTAGAGCTGTTTATTCTATGTTTTCCTCTTCAGGCAGTAAGTTCATAATTTTGATCAGGAATTTTTTTTAGGCTTTTAAGGAAAATTAGAGGACCAATTTGTATGCTTACTGAAAAGGAAGACTCTGCAGTGTTAGGCTGTTGCAAGTGAGATCCATATTTTCAAAGTATAGTCCTGTCTTTTGAAATGCTACCTTAATATATCAACTCAGACTATAAGTCTATGTCATTATCTGCCCAATTAGCTGTGATTTGTTTTCTCTGTTTTAAATCATTTTTAGTATGTATTTTTATTGTTGCAAACTGTTTTGGGGTTTCTTTTAATGGAAGAAGTAATTCTAATACATAAATAATATACCAGCGTTCCCCAAAGTGGTGCCCTCCTGATATTGAACTAAAGCTCCTAGCAGCCCCAGCCAGCATGGCCAACAGTCATGACTGGAGTTATAATCCAAAATATCTGGAGGGTACCAGGTTGAGAAAAGCTGATCTGCATGGACTGTTAGTGGTTCTCAGGGTTTCAGATAGGGGCTTTTTCTAGCTCTGCCTGGAGATGCTGGAGTTTAGAATCTGGACTTTTTGCATTCAAAACAGGTCCACACAATCTATGGCCCCTTGCATTTTTGCATATACTACTTCAAAACTTCAAGGGACGCGGGTGGCACTGTGGTCTAAACCACTGAGCCTAGGGCTTGCTGATCGGAAGGTTGGCGGTTCGAATCCCCGCGACGGGGTGAGCTCCCGTTGCTCGGTCCCTGCTCCTGCCAACCTAGCCGTTCGAAAGCACATCAAAGTGCAAGTAGATAAATTGGTACCGCTCCGGCGGGAAGGTAAACGGCGTTTCCGTGCACTGCTCTTGTTTGTCAGAAGCTGCTTAGTCATGCTGGCCACATGACCCGGAAGCTGTACGCCGGCTCCCTTGGCTAGTAAAGCGAGATGAGCACCGCAACCCCAGAGTCGTCCGTGACTGGACCTAATGGTCAGGGGTTCCTTTACCTTTTACTTCAAGACTGTTACCAAGTGAATAAGAATCATTATTGTTTGCTTCCAAGATTGGATGTGAAATGGAGATTTCTAATCAGATTGGCACACTGTTGTTGGATTAAAAACCCAAGGTGGTGGCTGCCTTATTTGGAAGGCTTTGTGTACCAGGTTGGGAATGGGTGGCTTGGTGGGAAGAAGAGAAGACCGCAAGTTCCTGGCTTTATGTGGGGGTCAGACGGTCAGCAAGGATGATAGAAGGCTTGCAGTTGGCTAGGGTCCGCCATCTGGCAATCATAAAACCGGCAATACACATTTTAAAGAGGAGGAATGGCAAGGGAACAAGCTGCAGACAGTTGTCTTAAGATCCCGCCCCTTAAGCAGACACCTTTTTTAGAACTCCTTTTCTCTTTGCTAGTTGGGGTGTCTGCACTGAGGGTCAAAAGTTCGCACTGTCCAGATATATTCTCTCTCCCCCCCCCCCCCGTGGACAAACTTTTCCCACCCAGCCCGCAAGATAGGAGCTGCAATAAGGGGGCAAAAGAATGCAGGCGAATCTGACTTCTCTAAGCCAGCCACTCCTTGTGCTTTTCCTTCATTCCCACATAGATGGAGGCTGGGGTCAGGAAAGATCTGATTGTTAGAAGTAATTGGAGAACAGACAAATTTCAAATGTAGCTTGAACATTTTAGAATGCTCTGGTTAGCCAAACTGGTGAAGGCGTCCTCCAAAAACAATAAGCTGGCAAGTTTGCCCTTTATCCGTATTGTTTATGGACTGTCCCTCCCTGTTTTGAGTGCAGCCACAAATGTATAAAAGACTGTTTACCTCCCCTCCACAACACTGTTTCCTCTAAGCCAGGTTTGAAGAATATGGCCTCCTTTGTGAGACTTCCACTTCAACCCCATCCAGTGGATTTATGGATTCAATCAGAATAATACTCTCTGCCCTATAATACTCCTTAATATCAGAATGCAGCATTTCCTCTTGCATCTTAACAGTTTAATAAACTACTTGCACAAAGCTGTCTGTCAGAGACTCAACAATTGTACTACTGGTTTCTCAGAATATTGCAAGGAATGAGGAGGGTTGGGATTTTATTGATTTTGCCATTTTGATAATTCTCTTTGTTACCTTTTTGGATCCTTGTCTTGCATCCTGCAGAGGCCAAATTCAGCCAGCAGGCCTCTATATCCAGCTCTCCCAAGCCACTTTCCCTCCCATTGCTCCCTTCCCTCTGAACAGCTGCTGGTTGCCTCCCAGTCAAGGCAGCCATTTTTCTCAAATGTGTAGACACAAGGTGAGTGCCCTGGAGTAAACCTGGCATTGGGACACCAACGGCTACAAGGGAGAAACACCAGCTGGCAGATAGGGACATTCTGAAAATTTCAGGGATCAAAATTCTGTACTTTGTGTCAGATTCTGTGCTGGATGCGTGAATCGACAAGAGTGACATTCTGTTCAACCCTTCTGCAAAACACCTTTTGGGGAATGCAGGAAGCTGCCTTATACTGAGCAAAAACATTGGTCTGCCTAGCTCAGCATTGTCTACAGTGACTAACAGCAGTTCTCCAGGTTTTTTCAGAAAGAGGTCTCATCCAGCCCTACCTGGATTGAACCTGGGACCTCCTGCGTGCAAAGCAGATGCTCTACCACTGTGCCACACTCACCAGCCATCTTCATTTCCCCATATTACAGCCAGTCTGTCTTCATGCTTCAGTTAAAGGTAAAGGGACCCCTGACCATTAGGTCCAGTCGTGTCCGACTCTGGGGTTGCGGCGCTCATCTCGCTTTATTGGCCGAGAGCCGGCGTACAGCTTCCAGGTCATGTGGCCAGTATGACAAAGCCGCTTCTGGCGAACCAGAGCAGCGCACGGAAACGCCGTTTACCTTCCCACCAGAGCGGTTCCTATTTATCTACTTGCACTTTGATGTGCTTTCGAACTGCTAGGTGGGCAGGAGCTGGGACCGAGCAACGGGAGCTCACCCCGTCATGCTTCAGTTACGTATTGTTAATTTTTTTTTTTGCCCTATTCAGGGGAATTGTTCTCCCTCACCCCTTTTACATTAGTGTAAGGACAAACCAGCTTCTCAAGCAAAGATAACATGTAAAGCTGGAATAAAATAACGAGGCTCAATGTGTGATTATTTTATTGCAGTTGCCAAAGGTCTAACATGCAGTCAAACCCAGGTATATTGGCAATATGTATTTGGTAAACTGTTTTCCTTTGCAGATGCTGCATCTCCAGTGTAACAGTTTCATTCTGGAATGCAACACTGCACATCTGGTCTGCATTACCTCAGAGCTCTGTCATAAACGCCTAGAGAGCTACCTTGGCTTTTTATGTTGAAATGTTTGTATTACACAAATACCCCGTTGCCAAGCAATCTTTATTAAAAGAGCCAGTTTATGCTCCCTGCATTATAATAGAGAGGTGGGGGGTGGGTCTCAGAAGGTCATATATGTAACACATCTGCAGCTCAAGTTCCTAGTCTCCAAGGGTGTGAGCTGTAGCTGTACTGGACGAAAGGTGGATGCCACTTTAGTCTTTGACTGAATTAAACTTTTAAAAACCCCATACCGTTTTTGATAGTTCTGGTTATTTTACTGGAAGGGGTGGGGTGTGAGGAAACACAATGTACAATATTTCAAAAATCAAAACAAATGTAGACTTCTTAGAAATTGCAACTTGCCATTCTTCCAGACGAATTTTCCCACCAAGATAGGGTTGACATCTTTTCTTTTTACTATCTCTGATCCTTTATCTTTAACTGCATTGTTGTTGTTTGTTGTTAACTTGTGCTGTCTTGGAGAAAATAACTTCATCAGCTAAATGGTAACAGGACCCACAAATACTTAGGAAACACTACATCAAGAGGACTAGAAAATAACTGGGTTTGTTTGTTTAAGGGAAGGACTGTAGTTTAGTGGTAGATCATCTGCTTTGCAAGAAGGTCCCAGGTTCAGTCCCTGACATCCCATGGTAGGGCTGGGAAAGGACTCCTGTTTGAAACCCCAGAGTGCTGCTATCTGTAATAATACTGAATGAGATGGACCAGGGGTCAGCAACCTTTTTCAGCCGTGGGCCGGTCCACCGTCCCTCAGACCATGTGGTGGGCCGGACTATATTAGGGTGGGGGGGGGGATGAATGAATTCCTATGCCCCACAAATAACCCAGAGATGCATTTTAAATAAAAGCACACATTCTACTCATGTAAAAACACCAGGCAGGCCCCACAAATAACCCAGAGATGCATTTTAAATAAAAGCACATTCTACTCATGTAAAAACACGCTGATTCCTGGACTGTCCGCGGGCCGGATTGAGAAGGCAATTGGGCCACATCCGGCCCACGGGCCTTAGGTTGCCTACCCCTGAGATGGACCAAGGGTCTGACTGTGTAGAAAGGAGCTTGCTATGTTCCTTTGTCTTTTTAAACAGAAAAATGTAAAGACACTAGGACTGCAAGCCTATATCCTGGTATTGTCCCATTGGACTCAGTAGGGTGGACCCACGGTTACTCTAAGAAGACCCATAGAAATTAATGTGCATGACTAACTTACGCCCATTAATTTAAGTGAGTCTACTCTGAATAGATCTTCGTTTGCTATAACTCAGTGGGATTTTCTTATTGACCATTTTATAAGACCATCTTGGCCTATCTCCCCACAAAAAGGAGAGAAAGTAGCTACTATATAGCTACTATATATAGTGGGATATATTCAGTGTTTGTCCTCCTCAGAGTTAGACACACTGATGCTAAGGACAAACTTAGGTCCATTAATTTCAGTGGGTCCATTCTGAGATGATCTTAGGTGGATCTAGCCCATTGCTTGTTTTGCTGTTGGGTGGTTGTTGTTTTTTAAACATAGTTTGGGATCATGGACCAGAACGTTTTGAACCAGCTCTGAAAAATTCACAGTTCTAAGCTGGTTTTCATGATGACGTTGGCTTATCCCCTTAATGACATACTATGGCTTTGCATCACGTGTGAACCAGGCCTGCACAAAATAGTGATTCAGTTAGAATTCTGGAGGAAGCCATGATAGTTTCCTAAATGAGTATAAACTTATACAAGTTTGTAGTGCAGATACTCCCTGCTGCTTCTCCTTCCCCACTTTAGTAAGAGCCAAGGTAGAAATTTTGGGAGAACTAGCTTGTGTGCTTGCATTATCAGTTCCTTAAGCCTAGAGATAAATATTTTGCTCTTTCAGCTGCTTTCTTTTCTTTTTAAAGTAAAGGGCGTTTCTCACACCACTGCAGAATCTTAGTAAGAGACATCAAAGCTTGTATGGCAGGAAAAGGAAGAAGGCTGGCTGGCTAAGCTTTTTTAGCATTGTGTCAGTCGCAACTGTCTATCGGAAACCACAAAAAAAGAAGCTGTGCCTTAATCTGTGTAGACCTGCAGTCACAACATGCCTTGTTCTTGTCCAAGAGGCCACTTCCTTTCCAGCAGTATCCTTCTGTCCTCCCAAATGGCTACTTCCTCTTTTCAACTTCACTGGTGCAGTTCTGCTTCCGCCCCGAAGCATGTTGCTCGTCTGCCGTGCAATCGGGACTTTCAAGCTTGGCAGCTCCTTTGCTTGCAGAAGTGAGGTCCTCTTAGGTCATGGCATAAAGTGCATTTGCATGGGTTTGGCAAGGTGGAGGGAACGCCAATGCATCAAACCCAGTTGGCAAGAGGCCCTCTGGACGCTGTTTTAATTAGAAGCACCGTGAAAACTCCCTTTTGTGGTTTCACTTCTCAGGGCCAGAGTTGTGGGAAATGTTTTCTCCAGGTTCCAGCTGCCCTGGCTCTTTCAGGTGCATGTTCTGGCTCTTCAGATCCAGGTGAGCCTAGGTGGGGAAGGAACAAGCAAGATAGCTCAGCCTTCCAGGTGTACCTGCCTCTGCCTGTGTTCCAAAAGAGGGCATGGTTAGGTAGGGAGCATAGGTGTGGCCTAGATTTGGTGCAAGAAGATATGTGTACTGAAATTCTCTGGCCTGTGGTTACAAAGCACATTTGCACACTTGCTAAGGAGTCAGGCAGACAAGGAAGCATAAGAACAGGCCAAAACCTGATAATCTCCGACATAGTTTTTTTTCTTGTGCCATCAAACTGTTGAATTCGTAGTTATGTGTGGAAGGGAGATCAGTTGGTGGTATGGGGTTCCTTTGTTGTGCTGTTGTATTGTGAGGAGAATAGTGTTTGTATGAGGTACGTTTTTCTTTACATTGCAATGTAGTCAAAGCAAAATTCCAAGTATGATTGATACTTGGCCAATAAATTATTCCTTATTCCTTATCCTGTTCTCACAGTGGCCAACCATATCAGCTCTGGTAGATCAGGTTAAAGGCCCATCTAGTCTAGCACTCAATTCTCACAGTGGCCAACCAGATGCTTATGGGAAACCTGCAAGCAGGACCTTAGTGCAACAGCATTCTCCTCGCTTGTGGTTCCCAGCAACTGGTATTCAGAGGCATTTGCTGTCTAACAGTGGAAGCAGAACATAGCAATATTTGCTAGCAGCCAATATCTGCAGGGCCACAGTTTCCCCATTGCCTGCTTTTGAAACATCCTTGACCCAGTGTGCCTACTGTCTATAATCCATCACAAACAACAGAGGAAAATCAAACGAAGGCAGGTTAAAAACGGAGAACAATATGCCTTCAAGGGGGGGGGGGAGTGTTCCTGAGTAGCGTCACCTCATTATTGTCACTGCTGTCTGTCTAAAGTGCACTAGTGCTTAGGAGGAGGAGGCAAGTCAAGCAGCAGCTGCTTCTTCTTCGTACTCAGTCACTGCTTGCTCACTTGGACAGGACAGGTGAACAGGGAAGGAGGATTTAGGAGCCTCCGGAGGGCAGGCAGGGGGTTAGCTGTGGGCTCCAGTCGATGCCTGAGGGTGGCATTCCCTGGTTCACCTTCTTGTGTTGAATTTTATTTCCTGTCCCTCTGACTCTTTTAACCATCTGCCCCCAATAGGCATACATTCCCCCCTTCCAGGCTCAGTTCTCCCACCCATGCCACTTCCATCCCCCCCTCTCACTTATTAGTTCAGCTCCATTTTAAGCTTCTTCCTGGGAAGACTGCCAGAAGGTGCATGAGTAGACAAATATGCTTCAAACACAGTAGATGGACTTTGCGATGAGATTCTCTCTCTCTCTCTCTCTCTCTCTCTCTTTGCGATGAGATTCTCCCTCTCTCTCTCTCTCTCTCTCTCTCTCTCTCTCTCTCTCTCTCTCTCTCTGTGTGTGTGCATGCACACGAAAGCTCATACCAAGAACAAACTTAGTTGGTCTCTAAGGTGCTACTGGAAGGAATTTTTTTTATTTTGTTTTGTTTTGACTATGACAGACCAACACGGCTATCTACCTTTAACTGTGTGTGTGT
This sequence comes from Darevskia mixta, assembly GCA_034641385.1. Taxonomy (NCBI): domain Eukaryota; kingdom Metazoa; phylum Chordata; class Lepidosauria; order Squamata; family Lacertidae; genus Darevskia; species Darevskia mixta. Next base: position 6,706,338 of record JAWWNH010000181.1, read on the forward strand.
GTGTGTGTGTGTGTGTATTTGGAATGGCCAGGATCCAGGTTTCCAAGAGCCCACCTGCATCCTCAGTGCTGCATGGCAAATTGCTTTTGAGACTTGCTGCATAAGTCTGACCATTTTCAACAAAGATTTGCTCCCTTAGTGTTTCAGGACTGCAGATAAAGAGGTACCATTGTGTCTGGAAGGTAAACAGTGTTTCCTTGCTCTCTGGTACTTGTCACGGTGTCCCATTGCACCAGAAGCGGTTTAGTCATGCTGGCCACATAACCCGGAAAGCTGTCTGTGGACAAACGCCGGCTCCCTTGGCCTGAAAGCGATATGAGCGCTGTACCCCATAGTCACCTTTGACTGGACTTAACTATCCAGGGGTACTTTACCTTTACCTCTTTTTATCCTAGTTTGTATGTGTTTGTGTCATGAAGTTCTGTTTTGTAATTTGGGTTATATAGATAAAATTAAATAAAAATACCTTTTATAAAAATAGATTTACTCTACTGACTTCCTTAACACACACACACACACACACACACACACACACACACACACACACACACAGTGTGGCTACTGTAGGCAGTAAGATTCTTGGCAAGGATTACAGTCTGTCAGTGGCATTTGTGGTGAAGAAGCACTATATTATAGTTGCACCCTTAAAAACTGTGAGCATCTGTGTCTCGATGGTGGGTTCCCTTTCTCTTTAAAACATAAAGAGGAAGTAGAGTTATTTTTCCCAGCACCCTATGCATGACAACTGGGCTGAGCACTGTTTCTCTCAGGGCTATTTAACAGCCCCATTGATATTCAAAGTGCATGGCTCCATTTGAATGATCTGGGCCAAAAGACCCACTGATGGTTCTTCCTCACAAGAAAAAGACAAGCTGATTCCTGCTCTTCACAACATTACACATTCTCTTTATTTTTCAAAACCAAACCAGGTGACTTCCTGATTCCTTTCTGATGTTGGGCTTGAAGGTTGCTGTTATTCAAAACTTCTCCCCCTCTTCCTTTGCAAGACAACAGGCTATTGATGGTTTGAATTGGTCAAAAACCAAATCATCCCCTCTCCTGTGATACTAAATGGTTCTATAGCCAGAAGGCTAAGTTTTGCCAGCTTGTTGTTGTTAATAAAACCTTGAAAGTGTGATACCTTTGCTGGTTGCAGAGTCTAGTTTGGATAAACAAAGCTCATTTCTCAGTACCACTGTCTTGCCACAGAGGGATTAATTCATTCTGGCCTAGTGTTATCAGTGCTGATAATAACATGAAAACAGGGTTTCCAGGACAGCTTTGTTTCAAAGCATGGATATGACTGATCTCCACAATATGACGGAGCTCTTCCAAAACCTATTTAATTAAATGATATCATTGTGGCACCCAAACTCAATTTAGCTAAATCCTTCTCCCCAATATGAACTGGTATGAATCTTCTTAGTGGCTGCCACATGATCCACATGTAGATGCATTTCTTTGGGCTCTTGCTTTCCTTACATCCCTCAACTTTTAGTTTACAATAAAACTTGGGAGCTGAGATAAGGCAGAAACCATAGGAACATAGGAAGCTGCCTTATAATTAGTCATGCCACTGGTCCATCTAGCTCAGTATTGTCTGGAATTATTGGTAGCCGCTCTCCAGAGTTTTAGGCAGGGGACATTCCCAGCTCTTCCTGAATATGCTGGAGGTTGAACCACACACCTTATGCATACAAAGCTGATTCTCTACCACTGAGCTACGTTGTGAGTTGTGGGTAATGTATGCTTTCTAATGCTGCAAAGAAAAATAATGTGAGTAGAGGAACATTGTCAACACCAGAAGCATTGCTTGGTTTGCTGCTGGAATTGTACCGCATTAGGGGTGCATTTTAAAACACCTCAGTGTGAAATAACATGCTTATAAAGTAGCTTGTGTATGATAAGCATGCATAAGAAATACATAAACTCTCTCTCTGTGTGTGTGGGGGGGGACACATGTTGACTGGAATTAAAAAGCAGAATGTGCTTTCAACCCATTCCCTGTGCAGACTGTTAAGGAGTATAAATTAAGATCGAGGGAAGGAGGGGGTATAGCTTATCCAGTGGAGTTGCCTGTCGGTGTTCATGTGCAGAATTAGGTCCCATTTCACATGAGTACAGATTGAAATGATACCAGTTTTTAGCCAGAGTCCAGTTGCTCACGACAGAGTCCCTGAGATAGCCTTTCAGCAGAGAACAAAGTGTTCATCCCTTGACGCATGTCCCAGAAACCTCAAAAAGAAAGAAAGGGGGTGGGGGGGACAAAATCCAGAATCCTTACTTGAGCACTACACTTTCCCATCTATTCCGCAGGGTGCTTCTATCACTCAAAACGTCCCTTCTGCCCATCAAATGCTCTCATCCTGCCCCGCCATTGTAAAACATCCCCAGAGTTCAAAAGGTCATAGCCTTTGCATGCCCTCCCCTACCTGCTTTTATTACTTTCCGTTGCCTTCTCATGACTTGGCATTTCATTACCATCAGCAGCTCTTGCCGAGGTATCAGACAGGTCAGGGATGGGCACTGTGTTTTCTCTCTCTTTTACAACACTCTGTGGTGTCTTTCTCAAGATCCCTTTATTTCTTCAGCGGCTGGACAGAGAGTATAAATAACTCCCCAACCTTTAACACGTTTGCTGGTTACTTAAGAGAGAGTGGCTTGTTTGCTTAAGTGCTTGACAACTAAGAAGATCTCCCCCCCCCCTTAAAAGAAAAGAAAGAGGGAGGTGCACATCTCCTGAAACCTATTGTTGTGGGATTTTTAAAGTTTCTTGTCTCTAATAAAACAAAGGGGAGCGAAGGAGGGCACCAAGGGAAGAAGGGGTTTTGTCTCCTATCCAGCCAAAACTTCCCCAAAATGGGGTCCTTCACCATAAGCTGCTTCTGTTTCAAATATAATAAGAACAGTACAGAAGCAACATAAAAGCAGATTTTATTTTAAAATGTAGGTCAAACTGCAGCTACTCAGTTTGGGATGTGTGCACATATTATTACGTATTTTTAAATCTGCATAAAGTTTAAGTATTGAAATACCGGTATATTTTTGGCCTGCTTCACATCATCAGTAGCCTGCTTGGTCCTAACAGAGCCGACAAGTGCAGTGGGGAAGCTCTCAGCTTTGTGCAGAAGGGCAGTCACGATTAAAATGGAACCACAATGGTTATGAATTCTACGAAAAACACATAGCTAAATTTATTTTAAACGATCCGTGGGGGCACCCTGAAAGAGGTTGTGGCACCATAATGACTGGTGGACTCTTTCTTTTGCCTAGGCTTTTGTGGGCTGTGGTACCTTGTGCTGCAATGAATTTGTTGTTTTTACAGGTGCTGCAAGAGCTACCATTGTTGTTGTCATTTCAAACTGAAATGACTGCACTTCTTGAATTAAATGAGATTGAGATTTTATGCGTGTGTGAGAAAAAAGGAAAAGGGAGTCATGCCAGTTATGATTAAAACTCAGGAGATTGACAGAAACAGAGAAAATGGCAATATGACGCAAAACCATGGTTTTTCTATACTATGTATTGAAACTACACTGTACTTTGTATTTTTAATATTTTATTATTAGGCAGAGATGGGGTTTCTTAATTGGTGGTTGTAAGCTGCTTTGTGGAAAAAAATCCTCAAAAAGCAGACCATGCAATTTTTAGCAAATAAAAAATGTTGTTTATTCCAAACAAGTTTGACCAGTATATAAAATACATATTTATTTGTGTTTCATGGATGGTTTTCAGTGGGTCTGCTCTGAGTAGAACTGATATTGTATACAACCACATACCTATGGCATTTGTGCTGCTTTTGTTGTTAAATCCTGGACAGTTTGCATAACTCAACATCTCTCTCTCTCTTCTTTTCTCTCCCCTTTCATCTCCATCTGGTCGTGGTGCCGCCTGTCTCATCCTGCGCTGAATGTTGTACAGGTAAGTAATGCCATACTCCTTACTCAGCGTCTGCTGTGTTAATTTTGTTGCTACCGCTTTGATGAATGTGTCCCACTTCTTGACTTGGAATAATGTATTTCAGCCTCTGAGTGACCTTTGGAGGATGTGCTTGAGCAGTTTTGCTAAGTGGTAAATGAGGATGGTGTGACATCTCAAGAGGGACTAACTGGCGGCTTTGCCCGTACTGCTGCTTCCTTGTGGATATGCGCTAAAAATCAAATACTCACTAAGGCATCTGAATGCCACAGCAATATAATATCTTTTGCCCCTTGTTGTCACTTTGTTCTGGTTTCTCGTGAGCAAATCTTCAATATGCCTTACTGCTTCTTTTTTAAATAGTAAAGGCAGTATCTTTCAAATAGGCCAGTTGCATATTGTTCGAGTGCATGTATGTTTGTAGTGGGGTGAGGTGCAGTTTGTTAAGCAGTTTCCAAAACAATCCCCCCCCAACCTTTATTCTGACCAAATATATTTTTTTAATAGTGTGGCACATTATAGCAGATATATACTTTCTGGCCGAAATATATATTGCTAGAGATAATTGAGTTTGGCCTCCAGTTCTAAATATTTGCACTGAGGCAACACCAACATGACACCCTATTTTTGTGAAGCTGCCCCGAGATTATAAGCAGCTGACCCTTGTGAGAAAACTTTCAGTGTTTGCAACGGTGGGAATGTTTAAAATACTGGTGGTCAGATTGGAATGATAGCATAAGCACCCTGCTATGCCTCTGACTGTGACTGTGACTGTGAGAGGCGAGAAATAATTGAGCATTTGGAGATCTATGAAACCAGGGTACACACTAAGCATTCCTTTCTGCTCCCTTTGCTCATTGAAAATGATATTTAAAATTTTACACCCACCCACACAAAATTATTTATTGTAACCCACTCATGGTGCTTATGGTGTGACATGCAAAAGTAATAAGTAAATAGAATGAAATTGGGGAGGTGCACTACACATCTGGAATCGGGCGATAAATATTTCAGATGAGAGAGCTGAGAGAGATTGTGGCTTCCAGGATAAGTTTATGTGAGAGAGTGGCCTTTCATAAGCAAGATAGTTATGCAAAATACTGTACTCCAAAATCCATGTTAGGTGCCCAGATATTCCTTTCCATAATACCGTATTACTTGTTCGGTCACGGATGGGGAACCTGCAGCCCTACTAGTGCTGTTTCCCTTGTGTTGCATTTTAGATTGTGAGCTCCCTGGGGGAGGGGCATAGCCATTTTTGCTCTGTGAAGCAGAGGTGACGGGGAACCTCTGGCCCTCTAGATATTGTTGAGGACTCCAAACTCCTGTCAGCAGTATCCATCATTGTAAGTGGTCATGGATGATGGGTATTGTAGCCCAGAAACCTGGAGGAACACAGACTCCCTATTGCCTGTGTTGGAGCATGGGGACAAAATAACAGTGTTCACTACCAGAGAAATAGCATGAATGAACGGTTAAACAGCCAGCCCATATGAAGCTGTTTTTCACACCTGTCTCCTAGTATCAGATCTGGCACCTTTTGCATAAAATCTCACACCCTTTACACAGATTACTGTGTCCCTCAGGCTTTCAGAGTGACAGACTTACCCCTTCTCGATGTCACTTGGGCAGTTAGATCCCTCCGTAAGCATTGTGACATTTTAGTTGGCTGTGCTATCACCCCTTTGCTGCTTTTGGGGGTGCCCTGCATCGGATTCCAGCCATTATTATTTTTAAAAGTGTTATTTTCAATGTTCCATTGTTCTTGTGAGGAGATCAGAAGTGCTCAAACTATATTATTCAGTTTTCAAGTATTATGATATGAATGATGGGCATCAGTTTTATTATGCTTATTTTTGTGGTGCGGACCTGTCAGAAGTTTTAATTCAGGTCCACATTGTAGTGCAGCAACATCTGGAGGGCCACAGATTCCTCAACCGTGATCTTAGAAGGATCAATATACATGCAAGTGATGGGAAACATCACTCTCACTGTCAGTCAGAGCAGATAATTCTGGACTAGATGAATGAATGAATCCTGTTATAAGGCCGTTTCTTATGGAAATTTTTGGACCAGAGCTGGATATTGTGGTTTGTCAACACCTGGCAGGTCTACACAGTGGTTGCAGATGTGGCTGAGGAGAACTAGCTATTTGTCAGTTTGGTAAAGGGATGGGAGAAGTCTATAAACGATTAAATGAGATGAGGAGATTGCTTCCCAGCAAAGCCTGTTTTTGCTAATGAAGAAATAGCTGCTTATCAGTCAGAAGGAGGTCTTTGAAAGCTTGTTCAAGGGTTAAAGTTACAGGCTGGAGTGCTCTTTACAGCCCTCTTAAGCATAAGGACTCCTTTGGAATGTGTGAAAGAGGCAAGTGATGTTGAAGATAAGAATGAACTCTGAACTTACTATGCTGCAATCCAGTTCGTGCATTAATGTCCCACAACAGAAAGAGCAGAATAAATTTCCCACACACTTGTGCTCTTAAAAAAAAAAAAAAGTATGAGGAAATCGCTTGGTTATTAAGATCCTTGAGAATAAATGAATATTACACAGGCTTCTGAAGTGGAATAAAATAATTAAGTGGTGTTCTACAGTGGATAATAAATAATTAAGCCTGGCTCATGTTTTAACTGGAAGGTGTGTTCAAACTAATTTAGCCAAATGTGACTGTTTTGAATAGTTATTTGATTTATTTACACCAGAGATAGATAGCGAAAGCTCTTTGTGCAAAGCATTTTGCATTGATGTAGCTAAATCAGCGCTAGTTATAAAGTATGTGCATTCTGACACCACATTCTCAGGGAACAGTTTCCGGGAACTGGAGACTCAGAAATGTGGTGGAAAAGAGCAGTGCACCAAGTGGCGCAGTGACAATCACTCAATGGGGTGGGCACTTTTGTGGGAGGCAAAATCCCCATTGCAACTACAACAGGGGTCAGTATGGTTTATCTTGCCTGGGCTGGATCAGTCCCGTGGAGATCCCTCCGTGGGCCGGATCGCATGTGAGTGTGCGCGCCCACGATTTTCTGCGTCTGTGCAGACGCAATTTTTGGCGCTGTGGAAACAAGTCCTTGCGCCGCACCGCACTGGTTTAGCGCAGCGCATGAGTGGGCAGCTCAGTTCTGGGGCGGCTCGTGGGCTGGTCAAATGACCTCTGCGGGCCACTTCCAGCCCATGGGCCTTAAGTTGCTGACCCCTGAACTACAGTGTGCGATCTGACAAGGATGGGAAGGAAGAGGTGTTTAGGCTGGGTTGTGGGGGCAGGTCGACATCATCTTCCTTGGATGGGCATTCACTAACAGATTCCCTACCCCTCCACCCATATACATGCCTGTATTCTGAAAGGTTGTTCAGGGTTTGATTAGCAAAACCAAGGGCCAGGGTAAGAGGAATTGTAAGTGGTGCCTGCCGTTCCCAAGTTTATGATGCTCCCAAAGCAGTCACCTAAGATACCGCTTGTGGAAAAGATCCATTTACCTACTGTGGACGCTTTTATTTCTCTCTTAGTGACCACCCACTTTTTGTGGAGAAGGGTCATGCAATTGTAAATGTCAGAGAGAAGCTTGCATGAACTAAAAAGGTAAAGGGACCCCTGACCGTTAGGTCCAGTCGCGAACGACTCTGGGGTTGTGGCGCTCATCTTGCTTTACTGGCCAAGGGAGCTGGCGTACAGCTTCCGGGTCATGTGGCCAGCATGACTAAGCCGCTTCTGGCAAACCAGAGCAGCGCACAGAAATACCGTTTACCTTCCCGCCGGAGCGGTACCTATCTGACGTGCTTTCGAACTGCATGAACTTACCACTCACTTATTTGCACCACCAGCCCTCCAAAATGTGTCTGCCACATGCTTACAAGTTGCACCCCCTAAAACATAGTTATGCTCTGTTGTCATGGTAACCTGTTTTTTTAAAAAATGGTAATGCAGTTCCGCCAGGGATATCAGGCACAATTAAAATAAAATAAAATAAACGTGAGTGCTTAGTTTTATCCTTAGTTTGAATAGCTTATGAATGGTCTGAATTTTATGAGGTGCAGGTTTTGTGTGTGCATGTAGTACACAAGTTGGGAAGGTAAGTGTGCAAATTCTACTTCCCAACTTACATATTTTGTAATGAAGAACCCACCACCAACACCCACCCTCACCCTCTTGAGCCACACTTCAGACACTAAGTAGTGCACGTGATTTTCTGCAAAGGTAGTCTCAGAGGAGAAGTGGGAGGAAGTAATGTTTAAAATGGATCCAAAGTTTCTTTTCTGTTGCAAGTTATTTAATTTAGCACCACAGTCTGCAGCTCCCTTCTGGTATAACCCTTTTTCTTCAAGGTGTCTTGACAGTGACAATGATGTATAAATGTCAAGGAAAGCTGTTCTTTTATTTCTGCATTTGCATCAATATGATGCCAACTCAAATAAGGACAGGGAGTGCAAATTGTTACGCTACTGCTGCATGGAAGGTGACGACTTCTAGTGTTGCAGCACCATATGTTTGGATGACCCTAGTGCACACATGTTCCCAAAGTCCAGGGCCCACTGGTAAATTCCAGATAGTGGGATTCTAATTTAGCAAAACATGCAAATCTTTGCAAACGCAGTGAGGTTTTTAGGACTAAATTATTACTGTAAGTGCCAAGACCTCAGCCCCCCAAAGGGTCTTGCACATCACATAAATATGGAATCTGATTTCTGCCCCACGTTGTCAAGTCCTCGGGGACAGAGATGACAATCTGTGGTGGAACCTCTGATATGATGCATCTTTAGGTCAAGGGAGGAGTTTGTCATAGAGGAGAGTTCTGTGGACCACTGCTTAGCTTGGAACGGACCATTCCAACTCCCTGTTCCAGTACTCGTGGAGGTATGATATCTGTCTGTGAATCACCAATACAAGCAGGCACTGTGACAGAACAATTTATATGCCACTGAGAATCCCTCCCCAATAAAATAGAACAAAACAGAGCCCTTTTAATTTTAATGCCCCGGTAATATTGTTAATCTCTTATGCAGCATGTTTAAAACCCCTGGAATCATCATCCTTACCAAGAAGAAGACCCCAGAATGCCTCTTCCTCTGTGTGTGTATCCAATTAGCAAACTGAGCCTGGCACCCAGAATCTACTTCATTGACAATAGAGCAAGCACAGCTATCGAAGAAGTTTTATCACCCACTAGTGTATGCAGACCCATAAAAAATTGCAGTCCCTGAAACGGGGGCCAAGGCACAGTAGGCTTGGTTGGAGGGGGCAAGGGTCACAGGTCAGGACCTTTCTACAGGATGAACAGAAGCGGCTTTGACTCGTTAGTGAAATGACCGTAATGGATGATGGGCTTAAAAAACAAGGTCTCTTGGGAGGGTAGAGAAGGCAAGAAACATAGAACCCAAAGTGCCAGTATTTTAAGAAACACCCCCCTTTTTTTCTTTCTCCACAAATACTGCTGATGTTCCAAGATTCACATGCATATGTGGTGCTGTAGACAGGCAGAGTGTAGTGTTAGTAGTGTTCATGATTAACCACAAATAATTTTTTTTTTCAGCTTAAAATGACCCCAAGGCAGCTTTATAGAAAAAAAATAGGCTCAAGTCACTCTGTCAACCCCAGAACAAATTGAGGCCATTTCACATGATCATCTTTGAAGTAGAAGCAGGGAGCATTTTCCTTTGGGTATTCACATGTTAAAATAGTCTTGTGAAATGACCCCTTGTGATAAAACTGCTAGCCTGGGGTGAGGGTGGAGAAAGGCTTGAGGGAAGGTTTTGTGTGTGTTTTGTTTTTCTTTTAAATAATGTGTAATAACTTTTGTTATATGAATACAGTTTTGTACTTACTTTTTAAAATAAACTTTCACTTTCTTTGTGAATAAACAACATATTGTGCTGATCACCTCAATAAATGTTGTCTTGAATTCACCTTGCTCTTTTCTGAGTTAGTTTGAAGAACAATACATGCAAATATTATAGGTTCCACAGAATCTTTGGTCTGCCACAGCCTAAGATGCAGGCAAAGAATGTTAGACAGAAATGGCAAAAAAGTGTAAGAGGGTTGTGCGTTTTTTCTAGCCGCTAATGCTGGAAATCTTGTTGCTAGTCAGCTAAAATACCTAGACCACAGAGAGCTAGTCACATGTGAGTGTTTTATTACCATAGAATTAGCTACCTTTAAAAAAAATTAAATAGGCACTGCACTCCTTCTCTCTTTTTAATTTGTTCAAAGCCATACAAGGCCTTTTCAGCTTACCCGCTGAGTGTACATTTTGCTTTGCGTACCACAGCTGCCTGGTCATAGAATGGAACCTTGAGAAAGGAGACTGTGTAGAATTCTTTTCAAGGTTGCTTAATGATGTATTTCAAATACTAATGTGAAAAGGTGGTGGTGGGGAAAGTGAGAATGAACAGCACTTAGGATGGGCCACCCACCCCCATATGGTTGGGGAGAGGAGAATTGTTAAAAAGTGAGGTTTCAAATCCCAGGCTCTGTAAATGCCACCCACAACTGAGTCTCTCTGACCCCGGAAGGAAATATATAACTTCTCCTCCGCCTCCGCCTCCTCCTCCTCCTCTTCTCCTCTCCTCTATCTCTGTGTTTGTTTTGTTTTTGTTTTTTGCCTGTAGCTGTTTCATTGAAGGAGGAGGGAGGTAAATGGAGAAGTGAATTTAGAGAACCTGGAGATCATTCCTCTGCCCTTTCCCATGAGAATGGTATTACAGTATAAGAGGCAGGAGAGGAGGGAGGGAGGGAGAGAGAGAGAGAATAAATATGAATGATAAGAGATGGGTTGAAAGTGGTGCCTGATGGGCAGCACCCTTTCAGGTTTCTCTATCTATCTGAGCTTGCATTAATTTTTAATCACTTCCTCCAGTTGGTATGTAACAATCATCTTTAGGTTGACTTTGTGCACTGGCTGCTGTGTTTGCTGTGTTTTTGTTTTTTGCCTGCAAGCTGAGTAGGGCTGGGTCTCTAAAATTCAAATGGGATGAGACATGACCTTAACTTTTGGGTGAGATCCTGGCCTTGTGACACCAGTGTAAAATCAGATACCTTTTGCTTGGCTGGTCTCTCCCCAACCTCCCTACACCCCCTTCACAAAATACCAGCTCCAGCCTCCTTGTGCTTCTAAGATTAATTTTCACATCTGGGTTGCAGATGCAAAGGCGAGGATCCATTGTGGATAATTATGGAGTTGGCGTCCTCTTCTCAAGCAGCTGCTGGCATTTTTATACATGGCGTGTCTGTTACAGTTTCACCCGTAGATTTAGGGGATTTGATTTGTACATCATCTCTCTAGTCACATAAATATTTGGAAGGATGTGTAATGTACCTATCTAGCCTCTGTTTTTGTTTTTGAACCATCTAGTCCAGCATGGATCAGGCCAAAAGCCCATCTAATCCAGCATTCTGCTGTCACAGTGGCCAATCAGATTCCCCAATAGAAGCTTTCAAACAGGACCTGAGTGTGACATCGCTCTTCCTACTTGTGACTCTTAGCAACTGGCATTCAGAGACATACTGCCTCTGACAGTAGAGGTAGCACACACGATCTTGGCTAGTAGCCATTGATATTCTTATCGCCTGTTAAATTGCCTAATAGCCATTCAAGTCGGTGGCCATCACTGCGTTTTCTCGTAACAAATTCCATGCTTTTAACGATGCAGTGTGTGGAAGTACTTCTTCTTTTCTACCCTGAGTCTCCCACCATTCAGTTTAGCTGGATTTCCCCTATTGTTTGTTAGCAGGGAGAAACAAAACAGCCCAGATTGGTTTGTTCACAGTAAACCATTAACTACGGTTTATAGCAGTGGTGTCCAAACTTTTTTCAAAGAGGGCCAGATTGGATGAAGTGAAGGGCCATGAGGGCCGACCAAAGTTGTTGACCTTTTTTTACGATTGAAGTTGTTGAGGTCTTTTTAGGATTTTACCCCAGGAAATAAACTGCCACAGGGCTCGGATTAAACCGACCGTCAGGCCGGATCAGGCCCCCGAAACGGACTTTGGACATGCCTGGTTTATAGTGATGTGGGAAGTAGGCCACTGTCAAAACAAACTCCTTGCTACCTTTAGAAATGTACAATGCAACTGTGCTTGTGTTTAGACTGCCAGGTGTCCTGCAAGGTGTCATTTAGGATAGTTTTTATGTTTCAGGGATGTTGGCTGGCAAATGTAGGGAAACCACTTGATCTGTCAGAATAACAAGGGCACCTTTGAAGAGTAAGGGCCCCTACAGACATCTCTTTTTATTGTGCATTCATAATGCCTTATTCTCATCATGATGGTATTGGTTTGATTAGACACGATCCCCATTTTGAATACTGTTTCGCGCCTGCAGAAGTTTCAGGGTGGATGTACTTTGTTTCCAATCACTGAATGTCCTGTAACTTCCTGCTGAAATCCTGTAACTTTTGAAACTGCAAATGTTCCAGGGTTTTTGTTGTTTGTTTCTGCCCTGGTTTCTCTGGTGCTGTTATGCAAAAGGGCCCTTCTGGGCGGCAGTAATGCTATAACACTGGGGGGAAGCATTGCAGAACAACTAATAAAGCATAATGATGTGTGGACAGTCCAGTATAAATCCATTGCTAATGCATAATTATTGTGTCAGTGACATTTTGGAGAATAAGCCCCTCCCCCCCAAAAAAATTCTAGAGGGACCCTAACAGATTTATTTGGGCAGTACTTTTTGTAGACCTGAGTCCTCTTCTAGCATCTGCTGAAGTGGACTCTAGTCTGTGAAAGCTTATGCCATAAGAAATTTGTTGGTGCCCCAAGGCTCTCTTGTTGCTGTAACAGGCTCCTATGACTATCCCTTTCACAGATGGATGTGTGTTCACTGCTAGGAAATTATTTAATGACAGGTGGCAATACTCAGGCTAGTTCCAGTGGCTATATCAGTGAGTGAGTGTGAGAAGAGGGGCTGCATAGTCATATTCAGAGTAGTACTCATTGAAATTAATGGACATGACAAGCTTAGGCCCATTATTTTTAATTGATCTACTTTGAGTAGGAGTTAGTTGTTTACAACCCTAGTTACTGATTTATAAGTGTTTTTTTTAAATAGCGTATAGGATTAAAAGGGGGTGGGGAAGGTCTGATATGTGGTGTTTGCCTTTCTCAGTAGATAGTTGAGGAAAACCACACATGCCAAATTAAAAAAAAATGCAGCAGAGTGCAGGTTTTTGCCATGTGCATGCGCCTTTTCTAGATAAATGTCTTCCTGTGACTTTAAGAATGTCTGCAAAATGAGTCAGCTCAGCTACAGGAGGCGTCAGACAGGCCAGGCAGACTGAGGGAGATGGGTGGGGGAGGGTGATGGCGAGGGAGGAGGTGGAGGGAGTGCGCTCAGAGGACAGAACAGCCACAGTCTGGGCTCTCAGCCTCCTGGCTAGACTGTAGAAACTTCTAATGGAGCTCCTGAGCTCAGCTCTCCACCCTCCCCTTCCTGAAGCTTGGCTGGAGGGGAGGGGGGAACCTGGCTGGCTTTTTTGTCATGCTCTTCCACTGCACAGTGACCTTGCCTGCAAATAGCACACAGGAATTCAGAAGGGGCGTCTTACACTTGGAGTAATGGTGTGGGCAGAAAATGAGTGTACACATGAATGAATGAATAAATATATAAATAAATCAGAGTAGGAATCTCATTCTGTTGCAACCCAGTTTTTCGTTCTGTGCTGAAAAACATGGCTTGGTGTGCTGTTTTAATATAAATCAGAGAGAGCATATTCTGTCCCCCCCCCCCCACTTTCATTTCATCTGATTGCTTCTGTTGCAGTCTCTAAACATTTTCATCAAGGTGGTAGGCAAGTGGGTATATTTTTTTTAGGAAGGTGCCCCTTTTTGGGGGGGGGATGAACTATGTGGATAAACAAGGAAGAAATTATCCAGTTACTCTGAACTGTGTCTGTATCAATGTGACATAAGGAAATTAGTGATCACTCGGTGTGTAAAGTGTTTACATAAAGCAGAATTTAGACATTGAGTATTAAAAAGCGGACAAGTTGAAAATGTAGTATGAAATGAGGAAATTAGAGATTCTTTTTACATAAACACTTAAGCAAATTTTAAGACTTTTAAAATATATGCAAAGGGAACAAGTAGACATGGTTTTATGTTTTCTGCTTTAAAATATTTTAATTTTTCCCCTCCCTTGACAAGTTTAAAAAAATAATTTGACCTATTACATTACAGGATTTCCTAACTTTTTTATTTTATTTTATTTATTTTTAAAGAGTACTTCACTCTGAGTTCAGGGTTACATTGGAGTTCCATTTCTGAAATCTTTTCACCCCTTTAAAATAACCTTTTCACAATAAACACTGTCCAGACATTATGCCCAAACAGGAAATAACATCTAGTGCTGGGGCATTGTGGCCATATGTACCAGCCCTGACTTCTCTGATCTCATTCTCAGCAAAGAGACTGAAAGGGAATTATCTTCATTCACTTGAATGCGAGTAGAAGCCTCTCTGCAATTGGTAACCCTGATAAAACAGGTCTCTTCATACCACAGAGGCCTCTACACATATTCAAACAAACACAGACCTTCCCTTCTCAACACATGATGTTGTTATTATTTGATCACCTTTTATAAATCTCAAAATGATTTACAAAGGTATTATAAACAGCCAAAAACAGCTTTAAAAACAACTGAATATTTTTTAAAAAAACAATACACAGTGAACACCCAAGGCAGAAAAACAGCTGGAAAAACTTGTACAAACAAAAATGTCTTCAGTTGTTTGCAGAAGTGCAGATAAGTGGGTGCCTGTCATGCTGTTTTACCAAACAGGGGCAACCACACTGAAGGCAGTGCTCTAAATTACTGCAGAGTGAGCTTCTGACACTTTTGGACTTGAAAGAGAAACTCCCCCACAGAACACAATGACCTTCTGGGTATATAAGGGATAAGGTGGTCTCTCAGGTAACCTGTTCCTGAGTTGTATAGGGCTTTATTAGTTAGTACCAAAACCTTGAACTTGGCCCCAACATGGGTTGATATTTCCTTTTTCAGGCGTAATACCTGAACACACTTCTGTCAGATGACTCAAATAGCTATGGGGAGGGAGTAACCGTGGGTGTTATTGACTGTTCATCTCCTGCTTTCTTGCTGATTTTACAAACCAGTCGGCTTCTTGTTACTGAATCCTGAAGTTAACCTTTAGCCAGTATATTTAAAGGACAGATTCACAGAAGCAAGTTGTTCCACCTGCTTTCTTTCACTATCCTTTCTTGTGTAATCTGTGACTGTGCCAGATGCTTCTTCAGACGTATATTAGAAATGTGTAATGTGTAAGAAAGGGGAAATTGATTATGCAGAAGTGGCTTTAATTAAAACTTGTTTTTCACGTCTGCTCTCCTTTGTTTATGTCTGTGTGGCAAGGCAACGCCACTCCCTGTAGTGGGAACTTCTTGGAGAAGTTCAGCTGCTGGTGCAATCAAAGGTAATTTTGTTTGTGCAAGATATTTATCTCTGAAGCAATGGCCAAGAATAGGGGTTAAGGAGAGGACAGGAGGCAGAAAGCACAGTGCCTCCACCTGACTGTCAATCCTTATAACTTTTTAATGGCTTCCTAATGGAGTCCCATGCCATTCTGTCTTCTTGAGGTTTCCTGAAGTACATTGGTTACTACAGTTATACAGTGACTTAAGGAATGAATGACAGCAAGCACTGATCCAAACAGGTGATGCATCAGTTTGAGCATTTACCATCTAGTAGCTGCCTAATTCAGCATCCCCTCACTTGTTTTTGCATATGTTTCAGTTGGGCATCAAAGCATATTCTACTCAAAGTGCAATTCTTCTGGGGGAGACTGGGGCAATGTCCCAATTAGAACTGTTCCCACATTACATTGGTAAAAGAAGTAACCCAACTCTATGAGTTCTTGAGTGGCATTCATACATTTTGTTGTTGGAAGCTAATGAGATGCGATCTTGCAAGAATTTACCCTTGGCTACTGGGGGACTCTTGAGAGTGGCTAGGCTTTTGCAACACATGCAGAGTTGTTCAAGGCAACTGCTTATGATGGATTTAAAAAATATTAATTGTAATTGATAGTGACAAAAATTACTGTTTCCAGGATAGCCCCAGTGTGAGGTTTGGGCAATTAATGGCACCCTTGAGTTGATAATCGAGGTTTCATTTTGTTTTGGGCAAAGCCGTAAATAAATAAATGCTAGGCAAATAACAGCTGGGAAAGTCACCACCTAACACAGCAGGGACAAACATTTCAGCTCTTTCTCTGGGTTCTCCAAACTGCTTGGTAAATGCCAACCAGCAATATAGAAAGCTGCCTTATATAGGCCAATGGTCTATCTAGCTTTATATTGTCTACACTAGGAGCAGCTCTCCAGGGTTTTAGACTCGGAGGATATTCCCAGCACTACCTGGAAATGCCAGGGATTGAACCTGGGACCTTCTGCATCCAAAGTGGGGTGCTCTAACCATTGAGCTACGACCCTTCCCTTAAGACATAGGAAGCTGCCTTATACTGAATCAGTCTAGCTCAGTATTGTCTGCATGCCAAGGTTCCATGAAGGGGTCCCTCCTGGCCCTACCTGGAGATGACAGGGATTGAGCTTGGGACCTTCTGCATGTGAAGCATGCTCTATTGCTGAGCTATGGCACTTTTCCACCTGGGTAATGTTGTTGCAGCCTCACCAGGGGAATTTGAGAGGGCTTAGGACCTGTAATTTCTTTTCTGCAAGAGATTCTCTTCTTCTTTTTGTTGCTGCTTCTCTTTCAATGCCCATTACCAAAATACTTTTACAATGAATTTTTTTGTCTTTTCTTCTAACCCCAATGGGTCATAGTGACTTTAAAACTGCTAGAAGTATATCCTAGTCAGTTCCGTCTAGACTATTTCATGATCTAATCTGATAATCACAACAAGGTGGAATGTCTGTGGAACTTTGTTTCTCATTTTTACAGTTTCTTAATTATTACTTCAAGATCACTGTCAAAGTACACCACCTATCTATATCCTTCATTGCAGCTATTGCAATGGGTTCTTGTGCCCATTTTACATATGAGAGCTTTATTTGAATGGTAATCTTAAGACCACAGACATGACTTTCAGGTGTGACTTTTACACACCCAATGTACAACCTCTTACCTTTAACTTGCTCACTTATTAATTACTGAAACTAAGCTATATTAGTAAGCCGGATAATTTTGTAATGGTATAGAAATACAAAAGGAATGCCACACGTCAGAAGGAATGCCATATGTATCTTTGGAAAAAGGTAAAGGTAAAGTAACCCTGGATGGTTAATTCCAGTCAAAGGCGACTGGGGTGCGGTGCTCATCTCGCTTCAGGCCAAGGGAGCCGGCATTTGTCCACAGACAGCTTTCCGGGTCATGTGGCCTGCATGACTAAACTGCTTCTGGCACAACGGAACACCATGACAGAAGCCAGAGTGCATGGAATCACTGTTTACCTTCCTGCCACAGCAGTACCTATTTATCTACTTGCATTAGTGTGCTTTCGAACTGCTAGGTTGGCAGAAGCTGGGCGAGAGCAATGGGAGCTCACCACTGTCACGCAGATTCGAACTGCCGACCTTCTGAATGTGGCTATACCAAGTTCAGTGAAATCTAAGTTTATTTCCTAAGGTCTCTAGTGGTGCTATCTATAATACCACAGATTCTTTCTGAGATTTTAAAACCAGCCCAAGCTAGGATGGGTCTAGCAGGGTGCAATAATCTATTCTTTTGCACCCACACACCCATGAATTTAGTGTAGGACAGGGTGGAAAGAGGCAAGAGAGAGTACCAACATAGGTTAAAGATCTTACCATGTGTGGAATGCAGGGGTTATCTGACCCCCTTCAAAACCTCTGTGCAAATGAACTCTTAGACTAACCTTGGAGAATTTATGAACCGATATCTCTGAATAGCGGTATCTGAAAAGCAATTTTGTCTTGATAAATGAGGGGCGGGTGCACAACCAGGTCTGGGTGGAATCGCTCATTGATGACAAAGCCTGGAAAGATTTATTTAGGCAAGTTGCAGTAATGATTTACTATGATAATGGTCATCTACACATTCAGAATACTTCTCTTTTGCATGCTGAGGAATTTGGGTGTACAGTGGACGATTCCTTCCCTCACTACAATTTAATTCATAAATATTTGCCTTTGTGGGGGCGGGGAGAAGGGAAGGTCAGCTTGTCAGCTTGCTTTTCAACCCCCTGTATGTACATATCCACCAGAAGGAAGGAAAATGGTAAAGGGAATAAATTATTATATCTGTGGAAAACTGTACCAGTTCCAAATGAAAAATGGCACATCGTTCACTCTAAGAACAGCCAATCATCCTCTACTTGAGTTTGGGCCATTTAAAAAATGTTTTGGGAAGAGGGAGTGGAAGAAGCAGGGAGGCCTGATGATTATATGCAGATTTCTTTTCTGAGCCTAGTTTTATTTTAGAAAGTTTTCAAGTATGATCAAAGTTGATTAAGAAATGTGCCTTGTTTTCCTTAAAAATAGGAGGCCATCTAATCTATATACCTACCTATCAGGCTGCCTTGCCAGCCAGCCATCAGCATCTCTTTTTGAGTAACAAGCTATCATCTTCCACAGTTGTTACTTTTTTGACAATACCATTTCCTTGAGAGGGCATCTAAAAGAAGCTGTGCTGAGTACTTGCTTACAAAAGGTTACCTTGAACCAAGTCTCCTTAAGTGACATAGTGAATGGGAGTAGGAAGCATGCGAACAGTCATGTTTCGCAGAATCCTTGCTCAGTTCAAATGGAAAGATGGCAGAACCTGAGGGTTGTGTATGTATAGATCAAGCTAGCAAACATGGGAATCGGCTTTATACCAGGTTAGATATATGGATGTTAAACAGCTTAGGGGACAGAGTGGTACCCTGTAGCGCTTCACAGCATAACTTCCACGAGACTCTCATGATCCTATTATTCTGGAACCGACTCTGCAAGTAAGAGGGGAACCACCATAGCATTGTTCCTCCAACTCCCCACTCACAGAGACATGCCAGCAAGGTATGGTTACTCCCCAAAGGTCTTCCTCAAAGGGCCATACCTCTGTGGTATAGTTCACAGAGTAAGGGGCATTAGAAAAGTTCTGATAGCGAAATCTGTCCCTTTTCAATTCATGGTAGGGAGTTTTTTTATTCTGTTTTGCTGAAAACAATCTTGCCTCCTCCAGTTTCCGTGCCACCCAGTTCAGAGAAATCCAGCATAAAGGGAAAGAAGATTCCTTAAACTGCAGTTCATGACCTTCCTATTCTGTTTTTAGCTAACTACGGATGCTTTTCATTGTTGAAAAGTATATGGAGAAAGCAAAAGTTGCCTCCGTGCTTGCAGTTGTGTAGGACCCTGTTGTGGGATGGACCACCCCAGGACTCAACCAACTACAGAATGTAGCTGAGCACTGATCCAGATACTCATATTGTGGAACAGCATCTGATTTGGTGTAAAACTCCCCATCTAGCCTAGTATGGTCTATTCTGACAGGCAGTGGCTCTCAGGGATCTCAGTGAGAGAAGGATCTTTCTGTACGCTTCTGCAGGTGCCAGGGATTAAACCTGAGATGCAGAGCAGGGGCACATCTCTCTGAGCTATGCAGAGTGCTACGGTAATTGTGTCAGTTAATTGTATGCTTGGATGATTGTGGATTTTTTGAGCATGTAGCTCAGGGAAGGAAAAAAGAAAAGCCTTGTAACTCAGTCACAGGCAGGGATTTTACTTTTTTCTTACCTTTTCTTGGTCATATCAACCCCGACTTCTCAGAATCTGGGCATTAGAACCCTGATGAGAGTGAAAGAAAAATATTCTAAGCCTCAGACAAGCAGTGGCACGTACCATCTGCCCAGAGGGACCTATCCTTTGCTTCCCTTCCCATCTGCTGTCTCCGAAAGCACTAATGGTTCTCAGACTTCAGTGAACAAAGAAGGGAATAATATCTTGGCAGCCCTGACCTTGTTTTTCTTAGCGTGCTTTTCTCTCTCCCCCCAGCCCTGAGTTAGAGTGCTGGAAAATCGGGAAGACCAGAATAACTTAACCTGTCTTTCGTGTTCTGATAGCTTCAGAGTTGGACTCCAAACTAGGGTTCAGATCTCCCACTCAGCCTTGAAGCCTAACCTATTTTGTAGCACAGTTGTGAGGATAAATTAGAGGGAAGCAGGGAAGAGCTCCTTGGAAGAATGCAATGCA
The DNA here is from genome assembly GCA_034641385.1 of Darevskia mixta. Classification (NCBI taxonomy): domain Eukaryota; kingdom Metazoa; phylum Chordata; class Lepidosauria; order Squamata; family Lacertidae; genus Darevskia; species Darevskia mixta. Next base: position 6,726,412 of record JAWWNH010000181.1, read on the forward strand.
ATGCATCATAAATGTACCAAATAAAAGACAAATAGTGCAAAACCACAGGGGTTGTTACAGAATGACACTGGACACTAACAGGGCATTTGAGAGTAGTGCTAATATCTGGGTGGTTATGGAAGTGATCTCTGCCCCGATGCCATGCCATAGCTATGAGTCTTAACCTCAGCTGCAGCTTCTCTTGCCTTCTCCCCGCCCATTTCCACATGTCTCTGTGTGCCTTGCATTTTGGATATTTTGCTCTCTTTGCGAAAGGCTTTTGGATGCAAAGGAGTACAACTTTCACAGAAAGGAAGGTGGTGCAGGGAGTGGGGGGACCAGGCAAGGATAAATCCATATGATTTTTGGTCAGTCATGGTGTAATGCTTCTGTGTTAATCGCAGCTCTTTTGGTCTTCTGTAAATGTAGAACTCCTCCCCACTCCCCACCCCCCAGCACTTTGGGGAGGTGGGTGGGGGGTTGTGCCTCTACCTTAATTGTCTCTTGATGAGAAAACCAAGTGGCTCAGCACCTCCAGGCTTTTTGCCACATTCTAGATCCTTCTCTGTACTTTTTCTCCCTCTCCCCCCCTTCCCTCTTCAGTGTTTGTGGAGCTGGAGACTGGCAAAGGTTTGCTGTTTTGTCGGTTTCTATGGAGCAGAGAAAACATAAAGTCAGCCAGGCCTAGAAGATTTTTTTTTTTAATGAAGGCAGAAAAAAAGGGGGGGTGGAGAAATATGATCCCACTGTACTCTACAGCCCAAATGTGGATTCCTTCTTCTTCAATTGAAGGGAAAATCATTTCCCTGTCTTTTCTCTCTCCCACACCCTTGCAGATAGAGTTGCCCAGTCCAGATGCAGAAAGTAATTTAGAAGGTTTAAAAAAAAAAACCAAAGGAGAAATTCCACAAGAGGTAGCTTCCTCCTCCATAGCATCACTGTGATGGTGGGTAGGGACACACACACCTGGTGAAATTGTAAGTTTTCTTTCTGTGTATCTCTTACAACAGAGGAGCCTGGAGAGGTCTGCAACTATAGTTCACCAACTAGAGAGGTCATCAACATGCATAATCTAAAAGGGAAAGGTTCCATTTCTTCTTCTTTTTAAATGTATTTTTATTAAAGATTTCTTGGTTTACAAAAGTATGTGCAATGTCTCTTTTTTCAAGTTACATTTTCTACAGATCAGTTTCATTTGTTGAGACATTAGTGTTACATTAGGAAGAAAAGGGGGAAAGAGGTGGAGGGGGGAATGGTGAGTGGGGGTGGGGTCGGGTGGTGATGTTTCTATTTCGCTTAATGTATATGTGGGGTATTGTGTCAGCGTCGCTTGTGCAGGTTCTCTTTGCTATTTTGTGTTCCTTTGGTGGTGAGAGAGGTTGGGGTTGGCCTAGGTTGTGGTTGTTCGTTTGTGATTGGCTGTGGTGAAAAAGGGAAAGGTTTCTTGCAAGAATCTTGAGATTACAAACTTTCCCCTTTTCTCCTTCCATCCCACTCTTTTAGGATTGACAATCTCAACTTGAAAACGATACCTTGCTGCAGCTGTTAAAACTTCTTATCTTCAAAATGTGTCTATTCAATTCTTTGCAAGTTCTGTTGGCTTGTAGAGTTTGCCATCCCCCCCTCCCTCTTGTGCCTTTGGGCAGCTATCCAACAGGAGTTCAGCTCTCCACGCCCTTGTTTTGCTCACAACTCCAAACTTGAAGCTCTTCCAGTGAAAGCCAGGATTTTATTCCTGAAACGTTTCAGAACCTTTGTAAAAAAGAAGAGTGTAACAGAACTGGAACTAAACCCTAAACCAGATATGTTGCCAGATATTAGGCTTCATTATAATTCCAACATGTTGGATGAAGTGCTCACTTCCTCTGCCCCCCCCTTAAATTGAGCCTACAGCTTGTGACCTTGTTATGGCTTTCTTGGGCAGAAACCAGGGAAAATTCTGTGGTTAAGGCCATTTTATGTTTTTTTCCTTGCTCTAGTAAAATTGGAAATGGATTAAAAAGAAAGAGAGAAAGAGGAAGAGAGAAAAGCAAAACTTTTCTGTAGGAAGGTAGTGAGATTTGCACTGCAGTCTTTTCACTTTTTCCTTCTTACGAGGGATTTCCCTCATTTTTAAATTCACTTCCCATGGAAAAATCATTAACCCATCTGCCTCTTGGTTCTCTCCCCAGGCCACACTATTCACTAGCCCTATTTCATACCCACTTTAAGAGTTTTACATGGCTAGAATGTGACCCTGAACTCTGTTAATGCCTCTTTAGTCTGAGGCAGGGGTCAGCAAACTTTTTCAGCAGGGGGCCGGTCCACTGTTCCTCAGACCTTGGGGGGGGGGCGGACTATATTTTTTGGGGGGGTGAATGAAATCCTGTGCTCCACAAATAACCCAGAGATGCATTTTAAATAAAAGCACACATTCTACTCATGTAAAAACACACTGATTCCCGGACCGTCCGCGGGCTGGATTTAGAAGGTGATCGGGCCGGATCCGGCCCCTGGGCCTTAGTTTGCCTACCCATGGTCTGAGGGCTACATTCCTACTGGGACACCCTTCTGAGGGCCACATACCATTAATGGAAGAAGCCATATACAAAAGTGGGCAGGGCAATGGATGTAAAATTTATCCGTTATATTGTAGGCCAGTTTCTACTCACACTCACAAATCCCTCTTTATCCTCCACCCAGACAAGCAAGAGGCATTATCAGAGTTCAAGGATGCATTCTACCAAGGCAAAAAACACTTGGTGTAGGAGCAGGGCTTGTGATGGGTGTGACCTGGGGAAGGTTCTGAGAGCCAGACAGAGAGGCTTTAAAACACTTAAGTGATAATCTTGGGCATCCAAGATAACAAGGCCACGATTAAGATGTTTGTAAGAACATAAGATCATAAGAAGGCCCATCTAGCCCAGAATCCTGTTTTCATAGTCGCCAACCAGATGCCCTAATGGGAAGTCAGAAAGCAGGACCTGAACACAAGAACACTTTCCCCACACCCACCGTGGCTATTAGTCATTGATAGCTTTCTTTTCCATTAATTTGTCAAATGCACTTTTAAAGCCATGCAAGTTGGTGTCCATCGCCTATATCTCCCACAGTTTAACTATGTGCTGTGTAAAGCCGTCCTCCCTTTTGTATGCCCTGAATCTTCCAACATCCAGCTTCATTGGATAACCCTGAAGTCTAGTGTTATTGGAGGGAGGGACTTCTCTTTGCCCACTTTCTCCAAACCATGCATAATTTTATACACCTCTATCATGTTTCCTCTTAGTCACCTTTTCTCGGAACGAAAAAGCTTCAAATGTTGTAACTTTTCCACATCGCTCCATTCCCCTTGATGGTTTTGACTTCTCTTTTCTGAACAGTGATCCTCTATTGTTGCAGTAGACTGTTTGAAGAACAGTTTTCTTCCCTAGCCAGATGTTCTGGTTGTACAAAAGAAAGCACAGGTGCAGTACGACTATCGTGGCAACATTAAAAAATTCCCTGATCTAAATCCTACCTAAGGAACATTCAATAATATTATGCTCATTAGAGAAAGGATAAGCCACCAGCAGTCTGTAGTAAATTATTTCCTTTTAATTGTTCTCCAAGTCCAGCATGAAGGAATGCCATTCTATTCTGGCAAGAATATTTTCACCTGCTGCCCCTGAAGTCAGACCACAGTGGGTACATTCAAATTCTATACACAGGGCAAAAGTCAGAGCTGATATGTCTTTTGAAAGTTAAATGTCCAGTTTCTGTAATGGCACAAGGGCAGCTCCTCACTGAGCTGTTCACCTTCACCTGCACTGTTCTGTCCCAGAGTAGAAAATACCAACAACACAGATGCACAAATCCTTTGAAAAGAAAATCCCATGGGCCTCATAAAATGAAGGCATCTCTTCTCATTGCCTGAAGCAATCCAAATATATTTGCTTCTTCAGCTTGCATTTAGCATGTAGTGTCCTTCAAAGTCTCTTTATTTGTTTTCAGAGAAAAACCAATAATGCATGTATCTTGTACATCAGGGGCAAGGAACCCCATTCAGCCCAAGGGCTGAATTCCATGATGGGCAGCCTGGGGGCAGGGGCAATATGTCAGTGGTGGATGGGGCCGGAGTCGAAGGGGCCAGAGCACCAGATGTGACTTTTGCCTTTGTTTATTAGGTTATATTCCCAGCACAAAAGTCATTTAAAAAATGCAAGCATAAACCCCAACTAGGCAAAGCACTGCATGTTGGATGCAGACTGGGACAGGCAAGGGTTGTGGCCTGAACAGAATTCCAGGGGCCAGAGGGCTGATTCTGTTCTGTCATAGCAATCAAATCTAGCCTGTTTCATACTTATTTGACTAATTTCACAGTCTGAGTGTGCTATCTTAAAGTATTGTAAATGCTGTTTCATGGGAACATTTAGGAAATCTCTCTGCCCTCTCAAGGCTTCTTAAGTGTGTGTGTGTGTTTGTGTGTGACCTCAACTTCCTATTGCTGTACATTTCAGATGCAGCATGCAAAGTTGCACCGTTTCAAATACGTTGCTACATATAAGACAAGGACCATGAGTGCTAGAGTGGTAGAAGTGCTAACACATGGCCTTTAGAGGCAGCTGAAATAATAACAATAATGACAGCAGCAATAAATTATTATTAATAGTTGTGAATTTTATTTCATTTATGAATTACTTTCTGTGAAGCATCTCAAAGTGATTTCACAGTACAGTAAACAAACAAACAAACAAATTGTGTATTTAAAACTCTTTCAACCCAGTCTTGACACCTTTTGAGATTTGCTACAGTGATCATGAAATTTGAACACAGATGCAAGTTTTGGTTAGCATTAAGTGTATGAATTTCAAATCATTGTGTGAAATGTTCTGTTTCCCCACAAAATGGCTGTATGCTCAGAATTTCTTTTAAAGAAATCCTCACCTGTTCATCATAAAAAAGAATACTTTTATAGCACATTAGAGACTAATTGTGTGTGTGTGTGTGTGTGTGTGTGTTGAATGGCAGAATATTTCTTGGACTAGATGCATTAAGGGTTACCTTTGGTAGACAGGTATACATACACATGGATTTAGAGGTGGGGGTGTAAACAATGACGTCAGGTGGAAATAAAATGCAGAAAAAAGAGTTGCGATCTGGATTCAATTAAAGTTTGAATGTATCCAAAATGAGCTCAATGGTTATTCACAGTAATTACCTGTTGTGGGACAAGAAACTATTGTCACAGTTCAAGTCCAGATGAATAGAATCAAACTTAATTTTCAGTCCTAATTAACCTATTTCATGGAGGAGTTTCCCTTGGGGATTATAAATTGTATGACATCTTCAGAAGATAACCACATGGTCAGGATAAGTAGCAGTTTTTTGCTAGTGGTCTGTGATGGTCATGAATAGAGTCAAATGAATGGATTGGCGAGTTTTTCACATCCAGCTTTTAACAGAGAAGGTATATCTGGGGGCTTGAAAGACTGCTTGACCAATGTAGACACACCATTTTATATAGTCAGAAATTACCCGGGAAGAGAAAATTTCAGATGTGGGAACCATGGACTGACACCTTCAATAGGTACTTTGGGGGATTTGGGGCTGGTGGGCATTGCAAGGCAATGTATCTTCTGGACCATTTCCACCCTAAAAATTATTCTCAGCTCCCTTTAGTAAACAGTGGCCTCAGTTGGCAGTTAAACAGTACAAGAGTTTATTTTTATTTCTTGGAATTCAGTAGACCTGAAATGCCTGTTAAATGTTAACTTTCAAAAGACACACACATCAGCATTCTCAGCCACAGTGAAAGTGAAGGAGGGGACAAAGTAGACTGGAGAATTAGATTTTTGTTTTGTTTCAGATGCTTCCAGAACATACTTGCTGTTCCAGCCACCTGTTTCTAAATAAATTATGCACCTTGTGAAGGGTGTGTTTGTGCCTTCTTGTGATAGATTCCACCCTTGTGGTAGCTCCTTTTCTTTGTCGGATATAGGGATCCCCTGTCACTACTTTCCTAAACCTCTTCTTGAAAACCTCTGCTCAGTGGTCTTTCGTGGAGACATGTAATAGAATATATAGACGGGGTGGCTAATCTGCAACCTAGAGGCAGTGATTTCTACTGGATTTGGGGGACCCTTCACTGCCCAGTACCTGTTGAGCAAGGGGGGGGGTAATGTGAAGAAAATCAGGAAGAGTAGAGGTGGAAATCTTCCCCTCTCATCGTTGGGGCATGCTGGCTAAGGCTGATATGAGTTGGAGTGCCAAACAAATTTTTTTGGGGGGAGGGGGGCGTGTTTACTACCTCTGCAAATTAAGTTTTTTGACACACAGAACAACACTTTTTCCCTCCAAGATAGAGACCTTGTGCTCCATTTTGTAAGTCATTTGAAAATATTCACACGTATATACCAGTAAGCAAGCAAGGATAATTTGTTACATTGCCCTTGTAAAGGTTATGGTAAAGCCTAATGAGTTAGCTTACTGGTTTTTCTTAACCTAAAATATGCCCATGTTGAAAGTGTGACGTCTGACAGTGAAAGGTCTTGTTATTGTCTTTGGGGACATACTGCCTTTCTAGGAACTTTATGGAGCAAGGACTCTCTCCTTTTTTTAATTTTTTTTTAAAAATTGCTATTACTCAAGGCTTACACTCCAACCCACTGGATATAATAGGAGGAATCCAATTGGTGTCAAAATGGAATCCACAAAGCCAGGCTCTTGAGTTATTAGAAGCAGGGTTCCAATGAAATCTTTATATGTTTGGTATCATGTTGTTAAAAGTGGTGGGTATCTAGTGCTTTTTGGCCAAAAATAGCATAGCTACTTTGCTAGTACATTGTCCAAGTGAATGTTAATATGCACATGATTTTCTTTCTTTCTTTTAAATCAAACAGCAATATTAATGTGGACGTGTCTGTGTGGTCTCCTGATTATGCATGCTTCCTGGGATAATGCTAGCTTTGATGTTTTTGCATGTGCTTTTTGAGCCTCCAAGGAACTTACATCACCCAGAGACCTAAAATTAGGATGAAAGTCTGTGGATGCAACCTTTGGGGTGATTTATATATACACATGTGGCCAGTGGTCCTAAGTGTTTGCCACAAAGCCAAGTGGCAGGTATAGTACTTGTAGTCTAGTTACAGCAGTTTAATTACCATAAACCTCCAAATAAATTAAGTTGCTTCAAGGAAAGAACATAGTGAGCCAGTTTGGATGATCAGATCTCAGTTTGATAAATATGCACTGTGATTAGGTAAAGGTAAAGGTACCCCTGACCATTAGTCCCTATATGCACTGTGGTTAGAAACCTCTAATAGCGTTGTAGCCAATTCTTGTCCTGTACAGAGCAGACCCATTGAAATTAATGGATGTGACTAACTTAGGTCAATGGGTCTAGTCTTGAGTAAAACTTAGTTGGATGCAACCCATAGTTCTCCGTTTCATGCAGCCTGGGAAACTATAGTTACCAGCTTTGTCACAAGCCAGGGTCATAGAATCGTAGAGTTAGAAGGGACTAGAAGGGTCATCTAATCCAACCCCCTGTAATGCAGGAATCTTTTGCCCAATGTGAGACCACCTTCAAATAACTTAAACCACCTTCAAATAAATTAACTGTATCTTGGCTTGCACCTAAGCTGATAACCATGTTTTTTCCATAAATGGTTGTGGTGTTTTTAAAACTTCCTGGTTTGTTTACTTTTGTGCCGTGAAGTGGTTGCATGTACTGGCGAAAGGCTTGTGCTTTTGGGGGGAGGGTACAGGGAAAGCACTGTCATTGCTAGTGATTCAGAAAGGGGCAAACACAACTGGTTTTCCACGACCACAATGAAAGCCAATTAGTACAAGCATGAGCTGGGCTAATCTCAGAAACAAACTCCTCCCACTTTGAAGAACACACAGAAACCGCTTTATCAGCTATGCATAACTGCTCCACCATCTCTCCAGAATGGCTTCCCAGAAATCTGTTTATTGTGGCAAGTAGTAGCCTCTATGATGGACCAAGGACATGGGGGGACTGTGGCCCTCCAAATGCCATTGGACTCCAGCTCCCACCAGCACCTGCCAGCTTTGCTCCAAAAAAGAAAAGAAACAAGGCTCTTAGTAGCAACTGTCCCCTGGTCCATTTTAAACACTGTTGTGCAGACAAAGGAAGGATGACTTCTAAGTACAGCATGGGAGCCACTATTCCAAAATACCAAGTGAGCACATTCTCTTTTGAGACATGACTCAATAACTGAGATAAACAAAAGGAGGGAAAGGGTGAGGAAGGGCAGGAGTTAGACAGTAAGTCGGCGCGGTTACAAAGGTCATAGTTGTGCAACCTTGAAGGTACTAAATATATGCTGTATTTAGAAATAAATAACATCAGCTGTTTCATGCCTAATGATACAGTCTTTGCTTCAGAGGCATGATTTAAAGGAGGATGGGGTGAGGTTTTAAAGGAGGATGGAGTAAGTTCAGGGTGCTTTGCTCTGTGTGCTTTATGGAACTGGAAGTCGGAGGCCAGGAGCCAAGGCACTTTGGCCATGCCCAGTAATTAAATATGGCACAAATAAACAAAAGGAAGAAAGGGGAGAGAAAAGAGGCCCCTGGGTCACCCCCTTTTACCAGTTACCGGTAAAAAGAGCGATATATACTCTTTTTGGCTTCAAGGACAAAAACTGTGGTTCAAGTTAGACCAGAGAACTGTGGATACAACTGGTCATGTATATGCAGCCACTTCAATCACCAGGTAGAAGTGTAAACATTGCTAATTGCTTTGCATGGGGCAACTGCAGGGAGAAGGAGAGAGTTGCTGCAACTGTGCCCTCAGAATAGTTTATACTTATCAGTAGCTCTGAGGAGCCATCAGATCCAGTCACCTCTCTGTCTTTCATACCCGCTTCCCCCACAAATCACCCTCAGGGCTACAGGAAGAGAGCCAAGCAGAAGCTTCAGTGCTGTCAGTGAAGTAGCCAGCTACCTACCTACCTACCGTATATGGGAGGTTACTTGGGAGGTGCATGTAAGAACTTGCCTAGATCAGGGTCTGGCTGAGGGCCAGGAAGGGTTGGAGTCCCCAGCTCTCCTATATAAACTCTCAATCCGAGCAGCTTGAACTACTGAAGTAATAATTTGTAATTTGCAAGTCTTAGGCTTCCAAATTTAGCCTTTCTGGACTGGGGGAAATGAATGGGGGTGAACTGATTTGATGGGATAGCTCAGTTGGCAGAACATGAGACTTACTAATCTCAAAGTCGTGGGTTCGAGCCCCATGTTGGGCAAAAGATTCCCACATTGCAAGGGGTTGAACTAGATGACCTTCATGGTTCCCATCCAACTATATAGTTCTCTGATTCTGTATGCTCTTCAAAGAATGTAAATTTGAAAAAGCTGCAGTTGTATTTCAGAGCTCTGCAAGGCTGTTGAAACCAATCAGAAATGTGTGGATCAGTTCTGCTGTGCTGTCAAAATCTCAACATTTTGCACCAGTCTGTGTGAATGCGCCTGTATTTAATGATTCTCCTTTGTTTTTCTTGATGCTGAAAACTGGATTTATCATCTGGCTTTGGTCTCAAGGCTGTTTCTCCACTGATCCTGTCTGTACCCCCTCCTCCAACCCTTTTTGGAACAATCAACAATTTAGTCTAAAATCATGCTGGATGTTTGGGCTGTAAAGCTTAGTTTATTTTGTCCCTCTTTTCAAGGACTTAAGATGTTGCTGCAGGCAGCAGTTAGTCTAGAGAAAGCGGGCTAATGGCTAGTCCGTGATGTTTGTACTTTATAAAATATTGTTTTCGAAGCTTGTTCCCTTGGCTCTGACGCCAGCCAGCCCTGTGAACTTGAGCAGTGATGTTTGATCAAGCTGACTCATTGCTATCAACCTCTGTTTCCTTGTATGTAAAACAGGATTAATAGAAAGATGTATTGGTTTCCAGATGTTATAAAGAGCTAAGTACCATTGCTCAAAGATTTTATGTGTTAAATCCTTGCAGTTGTAGGATAGCATTCTGATAGGCTGCTTTTTATTTATTTATTGGAATACCATGTGCAAAAGGGACAAGAGAGACAGCCAGCTTTATAAGTGTCAGCTTTGCCTGTTTTGACACTGGATTTCATGGAGGTACTTTTGATGTATTCTTCTTAGCCATAATGATTTTTGTTTTGTCTAACAGATTCATCTTTAGCTCACTGCTTTAATTTCAAAGGGCTTTCAAGCCCTCACCTTGAAAAGGCTATTGGTGAAACAGAAATGTCTGAAGGAAGGAGTGACTTCAAATATTTTTTGGAGAGGAGCATACTGGATATTTTGTTAGCAGCAGCAAAGACAGATTTCTCCCCTTCTGCCACTTCACAAACATTACTTTTGTCATAGCAATACAGTAATGACAAGTATTCTAAGATGTGGGTTCTCTGTTGCATTTTCGTTATGCAGTGCTTTGTGGCAAAGTGTGGGGGCTGTTACTGTCAAGAAACAGTCCTGTGCCAATAGACAAAACTAAAGAGAAATGTTTAAGTAATAACAAGCAAGTTTGCAGAAAAGCTAGTCTATTATATGGAGAGCAAGGAAGGTTTTAAACAGTTGCCTAGAGAGGCAAAGGGTCTAGTGGGCTTTCTTAATACATATCACAGCACATTCCTTGGAAGGCCTTGGGATTATAGACTGGATGCTTTCCAAAAACTTAAAAGAAATTAAAAAAAAACCCTTTCCCTCATGTAAAGAATGTGTGTTTTGAAAGTAGAGGAACTGAGTCAAAGTTTGCTTCTCTGCACAATTACTAGCATGGGATATGTGTGCGGCATTCTGAATTTATAAATAAGACTTAAGTGGTTCTTAGGGAATTGCCCCCCCCCCCAAAAAACCATTAGAACATTTGGCATATTTAGCAGAATTAATGGATAAACTACATGGAAAATACAGCTTTTAAATACTTCTGTAGGTGCAAACCCTTTGTGGCTTACAAAATAAATGTTTGTCTTTTTTGCAAATATCAGTCCAAAGCTATTTATTTTGGAAAAATAGTGGCACTCTCCATTTTGCCTGTTTAAAGAATAGTTTATAAAATTTACATTCCTTTAGAAATGGGGTATGTTTCTCATTACTATTTACTAATTACTTTTTATGTTGTTGACTGACTGTTCATGCTGTAGATGCAAAACCACTTGTGTGTTCACCTTAAGAACGTAACATGCAATGTGGAAAATAGACTGCCCTTGAGATCTTGTTGGACTTCACTTCCTATCAGCCATAGCCAGGTATGATGGCAGTTGTAGGCCAGCAACATCTGGAAGGGCACAACCTCCCCCCCCCCGGTATTTATACCATTTATATTCTGTACCTTCAACATGATCATATTTGCAGACTGCTGGCAAAAATGTTGTAAAAGCAGTATACAGTACTGTACAAAAGAATCAAACTAGCTAAACTAGTAACAAACCTCTAGAAGCCTCAAAGCTGCTTTGAAAGCTGGGGGGGGGGCACAACAAAGATCTCAAAATATATTTTAAAGCCTAGGGAAATGTTTTAGCTGGACATAGTCAGACCATTGCCACATCTACGTCAATATTGTCTATGTTGCTTGGCAGCAGCTTACCAGAATTCACATGGGTGATCTAGTTGTAACTTTGAGCATCCGCTTTCCATGCAAAAGGTCTCAGGTTCAATCCATGGCACCTCCATGTTGGGCAAGGAGATGCTCCCTGTCTGAAACCTTGAGGAGCCACTGCCAATCAGTGGAGCCTATACTGAGCTAGATGGGCCAATGATCTGATGTGTAGGATAGCGTCCTATATTCTTAACTACTACCACGGGGGGTAGTCAACATGGAACCCACTAGATCTGTGGACTACTATGAAACTCTCCCAGCGTGGCTGATGCACTGGAATGATGTGGAGTTGCAGACCACAACATCTGTAGGGCACCACATTGGCTACCCCTGCTGTAAGGCAAAACAGCTGTATATTGCAGATGGCAGGCAAGGGACGATGACTTGCTGGGGGGGGGGCTTCCCTAGTGACCTAGTGAATTCATGACAAAATCAGATTTAAAACCAGGGAAATTGTCATAACTCAGTCTCTTGATAGATGTGCTGCACTATACTAAGAATGTCCGCACAGAACTGAATTAAATGGGGCTCACTCGCAAATTAAGTAGTGTTGCAGTCTTGTCCTCCTTGTATTAGTCTAATCCTCCTTTAAACCAGCTTTGTGTAAAACTTGGACTTTTGTTTAAACTTTCTTTCATTTCAAGCTATGTTTCATTTTGTAGTGCTCTTTAATTCCTCTGAACTTCATTCTGTGTTTCTCCCTATTTTATTTTCCTCTTTCTGAGCTGTCTCCTTCACACCTTATATTCACTTTATTCCTTCTTCCCCACCCACTTTTCTTCTTCCTCCTCCTGCTTTTACTCTGGTTCTTATGCAGCATATTTCATTGTGATTGAGCTGTAATGTATAATTCATCAAGCTGCGTTGAACCATGAAGCTATTGTATGAAAGGGAGATGGAGACAAGTTGAGCAAATGAAAGGCTTAATTCTAGTGTGGAGACTTGGCCTGCCCAGGCACAACTAATGCCAGCCTTCATTTCTGAAGAGCATGTCATTAAGCATGGGAATGGGTGGCCATTAGGACTGCAGTGTCCCACCAAAAGCAACCCCCTTTTCTGTGCTTAATCTCAGTGACTGACAATAACAATGTCCATTGTAAAGTGGCATAGCTCTTCCGAGCAGTGACATCGTTCTAATGCAGGTTGTTGGCATCTGTCTGTCTTCAGAGACAATGGAGTGCACCACCAGGGTTGAAGTCACAGGTGAGAGCTGAGTGCAGAGTGGAGACGAAAGGTGGACAAACTACTGCAGAAGGAACATGTGTCTCCCACTAGAGATACCACCCCTCCCCTAACACCCCATGCACCACTTACGATTTAGCACACCTAACCCAGCACACAAAGCATACATTATAACTGTGGGTTTGCCAGGGGCATATTGTAGAAACATAGAAAGCTGTCTTATACCCAAGCAGTGTTAGAAACTGAGATATGAAAGCTAGGAGCTAAATGGCATCTTAAACCTAGGTTATGCGCGCAACAACAGAATTTCTAGGTGCGCTTTTTTAATAGCAAGAATACAAAGCTATGAATGAACAATGGACTGCTGCTAAAGTATTAAGTTCATTTTTCACATGGTCTAGTCCTTCCCCTCCCCACCCCCCTAATATTCTTAAGAGCATGGGTAGGCAAACTAAAGCCCGGGGGCCAGATGTGGCCCAATCGCCTTCTCAATCCGGCCTGTGAATGGTCTGTGAATCGGCGTGTTTTTACATGAGTAGAATGTGTCCTTTTATTTAAAATGCATCTCTGGGCTATTTGTGGGGCATAGGAATTTGTTCACCCCCCCCCCCAAATATAGTCCGGCCCCCTACAAGGTCTGAGGGACAGTGGACCGGCCCCCTGCTGAAAAAGTTTGCTGACCCCTGCTTAAGAGGGTCTCTTTTCCGGTCTTCAGAGTGTAGCTGGAAGTGGGGAGGCAGAAAAAGGTCCTCATTTCCTGCAGTTTTAATCTGAAATCTTAGGCTCAGTACTGCGCTCAGAGCTCAGAAACTACTCACACTAATGAAATTCCCTGTTGCAAAATGTGCCTAGAACAGTGGGAGTTTCAAACACAGCACCCAAGTCAGACCAGTGGTCCATCTAGCTCACTATTGTCTGCTGTGACTGGTAGCAGCTCTCCAGGGCTTCAGACAGGAAGTCTCTCCCAGGAAGTCTCTTCTTCCTGGAGACACAGTGGGTTGCACCTGGGACATTCTGCATACAAATCAGATGCTCTGCCACTGAGCTACAGCCCGTCTCTCCACCACCAGTCCCAACAATGCAGCTTGGGTCATTGAATCACATGAGCTGCTTGATCATTTTGGTTGCCCCTTTCTGAACCCTTTCCGGCTCTACAATATTGTTTTTGAGGTGCAGTGACCAGAACGTATACACATTATTCCAAGCATGGTTGGATCATGCAACTCCCATCATCAGCAAACGTTTTCAGCAGGGGGCTGGTCCACTGTCCCTCAGACTTTGGGGGGGGGGCTGGACTATATTTTTTTTGGGGGGGGAATGAACAAATTCCTATGCCCCACAAATAACCCAGAGATGCATTTAAAATAAAAGGACACATTCTACTCATGTAAAAACATGCTGATTCCATGGGCAGGATTTAGAAGGTGATTGGGCCACATCCGGCCCCCTTGGCCATAGGCAGGGCTGCCTGGGGCTGATAAGAGGTGGAAATTATAACGTCAGGAGCACAGGTTCACCATACCTGCTCTAAAGGAAGACACCATTTTGTTGACTTCTTGAAAATTCACAGAAGTTTCAGAAATGCAAAAAACAGTACTAATGAAGGAGTTTGTAAATACAGTCTCACGCCCACACCAATTCTTTTTTCAATAAACAAAGCATTTATTTTAATTTAATTAACTCAGATTCCTAGAAAATATATGTTCCAAGTATAGCAACCACAACTTCCTGTAGTTTCATATGTTTGGGAGGGGGAAGGTAATTGTTGAAGCATCACCCCTGCTGCCCTGCAACATTTCCTCTTAATTCAGAATGGAGAAGTTTACTTTCTCATGTATTGATCTGTTGTGATGATAGGCACAGAGCCACAGACCCATTACTCACTCATTGCACACTCCACCCCCAAAACCTGACAAGTCATACTCTTGGAATGTTTCATACAGATTTACTGGCTTTAGGAAACAACTGCAGTTCCTTTACCACTCATCTGCATTTCTGTAGAGAGCAAATATAGGAGAATTAGAAGGTGTTGTTATTTTTTTAAAGGGATAAATTCCTTTTAGCAGAGATGACCCAAGATAGTTTGGTTCCTGAGTCAGAGAACCCCAAATGATGGCTCTTCTTCTTAACTCTGTCCCACCCTCACCATGGAAGTAAAAATATAATGATAAACCAAATCTTTAACAATTCTCCCCTATTTTAATGGCCAACCTGCCTTTTAGATTTTAAACCATTGCCAAATGTGCAATTTAAGTCTCTCTCGGGGCGACGGGAAAAAATGTGTTGGTTGTTACGTGTTATTCTGATCCACTTGTTGGGTATGAACATGGGTTCAAATTCCAGTCATCCATGAAACAACTTTAGATAAGTTCGTGCTAAGTGCTGTTCCGGTTTGGTGTGACTCATTGGATTATTGTGAGGATAAAATACAATAGTGATATATAACTCATCCTGATATGGGGAAGGGCTGACATTGCCCAGTTAGGACTGGGAAAGATCCCAGTCTGAAACCCTAGAACAGGGGTGAGGCACTCATAGTCCTCCAGATGTTGTTGGAATGCCACTCCCATCATCCCTGATGATTGATCATGCTGGCTGGGGCTGATGGGATCAGTGAGCAGTGATGATAATGATATCAAGGAGGAAGGAGCAGGGACCTCCATTCACTTAGTCCTCTTTTTCCAAGGACTGGTGTAGATTGAGCTCAGAGGGATGGCAAGCTAGTGACAGGAAGTGGGGGACTTTCCTTTTCTATCAAGGCCTGTGCTCCCTGTGGTGGTGGGGTAATCTGTCAGGGATCATATGTCAGCAATGGGTGGGTCCAGAACCCAAAATTGGGTGGGTCCACCTCTCCCCCCACCCCCCTCTCTCTCCCCCCCACCCCTTTTCCTCTCTCCAGGCTTGTGGCAGATGAGTGAGGGAGAAAGACAAATCACTCTTGCAAAATGTCTGAACTGATCACTTTGCAGAGGGGCTTTAGAAATTAGGCCAAAGGCCACATGAAATTAAGCTGCAGGTTGTGCCCACCCCTGACCGAAGTTCATGAAGATGTGAACTGGCTCATGCAAAACTTCGTTGAACAAGAACATTGGTAGTCTCATGTAGTAATTTGGGGGGGGGGGCAAATCTAAATAATCCGTCATTTAAAAACCCTCTTAAAAAAACATGCATTCTTACTTAATGTATACATTTTGGAAACTCATTATTTCTCCCTGAATCATTTCAATGCCATGCTAGGAAGGAGTGATTTCATGCCCTTTTCTCTTCCCTCACCCCCCCACCCAAAAAAGTAGGTGGAATTACTCAGTACTTTGGTATAATTGTTCTGAGTCCTTTTTTCTGAATTCGAAGAGAAAATGTGCAGAAGAGATGTACAGCAGGCACCCAATGTGATGGAAAGGTATAATTTGGCCACCTACCACTAGCTGCTGAAAAGTAATTTTAAAGGCCGGGTGCCGATCAGGATTAATCACCCAGTTCGTTACTGAAAAACACGTCTTTCCTTTCCCACACCTTTGTGTGTTCCTTGCTAAATAGTGTAAAGAGAGAGGAACAACCTCTCTGACCGTATTTACTTGGGAGAAAGATAGTCCAGCTCTAACCAAAAGGGTTCCCTTTGTGTTGACACATTCCAGTGTTCCCTTCCTATATAGGACTTCCTTTTGTATAAATAATCAGTGGTCATTACTGGTGGTGCAGAGATAAAAAGTCTGCCCCTGCCCCCTTTCCCTGCAGACTGTTTATGGGCCCTGTCAGCTCAGTTACCTTCAGTTGAACTCCATCGATGGACATGGCCAAGTGTTCCCCTTCAAATGAAGGGAGGGTGGTGGTGAGGGGAAGAGCATTGTTGAAAGGAGGTGACCTCTTCGTCACCCTCTTCTGTCATCATGATGCCTTTATGGGTGTGTATGTGTGTGTTTTATTCTTTCTGAACCACAACAACTTTCCATCCTCTTCCCCAGAGACATAGTGGGGATTTTTTCTTTCTTTTCAGCAATGCACCCTCTCTGTCACTCTTAAGTTTATTTGATTTAGACTTCATAGTCAAAAGCTGTACCTCTTTTTTGTTTTTTAATTAAAAAAATAACTTTTATTTATTCCTTATGGAACCAACAGTATTGTATTTTCATATATAATCAGAACTAAGTGGCTCCCCATAGTGTAGTTGGGCTGACTTGCTGGGAGACCTTGAGCCAGTCACTGTCTCTCAGCCTAACCTACCTCACATGGTGGTTGCATGGGTAATGTGGAGAACCTTGTATGCTACCACGATGTCCTTGGGGAAAAGCAGGGAGAGGACATACGGTAGATGCAATAAGTAAATACATGTAACATTCCACCCCAGCAAGATTAGTGATGTTAAATTCTCTAGAATAATCTTTTGGAGAACATTCTCGAGAATATTCTTGATTAATGAGGTGTATACATTTAAAGCAGCTGTGTAGACAACACAGAATTTACAGTTTGTGGAGAATATTCCAGAGAATATTCTCAGTTCTTATCACTAAGCAAGATTCTCTCATTGCAGTTCTCATATATGAATCCTAAGTTAGTCATGTCCATTAACTTCAGTGGGTCTGCACTGAGTAGGACTAGCATTGGACACAGCACATGAAAATCAGGTGTGAGAATTGCCAGTGAAAAGGAAAGAGGTGTGGGTGGAGGAGACTGAGAGAGAAGCATTATGTCACCAAGATTCTCTGCCAGCTGTGATGGAGCCGGACTATTGATGAATCCCTGGCTGTAGGCCAGTCTTTCCTGGACTCAAATGTAATTCAGGGAGAGGGCAGGGGAGGAGAAGGGCGGGAGGAGGGAGAGAGAACCAGACAGAGAAATTGATTGTTAGTTTAATGTGATTTGACATCAGGGAAAGTGGAAGTAGAGGACAAGGAAAAGCCACAACCTCAGTGCTACATTAGCAGCACTTTGACATTACAGAATTTATTGGTGCCCTGTTTCTCTCCTGGAGACAGACTTTTTAGAATCCTTTCCAGGGCAAGGGAAATATGGCCAAGGTTTGTATATGAATGATATCTTTGTGTGCAGGAGACACAGCTTGCAGGCACTCTCCCTGCCCCCCCCCCCGGTGGCTCAGCACCTACAGGAAAAGGATGGAGAGGGCAGAGCAGTCAAACAGCTGGAAGATGATATCCATCCTTTGTTAAGGCCATCAGTAATTTCTCTGGATGGGGAAAGATCACAGCTATGAGTTGTCAAAGTGATCCAGAAACGTCCCTGGCTGGTTATAGAATCCTGTCCTTGACAAGAAAACTATCTAGCAAACTGTATCTGGGCAAGTACAACCATTTGGCTAAGTAATGATGTGCAACAGAGCCCAATTGGACTCCCTAATGTAGGGTTGTTGGTAGGGTTGTCTCCTGGCAGTGTGGGAAGGGGTACTTGCTCCTTAAGTTGGGGTTGTCTTATATTATGAAATCCCTCATACCTTAGAAAAGGATGGCTCTTCCAATGCTGGGTGTTTGCAATTTATTCCCTTGCATCATCGTACATATTACTTCTAAATCCCTTTCATGTGTGGTGTTACCTTGTCGTAGGCTTGTTGAAGTTGTGTGAAGCATCATATTTTGAAGTGAGCATTTTGGTTATTGTTTCACACACGATGCTTCTCTTGCTTATGTAACAGCAGAATACCAACCAAATGTTGGGAATGTGTACTGAGTATTTGTGCAGGTTGTTGCTGACCACTTTGTGTGTTTATTTATTTACACCTTACTTTCCAACAAAACATTTTACTCAAAGCGATAATGTATATGATAATGTGGTGACTGCATTTTGGACCAATTGCAATTTCCAGAACATATTTAAAGTCAGCCTTTAAAGATTGCAGCAGGATTCCAATCTGGGCATAACTGGAGCATGTGTGACCTAGTCCGGGTCTACTAAGCACTGCAATATTTCTCGCTTTCCTTAGTATGTGGTTTGTTGGTTGCTTGCCATGCAAATAGGTATGGGAAGAGATTGCAGTTTACGTCACATACCAATACACATTAGGTTCTCTAAAGAGTCTGTTTCTTTTCCTCTCTCTTGTTGGTGGTGTGGTTTAGGAGAAGTATGCAGACAGGCTTAGAGGTATGTAAGGGCATTATTGTGGAAGGTAAGAGAAAATGTCCCGTCTGAAGTAGCCACGAGACGAGAGCTCTGGGCCTGTGCTTTATATGGGGCAAGAAATCCTGTATTGTTTGCTAATTCTCTCCCAGACTGGAAAATACTTCACGTCTGTCCTCGCGGAAAACATGTCATAAAAGAGTGTTTGTACGAGAGGCATCTTTGTTCATTGTTCCCCTCAGCCACTGTAACTTGACATATTCTGCATTAAAGGCAGAGGTACCTTGAAAACAGCATTTTGTTTTGCGTTTTAAAGCAAGAAAGAAAGAAAGAAAGAGAAAGAGAAGGGGGGAAAGCAGCTCACAGTCATGGAACTGGAAAGCCACCCCAAGGACCAGGTCCTGAGCAGCGCTATGAAGCTAGAGCCAGATGTGAAGAAAGGTCTTGAGGAGTTTAACAGGACAGCATTGACCACTGTGTTATTTCCCCCCTTGCCTCCATTCCACACTTCAGCCTCCATAACTTCCACCCTTCCTTGCTATCGGCTTCACACCATCATCTTTTGTGGAAAATTAAGCTGTTAATGGATGATATTGCTATCAGTGGCTACTAGCCATGATGATGAGTGTAGTGTCTGAGGCAACAAGTCTCTGAATACCAGTTGCTGTTGCACTCATGTCCTGCTTTCAGGCTTCTCAGGGCAACCCAGGTGACCACTGTGAGAATAGGGTGCTGGACTATTTTGATGTATCCAGCTTGGACATCTTTAAAAGAGGATTAGGCAATTCATGGAGGATAAATCTTTCAATGACTACTGGGCCCAGTGGCTATGTTCTCCCTCCACTGTTGGAGGCAATATGCCTCTGCATTCCAGTCACTGAGAATCATAAAGTGGAGGAGAGTTGCTATTGAACTCTCTGTTCCTACTTTGGGGCTTCCTTGAGGTGTCTGGTTGGTCACTCTGAAAAGAGGATGCTGGTCTAGATAGTTCTTTTGACCTGATCTTGCAGGACTGCTCTTATGTTTGCACATGTTAGCATTTTCCTCCTCTTCTCTCTCTCTCTCTCCACCCCCCCTGCCTCCCATGGGGCTTTGAGGTTTCTGAATGCAGTAAATAACATTTTTACTACCTTCTATTGCAGAAAGGCGCATGCCTAACCTCACATTTCTAAATGGGCATATCTTGATGGTCCAGGCCAGCTGTAAAGTATGATCCAAGATCATACTACGACTCTCATCATGTTACACACAGAAGCAAGAGATCAAGTATGTTATGCAGGAGAGTGAGGAAAACACAAACTTGTGACATAGGTAGCCGTACTCCGAATACACCCATTGAAAATAACAGCTATTACTAACAAGTCTCTTGATTGAACATTGGCTGTACTCTGCGATCCAGTGTTGTGTAGTGGTTGGAGTGTTGGACTAGGAGACCAGCAGGGTTCAAATTCCCACTCAGACATGAAGCTTGCTGGATGACCTTGGGTCACTGACTCTCAGCCTAACCCTCCTCAAAGGGTTGTTGGGGTTAAATTAGGAGGGAGAAACCATATACACCACCCCTGCCTGAGCTCCTTTGAAAAAAGGTGGGATATAAATGCAATAAATAAATAATAAAACTTACAGTTGGATACAACCCAGAATGGATATGTTGCTTACTTGTTTGGAAAAGTGGTGTGGCTAGGTCTTAGAGCACGTACTTTGTGTGCAGAAGACCCCAGGTTCAGTCCTCAGCATCTCCAGGTAGGGCTGGGAGAGAAACCTGTCTGAAATCCTAGAGCAGGGGTCAGCAAACTTTTTCAGCAGGGTGCCGGTCCACTGTCCCTCAGACCTTGTGGGGGGCCGGACTATATTTTTGAAAAAAAAAATGAACAAATTCATTTTTTGCCCCACAAATCAGCCAGAGATGCATTTTAAATAAAAGCTCACATAATACTCATGTAAAAACACGCTGATTCCCGGACCGTCCGCTGGCCGGATTTAGAAGGCGATTGGGCCGGATCCGACCCCTGGCCCTTAGTTTGCCTATCCATGTCCTTTTGCCCTGGTGTTGATGAAGCAGGTTTCTGTGAGCCAGTGTGGGAGTTGGAGAGCGGGAAGGAGAGGGTTGGTTTGGCAGGTTGATCAAATGAAGGTTTTAATCCATTTTCAATCCATCTGCCCTCTTATTACTCTCCAATCTTCTTTTGAAGATGTTGTGGGTCTCTTTACAGCGATTAAAGCACAATCCAGTTACGTGGATTCTGACGGCGTGCATCCCAGCCTCTTCATCCCCTCCACCCCAGATGCCCCATATTTTATGGTAGGGAAAAAGTGAGAGAGCAAGCAGATGGTATCAGCTACAACTACCTATTTGTACTGAATAGAAGTTTACAGAAGAACATCATAATGTTTGAAAGGGACACTACAGGTAGTACATAAACATTCTGCAAGGAGCACCAGCTACTTCAGGCCTCTATGTGCATGTTATGTCCCAAACTACCATGGAGCTGGCTTGCCTTAGGCAAACTGCACAAAAGCCCTTCACTTAAAATTAATTCTCATTGTGTGGCTGTGGAGAGTACTTAGAAATCCAGAGAGCCACTCAACATGTCTGTTTGCTTGGATCTGTAGTTAGATTGATGGATAAGGCCCACTTCATGTATAGAATCATAGAATCTATCCAAGGGACCCAGGTTAGTCATGTCTATTAATTTCAGTGGGTCTACTCTGATTGGATTAGCAGTGGCTACAACCCTATATCTTCTCAATCTCTAATGACCCTTCCATCGTATGCTCACAACTGGACCTTTTAGGAAAGCTTTTCAGCCATTACTGTTTCTTTGGTTCTGCATTTTAAAAAGTGCTTTTAACTGCTGTGGTTAAATATTTTTTTTGTTGGTGATTTGGGTATTCTCTCTAGATGCCTTGAGTGGCAAAGACGTTTCTCTGCTACTGTAGTGTTTTAGTTATTAAGTTACTTTGTTAGGTGCCTTGGGCTGGTTGAAGAAAGTAGGGTGTGTAGATTGTGTGTGTGTGTGTGTGTGTGTGTGTGTGTGTGTGTGTGTGTGTGTGTGTTTGCCCTCTCCTTTCCCCCTCCTGCCTCTCTTGTCTCCCTGCCCATCAAAAGTTAAAATTCTCAAGACTTTGGAGTCATATGCTTCATTTGGGTTCTGCTAATAATGTGAAGCAGGGTGGGAAACCTTTTCCAGCCTGTTGTTGTTGTTGATTAAATTTGTACACAGCCCTTCACCCATAGATCTCAGGGCAGTTGGTAACATAAAAATACAAGATAAAAACAAAAACATTATATAAACAAAAACAAACACAAATGAATAGCCTAGGAAGTGGGGTGTTTTTTTCCTCATAGGCGAAAGAGCTGCTACGTTTTTCTGAGAAACACAGAAATTTCTGAGGGGTGGGAATTGAAGGGTGAAAAGCTATTGCACAGTGCATGGGTGCAAAGCAACTGCGGGGAGAGTGGGAGTTGTGGAGCCCTTTCTCTCTCTCCCCATCCACCCGAGGGGGAACTGACAAAGGGCAGTGCAAAGAAAACTCTGTCCCAAAAGCCAGTCCTGGGGTCGAGGTCAGTTATTCTGGCCTAGAAAACACAAGGCTTCCAGCAGCCGCCCTTGTCAACCCAGAGAGCGCTCAGTGACATGCATACCAGGATTTGACAATGAAACCAGAGGGGAGGAAAAGGGGGCAGGGCTATCTTTTTATAAACTACTCGGTTGTGGGAGGAAAGCCTTCCCAGCACAGACTCGGGGTAGCAGCAGCCATTCTGGGATGGCGACAGCTAACAAAAGAGCAGGGGGGGATGGAAAAGGGGGCTAAGGGCCCCCTTGGCGAGCTATTGTTTCCGTGCTCCATGCCGAATAACCGTGACTCCCGTGACCTCTTGGTGTGCTCTCCTGAATGAGGGCTTCAGGACACCTGCCACACCAAACAGCTGAGGCAAAAAGTATTAAAGGCCTGGCTTCCCAGCACTGTTTTGCTGCTACTCCCCACCCCACCCCCATTCCCTTGTAGCAGAAAGGATAACAAACCTTCCCATTGTCAAATCTGTCCTCCCCCCCTTCCCTCCCCCTTTCTCCCCATTCCAGTTAATGGTGCCCAATTTTTATTGGTTAAGGTTCCCATCTGCTTGGAAACCGGTTACGCTGTTAAGGAGGACCAGGGTAGGGGAGAAATTAAAACCTTGCCTCTATATGCCAGGATTATCATTATTAATAGTGGTAGTAGTATTTATTCTTTTGCAATGCCAAAATGAGTGCAGACCTACAATAGATATTTTTGTTCCCCAGCGGTGAATTTGCTCTTTTTCTTTCAACCTAGATTGGGTCAGGCGTCAGGGACTCTTTATGCACAGGACCTCTCTGGAATATTACCAGTGGGGTTCTGTGCACAAGAGTGGACCGTGCTTGGGCTTCGTTTCAGCACCTGGTATAGGAAGCTGCCTTATGCTGAGTCAGAACCACTGGTCCATTTAGCTCAGCATTGTTCTGAGCACTGGCTGATGGCAGCTGTCCAAGGAGGTCTTTCCTAGTCTTATCTAGAGATGTCAGGGATTGAACACGGAGCCTTCTGCATGCAAAGCAGATGCACTAACCCCTAAGCCATGGCATTCAAGACACGGGAAGCTGCTTTATACTAAGACTTGTGTTTCATCAGTACACAAAGTGGTTGTGGCACTCTATAGGGTTTCAGTCAAGGGGCATTCCAGCCCACCTGGAAATGCCAGGGATCAAACTTGGGACCTGCTGTAGTAAAGCAGGGGCTCTACCACTGAGTTAATAGCCTTCCTTTGAAATCAAGGGACAGCAGCAATATAAACTTATCAAAACAAATTGAGCTATCCAAAAGAAAAAAGAAAAGAAGTGCAGCTATCGGGATAACCAGCCCCCTCCAGATAATTATAAAAAGGATGTCAGAAAAGAGTAATCTTAATCATCCATCTCAAAATGGAAATAGGAGGGAGACAGACACACCTCCTGGATAAAGGACCCCCAGGTTTTGGGCACCTCTGCTGAAAAGGCCCTGTCCCCTCAACCCCTGCAAACACCAACATAACCTCCAATAATAGAGGGATACAGAAAAGAGCCCTGTATGGTTCTGTGCCCTATATGGTACTGTGTTTCAGCAGTAGCATATATAAGTAAGCTAGATTGAAGTTGTTATGATAATGAGAATGGGGGCTAGAAAGTAAGTGTCAGTCAGCAAAAATCAAGTATTATTGATGAATTTGCTCTAAACCTGCTTAACAGCATGTGGCAATGCTGCTGAAATCTTAGAAGCCAGACTAGATGAATAAGGTCTTCAGTCTCTTGTACAACTCTGTAACTCCTGAACACTGACTAAAGCAGGAAAAAACCCCTATTACAAATGTGTATGTGCATAATTTAGATAGCACCACAGAATACATATGGTATTTTTTCTTGCTGCAGTATTAGTCTTATTGGTAAGCTTGCCTGGATATATAGGGAGGTGTGAAGGCCCTGGTTCCTAATACTTCAGCAGTTATTGTCACATGCTGTCCAAACAGTTTTGGAGCACATTTTGCCAATAATACTTGATCACCACTGGCTACCTATTACTTACCGTAATTCCTGAACCCCATCTGAAGTGCTACCTGTCACCCTTTGAGGCTTAAACAGTTTGGATCTAGCTTACTTCCAAATGATACTGGGAAACTTACATCAATATAATATTGGTGGTCAGTTGAGATTGGAAGGGGAACTTCACTCTGTGTCCCCCCCCCCTTACCAGAAATTACAAGGGTATATATGCCAAATGATTTTTTTCATCCCTTCTTT
Source organism: Darevskia mixta (assembly GCA_034641385.1). Classification (NCBI taxonomy): domain Eukaryota; kingdom Metazoa; phylum Chordata; class Lepidosauria; order Squamata; family Lacertidae; genus Darevskia; species Darevskia mixta. The sequence goes on from JAWWNH010000181.1 coordinate 6,750,983, forward strand.
TTATTCTCATTAAACCAAGGCCCAACTCTTTATACCAGATATAATCACAACTTCCCTAATGTTACAGTGCTTTTCTAGCTCTTGTATCTGGTAACATATTTTTAAGGACAGTCGCCCTTCATTTTGCCATGGCTCATGACTTCCTGTGTGCACAACCCTCCTCATGTCAGGAGGCCTTTGATCCTTTAATTGGTTTCTATCCACCTGATCCCATTCCCCCCCCCCTCCCCTGGAGCTAAAATCTATTTCTCCATAATGCCTCCTCTGCAGCTTCTCATTACAGTCCTTTAACCAGAGATCCTTATGAACTAAATTCTATTAAGTGTTGTTCTCCAATCAAATTACCTTTTAGGGCTTTTTCATAGGTAGTGTACATTTTTCTCTCTATATACATTTCAGTGGATAGCCCATTGCCTCGAGGTTGGGGCAATTCATATGGGAAATAAATTAGTATATATCCTTTTAGAAACTCTTTTCAGAAATAGAATGAACGAAAGAGGAATGATAGTTTTAAATTTATATGTGGGGAGAGGAGTGATATACCTAAAACTGCTACTTTCTTAACAATTAGAAAGAAATGTTAAGTATACATATCAATTTAGAAGAAAACCAATCGGTTTTATCCAGTGCTAGTCCTACTCAGAATAGACCCATTTAAGTTATTGGCCATGAGTATATCTCTATTATACTTATTGGGTTGTATTCAACTGTCTCCCTGTCTTCACAACAACAACAACAAAAGCAACAACAACCCTGTCTCGAATCACCCAGTGAACTAGGAAACTGAAGGCCTTAAAAGTATGAGTTATATGCAAGGCTACTCCTACTCAGGGATGCGGGTGGCGCTGTGGGTTAAACCACAGAGCCTAGGGCTTGCCGATTAGAAGGTCGGCGGTTTGAATCCCCGGGATGGGGTGAGCTACCGTTGCTTGGACCCTGCTCCTGCCAACCTAGCAGTTCGAAAGCACGTCAAAGTGCAAGTAGATAAATAGGTACCGCTGCAGCGGGAAGGTAAACAGCGTTTCCGTGCGCTGCTCTGGTTCGCCAGAAGGTGCTTTGTCATGCTGGCCACATGACCTGGAAGCTGTACGCCAGCTCCCTCGGCCAATAATGTGAGATGAGCGCCCCAACCCCAGAGTCGGTCACGACTGGACCTAATGCTCAGGGGTCCCTTTACCTTTACTCCTACTCACAGTAGACCCAGAGAAGGTAATGAAGACAACAAACTTGGGTTCATCAGCTGTGGAGTTTGTCTACCCTTGAGTATAACCAATAGGATTTTAAAACCTCCACTAACAATAGCATTGCAAACTATTCATCTAGAATTAGTGGGATGGGAGGACAGTTAGGAGAGGCGATGGGCCAAGAACCTTCTCAAAGTGGTTAGCCAGTAAATCCCATGACCTCGGCTGCTGGTATCTCCAGGTGCCCCTATTGGCTTTTCACTGGTAACTCAAGAGGTTGGAATATATGGCTCAAGGAGACCGCAAGTTGCTGACACATCATGTCAACAGAACAGGATTGGTTAATGTCAAACTAGTATGCCACTCTAGTTTATCATAGGCACCCACAAAAGCACACCTAGCTCTTTTATTGTTGCTCTAAGCAAGATTATACTGATTTCTAACTGCAGTGGTTTTCTTTTCCCATCATGTTGTCAGACTGTAGAACCACTGGGCATTCTCCAGTCACATTGCAAGCCTCATATAAACAACCAACATGGCATCAAATCCTGTGGACACACTTAATAAGATGATTTTTTTAAAATCCAAAACAGGTAACATGAATACAACACTGCATACAACCCTTTCTGATCTTGGCTGTTCTTCCATTCCTTTCATTGTCCTAACCCTGATTTGGTATGCAGCCCATGGGGCGGTCATGCCTGCTGGTAAACAAAGGGAATTGGAAATCAGCATTACATTTGAACTCTCTCCCACCCCTTTGCTTTATTGATGCCCATAAGGCTGGACATAGTGACCACACTCCCCCCCCTTTATTCTGGGTCCCCTTTGCCTAAAGAGAGACAAGCTTGGAATACAGCCAAACCATTATTGTCTGGTAGTATGTGAGATACCATATTCCTCATTTTTCTCGTTTCAAATGTGCAGGATTCCCCCTCTTGTTTCAAAATCCCAGCTCCTAAAATGTCACCCAGGACCCTGCAGCTCAGATCCTTGCAGCTCGACAGCTGGAATTTACTGCGTCCCACTGAGTCAATTAGGTTTTCTTCACTCCTCTCTATTCCTGTCACTTGTGCTGGATCCTCACGCTTGGGGGCTGGACGTCCCAGCTGCAATCATGCTTATGCTTAGCTGTCATTGCCACAAAGAAGACTGCAGCAGGGTGTGTACTTTGGTGAGGATGCTAAGTGTTCCCTAATATATTGTGGCAATACAATGGGTGGGGCTGCAGCCCTCCCCGATATTGCTGAACTACAAATTCCATCTTCCCAAACAGTTGCCCACCAGGAGGGCCACATCTCTCTGCACCATGTCCTAAGGACAAGGTTATGACAATGGCAAGGGCTATTCCTGCACAGGTTCTGTGTCAGCCATTGAATGCAGTGGACTCTGAGACCGAAAAGTCAATTCCCCCCCCTAATAATAATAATAATAATAATAATAAGACTAGACGCTTCCTAGGACTGCTGCATCAGTCCAGTGGACTGTTTCTAATTCTGACCGGAGCCATGACTGTTCTGGGATAACCCCATCCACATCTTTGGTGAAGTCTTACTTGAATATACTAAGACCTTTTCAGCAGCTATGCACAGCTAAGAGACTCTGCAAGCAAGGAAAGAGCTTAACTCGAGAGCTTAACTTCATCCCCACCATGCTGCTAATGCTGCTGTGTTTCAGCCCCATTGCCTTATCCACCAGGTTAAGCAATTCTCAATCACTCTGTCTTTCCACAAAGCAACAGGAAGAATCAACCTGGCTTCCCTGTCTGGGGCTTGCTTTGCATTTTTTTTGTTTGCTGCTTGGGGAGTAATAAGTCCTTTCAGTGCCTGGCGGCTTGCAAATAACCCTGGAGATTCTGTGCTGTCCCTCACCTCCTCCTCCTGACTCTCCATGATGGCTTTTATGCTCCCCAGATTTATAAGTGGTCCTTTTATGCCTTTCTTACAATTGAAAGGAAACCCCAAACAAACAAGGGGGACAACAACAGCAGAGAGAGTGTGGGTAGAATGCTTGGTAATCCAGTACTGCCAGCAACTATTGCAGGGAAATCCAGAGTTAAGAGCAGAAAAGCCAGGCAAGTGAGCAGGCTGCCCTCACCTCATCTCACCCTGCGGTGTTGAAAACTCTTCCTGGTGCCTGGTGTTCCCTATCAAATGTGCTTGATTAGTTGGTCGCTAGAGGGTGAGTTGAGGACAGTCTCCTTTGCTTGGAGTTGCATGCTGAGCTTGGATTTTACCCCCGCCCCCCACAACTCTTTTTTTTCTTTGTAGATTACATTTTGAGTTATCAAAAGTGCTGCATAAACAGTGTTCTTCAACCTTGTGTCCCCAGGTGTGGGTGGACTACAAATCCCATCATCCACAAACATTTTAGCTTCAATTGTCAAGGGTCATGGGAGTTGTAGTCCACCCTCATCTGGAGACCCAAAGTTGAAGAACACTGGCTTAGAAGATGCTGGGCATCGTACTGTAAATGAGCAGTTAACCTTACTTGGACCAACTAGTGCGAAGCTTTTAAATCACATGCAGAGAATTTGGTTTCCAGCATCTGTTTCATCTTGGTGTTTTGCATCTGCAGACTTTTTCATTTCAAAGATGGGTAGCTGAACTTGGAGGCATGTCATTAGGTTACAAATCAGCCATGTTTGCAAAGTTTCAAGAAACAAAAATCCCCCAGCCCCATGGGAACAAGGCAGAAAATGGAAAATAGATAAATAACATTTCCTATAGCAATACGATAATTACCAGTACAAAGGTGAGGGCACCTCTCTGTTGCATATCAGGTACAGTGCCTGGCCTGTTTTGGTTGATAGTTTGGTTTTTTTGTTAGTTTGTTTTAGACAGAATGGAAGCAAACCAGAGAGGCTTGTCAAGGGTGGGGAGATTTAATGAGATAGGACCGATAAATGGTAGGGCTCCATTTTAAGGAAGAAATAGTAATGTGTGTGTATAGTGAATGCTAGGGGTTGTGATAAAAAGTTTTGTATATCTAAGAATTTCCCCCCAGATATTCTGTACATTTAGAAATGCTTTCATAAAGAAGAGGGGGGAAATAAAGTTTTCTAAAGAGAGAATGAGAAGCAAATGAGTTCAGCAAGGAAGAAAGATAAAGGTTCCTTGTGGGCAGAATTGCTGAGTGGTAGAACTTATTTTTTTTTCCTAAGCAAAATGCAGGATCTGCATCTCAGGAGGATTTAAAGTAGAGTTTGTCAGATATTGTTTAAGAATGCTTCTACCACACAGTTTTAACTGCAGCATATGACCTGTGGTTTGGCATTTCCATCCCTGCAGCCCAGAGTGGTCTGGCTAGCACTGGTTGGTCTGTATTGACTTGGCAGGAAACTATTTGGGCAGTGTAATCCATGAGGCTCCATTCTAATTAGCGCTTCTTTAGCTCAGTGGAAGTAGAGCAAATGTTTTGCATGGAGAAAGATCCAATCCTTAGCCTCTCAGGGTGATGGTGCTGCACTTACAGAGTGCTTTCCCCAGTGTGGCTCACTTGGTGTCGATGCTGGAAGCTTTTTTGGTGCCAGGTGAAGAAGATGCTTCTCTTCTCCCAAGCTTTTTAATTCTATACATTTAGGTCTTGGAACAGTTTTGTCTTCCTTTTGTTTGTGTGATTTCCACCCCCCCCCCAAGCTCTACTTATTGATCTTATGCTGTTATATGGTTCAGTGCTACTTTTTATTAATTTTGTGCTGGTGTTGCTTGTACTGTATATATTGATAGCCTTTAGTACTGTCGAATTGCATTTGTATTTCATTGACTTTTAAATTGTGATCTATGCAGAGAGCACAGTTGATTGGGTGATATAGACATGCCTAAATAAAACACACACACACATTTTGTCTTCAATTAATTGTACAATAAAATTAGGAGTTTAGGAAGGTATGATAGTGAGCTGATTTTCATGGGGACATGCCCCATCCAGCCATTTCTATGCTAAATCTGCCATCTAGATGTACCCTTAAATTCTGGACTTCTACTGTTTTAATAATAAAACTGCCCTATGCATGTCTACTCAGAAGCAGGTCTCATTTGTAATTACTCCCAGGTAAGAGCACTTAGGATTAAAGCAGGGATAGCCAATATGGTGCCCCCAAGATGTTGTGGACTACGATTCCCATCAGCCTTAATCAGAATGGCTAATGGTCAACGGTGGTAGGAGTTTTAGTCCAAAACATCTAGAAGGCACCATGTTGGCCACTTCTAAATAGGAGTAAAGTCTAAATGACCTATGACGTCCATTCCAACTTGGTGCAGCAGGATCCTAAACATGATCTACCTGCTGCAGCCCTAGAAGGCTCTGTACAAAAACTCCCTACTTCGGAACTAAATACATTGTTCAAATTACAGATTATGTGAAAGTTATTGGATTCCTCAGTCTTATGTGATTTATGGAACACACATTCCTCAGCTGTAGCAAATGCAGTAAACATTCATTTGAGACAGCACTTTCCACAAAGGAATGTACAAGGAAGAAGTGAGGGATAGTTTATAAAATACAAATTAAGTATGAATATTGGTATTTTCTTTCCTCTACAAAATATCCTCATTCACAGCCCTCTCAGCTCTTATAGTCTTCTCCTTAGCTTTCAACTCATTTCTGCCTGAGCTGCTTCTCTTAATGTCATGGTGAGACTTTTAGGCAAAGACCATATGGCCACTTTCTGGATGCTGTTTTCCGTTTTAGAGAGATCTGGTGTTGCAGAGGGCAGGGGCTGCCTTTGGTGAGGCACCTTTGCAGAACTTAGCTTTGGTATGCCAATATCTATTAGTCACAATGGGCTTTTGAATGGCGCGGGGCTGGTGTTGGCACCAGGCATCCCTGGGCAGTTACTAGGGCCTCTGCACTCTGACAGGGCCCACCACCACAGTTCGCCTTAATGGCTCTTTTATTATTATTTTGTTTAAAGACCAAGCCTAGCACTGCAAGGACAATCTGCTATTTCAGTTTTCAAATTCAATTTTCCACAATATTCTGGAGCAACATTACATCAAGTGCATTGTCAAAATTAAAATGTCCAGCTGCCCAACACTTATTGCCACTGCCAGCAGCACCAGGTATGCGTGCCAGGGCCTATCATTTGGGGAAGAGGGCTATTAGTGGAGGAGGGAAGTCATCAGAGGGCATTTTGCCCAAAGCCCTCTCAAACATGGAGGCAACAAGTTGGTGGGGAGAGGTCGAGTGGTTTTGGAACTTCAAATGGAAGCAGCTATCAAGCTGGTTTAGAGTTTCCCATCCTGGTCAGTGAAAGCTAATGTTTAGAGCTTTTTTTGCAGACCCTGGTCTGGTTTGCTAGTCCTACTCAGACCCATTGAAAACAACAGACATGACTAATTTAGGTCCATGAACTTCAGCGGGTTTACTTTGAATAGGACTTAGCTGGCTACAACACAATGCTTCTATATGCGTATGTGTTTTGAAAGTTTGCTTCCACACAAATTAGGTCTCCAAACTTTTAGTGTTTTTTTAAAGGTGGATTCTAAGACTATCTGGACACCAGTTTGTAGTATGCAATGCAATCAAAGTTGGATCTGAGTAAACTTTGCAGGAAATGAATGAGATAATCTGGAAGGGTTGAGAGGAGAAACCTTGTTATGATAGGGGTGAGGCTGTGCTACTTTTAAACATTGTCATTACCAAGATTTCTAGAGCATCTAAAGCTTCTTGGAACAAGTTCCATATTCCCTCAATTGCTGCATCATTAACAAACATAAGCCCCCAAATTCAGGCAACAGAGAGAATATAAAAACCCCATGCACACACATAAAGGTAAAGGTAGATGTACCCCTGACCGTTAGGTCCAGTCGCGGATGACTCTGGGGTTGTGCGCTCATCTCGCTCTATAGGCCGAGGGAACCGGCGTTTGTCCGCAGACAGCTTCTGGGTCATGTGGCCAGCATGACTAAGCCACTTCAGGTGAACCAGAGCAGCGCACGGATACACCGTTTACCTTCCCGCCGGAGCGGTACCTATTTATCTACTTGCACTTTGACGTGCTTTTGAACCGCTAGGTGGGCAGGAGCTGGGACCGTACAATGGGAGCTCACCCCGTTGCGGGGATTCAAACCGCCGACCTTCTGATCGGCAAGCCCTGGGCTCTAAAGACCACAGCGCCACCCACGTTCCATATTCCCTCAATTGCTGCATCATTAACAGACATAAGCCCTCAAATTCAGGCAACAGAGAGAATATAAAAACCCCATGCACACACATACACAATTTAATTTTTGAGATTTTTACACCACAGCCCTGTCTATAGATCTCTGTGATGTTCAGGAAAAAAATTTAAAAAGCAAAAACCACCCCGCACACTAAATCCCGAGGCTGTAACATTTACAAATACTGTGCTGCTTACAGTTTACAAATTAATCAGCTCTGGTGCAGTAGCCAGGTTAGAGTCTACCTTTTAAAAGGAGAAAGAGAGAGGGGTTATAATCAGGTATGGATTACCACTGGGTTACACAAAATTTGTTAGCCCTTTTCTGCTCTTCTTCTTCATTATATATATATATCACTTGGTTGCCCGGGTACGGTAGTTTCTAAGCAGATGGTTTCTAAGCAGTTTACAAGTATAAAACCAATTACAAAAATACCCATAATTAAAATACACAATAAAAGTACACCATAAAGTAATTTCATCAAAACATTAAATTAAACACCCATAATTAAAATGTGCAATAAACAAGACACATAAAACGCCACAACTACTAATACTATTAAAGCAGTTAAAGGTAGAGAGCCGTGTTGGTCTGTCATAGTCAAAACAAAATAAAATAAAAATAAAAAAAATTTAAAAAAATTTTTTTTCCCCTTCCAGTAGCACCTTAGAGACCAACTAAGTTTGTTCTTGGTATGAGCTTTCGTGTGCATGTGTATCTGAAGAAGTGTGCATGCACACGAAAACTATTAAAGCAGTAAATCTTGCAATGGCCAAAACCATACTCCAAAGGACAGAGGTTTTGCCTCGGACTTTCAGCTGCTCCCTCAAAGTGAAGCACATCGGGGTGGACCCCTACATCTGATCTCCAATTCCAAGTGCCTCAGAAGTGCATCGTGAAAAGGACAAGCTGCAACTTCCTTCTCAAGGTTGGAACTGGAAGGAATGGCAGAGACTCTGAGTGCTTCTGCTGCGTACAACTACGTCGCAGCTGGAGGTGTAGGCGGGTATTTTTCCTGACCATTGGCCATGCTGGCTGGAGCTGGAACCCAGTGGTATCTAGAGGGCCACAGGTTTCCCATCCCTGCTGTAGAGGACGCAGAATATTACCAGGGAAAGATTAGCAATCATGGTAGACCAGAAGCAACCATTCCTAGCACAAGCTAGACATGGCAGCAGCTGACTCTGAAGCCTAGCTTTAGAGCTGGAAACCCCATTTCAGATTGTGGTTTGAAGAGCCACTGCACACTTCAAAGTCTTGCTTTTGATTGCATTGGGGATTAAATTGCTGCAAAGCAACAATTGGATGTGATCTGAAACATGAGGGAGCCCACCCATCCGCCAACCAACAAACCAGCCTAAATCGCGCTCCTACATTGGAGCCCAAATAAAGCTTATAATTAAGGGTAATGGTGGAAACTTCATACAGCTCTACGAGGTCAAGTGGAATCTGGTTTCCATTATAAAAAGTTTCAGCCCCTTGAGGAAGCCTAGGAACAGACAGTCTATTCATGTCAACAAGGTGACCACCAAATTGGGGAGGGGGAACCAAACGGGAGTCTCTCACTCCTTTTACCTACAAAGCAGAGCCTGAGAAATTTTATTTATTTGCTCAACCATCTTTATAGGAGTAAGGAGTTATGGACTGATTAAAATAAGAAAATAAAAACCCCATTGTAAGGTGTGAGAGAGATTGTGGCATGAGGTGGGGTGGATGGAGGAAGGGGGAAAGGAGGAGGCCCCAGGGAGAAGTAAAAATGGCCTTTCACGGGGTTGAGCCCTAGATTGGGCCAGGTTCCTTGTAAAGAATGAGTCTTGGATGTGGTTGAAGGAATACCAGCAGGTTTAGAAATCTTTGGGTTAGGTGGTACCGTTTTCTTTCTCTGCTCCAACCTCTCAAGTTTGTCCTGAAAGAGTGGCAGGCCTCCTCTCCACAGGTTTAATTCAGTATCTTGATTCAAACTGGCGTTCAATTATGGTATATTCAAACACAAACCATATCTGCACCATATCCTTAAACCACTATTATACTACTTAAACAGTTATGGCTCCCCGCCCCAAACAAACTGGTTTAGCAGTCAGCCCCTCTTCCCAGGGAACTTTGGGAATTGTAGCTCTGTGAGGGGAATAGGGGTCTTCTAACAACTTTCAGCACCCTTAGCAAACTACCATTCCCAGGATTCTTTGGGGGAAGCCATGACTGTTTAAGGCAGGGGTCAGCAACCTTTTTCAGCTGTGGGCCGGTCCACCGTCCCTCAGACCATGTGGTGGGCCAGACTATATTTTGAAGGGAAAAAAAATGAACGAATTCCTATGCCCCACAAATAACCCAGAGATGCATTTTATATAAAAGGACGCATTCTACTCATGTAAAAACACACTGATTCCTGGACCGTCCGTGGGCCGGATTGAGAAGGCGATTGGGCCGCATCCGGCCCACGGGCCTTAGGTTGCCTACCCCTGGGTTAAGGTGACATAATAGTGCTTTAAATGTATGGCAAGGATGTGGCCATAGACAAAAACCTTTGATCTTGGGAACCATCATGCAAACTTTGGTTACAATATTTTAAGAGAACAAACAAATTTCCAAAATATATACTGTATAGGTAATACTCATGCCCATCCCCCCCCAGTCTAGTGAGTACAAGTTCATTCCTGCCCTACGCTATACCCTATCTCATGTTGTTGTAGGAGGAGAATACATGTGGGTGTATTTGTGTCACAATTTGTTTTGACTGCTGGTGTGGAGCATCCCCAAATGCTTGTTCTGGAAATGAGAGCTGGGTCCATTCTGAAAGTGCTGTTCCCTCTTGAGGCAAGCAGTGTGTACAGCCAGCCAGCCCTCCCCTCTCTCTGGTCTAAGTTTTATCCTATTAATAGAACTGTAGCAGACAGAATCCATGTGGCTGCTCAGTCACGCTGCATTGAAATAGCACTCACCCAGTTCTCCCCCTTTAGGCTTAATATCCATCATGTTACACAAGAGCTGAAAGCTGTGGCCCAGTTTCTACCTCTAGCCTCCTCTGCTGCTGCTGCCGCCACATCCATCTCATCAGACATGTCCTTTTTTGCATTTATATTATTTATTATTAAAATGACACCTCCTTGCAGTGAAAACGTATACATTTCATTGAGTAGGAGCATGCAGCTTTATTGTTTTCCACTACTTTTTATTTTTAATATCAAGCTGTTACTGATGCAAAGCATGGTGGTTGGGGATCTGTTTGCTTTATATTGCAAAATCTACACTAAGAATAATAATTGATTATAACAATTGATAATGATGCAGGGAATCGTGCTGTTTTTCAGAGGCCTCCCAGAATTCCAACAACTTCCTGATTCTGCCATTTGGCTTATATGAGGCCAAAACACCTTCGAGAAACTTTGTAGAGTAGTGTTTAGTAGATTCAGAAATAAAGTAAAATGAAAGCATAGCTCAGCCTTGTTTGTTTAAAGCACTCTAACCCCAATCTTCAGTTGGAAAAAGTATCCCTGAGTGGCCTACAGTTATCATGGCCCTCAAGCTTACCGTCTTAAAGACACAACACAAGAGGAAAAGGAATTGGTCAGGAGAAGAAGCAAAGCAAACTTAGGCACTAGTTCTTCATTACAGAGTTCTTATAATGACCAGTTGGAATGAAAAGCATTCATGGTGAGAAGGAGCCAAATTTTGTACAGTCTAAGGTGAGCAGCTGGAACAGCCTTGAATTCCCATCTCCCCTCTGCCGCTGCCTGATTTGCTATAGCTAGTGGGAAAGAGCATGTGGTTTACATGTAGTATGGGTGGGGAACCACTGTTGTCTGGCGAGACGGATCAGAAAGCAGTCATGTTTAACGAGCGACTCCCAATAATTTCACCTGGTATAAGGCAGGAACAGCATACTGAAGCAACAGCATTGCACCTTGCTGAGAAATCTCCCTCGTAAAGTGATGTTTAGTGCAAGTCATCATTTATAATCTACCCACTGTGGTATTTTATTTTTGGCAAAAGTTTCTTGAATAAAATGCACCGAACCTTGCAGTGGATGAACAAATACTGTTTTCCCTCCCCTCCTCAGCGTACAGCCCTCCCTCCTGAACGTGATGGCTTGTGCATAGAGCACATGATGCTTATTCCTAAAGGCAGTGCAAGAGGCTTTAGACATATAAGACAGTAATTGGCTGACTGGCTTTATCCCTGGAGCTTTGAGGAAGCTTCGGAAGCAATATCATTACTCACAGGATACGAGGACCTTGTGAATTTGTGGGTGGAAGGTAGATCAGGATCTGCTTACTGGTGGATCTCTGGATGATTTGGAGTAGATCTTCATGGGTTTCTGACTCCCAGTTGCTTAACAGTACCAACAGCTAAAATGGCTTTCCTCACCTAAAATAAGCTGCTAAGATGAATAACACTTACCAGGAACAGACTTCTGTGTAAGCTAAGGTCAGTGTCAGCGCTGCCAATAAATTCTTAGACTTAAAATGTGGTCATTGGTGCCTGGTTCTTTAATTATAATAATTTTATTCTTTAGCACCTGATGCTGATCATAGAATCATATAGAATTGTAGAGTTGGAAGGGACCCTGAGGGCCACCTAGTCCAAGCTCTTGCAATACAGTGGTACCTTGGATTAAGAACTTAATTCATTCCGGAGGTCCGTTCTTAACCTGAAACTGTTCTTAACCTGAGGTACCACTTTAGCTAATGGGGCCTCCCTCTGCCGCTGCGCGATTTCTGTTCTCATCCTGAAGCAAAGTTCTTAACCTGAGGTACTATTTCTGGGTTAGCGGAGTCTGTAACCTGAATTGTCTATAACCTGAAGTGTCTGTAACCCGAGGTACCACTGTACATGAATCTTTTGCCCAATGTGGGGGTCAAACCCACAACTTTGAGATTAAGAGTCTCAGTTTACAAAGTTATCCCAGGATAGATGATAATGTTTTGATGGTGTTCCTGCTTGGCAGGGGGTTGGACTGGGTGGCCCTTGTGGTCTCTTCCAACTCTATGATTCTATAAATCCTAGGTTCTAGTAAAAACCACAGAACAAGCACAAGTAGATTTGACAAACCTAAAGTCCATGCTTTAGAATAAAAATAATCTTCTACAATGACTCTGGTACTTGGGTCTGTCTCTATCTTTTCTTCTCCCCTCCCCACTCAATATTGGCAGCAAAAAAAGCATTTGTCTGTTGTTGCCTCACAGAGTAGTTGAGAAAGCAGGTGTTTTTAATTCTCAATGGATGCTAACATGATTTTCCCCCTTCCCCAAACAGCAGGCAGAAGGCTCTCTGTCCCTCAAATTTGCCTTAAATCAATTTCTCTACCTGATCCCTGGTATTTAAGCAACTCTGATTTCCTTCAGCCCACACTCTCAGGTTTCCAGAGCATGGGAGACGTTGTCGGAAGACAAATTCTAGAAAGATGCATTAGGGTGCACAGAGACAGCCTTCTCTCTTCTGTGTGTGGAGATTCCCCACTTGCAGTTCTTCCATTATGACATAATGGGAATCGGGCCTCTCGATCTATCATAATTGAGTTGACAATGCAAAGGGTTCTCCCTGTTCTGCTTATCTTTAAGGCTCTTTAAACAGTCTTCTATGTGAAAGCAGTGTGATGTACAGAATTCAGAACTGGTGCATCAAACCTTCCAGGTCCCACTTCACTCCTATATAATTCTGATTGAACTGTAATGATTACCACAGTCCATTAGGAAGGTCCTGTCAGCAAAGATTCTCTGAAATGAATAGTGTTAATCCATCAACTGTCAGTGGCTGCTAGCGACAGTATCTGTGCTCTGTCTCCATGAATACCAGTTGCTGGAAACCAAAGGTGAGGAGACTCATCATTTGTTTATTTGGGGTTACAAACCTAGGGGCATGATGCCTCCCTCATGGGTGTTTTGGCTACGAAACATTGCCAATAGAACAGATTGCTTCAGCATTTCCCCCCTCATGGTGAGCCACTGTGGAACTCCCAATATTTTTTGTGTCTTCAGACCATAGTATGTGAAATACTTCGCATGTGTGTGAACTGGACATGCATTTGCGGAATAGCTTGCTATTTTTGTATCTAATAAAAGAGGTCCAGCTGATTTGGCTATAGTTCCTCCCTTGGGTGTGCTGCTTTTGTCAAGTTCGGGTTTTCCTGTGGAACATTGTGTCCCTCACTGGATCCCTCCCTTTACCAAATGTTGTGTGTGTCACTGCCAATCCCAGGAATCAAATGCCTGGGAGCCAGGCCATCTCCCCAAATTTTACATTTCACTTCTGGTTTCTGAGACATTTGGTTCATATCTTCAGACTCTCTCTGCCTGCCTGTCCCTTTCAGTGATTTAATTTTGCTTTATTTTTGCTGAAATACGAATGTTCTGAATTTGTTGCTGCCTTTTCAAAGGCAGAATATTACATAATCATTCATCTTCAGGAATTAGGTTTAAACAGAGAACCAGCCCGCTATTGCAGCATTGGTAGCACTAGGTTTAGCTAGCTCTTTACCTCTCCGTCGTCATCATCCTTATATTAGCTGCTCAGCATGCATTTGCCTCTGGCCCCAGCCACTGCTAGCATCCGGTGCTCGGAATATTGCCCTGAAGGAAATGTGGCTATCGGCCTGAAATCCCTCAGCCCTGTGCTAAAGCATTCAGTAACCTTTCTCAGATATTTCTGGCCTTATTCTTTTACCACCTCCTGTACTATCCTACCTTTACAAGTTTGTTGGAAGGATAAAATGGCAGGGTCGGTGGGTGGGAAGACCATGTGTGCCACCACAAGCTTGTTGAGATAATTGCGAAAGCAACAACCACTATGACGTGATAAAAGGAGAAAGGTGGTGGCAAAGTGCCCTGATGACTTTCTGAAGTTTTGCAGACTGAAATTCATTAGGAGGTTCATGGTTATCTGAGGACAAAGACAGCCCTCTTGCTTGAGCTGGTGTTGCTGAGAGCCACAAAGGGGAATATTTCCCCTTTTTATCTTGGTTTTGAAATTAAAATGAGATTCTCAGCTGGTGGGAGTTGGATGTGTAGCAATTTTTAAGTTTGCTTGTAAGACAGGAGGGACCTGGTACTTCAGAGATAAGGATTCAAGACAGGAAGCTTCTCAGCCTGGGGTGGGTGTGCTTTTTCACCCCCACCCCCAAATTAGAGCAAAGTGCCTTGGTCTGTGTGCTTTTTAGGTTTCTGAGAATAACCATGTTAGAGAAACCATCCAGAGTTTGGAGTGCAAGAACTCAGAAGGAGGTAATTAAAAGTTTACTCAATTAGCTACGGTATTCATGGATCAATCCTGATCGGACCAAGCGGTTTAAAAGGCTATGGTATGTTTTTTGCAGACAATTAACTGAGGTTTAGTAACTTCGCTGAGTATTCTAATTTATTTTCAATAAATTATGATGCAGAATTGAAACTGTGTTGCTGATTGTATGAGGAAAAAACACAGTGTTGTATTTTGCTGTTGTTAAATAAGGTCCCAGGATGGGTTACAACAATAGAAAATGCAATACTGAAATCAGTTAAAAGCAATGTGCTGTTTTTCTACTGGCTCCCCAAAAATAATTCAAGCAGAGATGGGGAATCACAGGCTCAGGAGCCAGATGTGGCTCTCCAGGCTTCTATTTAGCCCTTGGTACTCTCTCTCCAGGCCACACCCCTCACTTTCCCTGTTTCTCACCCTTCCTGAATGTTTTTGCCCAGCTGGAATGTGTCATTGAACTTTGACAAATGCATCTTACTCACCTGGAAGGAGGATAGGAAAAGATGTGTGCCTTTGGCATGAGCCTCTGACTTGGCCTGTAACTTCCCCTAAGTAGATACGTGGAATTGAAGCACTCACATATTGCTCCCCTCTTAATTCCTGCCTCTTCTTTCTCTGTGTTGTATTTTGTCTACCAGCCTCGTTTCCAACAGGAGAGGGCGGAGATCAAGACCTCCTCCAGAGGTCTCTATGGCAGGTGGTCTCATACAGGAGCAAGAGGCCTTTCAGATAATTACTTTTTTTTTACTAATGAGCTCAGGATAACAGTGCTCAGGTTGGCATAGTATACAACAATAACTTGTGGAGGAACTTGGGTCCGCCTAGCTCAAAATTTTATGCATCGCCTGACTATGCTTCTCCAGGGTTTCAAGCAGAGCCCCCCCCCCCCCGGTGTCCTACTTTTAGATGGTGGAAACTGAACCCAGGATCTTCTGCATGCAGGTCATGTGTCATGACATGGTCTAGAGCCTTTTCAAACACTCTGGCTGTGTCTTTACGTGTCCTGTCCTAATTCTTTGGGACAAGGTGAGAACAGCATCCTATACAGTTAAGGGAAGGCAGGAAATAGAGATGCAGTTGAACAGAATGGCGTTTGGGTTTGGTTTTTGCTTGAAGATTTCTGCTAGATTCTTCTTTACTCTAAGCACATACTTGCATATATCTCAGTCTCCGTCTTTCCCCCCTTGTTCCCCTGCCCCACAAAAACTTCACCATCATCAGTCCTGTTCAAACAGTTCCCACACAACATTTGCCAAAGAAAATTGCCAGAGGAAAAGGGGGCATTTTTCTGCCTTGGTACCTTTGACCTCCTTCCAAGTAGTTGCAGTGACTGGCTGTTCTCCAGCATTTGGCTGTGTTGGATAGAAGTTTGTTTGTTTGTCTGGAAGGATGGAGGGGGAACGGAACGATTAGAGACAAAGATGCGTCCTCCCCCTCCCCAAACAGCATAGATTATAGTTTCTGCAGGGAGAGCAAAAGACTTAGCCAAATGAGAAGGGACTTTGCTGTTGCAACAAACTTCAATGACAAGCAAGACAGCAGATTTCTGTTGTTATTGTAACACTGTTATTTTCTATAGCACAATACCTGCATATGGCAGGTATTGTGCTATAGAGTCACATGTGCAAAGATAGATAAGTCCTTGCCCCAAAGAACATGCTATTTATTATTTATTATTTATTATTTATTTATCACCTTCCACAGGCATAGCTCAACAACCTTTTGACATAGAAGAGAGAGTTACTGGCCCAAGGTCCCCCAGTGCATATCATGACTGAGTGAGGATTTGAATCAAGGTTTTCATGGCCCTAGTCTGGCACGCTAATCACTGTGCCGCACTGTCCAAAATATTTTGACACTGGTCAGGATCGCAAAAAGAGGGGAGGAAGAGAGATGCTGGGGATTGAACCTGGGACTTCCTTGAAACTTAACCAACAAGTTGATGGTTCTGTATTTCTGGAAGTTAAGTTAGAGAAATACATAAAATTAATAATGGGAATCGCAAGTCTTTTAAGTGCTGGTCCTTAAGAAGTCAAAAACAGCACCTTCCAGATACAAGGGGGAAGTGGCAGAAGGCTTGGGGTAACCCAAAGTTATGCAGAAGTTCAACAAAATAAGGGGGAGACACACCCCAAGCATCCCAATGAGACCTGAGCCTGCTCAATGGCCCTAAACTCTTCACTGACCACAGAGAAAGGAACTGTAGGGGAAGGGGGATAGAGTATTTTGAAAAGAGGGCAGGGGGTGGAATATACTGGAAGATAGCATGAGTGAACAGTTGCACTCCACACTGCCAGATGGATTGTAGCTCAGTGGTGGAACATCTACTTTGCATGCAAAAGTTCCCAGGTTCAAACCCCAGTTATCTCCAGGTAGGACTGAGAGAAACTCATTTCTCATTTACCGGTATGTTCTGCCCATCTATCCCAGAATGAGCTGTGTGTTTATCATGCTGTTATGAGCAAGGATGCTATTGGATCTGAGTGGGGTGGGCGGGTTTAATTCCCGCAAATCCTCTCCGGAATTATTTAGCTTGGTCAATCCTGTGGGTGTCTGAGAGTAACATCAAGGAGGAAAGCTGTTTATGTCTGGCATGCAGCTTCTCGGAACTGTAAACCGAATCTGACTTCTGCTTAATATATAGATAGAGCAACACACCAAAGCTCGAAAGTTGTGGTTTTCCCATTGTGAAGATGTGTCTGAAGCATAAGAGAAACCAAAAGTTAAAATTATAACCCTTGCACAATTTTGTTTAACGGTGGCAATTGGAGAAGATCATGTTTATTTATTTGTACGCAGTAAGCTTACTTGTTATGCACAAAGATGGGTAGCAGTTTGGTTCTCTGATGCTATTTCAGAAAATAAGCTTCTTTTGAGCAGAGATTTCAAACATAGTAGTGCAGGGTCCGTGTGTGTGTGTGTGTGTGTGTGTGTGTGTGCGCATGGCCCATTCCATGCCTGTGCTTCAATTGCCCCCTTTTTTCAGAAGGTGCCCCAAAGGTTTGTTTACCTATGTTTGGAACATCTGTGAGGGAAAAGAATTTGGGGAGGCACTGATTCGGAATAGCAGAATCAGGGATAAGTGGTAAGCTACCCACACCCCAATTTTAAGAATTGCTGAGGGGGGAGCAGCCCACAGCAATGTTCAAGTGGTCCATGGTGGTGGTGTTGAGTTTGGGAGCCACTGTATTAGAGACAGACATACAAGCATATAGATCAAAAATTGAGTTGTTGCCCTGGAGTGACAGCCAGAAATTTGAAGGGTGCCATAGCAGTGCATTGTGAGTTTCTTCCTGTCTTGCATTGATTAAAGGTACAGTAAATCTATCAGAAACAAAGGTCTCAGCCCTAACACATAGCAGTCTTAGCAGGCTGGAAAATAGCCCCAGTTTGTGGATAAAATATATTAGCCATGGCCTTGAAGAAAGCTTAGTCAACAGCCAGCATACTGCAGGCTGCTGCCATGTGATCTGTTTCACAGGTGAACTTTTTTAGGCCTTAAAATAAAATTGAGCAGATGGAGGAACATGCAAGCTATTAATGGTTCTTTAAAAATGACAATGAAGTCACCATTAATGAAATAAATATTATTATTAGTTTATTTCTGGGTTTTGCTTCCTCCTCTGAGTTTGCCATGACTCAGCTTCTTATACTGTTGCCCCTTGCTACATTCACCCATTTCTGGGACTGGTTCAGACAACCTTTGAAAGATCTGGTCTTGCCCTAAATGAATTCTCTATTGGAGGCAGTATGCCTCTGAATACCAGTTGCTGGGAATCTCATTTCATGAGTTGTGATTGCACCGTATTCTGCAGTGCCTCAGAGGAACAACTGGTTCTCTTCTCCCAGAACTGCCCACCACTAGGTTTGTCGACTTTGTCTGAAAGGTTTGGGCCTTTAAACTACTGGGCAGTGGGCAGAAATTCATAAGCCAGTGTGGTGTAGTGGTTAAGAGCAGTAGACTCGTAATCTGGTGAACCGGGTTCCCGTCTCCGCTCCTCCACATGCAGCTGCTGGGTGACCTTGGGCTAGTCACACTTCTTTGAAGTCTCTCAGCCCCACTCACCTCACAGAGTGTTGGTTGTGGGGGAGGAAGGGAAAGGAGAATGTTAGCCGCTTTGAGACTCCTTTGGGTAGTGATAAAGCGGGATATCAAATCCAAACTCTTCTTCTTCTCTTCTCATTGCTTGCTATAGCTTCTCAAACGTGTCTGTTGATTTTATTTTATTTTTTTGCCAATAGTGACACAGATAGCACCACAGGAGTGTGCCAGAAAATGTGAAGTTCTAGATTTTTCTGAGCAATTATCAAGCTTTCTAGAAACAGAACAAGTTTCCAGCACACACACACACACACACACACACACACACACACACACACACTGTGTTCTAGTAAGTATCTTTATTATTGGTAATGCCATAACCTTTTTAAGAATAGCTCAAATCACATCTAGTACATTCTGAAGAGGGAAAACAAGAAAAAAGAAAAGGCATTTTGTTATTTTGAGGCATCCCTTGGTGTGACATTTTAAAGCCAAGCTTGTAGGACCTGTTTCGTTGTTCTTGTTGTTTTGCTAAAAGGATAGCGGGAGGTACAAACTGTTAGGTAGCAATAGGCTCATTTGTCATTTATATATATAATATGTGCAATTCTTCTATTGTCAGTTGAAGTTCCACCACATTGAAACCCAGCCAAATCTTTGCAATGAAAAAGAAACAAAATGTTTGGGTGGAACCATAAAGCTCCAGGTTTGGGAATTTGGAACCACAGCTGTGATTTTTCTCTCTTGCAGGAAAGCATTTGAATTCTGCTTCATTGTGCACACTTCATAGAGAGTATTCCGCAAGGGAAATGAGATTAGGGGGTCTGAAAGGGAGAGAGAGCGAGAGTCAGACAGAGGGTCTTCAGGAACTAGCACTGTTCAGAACCTCTTTCACCCTTCTACCATCAAACACTGGCCATCTGTTGAGAACAGTTGGCCAGAGATGGAACTCAGGAAGTTGCATTGAACCAGCATAGAACATAGGAACCAAGTCAGACGATTGGCCTGTCTAGCTCAGTATTGACAACACTGAATGGCAGCAGCTCTCTAGGGTTTCAAGATACAGTCATACCTCGTGTTGCGTACGCTCCGTGTTGTGTACGTTCGGGATAAGAACAGAGGCGACCTGGAAGTCCTCCGCGGAGTGCGCGCAGGTGCGCAGAAGCGCTCTGCGCATTTCGCGCATGCGCAGAAGCGCAAAAAACCATGAACTTCCGTTTTTCTTCTTCTCGTGCGTTGATGTTACGCATGCCCCGGGTTATGCAGCGCGACCCCAGAACGAATTGCGTCGGTAACCCGGGGTTCCACTGTAGTAAACTCTCCCAGCCCTACCTGGTAATGTCTTGAGATCGAAACTTTTGAATGCAAAGAAGATGCTCTACCACTGAGCTTTGGTCTGTCCTACAAATGCCAGGCTGTTGATTCTTGTAGCTTAGCATTGTTGGCTTACCTTCTATCTGATCCGTTTAACTGATGGCAACACTGCTGGTAATATGTTCTGCAATTCAAGCAGTGGTGTAGGAGTAAAGACTTGAGGGCAGATACCTCTTTAAATGTTTACCATTACACAATTCTATGCACCACTTCTCTGCTTCCTTCTTGATCTTAGAACTTGGCTATACTGGAGTTTCCTAGTCTTTTCAGTCTCCCTCAAGCTGTTTCCTGAACTTTTCCCTTTCCCCCCTCCAGATTTCAGGTGGGGAAAGACGGTCCGCAACTGTGTGCAATATTCTTAGCCCACTGGATCACTTCAAGGAACATTTGGCTATTTTTTGCAAAGCCGTGTTTGAAACCCCATTCCCCCCCCCCCCGAAGTTTCCCCAGATGGCGGCTTGCACGACATTTCCCCATGGGTCCGTTGTGGAGCGACAAAGTGGCAGCCAGAAGACAACATTGGGGAGAGCAGGACCTGGAAAGCAAATAGGCATCTCAAAATGACAGAGTGAAATATTTCCACTTGGGAAACACGAGACAGAGATGCCTTTGCTCTAGGAGTCTGGATCCCTGCCACCTGAGCCACAAAACCTAGTTTAAAAAATAAAATAAAATACTCCTAGACTGAAGTTAAGCATTACCTAGAATGGATTGTTTAGACAGAGGCAGCTTTTTCTTTCTTTAAATATATACAGTCAGAATGCAGTTAAATCTTCCTTCTGCAATGCTTCTGGGCTTAAACTGAGCCATCTTGTTTATGCCTGTCAGTCTGTACCAGACTAAATATTTTTTAAAGCAGCCCACAGAATATATATCCCCATACACATTTGTTAGAGTAAGTCTCAGCTTCTTACACACTGATACTTCATAATATGCCTAAATTCTGGCTATTTCCAGATAAGCCAAGAAGATAGAACTTAAGTGGGTTTATTATTTTATGTAATTTTGCTTGTATCTTTGTTGCTTTGTATGTGGCTGCCATCAAAGTTCATTTGACTTAGGACAGGGTATTTTCAGTAATAGTACCTAGGACAGGGATTGCCCTGCCTGTGTTGTTGGACTCCCATCTCCCTTCAGCTCCAGCTAGCATGGCCAGTGATGAGAGAACAGCACTAGGTTGGGGAAGGTTGCATTAACGTTCTACTCCCCCCACAGCCACTGATTTGCATCCATGATGTGCAATGCAGTTACCAACATAATGCAGATGAAGGGAACTTTTGGCCCTCAAGATGTTACCGAACTACAACAGCATGACCAATGGTAGGGAAGATGGGAGTTAAGCAACATCTGGAGGGCCAAAGGTTCTCCTCACCTGACATAATGTAAGAATGGGAAATCTGTGGCCCTCCAGATGTTGCTGGACTACAACTCCCATCATCCCTGACCATTGCCCATGCTTGCTGGGGCTGATCGAAGTTGGATTCCAACAACTCCTAGAATATAATATATTTCCAGGAAGTTCAGCTAATTATTATTAGATTTTCCACTATACAGATGAAGATCAAGGAAAACAAAGACATTAAAACTTCTAGCAACTGCCATTAAAATAGAGGCCATGATGAGTTTTATATTGTATAAATTATAAATGAGTTTGCTTTCATTCTATTATGTGCATTGTTGCATTCTTCTGTTTATACTTTGTAATGGCTGGTGTTTTGAGTCTGGTAAGTTGTGTTCATACGTGTTTGTTACACCCAAATTGCAGAGGCTAGTGGCTAATGCAAATATCTGTCTATCCATCTCTCTATATCTGGAAGGTTGCAGCCTCCCCACCCTCGACATAATGCATTGAATTTAGAAGAAAGACTTCTGCTGCATTTATTTCCCATAGAGCCCTCTAACACCAGCACACTTTGACGCCTCTTTGCCTTTTAGCTTCTCATTTTATAAGCTGTGCTTGCATTTCACAGCACCCTGATCATTGCCATTTTATCATGCCACCTGAGTTTCAGTAACTCTTCTTAGGTCACTATGTGAATCAGAATGCGAGTCGGAAGTGTCTGCTCTGCCTTGTCATCTACTCTGCCAGGCAACAGGGCCAGCAATTCCACAAAGCAATGTGAAGCTGCTGCTTCTGGTAGTGTGTGGCTTTGCATGCCTTTCTCTAGTCTTCAGTCTTCCCTCTCCAGGTATCGTTAACACAATGAGTTTTGGTTCAGGTAGTCATCAGCAGATTCAAAGTATGTTGCTCCATAAAAAAAAAAGTTATGGAGTCTAGGAGTTGGTTCTACTACCGGTAATATCTACCAGCAAAGGTCCACAAGTGAAAGAAGTAGCATTAAGAATGGTCTCCAACCACCACCAGTACTGGTCTTGTATGCACTTCCAGATAAGAACATTGGAAGTTGCCTTATACCAGGTCAGAATATATGTCAGTATAAACCAGAGTATTATGGTCTACTCTGACTGGTAGTAGTTCTTCAGGGCAGCCACACCTTACTTGCTGACTGGGGTTGATGGGAGTTGGGATACAATGGAGGTTAAGGGCAGCTGCTTTCTCACATCACCTACTACCTGATTATTAATCTTTTTAAAAACTGGAGGCACCAGGGGTTAAATAACAAAATCACTCCCTGGAAGGAGAAGAAACATGAAGGGAATTGTTCCTTATTTTGTACAGATCAGAGACATGTCTGTCAGCAATTTGGTAGCTTGTGGAGAGCGAAACATTACCTGGGGCTGACAAGTTCTGCAGTCCCACTTATTAGCGCATTGTTCGGGGGGGGGGGGGTGCCCTTTCTTCATTTTAATAGCCAGTGAGGTGCAAATGGTGCATGTGCTTGGACAAGGACCAGGGAGATCCGGGTTCAAATACTCTGCCATGAATCTTCTGCTGAATGAGCGTTTGCCAGTCATGCGCACACTCCTCCTAACCTACCCCACAGGACCCTTGTGAGAATAAAATGGGGGAAAGAATCATTTGTGCCATGATAAATAAATAATTGTCCATTGGTACACAAGAAAAATTGAATCTTTGCAGCTGGGCATTCTGACCGACTGAAGATGCATTAATTCAATACATTTACAGGGGCTGCAGAAATAATATCTCTCTCTTCCCAAAGTATAATTCCTATGCCCCTAAACCAGGGGGTGGGGAACCTCAAGGCCTGGGGCTGAAGGCAGCCTCTCTTTCTGGGCCTCAGGACTCTCTCCAGGCCACATCCTACTTTATATGCTCCTGAGTGTTTCTGTCTATCTGAGGTGTCCTGGGATGGTAATGCCTCTTGGTTGTCTGAATGGAGGATGGAGGTGTGTGTAGAAACTACCGGTACACTACTGTGTAAGAGGTAAAACTTGGCATTTGTTGTTTTGTCCTCTTTTGCATCTGGCTCCACCCATCACTGGTATGTGGTCCCCATAAGGTTGTCCAGAAGGGCTGGTAAAAAAGGCACGTTCATTCATATTCCCCTTCTCTCTCTCTCTCTCTCTCTCTCTCTCTCTCTCTCTGTCTCTCTGTCTCTCTGTCTCTGTCTGTCTGTCTGTGTCTCTCTCTCTCTCATATATATATATATATATATATATATATATATATATATATATATATATATATATATATATATACAGTATACACCAAGTCTCTATGTCCCTCAGTTACCTTTTCTGCACTGCAAAATCAAGCTGTGTCTCAGGCCTTGTCTTGCACAATACCTGTTTACTCAGTAAGAAAATCAGTTAGCGTCTCCGGGGTTCCTTTGACTCTCTCAAGAAATCTAGCTTTGAGGTTTCTGTAAACCAGTATCAGACCAGCATTGGGTCTTGTGGTTCTCTCTCTCTTTGAAATCTGCTTCATTTTGTTTAACAAACAGCTATCAAGTAGTTGCCAAGACAGGAAGCTCCACCCTTACTCATGGTTAGAACGGATCTTGTCTCTCTGCACAAACTATGAAAAGATAAAAGGAGGGGGAAGGGGACAACCACCTACGGCATTATAATTGCATGAGTCTAATTACTTTTGTAAGTTGTTTGTGCACGTTCGGCAGTGCTCTCATCTTCAAGTAATCCAAAAATGATGATTCAGGTCTCCTGAGTGTGTTTTGAAAATATTTGGGAATTATTTTGATTTATATTTAGAGGCATTTTAACATAAGGATGTGGAACGTAAGCAGTTCCTGGTTGCTGGATCAGGCCAAAGGCCCACCTTCTCCCGCATCCTGTTCTTGCAGTGACCAACCCAGACACTTATGGGAAGCCTGCAAGCAGGACCTTAGCACAACAGAACCCATTTGCAATTCTGGGCAACTGGTATTCAGAGGCATACTGTCTCCAGCAGTAGAGATACAACACAGTCATTGTGGGCATTGGGTAGTAGCCACTGATCGCCTTATCGACCGTGAATCTGCCTAATTACCTTGATGGCCATCATTTCTTGTGGGCACCATCATTGCTTCTTTTGTATTCTGTGGTGTTGCATATCAAGCTCAACCCCCCCCCCCAAAAAAAAACAATGCATTTGTTATCAAGTGCATTTATTTATTTATTTATTTATAAAGTGCATTTATTGTTTCATTTATTTTCATGACATCTCCAGGAATTATAAGGACCGAATATTTGCAAGAGCTGGTAGAATAGGGGGTGGAGTAGTGGTGGGGAAGCACCTCTCATATTTGATCTATAACAACAGCGTTTAAGTTGCTCCCTTGTAGTGATGGAATGCAATGCATTGGAGGGGGCAGTATCTTCACAATAACTCTGTGAATTTAGGGCATTTTGGTTCCTTAGGAAACTGTGGTTGAGATTACTGTGATGTTGCTGAGCTAGGCTGTGAATCCCTGGTGCTGATGGTGGCTGCTGCCTATCAGGTTTGCTGGGGTGGGAAGGCAGAGAGGCCAACAGTAGGTGGAGCCAGAACCAATGACAGGCAGAGCCAACTAATTCTAGTTGTGCCCCCCCATCCTTCCCACCTGAAAAGGCAACATTGAGACTAAGAAAGAGGAAGGTGACAGCCAGTGCCATCCCCATAGACTGGTTGTAAGTTAAAAGACAGACAGGTGGCAGGGGGGGGGGGTATGCACACTACGATTGGTGGGGCAGCTCCATTCACCTTCATTGCCCAGCACCCAGACTCAAGTCCAATCTCTGTGTAAAGATTGGGTGGGAAATATATGGAGTGTGTGTGCTCTGCTCTTTTCTTTAACAGCCTGGTTGCTATGGAAAAATTGAGCCAAGGAGACCTCATGCATATGGGTCCCTTGCACCTGCTCCCAGTTCGTCAGATGTTTTCAAAGCCACAAGTGTAGCCTCCCTCCCTCCCTCCACACACTTTTCTGCCAGCTTGCAAGAGTCACTTTCACACTGGGGAGTCTATATTCTCAGCCAGACATCAACTACAGAAACTGTGATTAGTGTGAATGCTTGCAGAGTAATTACTTTATGCTTCCATGGATTGGAAACCACTCTGGAGCCACAAGAGGATATACCACCCTTGGAATGGTGCCAGTTAGAAATGGAGCCTTACCTATCTAGCATCTCATAGGTCTGTGCATATTTATTCATCACCTTTTGGGCTGTTTCACTAATATGGGAAGGAGAGGTATTACCTGGAAACTGAGAGGGAGGGAAAGTCAGAAGGTCTTTGAACAGCTATAACTTTCTCACCTGGGAAATAACCCCTCTAATGTCCCAGAGGAACTTCGGTAAGTTAAAACACAGAAAGATTGTTCTTTATAGGCAGACAGGAATGTTGTGACATTAGCAACAGTAGAGCCATTGGATTCATATACCCACAACCCTTTGAATGATTGGGAAATCGTTGGAGTAAGGAAGCAGGACAATGAAGCAAGGGTGTGTATAAGAGACTTCAGTTTGATGCCTAAGGGCATTCCTTATGATCATTGAGAAATGATAGAATCACAATATATTCACCTGAATTAAGAGGCCTCCCCCAATATTGGGTATGGGAATAGTTCTGGGTCAAAAAAGCTGAATTGCAGCATTAGAGGATCATCCAGCGGGTCGTCCAGCACACCTGTTGACCTTAAAGCATCTCGGGCAGCCACAAAGTTTGTTGCAGCTTGCTGGGAAGTGCAGGAAGTTTAATTAAATGCCCAACAGAAATTTTCAGCTTCACAAAATAATGGGATAATTCCCATGAGAACAGGCCACATTAGCTGGAAACTTTCCCCAGTTTTCTTGTGCGGTTTGGGGCTTCAAGGAAACCACAAACAGAAACCATCTTCTTGGCCTCAGTAGTGCTTTCATTGAGCTTCTTTTCCGTGTGTGCGTGTGTGTGATTCAACTAGTACAGGAAATGCTCCTAGTTCTGGAGTGTCTATAGACATCCAGCTCAAAAACAAGCTGAAATTGTTCTAAATTAGTTTAGAGATGAGCTGCTTTGTTCAAGTGCCAGCCAGAATGCTTTCACACAAGGAAGCTGCCACACAGGCAAAAACTTCACACAAACTAGCATCCCTTTCACAGTGTTGTTAGTATATTCATTTTGCTAGGAATCATGCAGTATTTGTCCTCAATCCCAAGGAAAACAACCCACAGTGGTATATAAAATAGGTCCCCAAAGTTCAGCATGGTTATAGATGAAAGGAGTGGAAAACCAGGAGTAAGAATCTCTGCAGGAAAATACCACCCCACAAGATGATGTGAAAATTAGTTCAGGGATAGGGTAGAATTGGCTTGCAATAGACCCAGAGTTTGGCTGCATTTGTATTTCTGTACAGATTGTTTAGGCTGATTTGTTAAATGGAAGCCTCTTGGTATGTGAACGTGTCATAGTTTGATGCTTGGGCATTTGGGAATTTCAGGAGATAGCTATAACACTGCCGAACGCCTTAAGCTTGAAAAGTCGCTTCTGCTGGGTGCTGAATTTTTTGCTGGTGCATTCATCTGAAAAGAAACTAGCAGGTGCTCATGCCAGCTCTGTTATCACTTAGCCTGCTGCTTTTATTATTATTGCTTGGCCTGAAGGAGGAGGGGCTGTTCTGAGAAGCAGAGGGTGAGAAATCTATTCCCACCAACCTCACTCAGCTTTGCTACTGCAGTGCTGTGCTGTGCCGAGCTAGCAAATTTGGCCAGACACATCAAGCATGATCCTATTTGGCCAGTGCCAAAATTAAGTCTGATTAATGGGGAATGACCTTCAGATGGATGGGACCAAAATTTCAAGAAGCACCTTTTGGAATCATAGCTGAAATATCTGACTTCTAACTTGTTTCTTTCTCAAAACGCATTGGCTGGGATCCAAAAAGCTACTTCCCGTGCACTCAAGGGCTTAGGCATGCTCAGTGGGTTGTTGATTTTTCACACTCTCACACACAAACACACTGAGCTGCCTGAACACCCAATTTCTACAGTTTGCTTTTGATAGTGTTCTCGGTTTCTGAAGAAGTCTGGCATGTGGCAAAATGGGGCTTCTATTCTTGAAACGCAAGTCCAGAACAAACCCCCTTGAGCATACGGTGCAGCATGTTTCTTTGGAACCCAGACAAGCACATTTAACACAGGATGGGACTGTGTAGCCGGCCCTGCAGTAAACTCTTCCCAGGTCATTGCAGTGCTTTAGGAAGTACCGTAAAGGGCTTTCATTGCAGAAACTTTGCAGCCATGCTGAACTCTGCCATTGTCATTTGGAAATATGGAGAATGCACTTGTCCGTTGGCTTTGATAATGTGATTGACAGGGAAATGCATCTGGTGAAAGGGGCTCTAGTCCACAAAAGCTTTGTGCCATCACAGATTTGCTAGTCATTATGATGCAGTGAGTAAAGCATTAGTCAAAACTATTTTGATGACCAAGGTCAAGGTTGCAATCTCTTGATGTCAGATTCTTCCACAGCCATGAAAGAAAAGCTGAACAGAAGTTGCTGTTATT
The DNA here is from genome assembly GCA_034641385.1 of Darevskia mixta. Classification (NCBI taxonomy): domain Eukaryota; kingdom Metazoa; phylum Chordata; class Lepidosauria; order Squamata; family Lacertidae; genus Darevskia; species Darevskia mixta. Next base: position 6,778,858 of record JAWWNH010000181.1, read on the forward strand.
ATCTTCCAGTCTTCTCCTTTACTCCCCAATCCTGATATGAATAGGTATGCTTGGTTGCTGTCCAGGACAGCACAGAAATAATTGAGCAGGCTGACTCATTCACTGTCATTCTAGACCACCATTCACAGGAGTGTGCAGATGCATCACTCAAGAAAGTTTGGTTTTGCAAACCAAAACTGTCAGAGTGGAGATTTGTTGATGCAGTCCATGTGACCACTGGACTGGACTCATAGTGGTGGCTTTTGCAATACAAACCTAGGTTATGGTCTCCACAATGGAATGACTAAGCACTTTTTTTAAACAATGAATTTATTATTATTATCATTAATTTTATTTCTATATTGCTTTATATTTTAAAGAAAACAATCTCATGTGGTTTACAACACATTAAAATATCAAATCAAATAATCTAGAATAAACAAATTCAAACTTCAAGAAAATATTTCAGATCCTTCTCTAAGCGACATTTTGCTTTCCCCATATTTATTTACCTGCTTAATTTATATACCTGCCTCATAGCAGAAACACTCTAGAAAGGCAGTGTGGTGTAATGGTTAGAGTGTCTGACTAGAACTTGGGAGATCAGGTTCAAATCCCCACTCAGTCATGAAGCTCTGGGATTAACTGAGATGGGGTGGGGGTGGGGGTGGGGGTGAATGTACTCCTTAGAGAAAAAGGTAGGACATAAATGCAGCAAATAAGTTCTTCTGCTTACCTGCTTAAGAAAGCTGGGGGGGGAGGGGCAGCCAGATGGAGATGTCAGTCGCCAGCCTGGCATCCAGAGATCTCCATGTAGTTGCAATTGGACCCTCTCCAGTTGCAAAACACTCATGACACCTGGGAATTTTCTAACACTGTGTGGCATAAGCTGGGAGGAAAAGCTGTGCACCTTAGCATCAGAGCACCTGCCTTGCACACAGAAGGTCCCAGGTTCAATCTCTGGCCTCTCGAGGTGGAGGCTGGGAATGTCCCCTGCTTGAAGCTCTCGAGAGCTGCTACCAATCGGAGTAGACAGTGTTGAGCTAGATGGAACAATGGCTTGACTCCATGTGATAATGGCAGCTTCCTAAGTTCCCATGAGAGATGAGTGCTGCAAACTGGGGTAGGGGGACACCACCCTGACTGATGCTCTTATAACGTAGTATTGGCAGACAGGTCTATTTCCTTTTTTTCTGCCTTGATCAGAGGAATGGTGGAAAAGCAAGGAACTGAGTTTGTGTTTTGTAAGATAACATATTTATCATTCTCCCCACTCCATCCCCCTTTCAGCAAATCTATTTAGGTTGCCTCACTTTGTACTAGCTATTTCTTACAGCTGTGTGCTTTTAAAACTTCGCTCAGCTTGTTGTGCCAGGGCTCCAGCCCCCCACCCCCGGCGCACACACACTCTCTAACCATCCCAATTGATTGTCTCGAGTCTGCACAAAATACTCTTTCTGCAGATGAGCAGAGGGTGGAGGGGGAAAGTGAGGGGGGAATGGGCAAGAAAGAAACACATCTCTGTACTGAGTTGAAGCACCTGCTGTGTCCGCCTCTCATTCCAGGTCCCCTCCCAGCCTAACTTCGCAGCCCCAGTGGACAGGGCTGGGATCTGTCAGTGCTTGCCAAATATCATTCAGATGCTGTCACTGTTTCTTGCACAGGCAGAAACTGCAAAAGCAGAAGGAAGTTTTCTCCCCCTTCACCAATATTATTACTAGTATTGCTCCAATCATGCTGACTTCTCCACAGATTCAGAAAGTTCCCTTGCCACTCTTGAGGTAGCCCAAACACAAATCAGGTTTGTTTGTTTTTTAAAAAAAGAAATAAAGTTTTGAAAAGGATGGACTTTGCAAATCCTACCACATTTGGCAATGGGCATGGCGGTAGCGGGGAGGGTTAGGGTTAAGGTTATCTCTGCACACAGGGTTACCACTTTGTGTGCTCATATTGGGAGCAGGAAAGTACACTTAGAAAAAAGAATAGCATCCTGGCACACACCTGTGGGGCTCTGGGTGTCTCATCATTATCAGCATAGGTCTCTTTGTCTCCATGTTCAGTCATATCCCTTCATGAGAAGAAACTGCATGGTCTTGAAATGGAATTGACACTTCCCTCCCTGCCTTGAAGGGTAGGGGGAGAGAGCAATTACTATGAGGTCATTCAACCCACCCTCTCCTACCCAGTGATCTTGTTTGTACTGGCTGGCTTTCTGGCTTTTTTCAGAGCCCCAGTTCAACCAGTGGGTACCAGTCTGTTTGGCAAGCCACATTGGGGCCCTCGGAATTTATCTTCTGGTGTCCCTGGAGAGAAAAGGGTTCCAGGCGGCCAAAAGGGCTTGCTTATGCTTGCGGGTGATTTATAGGCCGAGCAGAGCAACTTGTGGAAAAGGCAAAGCAGATCTTGGCAACAGGCCACTAGAATCTGCCTGCAGCTGTGGCGCAGTGAAGTCATCAGCATAACAACCACTGCAAACAGAATAACAAAGTCTGCCCTGTTCTCATCTAAAATAATCTTTCCAATTCAAAACCACAGCTTTAAAAACTCACCTTTCTGCATACAATTAGAAAACAAGGTAGCAGGCAAATTTGATTTGGGGGTGAGTGGGGAAAATACAGGTAGTGTTGAATGCTTTGATTTTATAGGCTTGGTTTTTTAAGAATGTATTTTTTAAATGGTTTGTCTTTTAACATATACTAGAAATTTTGTTTCTCATCTCTAGCTTTTTTAAAAAAGCAGTTCTAAAGTTTGGAGGACTACATAGGTCAGTCACAGAGCTTTGGGGAAACCAGTCAATTTTCTGTCCAGTGGTATTGAACCCCTTCCCCAGGAAACATAGCTAGAAATTAATTTTAAAGTGTTTCCCCAAATCTGGGTGGACATGAATCATTTATAGAAGTTGAAAACACCCAGGATGGTTAAAAAAAAAATATGTTGAAAGACTGTATGTGATCCGTTATATAACACTAAACCATGGTTTAATGTATGTAGATACGCCTCTGTGAGCTTGAACACATGCCCTCAGTTGTTCTGTGACATTTTTGTTGGTTCTGATAAAGGTATAACTGTAGCTTGCCTTTAGGGTGTTTTCTAATGGACTCACACAGCAATGTACAATTTTTGTGTGCTACCTATAGTTCACCCATGACTTGGAGTCCACATGGAAAGAATGGTCCTAGTCACAGTACCTGTAACAATGCATCCTGTGAGATAATGTTGTGAGCTCGTAGGATAGATTAGACCAGACACTTCCTTGCTCTTCAGATAATGGTCCCCATGTGGGTGTATTCCTGTTCAACTAGTGGTGGTTTGAACTACGTTTAATGTCTAAAAATGCAATGGAAAATGACAGGAATACAAATTCAAGCCAGTAAATCTTTTCTTTCTTCTTTTCAGGTACCATCTGATCCTCCTGCTCCCAAGAAACCCAAAATAGATGACTCCTTGCAGTCTCCAATAATTGGTGACAAAGAGAAACAGTCTAGTTGGTTACGGTCCTTGTCCAATTCATCCAGCAAGGTGAGTTTTAGGGGACTGGTCATAGGTAGAGCCTGTTTTGTGTGTTGTTGTTGTTTAGTCGTCTTAGTCGTGTTCGACTCTCAGTGAGCCCATGAACCAGAGCATGCCTTGGAAACTCTCACTTTCTACTCAAAGCTTTTCCTTTTTTATGTCCATGGAGTTTTCTTGGCAAAATACTGGAGTGGATTGCCAGTTCCTTCTCCAGGTGGATCACATTTAGTTTTAACTCTCGGCTATGACCTGTCCGTCTTGGGTGGCCCTGCACGGCATAGCTCATAGCTTCTTGGAGTTATTCAAGCCCCTTCGCCACAACAAGGCAGTGATCCATGAAGGGGGCTTTGTGTGTAGAAAGCCTCAAATTCAATCTCCAGCTAAAAGAAAAAGTTAGCAGGTGGTTAGGAAGCCCTTTCTGCACATGAGACCATGAAGAGCCACTGTCACTCAGCCTAGACACTAAAGGCAGCTTCCTTCGTTTTCTACACCCATAGTCCAGAAATTTGGTTTAAAAATCTCGTTTATTTTACTCTCCTTGGGGTGGTGATGAAGAAACCATATATTGAGCAGTTCCAACACGACTGTAAAGAGCAAGGGGCCCCAAAAGATTTCATCAAGGACACCATCCATTAATTAGGTGCTGTTTCCAAAGAAAAACACCTGTACAATTGGCTGCATCCTGTTAGCCCTACTCAGAATAGACTTACTGAAATTAATAAGACATGATTAACCATTAATTTCAGGCAGTAGGACATTGGGTTTTACCCAACTAGTTTACCCAACGAGTTTAAAGACAAATTCCTCTTTCACACTTTTTATTTTGCTTCATTCATGGTCAACTTCTCTTTTGGACCTTCTATTTTAGTTTGAGATCTACTGGTATTTAAAACGAACAACCGTAGAGGAGTTACTTTTGTAGATATTTCTCTTCCAACTAGGATACGGTTGCAGTAAGAATCTTTTGCCACAAAAAGGTGGCTGCGGAATATATACATACATCACGTTTAAAAAAATTAGAATGATCTGATAAACTAGGAATATAGGATGCTGTCAAGTAAGACCATTGGTACATCTAAACACTGATAACTTGAATTGTTTTTGGTTTTATGGGCAATTTAAGAGTGGAAAGTTAAAACCGGCAACATAATGAAATTTAAGTCTGTACTAGACTCCTTGAGTTGCATCCAGTGCTAGTCCTACTCTGAGTAGACCCATTGAAGTTAATTGACACAACAAACATAGGCCCATTAATTTCAGTGGGTTTACCCCGTGTACGACTTTGTTGGCTAGGCCTTTTCTTTTTCACATGGACTTATAATGCCTCCTATTCCCTATAGATCTTCGAGCATCTCTCTCCCCCCCCCCCAAGCAGCTTATACCAGATTTACAGCTCTTGGCCTGACTCAATCACATGTGTGTATATCTTTTTGTGTGTTTCCTTTTTGGCTCCAGCAGAGTATTGGTTGTATGCATCCACGACAGCGCCTCTCCGCCTTCCGGCCCTGGTCCCCCGCCGTTTCAGCAAATGAAAAAGACCTCCCAAACCACATCCCGGCTTTGATCAGAGACAGGTGAGGAGGCGGAAAGAGTGGCACAATAACCTGAGTCCCAGCTCATCTTAAGCCAGTTAAGGCTGTAATCTCATTGCGGAGCTTCCTTTTACAAGTGACACGTAATGTCCATTCCACATTTGCAAAGGGTTGTGTCCAGCTAACTTCTCCTCAAGACTCTACACCCTTTGAAATTAATGGACCCAAGTTAGTCCTGTCCATTAACTTCAGCGGGTTTACTCAAAAGTAGGAGTAGCATTGGATACAACCCAAGTAATTGATTTGGTGATGTGACGGCATTTTGCAGCTCCCTACCCATTGATATTGGGCAGGCACCTTCACTGTATTGTTTTTTGGCACTTGCTAAAACATTTAAGCGGGTGGCGCTGTGGGTTAAACCACAGAGCCTAGGGCTTGCCAATCAGAAGGTCGGTGGTTCGAATCCCCGCGACAGGGTGAGCTCCCGTTGCTCGGTCCCTGCTCCTGCCAACCTAGCAGTTTGAAAGCATGTCAAAGTGCAAGTAGATATATAGGTACTGCTCCGGTGGGAAGGTAAACGGCGTTTCCGTGCGCTGCTCTGGTTCGCCAGAAGCGGCTTTGTCATGCTGGCCACATGACCTGGAAGCTGTACGCCGGCTCCCTCGGCCAATAAAGCGAGATGAGCGCCGCAACCCCAGAGTCGGTCACGACTGGACCTAATGGTCAGGGGTCCCTTTACCTTTACCTAAAACATTTTGGTTCAAGCAAGCCTACCCTAATATGTAAGTTTGACATGTATTTTTAAAACTGAATATTTTATTTAGAATTTTTTAAGGCTAACTTGTTCTTTAGCAGTTGATGTTTATTGGTACCTTTAATGTGTATCTTATATTTTATGAAAACAGCTCAGAGCTTTTGATGATTAAATTGTATATAAATCCTATCTATCTACACACAAACACACAAAAGAAAAAGAAAATCCTGCTGAAGAAAGTAGGACTGAATGCCAGAGTAAACATTCATAAGATCAGTGTCATTTACTCTCAAGCAATTTATATCACACGCTGGTTCAGGCCCCTTGTTAATTTGCATTTTGTAGCACAGAAAAGGCTGCTGATTTGCCCCAGTAAATGTTTACATATTGCAACTATGAGTTGTATCTAGCATTAGTCCTACTCAGAGTAGACTGTCTGAAGTTAATGGTCATGACTAATGTGGAACTGTTAATTTCAGTGGATCTATTCTGAGCGGGACTAGTTGGACACAACATTATTTCTTTATGCTAGCCTCTTAGAATATGATTGTGTTAAAGATATGGGATATTAATAGCACAAACCAGTGATAGGCAACCTGTGGCCCTCCAGATGCTGCTGTACTTCAGTTCCCACCATCCGTGGCCCATGGCTGTGCTGGGTGAGTCTGATGGGAGTTGTAGCCCCAAAACATCCAAAGAGCTGCATTTTTCCTGCCCCTGCAGTACCTGGTTCACTGCACTCATGATGAGTTGTATGTAAATCCATGCATGCAGACGTCTCCTGAGCCTGCAAATGTAGTAGTGTGTGTTCTGTCACTGAAGGTGTTACTTCTTTTTCTCCCTTCCAACTCCCCTACAACCCCTCTGCAGTTTGTATTCATACAAAAGTTTTGAGAATGCCGTGGCCCCCAACGTCGCCCTTGCACCACCCCCGCCTCAGCCAAAGATCGTAAGCAACCCCCCATGTGCCCCAACAGCGACACGGAGCAGTGAGCCGTTGAACAGCCCCTCCCAACCAAGAAAAAGGAAACATGTCGCCGAAAACCCAACCATTCCCGAACCTACGCCAACCGCTGCTGTAGCCACCGTTCCTGCCGCTGTCCCTGCTGCAGAAGAAGAAAAGGAGTCGGAAGCAGAAATCGAAGTAGAGACTCGAGAAGAATGTAAGTGTGAGTTACCCCATGTTACTTCATTTCTTATTTTCTTCTAATTCTTCCCTGGTTGTTTTCTTTGGGAACATTGCTATGGGCAGGGATGGAAGGATGGGGAACCGATGTGATTCCTGTATGGCTGGGGGTTATACTAGATGACCCATATGGGGTACCTTCCGATTTTATGATTCTAAGTCTATCTTGTCCCCATTTTGCTTTAAGGAAAGGAAAGCAGCTCAGCGGTTAGAGCGCTTGCTTTGCACACAGAGACCCCTGACTTAAACCCTGCTAGATAGACCAGGGGTCGGCAAACTTTTTCAGCAGGGGGCTGGTCTACTGTCCCTCAGACCTTGTGGAGGCCGGAGTACCTGCTGCCTGTACTCAAACTCCTTCATGGTGAGGGCGGCGGCAGCGCTGGCCGGCCTCTAACCAAGTGGCAGAGACGGCCTCTGGCACAGCCAGGATCGCCCGGCAGGCAGGAAGGGAGAACAGCCGGGGTGCCCGGCAGGATCTGCCGCTGCGTGTCAGCGGCGGCTCAACAAATGAGCCCACCTCAGCACAGCGTGGAAACTGATTGGTCAGTCCCCGCGCTGTGCTGAGGCAAGCCCTGATGCGGTCCTTCACTCGCTGAGCCACTGCCGACACGCAGTGGCTCAGCGGATGAAAAGCTGCACTGGAGCCCACCTCAGCACAGCGTGGGGATCAGTTTCTGCGCCGTGCTGAGGTGGGCTCCAACACGGCTTTTCATTCGTTGAGCCACTGTGTGTCGGCGATGGCTCAGCGAATGAGGGGCCGCATCGGAGCTTGCCTCAGCATGCCACGGAAACTGATTGGTCAGTCCCCGTGCCGTGCTGAGGTGGGCTCCGGTGCAGAAAAAAAATGGCCAGGAAAAAAAGAACAGAACCCCACGGCCCACACTGATCCACGGACCGTTCACGGGACGGATCCTGAAGGCAATTGGGCCGGATCTGACCCACGGACCTTAGTTTGGCGACCCCTGAGATAGACCAATAGTCTGATTGGGTACAAGGCCACTTCCTATGTATGTCCTTTCTGCAAGCCAGACACAGGTGATTTTTAGCTTTCTAATGTTGTTTTTGTTGGCGGGGGAACTGCCGCCTTTGTGTTTCTTTTTCCCTCCCCAGTCACCTCCTCTCTGTCCTCACTCTCCTCCCCATCCTTCGCTTCTTCGAGCTCAGCCAAGGACATGAGCTCGCCCAGCATGCAAGCCCCGCCCAGTACTAGCAACGTCTTTGAAGTCGCCAGCCACGCCGAGCCCCAGAGTGGCACCAGCGGTTTGGAGGCTGAGCTGGAGCACCTCAGGCAGGCCCTGGACAGTGGCCTGGACACGAAAGAAGCCAAAGAGAAATTCCTCCACGAAGTTGTAAAGATGAGAGTGAAGCAGGAAGAAAAATTGAATGCTGCCTTGCAGGCTAAACGCAGCCTACACCAGGTAAGGCCATATGGAAGCATCATAAGGCAAAATAAGTGGCTTTCATCCAGCTAGGTTGTACCCACCCACCTCCATCCCCACTACAAAGGCAAGTACTATTGTACCACTTTAAACAGTCATGGCTTCCCCCAAAGGATGCTGGGAATTGTAGTCTATTAAGAGGGCGTGGGTTGTTATGAGACACCCTACTCCCCTCACAGAGCTACAATTCTCAGAGTTCCCTGGGAAGAGGGATTGATTGTTAAACCCCTCTGAGATGTTAAGCTCTGTGAGGCTACCAACTCTCAGCACACTTAACAAACTGTTGTTCTCATGATGCTTTAAGCCATGACTGTTAAAGTGATATAATAGTGCTTTTCAAGTATAGTGTGGATGTGGCCTCATTCAAATTAGTCATACACATTAATTTCAAGTGATATGTTCTGGGTATAACTAACAGTGGATACAACCCTCTCTCCCTATCTGAAACATCCTTCTGGTCCTGAAAGTAAGTATGTAAGAGCAGCCCTGATGGATTTAAGCTCAAGTCCCATCTGGTCCAGCTCTCTGTTCTCACACCTATTACAGGAAGCCCACAGGCAGGATCTGAACATAACAGCTCTCCTCACCTGTGATTCCCAGCAGTGGAGGTAGAACATAGCCATCATGGTTATGTTTTTCTTACTAGTATTCCTTATTAATGTTGCAGTTAAAAATACATTTCCAAATGAGTAAAAACGATATTTCTGAAGCAAGAACGGGTTGGTTTTTAAAAAAGAACAGCAAACTAGAAACACCCAGACAGCTTGCAAGTGCATGCAAACTATGAGGTTTCACATGTGTGGTTTATGGCTTAATATTACAGCTGAACAGAGCCACAGAAAACCTAGATTGTGCTCTGGGGCCTTATGTTTCATGGGACCCATTCATGGTGTAAAGGAGGATCCGTGGGGTGGTAGTCTGTTTGCTGCTCCTGGGCTTTCTGGTTCTCTCTGAAGGACCTTGAGCCTGTTTCTTGAGAGCAGTCAGAGAATGCAGAGCAGGTGGCAGCTGCTCAGCCAAGCAAAACTTTTAACAGTGTGTAAACTAGGCAGAAGAGTACGGTGAACTTAAGAGCCTAGTATTTGTCCCCAAATTCCATTAATTCTGTTGTGGAGGGGGCAAAGACTTTTCATGCAGAATGGCTGGGAAACAGCACAGGCTAGGATAACAAGTTCTGGCTTAGGAAATAAGGTTGTCAGACGAGAGAGATTTCCCATGACCCCGATGCAGTATGTTACTTAACAAAGGAAGGATTGCATCTGGAAATAGGAAGGAGAGGGGAGGGGAAGAGATATGCAACACTGGTCTCTCTTTTAACACTAATCAGTCATAATATAAGCAAAGAATGAATGGAAGCTGTCCCTTCCGCTCTTCCAATAAAAGAGAGAAAACTTTATGGTTTACGCATTTATTTTAAAGAAGTTGAGAGGACCCCAAGCACCTAGTTATCAATGTGCCTAAAATATCTGATGCTGGACCACATAAATATGAAAAATGTCTCCATTTGGACTAATCACCTAACTCTGACCTCTGCTTTTCCACTGGCTCTGTCCTCCCTCTGAATACCATTTGCTTGGTTCTGCAGGAGGGGAGAATGCTGTTGTGTGTAGGTACCACTTCTGGTTTGGCTACTGTGAGTAAAAGGATGCTGGACTAGATGGGTCTTTGGCCTGATGTAGCAGGGCTCTTCTTCTGTCTCAATGGCAAGGTCTTGTTGAGCAGTGCTACTCAAAGTGGTGGTCTGTGAGTCATTAGCTGTTGGTTCATGGTGACTCCACCACAGCCCAGGTTGGGTGGGACGCTTCAGGGATCAAATATGATACCGGTCCTTGGCACCCTGGAGAAAAAAATAATTCCCAGTCCGTCACATCAGATAGTTCAAGAAGCCCTGTTGTAGAGAAATGTCCCCCCTCCCCACCAACCAGAACACAACACCCCTCCCATTGGAGGCTCAGCACTTAAAATAATCAATAGACAAGACCATTAGCTTCAGAAACAAAAAAGGAAACATACAAATCATATACAGATCCAATACTGACTACCTAACTCAAATCTTAACATCAGAATGTCCACAAGTGCTTGCCTGTAATATGTTCTAGAATTGTCTGAAGAGAGTCGAGATTCTTCCAGAATTCTGTGATGTATTGGTTCTTCCTTACTGCATATGAACACTTATGGAATTCCATGCTACTGGATAAGATATCTTTATTTTCCATTGGCTAGGAACTGGTGAACACATCTATAGCAGGCACACCATGCTTAAAGTCCAATGTTCCTTTCTAACTTGCCCTCCAACAACCTCTGAAATGTTAAAGCTCTTGCCCAGTTATATATTTCTTACTCCCCATGCCACCTCTAACCACTTTTAAGGCTGTGTTTATCAAGTAAGCCATGCCTCCATTTTGTTCCAGGAGCTTGAATTCCTACGTGTGGCGAAGAAGGAGAAGCTAAGAGAGGCAACAGAAGCCAAGCGCAACTTAAGGAAGGAGATTGAGCGCCTCCGAGCTGAGAACGAAAAGAAAATGAAGGAGGCCAACGAATCACGGATACGGCTAAAGCGGGAACTGGAGCAAGCCAGACAAGTCCGGGTGTGCGACAAGGGGTGTGAAGCAGGCAGGCTGAGAGCCAAATACTCCGCCCAGGTGAGGACAGGTCCTTTGAGAGTCTCCCCACAGAGCTCTAGGCTCTTTGCCAAAACTTTGCAAGAGCTTTTTTTGTGGCTAAATATTCAGAAAGGCTTTGAAAGATACTTTAAGGGATGCCATTTTGGCCTCAAAGCAGTCTTTGCTTTCTCACTGTAGGGCAGAGCTTTCCAAACTTTTCATGTTGATGACACACTTTTTAGACATGCATCATTTCACAACAGCACTTCCGTTTTTCTAGCAAACCAGAGGTTAAACTAACCCCTTTCCAGCCCCTGGGGGAGCATTCACGCGACACACAGTGTGGAAAGCGCTGCTGTAGGGAATAGGGATGGACAATGTCGGCTTTTCAACACTGAGATGTATCACCAGGCAACGCTGGGACTTCCTCTGCTTTTAGTGGCAGCATCAGACAACCTTGGCACAGCTCTGCAGTGTGCAAGCCACCCCCTCTGTGCCTTGCTGAGCACTGGGCCTGGTGGCAGCATCAAGCAACCTCAGCACTTCTTTTTGGGAGGAAAAGATAACCCACCTGCCAAAGGGGTGGGGAGCTTGATCAGCTGAGAAGCCTGTCCTTTGCATGTGTGGGGGAGGGGGGTGCGGGTGCAAGGCCGCCTGCTCCTCAACGGAGAAGCCTAACAGAGCCCCCCCCCCCATCTTTGGCTTGCAGCAGGCGAGGTGGGGACTCCGTTGGACTTCTCTGCTGAGGGGCAGGCCACTGTGCACCCCTCAGCGGAGAAATTTAAATGAGGCACGGGCAGCCAAGGGACAAGCCATGTAGCTTGTTCCTTCCTTAGCAGGATGAGGATCAGAACGTAGTGGTAGTTTCACCCAGCAGTATATTGCGAGTGAAACTGCTGCTCCTGAGTCCCTCTGCCTCCAGCACCTGGCTGCAGCTTGTTTCTCACACTGGGCACTGGTAGCAGAGTGACTCAGGAGTGACAGTGCTTTGACTCGCAATATACCGTATTTTTTGCTCCATAAGACGCACCTGGTTTTTTAGAGCTGTGGCTGCGGAGGAGGAATGTGCAGCCCAAAAGCAGCTTTCAGGCTGCTCCTTCCTCCTCCGTCCTTTTGCCACTGGCTTTAAAGCCAGCTGGGGAGAAGGGACGGATCGTAGTGTCCTTCCCTTCACCCCAGCTGGCTTTAAAGCAAGCGTGGGGAGAACTGCCCTGATGCTGCTAGCGGCGCAGCATCGGCGGCAGAGGAGATGGCACTAGCAGCCCAAAAGGAGCCCTTTCGGGCCGCTGGTCCCCCCACCGCTTGCTCCTCCCCAGCGCGCTGAAAAGCAAGTGCCGGGGAGGAGCAAGCAGCTCCGCTTGCCTTCGCTCCATAAGACGCACAGACATTTCCCCTTTTTAGGAGGGAAAAAGTGCGTCTTATGGAGCGAAAAATACGGTACCACTGGATGAAGCAGCCATCGCACTCTAACTCTCATACCGGTTCTGAGCAATGTTTCGATACATTGCCCAGGCTTAGTAGGGAACGGCCATGGCTCAATGGTTAGAGATCACCTGTTTTGTGTGCAGAAGGTTCCTGGCATCTCCAGGTAAGGTTGGGAAGTACAAATACCAGGACATGCTTTACAAAATCAAGTTATATGTAATAGCAACATGTGGGCTTTTCTGTGAAGAGAGTTTAAAGTGTTGTCATTCTGTAAACCAAAAAAATTGTTAAAGAGCGCCTATAAAGAAAAAAAGAAGCCAACTTCTGAACAAAAGCCCTGTTAAATGTTACTTTTCCTCCTCCTCTCATTAACAGGAAGGGGAGCGGTCCCACAGTCCCTTTTGTGAGGCTTGCCAAATTTACAAGGGCAGAGAAGCAGGAAATGATGCAAATTTCCTTCTCCTCGCATCACGGGACGTCTCGCTGATAAGCGATGCCCAGACTAAACATAATCTGATTCAGAGCTTCATGTGCTGGGTGTCAACTTCCACTTTAGCTGAAGTGTTGCAGGGGCAGGTGGGGCTCCACAAAGTTTGAAGCCTTTTTTTTTTTTTTTTACACACATTCATCTAATTAGGCTTTGAAGGTTCACCCGTTTGTTTCAACTTGCTCCGCTCCAGAGGGTTGCCTCTGCTTCTGACATCTGGATTTTTTTTTCTCTCAAGGGAGAGGATTGAAGTTTGTGTAGGTGAATTTTTGGGTTTTTTTCTGTTAAGAAAAATCTAATCGTGCCAGAAGCCTTTTCTGTCTTACCTCTCATTCGCCATGTTGACGTGGGACGTCTGTGTTAGACGTGCTCGCCTTCTGTCTCCCCGGCTTCTAATTCTGCTCATCGTCTCAGTCTTAAGAAATAGCATCAGGGATGTTCGAGTCTAGATTAGGTTGGAGGTAGGTGGGAGGAAGGAATGAAGACCTGTGATTTTTCAAAGCAGTCAAAAGGAATTAGTGCACAGGCACATCCTTGCCATTCCCCCCCCCCCTTTCATTTGTCAGGATTTAGGTCTGGCATATTCATTTCTGAAGTAATCACATTGCCACATTTTTGCTCATCCTTTGAAGTATTAGAGGGGAGGTGACCAGAATTGAATGACTTGGAAGAGGCCCAAGACTGCAGAAGTGTTGTTTTGAGGGGTGGGGGAAGATGCAGAGATGGTAAGCAGAGAGAAAGGTTCAGGTCTCTTGTCATAGTGCAACTGGCTTAGCAGCATCTGGAGGACACTGTGTTGACTATCCCTGTGCTGGGCTGTGTATAAACCTGGAAAGATGGTGGGATAAGCATTCAGTGACCTCCTTTTCTTTCCTGTATCGATTATGTACATAGTTTAGAATTTGATCTAAGAACGGATAGGTTGCAGCTCTTGGACTGTGTTGCTGTATTGGCTGTAACTCAAGAGTGGTGATTCCCAGGCTTGGACTGATTGCAGACCTTCCAATCTGGTCTCTTGGAACCCCCTTCCCTTCAGTAGTCCTACTTTTACACCATGCTTGCCTCTGACCCCGCCCACCTACTAGCGCGTGGCTTTTGGAAAGTTGACGCTTGTAGGGTCCAAGAAAGTTGGTTTTAGGGACTTTGGTCCCGAGCCACCGAAGGTTCTAAATGTCAGTTCTAATGCCTTGAATTGAGCCAGGTATCTCTAGCTTACTATCCATTCATTCATTCTAGATTGAAGACCTGCAGGTGAAGCTTCAGCATGCAGAGGCGGACAGAGAACAGCTGCGTGCTGATCTGTTGCGTGAGAGAGAAGCACGGGAACACTTGGAAAAAGTTGTCAAGGAACTTCAGGAGCAACTGTGGCCTAAACAGAGTGATCTGCCCGGCAGTGAACACACAATGAAAGATATGGACAACTAGGCCAGCGCTGAAGAACGTAATGACATGGGGTCTAATTTGTAGGCCAGACTGACAATAAAATAAAATAAAATAATATGCACAGTGAGGGAGAGAGTGTGTGGGAGAGGCGCTGGGGCAGAGGGTCCGCGCCCTGGCGTGTGCTGGTAAACATGGACTTTGTTATTCATTGGAGGGCAAATGTTACTCTTTATAACAGAAGCACTGAATTCCGCCTCTTTTTTCAATCCATATAGCACAACATCTTCCTGTGCCTATAACATGAAGAGTGTTTATAACCTAAACTACTTTTTGAGTCCGCAGCAAAAAAAAAAAATTAAAAAATTATACCGTCTGGCGAGCAGCATCCATGTGAAATCAAAGACAAGCAACAAGGGCTGCTTTCTGGGAACACTTTGGAATCAAGAAAAAAACAAAACCCTTTTGTTATAAGCTATTTAAGAACACAAAACAATTGAGTCATGAAGACATGGTATTATAACCATTAACAAGATTTTTTAAATATATATATATATATATATATATAAACAGGGAGGGGGGAAATACTTTCAATGCCTGATTTGTAATGACAAATTGTTACAGATGTTGGGTTCTTTCTTAGAGAAGCTCGTCAGAAAAAGCCCAATAATAAGCCATGACCGTTTCAATCCAGGGGATTTCTATGAATTTCAAATTTAGGTTTTTTTCCTAGTTTAAAATCTTTGTTTTCCCCATGCTTGAACCAAGAAGAGGAAAGTCAGTGGAGGGGAAGGGGGGGTAGTTTGTATGTTTCAGTGGGGTGTAGGAGTGGAACTATATCCTAAATGAACCCAGCCTTATTAAAATTCAGTGTTTGTAAATCACGCCATAACTTTTTTTATATATAAATATATGTCTGTTATTAACTGATGTGTTTTAAAGACTCACTTCAACGCCAGAGCACTTCAATTATGAGAAACGGATAGAAGAATATATAAAGAGAGCAAGAAAACACAAGACAAAAGTCGGCTGAAACATGAAGTTGCTTGTGAAAGATAAGTGGGAAACAACAGAGTGGCATGTCTGCTTGGAAACCCTTCCGTTTTCCCAGAGAACTCGTCCCCATGTTATCATCACCTCAGAAATTTCAGTATTTTATTGACTTGCCCAGGATCACGTGTAAGGATTTCAGTGTGGCCCACAGAGAGTGCTCAACATTGTATTAAAGAGACAAAAAAAGAGGACTTTTGCTGCTGTGAATAAGCCTACATTTCTTATTCTTTAGGGGTTTTTTGGTCTTTTGTTTTTAATGTGACAAATACTTTAATATTGGGATTTGTGCCGCAATTCCTTTCCTTCCCACTGGATATTAAAATATGCAGCAAGTAAACACACTCAGGGCAAAAATCCTATCCCCAGTGGGAGTTTTGCTTCTTCTACCTGATTGGGGCCAACACTTAGTACCCACTGGATTTTGTTTTCCTCTTGAAAAGCATTATTTTTTAAAGAACTACAGTTTTCGTTATTATTTCCTCCACCTTTATTGCACCCCTTATGATTTAACCAGCTGTCCACTGTGTTAGCAATCAAATCTGCAAGGAACAGTTTATAACTCTACACTTCTCCAGCACCTACCCCCTCTCTTTTGAGAATAAGGCGGGTAAGAAATGTTACGGAACTGCAATTGTTAGAGCTCAGTGTCAATATAAGAAGCATAGGCTCAGATTCCCTACCTTTGCTCTCTGGCAATCAAGCACGTCACGTGTTTCTTGATTCATGGTTGCTTGAGATCGGTGTCACACAAGCGTTCCAACATGGACTTCAGGGATGCCATCCTATCAGCGACAAGGGCTATGGCGGCTGGTCCTGGTTAAACCGCCCCAGTGCAGGAATGAGCAATATTTTGATTTGTTCTTCCCTGCCAATACAGAGGTATTGATTCAAAGTCTTTTTCTTTTTTTTTACAATCACTTCACAGGAATGGTGAGCAAACTGTTTACTAAAATCCTTAAATGGTGGGAAAAGCCATCCCAAATTCACAGATTCTCTCTCCTCCAAATTGCGTTCTGAAACACTGAAGGGAACTCTGCAATTCAATCATTTTCCTGTAACCAAAATGCGGCTGTCTGTCCTAAAATTAAAGTATTGACTTTACAGTACACTAGGGGGGGAAATAAAAGTTGTATTAAAAATAAAGCTGTTATTATCCATTCTAATAGCCATTGTAAGCATGAACATTGAAAAAGGAGGAAGTAAAGTACATTTTAGTGGGGGTGGGGGTAGGGGTTGGTACAGGAATTTTTTTTAAAAGGAAGCTATATTAGAAAAATCAGGTGACTTAGAATTGAAATATGGGGAGCAAGAAAGCAACAGATATATATGGACTAATTTGCATGATACAAAGTTGTCTGCGTTTGAGGTCTTGCCCATGCTCGTATCCAATGAGTGGAATCTGCTCTCCCATCTTAAAGTGCAATGCAAACAGAATATTGATTGTGTTTATGCAGTTATTTTTTTAATATGCGGATTTAAAAATATTTTTTTTGCTTTGTATGTTTTTTCTGCAGTTATTAAAAAAAACCATATGCATGGAATTAAAATCTTTGCCATACATATATATTAATTAACGGGCATTATCACTGTCTTAACGTAAAGGTGCATAACTTTTTTTTTTGTTTCGTTTTGTTCTCAGTCATATAAATTTCCAAGATCTATAATGCTTTTTTGTTAAGTTTGCAGTTATTTCCTTCAAGAGGCAACAAAATTACGTAGTTTTGATGCACAGCTGTCTGCAGTGGCTCAAACCTACACTTGGCGATTCAGTTTCACTCTTGGGACAAGCTGCTGCTCACTGCTTGTCCCTCTCCCCTCTCCCCACCCCGGCCTGCCACCCCTCCTTTCAGCAGGGAGGTGTGTTACAAACCCTAATTCTGGGAATACAGGGGTCATTCTACAAGATGATAATGACAAGCCAGTTTCTGTGAAAGCAGCTTGCCCCCCAGTACTGATCTTCCTCTATGCCAGGGATGGGGAACATGAGGCCCTCCAGCTGTTGTTGCACTTCAGCTGCAATTGACTCCAGCCTGCATGGCCTATGGCCAGGGATGATGGGAGCTGTAGACCCAATGACAAACAGAGGGGCCTTAAACCACGGCAGCCACAACCCATGTTTTATGACACACACTTAGTTCACGCTGACTGACAGAGGCGCAGCTGGTCTTGCTAGCAAACTTAGGGGCACATTCTAGGACATTCCCTATAATCCTCTATGGAGGGAAATTGGTGCGTTGACCAACAGGTCAGTGTGAAAGGTACAAACCCTAAAAACCATTGCCAGATTCATTGAAGCATTCGCACAGATTCAGAGAAGCCCACTGTGCCACACCACAGCCATTGCCCCCTTTCCCTCTTCTAGAGAGAGTGTAAATGTTCCAAACCTTGAGGCTAGGCTATAGCAGCTGGCACAAACAGGAAAGGCATTAGGAACCCACAGCCTGGGCACATGCTCATTCTTCAGAAGTCTCTGCTACCACTTCCAAACGTAGTACTAACCCATATGCAAAATGCTGAAGTTTGTATCATGTCTCATCTTTTTGAGATGGGCACACAACTTCAGTGCAAGCTTGTCTTTTTACTCAGCCCACCAAGAGAAAAGGAGCTGAATTTATCAAACAGGAAAAAGATAATCAGCACCAACCACACGGAACTATGTGTAGTCTTCTGCAGCATCTTAAAACAGAAGGAAGGAAAGGTCCTGTGATTTAAACTGCATATGTCCATCAGAATTTCACTCTTGCATCCTTCTCTGTAACAGGGCATGGGGCCTGCAATCCTGCTGATTTAAGGGACGTTCCACATACTATGCAAAGGCAAGCTCAGCTTTGCTGCTGAATTATATACTCTACAAGAAGCTGCAACGATCCATAACTCCCTGTGAAATGTATGCTTATAACACTATAAGCAGCTTTAAAATTGTGTTGCTTGCATTCATACTTTATCTTATGTAGGTATGCACATAAAATAAAGTGTATGCCTGTAAGTATAAAGGTGTCAAGTATTAATACCAACAAAGGCTGTGTTTCTAACACCTTGATCCTGGTCTGATTTTCCCTGAAACCCTTGATGAAATAATTGCAATTTGTACAGCTGTGCCCATATACTGATCAATCTTGAAACATCCATCTGCCAGTGTTTTAAGATTAGACTGTCTAGTAAGTGTTGAAACAGGGTGGGGGGATCTTTGTGACATAAGGCGAATAGAGGCAAAACAACAAAATCTCATTAGGTGAGTGAAGAATCATTTTTTAAAGACACCTTTGTCAGATCCAGATTTAAGCCATGACACATGTCATTTGGATTTCAATTGGAACTTAGTTCACTAAATATGGTGCAATCCTGGCATGTCTACTCAGAAGTCCTATTAAGTTCAGTAGGACTTAACCCTAGGTAAGTTAGATTATAGCTCGTCTGTATCCAACATCTGAAGGAAGCATGTGCATCCATGTGGATTTGATAGCATCTTTGCTCTTAATCTTTTCAGCCATGTGTCTAAAGTCCTGTTTAAGGGATTTCCAAGTCAGACAATAAAAGGGTAACAGAAAATTCAGCCATTTCACAGCTGTTTGGGACGTTTCCCACCTCAAGCTCTTGCCATCAGTTAACAAATACAATCTACCAAGAATAATTTCTGCTAAAGCGTCTTTGCAACAAATGGGGCTTACCTTGGAGACGTTCCTAGCCCACTGTGTATAAATATATATTCTGAACACTGCAGCATGGTCACTAGTATTCCAGATCAGTAGCCAAGGTCCGAGGAGAGCTATATGTAGAAAACACAGAGTTAAGGTAATTAAAACAAAAAGCAATCCAAACTCGAGGCTCCCAATCAACACATGAGAGTTCTGGGTGAACAAGGGCTCCCCCCCGAGACTTCCAAATGGAAAGTTGGGCGCAACCCATTGAAGTGAATGGGGAAACAGCTGCCTATGCAACATTTTTTTGTTCACAGCAGAGCCCCTACTCCAAAGTGTGCAGAGGGGCTGTCAGGAAAGAGAAACTGCATTATCAATTCTGTAGAATATAATGTTCTTGTTTTGCTAACTTAAGCTAGTTATAGCTATGATCCTTTTACTGGAACAGAATTCGCAAATTGTAATTCCGTTTCCTTTAAGATGTTTTCTCCAAAAAGGGGAGAAGAAGTGTTTATTACATCGGCTGTCAGTTCTCCAAATACATCAAATATATATAGATATATAGATATATATACCGTAATCTAGGTAACTGTATATTCAGTTTAATTCACTTTTTTATAAAAGATATTCAAATAAGACTTTAACGAAGGGGGGGGCAGGTGAAGAATACCAACAGCAATAAGACATTTATATCTATGGAACAGGCTAACAGAATAATCATCTTGCTTTTTTTCCAACAGAACTAGCCAATGTAAAAAAAAATTAATTTGTAAATACTTTTTTTTTTCATTTTGCAGTTGTATAATACGTGTATATGGTGGTGTTTACTTTTCAAAACCTTTTTCTTACTTAGTTGTCTTGTTTTAAGAGTTGTGTTTTTAAAACCAAGGAAATTTGTTAGGGGAAAAAACAACCATAAAGAAAGAAACTTTTTTTTCTTATAAAAAAAATCAGTGTCAGTTCAACTTCCTTCCCATTATTTGCATATTTTTGTCATTCATTGTGAACTGTTTTATTAGTAAAAGCAAAGAAAATTGACATTTCTTCCCCTTACATCCCCAAGCAGTCTCTGTGTTATAGAGAGGTCTTTTAAAGCAAGGAAGAGTACTAAGGAGCAAGTTTTTAATTGAGGGGGTAACGGCGCAAGTTTATTAATAGACAAAATCTTTACAGCATTTTTTTGTTACTTCCCTGTCCCCCAGCTGCTGCTGCTGCTAACTATTTTATGACTTACTCTCCTATTCTAGAACTATTTTATGTAATTAAATATGCTTTCTTGTTTATAAATGCCTGATTTACAAAAAGGAAAAAAAAAAGCGTGGGGTATTTATCTATTTCTCTGTGTAACTTGATAGTCCTTTTCAAATCCCCCCTCCCCCACATCTCTTTTCCAACCTGGAAACAGATAATATTGTAAAATAAAGGACTTTATCAGATTATGTATGAAAATAGCTATGCTTATATATACCACAGTGACTGAATGTACAGTGTATAGGCGCATTATCAAAAATAAAATTGTTTGTGCAGAAAAAAATAAGTCCACACACACTAAAGATATGTTCTTTTACTACTCTTGAGTAGCATGAACAAACATGCCCAAATTAATTGGTGCAATACTGCAGAAAAAATTAAAACTGTTTTATAAAGTTGTTTTATGAGACTATGAATGAGATAAAGGCCCCTGACCTCAACTGCTCCAATTGGACTGGGTATTGCAGGCCCCCACCTGCACCTTTTTTAAAAAGAGCCCCCACACCTTCCAATCACCCCTGTATACAGATTTGTGTGCCTTCTTAAGTGGTACCCTCCAGGAGATGGGATTCATCATGTGATTTTTCTGGTAAAGTAAAGCAAGGTAGTTCAACTGGCTGCCGTCCAGATGTTGGGCATCCACTCCCACCCATCATCATGGCTTTGGGGGGGGGGGGATAAGGAGACAGGGAATGCAAGTGTTGTCCATGGAAGGCATCTTTAATAGCAAAAGGCCCAGAATGCAACATATTTCCACCAAATAGCAGTTGACACTGCAGAGGTGGCTGTGTTCCAGCCTTCCCCACCCTAGCACCTTTCAGATATTTTGGCCCACTTCCCTGGGCTGGATGAGGCTGGTGGGAGTTGTAGTTCAAAACATTGGGGGGGGGGGTGTACCAGGTTGACCAAAGGTTGCCTTGCACTAAGAGATAGTCCACCCAGCCCCAGTCCTAAGTTCTAAGCACTCTTCCCGAGTGGAACGGTATCCCTCAAGAAGCTGTTTCCTCCAGGGCATACACTTGTGCTTACTCCTTGGCCTTGTTACCTGAGACTCAACAAAAAAGGCCAGGGATTAAAGATGGTGCCATTTTTAAATGCACATTTTTCTGGCAATGTGCAAAAAAAAAAAAAAAAACCATACTTCCATGATCAAGCAGCAATTGCAGCCAAGACGTTTCTCATGCTCAACCAAGCCCCTTTTCAGTCTGTGCAGATCCCAGAACTGGACACAATACTCAAGAGAAGAAGAAGCAGCAGCAATGAAGAACTGCTGCTTACGAAACTATGGTTCAAAGCAACAGCTCTAAAATCACATTAGCTTAAATAACAAACAGGGTGTTCTGCACACACAGAATGTGCTCTGCCATTGAGTTGGTTCCACTGCTGGTTCCAGGTCTTGAGCACCTTAGGCACCTTGAACACTGCCCCGCCAACCTCAACCAGTCCCCTCTGCTTGCCTGCTTTCTAGGGGGTGGCACAGCATATCAACCCTTCTTGGTGTCAAGTATACCCCTTGCAGAGCTCAGCAGGAAAAAAAGATTGGGGACAAAACCAGAGTTAGCTGGCTCTGTCTCCACCTACTGTTTTATCTCTCCTTCTCTACCCTTCCCAATGGGCACTAGCACTGGGGCATGACGTCTCCTTACACTCTTCCTTGTGCCGATTCACTTGCTTCTCTCTTTGAGCACAATCCACTCCTCCCAGAAGAAAAAGTCAAGGGATGGAAGTTAATTTGCTTAAGGTGTTTCTATACCACTTAATCTTTAGCATTCCTAAGCAGCTGTTATCACCATTCCTTGCTTCTTTCACTGCTGGCTCACTCAGGGGCAGGTGAACAGACAGTAATGAGGAGGAGGGCCAAGAGATTCCAGGAATTGACAATGGTGCACACTAATGTTACCAGCTCTGATATGGTCCTATCTCCTAATTTACATTCTAGCCCTATCCTCTAACCATGGACATGCCTTCCTGGGACCTGGGCTCCTCTGGTGCCCTGGGCTGCTTTGGGAGGATGGTGCAAGGTATAAATCTAAGAACTGTTAGCACTCTTCTCTTCCAGCAGGACATATCCTTTTAAGAAACTGAATGTTGGAAGCAACTGTATGCCAATTTACAGTTTTAAAGAAGCTGGGCCGATTATGTTATTAAATGCTTGAAAAAAATCTGTACCGTTTGCCAGAAATAGCTACTGCTAAAAACAACCCCACACCTTTCCTAATATTTGAGAGATTAAAAAGGGAGATGCAGCTAGAAAGGAAGAGCATAGAAACATATGTTTCGGCCATTTGGTGGTGCGACAAACCTCATGGGTTGCTGAGGAACGGTGGGGGGAGTCCGCTAACAGACCTGTGAAACCTATGCCCAGCAACAAAAACCACCACCACCTCTGGTAGTCCACCTGTGGGTTTGATCAGTCCCCCCAGGTTTGTTCCCCAGCATGCTACCACAACACTCAGAAGAAAGAAAAAAGAGTCTGCTGGGTAATGCCAAAAGCCCAGCTAGTCCAGCACCCTGTTCTCAAGTAGCCAGCCAGATGCCTTGGGAAGCCCCAAAAGCAGGACCCAAATGCAACAGCCTCTCTCCTCACTTGTGATCCAAAGCAACTGGTAGCACTGCCTCTGATTGTGGAGGCAGAACAGAGCCGTTGTAGCCATTGACTGTCTTATCCTCCATGAATTTGCATTATTCCTCTTCTAAGGGCATCAGCTCTAATGTATAGATTTCAGTAAGTACATAGGAGTGTCCCTATTACAGAGTCAGACTATTTACCCATCTAGCCCAGTATTTGACTAGCAGACATTCTGACTTTATAAAATATTCAGTCACGAAGTATGGATTTGCATGGTGTCAATGGTGTGTTTTTTTTTAAAGGATCTTTGAAGGAAAGCTGACAGTTTCTCCTAAGCAGGAGACAGCTTTTGTTTATTACGTTCTAAGTTGCCATGAGCTGTTGCAAGGAAAGGCTGTGATTGCCACCGAGACTGGGAATATGGAATGGTTCCCATTTCAGTAACAGTGACTGAGCCAAATATATCTCAGAAGATTAAAAAATTAATGACCCATCAGTACCATGGAAAATACAGGTTTTTCTATAGAAAAAAAATTAAACCATTAAGACTGCAGCTGAGCATTAGTCAACTTTCTTTGCCTCAGGTTCTCTATCACTTCTGTCCCAATATCTCTTAGCTGAAAGTGCCAGGGATTGAGCCTGGGACCTCCTGAACACAAAGCACATCCTCTGCCTTGAGTTACAGACCTCTCAAAAGCTGCTTATACAGAGTCAGACCCTTGAGTCCATCTAGCTCAGGACTGTCTACACTGACTAACTGGTGATGGTTCTTTCGGGTTTTGATAGCTGTTGGTAGACCATGAGGGTCGTGGGTTCAATCCCCATGATGGGCAAAAGATTCCTGCACTGCAGGGAGTCAGACTACATTATCCTCATGGTCCCTCCCAACTGTACACTCCTATGATAGATGGGGTCATTCTCAGCCCAACCTAGAGATGCAGGGGATTGAACCCAAAACCTTCTGCATACAAAGTGTGTGATCTACCACTAGATCTCTTCAATAAATATTACAGGGGGGCTGGGGCAGGTTGGACCTAAACTAGCCAGCAGCTGCTTTTATATATTGTAGGACAGCAACAGATGAAAATCTCTCTTCTCCTCCATTGTGGAGCCCAGCCTTAACAACTACGATAAAATAATTTAAGCAAGCCATGCAAGTGAAGCCACTTTGCACAATACACAATAGCTTACACATTTTAAAAAATCAGATGTGGTCTGCCTGGATGGCCGCCTGCTTTTTGCGTGGAGTGTATCCTGTAGAAAGGGAAACCAGCCTTTCACTGGAATTGATTCTTACCCTCCCAGATTCCAGCACCTTGCTCAACACAACCACATTAGTGCATGCTTCAACTTTCATGACCAAGGACCAAACCCTTCCTTGGGCAGGTCTATCCAGCCATTGTTTACTACTTTGGAGTTTTTATTAAGCTGACAATCACGCTCATGTACAATGCCACGAATACTGTCTCTCTTTTGCTTCCCCCTACCCATCAAGTTATATCTTTCGAAAGCAAAGTGGAAACTTGATGTTAAATGGCAGATGCTTACTGAGTTCAGCCTGTTTCTTTTCTTACTCTCCCCCTTCTTTTCTATGCTGAGATGAAGGTGAAATTAGAAACTTGGAAGCAACCCAGCTGCCATCAAGATCTAAATTTCTTGCTTGCAAGACAGGAAGAACATATGAAGCTGCCTTTTACTGAGTCCATCTAAGCTCAGCATTGTCCACACTGACTGGAAGCAGCTCTCCGGGGTTTCAGGCAGGGAGTCTCTTCCATATCTTCCTGGGGTCTTCTGTATGCAAAGCAGATGCTCTAGCACCAAGCCATGGCCCTTACCAGTAATGAAGAAGAAAGGTTTCTCATCCTTAGCACCAGAATGATCCTTTCACGAAGGTGCCTACTTTTATGTAAGAGAGTAAAAGCAGTAACTCATGCTGCACTCCAATGCATGCTTACTTGGCTGCAAGTACCCGCCACAGCTTCAATGGGATGTTTCTTCTGAGTAAACATTCACAGCAAACTCATTAAGCGACTGTTTGCAGCCTGCCACCCTTTCCAAAGAGCAAAGCATGGCTGAGGAAGCTTTGGCCATGCTTGCTGGGGATGGTGGGAGCTGGAGTCCCACAACATCTGGAGTTGTGTACAGTATGACAATATTCATGCTGGAATATTCCTGATCTTCCTGGGTAGAGCCATTTCTCTATAGTACTCTTCCATATCTCTTTCTGGGCTCAGAAGCACCAGTCCAAAATGCTGCTATGGCACAGCTTATTTCTTCACCAAAGACTCCTGAACAATGTCCTACCACCTGGATCTAGAGTCATGCCTAGAATATAGATCTACGAAATCAATAGATTTCATAATTTATGTGGGGGAGGGGGGATTTGCAACCTAAAAGAAAGAAAAAAACATCGCAGGACAAAATGTAAGTTAAAAATGCGATCCTGCTTCCGTAGTTAAGATGGAACTTCTTTAGCAGTGACTGTGGCTACCATGAATAGTGTTGAAGCATAAAAGTGATTCTTGTGAAAGAGGGAAAGAGCCAGGGAGACAGTGTGCACAATACAATTGCCACCTCACAATATTGTAAGCATGTTTAAAATGCTGGGAATGCTATATCCACATTAATTCTATATACAATGGTACCTCGGGTTATAAACACCTTGGGTTACAGACACTTCAGGTTACAGACTTCGCTAACCCGGAAATAGTACCTCGGGTTAAGAACTTTGCCCCAGGATGAGAACATAAATCACGTGGTGGCGGCAGTGGGAGGCCCCATTAGCTAAAGTGGTACCTCAGGTTAAGAACAGTTTCAGGTTAAGAACGGACCTCCGGAACGAATTAAGTTCTTAACCAGAGGTACCACTGTACGCCATAGGGCTGCAAGCCCAGCACCCAAAGCTGCCAGTGCACCTACTATTACCTCCTATGATGCCCACTAAGGGACTTTGTAAATCTCCCATCAAACCCCACCCCACTCCAATTCACAAGATAACTGTTTGCTCTTCCTGCTCAGTTGCTGTTTGCACTGGCTTGGCCTCTCCTACCCCTTAATAGACATGCATTTCATTGGATACCAGAATTGGACACCAAACTCCCTTCCGTTCTGAACAGAAGAGGGGTCCAAAACTCTTCTCTCTATGGGCGAGCATGGTAGTAGTCAGATGATCAAGCATTTTTTCTACTGATAGTGGGGCGTGAGGGGGGCATGCTTTCGCCATTTTGCATCCCTTTCTCTTTTTAAGTTCCTTGATATGTGACAGCCATTCTGTGGCATGCTGCACAACCATTCACCATTTTGCAGTGGGTGCCCATGCACCCTATGCATTCTGAAGGAAATCAACCCTGAGTTCTCACTGGAAGGACACATCCTGAAGCTGAGGCTTCAATACTTTGGCCACCTCATGAGAAGAGAAGACTCCCTGGAAAAGACCCTGAGGTTGGGAAAGATTGAGGGCACAAGGAGAAGGGGACGACAGAGGACGAGATGGTTGGACAGTGTTCTCGAAGCTACCAACATGAGTTTGACCAAACTGCGGGAGGCAGTGGAAGACAGGAGTGCCTGGCGTGCTCTGGTCCATGGGGTCACGAAGAGTCGGACACGACTAAACAACAACAACAAAGCCCGTGCACCCCTCAAAATCCCCAGTGTTCCCACTGGACCAAAAAAGGTCAGCATCCCCAAAGCTGGCACCCTCCACCGACACCCTGAATCACAACCTCCATCCGTCCAAGCCAGCACATCTACAGTTTGGGCAATGGAGGCAAAACCAGCCTTCCACTACTGTCACAAAATGTTCCAGCCCAGGATTGAGGCCCCAAAAAGTTTTTCAATGGGTTCCTATGCCCACCAGATACATCACACCCTCCAGGGCAGAGGTGGGAGTCTGTGGGCCTCCAGATGTTGGACTACAACACCCATCGTTGCTATTGGCCATGCTGACTGGGGGTGAGGGGAGTTTGTGTTTGTCAATGTATTTTGAAAGGGGACAGGTTCCCCCCACTGCATGCCTGGTTCTAGGGCTCCAAAGAGGATAAACATCATCTCTCCACTCTCACACCCTAACTCATGAAAGCAGTGATTGTGAAAATAGCAGAAAAGGCTCCACTCTTCTGCATCATCGACAAGGGAAAATATTAGGCCTGTCAATCAATTAAGATTCTTTAATTGGTTAACAACTGCCTGACTTCCTGTCAATTATTCACTCATATGTTAAGGATTGCATGTCAATTTCAGTGCATTTTTCTGCACCACCCCCCAGATTCTTGAAGGAAAGTTGTCGGTTTCTCCTGAGCACAAGACAGCTTTTGTTTATTACATTTCAAGTTACAATGAATTGCTGGAAGGAAAGGCCGCTGCTTTTGTCAAATCTGGGAATATGGAACATTTCCCTTTTCAGTGGCAATGCCCAAGCCAAAAAAAGACTCCGAGTATAAACAGGTTTGTAGTACATGGCCACCAACTTGGATGTCTTTAAAAAAGCATAGCACAAATTCATGGAGGATAAGGCTATTATCATTGCTACTAACCATGATGGTTCCGTTTGCCCTCCATTGCTAGAGGAAGGAAGCCTCTAAAAGCCATTTGCTAGGAATCACAGGTGGGCAGACTGCTATTGCACTCAGGTGATGCTGAAGAGCTTTCCATGGCTTGCCACAGTGAGAAAGGGATGCTGGACTGAATGGGCCTTTGGCTATTCTTGCGTTCTCACCTGTCTTTTTCCTGCACATTCTTAGTTGGTTTCGTCTTAATCTGATATTTTAAACCTATGTCTAAAATTTGGTCACAAGTAGACAATGTTCTAGTGAAAAGGCCATGTGGAAATATTTGAAATACATGTACGAATAACTTGGGTGCTTATGTTTGCAGCTAAGTGGCTCAGCACCCTTTTGGAAATGTCGGAGACTGCTCTCTTTTGGATTTGACTCAGGGGCAGGATATTAAAGGGGCACAGATGTGCAGCATATGCCTTGCAAAAATTAACCCGGCTGTGGGTATGCAGTTTTCCGTTTCCAATGGGCAAATTACACATTCCCCAGTTGTCCTGCACAGAGCATAAGGAGTTATAGCTAGCTAAGTTATATGCAAAGTAGATGCATTCAAATTAGTGGACCCAAGTTGGTCATGCCTATTCATTTCAATGGGCATTCCCTGAGTAGGACTAATATTGGATAGTTTCTGAATAGAAGACTGTAGTAGAGAAGTCTGCACTTTTGAGTAAGAAACAATGCACAATAAAGACTGATATGTTTTTTTCAATACACAGTTGAGCCAGGTCTGCATTGAGCAAGAGACTGGACCAGATGACCCCAGACACCCCTTTCACCCCTAAATTATTTGAGTCTTTAAACATAGAGTAGTGCAGAGCTGTGTTAGGATGTAAAATAGCATGACTCCGCCATTTTTGAAAACGTCACCTGATTATGTGGGCAACCGTCCCAAATATGTTGGAAATATTTACAGAAGTAACTGGGAAATCAGTGTACATCCTGAGCAGAAACACAGGGCTAGATTAACCATTAGGCCATTATCTTTAGGCCCTCATACTTTTTAGGTGCTCTGTTTCCCAGCTCATTGGATGAGCCAAACCCACACTTGCAACATAAGCCCCTTGGAGAAACATTGGTTCATGACTCTGCCACAGCCAAAGCTCAGAAAAAAAAATCAAAGGATTGTGTCCAGCGTAGGTCTACTCAGAGCAAACCTACTGAAGTGAATAGACAAATCGAAATGAGATCCACTAATTTCAGTGGGTCTACTGTGAGTAGGCCTTGGTTGGATTCAATCAAACACACACATATCTTAATCTCAGGGTTGTGGGTTCGAGTCCCACATTGGGCAAAAGATTCCTGCATTGCAAGAGGTTGGACTAGAGCAGTGATGGCTAACCTTGACACTCCAGCTGTTTTGGGACTACAACTCCCATCATCCCTGGCCACTGGTCCTGTTAGCTAGGGATGATGGGAGTTGTAGTTCCAAAACATCTGGAGTGTCAAGGTTAGCCATCACTGGACTAGAAGATCCTCATGGCCCCTTCCAACTCTGCAGTTCTATGATTCTACAAATGATTTGTGCTTGAAGATTTTCCTCTTTGTTTCGAATGTACTTGTTCATTTAAATCCCATCACCACTACTCTTTAATTTATTTATTTTTTGCTTAAGCCCAGATACCACCACCTCAGTGGTACATATGCTTCTTTCTAACTCCAGCGAACCATCTGCTCCCCCCCCCACTTCCCCGAATATTAAGCAAAATTCATCTGAGAACATCTGCAGCAAAGAGATAAAACTTGCTGAAGGTGATAGGAAGCCGTACCAACACCCCCCCCCACCCCAGTAAAAATAAAATAAAAATCAAGGGCTGTCATAGTTAATGTGAATAATCTAGTTCTAAAGGCACTGTCAATGTGAAGGGGTGGGGAGTAAAGATATAATAAAGCCCATCTGGATGACGTACACCCCAGTGGAATCTTTATGGGATTGGCTTAGGCATACTATAAGATTACCTGACTGTCATGCTAATTCTCAATGACTTGCACTTGGGAAGAGGCAGGTTTTTCAGGAGATTTCATATGAGCAAAAAAAGGTAGATTTTAATCGGACGCTGCTGCAGAGTTCCCCCATTAGCTAGATAAGCCTTGTATGGTGTCTTTCAGGAGCTGGGAATTTTGCCCCACACCTGTTAATGTTAAGAGGTTATATTGACAAGGTGGGGCACAAACGGCACCATTAAGCCAGTACCTAAAACCATCTGACACCTCCCTGTTTGCCGGCTCCTTGAATTACAGACCAGTTGCTTGCCGTTTACAGAGACTGGCTGTGCTCTGTGCGCCTCTCTCTCTCGAGGTGTTCCCGACTACCGGAAGGAGGTGACTGGCACACAAGATTGTGGCCTTTAGTACTGTTGACACCGGGATCAAGCCAGGGAGCGTCCTGTTTTATAGACAGCAATTCCCCTAAGTGGGCCATAAATACACGTAGTCACCAAGACCTATCAGCTGGATTTCGCCACCTCAACCTTGGTTTGTTTAACACACTCCCCCTCAGCAGCCCAATCAACTGATTCACAGCATTGAGGCTGACTCAAAATACAAAATAAATAAAAAAATACGATAATGATAACGTGATAATGATGTGATAACAGTCACTGCAGAATGTTAGGGACAGGGCGGGGAACATTTTTTAATCCTGAGGGCTGCATTCCCTTCTGAACAACCTCCTAGTTTCACACACAGCTCTTTATGCTCCATTGAGGCTCTGCCTTGTCCATCCAGGGCAAGCAAGAAGCATGGTCAGAGTTCAAGGATGTGGTCTAGCCCAGTGTTTCCCAACCAGTGTGCCTCCAGATGTTTTGGGACTACAACTCCCATCATCCCTCACTAGCAATACCAGTGGTCAGGGATGATGGGAATTGTAGTCCCAAAACATCTGGAGGCACACTGGTTGGGAAACACTGGTCTAGCCAGACAAAAAGACTCAGGACGTGAAGAAGGGCCAGCAAGGAGTGTGGCCTGGGAAGGGGACCTGAGGATTCCCCATCCAAGTGTTTGGCACTTCCTCCGAGGTCAGCATGGCAACGTGCCTCTTGGCAGGCTAGTCACCTTTCTTTTGGCAGGCTAGAAAATTTTGTGGGTCATTGCTTTTCATTCTCACCTCAAAAAAAGATATTATAGACCTGGGAAACGGTTCAGAGAAGGGAAACCAATACAATGAAAGGGATGGAGCAATTCTCCTACGGTTGCAGCATGAGCTTTTCACTTTAGGGGAAAGGTAAGTAGGAGGAATAGGGACACGGGTGGTGCTGTGGTCTAAACCACAGAGCCTAGGGCTTGCCGATCAGAAGGTCGGCGGTTCGAATCCCCGCGACGGGGTGAGCTCCCGTTGTTCGGTCCCTGCTCCTGCCCACCTAGCAGTTCGAAAGCACGTCAAAGTGCAAGTAGATAAATAGGTACCGCTCCGGCGGGAAGGTAAACGGCGTTTCTGTGTGCTGCTCTGGTTTGCCAAAAGTGGCTTAGTCATGCTGGCCACATGACCCGGAAGCTGTCTGCGGACAAACGCCAGCTCCCTCGGCTTATAGAGCGAGAAGAGCGCCGCAACCCCAGAGTCGTTCACAACTGGACCTAACGGTCAGGGGTACCTTTACCTTTAAGTAGGAGGAGACAAATGTTGCTTTCCCCCCCTTCAATATTATCCTCACAACAATCCTGTGAGGTAGGTTAGGCTGAAGGACAGTGACTGGCACAAGGTCAACCAGTGAGCTTCATGGCTGAGTGGTGGGTTTCAGAAGGTGCCTGGTGTGGGAGAAGTGGAAGTTTTTGCCCCTCTCTCATAATATTAGAACCCATCATGGACATTGAATGAAGCTGAATGTTGGACAGAATCACAGAACGGTAGAGCTGGGAGGGACCCTAAGGGCCATCTAGTCCAACCCCCTGCAAAGCAAGAATCTCAACTAGATCATATATGACAGACGGCCAGCCAGCTTCTGCTTTAAAAACCTCCAGTGAAGGAGAGCAGACCACCTCCTGAGGAAGCTCTGTTTCACTGTCGAACAGCTCTCACTGTCAGAAAGTTCTTCCTGAAGTGTAGTCAGAATCTCCTTTCTTCAACATAGTGCATTGTCAACACTATGAAATTAACTTTCCAGAAGAGGTCATGGCAGCCACCAACTTCTATGGCTTTAAAAATGAGATTAGACAAAATTAATGGAGGATAAAGCTGTTAATGGCTACTAGCCATGATGCCTTCATTCTACCTCCACCATACGTACACCTCTGAACATCAGTTGCTGGGAGCAGTGGTGGACCTCGGGGTCTTGAATTTTAGCGATGCCAAAATTTGGCGCCCCCACCTCTCACACCCCATTACAAATAATAGTTGTGGCATCCCCTTGTGGCGCCTCCAAGGCTCTGCGCCCAGGGCGACCAAATGGGTCGCGCTCCCCTAAACCTGCCTCTGCTAGGAGTCACAATTGGGGAGAATTGTCATTCTCAGATCCTGCCTCGACCTGATGGAGCAAGGCTTTTCTTATGTTCTCCCCAAGAAAGTGGGCACACTCCAGGGAAAAGCTAAATTAGCATCAAAACACCATTCAATTTTGGGTCTTTTTCTTGTATGCTTTCCTCCCTTTTCATTCCCTCCTCTCCTCCCTTTCCCTCTTCCCCCCTCCACACACCTTCCCTGCATGGTTGATTATCTGCAATATTTGATGGATTAAAAAATAAAATAAAATTACCCAAAGCTGTCACTCTCAGGCTATTTTTAATCTACTGTAGGTGAAAGATCAGGAGACATTATTTGGGGTCAGGAAAGATTTACAATGCCCTCAACACAGTGCTATGGGTTAGATGGTAGATGGGTTGCCGCAGGACAAAGGATTGAAAGCATTGAACTCTGCCCACCGCTGCCCACCTCCCCAGAAGTCACTGCCACTGTGTTGATGATGATCACATTTCTGTTTGGAGGCTAAATTCTCTGCAAGAAAGGAATTTCATAAATGTTTAACAGAGGCACCTAAATGCTGCAATGCAGCCTCTGTGCTTCCAACATGGTAAGTATCTTACATATTCACATGGTTCAAGTACTGCTGGTTTCAGCCCAATGAGTTCTACTCAGAGAAGACCCACTGGCATCAACAGCCATGAATTTCAATGGGTCTACTTGGTTAACATGGGATACAAATACTATGGGTTTGTCCACATTTCCTTTTGTCCTGTTGCTACCCCCCCCAGCAGGGGGAACCCTCTTTAGCATCCAATTGGAGCAAATTCTATTCTCCAAATTCTATCATTTCAACAAGCCTGTGAGGCAGGTTAGTGTAAGACAGTGATGGCCAAACTCGGCCCTCCAGCTGTTTTGGGACTACAATTCCCATAATCCCTGACCACTGGTCCTGTTAGCTAGGGAAGATGGGAGTTGTAGTCCCAAAACAGCTGGGGGACCGAGTTTGGCCATCACTGGTTTAAGACATAGCGACCTACCCAAAGTCACCTGGCAAGCTTCATTGTCGAGGGTGGGATTTGAACCCTTGTCTCCCAGGTCCTAGTGAAACACTCCAACTGCTGCACCACACTGTGGTTCATTTACAATATTTGATCAGCCAGTTGTCTGGGGCGGTGGTGGGGCGGTGGGGGTTGTGCCTTCCAACCCTAGACTCTGCTTCTGCACTTGCTAAAGCTGCCTACAGATAGTCCTATTTATCTCAGCTATTTTCTTGGGATAAAAGACGGCTTCCCTAGCAGTTCCAGAGAACCTAACATCTGTTTAGCAGACACCTTTATGACACACTGGCTCCTCCAGCAAACATGCTAAGATTTAGAGAGAAATAATGGTAAATCTTGCATAGGTGCGAACCAAAACACATGGGAGGCAGAACCCTGCCAAGAAAACTAAACTACCGGCTCCCCCAGCTCTGCCGATGATCCAGGAATTTATCAAATTGTAAACTGGCAACGGCAATAAAAAAGGCCAATAAAAGCAACGGCACTTAAATCATCCCAGCAGTTTCACTGCAGCAGGCTGGGTACTATGCAAAAGACTCCCCTGAGCCCTTGAGATGAAAGGATCCAGTCACCCAGTATTCTTCCAAACACCTCCCGCTTAAATTCCTGGTAGGTCCGTGGTAGGTGATTTGCAACAGAACGTTGAGAGTTTCCTACTCCCCAAGGTATAACAATGGCAAGTAAAATAAATTAGCTTCTGCTGCTTGTTTATCTCTTGACCTCAGTCTTCCACACCTGTAAAATAGGCATGTTAAGTGATTGCCTATAGCACAGCAAAAATGAGGCAATCACCACCAGAACATTTGTGGAGTAATCAGTTACAAGATTTCATCAGGGCCATGCACAGACTGGAAATGAAGCAGTACGTCCACCCCAAACCTTTTGCAGGTGCAAACAGCTTTGAAAGAGGGGGTTCTGTACAACCCACCCAATACCACCATCAGCACAGATCATCATGAAGGCACAACATAAAGGATATCTACACTGGGGCCCCAAGAGCATAGAATTGTATAGTTGGAAGAGACCCCAAGGGGCATCTAGTAGAAGAGTTTTTTGGATTTGATATCCTGCTTTATCACTACCCTAAGGAGTCTCAAAGCGGCTAACATTCTCCTTTCCCTTCCTCCCACACAACAAACACTCTGTGCGGTGAGTGAGGCTGAGAGACTTCAGAGAAGTGTGACTAGCCCAAGGTCACCCAGCAGCTGCATGTGGAGAGTGGAGATGCGAACCCGGTTCCCCAGATTATGAGTCTACCGCTCTTAACCACTACACCACACTGGCTCCCGTAGACACCGTCCCATGCAGGAATTACAGCTAAAGAATCCCTGACAGCCATTCAACTCTGTTTAAAAACCTCCAATGGAGGAGAGTCCACCACCTTCCAAGATATTCTGTTCCACTGTCAAACGGTTCCTCTGGTCGAAAAGTTCTTCCTAATGTTTATTCAGAATCTCCTTCCTTGCAATATGAATTCCTTGGCTTGGGTCCTCCCCTCTGGAGGAGCAGAAAACAAGCTTGCTCCATCTTCCATGTGGCAGCCCTTCACAGTTATTTGAATATGGCTCTCATATCCCTTTTCAGTCTTCTCTCCCCTTTTGCTTAACAAGCTCAGCACAAGGTTTGATAGCACAGATCCCAGATGCCAAATTGACTCTTCCTCCCCCGCCATTTTAATAAAATCAACAGAATCCTTTGCCTTGGACTCTGCGCAGCAGGAGAGGTGAATCAGTCGGAAAGAGCTTTTCTCCTCTGCGCAAAGGAGACTTGCAATTTGTCATGCGTGTTGCTGGGAGGAAGGGAGAGAGAGTCCAGCTCTCCGGATCTTCAAAACAAAGCAACGGCTTGGGATACAGTGACCCCCGCCAAGTGGGCACAGGCTCTGCATGCTTCAATGGCAGCTTACCAGAGATGCTCTTCCCACTGAAATCCACATTTCTTCCAACTTTGCCGATATGAGTCACCACTTAGGTACACACTAGCTTACGGGAAAGTGCCTCAGTAGAAATGAACAGCATGTGGCAGTGAATTTTGCGTCCCTTCCCCCTTTACACAGTCCCTGCAAGGCTTTCAGCTTTCCCCATGGATGAAAGTGGATGAAAATTCAGGTGAGTTGCGGGAATGCAAAAAAAAAAAAAAAAAAAAGGAGCTTACTGGTTTTGAAAAAAGGCAAGTCTTGATGGGACACAATAGAGGCTTATAAATTTATGCACAGTGTGGGGAAAGTGGATAGGGATAAGCTTTTCCCTGCTGAGAATACCAGGCCCCAGGGGCACCCAAAGAAGCAAACTGCTGGAAGGTTCAGGACATATACAATAAAGTACTTCCTCACACAGCGCTAGAGTTAAATCGTGAAATTTGTTCCCACAAGAGGCAGTGAGGGCTACCAACTCAGATGTCTGCAAGAGGGGATTAGACAAATGCATGGAGGTAAAGTGGCTACTAGCCACAATGGCTACGTTCTCCCTCCACTGCCAGAGGCAGCATGTCTCTGTATGCCCAGCTGCTGAGCATCACAGGCAGGGAGAGTGCAGCTGCACCCGTGTCCTGCTTGCAGGTCTTCTCAGAGGCTTCTCAGAGAACAGGATGCTGCACTGGGCGGACCATTGGCCTAATCCAGTAGAGCTCCCCTTATGCAAGTCTGAAATCTTATATAAAGGGGAAGAAGGAAGGAATTCATCTAAAATAAAATTACACATGTGGACACAAAGGATAAATAAATAGAGTGGTAATGGTGAAAGCCACAGTAAATGAATACCAACAACATTTAACCTTAGAGTGTGCATGGGCATAGACCATCAATGTGAGCATAGGGGTGTTAGAACAACTCCTCAAGTGCCCCTATTTTCATCCGTGAGATGTTGGGGAATATGGAACCAGTCCCATCCCCTTCCTACAAGTGTCCCTTCAGCAAGGTGGGTTAAGCTTACCTACTCAGCTTCACAGTCCATCCCGGCATTCTGCTCTTCAGGCAAGTCAGAGGAGACCCAACAGGATCCTGCGCAACAGGATCCCCCGAGGGGACACTTGCTTCTGAGGAGCGGCATGACACCGCACCACCAGTCCCAAGGCCTGTGCCGAAAGAGAGAGGAGGAGGCCTTGGTCCAAGCCTGCGAGCAAAAGGAAATTTGAGGTGAGTGATTTCACCTGGGTCAACCAGAACATTCTTTTCTGCTGCATTTGCTGATTGCTTGAGGCAGTGGGGAGGGAATTAGGGAGAGTGGTTGCACCTGGGGCCAGCTCAGTCAGATGGTTTGTCTGCTGTTTGTTCTGGGCCACTCTGAAATGTGGAATTTTTATTATAGTGCTCTCTCTCTCTCTCTCTCTCCCCCCCCCTCTCTCTCTCTGTGTGTGTGTGTGTGTGTGTGTGTGTGTGTGTTTGTGTTTAGGGTGTTGTAAACCACTTCATGAAGGTTTGGAGAACCTCTGGCCCTCCAGGATGTTGCCGAACTACAACTCCCGTCATCCTTGGCAAACTGGCCATGCTTGGTGGGGTTGATGGGAGATGTAGCTCAGCAACATCTTGGGCGGGTGGGGTTTTATTTTCCAAAGGTTCCCCGCTCCTAGCTTAGAGACTTATTTGAAGCTTGGAGTG
This sequence comes from Darevskia mixta, assembly GCA_034641385.1. Taxonomy (NCBI): domain Eukaryota; kingdom Metazoa; phylum Chordata; class Lepidosauria; order Squamata; family Lacertidae; genus Darevskia; species Darevskia mixta. The sequence goes on from JAWWNH010000181.1 coordinate 6,815,263, forward strand.
GGATATAAATCACCTGAATAAATAAGTAAGTAAGTAACACTTGCTGGCCCTCTTAAAGCTATATACACATCATACTCAACCGGCTTTTCCTGAGTGGTGCTTGCCACAAGCTCTCTTAACTCAGCAGACAAACTCTCAACGACCATGAGTGCTCTCTCGTACGCTCTTGGGTTTTCTGTAGTGCCACGCTTTCCAAACAGGTTTGCTGCTGCTGAACTAAATAACAGCCACTTGACTGAGGTCAAGGGAGCTGAAGTCCGGAGGCCACGCCGCCTGCCCTGACTTCTATGCTAATTATCAGCGACTTGGACGACTCGCAGGAGAAGGGCGTCAGGGAATGGATGCTGGTTATCTGAGCGGCAACAAGCAGCAATTTGTCCGTGGAGAAAAGGGACATGGGGCTTCAGAGATAAAAGTATATTTTTGAGGGGGAGCAGGGGAAAGGAGGGTGGGTCTTTCAGAACAGCACCAGCACAAACATTTTGCTTGAATCTAAGGGGGAAAGCTGGTTTCGTCTGCACACACACCATACGCATAAAGCGCATTTAAAGTACGTCTTCCCTGCTGAAGAACTCTGGGAACTGTAGTTTGCTAAGGGTGCAGGGAAATGTAACCCCGTGAGGTGGTAAACTGCAATTCCCAGGATTTGGTGCTTTGTGTGCATGCACACACTTTAAATGTATGGTGTGGATGCAGTCGTTGGCTTTGGAGAGAATTTGAGAGTCTTAAGAGTTTCTTTAAGGGGTGTGTGTGTGTGTGTGTGTGTGTGTGTGTGTGAGAGAGAGAGAGAGAGAGAGAGAGAGAGAGAGAGAGAGAGAGAGAGAGAGAGATTGAGATTTTTTGTTGTTTTGAAATGATTGAATATCATGTTGTGGACTATCTTCTTTGAAGTGGCATTTGGCAACAAGTGAGGACGGCGGGTGACCCTGGACACAGTGTAAAGGAAACTTTCCCCACAGTTTGATAGACCTGCCTTCAAAGACAGCTGAATATATATGTGAATATTCAGTATACTTCCCTGAAAAAAATTATTGCTGTTGTTCTTGGATAGATAGAGGCAGGGAGTGATCCAAAATCCTGGAGAGTTGCTGCCAGCCAGTGTAGACAATACTGAGCTAGATGGACCAATAGTCTGACTTGCAAGACATCTCCCTATATTTCCAATGCTTGGATGTGTAGTTCCATGAGGATGCTGGAAGTTATCTCCCTAAATTCACTGGCGGACTTCCACACTATGCATTTAAAGCAGATTCAACACACTTTAAAAGCACATTACTGCCCTCAAAGAATCAGAGGAACTGCCGTTTAGCCCTCACAGAGCTACAATTCTCAGCACCCTGAACAAACGACAGCTCCTAGGATTCGGGGGGGGGGGAAGTCATGTGCTTTAAAACTGTGTTGAATATGCTTTAAATGCATCGTGTGGATCTGCTCAATTTAGTGACAGTCTCTATTCAAAGGTAAAGGTACCCCTGACCGTTCGGTCCAGTCGCGGAAGACTCTGGGGTTGCGGCGCTCATCTCGCTCTATAGGCCGAGGGAGCCGGCGTTTGTCCGCAGACAGCTTCCAGGTCATGTGGCCAGCATGACTAAGCCGCTTCTGGTGAACCAGAGCAGCACATGGAAACTCTGTTTACCTTCCCGCTGGAGCAGTACCCATTTATCTACTTGCACTTTGACGTGCTTTCGAACTGCTAGGTGGGCAGGAGCTGGGACCGAACAACGGGAGCTCACCCCGTCGCAGGGATTCGAACTGCTGACCTTCTGATCAGCAAGCCCTAGGCTCAGTGGTTTAACCCACAGCGCCACCCGCATCCCTACCTCTATTCATAGATATGTCAAAAAAAAAGAGGCTCAGTCTGGTGGTTGGGGAAGCTATTTCCCCAGTTCCTTTTCAAAAGTATTCCCTTGAGGGCTCTCCACATCTCTCTCGAACAGCTTCACTGCTGGCTCCTCTAGCTCCAAACAAGAATCAACTGACATGATCCAGATCGGAGGAGGGTGGTGTATCTCACACAATCAGCTTCCTGCAATTGAAGAAGTTGCTCTGGGCCCTTGGCTTGTCTTTCTTCACAGGCAGAAGCCCTGGTGGTAATGCCTTGCTGGAATCCAGGGGCTCCTGACTAACATGTTTTCAAGGCTGCACCCTGGATGCCGGAAGGCTTGCTCTCTCCTTCTTGACCTGAACGAAATACAAGATCCAGCAGGAAAGCATGATTTCATTCATTTATTTTGAGAATTTGTAGACCACTTGGTTGCAATTAGTCTCTAATGCTGCATTCACATGACCGTATTATTCTGTTTTTATGACTTTTCCTAACTCATTATATTTGAGCTTCCACATGATGTAAAATGCCTCTTCTATAGTGGACTATAGAGCAGGTTTAGCAATCATTTCTGTGTCATTGGCTTCGGGGGAGGGGGATTTACAGATTATATGGAAACGAGTGCTAACTTCGGGCTCTATATTCCACTATACTTTCGGAAGTGGCTTTTTACATCCCGTGAAAACTCAAATACAATGTGGAAATTAACAGTTCGGGAAACATAGTGGAAATGGAATGAAGTGCTGTTTGAATGCAGCCTCAGCAGTGTGCAGGAGACTCAGTGCAATGAAATTAAAAATGAGTTTGAACTATACAAGTAAAATTTAATTTAGAACCCTGCTGGAATTTCTTAAAAAAGAAGTCTTTAGTAGGTGGTGTAAGTTCAACAGGCAGGGAGCTTGTCTATCTTTAACTGGAAGGGAGTTTTGTAAAATACTGAACACACAACTCCTGGTGGATATGAGTTGCGCATCCAAGTCATGGGGGACCATTAACATTGACTCCTCCCAAGTCACCTTTACGTTTCACCCAGATCAGCCTTTCAAAGTGAGGATGCCTGCAAATAGAGGAGGGTCCTCTGCAAAATGGGACACAAATACACCCAACAGTAGCCGCTGTCACATACAGCTAGGAATGGGCAAATAAGTCAATTTCAGTTTCTCTCAGTTTCTCATTTCCCCCCAATCTTAAACTCACATTTCTACATCAGCTTGTGATTTTTATTATTTAAAAGTCCACTTACACATAGGGCTGCCATATGTCATAAAGTGAAAATCCGGACACAAGAGAATCCGAACTACACTTTCGACATGGGTTGCCATACACCCGTAGTTCCCCGGACATTTTGGATTCTTTTCAAAAATTCCGTCCAGATGCTATTTTTGGCGGATGAATCCCGGCTATGTCTGGGAAATTCCGGATGTACGGAAGCCCTACTTAAACATTCACCAGCTTTTTAGTGCCCGTTTTTATTCAATTTTGCTTATACACATTTTTGCAGAGCAATGTTCCCTAATATAATGCATCGTGGCATGTCGTTTTCATTAATATACGTATTTTTTTAAATGCACACTTTACCCTGCGTTTTTGTATACATGACTCAGCTAGAGAACTGCATTGCAAAATTCGGGGAAATTTGCATTTTGAAATATGGCTGTTTTGCTGTTCACATATTGTTCCAGAAAGTGTGATTCAGGTAGATTTGCCTTTAACTGTGAACTGAATCCAATTCCCCCGCCATCCCCGGATCTAGAAGCGACCTAATTTAATTCAGTGTCTGTAGGACTCCTCCTACACTCTACCTCAAGAACTGCAAACACCATTCCCTTTCCCCCAACATGCTCTCTCTCTCTCTCTCTCTCTCTCTCTCTCTCTCTCACACACACACACACACACACTCTTACACTCTTTTGCTTTGTTCAAATTTTGCCGGCGGAAGTCTTCTGAAGAACTCCAAAGCTTGCCCAGGAAACTGTGACTAATAAAGGTATTATGTCACTGGGGCATTTGTGATTTCTCCACCCCTCCTTCAAGACGGCAGGTTATTTTGGAATGCCTATTTTATAAGAATCAAAATATCATTTCAAACAGAAAGTAATAACTGGGGGTGGTGTGGGTTTTTTAAAATATCTTTTTTTTAAAAGTGCTGTACTGTTCGCAAAATTCAAAAACCCAAATCCACACCATGGCAAGGCGATTAAGGGTTATTGTCTTGCATATTTAAAACAAAGCATTCTGCTAATATTCCTTCATTCTTTGCTTCCTGCCGAAAAGGTAAGGTGGGCACACAAAAGCACCCAATCATCTGTTTTGAAGTCCAGGTGTGCTTTGCAGTAGGGATGGAATTAACTGCTCATGTGCCCAATTTTTGTTTATTTTTTGCCAGAACAGAAGAAGATGCTTTACACACACCATTAATCCATGTGGTTCAATACTGTTTACAATGACTTGTAGTGATTCTCCAGGGTCTTAAGACAGTGGTCTAGTTCAGCCCTTCCTGGAGATGTCAGGGAATGGAACTGGGAAAAGCAGATACTCTACCACTGAACTATTTATTATCAGTTCCCATGAGAATGACTATTTTTACACCAGCAAGAGTTTCCTGGCACACGCTTTGAACATGTGATGCTCTATAGCACCTATTATGGAGTTTAAACAATCACAGGTTTGCTACCTTAAGCCAAGGTTGTCTACACAGGCAAGGAATTCAAAGGTGTTTCAGAACTCCTGAAAATGAAAGTACATGTCCACAGCCCCTGGGCATGTGGAAACATGATAAGCTCAGGGAGTGCATCTCAAAGCAGACCTACATATTCGGAGGAGGGGGATGTGGTGCAGTCTTCTTGGGACTGTAGCATTTTAAAAAACAAATGTGGTGCATTGTATTTGAACAAATCCTTCCTTTGACAACACCTTGTTCCTTCATTGGGCAAAAGGGCTGGAGTCTAGTTTTCTCTCTGCCAGACTGAACTCCCCACCCTGCATTGTACCAGGAAGGTTTTCTTTAAGAGGGGCAACATTTAAATGTGAGCTCCCCCCCCAATCAGCATTCAAAAGTGGTACACTCCCAAGAGGGCAGTACCATATGCTTTTTCTTAATGTGCAGATTGGCTCAGACTCTCTGAGTAAGCTTTGCACAGACACAACTTTGCAGCATGATTGAGGCCAGAACTACAAAAGTTAAAACTGAGGCTGTTTTTGGAGGGTTCGGATCCTCATGCTTTATTTTTATTTTTCTGGAGTTTTTTCTTTCTTTTTAAAAAAAATACTTGTCACAGGACACTGTTCTCCTGGAGTTTATCCAGCCTACCTGCTAATTGCCAAGGGACACATCCACCCGTCTGAGACCAGCCAATTAATCAGGCAGCCTATCCGTGCTCCCTGACTGGCCGCGACAAGCCCCATGTTGCTATACAATTGACAAGTCTTCTTGTTAAGGGTCAGGAGTTAATACGTTTTGCTGCTTCCCCCCTTTCACGGTTTATTTCAGGTTTATGGAGAGTCATCAGGCTGGTTAATTGCTTGAGCTTCGGTGCAGGCCCATGAGGGGAGAGAAGCCATTGCAATGGCAGAAGTTCCTAATAAAATAAGGTGAAATAAAAGCATTGCAAATGCCCGCTTGGATGTACTGGCTTGCTTTTTATATATATAAAAAATAATTTCTTTTTTTCTTTTCTATTTAATTGTGCGATTTAGAGAGCTGCAAGTTTTAACCGGTAGATTAATCAACTAAAGCTTTCCTTGATGGTTGGGGCCAATTTTAATTAGTGGCGGCAAATTTTAATCACTGAGGATGACATCTGAGGGCAGTGCTTGCTTGCTCTTCTCTTTCAAAGGCTATCTGGTATGTTACTGTAATCAGGAATGGAAGAAGAAATCTCCAAGTCATTTCTTCAATATATTTTTTTCTGCAGTGAGAGGCAGCCAAATTGTTGGCTAAATTTTTAAGATCAATGTTTTTGTTAAAAGAGCAAAAAGAGATCTGGGCAATCTGGAAACTTTTAAATATGGTTGATTGGTCAGTTAAAATATGATTGATCAATTTTTTTTTAAAAAGAACTCTAGTGGATCCAACAACAATTTCTAACTCAGCTGCAATCCTATCCACATTTACTTGGGAGAACTTACGGTAATAGGGCTTGCTTCTGAGTAGAGATGTACAGAATAGAACTCATTTTCATAAAGAAGATGATTGCTTTTGTGGTTATTTGTATGTGTGTGTGTTTAATTTCTCTTCTGTGTTTTCGGAGCAATTTGGTTTTTATGTTTCTTGTCTTGTTAATGTCCCAGATGGCAACTGCTCCTTGTCCTGTCTCTCTACCCTCTCCATGTATTACCATCTTAAAGCTCTGCTGGGCATCTCATTCTGAAACCCTGAGAGATCCCCAGTGATCAAGAGACCATCTCCTAATCATTAGCTTCCATGGAACTACCAACCATTCTGGGCCATTTACTATGCTAATCTATGCTATGCTATAGTATAGTATACTATAGTATACTACTGTTATCCGACAAACACTGTAATAGTAGTAACTGAGACTAGTACTGTGAGATTGTTCTGATAATAAACTGTAAGCCAGAAAGAGCCCTGTTCCAACCATGTCTTGGCCACTGGTAAGTCACCAGCCCTTGACACACATTGATTATGGGGGTGATGATAAAGATGGCATCCCCTACAAGTTTTCGTCGGGATTACAGAGATAATATATGTGAAGATATCTGAATGCAAGATAACGTATGTGAAGATATCTGAATGCAAGAAAAGCTTAATTTTGCTCTCTCAGCTCAGTGGAAAGCATCTGTCTTGCATTCTGAAGGTTCAGTTGGCAACTCCATACAAAACTTGGAAAGATTCCTGTCTTAGGAAGCCACTGACAGTCAGTGTAGACAGTACTGAGCGAAATGGGCTGATTGTGTGATTTGGTATAAGGCAGCTTCCTGTATTCCTATTGAGAAGATCCGTGTCTCAGAGCATCTCCAGGTAGATTTGGGAAACTCTCTTGTCTGAGACCCTAGAGAGCTGCTGCCACTCAGTAGATGCTACTGAGCTGTCTAGACTCATGGTCTGATGTGGTGTAAGGCACATCTCTCTGCTCTGTTGCTAAGACCCCATGTTCACACCTGCTCTTGCCACAGGTGTGATTCAAGTGCAAGGGCCTCCAATACCATTTCTTAAACTAATCCTAATATCTATGAGCTCCAGAGTCATAACTGCTGAACAGAAAACAACAGAAAGGCAAAATGAAGTATGGGTGGGGTGTCCACTCCCCTTTTCAGCAAATAATGTCTCCCTCCAAGCCAACTTTATGGGACCTGGCAAAGAGGAATCGAAAATATAATTGTGTATGAAAGCTTGACCTAACCAAGAGTGTCGTTGCCACTTTGCATTAGCCTCTTTGGACTACAGTGGATATATTTTTCACGAAGCAGCTCTGATAACAGGTGACAACCTACTCTGAATCATTACAACAAAGGATTCAATATTTGCTGGTGTAGATCAAGTACCACTTTTTCTCCTTTCTTTATTTCCGCCCTCTGTTTCTGGCTCTCTGTAGGGACTGTCAAACTATCCCTTATCATTAAGGGTATAGCTTGTGATTCATGTTCTCCTTTGATGGCTTGAAAGGTTCCCCTTCTCCATTCAGATCAGATGCTAATGTGAAAAAGGACCAGATCTTGGTGCCTCAACCTAAACTGGCCTTGCTTTTACATAGCAATGAATTAAAGCTTATTGGGAGGGAGTGCGCAGTGATGCCCAGGAATTTTTAGAAATATTGTGATTTTTAAATGGGTAGTATAATTTGCAAGTTTGGCTCTGTCACGGCAGAAAGCAGGCCAAGTCACACTTTGGTGTACCACCTAGATTCAAAATGGTGACCGGTGTTCAAATGGCAACAATGCCTGTGCATTGAGAAGCTTCATGCCAAATTTGGTGACAATATCTCAAGAGGCAGCCAAAAACCAGGAAAGTAGTCGCATGAAAAAGTTTAAGCACCTTTACGCTTCCTTATGGGGAGACACCATAGCTCAGGGCGCTTGCTTTCCATGCAAAAGGTCCCAAGTTCAACCCCCAGCATCTCCAGGTAGGATACATCCCCATCTAAAACCCTGGAGAGTCACTGCCAGTCAGTGTAGACAATACAGAGCTAGATGGACAAGCAAGTCTGACTAGGTGTGAGGCAGCTTTCTATGTTCCTACAGACGCCCCACCAGCAGCCCCTGCAGTTGTATTTCCTTAACAAACATGGGGTTGTGAAGGTCTGCCCTGAACCTTGGGAGAACCCCCCCCCCCAAATAATTTATAATTTCAGTTCCTCCATGAAGTTGTAAACGAAAGAGGAACTGAGCTGCAACCTGTGGCTTGGATGGCTTTGCCAGGCGAGTTAAGAGGTTCCCCTTTCTCCTCCCCTTTCTTCATCATCTAAAGTTGTGAGCATACCAAACTGCATTTTATTGGCTGCCAGAAATTTACAGGCTCCCCAGATACCTACCAACCCCTGGTTGAGCTCAGGCGCAGCGTTGATCTCATTAATAAGGAGGCAGGAGGGCAGCTGCTGCAGTGACCTCCATGTGGCTTAGCCGTGGCTTTTGCCTTGGGCTGTAAAAGCTTAGCAGCACAGAGGCTCACAGGTCTGCCTCGGCTGTTAACTGTGCAAGGAGAAGCGAGTTGCAGGGATGGCTATACTGAAAAGCAAATGCCTCCCTTGCTCGCTTTAGGGCTACTATTAATTAGGGTTCTGTGAATAAACATTTCCCATATATATGAGGTGCTCCGCAGCAGCACTGCCCCTTCTAGGGGGCTTAATTTTTTACAAACGGCTCATTCAGACCCAGTTTTTCCTCATGCGCCAGTCATGGAAATTCATTTCATGGAGGATAGGGCTGCCAGTGGCCGCTACCCACGACGAATGTTTTCTATCTCCATTGCTGGAGGTGGTATGACTCTGAATACCAGCTACTGGAAATCACAAGTGGGGAGAGTGGCTGTTGCCCCTCTTTAGCTCTAAATCGGAGCAAATGTCAATCCAGAGAAAACCCAAATTGCCCAACTGAGAGCTAAAGAGCAGTTTCCCCGGGGGGAGGTGCGGGGAGAAGTGGGACAAGAGGAAGAGTGGATAAGCCCATACTGGATAATGGACACAGCAAAGTTAGGGCCATTAATTTCAATGGGTCTACTGTGAGTTAAGCTTAGTTGGATACAGTCCATCGAATCATGGGTGTATGGCCATCAAGTCACCTCCATCCACTGGGGGTTTTGTGCATTAAGTCTATGGAAGTTTTAATATGCCCTGTATAAATTTCATTGTACCTGTAGAGGTAATTTGAAAAGAGGGACTCATTAGTGGAGGGGAAACCCAGCATAAGCAACAGCTTTGATAAATGCTTTCAAGGCTTCTTTCTCAGCAAACTCATTTGCAAATGACACATCTAAATGAGTCTCTGACTCCAAATTAAAGAGGCGAACAAGCACACACTCTCCCCTCTAATTACTCTTCTCTGAAATCTCTAAATACCCTTTGATATTATTATAAATTCTTTCCCTTTCTGCACACCAGCATTGCACCCACCTCTATCGCTAGACTTCTCTTCATGCTCACCCCACTTCCTCAGCAACCAACAACACACACACACACACACACACACACACACACACACACACACGACACACACCCCAGACTGGTTCTAATCTCCCACCTGCATAAATCTCACAGGGACAGCCACAAATATTCCAGCTATGTTGATTTATGAAAGCCCCAGCAAAATTTCGCCAGGAGATATATCCTGCAAGCACCATGATTGATAGCTCCTTGCAAATCTTTCTGTTTTAAACACTGCCACTTGCAAAGTCCTGTGGATGGGTGGTGGTGGAGAATTAAAGGAGAGCAAGAGAAGGAAGTTTCCTTGAAAAGAAAAAAGGGGGGAGCTGGCATGAGTATAGCTTGATTTCTGCCAAATATTCCTCAGCGAGAGGCCTCGTGTTTGCCTGAAGAAACTCCAGTTGAGAAAGGGGGAAACTGAACCAGCTGTAAGCCCTGTCATTAATTCAGCATTCTTGTTCCCTCTCTGTCTCCTTCCCCGTCTCTTTCAACTTCTGTCTTGTACACAGAGTTGCTGCCTGCCTGCCTTTTAAAGCCAATTCAAATAAAGGCAATTCTCTCCTGGGGCAGGGAGATGTGCAGATGTGTCCCCAACTTTTGAGGCCTTCCAGTGGGTAGAAAAGACTTGCCTATTTCAGGTTTCTCTCTCTCTCTTTTAAAGTATTGTGCTCCTGTTGATTTTTACTGTTATTCAAATAGTTTTAGCTCTTTCTAAATGCTGTCCTACAGATTTTATCATAGAATTGTGCAGTTGGAAGGGACTCCAAAGAGTCATCTAGTCCAACCCCCTGCATCTAACCTCTGCTTAAAAACCTCCAAGGAAGGAGAGTCCACCAGTTTCTGACCTAGTCCATTCCACTGTCAAACAGCTCTTCCCATCAGAGAGTTCTTCCTTATGCTTAGTTGGAACTCCTTTCTTGCAATTTGAAACCGTCCAGTGCAACGGAAAGCAAGCTTGCTTCCATCTTCCATTGCCCCCTAGCTGTTTTTTAAAAAATAAATAAAAATACTGTTTTTATTTATTTTCATGGTTGTTGTTGTTTAGTCGTTCAGTCATGTCCGACTCCTTGTGACAGGCACTCCTGTCTTCCACTGCCTCCCGCAGTTTGGTCAGACTCATGTTGGTAGCTTCGAGAACACTGTCCAACCATCTTGTCCTCTGTCGTCCCCTTCTCCTTGTGCCCTCAATCTTTCCCAACATCAGGGTCTTTTCCAGGGAGTCTTCTCTTCTCATGAGGTGGCCATAGTATTGGAGCCTCAGCTTCAGGATCTGTCCTTCCAGTGAGCACTCAGGGCTGATTTCCTTAAGAATTGGTGGGTTTGATCTTCTTGCAGTCCATGGGACTCTCAAGAGTCTCCTCCAGCACCATAATTCAAAACCATCAATTCTTCGGCGATCAGCCTTCTTTATGGTCCAGCTCTCACTTCCGTACATTACTACTGGGAAAACTATAGCTTTAACTATACGGACCTTTGTCGGCAAGGTGATGTCTCTGCTTTTTAAGATGCTGTCTAGGTTTGTCATTGCTTTTCTTCCAAGAAGCAGGCGTTTTCTAATTTTGTGACTGCTGTCACCATCTGCAGTGATCATGGAACCCAATAAAGTAAAATCTCTCACTGCCTCCATTTCTTCCCCTTCTATTTGCCAGGAGGTGATGGGACCAGTGACCATGATCTTAGTTTTTTTAAATGTTTTTAGTTTTTAGTTTTTTTATGATTTTCATGGTACAGAAGATAAATTTTGAAAAAACAACTGCTACAACAGTTAAACAACAAGTAACTCGCCCTGATAAAATTATAGACTTTTATCACGCCATGTGTTAAAAGTTTCATTTGGTTAATCTTAAGAGATCACACCACATTTTCCCATGAGTGCTGGCTGGATTCAGGCTTAAACAATATGGTTGATTCATATGGTTGTATTTTGTTGCTTTGAATTCAGAATAAAGGTGAATAAGGAGTGATATAACAGTGGCGTATAAAACTATGCACGGTGTGGGGGAAGTGGATGGAAAAAAGTGAAGCTGAATGTTGAAAGATCGAGGACAGACAAAACAAAATACTTCTTTCACATAGTTAAACAATGGAACGTGCTCCAACAAGAGAGCCTCCAACTTGGAGAGCTTTAAAAGGGGATTAGACATATTCATGGGTGAGAAGGCCACCAATGGCTACTAGCCACTGTGTGTGTTCTATCTCCACTGTCAGAGGCAGTATGCCAATGAACACCAGTTCCAGGTGCTGTTGCACTCAAGTTGTGCTTGTGGGCTTCACAGAGGCCTCTGCTTGGCCACTGTGAGAACAGATGTTGGACTAGATAGGCCTTTGGCTCGATCCAGCAGGGCTCTTCTTACGTTCTTTAGTTTTTATGATAACTGAGCATGGGGAACAATGACTGGAGCTTGAGTCACACAGTATCCACAGGATACTGTATACCAGTTGCTGCAGATTCATCAGTGGGGAAGGGCTACTAGAGGGATGAGGGGCCCCTGGACCTCCAGATGTTGATGGCTTTCAACTTCCATCAGTCGCAGCCAGGATGGCCAATGCTTGGGGATTGTTATTATTTTATAATAATACAGAATGGAATGGAATATAAAGATAAGATAAGATATGAGATGAGATATGAGATATGAGATATGAGATATGAGATATGAGATATGAGATATGAGATATGAGATAGATATGAGATATGAGATATGATATGATATTCCCTGCCTTTCCCCCGGATGAGACTCAAGGTGGCTTACATATAAAAATGAGAACTGCTGAAAACATAGAAAAATCATTCATTAAAAAACAATTCAACATTGTTAGAAGTAAAGCTATATATACGTGTGTGTGTGTGTGTTCTGTGTTTAATATGGCCATGACAGTCAAATCTGCAAGAACAAACCATTAAACCCTTTATACAATAGTTTCACAACAACAATACAGTCACAGGTTGGAAGCACGTCCCAAGATTTGCCTCCTCTTGGTGTTCTGGAAGAAGGAAATTAGCAGCTTCGTAACAGGACAAAGTTACCAGGCAGCAGTGACATGATTTCCACTAACAACTGCGAGTCAGACCCTCAAACAGCTGGGCTGAGACCTCAAGCCACAGAGCAAACCAAGGGAGCTTTCGCTTTCTTCGCTCTGGCGGTACTGTTTTGCTTCTCGCTTTTTCCGCTCCACTCTGCACTCTCCCTTCCCCAAGTGGGTCATATCCTGTCTCCTAAAAGTCACAACGCATTCAGCTGCCAGGGCAAAGCTGGTCAGGTCTTAGTGAATGGCTTCATGGTTCTCCTCCAGCCCAGCAGCTCATCAGCCAGCAGCATGCAGACAGCTATGACTTCAGGATCAGCAGCCACTCTTTTAGCAACGCAGTATGCTTCAGTTTCTGCTTTGCCTCGGTCATCTCTACACGGCTGCCAAGGACACTGATTACACCTGGCGTATCTGCACACTGTGATAGTCAGATAATACTTGGCATCTTTCCATCAATCCTCCATGCCTGGGTCCTACCATTAGGCAAAATGAGGTGACCACCTTAGGTGCAGATGCTGGGAGTAAGCATAATATAATATATTCTTCACTGCTCTTCAATAGGTGGGTCAGGACCCACTACTGTCTCTTAGCCTAACCTAAGGTGAGTCATGACAGCACCATTACCATGGTACAAATACATGGTAGAAAATTACGAAGTGGGTCCCCAAATGCATGTTTGGGTTAAAGGTGGGTCCTGGGTCTGAAAAGGCTGAATACAACTGAACTACTCTGATTGGCAGTGACTTTCCAGGGTCCAGACACAGGGTATCAGGCAAGGGACATTCCCTGCCCTGTGTTAACCTAAGACCTTGTGCATGCAAGACAGATGCTCTACCACTGGGTTACAGTTTCCCCCCATGTGCGCATTCAGACCTAGGTTAGGGTCATTTTGATCCCGCCACCTCAGTTCCTTCCCTGTCACTCAGAAGGACCAAAGGCCACCAAACAAGTTTGCTTTTTCAAACAAGTTTGGAAAAAAAGCTCAACCGCAGACAAACCCAAGTTGTAATGAATGGCACTCTCTGCCAAGCAGTCGTTGCCAGGAAAGAATGAATAGATTCCAGGCATAAGGTGCAGCTCCAAAAGGGGGCCTGTGCAAAGAGCTGTATGGTAGCAAGTTAAGAGAGTGTGGGAAGAGAAGTAATAATATTCGATGCTAGCCAAGCCATGGAGGATCAAGGAAACAGAAAGGAGAGGGAGAGAGACCAATGTTCTCTGGCATTTTCTTAGGAAGATGATTATTCTGTTTGGCTATGGAAGCGATGACATCAAATTGTTTTACGTAATGCAGCTGCAGCGTTATGTAAAGAGAGGCATTTTGATCCTTCTAAATGCTAAGCACACCATTAAAAGGGGTGGTGGTGGTTTAAAAGAGATACCAAGAGAGCAGAACACAGGGGTGTGTTAACCCAGATATTGCTGGACTGCAGTTCTCAGTATCCCTGACCACTATTCACACTGGTTGAGGCTGATGGAACCTGGAATCCAATAACATCAGGAAGGCCACAGATAGCATGAGAGGACCCCTGCTGGACAAGCCAAGGGCCAATCTAGCCCGGCATCATGTTCTCACAATGCCCAGACAGGTGCCTCTGGGAAACTCACAAGCTAGCCCCCAGTGCAACAGACATTCTCCCCTCTTGTGGTTTCTAGAAACTGGTATTCAGAAGCAAACTGCCTCCGACAGTGTAGGTAGGACATAGCCATCAGGATTAGTAGCCTTATTCTCCATGAAAAGATTCCCCAACCCTGATGCAAATACCTTTATTTGGTTTGCAACCTTCAATATCTCCTACTTTTGATCCAACAGGGACCCCCACGCCAGCTTACTAAAAAGGTTTAATAGCATAAAAAACACATGCATACATATCTACAACCCAGCAGCATAAAGAATAGAAAGACAGAGCACTACACCAAAAGTACAGCTACAGCCCTTACCAAGCATTATACCGCCATCAAATCACCACAACAGTAATCATTACAACCACCGTCATTGAGAGCCATTGTGGTGTAGTGGTTAGAGTGTCGGACTAGGACAGGCATAGGCAAACTCAGCCCTCCAGATGTTTTGGGACTACAACTCCCATCATCCCTAGGATGATGGAAGTTGTAGTCCTGAAACATCTGGAGGGCCGAGTTTGCCTATGCCTGGACTAGGACCTGGAAGACCAGGGTTCAAAGCTGGCCATTAAGCTGACTGAGTGACCTTGAGTCAGTCAATGCCTCTCAGCCTAACCTACTTCACAGGGTTGTTGTGGGAATGAAAACTGGGAGGGTGAGAACCAGGGCTTTCTCCCCCACTGGAACTCAGTTTCAGCACCTCTCAGGTGGGCGCCATGGGGAGGCTCTCATGGTGAGTTCCTGCACTTCTTTTTCTAGAAAAATATTTGTGTGATCCATGGCACACCTGTGGTATCTATAGATAGATGGGGGGGACCTATCTGTGTGGAAATGGCTAAGTGTTTCCATCCTACAGCCCCCCAAAATTCTGGAAGCAATACATCCTCTTCAAAATGTTTCTCAGTTAATTTTTAACTCCCCTCTCTCATTTAGCAAAATGGGCTGTGACCCACTGAATCCTGTTCATGATCCCACCAAAGGTCATGACCCTTGGTAAAATCTAATCATGCCGTGATTCAAGCTAAGTAATAGCTTTTGCCCCTCTTTAAAAGTGAGTGCTATCTATCAATCTATCTAGAAATAGTTATTTCTAAAAATCTACATCTATTTTAGGCAAAGCAGCTCATAAAATGTAGACCTTTGCAATGTGTTTATCACACATCCTCTCTGCCTCTTCCAATACATTTGTTTCAGCAACATCGTTCTAAGAAAAAAATGAGCTCCCTTAATTAATTCTTGGCCTAAAAGTGGTATAATTCACACTTGGGAGAGGGGCGGGGGAGGAAAATCAATGAGTAATAAACCAGTTTATAACTTGATAGGTAGGTATTGAATGGCTATTGACTCAAGCTTACGGAAGTCTTAATTTACTCATGTCCATAGCAGCTCTGCAGAGCGGACTCTACAATTTGCTGCATCGCAGGCATTGTTTTAAAAACATTTAAGTCTGACAAAGTGTTTTGGGACTATGAATTGGCCCTAGAAGATACTGTGCAGGTTTATCTGTTGCTGTTTTATAAGATCTTAACCTCAGGTCACAACTAAATGTGATGCTATTCAAACAATTCTCAATTGCGTGCATGGGTTTTCAATTGGAGAACAATAACAGATAAATCACAGGCCAGGATGATTCAGATCAGAAGTCCACTGGGTTCAGTGCCTTACTCCCAAAGGTCAGGCCACTGGTACCAACTGGCCTTGACTGTCAGCAGGCGACCGGCACAGTGCCAACTGCAACATCGATCATTCCCTGAAGATGAGCAAGATCCATCTCCACCCAAAGAGGGCTCATAGCACAAAACAGAATGTGTGGCTTGAAATTAACACTGCCACAACAGCCATACCTGAACTTTGTGAACAGTTCTCTGATTCCGTCAAACAAGCTCTACTGAACTGCCCTGCGTTGAATCAAGCTAAAAACAATATCACAGCTATGTCCTGCTATGGCAAAAGAGAGCAACAGATCCCCGACTAGTTTGATGCTGGCATAAAGGACGTGGACCTTGTTATCGCTGCAAAGTGCGAGGCTCTTGTGAACTGCAAGCGCGTGCCCTGTGAAAAGATGCTTGCTGCACTGACAAAGGCAAGGGGTGATGCCCAGCAGGTAATGTGCCAATGACTACTGGCTAAATCCGTGTAGGAGCATTCAACTCGCTGCTGACAGCGACAACATTCAGAAAATGTACAAAGGCATGAAGGAGGCCTTTGGACCAACAGTCAGGAAAACGACACTGTTGAAAACCTTGTCGGGAGAGATCATCACAGACTGCAGCAAGCAGATGATGGGCAAACCACTATACTCGTGGGAGAACATGGTCTCTGACACAGCGATTGACAGCATCCAGACTCTGCCTGTCTTGGAAGAGCTGAATGTCCCTCCCTTGATGAGCTGAAAAACGCCATCTACTCTCAGGCATGTGGTAAAGCCACAGGACGGGACAGAATTCCAACAGGAGTGCTGAAAGCTGGCTTCAATTCCTCTCTCAAGATGCACCTCCATGGCCTTCTCTTGCAGTGTTGGAAAAAGGATCAACACCACAAGACATGTAAGACCCTCACATTGTGAGCCTCTATGAGAACAAAGGTGACCATCGTGATTGTAACAGCTACTGTGGAATTTCCCTGCTCAGTATTGTGTGGAAAGCCTTTAGCAGTGTAGTTCTCAACAGATTACATTCACCTGCTGACACAATGTGGCTTTAGAGCTGAGAGGTCAACAGTCGACATAATTTTTGCACTGTGTCAGCTGCAGGAGGAATGCTGAGAGCAGAGACGCCCCTTGCACATTGCAGGGCAGAGTCTCGAACAAAATGTGCTCTTCCAAGTCCACATTCCCAGCATGTTCGTACTCCTGTCTCAGCGACGTCTACGCTGGCTTGGTCATGTCCACAGAATGGAATATGGCAGGAGGAATGACTGATGGGAGGAGCGCAGAGAGAAGAACCACCATGGTTCACCAGTAGCAGCAAAACTGGACATCTTCATTTGCCCCAACTGCAGCAAAACATTTCTCTCCCGTATCAGTCTCTACAGCCACAGCAGGCGCTGTAACTCTTCAGTGGTTTGATTTCACCCCTGAAAGTCACACTCCTCCATTGTCCCCCAAGACAGACAAGTGCCAACAACAACTCCTCCCAAGTAAATAGGTATAAGAACATAAGAACAGCCTGCTGGATCAGGCCAATGGCCCCATCTAGTCCAACATCCTGTTCTTACAGTGATCAACTAGATGTCCCAATGGGAAGCCCACAAGCAGGGCCTGAGCACAAGAGCACTCTCCCCTCATGTGGTTTCCATCAACTGGTCATTCAGAAGCATACAGCCTCTGACAGTGAAGGTAGGACATAGTCAACATGGCTAGTAG
The DNA here is from genome assembly GCA_034641385.1 of Darevskia mixta. Lineage (NCBI taxonomy): Eukaryota > Metazoa > Chordata > Lepidosauria > Squamata > Lacertidae > Darevskia > Darevskia mixta. The sequence goes on from JAWWNH010000181.1 coordinate 6,832,697, forward strand.
CCATTGACAGCCTTATCCTCCATGAAAAGATTCCCCAGCCCTGCTGCATGTACCTTTATATTGTTTGCAACCTTTAATATCTCCCTCTTTTGGTCCAACAGGGACCCCCCCCATGCCAAGCTTACTAAAAATGGTTAAAAGCATAAAAACACATATAAATCTATAGTTCAGCAGCGTAAAGAATGGAAAGGCAAAGCACCACACCAAAAGTTCAGCCCTTAGAATCATAGAATTGTAGAGTTGGAAGGGGCCCTGAGGGTCATCTAATCCAACCACCTGCAATGCAGGGATCTCAACACACAGTTCCCCATCCAATTTGAAACCGTACCAGACCCTGCTTAGCTTTGCAAATGTGCTAGCAGTTCTATCCCTGCACCGCTTGGAGCCCTACCTAGCATAAAATTGCCACCAAATCACCACAACCATAATAATCACAACCACCATTGCTGAGAGCCAGCGTGGCATAGTGGTTAGATTGTTGGACTGGGACCTTGAGGACCGGGGTTCAAATCCCCATTCGGACATGAAGCTCACTGAGTGATCTTCGGCCAGTCACTGCATCTCAGCCTAACCTACCTCACAGGGTTGTTATGGAGGTTAAATGAGGAGAGGAAAAACCATGAACGCCACCTTGAGCTCCTTAGAGAAAAGGGTGGGATATAAATGCAATAAGCAACTCTCAGCATGCTTAACAAACTATCATTCCCAGGATTATTTGGTAGAAATCATGGCTGTTTAACGTTGTATAGTACTGTTTAAAATGTAAAGTGCCAATGGAGTCTAAGTGTGACCAGGGAAACTCTGGCTGCATGCACATCATATATTTAAAAAGCACACACACACACACACACACACACACACACACACACACACAGAGAGAGAGAGAGAGAGAGAGAGAGAGAGAACCCTAGGAACTGTAGTTTGTTAAGGGTGCTGGGAATTGTAGCGCTACAGTTCCCAGGATTCTTTGCAGAAGTCACGCTCTTTAAATGTATGATGAGTATGCAGCCACTTTTTAAAGGATCACATTTTCTGCTAACATGGATCTGATTGGATGGATAGATAGATAGATAAGATACAGAGGTGCCCATTTGCGAGGGTGGGCAACCGGCGCATGCATGATGTCAGGAGGAGCTGGGGACGGGGCTGAATACGACTGTGTGGCTTCAATGGTGGGAGGCTGCTTCAACCCTCCTTTCCCTCTGTGGCAGGAGGAGGAAAAGAAGGAGGCGGCCACTTGAGTGTCTCACCACACTCAGCTCTGCACTTTGCCTCCACACTTTTTGGACATTTTGGGGGGGGGGCCTAGCCCCCACCCCAACAATATTCAGGGGGCCCAAAAGGGCCCAGCCCCCAGGAGCTAGCCCCTCTGTATAGATATAGATATATATCACATAGCATGTTTCCCCCTCATTGCTTTCAAGAAACTCTCCATGGGTAGAAGAGCTTTGCTGCAGCGTCAGTGGGTCATTAGAATCTCCCGTGCTTCACACAATCTCCAAACAGGAGAAGCTGTTTTCTGTGCAAAGCTGTTTCTAATTTATATCTCTAAGGTGTGCAGCGAAGGCATGTGTGCTCTGTCTAGCCACGAGGAAGCGGCTGGCGGGTAGGTTGTTCCGCTATGTTGGGTGGTGACAGTGATAAAACAAACAGGGAGCCCTGAGACTTTTGCAGTTCAAAGCCCTGACCTAGTTTTCATAAAAAGAGCTAGAGAAAGCTTGGTGGCGGTGGTGGCAGTGGGGGAGGAGGCTAGGTCTGGCAGGTTCACGCTGAGAGGAAATTGTTGCTACTCCAGCCTACCGCTCCCAGTCGTGGGTCATTTCTGGGAAGTCGCTTGTGCTCGTAGGCTGCAGAATTCAAAGCTGCAGCAATGACCTAGTTCATGCCCGATCTTGAAAACGGAAGGATGTAGGGTGTGATATCTCGATTTCCATCCTGTTGCCAAGTGCAAGGGCTGTGTGTGTAAATCACAGGAAAATCTTAGCAATCTCTTCAGGCCCGTTTGGAGGCACTTCAAGCAGAGTGAATGGATTAGGTCTGCATGCACAGCCAAGGTCAGTACCCTGCTCACATTGAGTAGCGGGTAACCCTATTTAAGCCTCCAAGCATAGTTGGTGGGTGGGTATGTGCATATGAAGGCTCCAGCTCAAGGGAGCTACTGGGGCACAACCTTTACACTGGGAATTGTCAAGCAATTAAAAAACAACAACAACATCCTCGAAACATCAGAGCCACACACTCTTTCCTGCAACACACACATTTTATACTTCCTTGAATTTATAGAGGCATTTCTGTTAATCTCCTCTATGCACCACTCAGCCAATCCTAATCCAAAAGAACAGCAATGGTAAGGAGGTACTGCCCATGTATCTCTTAGCAGGAAAACCATGTGACTGATCGGACTGCCTGAAAGTCAGCCTGAAGTAGGAAGACTCTTGCTCCATCTGTTGTTATGAGGCCTGTCTTGTCAAGCCATTATAGCCAATATGGAAGGATTCAGGCACTAAGAACAGCTCCATGTGGTAGCATTAAACTACATTGCAATCATACTTTGGTTCTAAGCATGCAGGTGTAAACAATACATGAATCCAAGAACTGACATAATGTGGTACGGCTTAATTTCTAAATAAGAGGTATGGAGTTAATTTTGTTTGAAAATTGCACTTCGGCCCTTTTTACATGGAAACTCTTCCCTCGTCCATAGGTGTGTAGGGAATAATAAACACACACACACACACACACACACACCATACATACTTACACACAGGCATACCTTGTAGATACTGTGGATTCGGTTCCAGACCATTGCGAATATTGCAATAAACTGAGTCACACAAATCGTTTGGTTTCCCAGTGCATATAAAAGTTATGTTTACTGTAGTCTATTAAGCCAGGCCCCCTTGCCTGCAGGGGCAGGAGGGGAAAAACCCAGGTCCAGCTCTAGCCAGCTCCCCTCCCGTGGCTAGCAGAGGCATGGCGGGTTTCCTTTTTCTCGAAACAGCTGGGCTGCCTGCAGCTGCACCTGCGTCCTCCTACGGAGCAATACCTGTGAACCGCGATAAAACGATGCGCAATAAAATGAGGTACAACTGTATATATATTTTAGTGATGAGGTAACGGCACTCTGAACATATGCAATGGCACACTTTCCTAAATAGGTGCTGCCCATGTCCTATTGTGGTGAAAACAGCAAGGTTAAATATTACAACCTTACCAAATCAAATTTTTCCAGCCGCCAGTGCTCCAGCTGATGATACCTTTTCTCCTTCTCATGGGAGACGTGGGAGTCTGCACCCAGGAAACATTACCGATGACCTTGGAAACCTGATTGAGAAGGGAACACCAGGGGTTCAAACATAATCCAGCCTTTCACATCCTTTTGTTCAGTCTCTAGGGAAACAGCCTACATGGTTGCCTGCAACATCTTCTTTGCCCTTTTCTCTGCAAAGAACTTCTCTGCTACACTCCCAACCCCGCCTCCCAAGTACAGAAATTACTTCCTGCCATTCAGAAAAGTTTTGCACAGGCAGAAAAAAACCCACGGCATACTTGGCTTCTTTCTTCCCACACTTTTGCTCTCACAACAACCCTGTAGGGTAGGTCATACTGACTGGCCCAAGGTTGCTCAATGAACTTCAACAACTGAGGAGGGATTTGAACTCAGGCTTCCTGACACCAACACTGACATGACTTGACTTTAGAATGATCTCTGCCCCACCCTCCCTCTTGCCACCAAATTCACTTCATAGAGATTTCTATGAGACATAGAACTAATCCCCACCACAAATTCGGAGCGCATGGCTTTCCTCAAAAGAACCCTGGGAACTATAATTTTAGGGGTGCTGGGAATTGTAGCTCTGTGAGCAGTAAACTACAGTTCCCAGAGTTCTCGTGGGGGAAGCCATGTGTTTTATATGGACGGTGTGGATGTGATCTAGTTGGATCTGAACCGGAAGGTGTGGTTTTCAAATATTTCCTCATTTTTATGGCCTTGAGCAGCACTTCATCAGCCATCGTTGATTCCCTCAGTCTCAAGGGCAGTTGCAAGGTAGGATGAGAACTTTGTACGCAGAAGGTGTCACACAGAAATGGCTCCCTCGCTTTTAAAAGGCTGTTGAAATGCTGTTGCTGCGTTTGGGACACATCCCATCCCTGTCTGCTTCCCTAGCAGTCACTTTGTGTGGCTAAGATAACAGCAAATGCCTCAAAACACAAGGCCGGACAGAAGCAGGCAGGAGGGGGGGGAGAGAGAGAGGCGGACACGATCTGAGGAATGATATGTGCATTAGGAGGCCGCGTCAAGTGGAGAACGACTGTCCAGTAATTCCTCCTCTGCCCTTATCGCCTCTTGGAGTGTAATAGCCTGTGACTAATCTCAAACCTCCCCACTTCCTCAGCCTCCTCGCTTCAGCTGGTATTTTAAAATGGACACACTGACACGTGCCACGAGGGCTCTGCAGGGCTCATAATAGAGCTCTTTCACGCACAGTGTGCATGTGGGGCCAAGGTGTCGCCAGTATGCATATCATGTAAAGGACACACTTGGATCAGTGGTATATATAAGGGGCCCCTCCACCAGACACCCTTCTTATTTTTCATTCATGATTTGTGCTCATTATGGTGTTGGGGCAGTTATACACAATCCCGTTTTCAATGCTGTTAGCAATTACCAAAAGTTTGGGGGTTAGCCACGCAGCTATTAGCCTCCAGTCCGTGAACATCCTGTAATCTCCTCCTGAAATCCCGTACCTGAGGTTTCTGTATGCTTGTTGCTGTCCTGCTTTCGTAGCGCTCTCCGCACTGCAATAGTGCAACAACACGAGCAAAGCGTCGCAGGACAGTTAATACAGCAGAACAGTGGGGTGGGCAGCCCAGTATCAATCTGCCGCAAATGCGCTATTATTGCCTCCACGACTTGCAAAAACGAAAACTCCACCCGTCTAGAGGGGCCGAAAGGTTCCCTTCCAGTTGAGCACTGTTAAAACTCCTGCCTCAGTTGGGTAGTGTTGAAATGCCACTGTGTCTCTCGAGGAAGCCGCAGTTCCTTGCCAGCGTGCAATTGTGAGTCAACTGGGGCTCCTGCCAAACCATTATGTTCGCCTCTTTTGCAAAGACATCACACAGCCCCAGCTAATAACCTCTGAAGAATAAGAAACTGGGATAAAAACACCCTCCTCCTTCCTGCCACCTGCCGAACCCTCCCTCCCTCCTCCTTGTGCCACCACCCTCCCGCAAAGTGCTTGCTGGCTTAGTTTTGGGGACATGGAGTGTTCGGGTGGTGTTTTTTTTTTATCACTTAGAAATTGCAGGTTCGATCACAGAGTCTCGTCTGACAGCTGGCTGGATAATTTGTCTCTCGGCTCAGGGAGGGAATGATGGAAGTCAATTTGACAGCTGCATGGCTCCCCGAGGATCCCAGACCTGGAGCACATGGAGCAGCAACAGACGGTCCGCTGCTCTGAATACCAATGAAGCGTCTGCCAGCGAGCACTGACTGGGTATGGTGAAATGAATCACACACATCCGGCTAGGGGACGATTATGGTTATTGCAGAAGGGGGGTGGGAGGGTTTGGGGAGGTGGGGGGAGGGAGAGAGAGCAGGGGGTGTGTGGAATCATAAAACCTGAAGCCTAAGGTTCTACCGACAGCTCATCACCATCAGACTCAATAGGCTCCCACACTGCAAGATTCAAGAGGTCTTGTCTACATGCAAGGCATGTAATTCAGTTAAATTGGCACCCTGATCCTCAGTATTTCACACTCCTGTGCCTGCCTAAAAAAATAAAAAGTTAGGCCATCTTCACAGCATGCAGCACTGGATTGGTGCAGCAATAACAGAGCCCCCTCCCTAAGCAGTTAATTTTGGACCCTGGGCTTCACGATCTTACAGGAGCCCCCTTTAGATGCTGTGTGTATTACTTCGGTTGCGAAGGACACAATTAATATTTTCTCATCATACTCACGCACGCCAGTTCCTAGCTTTACAACTGCTTCCACATTCCTGAAGCATTAGAGCAAGAAATAGTTTGCCCTGATTAAAAAAAGAAGAATACTTTTGACCATGTGCAGTCCTGCATTTTACTCACTTGAATAAAACCACAACCATCACTGCAGGAATACAAACAGGACCTGCTTCTGCTTCTGATGGTAAATCCATTTATTCGGGAACAGCTAGTGTTGTGTTGTAGAAAAGAGTAACAAGGGTTAGCTCCAAAGAAGTTCTGCTCAGAGTAAACCCAGTGAAATCGATGGTCTTAAGCTAACCATTAATTTTAATGGGTTGTTTCCAGTGTTAATCCCACTCAGAGTAAAGCCATAGAAATTAATGGACATGACTAAGTTAGACCCATTCATTTCAGCAAGCCTACTCTGAGTAAAACATAGCCAACCCCTTTATAAAAAAAGAAGAAATCAGGAGATGATGTGCTGACTGGCATCAGCCCCAGGGGGCCCCAGCACGCCCATGCCAGCCCCAATGCTGATACAGGGCCCATGTGATGCTGCAGTCATCATCTGCTGCTCTCTGGTGAAGTGGATGGGCTTAGAAAAAGTTTCAGCGCTGATCCCAAGCAGTTGCTTGCTGATGCAGCAACCTCATGGACAACCATACCGGTGAGCATTCCTGAAAGCAATGGCAAGGAAATGTGATATTGTTGCACATGTTGCTTTTTTTTTTTGCATATGCAAGATGACCTTCTCTCAAACCTCTCACAAGAATAATTGCTAAAGGTGCTTTCTTCATCATCACCATTTCTTTGTATGCTGCTTTCCCATGGTACTATTAACCATACTCGCAAGGGATTATTTAATTACAAGACATATAAACAATAGGCTAAGCGGAAACATCTCATATGAATAAATGAATTATTATTATTATTATTATTATTAATAATAATAATGCAGTAATAGGGGCTGTACCCCTGCTCCCTCCACTCACCAGTCACTCTCACCCCACATGAACCCCATGGTGTCCAAACTTTTTTCAAAGAGGGCCAGATTTGATGAAGTGAAGGGCCGTGAGGGCCGACCAAAGGGCCAACCAAAGTTGTTGACCTTTGCACAATTCAAAGTGTTGGTGCTGGCCTTTAAAGCCCTAAACAGCCTCGGCCCACTATACCTGAAGGAGCGTCTCGACCCCCCTCGTTCTGCCCGGACACTGAGGTACAGCGCCGAAGACCTTCTGGCGGTTCCCTCACTGTGAGAAGCAAAGTTACAGGGAACCAGAGGGCCTTCTCAATAGTGGTGCCCGCCCTGTGGAACACCCTCCCACCAGATGTCAAAGGAAAAAACAACTACCAGATATTTAGAAGACATCTGAAGGCAGCCCTGTTTAGGGAAGCTTTTAATATCTGAAGGACTATTGTATTTTAATATTTTGTTGGAAGCTGCCCAGAGTGGCTGGGGAAACCCAGCCAGATGGGCGGGGTATAAATAATAAATTTATTATTATTATTATTCCCAAACCCCTTTCCAATTCCACTTCTGTATTCTATTATACAGCCCCAATTTGCAACCATGTTCACGTCCACCCACCATGTCCCTGCCTCCTCCCTCTCCTTATGTGGAACCCCCCTTGAAACCTCCTATTCTTCAGATTTTTTCATGCCCCTGCTTTCATCTTCATCCCCATTCTGATGCCCCTCATTCTTTTCTTTGCACCCTCATTTTCACTTCCTTTTCCCCTCCCCACTGCTCCTCACTTTGCTTAATGCTCCCTTGAACATAGAACACCCCCATTTCCATGCTTAGCTCTCTCTCCTGTTCTGTTTTGCACACCCTACCACAATGATATATGTTGCTGTAACTTTAAGATAAATAGAATCTTAAGAGCAAGACAGTCAGTTGGCGTGTTCAGCTAGAGAAGATTATGTTCAGTTAATGAAAGTTGTGTATATATATATGGGTATCCGCTTGTTAGTAAAGTAAAAAGTTAAAGGGACCCATTAGGTCCAGTCGTGTCCGACTCTGGGGTTGCGGCGCTCATCCTGCTTTATTGGCTGAGAGCCAGCGTACAGCTTCCAGGTCATGTGGCCAGCATGACAAAGCCGCTTCTGGTGAACCAGAGCAGCGCATGGAAACGCCGTTTACCTTCCCACCAGAGTGGTTCCTATTTATCTACTTGCACTTTGACGTGCTTTCGAACTGCTAGGTGGGCAGGAGCTGGGACCGAGCAACAGGACCTCACCCCGTCGCAGGGATTCGAACCGCCGACCTTCTGATCAGCAAGCCCTAGGCTCTGTGGTTTAACCCACAGCGCCACCTGGGTCCCTTTGTTAGTAAAGTACCTACACTAAATTACTGAATCTGGAACTTCATGTTGAAGACAGCACATGGTACCAGAAGTGAAATGCATTGTGTGAAGTGTACTATGCAATATTTGAGGACCCCACATTCTTTATATTTTTCACGTGAAGCAGCTGAGCAAATGGAAGAGAGAGAAGTTTGAGAACAGTGAGAAAGGAGATGTACTGAAAAGAAAAAAGTGGCTGTTTTAAACAATGGCAGAACTTTGAGTCAAGTGCGGGTGGAGGAACACTGATAGGAAAAATAGTGTTATTAAACAACAGCAGAGCTTTGATTGAAGCAGGTACACTGAAGGGTCATCTTTTAAGAAAAAAACAGTTTTAACAACAAGAAATAGAGTTGAGCACAATACAGAAGCTAACGAAACAGAGCCTTTCCAAACATCCTTCTCACTGTACTCAAACCATGTTTCAAGCTGCCATTTCCCCCCTCAATGTTATCCCCTGCTAGGTCTACTCAAACCTCTGCCACTGTTTAAAATAACCACTTTCCCCCTCTCAATTTCTTTACATCTCTGCTTTGCTCAAACATCTACCGTGTGTCTGTGCGGCAAATGGTCCCACCACTACCCTGCTGCCTCACCCCACCAGCTGCGTTGCAAGGATGTTGGTGTTCGGAGGGCATTTCCATGGCCAGTGGTGGCTGGTGCCCATTGAAATTTGCAGGGTGGGAGGCAGGGAGCTCTACTGTCAGTGGCATCAGGGGCAATGACAGAGAGAGCCAACAAACGTTCGTTTTGTCCTCATCTTCTTCTTTGCTCAGTAACACTGCTCTGAAGAGGAGGAAGCTGGCAGGCAGTGCCACCCTCCTTGATTGGTTATAAGTTAGAAGGCAAGGAAGCTGGCATCTGTCTGAAGGCAGACTGGAGTGCCCCTTCTGCCCTGATGAATCAGCCTCCACTTACCATGGCTCTGCCCTGCCACACCATCTGCTAGTGCCTGAGACCTTCTGCATGCAAAGCAAGCACTCTGCCACTTAGTTATGGCCCATCCCTAGGAACAAAACACTCCTAGCTGACTAGGCTAGGTTCCAGCCTCAGCCCATGCAGTTCCAAATCCCATGAAACTCCCAACGTCCTTTACCAATTTCAGCGGGTCACAACCAACCACTGAATCAACTCAGCTAAAAAGCAGATGGAGACTGGGGGTGGGGATTATGGAATGAGTTGTTTTTTTCCCATTTCCATTTTAACACAGCAATGGCAAAGCCATCACATTTTCTATCATTACTGGGGGCTGGGGAAAGCAGAAAAGTCATCCCCTGCTATACCCCCCACCCCAGGAGAATGAAAAGGAAGAGATCGGTTAATTTGATTAGGACCTGCTTAGACAGCAAAATAACTGTCCACAAAGAGATGGGGAACCTGGTGGTAAAACGATCAGTTTGGTCATAAAAAAAAGACAACCTGAGTGTGATGGAACGTTTGTTTGAATGAACACTATGGTAACTATACAGATCCTAATAGGCAAAGCTGCTCGATTAATTCAGCCCTCTAGTGAATCTGTTATCACCATAGTAACACCCTAGTATTGTTATCGGGAACCTGCTGAAGTGTAGTGAGACGTTAGCATCTGGTAAGCATCTGCAGAGCTACTTACTCAAGTTATAGCATGACTGGAGTGAAGCTGAGGAGAAGGAACTGTGGGCTGTGGAGTCTCCCGAGTGCCATATTTCAGAAGCAGAGATGCCCGCTGGGGGTCTTGGAGCGCATCTGGGATTGCAGTCTGGAAGAGGGTGGAATTCAGAGGTCTCCTAGGTTGCAAACAGAAACCCATACAGATTGCAGTGGTGGCACTTATTTACATCACAGATAAATTATATATATATTCTTAACTACCGGTACCTTTGCATTAGAAGAAAAGTTCAAGGCGATTTACACAAATATCAAAAAACCCAACAAAAATGAGAAATTTTGTTTTTGGCATTCATCCGTCTTGAGAGACAATGGAGTGCGCCTCTACGGATGAAGTCAAACGGCTGTGGCTGCAGAGAGTGGTAACTCAGAACTGCTGCCACCTGCATTGTTTTTACCGCATTAGCAGCACCGAAGTGACCTCTCTGGGGCGCAAGCCTGGGCAGTGTGTGTGTGTGAAGGTCCTGTGCTGCCCAGATGACAAGACTCGGCTCTTGGCATCACTGATGTGGTCCAAAAAAGAAAAGCAGAGCAATACATTTGGGACCAGCTTGGTTGCAGGAGTTGCTGGGCGGAGGTGCACAAGATGCCATCCAAACATCTTTGGGACTCCGCTCCGGATTAATCATTGGGAAAAAAAGAAAATCAAGGAAGAACCCCCCCCCCCAAAGGACAGAAGAGGATGCAGGTTTGCTTAAAATGTGCACAAGTGCTAATTTATAAGTATATAGGCAAAATCAAGGGGTGGGGAACATTCCCTTCTGGGCAGTTGGGAGGAAGGAACACTTGCTAGCATTAGTGCCCAGTGCCCACCACAACTTGTAGGGCAGAAGGCAGGAAGATCAACAGTAGGTGGCACCAGACCCAATGACAGACAAAGCCAACTAATTCTAGTTGCCTCTCCCACCTCCTCGCTGAGTTCTACAAGGGCAACACTGAGGCTATGGATGTGGAAGCTGGCAGCCAGGGCTACCTCATAAGATTGGCTGTAGGTTGGGACAGGCAAATCTGTTGTTTTTTGTTTATCTCTGCTTCTAATTTCCCCCGGTCTTAAGTCCAGTTCTCTATGTTTTGACACCAGCTCCTCCCCTTAAAAGTCTTCACAAAAATTCATTGGCATTTTGGGGCGAATTTGTCCCAATGTTGACATTTTTTTGGTATGCTATTTTGCCCGATAGACACATTTTTGCAAAACAATTTCGCCCAATATAAAGCATTTCTGTATGTCACCTTCACTAATGAATCCATTTATAATTGCAAAATTTGGAGAGGTATTAATTTCAAAAGGTTTATTTGTTTTGTAAATAAATTTCATATTGGTTCTGGAAAGTGCAAAATAGGTAGGCTTGCCTTTAAATACAAAATGAATAAAATTTCTCCCACCATCCCTAGACTGAGATCAACGGGGCAGTGCCCCACTTGCACTCCACTGCTTGCTGGCAGGCATTTTAACTGCTGGCTGTCTCTCAGCCTTAGGCCTGCTTCCTGACGTGCCTCTGCTTCATTTTAAAGCTGTCCCCAGCTAAAGACGTTTCTGGGCTTCAGGCAGAATTAAGCATTTCCTGAGCTACCCAGCACAGCCTCTGACGTTATGGGCTGCAGCTGCCAGAGTCTCCACCCCTGCCTTTCAGAGTCTGGAAACAATGTCTGCAGTTTCCCTCCTTTCCTTTCCCACCATCTGCGCAACGATTTTGGGTTTTTTCCAGTGTCTGCCACCACCTGTGGTTCGTTAGATGACAACAAGATAGGGAAACACTTGGATCCATGAAATGTACAGCTGCGAAAGAAAAGCTTTCTGATCCTTCCAAAACTGCGTCGGCTTACATGTGGTGCTTCGCAGCATGTCTATGCATAGTTTTGCATGCACAACAAGTGTGCCTCAGAGTGGCACTTCACAAGTCATGCCAGCTCCTCAACTTTGAACATGGAGACACACAATTTTAATTTACTCCTCCCTACTCTCTCTGAATTCTGACCTCCCGGTTCCGTCTCCCCTTTCTTCTTCTTCCCCTGTGCTCCCCTTTATTCTTGCACACGACTAGAAATTAAGGCAGTGGTCTGAGAACTGAGCTCAAAGGCAAAACGCTTTGCAAGAAATCTCAAGCAGATTAAAATTGTTCTTGCTAAACATGGCCTGCTAGACTGAATCAGATCAGTAGACAAGTCCTCCACTCCTCTGACAGTTATAACAAGATAAAAAGTTGCTAGGGCAGATTTCACTTTTAGGTTGACCTAATTTCAAATGCTTCTTTCAAGGTGAACCCTAAGAATGTTATGCCATCCTCCCCAGCTTTCTTATGGTTATATCTTAATAAGGTCTTGTTCAAACATAAAACTAAATCTATAGAATAACATTGCATGAATGAGCCATGGGACTGTGTGCTTCCACCCAAGCCTCTCCTCCACCATGACCATAAGATTGGAAGCTTTCATTTCTATTTTTTGACTAACCAGAGTTTACCAATATGTGGTTAATCTAAACTATGGTTTACTGAAACAAGGCCAACTGTGCGTCTTTTTAATCTGCTACCCAGGTGCTAACTGTTGATGGGCAATTTCAAGACCCCTGCAACTCTCCCTTTTTGTTTCCCCCCCCCAACATAAAGTCATTCTTTACACAACACATAGTTAAACTATGGCATTCACACTGCAAAGTGTTAGCGATTGCCACCAACTTGGGTGGTATTAAAAGAGGATTGGGGGGGGATGGGGGGCAGGTGGGAGGTAAGGCTATCAGAGATTGCCAGCCACAATGGTGTTGTTCTGTCTCCAGTATTGGAGCCAGTCAACCAGTGAATACAAGTTCCTGGTGATGTCAATTAGGGAGAGTATTGTTGTGCTCTTATGTAGACGACAGCTTCAAACAGTGATTGTTTGTCCACCCAAAAGAGGAATATTAGCCCATCAAAAAGAGCACAGTCCTGTGGAAAGTAGGACCAATGGACACCATAACTTGGATTAATATAATCTATTTTTTCCCCTTTCTAGTAAAAGGGATAAAAGTATCCAGGGGTTTTTTTTTTGGGGGGGGACAGTATTTCCTGGTACTGAGTAATTGGAACCTCTGTTTCTGCTGTCCATGGCAGACATTTTGAGCTGGCATCCACAGCACTTTCACCAATATATGAATACTGGCACCATATTTTTTAAACACCTTCTTCCCTGCACTTATAATACCTACATTAAAATAGTTCTTCAGGTAAAATTGTAAACCATACCTGTTCTACAGCATAGCCAGGGTGCTAGAGGTAGGAAAGGGTGCTATCATTCTAAGAGGAAAAAAATCATCTATGGTATTGCTGCCATTGCCTCAGGAGGCTCTCCTAGTCTCCCACCCTTTCAATGGTTTTATTTTCCTTACAACAAAGACTGAGCTTGTTTACCTGATAGGAAGACAATTTTCTGCTCCTGGAGGTCACCTCCTAATTGTTCAGGTTCCCCGCTAAACCTAACTGGTTCCCATTAATTTTCCTCATAGGCACACCCACGCTTGCTTGCTGAAGCTGTGACTGCCACAGAACAGGTGAGCTAACCTTGTGTGAAGAGCAGAGAATCTTGAAATAAAACAGGGTTTGAGGTGGGAGGGAAAGAAGAGTGTGACAGGACAGGCATTTGATCAATTCCAGCTTAGCTGCCCACCAAGCACAGGTGACAAAAGGTGTCTGTCCAGAGGGAAGAATCATGCCCAGCAACTAGTAACCATAATATAAACTATATTGCACATTTGTTAAGTCCCTACAGTGGCGAGGCCCTGTACACAGAACCAGATATGCTCACTAGCAGATGTTCAATGAGGTAGACATGGCTAGGAAGGACTTTCCTCTTTCGGTAATCACTCTAAGAGATTTACTATCCCCAGCTGGAATGGAAACTGCTTTTGTACCGGCAGCTGTTTTAATTGTTTTTATACCTGCAATTGTTTTATATATGTTGCAATGTGAAATTGCTTTGAGGTGCTTTATAAGAGGAGGTTCATTAATGGTGAAGACAGCGATCTCAGGGAAGTGAATGTAAGAAAAGCCTGGCCAGCGGCCCATCTAGTCCAGCCTCCTGTCCTCACAGTGTCCAACCAGATGCCTGGGAGAAACCCGCAAGTAGGAACCAGGCACAAGAGCACCCTCCCCTCCTGTGGCTTCCAGCAACTGGAGGTAGAGGATAGCAATCATGGCTAGTAGCCATTGATAGCCTTTTGTAGCTAGCAGACAATGATAGTTGATGGATGAACACTTTTATGATCCCTATGTTTTACTCTGGGTTATGCTTTTTAAATGAATGCTGGGTAAGTTCTATATTTTAATATTTTGTAAGTCGCTTTTGCCACATCTTGAAAACTGTGCTGAACAAATATAATAAATAAGCAAACATTCTCATGGTTTCCAATCATATGTCCAAATCATGTCCACAAGCACAACTCTCCACACCTGCGGTTTTCCATAAGTATGGTCCAGAAGTTCAGCCATCTCTTTTTGCTTTTTTCTTAAAAAAAAAAAAAGCTTCTTGGAGTTAAAGGGAGAAATTTGATTCGGTTCTCATTTTAGTGCAATCCTATCTATTTCGCACTTCTTTCAGAATAACCTGCAGAAATGAAACACAGCTACCTTTCAAAAGTTGCACTTCTCTGAATTTTTGCAATGCAGTTCCTCAAGCAAAAGAAAGAGAGAGAGAGAAAGAGTACAAAAACGTGCTTATTAAGGGAAAGTGTAGTTACAAATGAAAATACCAGAAATGCAATATTTTAGGCGAAATTGCTAGCAAAAATATACCTATTAGGAGAAATGCCCACTAAACTACTGATGAATCTTCATGAGAAAGTGAGAGAAAATGAAATCTCTACTTCTAAGGTGATGCTTAGGGTGACATATGTGTGCATCATAACTCAAAAACAAAGTATGCTTTCTTTTCTTTTTAAAACTCTCACTTTTTTCTTACATACAAACTTAATTGACTAATTAATAGGCGAACTTGTGTGATTAATTGATTAACAGGTCAACTCTCTGTATGTTGACTCAGTAGTAAGTCACACCATTGTTCAATAGGACTTATTCCAGACTAAGATTTATGCCAAGGAAGAAAATACAGTAATAAAAATACATAAACGTATTAGAAACACAGAGGACTAATTTCTTATCACTGGTGTCACCCAAATGCTCTTGCTTACCTACCCATGCTAGGCTCAACAGAGAGGACATATGATATGACATAACAGACACTAGCCAATCAGTGTTGTGGGCATCCAGCTTCTGCTACAATGCAACAGAGAAATTTTTATTGAGCTTAACCCTAGAGATGAGTAGGTACATCTATACATGATGCAGCAAGTGTGCTTCCACAATGGCATAAATTAATATACATTTTGATGCACCCACAGTGGTGGATTTTGCTTTCTTGGTAGGGAAATCCAACACTCTCACCAAGTTGTATTTACATTGCTGAACAAATTGAAACATTGGACTTTATGGCTGGGATATGGATATATAAATAATAGATTTAAATCAATTAATGCTGCAAACTTATACATGCACATAATTTCTGTTTAGAAATTTTCAATCGTGGATTTCAAATGTGGAGAATTTGCTTAATTTCAAAATATAGGCAAAATGGTATGTTCAGATCAACACCATTCTCCGTTGTAAATCACGACTCTGCTCCCTATGCTACCTTACACTCGCACAGTATTTTTTCTAGTATCTGTTGATAAATCTTGGGATAGCAGCCAGATTAGAACAGGAAGCTTGACACAACTGATCTTGGTGGGAGGTGCTGCTGGTTATCTTTCATCCTCCTGCTCTCCAGATGTTGCTGGAAATGCCCAGAAGTGAAACATTTGTAATTAAATATGAATCTTTCTCCTCCCCGCCCCCTGCCTTTCCTTCCAGCTGGCTGTCTAGCAT
The DNA here is from genome assembly GCA_034641385.1 of Darevskia mixta. Classification (NCBI taxonomy): domain Eukaryota; kingdom Metazoa; phylum Chordata; class Lepidosauria; order Squamata; family Lacertidae; genus Darevskia; species Darevskia mixta. The sequence goes on from JAWWNH010000181.1 coordinate 6,848,525, forward strand.
CAAGTAGCAGGAATAAGAGTCTATGTAATAATCACAACCGAAACTGCTGCAAAGCTTTGATGGCCCAGAATCATCCAAAAATCTATGCCAGGCTGGAGAGGAGCAACATTTTAAGATAATCTCCAACACAGACTAAAAAGCAGTGGTGTGCTGCAATCAAGGCAATTTTGCTTGTTGTTGCAAAATTAATGCTGCCTCTGCTTTAACCTTCCTACAGTTGCACACACACACACACCAGGCCTTCTTCTGTGTTGGAATGCTTGCTTTTAACAGGATTATATAACAATGACACAGTTCCACAGCACAGTGGCTGTTTCCAAGCTTTGGTTGGTCTGCCAGCTGCAACCCTATCTGGACAAGAGATAGGCTGGGCTAAAATATCTATGCTATGGCAAACTCCAAGTTAGACTACTGTAATTCACTGTAGATGGGGCTTCCATTGAAGACTGTTTGGAAACTGCATTTAGTGCAGAATGCCAATACAGTACTAAATTACTAACTGGGACTGTGCATTATGGTCACATCATAGCTATGCTGTTCTATCTCTGACTTCCAATCATTTTCTGCACTGAATTTTAAAGTGCTGCTTTTGACCATTAAATCCTCCCCCCCCCAACTTAGGGATGGACAAATTGCAACATTTTGTTGCAGCCCCCCCCCCCCCATTTAATAAATAATGGAGGTCATATCCATCAATGGCCAGATTGAACCTTTGTGTTCAGGGGTGGGATGCCTTTCTGAGCAAACAGGAACAGATGTCTGTTTCCCATTGGAGTATTGGTGGGAGTGTTGGATGTGGACAGAGGAGACCTGAGTTCAAATCCACCCACAATCATGAAACTCACGGCATGACCTTGGGCCAACCATGGTCTCTCGGATTAACCTACCTCACAGGGTTGCTGTTCTGAGGATAAAATGGGAATGGGGATGAGGAAGAGCGTGTTGTACACTACCCTAAGCTCCTTAGAAGGGCAGAATAAAAAAGCAACAAATAAACTGGTTGTTATATCCTGCTGGTGGATTTCTCAGGCACATCTGGATGTCTACTGCTTGGGACAGAGGAACGCTGGACTAGACAGGCCTTTGGTCTGACCCTCTTGCTATCTTATCAGGAAACCGAATTGTTTTAATTGCAACCCTCTTTCTGATGCGGTTTGATTCCTCCAGAGGGAAATGCCTCGGCAAGCCAAGCGCAGCCTGCAGCATGCCTCTTTAGAGCTATTCTATTTAAGCCACAGATGCTAAATGAATTCAGCAGACAGACAGAGTAATGGAATGCCAGTGTTCCAGTCTGCTGCCTTGAAGCGAAAGGGTTCCTTTTTTTATATTAATTTCTCGTCTCATTTTCCAAAGCTGCCCCTGGGCTCCGTACTTTAGATGCAGGATTCTTGTCAGACTCGCTAACCTAATTTGGAAATAATTAAATTTTAAAATATTAAAGGGATTAAATGTATTTCTCCTTTCAACCGACCAACTCCTCCCTCTCCCTTCTGCTGTCCCTCTAAAGATTGGTGCATTTTGCTTCAGGATTTAAATAGGAGGCAGACAGGAGTTTTGCAGGGGAGGCGGCTCGGAATGTGCTGCTGATGTATCTGATTTGTTGCTGCCATTTCCTTGCTGGGTGCCAACAGAGAGCTGGAGAAACAGGAGTTAATTTTATATAATTTCAATAAGAAGCTGCTGGAAAGTTTGTGAAAAAGGATGGTGAAACCCATATCCTACTACACCAGGTTCACGGTTTTTGTATTAATTTGCAAGGCCCTTAACAGCTTAGATTGAGGTCTCTTGAACTTCCGTTGCCTACTGGAATGAAAAACAATAATAATCCAGCAAGCATTTTGAACTGAATTCTGATTTTATAGTGTAACCTCATTTCTATTTCCATAGCTTGGTAGCAGAGCACGTGTTCTCCACCCAAAAGGTCCCAGGGCCAATGCTTGGCATCTCCAGCTAAAGAGACTACAGTAGAGAGCACCCCTGCCTCAGACATATTGGAGTGCCTCTACCAATCAGAATAGACAGTTGTGGATGGAAAGGATCACTGATTTGACAGGGTGCATGTGGTATGGAGAAGAGACATTGCTCAGTGGCACAGCCCATGTGGAAACTGGCAGAAAAGTCCCAAGTTCAATCCCTGACAGCGGTAAGCACAGAGAACACTGTAATGTGAGCAGGAACTAAGGTAAAGGTAAAGGGACCCCTGACCATTAGGTCCAGTCGCGGATGACTCTGGGGTTGCAGCGCTCATCTCGCTTTACTGGCCGAGGGAGCCGGCGTACAGCTTCCGGGTCATGTGGCCAGCATGACTAAGCTGCTTCTGGCAAAACCAGAGCTGTGCATGGAAACGCCGTTTACCTTCCCGCCGGAGCAGTACCTATTTATCTACTTGCACTTTGATGTGCTTTCGAACTGCTAGGTTGGGAGGAGCAGGGACCGAGCAACGAGAGCTCACCCCGTCGCGGGGATTTGAACCGCCGACCTTCTGATCGGCAAGCCCTAGGTTCGGAACTAAAGTGATTTAAACATTGCTATACAATGGGGAATCAAGTTCTGGGTGACACCAACTGTCAAAGGTTGCATACACAACACACATTTAAAGCACATTCCTTCCACCTGCCGAAAAATCCTGGGAACCATAGTTTACCTCTCAGAGAGTGGTAATTCCAAGCTCCCTTAACAAACTACACTTCTCAGGGGAACAGGTTGCCCCGCCCTAAATGCACCTCTGAAAGCAGGAGTACACAGAACTGCCCCAATACGATCATGAGCATAAATCTTCATGAATGCACAATAAAAAAGGATGTCTGTATGGGCCCCACAATGAAAATGAAAGGCTATGGGTGGTTCAAAGCAGCCCTAACCACTTGCAGACCAAAGTTATAAAATGAGAGGCAGAACTGGTGTAGGGAAAGGGGAAGTGACTTCAGTCACAAAGCCTCAGAAGCAACTCTGGCTGTTGGGATGGAAAGTCTTTGACATCTGTCTTCCAGAGCCACATGCTACCCTCACAAACCTTGCTATCTCCAAATGCTATCTCCTTGGGAGCTTACTTAAAACCCACTATGGGAGATCAAGCAGGGATTTTCCTAATATCCCATGACTTGCACCTTCACGTGACTCACAGTTAAAATCGCAAGAAGGAATGACAAGCGTTCAGAAATGGTGTTTGCTGCTTGCTATCACCTCCGAAAGGCTTTCCTTTGGCTGGCCACTGTGAGAACAGGATGCTGGACTAGATGGGCCATTGGCTTGATCCGGCAGGCTCTTCTTATTTGTTTTAGCACAGGGCTAGAGAACCTCGGGCCCATCATCAAACAGCTCCCGTCAGGCTGGCCCTCAACCCCACACCTTCTCTCCAGGTCACACCCCTCATTGACTCTGGTTTGCACCCTCCTTGAGTATTTTTGCCTCGCTGGAATGAGTCCTTGAACTCTGATAATGACTCTTGCTTGCCTGCATGGAGGATACAGATGGGAATGGGAATTTGTGTAGAAATTAGCCTACTGAAGAAAGATAGGATTTGCTTTCCTTGTTTTGCCCTCTTTTTGCCTCTGGCCACGCCCACCGCTGGCATGTGGCCCACAGAAGGGCATGTGGCCCTTGGGCTGAAAAAGCCCCCCCCCAGCTCTAACCACCACACTTGCCACACTTTAGTCCTCAAGCCATCTAATGCCTCGTGGTCTCGTAAAAATCCAAACTGTCTGTTCCATCAATAAAAAAGGATGGTACCCAGAACACATAAGTGTGGATGGGCATAAGAGTTTAAGAAAAAGATGATGTAGCAGATTTTTTTAAAAAAGCTTATTAATTAGGGAATCAAAATCACTAGTCACCATTACCGTATACATAAAAGAAATTTAAGCATTTGGGGAAACCCAGTAGGGTTGATTTTGAGTCCTAATGTTGTACTTCTGCACACATAGGCATTATGTGTTGTCCCGAATGCTTTTATGCCCATTGGGGCAGAGGGAATTTAAAGACCCAGATGCACATATTCTTGGACATGTTAGAATGGTGGAACCATGGAGAATTGTGAATGACATCAAATATCATCTAGCCAACCCCCCTATCGATGCACCCCTATTAACCTTTCCATAGTGTTGTTTTTAACTTGCTCCTTTTTATTCTGTAGCCAGTACTGACAACTTTTGTTATAGGGTGCCCTATACATATATGTAGGGATGTGTTTGTGTGTGTCGGTGTTGGTTCAGTTCACATTTAAAGGTGAACCAACCTAATTCACAGTTTCCAAAACAATATGTGACCTGAAACACAGCTATCCTTCAAAATTTGCACTTCTCATAATTTTGCAGTGCAATTCTACAGCGGAGAAATGCATACAAAACTGCACAAACTGGGTATAATGTTTATATTTGGCAAAATCTCTCTCACACAAAAATGCATATTTTAGGAGAAGTTCACACTAAAATGCTGATGAATAAGGACTTTTTTAAAAAAAATAAACAAATCGTGAACTGTTGTGGAAATGTGGAGAACTGAATTTAAGATTGTAGAAATGAGAACCACCCATCCCTATAGATAGGAAATGAATTTGTATGCTAGCACTTGCTAATCTCTCATTTGCCCTCTTGGCCCTGGGCTTGGGGGACGGCAGAATTGCTGCTTGGCTTGCAAGTGCTCAGCCCCACTGCACACAATCCACTCAGCCATTGCCAGGACCACCTTCCACCTGAAAGGTTGCTGAATGTCTAAGGAAAGGGAGGGGTAATTGAACAATGGGGACATCCATTGACTTATTTAGATGCAGAAACAAAATATAGGGTCCTACATTTGGTTCTCCCTTCCCCCAATATTTTAGGAAGTGAGAAGGAGGGTCTGTGTAGGATATCTGTGTATTTAATTAGTATCATGAAGCGGCCACAGATAAACGCTCTGCTTCCAGGCATAAAGCAGGACCAGGAAGAGTTTCTAATGCATATTTGATCCCAAGCCATCTGGCTCAGATTCTGAGCCTTCCTAGGTCCGTGCAGATGACAAAATGCAAGTGTCACCAGAACAGGTGGTGGGATAAAATCGGAAGGAGAGATATTCGGAGTGCAAAGGAAACCCCTAGCTAAAAAAATATATATACCGTAGCTTGCTTGCTCAACTTATCTCTCAAGTTAGCCAGTGTCATGGACTCACAGTCATGCACCAACATTCCTGCATCGTCACACGACTTGCACCAATTCAACAGCCTGCTCTTCAACTAATGGTAGTGGGAAAGGAGGTACACTGGTGTGATGGAGACAGATTTTTGCTCCTGCCTTGAGCAGAGTAGGTCTTTTCATGAATCACCTACAACTATCACCCCATTCCTTCCCAGGCAATGACTCCTTTTGGAATACAGATTCCTCTCTTCTGAGCCTCTCAGTCCTAAGCTTCCTTCACGAATCAAGTGAGCATCCATTATTCCTTTCTCTCAATGCTCCGAATGAACTAATTAAAATTTTAACTAATCCACTGGATTAATTCAAAAATATCTGGGTTATACCTGAAAGTAGCCCCTGTAATTTCCAGGTGAACTGAATGTGTATTAAGTTCCTTCTGCAGCAAGAATTTGGGCGATTTTTCATTCAGTTCAATTTTAATTTTAGTTAAAGCAAGCAAGATTTATCACCCCAGTGCAAGGACACATTCTGTCCAGGTAAAAGCACTTGAGGCAGGGCTGGTGAGGTGGGGGATGATTGGAGAGGAGGTGCTTTTATTGGGAGAGGCTTCTAGGGCCATATTTGGCCCCTGGGCTAGAGACTCCCCACACCTGCCTTACTGGGACTCAGCCTGTGACAACCCAAGCACATTCAACAAGTGTTGGATCAAATTATTAAACTAAACTTTTCATGGCACTTTTCAGGGAGCAGTATGTGTATAAAAACTCCTCCTAAAGATAGATAGATGATAGATGATAGATATAGATAGATAGATATAGATGATAGATTAGATAGATAGATAGATAGATAGATATAGATATTGAGGAGTATGTGTGTGTCATAGCACTTTTAGGCGGGAGTGTACTTACATTTCAACAGGGCAATTGAGGTTTTTTCTTTGTAAAGTAAAGTAAAGAAGCTAAACTGCTGAGCTAAGTGGTTGCTTGGCTTCGCTCAGCAGCCCAGCTGCTGCTCCCTACAGAAGAAATGTGGTCTGAAGGTCCCTAGCAATGACACTACACAATGAAATGGTTTAGATGCCATTTTTATTTCCCACAAAGCTCCTGAGCAACAGCACACTACAGGCATTATGGAAAATAAAAATGGCGGCTGGACACACGTGCTTAGTGTTGCTCTGAGTTGTGCTTCCCATCAATGGAGGAGGAGGCACAGAGAAATGCTTTGCCTGCCCCCCCCCCAAATCTTGGAACTAGTTTGGGCTCCTTCCTGTTACACATGCAGTGTGTGTGTGTGTGGGGGGGTGTTACCAGGACTGGATGTATGGATGCCATTTGCAGCATCAGCCATGTGGTGAGCATGACCTTTAAAAAAAAAATGTCTTTATATCACACATTTTCTCCACAGAGCTCAATGTGGTATCATAGGAAACTGCCTTATACTGAATAGGACCTTTGGTCCATCTAGTTCAGTACTGTATACACTGACTGGCAGCAGTTCTCCATAACAAAACAGACTACTGAGCCATGGCCCTTCAGTGGAGGATGGGCCATTGGAGCAAATGGGGCACTGCCTCACAAAGCTCAGTGTGCCCCGAGCCAATACCCACCAGCCTACATCTTTACTTGCAACCTGTACTGGGGTGGTGGAACTGGCTGTCAGTTTCCTTCTTCTTAGTCTCAGTGTTGTCTCTGTAGAGCACAGTAGGGAGGAGGATGGAGACAAAACTAGAATTAGTTGGTTGCGCTTGTCATTGGTTCTGTCTGATATAAATAGTCCTCCACCTCTATCATCACAACAACACTGGTAGGTAGGTTAAAATGAGAGCTGGTGACTGGACTTTATGACTGAGTGGAGATTAGAACCGTGGATTCCAACTCTCTGACCGCCGCACTGTGCTAATGTTCTTCTGCCCTAAGGAGGAAACAGACCCTCAGAGGAACAGGCAAACAAAATTGCAAAGGAAGTGGGGGGAAAACAATCAGCCACTAATGCCTATTTCAATGCACAGAGCCTTGACCTTTGAAAGCGACAGGGACTGTGGGAAGATGAACTTGTCCCCTGGCCTTGGATCTCTCTCGGCTCCATGTTCCCAACTGGGCCGCAGCCAAGGAGAAGCCCAGCCGGCGAAAGGCTCTGGCACAGCCTCTCTTCAAGCAGTCAGTTGCAAACCACTTTGCACTCTGCTGCCTCTTTGGAACATACACTCCCTTCCTTCCTGGCTGCCTGGAATATCCCCTGGGGGTGCAGGGAAAGCGGAGGTGGGGCAAAAGGGGCTTTGGGTTTCATCTGCTGGTAGTCAAGGCATTGGCCCACCTCCAGCACTGTGCATTTAGAAGCAAAAGCAAGTGGTGTCTTGGGGTCCATGGTGGGAAAGAAACAGTTAAGCAGCAAAACTTCCTAACTCTGGAAATAAATTGGCAAAGCAAACATTTCTTGTTTTGTTTTGCTGCAGATGTACTGTACTTGCAGGAGTACCACAGTTTATCATGGGGACAGCTGCCTTCTCTTTTTCCTTGGCAAAGAACAGAGTTGTCGGTTAGTGTGTGTGTGCGTTTTAAATGGCAAAACTACATTTCATTGCAGAGAATAAAGGCAAAATGGCACGGCTTTGCATTTTACACGTGGCATTTGCTATTCAGAGAGAAAGTGTTTTGTTATGGCTGCTTGCATGAGCCCTCTCTCTGAACATGAGCAAAGGGAGAAAGGCTGAGCATGTTCTCATCTCTCAGGTTTTGGTGTTACATGCCCCGTCTCGAAAATGGGTACACGTTGAGATGTACTGTGTTTCCATTTAAATTTAAGTTACAGTAATTGTTTCTAAGTGTGCATGTTAAATGTGCATTCAAAATTAATTCTAGATGTGCCTTATTAATGTGCATGGGAAAGGACCATAGTTTAGGGGTACAGCACCTCAGTGGCTCAAGGTTCCAGGTTCAGCCCTCAGCACCTCCATATAAAGCTGGGAATTGTCCCCTGTCTGAAACCCTGGAGAGCTTCTGTCAATCAGTGCTGATAATAAGTACTGAGTTACATGGAGCAATGATCTGACTCGATAAGGGCAGCAGCTTCCTATGTACATATAGAAGTGTGTGTATGTGTGATATCTATTTGCACTAGTCCATTGTCACACTGGTGACAGCCTGTACACGCTCCAGGGTGAGGGGAGAATCTGAAACAGGCAGGTGGAGGGGCAAGCGAGTGGGGTGGTAGGTGAGCAAGCTGGTGTTTGTGGTGGCAGGGCAAGCAAGAGTGGTGGCCGGAGGTTGGGATTTGAAATGAGCAAGCAAGAGGAGCAGCAGGCAAGTAAGTTGGACTAAGATAACCCTTGTCTTAGCTATTGTGCTGAGCTAAGAGGAGCAGGAGATGAACAAAGGGGCTGCAATCTTCTTCCTGGGACCTAGCATATTTGCGCTATGTCAGAAATAGGAAACCTGTAGGGTTGCCATATTTCAAGAAGTAAAAACCAGGGCACCTGGTCAATTCAATCCGCCTTTGAAATCCTGGTAATGTCCGGGAAAATCTGGACATATGGCAGCCCTAGAACCTGAGGTCCTCCAGATGTCTGTTTGCTTCTACCGCCCTCTCACAAAACATCAGGGCAATGTACACCATCATCATTGGCTCCCAGTTCGTTTCCGAGCACAATTCAAAGTGTTGGTGTTGACCTTTAAAGCCCTAAACGGCCTCGGTCCTGTATACCTGAAGGAGCGTCTCCACCCCCATCGTTCAGCCTGGACACTGAGATCCAGCGCCGAGGGCCTTCTGGCGGTTCCCTCACTGCGAGAAGCAAAGCTACAGGGAACCAGGCAGAGGGCCTTCTCGGTAATGGCGCCCACCCTGTGGAACGCCCTCCCAGCAGAGGTCAAAGAGATATACAACTATCTGACATTCAGAAAATACCTGAAGGCAGCCCTGTTTAGGGAAGTTTTTAACTTGTGATATTTTAATGTATTTTAATATCCGTTGGAGGCCGCCCAGAGTGGCTGGGGGAACCTGGCCAGATGGGCGGGGTACAAATAAATAATAATAATTATTATTATAATTATAATTATCATCAGGGCAATGTACACCATCATCTAAAAAATAAAATAAAAGCAATACAGAGCAATCATTAAAATGACCGACTTCTCAGGAAAATCATTAACAACTTCCTAAGTCTATAGGAATAGAAAACAAACTGTCTCCAAAGTCAAAAGGAATGATACCCGCTGAATCTCTGGTGAAAGAGTGTTGCATAGTAGGAATTCGTGGTGACACTAAATGCCCAATTTCTGGTTGAGGCCAACCCGACCTCAGTAACATGGAGAACAACTAACAGTTGTACCCTGCACAATGTAAGGGAGGCCAGTGAGTCTGACATACCAACATCTCAAGCTTGGGTCACTCATCATCTTCCTACTACCACACTCAGCAGAGGTGCTATAACAGGTGCATGGCAGGGAAGAAATTCAACAGATGCAATGCAGAGATACAGCCTTCTTTGCCCCTGCACCTGTTGACTTTCTGCTTCTCTTACAGCTGCAGAAAGCACCTTTTGTCAGAAGGAGAGAGTGGAAGGTGTATTTCCACTCCAATGCCTTGTGATCAATTTCATTTCCCTTCAATTAGCATTCTTTTCTTTCATTAGAACCATGTGTAGGGATGAGCAAATCTGTCCATTTCAGTTTCTCTCAGTTTCCCCACTCCCTAGTATTCAGGCCAGTTCCCCACATTTCCACATCAGTTTGCAGTCTCATGAAAATTCACCAGCGTTTCTTTTTTAAAGTATTTTTATTAAAGGTTTCTTGATTTACAGAAGTATATGCAATGTCTCTCTCTCGTATTTTTCTTTCCATTTATCATTTTTTACAAATCAGTTTCATTTGTTATCTACAGAGCAAGATGAGCGCGCAACCCCAGAGTCGTCCGTGACTGGACTCCTTTATCCCTATAACACACATTTTTGTATGAAATTTTCCCTAATATAATGCATTCTTGCATGCTATTTTCAGTACTATATGCATTGTTGTGCACACTTTACCTCAGTATGTGCTTTTTTTTGTATGCATTGCTTGGCTGGAGAAGTGCATTGCAAAATTCGGAGAGTTGAGAATTCTGAAGGATGGCTGCAGTTCCGTTTGCATATTTCCTTGTAAATTAGGTAGGTTCGCCTTTAAATGCGAGCTGAATCAAATTTGTGTGTGTCCGTGAGTGTCTGTGCATGTACACACATGAGCATCTATATTCCCCTCCTGAGCCTCAGCTGTGCCTAGTAGCATCCAATCTGCTTACACACACAAGAAGAGGCAAGCAACAGCCGCTCAAGATGCTCCGGGGCAGGTAAAAAGGAATCAGAGGGCCTGTTTTGGATGCAAAGGGTAAGTTCTGCCCTCTTGGCAGAATATGCTTGGTGGGTCCTGAAGGCCTTCCTCCCAAGCTCCCTACTGTGTTATGATCGGCACTCAAATGCACACCCACTGAGACATGCTCTCAGTGTTAATTTAATTTACAAAAAACAACAACACAGAGGCTAAACAGCAAAGCTCATTAGCACCAGGCAAAACACATAGCATGCAAAGCAAGCTGGGTGAAATGGGAAAGCACTGTGCCACCATCAGCCTCCACAACTGCCTCATGGGGGGGGGGGTACTGAAAAGAGTTGCTGTGCTCCTTAGACCTGGCATCTTTGAGCAGGCTTTGTTTCTTCTAATAAAGAGTCACCTTCAAAGGTAGCCCCACCTGTACATATTATACAGGCATCATCTCTGTTGTCTTTTCAGCACCTACTGAAGGTCATCCTCTTTTGCTGAGAACTTTCTCAGCCTGCATCTGTATTGAGATTATTTTAAATATGTTGTATCTCTTGTTGTTTGCCTCTCTGGGCTCATTTAGGAGAAAGGAAAGCCTATAAATCTGATAAATAATATATAATAATAATGTTCATGCACATGTTTACTTTTGGTTGGAGAACTGCATTGCAAAATTCAAAGAACTGCAATTTTGAAGAATGCCCGTACTTTGGTTCACATGTTGTTTTGGGAAGTTAAAAAGAAGAAGTTCCAGGGGGCCTTGTTAGAATGCCACATTTGCCTTGATAGGAAGCAGAGAGCTTTGCCCATTTTGTCTCCTAGACAAAATTTTCTACTCCACAGACAAAGCATTTGCCAATCAGGGCCCAATCTCAGGAGATCAGGATTGAGGAGAGGGAGGATGGCAGGAAAGCCAGCCAAGTGCAGAGGAATCCAAAAAAGAGCTTGCTTCAAAGCCTTTGGCAGAGACACAGCTCTGCAGATGCTCTGGGCCCAGCATTTCCTAGGAAGCAAACAGCTCAATGAGCTTAGAAAATGTTGGAGGTGGAGCAGACAGCAAAAGAAAGAAAGAGGTCTGTGAATCAGAAATGAAGATGACGAATGAAGGCTTCAGGTGAGCTCAGCACAAGAGGAAACACTGATCAGCACCAAGGAAGAGTGAGTACAAAGGGTATAGGCTGACAGAGTGTGGAGGCTAGAGGTGGGGAGAAATCTGACCCAGTTAGGCAAGCTTCGCTAATTCACAATTGCCGAAACAGTATGTGAACGAAAGCACAACCATCCTTCAAAATTCGCACTTCGCCAGATTCTCCAGCCAAGTAATGTGTACAAAAATGCATGCACCGGAGAAAAGTGATCCCTGAAAATAACATACCAAAAATACATTATATTTGACATAACTGCTTTGCAAAAAAAAAAAAAAAAAAGTGTTTATTAGGAGAAATGCACACTAAAATGCTGATGAATTTTCATGAGGATTTAAAAATAATAATAATAATTTGCACTCTGGTGTAGAAATGCAAAGCGCTGAATTTGAGATTGGGAAAAATTAGAAACTTGAGAGATACGGATTTGCCCATCCCTGTTTTGTGGAGATGGGTGGAGGGATCTTGGTTCAAATCTCTGCGAAAGCGTGAAGCTCCGTGACCGACATTGGGCTGAATTAATCATACTTTAGTCCACAGACACTCATCCTCCTCCTCCTATTTCTGCATTGGCACCCTCCCTCCTTGTGCCAACCATGCTTAGCCTAAACTGCTTCACAGGGTTGTTGTGAAGTTAAAAATGGAACCACCAACAGGCGCCTCACTCAATGCACACCACCCTGAGCTTTGTGGAAAGAAATACGAAGGTCAAATGTAATAATGTGGACAACACAAGAAGAGCCCTCCTGGGCCATACCTGAGAGCTATCTACCAGACTCCTGCTTCTTATAGTGGCCAGCCAGATGCTTTGGGGGAAGCAACAAGGCACAACAGCCTTCATCCAACTGTGTTCACCCTGCTCCCCACCACCCTTTGCTGCACTCTAAGCTTAAATCTGAGTTGGGGGGCAGAGAGTTTAGAGGGCCAGTTAGAGAGGGGCCTTGAGGGCCACATTTAGTCCCCAGGCCTGAGATCCCCCCCCACTGAGACAGAGTGGTTTAATGATCAACCCATCTTCACAGGGAACTCTAGGAATTGTAGCCCTGAGAGGGGAATAGCGGGTCTCCTAACACCTGTAACAAAGTCCCAGGGTTCTTTGGGGGGCAAGTCACGACTGCTTGAAGTGGTATTGTAGAGCTTTAAATGTATCATGTGACTGTGACCCCTGTCACTTCCCCCTTCCCCTACTTTTACCCTGCGTGGAGTTCCAGAGCTGTGTTTGCAAGGGGCTGGGAAACTGGATGGTGGTGTTTCAGAGGAAAAGCTACTGGCAGGAAAAGGATCGAGCTGTTCAACTGCCCAGTGCAATTAGGGGCCTGCCCCTTCATGCAGTTGCAATGGGATGATTAGTTTGCCCCACTAAATCCCTTACAAGTATATAGAAAACGCTAGATGTGAAGGAGAGTGTGTGTGCTCACTAAGCTGCGTTCACTGTGCAAAATGGGTGCTGACTATAAAAGGGAACTTTGACACCTTCTCAAAAATGACCATACATGTACAGTGGAAAGAGAGACTGGCCAGTGTCTCCCTGGGGCATTAAAATAGTTTGAGATAATTCAGCAGCAAGGACAGTAATTCCCAGCTACTAAAATAGTGGACAGTCATTTTTAGAAAAAGCTGGTTCTGCACGAAGGGCTTTTTTGTGGCGCAAAACTTTGTGGTGCCAAAGTGCATGCGCGCGCACACACACATACACACAATTTGTGTTGTGGGTGTCACCAGCATTATATCATCATCATGGCAAGCAGTTCTAGCATTCCAGGGGGAATCAGACAGCTCCCAGTTTAGTACTTAGAAGCAAACTCTCCTAGGAAATCAGGACAAAAGAGGACCAGGGCAAAATGAAACTGATTTGACAAACTTGAGTTAGACCTGCCCACGCATTGCTTCCAGCCAGGACACACCAGCTGCTCACATTCTTGGCTGGAAGCTGCAGGCCTTAAGTTCTTGAATGTTTAGGATCTATGGGTGATCTGCTGCTACGGCTCAGTGGCGTGTCCCTTGCATGCAAAAGATGGCAGGTTCAATCCCCAGCATCTCATGACAAGGGACATTCCCAGCCCTATCTGTAACCCTGGCATGCTGCTTCCAGTCAGTGTAGACACTGCTGAGCTGGACAAACCATTGGTCTGACTCAGTACAAGGCACCTTCCTATGTTCCTTGCTGCGTAATTAAAAGGAGGACATTCGCAGGCAAGCAAAGTCACAAGGCATCTGCTTTAAAAAAACAAAAACTGCTTATGAGAAGACAACAAAAGATCACAAGTCGAAACACGTTCAAGCATCTATCGTTCAGTCACCAAAGCAAACCTCAAGAGAAAGAGCAAGGAGAGAATATCCATAAAATCAGAAGGTGACACACAAGGAGAGGCAGGGAAAGACATATTATAATCTGATTGTTACCCTTTATAAGCCAGCGATATGAAGTCTGGAAAGAAGTTTAGATTATTAGTGCCATATTATTATTTTTCAAAAAGAAGGCAGGCCTTAGTGAGTAGCATGTGTCTTCAAGCATGTAGTCCTCACCAAGGCAGTTTATTGCCTCCCCCTTCCCGTCCCTTCCTGTTTTCTTTTCGCTAAATTAAGTTACTGTGGACCGTTTAACCATTTGTTCCCCATCTCTAATACTCAAAAATAGTAAAGGGCCTGGGTGGAGAGAATGCTTTGCACAGGAAACTGGGACACAGACACAGCTCCCAGAGATAGGAGACATATCAGAAGATCAAAGAGACCACTCCTATATTCTGCTGTTAATCCCTTCCCCTTCTGAAGGGCATGTTATAATTATTTCAGCCTATTCCCTCCCCCTCCTCTGTGTACCCTCCAACCCTGGGGGTCTTGTCTTTTAATCATTAGATCTAGATAAGTTTCCACAGGAGCCCCTGCCCCACTCAAGAAACATCGGGCAATATTAATTCTAGCTGAGGGAAATTCCCTATCTTCAAATACGAGCAACAGGGGTGGGCAACATAAAATCAAGAACGAAGAGGGGATTAAGGCAATATTCTCTCCCTTTGGGGGCAGGGCGGGAGGGGAGGGGAGGGGGAAGGGGGAGGGGAGGGCAGAAGCACTCGGGTTCAGTACTTGAAAGATTGTCTCACGCCTTATATACCCAATCAATGGCTGCATTCTGCAGGAGAGGGCATCCTGAAGATAGCATCTTATCAGGAGGTCCGCTCTGCAAAATATAGGAATTGGGTCTTTAGTGTTGTGGCACCTACCGTTCGGAATTCCCTCCTGTTAAATATTAGACAGGCACCATTTCTGTTGTCTTTTTGGAACCTACTAAATGCCTTCCTTTTCCAGGAAGCATATTAAGTAGGGATCTTTCCCAGCCTGCATCTATATTGGAATTATTTTATAAATGTTTTATTTATTTTTTACCACTTGCGTGTTTGCCATCCTGGACTGCATCAGGAGGAAGGGCAGGATAGAAACGTAATATAACAAGCCTTTTTTCTTCAACATCCTCATCATCCCTGGCATCTCCAGGTAGGGTTGCGAGAAACCACTGTCTGAAATCCTGGAGCACTGCTGCCAGTTCCGTGTAGACAATACTGACCTGACTCAGTATAAGGCAGCTCCCAATGTTCAGGGGGAAATGGGGAAAAAAGGGAAGGAAAATATGCCATCAAAGGTGTAAGAAAGAAGAATGCAGAGTGGGTAAAGAAGACAGCCTTCCACCACTTGCAGGGAAGTCCCTCCTCCAATCCTTCGCTTGCATAGGGGACATTTGAAAATAGCAAGAAAGAAGTGGAACTGTCCCTTCCTTGGCTACACTTTGGGAAAGAAAGAGCTATAGCTGCAATGCAGCCCCTTTCTGACATCCTGTAACGCCTCCCTTGCAAAGGGGACTGTAAAAGCAAGAAAGAAGAGAGAATTTCACCTTTGCTGAGGTACCTGGTGCTGCTTGCTTCCCCCTGGTCTCTGATGTCTGCTACTCCTCCTGCTTCGTTACTCCTCCTTTATTGCACATGGTACCCCCATCTTAAGGAGAGGGAGGGATGCACCAGTCAAGAGTGCATCATGTACTGGGGGAAGCTGCAACTTCACAGCAAGCACATGATTGGTTATGGGCATTGGCCAGGAATGCCCCTCTCGTACAACTGGCTGTGTCCCAAGGACTCCTGATTGGCTAGGTCTTGCCAATCAAAAGGAAAGGTGGCTGAATGGAGGGTCGATGGGTCTGGATGCCCAGCCAGGAAATTGCTAAAGTAGCCTATGTGTTTTGATTCTACACAATTTTGTCTTTAGGCTTTATGCACTATTCCCAGACTGTAACTCCCACACGAAAGCTCATACCAAGAACAAACTTAGTTGGTCTCTAAGGTGCTACTGGAAGGAATTTTTTTATTTTTTATTTTGTTTTGACTATGACAGACCAACACGGCTACCTACCTGTAATAAGAGTTCCCCGTAACTGTTAACTCCGTAGATGCATGGGGTGGGGGGTGGGGTGGGGATTGAATTTGATTGAGCAGCAGAGACAGGGACTGAAAATGGACACTGGAAAACAGACAGACTGATCTTGATTGTCATGATGGAGGTTAGATGAAGTTGCGTCAAAGCAAGCGTCACCCCCCCCCCACTTGCCAGTGCATTTCCCCATCACTTTCCTTACTGCAGAATTTCCAATTTTTGGGGGAAGTAGGTCTGTTGCTCAAGACCTTCCAGTCACCTGTAATGATGAAACCTGAATTTCCCAGTATGTGACCGAATCCCATTGGGAGATAGTGGAAGCCTGAAAGTGCCTTGTTTCTTCCCGCTGTTATTTGCGAATCATAGAATCATAGAGTTGGAAGAGACCACAAGGGCCATCCAGTCCAACACCCTGCCAAGCAGGGTGCCAGCCTGCGAAGTCCGTTTAGGTGCCAGCCTGCAATCTGTGTTTCTCCAGAACTTCCGGGTGCCACAGCAGCACACACATCAATTCTACTTGTTAATTAGATGATATTAACCCAAAGTTTAGCCTGATCTGCCAGTGGTGCATATGGCGAAGTGTTCTTATTTGTATACATGATGGAAAGGTGCCATGTTGCTGAAAGCGCATTAGTTTCAATTTGCCATTTCAATAATCAATTTTTTAAATGTTAAACTTTTCCATCAGGACTTTTTATCACACCCTTTCTATCCATTTTTTTTTAATGAACAACCCTTTCGTATCTGTCCAAAATCCTGCTACTTCCATCTTTGCAGCAGCTTTTTAATTAGATCTATATGCAATAAATCCACATTCCATTCCATGCAAAGTGACACCATACCCAGAGGTTGTGAGGGATCAATTATCTGGGCTTTTGTTTTCAGATATGATGCCAAACACCCCCCTTTTGTAGGGGCCCCTGACCCTTACACACCACCACTACATACGAGCTGGAATTGTTTTGGGAGATTGCAGGGGTAGGGAAACCTTGTTCAACCTGAGGGCCACATCTCCTTCTGGACAACCTTCTGAGGGCCACATGCCAGTGGAGCAGGTGAAGCAACCAAATGTACTTTTGTTCAGGGGACTAGTTTCTACACACATCCCAACTAGGACACATTCCAACTAGGTAAAAAAAGATTTTGGTATAAAACAGGGCCAGTGATTGGTGTGGCCTGGGGAGAGTTCTAAGGGCAAACAGAGAGGCCTACAGAACAACTTGGCCCCTGGACCTGAGGTTCCCCATCCCTGCCATAGTTCATCATCATCATCCTTTATGTTTGAAAGGTAGAAGTGGTGCTGCTGTGACCCAACTTGGAGCAGGCTGGAACTCCATCCGGTGGATTAATATCCCAAACGGCTACTGCAAAAGATCAGGATTCAAACCTTCCCAGATGAAAGCACTCATAACAGAAAAATCCCACACCAGTAACTAATGACTAACCATAGAAATTGAGTTTTTCGTTTAATAACTGAGGAAAACTGGCACCCCCAACTTTCCCACCCCAGATGCAGGGAGCAATATCGGGGACAACATTTTGTTGAGTATTCCTGTTTGGGGGAGGGGGCAAGGAAAATTTCTCCAACAGTTCCTAGGGTTGAGACGCTGCACAATAATATCCCAGCATTCTTCTAGAGCACTGAGGGAGGAAATGGCGGCCACCACAAGGGGAAAGATTGCAGAAAATATTCGACAAAATGGCCATCTCTTTCAAGAAGAGCGCAAAAACACAACAGAACATTATCAGAAATAAGGGAGAAATTTGGTCTCCGGTCTAGTGTTTAGTAACTATGCAGGTGAACTGGATGGGGAGGCGAGGTTGAGGTGTGTGAGAGAAAGAGAAATAAATAAATCCTGTATTGCAAGCAAACTTCAAGGGTTAAAGGCTTCCTGGCAGCTGTTTTACTTGGAATCAGGCTTTGTAGCTGCACCCAACAGAAAAATAGCAGCTTAGGTGGCATTAAAAAAAAAAATTCCCCGTAGTAAATGTGTAATTAATTAGCCTTCCCACCTCTCTCCCCACCCCCAACTGAGCTAAGATTCACATAATCAGACCCTTGAGACCTGCCTCCCCCTTCCTATCAAAGTCAGGCAGCAATTCAAAGCCAAATTAATCATTCAGCAAGTAGGTGTAATGCTGCCATTTACATGATTTAAAAGCTGAAGCAGCCGCCCCAAGGCTTGTGCAGGAGAAGAAGTTTAAAGGTCAAAGCAAGGCTGAGAAAACAGATTTTAGTATTATTGAAAAAAGAAAAGAGTTCTGATAGAGATCATCAGCGGAACAGCTGGAATCTGAATGTGTGCCTGCGGTATCAGCAGGCATTATTAACCTGGACAGGTATCAGTGGAAGCTGGCCTATTAGGGCAAATGGGACTCTGCCCTGCCAACCCCAGTCTTCCCTCAGCCAGCCTCCACCTGCCTCCCTTCTTATGAAGCCAGCCCAAAGGACACAATTGGCTGTCAGCTTTCTCCTCTGTCTTGCCCCTTGTAGAACTCAGCAGGGAAGAGGGTGGGGACAAAACTAGAATTAGTTGGCTCTGGCTGTCATTGGCTCCGTTTCTGCCTACACTTGGGCACCCTTCCTTCTGCTCTGCTCCAGCAGTCCCAATGGGCAGCAGCCATCACTGGCCAGTGGCCCTACCTTGCAACTCATCAGAGCTCAACCAGATAACACATGAAGATGAAAATACCTCTCTGAGGATATGTGGAACATATTTTGCCAGCTCCCATGAATCCAGGAATAGGAAGGAGCGACTTAAACCCCATACCTTCACTTTCAACAACTCTATACACTTGCTATGGGTAGTATTGCATCTTTATTTATCTTGCTCTTTGTTGTGGAATGCTATGTGGAATGCTAAGTGTAGGAAAACAGAAATGTTTGTTTTACAGTCCGAGAACCTAGCATGGGGAGTAAGCCACTACATAAATGTGTCATATTGCCACGTGGGTTCTAGACTCAAGTTCTAGGTGCATCATTCTGTGTTCTAGGTTCACCATCCAATGGCATATTCACTTCTCAAAGCCAAATGGGTTACAGCCAAACTAGACCCGACATGGTAGGCATGGAATTATTTTATATGTTTAGCTCACTCATTGGTGTTTTTTTTTTATTACACAAGGGCTGAGCTGTGAAATGTTTTTGGACCGCTATTTTATTGGATCAATTTTTATTGAGATGAGATGTTTTCATTTTATGTACAAGAACTGCTTTTGGCAGGGCTTTCCCCTGAAAGGTGGCCTATAAATATTTTAAATGAATAAAATTATAAATCAGGGTAGGGGTCCTTCAGTAAAAGGGAGCATTCCGGGCCCTTTCCTGCATTCATCTCTCATGCCCTATTTTAGTAGAGGACCCCAGGTCCAGGGGCCAAATGTGGCCATCCAAGCCACTCTATCTGGACCTCAGAACTCACCACAGGGCACAACCCTCACTGACACTGCTTTGCACCACAAGTGTTTTTGCCTGGCTGGAATATGCCCCTGAACTGCTGATAATGCCTCTTGTTTCCCAGGATGGCAGCTAGAGAGGGGTGTGTGTGCAAGTGTGTGTTGAAACAAGTCTAGTGCACAAGGGTAAAATTCAGATTTGCTGCTCCACCCACCTTTGCCTCTAGTCCCACCCACCACTGCCATGTGGCCCCCAGAAGGTTGTCCAGAAGGAAATGTGGCCCTCAGGCTGAAAAAAGTTTCCTACCTCTCCCCTATCTTCTTGGTCATTTTGTTGTTGTTGTTCCTAACTCACTTCCAGTATTGGAGGTGGTAATAGAAAAAAACAAATGCAACTAGTTAATGAGGTGGTTAAAATCCCAGTTCAGTCTACTGGCTTTGGCCTTTGAGGACCTAATGTCGTAGGATGAGGACTTAGGAAACTGTGTTATACAAAATGAGGCTAATGGTCCATCTAGCTTAGTATTATCTACAGTGACTAGCAGCAACTTTCCATGGTTTCAGGCACAGGTCTCTCCTAGCCATACCTACAGATGCCCTTGGGGACTGAACCTGTGACCTTTCGCAATGGAAGCCTGTACTTTGTCGTTGAGCTATAGCTCTTCTATGTACCTTTTCAGCCTGTGGCCACTGATGACGAACCTCTTTTTGAGCTCAGTGAATGTTTTATGCCATCTCTCTCTCCCATAGTTCACACCTTTGAAGCTGATCTCATGACCCCCAATTAGCTTTTCCCATAATCACCAGAGCTAGTCCACTTTCTCCAAAAGTATCCACAATTCCCATGGACAGGCATTGTCACCTTTATCCCTGAACCTCAGAATGCTCACCATCTTCTACGTATTCCCATCCAGACCTTGCACCAGCTGAGCGGTGGAAGGATCAGCCCCCATCGCTAACAATCTTCTTCTTTCCCAAGCTGAGACTCCTTTTATTCATTCTGTCTTTATGAAGCGATCCATCAACGTGCTGTCATAACAAGTTGTTTGCCAATTTGAAACCCAACAGTTTGCCTCGTGTAAGTGTTAAAAATTGTCATCTTGGCAGTTTTCATGCATACAAAAGTGAGATTTCTCCCCACCTCCGCCCCTCAATTTGCTTCCGCAGTGCAGCAAGTCAGGGTTGGGCCGACTTCAGGCTTGTTCCATCTACTTTGTCTTCCACTGTAACCCCAAGTTCTACCAGCCAGAGTCAAGTGCAAAGAAGGCATAGGGTTGTATTCAACTAAATTTTACTAGACCCACTTGAATTAATGGTCTTGTCCATTAATTTCAGTGGATGTACTCTGAGGAGGGCTAACACTGGATGCAACTCACACAGTTAGAACAGGTGTGGGAACCTTAGAATTGGAGGCCCTCTCCATTTGGCCCTTGGGGTTCTCCACAAGCCCCTTCCCTCCCCAGATCACAGCACTCCCTCTCTCACTCAGGTTCTTCCTATGGGTCACCCAAAGAGGAGGCTTCAAGGCCAGGACACTGTAGAACAGGGGTCAGCAAGGTTTACCTTGCCTGGGCTGGTTCACTCCAGCAGAGATCCCTCCGTGGGCTGGATCGTGCGCGTGTGCACGATTTCTGGCGCCTGCGCAGACGTGATTTCCGGCGTCTGCACATGCACAGATGTGGTTTCCGGCGCCGTGGAAGTGAGTTCCTGCACCGCGTCGGTTTAGCACAGCATGCGGACTCGCCAAGAGGGCGGCTCAATTTGGGGGCGGCTCGTGGGCCAGTTAAACGACCCCCGTGGGCTGCTTGTCGCCCATGGGCCTTAGGTTGCTGACGCCTGCTGTAGAACCTGACACAGAGGTTACCTTCCTTGCTTGCAAGCCTGCCCCCCTTTAAAGGTGTAGGCAGATGGTGGCCTTTTATTTATGTGAACTAGGATGGACATTTGCTACAACCTCCAATGAATCAGGTTACATTGTGGAGGGCATATCTCAACAGCCTACATTCTGCTTAGCTGTGATTCCTGCATTGCAAGAGGTTGGGCTAGATGACCCTTGGGAGGGATCCTTTTCAACTATAATTCTATGATTCTGTGCCTAAGAACTTTTATTGGACATACAAATTTTTTTCTGACTTACTGTGCAGTTCCTTAGATATTCTCTTATATGAACTTTTGTAATGTGACTCCAAATGCCGTTGCAAACATTACTCTAATGTACTATGTCTATATTGTTCTGTTTTCTAAAACTAAATAAAAGTCATTTACTAAGAGTCTACATGAAATAGTAGGCACAATCCAAAGAATATTAAGCTCTTTGCTCTCTCATTGCTCTCGTTAGAAAAGAGCTAAGAGCTTAAGCACATGCTTAAGTAATTCCCAAAGGGTTAGAGCCAGACTAAGGGTTGTAGCCAACTAACTTTTAATCTGAGTAGACCCACTGAAATTAATGGAGCAAATTTAGTCATGTTCATTAATTGCAATGAACTCATTAACCTTTGAGGAGGACTAACATTAGTCCCAAACATCTGGAGGGCCAGAGTTTGCCTATGCCTGCTGTATAATGAAAGAGCCAGACATACTGAGCCATTGAAATTAACAGACCAAAGTTAGTTGTGTCCATTAATTTCAGTGGGTCTATTTTACTAGTGGTATATACATTATTAGTGTATACTAGTGGTATATACATTATTAGTGGTATATACGGGTGGCGCTGGTAAACGGTGTTTCCGTGCGCTGCTCTGGTTCGCCAGAAGCAGCTTAGTCATGCTGGCCACATAAACTTGTTGGTTACGTCCCTTACAATGCAATCCTGACCATGTCAAATCAGAGGTAAGCACTAAAGAATTCAGTGGGGCTCACTCCCAGGTAAGTGGGGTTAGTACTGCAACTTTTGGCTTGATCCAGCCCACTGAAGTGAATAAGATAAAAACATACCAAGCCCAGCAGATTCTATGCCAAGGTTGCATATTTGCCATGCTAAAAAGCAACAGCAACAAGAAAAAGGGGAAGAAACGTTTTCTTCAGAAATACTTGTTCTCTAAGGGATGGGTGGGGGTTGAGGGTAGAATTTCCCTTTTTTATTTGGCAGTATCTGTGGGTTTCTTTGAAGCGTATATTTTTTGATCTCCAGAGTGCACTTATAGACAATTTTAATAATTTACAAACATAAAATGTAATAGAGACCTTACCTGTGATATACAGAGAACACCCGTCCTGTATGCATCTGAAAATTTAAAACAATAAAAGAAAAAATATTTCTGAAAGGTTTTTAGTAGCTCAGCCCACAATCCCTGCACTTTAAAATTTATATCAGCCCTGGGAGCAACTTACTAGTATGGTGCTCAAATTAGCAGGGGGAAGGTGTGTGTGTGTCCTTCCTTAACATAATTCACAAGCCCCACCTCCAACTCCCTCCAGTATTAGGGAAATAATTCCCCATGTAGATTTTTTAAAAACAATAAGGATGCCCTCCCTGCTCTGCTCTCCCACTGTCCCCCATTGTAATTCAAGTTGCCAGTCCTCAGTGTTGTAGCTGAAAAAAACCCCAAATCGCTTTTAGCTGTGCTTGGAATAGGGCTGAATAATTCCTTCTGAGAAACAGAGATAAAAAAGAAACAACCTTATGGCTTTATAGCATGGGGAACTAATACTCATCAAGATGTAAAAATGGATTTCTTTCTTTGAACAAAGAACAGCTGATCTCGGAGCTGGTTGCCAGATGATGTGCTACTAGCCAATGGAATTGCAACATAGACAGAAGGTAGTTAATAGCCTCAAATGTTTCTGATCTTCTTGCTAAATGGGTTCGAGAGCATAAGTCAACTAAAGCCAGTGGATGGGACTTGGAAAATTCTATTTAAGGTTTGCACTGTTGTGAACTTGTTTGTAAAGCTGCCAGAGATGGTTGCTATACAAAGATGGTTGGTTGCTATACAAAGATGGTATACTTGGGATTAATGGATTCCTCAATAAATACTCCCCCCACCCCAGTCATTTCAAATCTCATGATTTGAAGTAACATCATAAGAATGTCAGCAACTTTCAACACAGACAAGAAAAAATGTAGATCTTAAACCCTGCAGGCAGGGAGGAAGGGATAATGATAAAATACAAGTGTGTCCTGCAAGAAAATGTTGCTGGCCATTGCTAGCAGCCACAATAGCGGCATTCTACCGCCACTGTTGGAAGCAATGTGTTTTTGAATACCAGTTGATGGGAATCCACAAGTGGGAAAAGGAGCTGTTAGGTCCTGCTTTCAGGCTTCCCGTAATGGGCATCTGGCTGGCCCTTGTGAGAACAGGATGATGGTCTAGATGGGCCAGTGGCCTAACCCAGCAGGGCTCTCCCTATGTTTTTATTCACTGTACCCTTGTTGCATAGCTTTAAAAAGTAGTCAGACAAATTTATAGAGGAGATGGATGGCAAAGGCCACTAGTCATGATGGTTGTATATTGCTTCTGCGGTTGGAGGAATCACAAGTGTTGAGGGTGCTGTTGTGCTCAGGTCCTGCTTGCAGTCTTCCCACACTCACAGGCATCTGGTTGGCCACTGTCAGAACAGAATTCTGGCCTAGATGGGCCCTCAGCCTAATCCATCGGAGCTTTTCGCATGTTCTTAACCTATCTACTATATATTCTAGAAAGTGGTTTGTCTGCTCACTCTGCATTTGGACACATCTTAAGATGTCGTAACTGAATTTTGCATGACGGCTCCTACGATCAAAGAGAAGATTTCCATCTATATTTGGATACAATTGAATGTAATTTTGAATCAAGATGGCAGCCTGGCCCTTTCAAACCTGTACTGATTTCAAAACTGTACTGATTCTATTTAGGTTTTTTAGGAATCATTAAGTGGCCATGAAACTGCTAGTGTACCATACCTCCCCTCCAACAAGATATGGCAAGTCTGTGCTATCACCATCTTCTGACATCGCTAAAGGCGAATTTGTGACATCACCAAACCCCCTGCTTCTCAGTCTTTTGAGTCACAGGAGATCCTAGCCACCATAAGTGGGTCATAAATGACACAGACCCATTTATCTATGATAGAATAAAAATAATCGCAAAAAGACCGACAGACATCTTATGAGACCAATTTATCCCCCCCCCCACCTTTCCTTTTTGCACTTCTGCCAACTGAGTAGGTGTTAAGGAAATATGGCGTGGATGTTCTATTTTCCGAGGCATAGCATCAGTCATGAGGAAAAACGATTCCTCACAAAAAGCTTGCATTCGCCAGATGTACCAAAGACTAAGTATCGCCACATCACAGGACAAAATGATCTTCCTCCAAGGGCCCTGATAAGCCTATCTTTTGAAATGCTGCCCACTGGCGAGAACAAACTCTCTGAATGGCGGTGATCTTCTCTCTTCTAGAACAACCCCACCACACAAACACACACACACACACTTTTAAGTGATTCATTTACTCCCACACACTCTTCACTTCAGCTGCTTTTGTTTTCCTCAGCAGCGCAATGTGTCTAATACATGGTAAAACGCGCCGTGCCAAACGTCAGCTCTGTGAGCTGTTGGGAACACACACGAATGTCAAGGTAATGACGTCGACAGCGAGGCAGAAGAGCTCAAGAAGGCCTCTCACATTCAGCACAGCTGGCCTTGCAGGCTGAAGAGAAAAGGACCCAACCAACGTGCCTTATTCTTCTTCCCCTCCCCTCCCAACAAACCCTCTGAATACCTGGTCTTGGCCTTCCTACCTCCATGGCCACCTTTTGTTTACCTCAGTCATCCCCCATGTGTCTATTCATGCTCAAGTTGTGGAATGTTCTCCCAAGTAAGTTATCCTTTTAAACCCATCACCTTTTGCCATGTTGTGGTGCCGGGGCGCTTTCATTCACCCCCCCCCCCAATCTCCCTGCTTTCCTCCTCTCTTTCCTATTAGCTATTTGTGTGGAAAAACAAGCAATTCATGTTCCACCTGCTCATAAACACAATAATAAAGAGAGAGAAAGAGAGAAAGGGAACAAACTGTTTTTCAGCGCAGCCACTGCCTTAGCAACCGATTAAAGCGTGTGCGGGAAGAAGAATGGAGAGTTTCAGGGTGAGAGGGAGTGCCCTTTACCGCCTCAGAAATCTCCAGGGGCTACATTCTGCCTTTAATTACATTTCCTGGAACCCTTCAAGGCTGCAGGAGTTGGTGGGTTTGCAAAGTGGAGCTCGTAATAGCAGACCACAGAAGCAGCCCCGTGTGGAGACGGCAGTGGAGGAAAAACAAGTTGGGTGTGGGTGAGCCGGAGGGGGGAGCAAGCAAGCAAAACCAAGGATTGTTAGATTGAGGAAGTTGAGAACTTCATGACGAAAAAGAAGAAGCAGGGGGTGAGGGACGTCTCAAAGGGGCCTGTCTGTGTGGAGTTGTCCCCTGGGGGTTGGTGGTGTAGGTGAAAAGGGGCCACAACGCGGCAAAAGTTCCCGGTTTTGTGGCACACCACCACTTTCCCAACACAAGCTCCCAAACTATGCAGTGCTATTTTTTCTAGAAAAAGAGGAGCCGGAACTCATAATGAACGCCTCCCTTGTTCTCTTAGAATAGTAATGGCGCCCACCTGAAAGGTGCCGGAACAGAGTTCTTCAGTAAAACATTTGGGTTTCCTTGAGCAGAGACTACTGTATCTGAGGGTGGGAGCCAAGACACTGGGTATATATATGACTGCTTAGAAGAGTACCCTCAGACACATGTACAGGTCTCTCTAAATTGTGCATTTCCACAAAAGGTTCCCAATGGGTGCATGGCATCATTATATACTTTAGTCACTAGGTGGCATTGGCCATTGTTGTATATGGGTGGAGCCAACATTTTCCTGTGTCTGTTCTGCTCTTGTGTGTGAGAGAAGTAAGGTGTGTTCACAAGTTGCACTCAGCAGGTGTACATTAGCTGAGCTCCACACTCGTACAGATATTCACAGGCAACATTCAGTGAGTGTGCAGTCTGTGTACACAAATAGTTGACCTGTACAAGTCAACAAGTGTACACTTCTGCCCATAGACACTTGCACATGTGCAGGGACATCTTGCAACTTTGTTCAGTGTGACATGTGGGCATGCCTAAATTAAAAGGTGGGTGGGAGAAAACAATGATTGTCTGTCTCCATCCTCCGTCA